>OZ030013.1:43892500-45180000 GCA_964023405.1 Apodemus agrarius
TCTTGTTTTGTTAATGGACAACAGTTTCATTGGCATTTAAACCATATAGCATAAAACTTGAAAAGTATCATCCGTTTCCCTTGTCATGACATTATACAATTTGTAAGGCATCTAGGGTTCTTCAGATGTGGGGATCCTTTGAAATTGCATTGTGTTCTATTGACCTATCTTTTGTCCTTCTAATATTAATAATTATAGCTTTAAAATAATCTTTCTAATCGGCTTGAAGAAAAGATTTCTCTTTGTCTGTTTGCCTTCTACATAAAACTGAATTTTGGTTATCACTTTACAAATGACATTGGGTATGTTTCTTTTTCTTTTTCTTTTTCTTTTTTTTTTCGGTTTTCCGACACAGGGTTTCTCTGTGTAGCCCTGGCTGTCCTGGAACTCACTCTGTAGACCAGGCTGGCCTCAAACTCAGAAATCTGCCTGCCTGTGCCTCCCAAGTGCTGGGATTAAAGGCGTGTGCCACCACCGCCCGGGTGGTATGTTTCTTTTCATGTTGTTAATCTAAAACACATTTAGAGAATTAGCATGTATATAAATAGGTTATAAAATATGATACACTTTTTATTATTTATTTATTCATCTGTGACTTATCTATTCTCTGCACAATTTTGATTTTCTATATATATGTATTTCTAAAATTTCATTACTTAATTTCTTTACTCACTTTTAGTATATAAATGATGTGTTCTTATTTTTTTAGAATATGTAGGATTAAAAAGCAATATAGTATAGTGATACCATTATAATTTTCATATATATGATATATGAATTTATAAATATATGTCACATAATATTTGCTGCAGAATTTCGATATTACTATTTTACTTCTTTTGTATTCTGAACACTGCATATGTGAGTTCTAAATTTATCCCATTCTATCTCTTCTTCTACTACCAATTCTTCCCAAGCCCATACATGTACTCCCAAGTCTATGAATATATAAAAGTATATGAAAAATAATATTATGTATATATATTTAATGAACAAAAGCTTAAAACTTAAAATTCAGTAATAATTATTTGTGACCAAGACAATAATTCAAATTCATCAATAGTTCAAGATTATATTTGAGAATAGCTTTTACACATAACCAATGAAGCTTCTGTTTCAGAAGATGGAGATCTTTATAGGAAATCATAGCTGGTCAAATGCAGGGAACAATTTACCATAAGTTGCACATCCACAAAAGATACATAAACAGCACAAACCCTATATTTAAGTCTGAGGATACTAAGGCATAGAAGGGAAAAAGATTTTATAAACCAGAGGACCATCCTTTAACTATGAAATTTCAAAGATATATATAGGCATTCCTAAAAGCAAACACAAATACAGCATATATGTATATATTCTTAAAATACAGCTTCATAAACACAACCTAAAAATAACACAATTGACCAGACAATATAGATGGATGGATTCTCACATCTTTATGCTATAAACATTGAAGAAATAGTGACAGTCATTTCAAAGAAATCCCTGCTACATTAACCAATCTTAAGAGAAAAGCACTGAACATGTATCAACAACACTAAATAATCTGAGTGTGGTATTTATAAACTTATATTCATAAAATTGTGATATATGTGAAATATATGCAATAACTATAATTAGAGAGTAGAAGACTATGCATTTAAGAAAAAATTTGGTGAACAAATAATTAAAAAGATGTTGATTTAAAAAGTTCAAATATCTTCACTTTACATTATGTCCATAATAGAAGTCAACTTTGGTAATATTTTATAATAAGTTTTATGTTTCTGAGTAATTATTGAAAAATATTAATGAACCAATGAATGTATTAGTTTAAGTTATGACTTTGTTGTTTCCTTTAAATAGTAAAATAAATTTAATTCAAGACTGAAAATTTTTCCTTTTACTTCTCAGGAAGAACATTTAAAAGATTTCTACATTTTATGTGTAGATTTCACAAATCAAGCTGTTTTTATTTAAAATTTATTTAGTATAGGCATCCTCTTAATACTTTGTATGATTGATTTGTATGATTGATTAGAATTGATTATATGGGGCTATTGTACAGGGCACTTTCTGTATGCCTGGAGGCCTGGGGGGGGGAGTTAAGCAACTGGCCTCATCACTGCCAACTCTCTGGATGTCCTAATCAGCATGCCAGTGGTTTTCTACCCTTACAGTCTTTTCAGTAATCACAAGGGACTGGCACAATCTTGAGATGTAACAATCCAGGCCTGAAATACATATCTCTAAGGAAGACAAACTCCACCCTAGATGAGATGTTTGATGATTTCATGGGTTTTGTCTTGTCTATGGACAAAAAAAAAATCACACAAAATTAGAGGGACTCAGTTTCCCTGCTGCACAGGTCCTTATATTACATGCTTAGAAGCATTGTTGTACACTCTTAACTACTGTTAAAATGACCTCTGTAGCCACCTGCACACATATTGGATCCTTTGGACTGGAGTATATAAATGATTCTGTTACATTGTTTATTGCATTTTACAATCTCCAAAGTGTGGAGTAGTGAAATACTACTTTACCTTTGAAAACAAATGACTTGGCAGAGAAGCATACTGAAAGATTATAAACTTCTTTTTCTGTGTTTCAAGATACTTATTTCCTAAGCACTTTATTAGAATTAGAAAGAACAAATTTCAAAGTAAGACTATTAAAATATCATGAAGAATCATGAAAAAAGATTTCATTGCTTGCATTATTTGAGGAAAGACCTGCTGATTAACAGCTCTAGGTTTCTTGCATCATGGAAATCGGTTGCATCTCTGTAATTTTATTCTTTTGGCACAGAAGACAGGTGTTCTGCAGATGGAGAGACAGTTGTGATTTTATGAGACCTCCTCGCCCAAGCAAATTAGTATGTGAGGCTCCAAGGAGTCTGTTTTCTAGGAATAACAAATGCCCTCATGCATACTTATTGTTAAAAGAAGATGTTGGTAGAAACATCTGGGGAGACCAGCCACATAGTTTATTTTTATGTCATATGTGGGGACTGTGACAGGGAGTTTTCTGGCAAAATTCAACAACTGATCACACAGAAAACTGATTCTTAATCAAAAATGCTTATGATAAAAGACTATATTTATAACACATGACACTCTGTACTCTTTCCTGTCAATCACCTCCAATTCTCAGACAAACTTGAAGGAAGATGCACTTCGTGATCACATAAGGAGAGATCTATGATAGAAATAATAGCAGGTTTGAGGAAATTATTTGCAATACTGGAATTGATTCTATATATCCATTTGTTCTAATTAAACTTTCATTTAATTAGATCAACAGGAGTGACTCACCCAAAGTAAATTTCTAGTGGTAACCTTGCTTGAATAAAGAGTTCAATAGGTTCAGAGTAAACCTTTTCTCCCTTTAACTCTTGAACATCATTTATTCATTGAAAATTTCAGGAAAGTGTTTTTTCACTGAAAAGAGAATGTTTCATGCAATATATTCTGATTACCATATTCCCTCCCAGATCTGCTCCCAGATCTCCAAATCCTCAACCACCCAAAGCAATAACTTTTCTTTCTCTCTCTCATGAGAGCAGACATGACATCTAAACTATAAATGAATAAAGAAATAAATGAACACATAAATAAGTGAAAAATACAATAGATAGAAAGAAAAAAACCAAATAGGAATGCAGTAAGGAAAATGGTAGAAAAAGAGCGACTGGAAAAGAGAATAAACATATGAACATATAATGACTCACATATTTACACACAGAAGAATTAAAGCACAGCATCAATATGCATACACATACACACACACTCTCTCACACACATACACACGTATATATGCAAATAAATGAAAAAAAGAAAGAAATAAAAGGAGATAGAAAAATAGCAACACTTCTCAGAAAAGCATAATGAGAACAGGAACCTCTAAAAATGCAATTGAGTTGATTTTGCTTAGGCTATGTACTGTTGGGCAGGCTCTGTCCTTGGGAATTGTTTATGATTTTGCAGAGAACGCCTTCCCTGGAAATCCTCACAGAAGGCATGGAAAATTAATTGTGAGACTCAAAGGGGTCAAGAACAAGATGAGAGCACAGGCCACTGAAGCAACTAAACAGGGCTCAAGCAGACTGACTTAGCAGACAGAGCCTGCATCAGTCCAGGCTCGGTCTATTCTGAGGTTGTTGAGGTTGTTGGTTTGGTGTTTTAGGAGGACTCCTGACAGGGGGAGTAGGGGTGTCACTACACTTTTGGCTGTTTTTGAGACCCTTTTCCTCCTAGTGTGTTGCCTCACCCAGCCTTTATATGAGGGATAAAGTTTGTGCCTGGTCTTATTGTAACTTGTTATGTCCTTCTTCATTTGATGTCCTGGTGAGTCCTGCTCTTTTCCAGGGATGGCAAGGTTGGAGGGAACTAGGATGAGTGAAGGGAGTGGGAACTGTGGATGGGATATATTGTATAAGAGAAAAATGTGTGTGTGTGTGTGTGTGTGTGTGTGTGTGTGTGTGTGAATATGTGATTTAAGAATGCTTTGTATACCCAGTGGTAAGTCATTGAAGAAACAATTTTTCCTTTTTGAGCAGTCATCAAATAGAGATAGATAGTGGGTAAAGGAATGGAGCTTATATCTGCTTCTCTGTGCTAGAATCTCATCTTTTTACACCATTACAGGCCCTATGCTTGCTGCCATTCTCTGCAAATTTATCAATCATTCTGTGCTTAGTCGACCTTCATCCTTTGTGTCCTATACACTATACATAGCTTCCGGCGTTTCTGCCTCCTCTTCCTCATGGGTCCATGAGCTCTGAATTGACATTTAGTAGAGTCATACCTTTTGGACTGAATGTTCTAAGGTCTCTTAGACTTTTTTTCCTCTCTGCACTTCGTTCCTCTTTGGATCTCTGAATTTCTTCCAATGAATTTCAAAACAGAAAACAAAATGACAACAACAAACAACAAACAAAAACAAAACAAAAGCATCAAACAAACAACAAAACTTCCAAAAATGACTGAACAAGGCATAGACTCATGAATATAGCAGAATATCCATCAGAGTCCTCTATGCTCCTTTCGGTGAACAAGAGTATTTGTATTACCTCTAGGACCTCAGTTGCTTGATCATCTGAGAAGTGTTGGATATGAATTTCATCTCATAGAATGGGCCATAAGTCTAATTAGATGTGTATTGAACACTCTCACAAGCTTTGCGCTACTGTTGTACCAATGTATCTTGCAGGCAAATCAGCATTGTAGATTGAAAGGTTTATGTATGGATTGTGGCTTACCTTTATTATCTAGCAGCATTGAGAGTTCTTTCTAGTATGAACTCTAGTTCATAGGAGTGAAGCTCTAGATGTGGACAAGCAACTATTTTGCATATTCAATGAGACATATAAATGTTGTATTTATCAGTAGGACTGTAACATATATCATTTTGTTTAAATATATTACTTTTTCTTAATTTATTCTTCCATTGACAAACATATATACTGTTGCCAGTTATGAATTCATTGTCAAGGAATATGATTGATCAAGTTTCTCTGTGATAGACTAAAGTGTCCTTAAGTGTAGGCCAAGGAGGGGTATAGCTGGATTGTATGGTAGCTTGGTGGTCATCATCCTGTGGAAGAGCGACACTAATTTTAAAAGTTGCTGTACAAATTTGCACTATTACTAACTGTGGGTAAGTGTTCCCTTTACTCCACATCCTAGCCAGCATGAGCTCTCAGTAGTTTCATTGAGCTTTGAAATTCTGGTTGTTGTAAGATGAAATATCAAAGTAGTTTTAATTTGAATTTCCCTGATGACTAAGTATGTTGAACATGTCCTTAGGCTTAGACATTTGTGTTTCTTCCTTAGAGAATTCTGTTTAGATCTTCAGCCCATTTTTTATTGGATACTTTCTTTATTTACATTTCAAATGTTATCCCCTTTCCTGATATTATCCCCAGAAACCCCCTATCTCCTTTTCCCTGATCCTACAAGGGTGTAGCTACCTGCCCTTTCAATTTCCTACACTGGGGAATCAAGTCTTCACAGGACCAAGTGCCTCTCTTCCCATTGTGTAACAAGCACATCCTCTGTTACAAATGCAGCAGGAGTCATGGGTCCCTCCATGTGTACTCCTTTGTTAGTGGTTTAGTCCATAGGAGTTCTGGGGAGGTCTATTTGGTTGGTATTGTTGTTCTTCCTATGGGGTTTCAAACCCCTTCAGCTCTTTCAGTCTTTTCTCTAACTCCTCCACTGGGGACCCCACACTCAGTGCAATGGTTGGCTATGAATATCTGACTCTGTATTTGTCTCTCAGGAGTCAGCTATACAATTCACTGACTATAAGAAGCTCAAGAAAAAGGAACACCAATGTGTGGGTGCTTCGGTCCTTCTTAGAAAGGGGAACAAAATACTCACAGGAAACAAAATGCAGAGCAGAGACTGAAGGAAAGGCCATCCAGAGACTGTTCCACCTAGCAATTAATTCCAGATAAAGTCACCACACTCTGACACTATTGTGGGTGCTAAGAAAGACTTGCTGAAAGGAGCCTGATGCAGGTGTCTCCTGAGAGGCCCTGACAGAGCCTTTCAAATACAGAGTCAGAGTGAACTTTAATCCTTTACCAGGCCATGTCTGTTTTACCTATGTTGAGTTACCAAAAAAAAACAAAGTCAAAACAAAGTCACCGGAAGTCTCCAGTCCTTGCTACTATTTGGGACTGATGAATAGCTTCAATTTTCTCAGTTCCATGACAAAGAGAATTGGAGCAGTTCTGTAGAGATCCATAAGAAACAGGCTGCAGCCAGATGAAAAATGGCACCCGTATGCTCCTACTACCAAGGTTAAAGTTTTGTTGTGCTTTTTTTTTTCTGTTTCTTTTTTCTTTTCAATTAAAATGCTGAAATCTGTTTTTTAACATTTTCACCCCGAATACATTATATTATCTGGAATTATTGCCTAAGTGAACTTTGGGGAAATTTTATGAATTGTTCACTGAATTTGAAAATATCTGAATATAAATCACAGTTTCTCTAAATGACAGGGGATCTGTGTCATTTGAGATGTCTTTTCTTTAATGATTCCATAGAACCTTGTAATTTTTTTCTGCAGCAGGTGATTGGGAGGAACATATGAAACTTGAGGCAAATATAAATAATTATTAAGAAATGGAATTGATACAATAAAATTTATCAAAAAAGGAAACAAACTAATAATACGGACTTTACAGATTGATCGTGAATGTGTGACTAACTACAGATAAGCAGTTATCTGTGTTAGAGCTTCAGCTGCTGCTCTACAAATGCACAGGTTAGAATAAATGACTTACTAAGATCTCTCTATCTCTGTTTTATTGTGGGAAATGTAAGAGCTTATCAAAAGGCTGTGACTTCCATTTTAAGCTTGTGGCATTCGGCTAAGAGAAGTTGTCAATTCCCCATGGCAAAGGCCATTAATCATCTTTGTCTTCCTATGTCTCTCAGTATATTTGGTTATTAAATATATTCAATCTTATCCTTATTCTCTGCTAATGATATAAGAGTTCTTGCAAGAATATGAGCGGCCATTACCGTAGCCTCTGCAAAGTCAGAATACCTGTGTGCTTCTAGATCTAAAGGTATTTTCTTCTTTTTTGTTGACTAAATGTATTCTCTGAGAGGAATATACATGTCTATAACATTTTGTTTATTTCTCTGATAACCCTTATTTTTCCCAAATTTCTGCTACCTATTTTCCCCTCTCTACAGGTTCTTTTTCAAGCTTCACAGCCATTCATTTTCTTTGTTAACTACTGATATTAACACAAATCAACATGACAACTGTTTGGCAAATATCCTTTAGATCCCAGATTTCTCACCATTGGGCAAGCAACTGAAGACAATTAATACTCAAAACCCAGAATTTGTGATTTGGTAAGATTTAAGCCCAAGGCCCACATTGATGCAAGACTTGTGATGGAGAAAGAGCCAATAGAGTGAATTGCAGTTGCTCTGAGATCATGTTAGAAGTGTTTTTGCAAAGCACTGAATATACCATTTCATAGTTCTTTCTCCTGTCTTCTGTATTCCACTACGTTTTCTGCAATGTTTGTGGTGCCATATGGATTTGCAGTACTGGAAAATGGTTTTGAAGGCTGAACCTTCAGAATTAACTTATTGTTAGTACCTGGAGAAGCCACAAATCCTTGTTCACTGCAAGAAGAACCACTCATGATTAGCCAAGATGATTAGCATTTGTCTATGAGCATAAAAATAACTACTTAGAATATAGTTTGCTGTGTGCCAAATTAACCGACTAAAATAGTGATTTACTCCTTTGGTCTCTGACTTCTGCAGGCTTGGGCTTTTACATAGTTTACTGTACCAAACATGTATTTCCTCCTATGATTAGCCATTAAGATCAATACAGAAACATTTGGCAATACCACTCATTGTGTTAGATAAACTTTCTAACATGTACACCAATTATACATTTCTTATTTTAAAATAGAGACTGCACCCATAAAACTATCTAACATGGCTTTCTTTTCATGATATAAAAAAAGACAACAGCAATAGACATGATAAAATCAAAATGGAAATGCTTATTTATCCACAGCCATATAAAAATCTACAGGCAACCAAGGAACATTGAGAGACAGAGAATAGTTATCTCTGGGGAAGAGCATACCTATTAGATATACAATATCAAACAGCACTGAAAACATATATAGACAAAGGATTATATAGACTGAGAAGGTTGTGTTTATATATGTAGGAGTTTATGTATATATGCACATAAGAATTATTAATAAGAAAAAGAGTCCATGTATTTGAAAGAGAATAAAAGGAGTATATGGAAGAGTTTGGAGAGAGGAAACAAAAGTTGAAAATGATGTAATTATAGGACAATCTTAAAAAATAAAAAAGTAATTAAATAAGAAATTAAAGCATAAAAAATAATTTAGGATAAATAAATCCCCATAAAAATTGCCTACAAACTTACATGCATCTTTAAAATTTCATATTTAGAATACAATGAAGTATTGTAGAAAAATAATATTTTATTATTACTTATTTTATTTTGGAATATAAAGTATATATCTAAAGTTCTTATACGGAAGTGAGTTTGAATAAGAAAAGAATTCTGAAGTTGCTGGAGGAGACTGAAGCAAATAAAATAATTTTTGTTTTTAATTTATTTCTTTAAAACAAATATTACAAAATAAGGAAAACATAAAAATTAAGACAGTAGAATTTATATTTATCTGAACATGTTAAAAAGAGTTACTTCAAATAATAGTTCTATTATATAGAAATATTCAGTGTTTCATTTTCTACTTGATAGAACAAATTGTTTTAAGTTAAGATATACTGCATTGTTATGCAGTACTTAGATATAAACTTAGACTTGGTTACTCATATTACATATATTGTATCATTGAGATAATAAATATTTGCCACTTTTTAACCATCAGACATTGCTATTATATACTAACCACTTGCTTCATGTTCATAGAGTAGCAATTAAGCAATAAACATTGAAAGTTATTTTTACTAACTGGTTATAAATAGTGAATGACCATTAATAACATTTTTAATGAATAAGATAAGATACACAGGAGGAACAACAATATGAACCAATGAGTACCCCCAGAGCTCCCAGGGACTTAACCACCAACCAAAGAGTACACATGGAAGGACCCGTGTAGCATAGGATGGTCTTTCTAGACATCATTGAGAGGAGCAGCCATTGATCTTGTAAAGGCTCGATGTCCCATTGTAGGGGAATGTCAGGTCAGGAAAGTGGGAGTGGGTAGGCGGGTTAGCAGAGGGAGGGGGCATGAGATATGGGGTTTTCTGAGGGGAAACGAGGAAAGAGGGTAATATTTGAAATGTAGGTAGAGCAAATATCTAAGAAAAAATCGAAAATGTGCAATAGTTATGAATTTACTTAGACTTTCTGAGTATAATCACCAATAGCATAGCAACTCATTTCAGAAAGTAATACATAGAATCAAATGAAAATGAAAACTTCTTTAAGTGAAATGATATTATTTGGACAATGCCACAGTCTACTAATGAAAAATTATTTTTAACAACTAAACTTCTGCTAGAGAGCTAAAACTCAATATATATATATATATATATATATATATGCACATATACATATACATATACATAAACCTACACATATACATATAGTTATAAGTATATGTATATATAAGTATATAATAAAACTTGAAATAACTAGGTATCAATAAAACAAATAAAAAATTAAAACATACCATATGATCATTTCATTAGATGATGAGAAGGAATTTGACAAAATTTGACACTCCTTCATTGTAAAATCCTGGATAGATCAGGAATTCAAGGCCCAAGTATAAACATAGTAAAAGCAATATACATTCAACCAGTAGCCAACATCGAACTAAATGGTGAGAAACTTGAAGCAATCCCACTAAACTCAAGGAATAGGCAAGGTTGCCCACTCTCTCTCTACCTAATCAATATAGTACTCAAAGTCTTAGCCAGAACAATTAGACAACAAAAGGAGGTCAAAGGCATACAAATTGGAAAGAAGTCAAAATATCACTATTGCAGATGACATGATAATATGCTTAAGTGACCCCAAAAATTTCACCAAAAAACTCCTAAACCTGATAAACAACTTCAGCAAAGTGGCTTTACAAAAAATTACATCCCATTGTATTTATGACTTGCAATCAAATTATTTCTTCTTTTTTATTTTCTTTATTTAATATAATCTTCAATTACATTTCCAATGGTAAGAGCTTTCCCAATTTCCCCTCCCCCAAAACCCCCAACCCCTCCTCTCACCACCCTCCAAGTATATGCCCCTCCACTTGACCTACTTCCACCTCCCCCCCTCAATTTCCCTTTGTGGGGGCATCTATGGAGCCTTCATCTGGCCAAGGATGACTCCTCTTTCTGAGGTTCAACAAGGCATTCCTCTGCCACATTTTTGGCTGGAAACATGCATACACCTTGGTTGATGGTTTAGTCCCTAGGAGTCCTGGAGCATCTGGGTAAGTGAGGGAGCTTTGGTTCCTCTGAGAAAGGGAACAAAATACTCACAGGAGCAATAAAGGAGACAAAGTGTAGAGCAGAGACTGAAGTAAAAGCCACCCAGAAATTAGACTATAATTTCATGCTATAAACAGTCACCAAATCCCAAACTACTATGGACGACAAGAAATTAATTCTTGTATTCTTGTTCTTAATAATGTTGACACTGTCCACTCACTCTAGAAATCAGAATGTTATGATTAATTGTTCCAATGTCCCCATCTACACTGTCATTAAATTACTAGACCATTTACCTAGTGGATCCATTTGTTCATCTCCATGGCTATGGACATCAAGAATGATAGATGATGAGCAAAGAATATCATAGAAGGAATTAATTAGGTTAGTTAAATCATGTGACTAGGTGTTCTGATCAACTAAATTCTTAGCACATATGAAATCCTCCGTTAAATCTTCAGCATGTAGTTTATATATACACATGTGCAAAAGCCACACACAAATGTTAAGAAAATTGAAAATATCTTTTAGATTTACCTCCATGAGGCTTTGTGGTTTTGTATATTTTCCTTATCAGTACTAGAAACCAATGTGAATGTTTCCATCTTGCTCCACAATCTTTTCTGTTCAGCAACTATTTTATCTGCTTTCAATAGTATTAAAACTACTTTTTTTTCCATACAGCATCATATATAATTCATTTTTGGAACAAAACTTGATATACAGTAACATAGAAAGAAACACTGTAAGAGATAAGAGAATCACAGACATGGGAGAAGGAGAGCAGACAAAGAAAGAATTATATTTAGTAATCACAGTAAGGGCTACGAATAAACAGAAAAGTCAGACTTATGGATTTAAGGACACCTGTGGTTCTTGATATTGCTGTATACAGCTAGAAAAAAATGAAAAAACTGTCAGTGCAGTCAAGCAAATGCAAAAATATTTCTGTCCTTGTGTTCTAACTTACTTTTAAATTTTAAACTATATCAATCCTAGTACTTAAGTCATATGATTTTAATTATTATTTTTTGAATATAAGAACAAATGTTAAAGCACAAGGCTACCATGTACATGAAAGGTTTTCTCCCTTTCTAATTTTATACCATTCAATTTAAATGCGGCAACAAGTGATTCTCTGAGGTGCTGAATGTCTAAGAGATGTCCATGAACTTGAATTTGACTTTTTTCTTTTTCTTTTTTCTATATTTATATCATTTATGAAAGTAATATTGTAAAAAGAGCTAACATTTAATTATCATTATTCATTCATCTAAGAACTTACAAGAGAAGAGCATGGTTAAGAAAAACAAAATATACAAAATTTTGCTTTTTCCCTTTGGGCATAAATATTGGGTTTTCTTATTAGGTGTTTAGTTTTCTTTTTTTATTCGATATATTTCTTTATTTGCATCTCTATTGATTTTCCCTTTCCTGGATCACCCTCCCCTGAAAGTCCCATAAGCCCTCTTCCCTCTGCCTGTTCCTCTTGAATTTGATTTCTTATAAAAAAAAAAAAGAGTCAAGTTAGTTCGAGATTCTTGTCTTTTGTAGCAAAGCTCATTGGGTGAGTTAAAGTTGAAAGATTCAATCAGATGTCAGTCATGTTAAATAAAATTTGTCATAAGAGTGAAGTAACTAATAAATTGTAGCTGTTAATTTCACATGGAGGGTAAACAAAATGATTGATATTTAGGAATCTGTTTTTAATTATTTCCACTATTGTTATTATAGAGTATATATCAGCAATGTTCATTGCGAGAGTAGTCTGTGGTCATTGCTTTTGGGTTGGTATTTTGTCAGCTTCTCAGGTTCTGAACTTCTATAACTACTGAAGTGAGTAAAAACTCCACCTTTACTCTAGATTTCAAGTTTCTAAAATTGTAACACAAGCACTGTAACATGGTAGTACACACACAGCAAAGGGCACACAGATTGGACACAGACTCCGCATACTTTCCACTTTGGAAAGAATGAGAGCAAAACTGCAGAACAAAATGTCCTTCAAACATTCTAAAATTGTAAGGAACTGGTCTTGGTAATTGATTAAATAATGATCATGTAGACGCTTAATATGAACACAGGAGGTGTTTCACAAAACTGTATTTTCATATTCAATTTTTTTTTCAAAATTGCACTGTCTTAATAAAACTCTTGCATAACTTGCAATAAATTCTTTTGGTTGTTAGTGTGGTTGTTGATTGTGCTTTTGTTTGTGTGTGACAGAGAGAGAGAGAGAGAGAGAGAGAGAGAGAGAGAGAGAGAGAGAGAAAGATGTATATAAGACAAATTGTGGGGATGGAGTCAATTCTTTATTTATATGAGATTAAGATCCAGGGATTGAAAAGCTTGTCTGCAAGTCCTTTTTCCTTTTGTCAAAAATGTGATAATTTTCTCAGGCATTTCATTCATATTGTGAGGCATAACATTTTAATTATTGAAAAATATACAATTTCAGGTTAGAGAGAGAGAGAGAGAGAGAGAGAGAGAGAGAGAGAGAGAGAGAGAGATACAATTTGGGGATTTGACATACAGAGTTGAAAAGACAAAAACTTTTTTGTAAGACTTAAATTTGACATTAGAGGAAAGAAAAAGCAAAACAACAACATAAATCAGCAATCACCCAAATCTCTAGATTGTTTGAAAACAATCGTACTAAATAAAAATTAGAGCATGTTTTAATAAGAAATTGTAATAGTAAGAACATATGCTTCAGTGGTAAGTATTACTGCATGTTGGCAAGAGATAAAGAAGAAAATGACTAAAAATAGGGACCTTTTAATGAGTGGAACCAAGGCAGAGTTAATATACAACAACCCATCAGCCCTAAGGTGAGAACAGAGTTTTGAAATTTGAAGAATGCTAAGACCACTGTCACTTAAGTCTGGTAAACAATGCACAGACAGGCATATGAGGGCAAAGGAGAAGACAAACTGGGCTTAACTGGAGTCTCCTCAAACCACCATGTTTCACTTCCCCATAAGTGTTCTGACTTTATCATGCTACTGGTGAAATGATACTAATGTAAAGGAAAGGTCAAGATCTATTGTGTGATATAAAATATAGCATCCACATTGAATCCAAAGTTTCTCAATAAATTATTTTATAGACTCTCATTTAACTCATTTAACTTCTTAAGTAGCATTGCCTACTTTTTAATTATTCCAGTGTACAAATGGTAGCTGCTCTGGAGATGGAAATAATAGAAACATGAAGTGTGTTGACCCTAATATAGGGTGTAGCAATGAGGAAAAACTTCAGTTTGTGATCATTATAAAGTAAACCCATTAATGAAAATCAAGGATATTTTCAACATATATCAAGAGCAAAAAGAGTCAATTTATGTGGAGTTTCATTTTATAACAGTATTGATAAGTGTTGACCACTAGGATGTTCTATTAATTTCACTTGTATAACTGGCAATGCACTGAGAAAGGTCTGCACAATATATGCACAGCTCAAAGAAGAAGCCAGGCAACACCTATGATTCCCATCTGTGAAAATATAAAGCTTATCCTGCTGCCAAATCCACTGAATCTGATAATGGGCTTTAAAGTGTCTAAGATGCAGAATTTAAACACTTCAGGTTTCAGATGATGAGACAGGTTTATGCTCCAGGATTCTTGCATGTTGATCTTGAGATGGGTCAAAACATTTAAAAACAGACCAAATCCTTGATGTAAAGTTTACCTTAATGAAATTCAACAAGCTTTTATATACAATTTTTAAATAATGTTCACAAATTTAAAACAAGTTGAGAAAAATCTACCTGCTATCCAGGGGGGTCGGGGGGGATTCTTAAGATCCGAGGTATGATTAACTAAATGCTTGCATGGAATAGCATGTTATAATGCTTAGATAGTATCATGGTATAATTTGTATGCTCTTTGTTAATAATTTCACATGAAACCCAGATTTTTTTCCATAGAAGATTATTGTGTATTTAAAATATATGAAGCAAGAGGGAAAGATTGAGTTCCTTTTTCATCACAATGTACAAAGAATTTGCTTTCATCTAAAATAATAAGCATGCTGGGAACATTAAGTAAGCTGATATATATTGAAAAAACAAGCAATTCAATAGCATTTGAAAATTTACACTTCTTTTTAGTTTTCCTATGACAGCAAATGTTATAGATACCTATTTTATATAATACATATGCCTATTTTATATAATTTTGTGATTCATTCTATATTTATTCTTTAAAAGTGAGTTACAAGGAAGGGAAATGCTGTTTCATATCATCTACCTATGATATTAAAAACATTTATATAACATTTCTATTAGATTCAGTGTATCTGATTTTATGTGGAGGCCTTTGATCCACTTGGACTTCAGCTTGTACAAGGAGGTCAGAATGCATCAATTAGCATTCTTCTGTATGCCACCTGCCAGTTGACTAAGCGCCATTTGTTGAATATGCTGTCTTTTGGCCACTGTATGGTTTTGGTTTTTTTGTCCATAGGCATGTGGGTTTATTTCTGGATCTTCGTTTCTCTTCTATTGATTTACCAGTCTCTCTCTATCTCTGTACCAATACCATGCAATTTTTGTCATGATTGCTCTGAAATGCAGCTTGAGATCAGGGATGGTGATTCCCCCAGAAGTTCTCTTATTATTGAGAATAGTTTTTGCTATTCTGGATTTTTTTTGTTTTTCCAGATGAATGCAAGAATTGCTCTTTCTATCTCTGTGAAGAATTGAGTTGGAATTTTGATGGGGGTTGCATGGAGTCTATAGAATGCTTTTGGCAAAATTGCCATTTTTACTATGTAAATCCTGATGATCCAAGAGCATGGGAGATTTCTCCATCTTCTGACATCTTCTATTTCTTTCTTTAGAAGCTTGAAGTTCTTGTCATACAGATATTTAACTTGCTTGGTTTGAGCCACACCAAGATATTTTATATTATTTGTGACTGTCAAACCTGGTATAGTGTTCCCCTGAGAGGCTCTGCCAGAACCTGACCAATACAGATGTGGATGCTTGCAGCATTGGGAATGAGCACAGGACTCCAAGGGAAGAGCTAGGAGGGCTGAGGGAGCTGAAGGGGATTGCAACCCCAAAAGAACTAACTGGACCTCCCAGAACTCCTAGGCACTAAACAACCAACCAAAGAGTGTACATGGAGGGATACATGGCTCCAGATACATACATAGCAGAGGAGTGGCAGAGGATGGCCTTAATCTATATATATGTGGGGGGAGAGGCCCTTGGTCCTGTGGAGGCTTGATGCCCCACCATAGTGGGAAGGTAGAGTGGTGAAGTGAGTGTGGGTGGGTGGGTGGTAGAGAAACCACATAGAGGCAGGGAGAAGGGAATTGGATAGGAGGCTTTCAGAGGAGAAACCAGGAAGCAGGAAAACATTTCTAATGTAAACTAACAAAATAACCAATAAAAGAAAAAAACAAGATTTCATACTTTCTTTACAAGGACTGATTGAGAATCTCCTTATTGGAATATGTGTGGTCATGTGTTTTGTGAATAGCATCTCACTTGACAGCCACTGAAACCTTTCTGTGTGTAAAAATAAAAATATTTTCACTATCTCCTTTTAAGGAAAGTAGGATGAACTTCAAATAACTTATGTAATCAAAGTCAGTAGTGACCCTTAAATCAGAACTTGAATTTTGCCTTCACTAACTGGAACTATATTTTAAAATTAATATATTCATAGTGCTTGAGGCAAAAAATAAAATATATGAACATTTCTCATATTTATCAAGATTTTTATGCTTTTTGCTTAACTTTACCAAAATTAATATTGTCCTGATATTTTTGGTAAAAATATTATGGAATCATTACCTCAGGCCCTTTATTTATTTTTCATTACATTTTAGTTTTATTTTTTGCATGTGTTGGTAGTGTGAGTTCCTATGCTCAATAGTTCCAGGTTTTGAACTGAATTCAATAATAGGAAAGCTGTTTCAGTGACTGTCTGGGGATAATTCTGCTCATCTGAGAGCAACACATCTTTTCCATCTAACTTTTTAAAAGGAATCTCTTTAAACTTAGGATATTTGCATTGCTTTTGGGTTAAAGTGACCTTATCCTAGAACAGACATTTTCTGATGAAAACTAAAACACTCAAATAATATCTGTAGTCCTTATTTTTTAAAAAAAAAAAAGTGTGAAGTCTTTTGAACAAAGAGTTCTTTCATTTCTATTGTTTCTGCGATGCATTGTACGATTAGGAAAAAAATCTAGCTGATATACATATTTTCATTTCAGAATTTTATATTAGAATTGAAATATATAAATCCATAAAAAGTGAAACCCTGGTTAACTCATTTCCAGGTTGAACATTCCTCTTTTACTGATTAGCTCTGTTTGTTATGTAAATAGAAACTTAGAGATATATGCAACCAGCAAGTTCCTGTTGTTTCTATTCCCCACCAGGAGCTGAAAGCTACATTTGCATCATAATGATTTTTGTAGAGTTCTTAATATCCTTGTAGGAGTGAGTCACGTTTTTTAAACTGTGAGCTAGAAGAGTCTTTGAAATAGTGGATAAAATTCCCCACTGAAACAAAAAAGAAATGTCAGAACAGAAAAACAAAACAAAGTCAAACTCTCCAATAAAAGGATATTCCAAGTGAACAATGAATAAGATACACAGATAACAAGCATGGAATGGTCAAGTTCGGTTAAGTGATATGCAGGTAATTATATTAAAGATAAAGTCTGTATTTTATAACCTGCAGATATCTTTGACAGTATCCATCACCTAACTTATTAAATCTATTAGAGATTTATATAGGGTAAGAAAAATATATTTACCCTATAGAAATAGAAAAAATAGAAAAAAATCACTACTGATGAAATAAAATGCTGGATTTTTCATATATATATATATATATATATATATATATATATACACACACACACACAAGAAAACACAGTAAAGTAAAAATTCTTCTTAGAAAAAATTATTTGGTTGAAGCTCAATGTATTATGTACAACTCTCCACCAGTCTAAAAGATTTATCAATAATCAAAATTTCCTTGTTTTAATCTGAGGAAAGAAATCACTTAACAGAAACAGTGCAGAGTCCGTGGAGAGAGGAGAGAAGCAGTGATGACTGACTCATGTTTGACTGGTGGCTAGAGATGACACTTGTGGCCCTGGCTGTTTTTATTATATGATTCCCACATCTTCAAAATATATTACGTTCTGTTCCCAGGGCTAAATTTAGTCTCCTTTTACTTAGAATCTAAAGGGTCCAAAGTTTGTCACTTCAACTGAAAAGCCTGATAAAGCCTTACAAGAGCCTAGAGGATGTAATTAATTACATGCTCCCTGTATCTCTTCTGTTTCAGCTGACAGTTATCTAAGATAGTGTTTTAATTACTCATTGATTGGCTTTGTGTTATTAAATACACCAGCAAGTAAAATAAACCCACACATAAAACATTGAGTAGATGATTGAAGCTAGTGCGAGATATTTACCCAGTGAAGATGTCTTCATTTGTGTCTAGAAAAGCCGATTTTATAGAGTTTGCTTCATGATATTAAGAGTGGCAGAAATGTGTTTGTTCATCAAAAGCTTGGATATGCATCATTAAATATTAGTAATGACACATTTGAGCATAACTGCAATGGAAAAATGATGAAATGATGGAAAGCTTACAAATGGAAGGCTTGGAATTTCAGATAAAAAAATTTGTAAAGTTTCTTTGAAACTTGCACCTAGAAGCACTAGAGACTCATCAAAATTGAAAATTCAAGGAAGGTATTTGAGCCTTATAGGTTCAGAATAATTGCTAAAGGTAGGAAATATTAGATAGCAATTTGTTAGTAATGCATTAAATAACCAGGAAGTATTTTAATCAAATAAAGTTAATGGCAAAGAAATTTGTATACATTCTACTTATAAGGGCTGGAGAGATGGCTCAGTGGTTAAGAGCACCGACTGCTCTTCCAGAGGTCCTAAGTTCAATTCCCAGCAACCACATGGTGGCTCACAACCATCTGTAGTGAGCTCTGTTGCCCTCTTCTGGTGTATCTGAAGACAAGACACTAAATAAATACATTAAATAAATAAAGAGGCATATAAGAGGACTAGTAGATTAACCAGTGGTTAAGCATACTTGCTGTTTCTGTAAAAGACCCAGATATGAGTCCTAGCATCATTTGACCACTCTCAACCTTATGTAAATCTAGTTCTAGGAAATCTAATGCCTTACTGTGACTTACATTGGAAGCATGCACAATGCATGCACATAGCAGCCACAGAAATAAAATGAAATAAATCTCAAGTTTTATATACAGGCAAACAAAACAATAAGGAAAACAAACAAGCTATGGTAAAAAGTTTGAAAAATCAAACATCAGTGCTCATATAATTAAGCTTTATAAAACCGAACCCAATCTTCCCAGCTGTTTCGAAGCAGCCAGCTGAACCAGCCTCCACCATCTTCCCAGCTGTTTCGAACCAGCCAGCAGAACCAGATTCTCGAGATATACTGAGTTTAAGACCTTTGGGGACTCAGGCCTTGAGCAGGAGCTGCGTACAGAGCAGCGGGTCCCGGGCCCCAGCCAGGCGTGGGCTCTGTTCCCTGAAGGCAGACCCCACACTCCCTGCAGCCTCTGCCATCTTCCCAGCTGTTTCGAACCAGAAGGTGGAACCAGCAGGCAGAACCAGCAGGCAGAAACAGATACACAAGATATCCCAAGTTTAAGATCTCTGGGGACTCAGGCCACCTGTCAGCAATCTGTGAGCAGGAGCCCCGCAGGGCAGTGGTTCAGGTGTCCCAGTTGTGGGGAAATAGCCTTACGAGCCCACAGGAGGTTCAATAACCAGCTAGTAACTACAGGACCAACTAACACCAGAGATAACCAGATGGCAAAAGGCAAACATAAGATCGTTACTAACAGAAATCAAGGCAATATGGCAGCATCCAAACCCAGTTCCCCAACAGCAATAAGTCTAGGATACCCCAACACACCAGAAAAACAAGACTCAGATCTAAAAATCACTGGTCAGGATTCTGATAGAGGAACACTTAGATAAATCTCTTAAAGTAATACAGGAGAAAATGGATCAAAAGCTAGAAGCCCTTAGAAGGCAAACACAAAAATGACTTAAAGAAATTCAGGAGAATATAGATCAAAAATGGATGCCAATCAGGGGGAAGCACAAATATCACTTAAAGAAAGACAAGAAAATGTGGGTAAACAAGTAGAAGTCATAAAAGAGGAAACACAAAAATCCCTTAAAGAATTACATGAAAACACAAATAAGCAAGTGAACGATCTGAGCAAAACCATCCAGAATCTAAAAACAGAAATAGAAAAAACTAAGAAATCGCAAAGGGAGACAATGTTGGAGATAGAAAACCTTGGGAAGAAATCAGGAGTCATAGATGCAAATATCAACAATAGAATACAAGAGATAGAAGACAGAATCTCGGATGCTGAAGATACCATAGGAACCATGGATTCAACAATTAAAGAAAATGCAAAATGCAAAAAGCCGGTAACCCAAAACATTCAGGAAATCCAGGACACAATGAGAAGACCAAACCTAAGGATTATAGATATAGATGAGAGTGAAGATCTAAAACTTAAAGGGCCAGCAAATATCTTCTACAAAATTATGGAAGAAAACTTCCCCAACCTAAAGAGAGAGATGCCCATGAATATACAAGAAGCCAACAGAACCCCAAACAGACTGGACCAGAACAGAAATACCTCCCATCACATAATAATCAAAACCCAAAATGTACTAAAGAAAGAAAGAATATTAAAGGCAGTAAGAGAAAAAGGACAAGTAACATATAAAGGAAGACCTATCAGAATCACACCAGACTTCTCACCAGAGACCATGAAAGCTAGATCCTAGGAAAATCTCATGCAGACTCTAAGAGGACACAAACTTCAACTATCCCAGCAAAACTCTCAATTGCCATACATGGGGAAACCAAGGTATTCTATGACAAAACCAAATTTGCACGATATCTGTCCACAAACCTAGCCCTACAAAGGATAATAGGGGAAAACACCAACACAAGGGGGGAAAGTGCACCCCAGAAGAAGCAAGATAGAAACCCCCTCTCATCAAAGCCAAAAGAAGAGAATCACTCAAATAAAAAAAATAACACCCAAAATGTCAGGAAGTAATAATTACTATTAGTTAATATCTCGTAATATCAATGGATTCAATTCCCCAATAAAAAGACACAGACTAACAGACTGGATACGGAAATGAGACCCCACATATTGCTGCATACAGGAAACACATCTCAGTGTCAAAGACAATTACTACCTTAGAGTAAAAGGCTGGAAGACAATTGTACAAGTAAATGGTCTCAAGAAACAAGCTGGAGTAGCCATTCTAATATCAGATAAAATTGACTTTCAACCTAATGCATTCAAAAGAGACATGGAAGATCACTTCTTGCTGATCAAAGGGAAAATCCACCAAGAAAAATTCTCAATACTGAACATCTATGCTCCAAATGTAAGGGCACCCTCATTCGTAAAAGAAACTTTACTAAAGCTTAAAGCACACATTGCACCTAAAACAATAATTGTAAGTGACTTCAACACTCCACTCTCCTCAATGGACTGATCAGGAAAGCAGAAACTAAACATGGGCACAGTGAAACTAACTGAAGCTTTGGACCAATTGGATTTAACATATATATATATATATAAAAATTCCATCCTAAAGCAAAAGAATATGCCATTTTCTCAGCACCACAAGGTGCCTTCTCCAAAATCCTTAAAATACTGGATCCAGTTTCGTAGGAGAGTATCAGAACAGAGAAATGGGGGGGTAGTTTGATTGGGGAATGGGCAGAAGAAAGAGGACTTATAGGACATATGGTGAGGGGGGAACTGGGAAAAGGAAAAGCCTTTGGAATGTAAACAAAAAATATAGAAAATAAAAAAAATATATAAAAGAAACCGAACTCAATAATGGTTATTTATACTTTTCTAATTTCAAATTCTGTGAACTTTAAATTGTAAGTACTTTTCCTTTTGGAAGCATATACTCCATATATATTAATACATAATAATAAACAATAATAATTTTATCATTTTATTTTTATTTATAATAGATGCTTTTTATACATTATACTCTGATTTTGTTTTCTCCTTCCAAACTCCTACTAATCTCTTGCTACCTTCCCATCACACACAAAACATACATACATGCAGACACACACACACACACACACACACACACACACACAAACACACACACATCAAAAAAGTTTAACGTGAGAGCATATGAAGACCAGTACAGAAAACCACAACTGGCCATATGCAGAAATCTTCCGATAAGGTATAAACCAGCTTATACAGAAAATACTACAAACACCTATAATACAAGTTCAATAAATGTCTAAAAAGAGGAGGAAGGAAAATCATTAAGAGCAAAAACAATTCAGAAAGTATGTTGTGAAATTACTTCTCCTAAAAATGACAGGGAAGATTCACCTAAATCAGAATGAGTAAATCTTATGAAGGCCTACCTCTAGAACAGGAATTAGAAGCAATTAATGACTGTTAAGAGAAGGAAAATAAGTCAACCCCAAGAAGATGACCTGTAACTGATTACCCAAGGAAAATAGTCAGCTCTAAAATATATGATCCACACATTAAATTACCCAAATTTTATTTATTTATTGATGGAAATACACACACACACACACACACACACACACACATACATACATACACACACACACACACACACAGACACACACACACACAATCCACTAAGAATAAAAAGAAATGCATCAATTTGAAATGCAGGGAACATAGAAAGAGTCAGAAGAAATTTAGGAAAAGGGAAAATATAATATTTTAATTACAAAAAATTAATAAAACATGTTATAATATGCACCCGAAACTCATTGACAACATTTGACTATATTGTATTTTACATAGTAATATAATTATTCTACCATTTATATTAGAATAGCACTGACAATGATGTTAATAGATCTACTAAGTGGAAGATATAAAGGCAAAGAAGCCCTAATTCTAGACAAAGATGTACAGTCCACTAAGGAGAACTGAGAGCAGTAGAGATCAACTTTCCCTGGCAAAAGTGTACCGCTAGGTTATCCAAAACTTAATCATCATTTCTGAAGACATAAACACATATGTACACAACTGTATACCAACTGCAAAGGTTCTATTTATATATTGAGGCATATATATATATATATATATATACATACATATATATATATATATATATATATATATATATATATATATGTGTGTGTGTGTGTGTGTGTGTGTGTGTGTGTGTATGAGCAAAGAAAGAAAATGTGACCATAATTTTGAGGGAAAGCAAGGTGATTCTTACCTGATCAGTACTACAAGCAGAACAGAACAAAAAAAGAAATAATATAATTGCATCACAATATCCAATGATGTAAAAATAAATAAAAAGAGAAAGACAAAAAAACAGAGAGACCAGTATTTGACATTTCAACCTCATAACAGTGGAAAACAAACAAATTAAAGAAAGCAAATATTACTTTTCCATGTCATGTATTCCCTTTGCATAGATATCCTTACCCATTTTATGACATAGTTACATTTTCTTTTAGTTTTACAGTTTTCAGCATCCTAGAGCTCGAGGACCACTAAAACCTGTTTCTAGCATTGTCATTTCAATGGAACGGAAGCTATTTAATATGGGATCATGAACTATGACAGTTAACGATGGACTTGGGCACCTCAGTGGTGTCTATCTGTGCCTTATTTTTTCTGTTGGGTTCCATTTGTCTGCTGTCTTTTTTGTTGTTGTTTACTTCCTACAACAGAGCTGATGACTCTCAGCTGTTTCTGCAGAAACACCTTCTGCCATCCATCAGTGATGAAGCTGTGTTACATTCTAATAACTACATTTTGATTGCTGAACATACATCCTTTACAAAAACTTAACCAGTTTTTGTATCTTGTTTTCTAATTTTCTGAATGTTTTTTGTTTTTTAGACTTTTGAATAAGAACTACTGTATGTATATTAAAATTATACAATTATAATATATAGCATGACTTCATAATTGATATGCTTTCATCATTATCTGCAAGACACAGGAAAAAGTCTCCAAACATGAGTCTGATGTGGCAAATCCAAGTTTCATGCATTCCAGAGCCAACAGCATCCTCTTTTTAGAAGCCTTTAGCTTCTCCTGGAGTTTAATATAACAGGGATGTCAGATTGTTGGCCTTCAAAAGGACATGCTGAGATTTCTGATTCAGTTCTCGGGTTCTTGTCTATTAATAAAATTTCTGACAGCATCCTGCTGTGTAGCAAAATTCAGTGACAACTTTTAGATACATGTTGCCAAGAAAGAATTTGAGTGCCCATAGTTTTCAACTGCTGCAGGTTAAAATATGACCTTTGTTTCTTTGAGTTTGGTTTGTTTGTTATTGTTGTTATTTTGTGTGTATGTTTATTGTTGTTGTAGTCATATGAAGTTTACTATTTTAGCAGAACTTTAAATGTGTAATACAATCTTCACTAGGGGGAAATTGTGTACAAACCAAGAACTTATTCATCTTATATAATAAAGCTTTATGGGTTGTCTTTAGAAACTCTCCCCCCTCTTGTCTTCTGCCAGCATTGAAGCCTGTTTTATGAGAGGCATGAGGCATGAGACATACTTGTTAAAACACATTGCTAGTGGATTCATGTTCTTTGGTAATTACCTTAACAAAGATTTAATATTTCATTTAATATAATCACTTTGAAGTCATCAGTGCTTTTATATCTTATATGATTTCATTTAAGATGGAATAGCATTTATTACATACATACATTAGTTTCTATTACATATTTATGTATCTGGGAGCATATATGTTGTTTCCACATTTTATCATTTTACCAGTGCTTCAATGAGTGTGAGAACATACATAGTCATTTGACATTCTCGCGTGAATTATTTCTATAAATAAACAAATCATGAGGTTATGATATAATCTCATAGTGTACATTTTGGAAAAGTGTAGTTTTGTGCAGAACCTGTATTGGTTTTTCTTAGCTGCACAATTCTTTATTCACACTGACTATATACAGAATTCCAATTTTTTGTGTATATATGTGCATGTGTGTATGTGTGCATACATGTCTGTGTGTCCATATCTAGAGACTATCTTATGTCTGTATAGATGTTGCACCTGTCAATAATTAATCTGACGGCCTGTGACTTAGGTAAGAAATAAGAGGTGGAACAACTAGGAAGCAGAAGGAATTCTGGGATAGAGTCAGGTAAGAGAGATTTGCCCAGGAAGATGTGAGGTAAGGTAAAGGACAGGTGGCATAATATCAGTTAAAATCCATGGGCTATTTTAGTTCTCATCTAATATGAGAAAAAAAAACAGGAGTATGGCCAAGCTTTTCCCTAAACATCATTTCTAGGATTTCAAATGTTAAATCATTTTATCTGATTTTATGCATAATTTAAAATATATTATTGCTATAATTTTAGAATGATGAGTTTTCAGTAGTTCCAGTATAACTTGTTGAAATGATTATCCATTCTTCATTGTAAAATCTTGGCATTTTGGTCAAAGATCATTACTTCTCTCTGTGTGTTGCCATGTCTGGGCTTCCTGATTAGTTTGTGAAAATGTCATTGTATTTTACAACAAATATTTAAAAATAAAAACTTCTTTGGGTTATTGCAGAGTCTACACTACAGTGTTAGTTAGTGCTGGTAAAGTACAGTACAGAGTTAACAAAGTCTACCTATATTCATAGTATGTTTTTTGGAACAAAAGAAATCTGTAGCATACAGCACATTTTAGATATAGTCCCTTAAAAGCTTACACTGAAGCTCTGAAAACACCTGAATTCCCCAATGATACAGAACAGATCAAATGGCAGTAACTGATTTGATGTTTACTTATGGTTTCTCTTTCTTCACAGGGGAACTTTGGAAACATACTTGCTTCCTGATCTGTGCGTAGTGGATTAAGGAAACCATGATTCTCCTAACACCACCAACTCTCATTTCTGTGGATTCACATAGAAACGTACTGTCATAATGTAAAGGAGCACATGCATCTTTATATTTAAAGGAATAATGACCACTTGCAGGAACTGGAGATGTCTTGGTGGAAAACAATTTCTTGTGCCATTGGTTTTGAAATAAAGAAGGTGGGAAAGGAATAAGGGGGAATAAAGGATACGTTAGGCTAAGAAACTTCAACATATGAGAAACAGGTTGTTTTAAGTCTTTATACAAATCTTGTAAATGTTTACATTGACCTCATGTGCTAGCTTGCATTGTTGCTCCAGTGTGTATGTATAATAACTAGGACAGAGGGTTGATAGGTGTTGGAACATAAGGCAGTCAGATTTGCTTTTGAGTGTAGGCATCACACTCTAGAATGTCACCAATGCTACATAAGAAAGAGTGCTTTGTCCAGTCCTGGCAGAGACAGTAATAACTCCTAGACAAACATTCTGAAAGCATAAATAAATTCTTTCTTCTAACAATGTATTCCAGTTAATAGCTGAGATATGCCTTGTGAATTGTAGCTGATAAGAAACCATGACTATGATCTCTTTTGTGAACTTTTAGTTTTAGTGGCTATATTTATTTGTGAAGATATTCATAGCAGATTGCAACATACTGCCTGCCCTAAATAGTTAATGCCTCAGGTTTGGAGACTGCTGTCCACAGTCCACTTGTAGGCTATTGTCTTTCTCATTTTTTCTTTAAAAAATGCTGTTGTTTAACTGTTTTCTCATGTGGCACATTGGGGGTGACATTTGTCAGAATGCCTATCAGTGAGGATATGGAACCTGAAGAGCCCACCTCCAGTAGATAATCAGAGACCCCAGTGGAGAGATGAAGACATTAACACATGTTCAAAATTTTTGACAAAGAGTTGTTCCTGCCTAAAAGAAATGCAGGGACAAAACTTGGAGGATGGACTGAAAGAAAGACGGTCCATTGACCTACCCAACTTGGAATTCATCCCATGCACAGACACCAAACCCAGGAGCCTACCATGGCTGTCTTTGAGAGGCTTTAGTAGCAGCTGACTGAGACTGATGCTGACTGAGACTGATGTAAACCATTGGATTGAGATCATGGAAGTGTTGGGGAAGGACTGAATGGGTTGAAACTAACCCCACAGGAAGAACACCAGGCTCAACTAACCCAAATTTCAGGGAATTCCCAGAAACTAAGCCACCAAGCAAAGAGCATAGGAGGGTTGGTCCAAGGACACTGGCACATGTGTACCAGGGGACTGACTTGTGTGGCCTCAGTGCAGAAGATGTACCTAATTCTTTAGAGAGTTGATGCCTCAGATGAAGGGGGGAATGCTCCAGAGAAGTGGGGAGTACCCTCTCAGAGTCCAAGGCATGGAGGGATGGGATGAAGTAATATGGGAGGGGGGAATCGGAAGGTGAGGGAACTTCCATTTAGAATGGAAGTAAATAAAATCATTAATTAGAAAGAAATATGAGTGATTTTTCTTCCCTTGAAATTGTTTTTACTTTTCTAACCTGATTACACAGAATTAGCTCCTGTAAGTTTCCATCTTCAAGTATAAACTCTCCTTATTTTTCATAAAAATGTATTAGTTTGCATTTGAATATAATTGTAGAGAGGGTATAGCATGGTTAAAATTCTATAAATATTAATATATAAATACATATATGTCAGGGAGATTGTATATATATATATATATATATATATACATGCATTGTTGTTTGTTTTATTTTCATTTTACTATTATTTCTTCATTTACCTGTCTTATAGAATTATTTTATATTAATTCTGATTTGGTAACCTAAGGAAAATTATTCATTAATTTTCACCCAGAGAAATGCATTCCCTTTCAAAAGTATCACACATAATAAGCTTACTTCATAGCCATCAAAATTTAATTGATTAACACCTTTAAGTAAATATGACAAAACCTGTCTTGTTAATTCATAGGATAGTAGATCTTTGCACATATAATCCCAAGAATTATCTGTGGAAATATATGCAGTAACTAATTAAAATTAATTGTTTTCAGATAGTCACATAAAATCTATAAAAGGAAGAAATCTCTGTGATTAGGATTATATAATGCCTCAAAATTAAGCAGCAAGGATTTTTCTATTAAAGCATCAGAATCAAATTGGAAAAAAAAAACTAGCATGGAATCAGAGTGGGATGATTCATTGGAATCTGTGTTCAGTTGAGCTGGTAATTTTCAGTATTTTTCCTAGTTTTCAAAAATAAAAGGGTATTAACTCAGGAGGAGGAGTGGTCAGTTCTCAAGACACTGTGGGAAGTTAAGCTGATAAGGTTTAATAAAGACGAAAGCCATATGTTCTCTCTCATCTGTGGTTCTTAGTTCCAAATATTCAGGTGTGCCTTATACAACATGGAGTATCTACAGAGACCAGGAGTGTAAGGAATGACCATGGAGATGAGGTATGGGTTAGTTATCAAAAAGAAATAACAGATACAAGTGGTAGGAAGAAAGAAATGTGAAAAAAAAAGAGAGGACTAGAAGCAGGGAAGGAGCACTTGAGTTTGTCTTAGTTTCGGTTTCCATTGCTGGGAAGAGACACCATGACAAAGGCAACTCTTATAAAGGACAACATTTATTGGGGCTAGATTACTCTTAGCCGTCCTGTCTATTATCATCAAGATGGGAAACATGACAGTGTACTGGCAGACATGGACTGGAGGAGCCAAGAGTTCTACCCCTTCATCTAAATGAACCCAGTAGCTGACTATCCTCAGGCAGCTAGGAGTAAAGTCTCAAAGTCCTCCCCCAGAGTGACACAATCCTCCAACAAGGCCAAACCTCTTCAACAAGGTCACACCTCCTAATAGAGCCACACCCTGGGCCAATCATATTCAAACCACCAAAGATTTCAAAAGAAAACTAGAGGGAAATGCAAAAAAAAATTACACCAAGAATGATTGATAAATCCTTAAGAATAATATTATTTTATATTTACCTAATATTGTAGAAAATTGTCAAATACGTATTAACACATATACACACATATACATACACATACACAAACACAAACACACACACACACATACACACACACACATATCACATGGAACAATACTTCTCATGAATGGCATAGACCTCCAAATAAAAACACCTCAGGGTCAACTATGAGAAAATACTTTTTGGGTTGTTGGTAAGAGTATTCCAAGTGAATTCCAAAGAAATATCAGCAATTGTTGCTTGTTTCTCTTGGTTGCTTCTTAGAGACTGAAGGTAATTCTCTTTCTAAAGAGGCAACACAGTTCACTCACAGTTTTCATTCACAGAATTAAGAAAATTGGAACTGAGCCTAACATGAAAATCTAATTTGGATTATGTTAGTTGTCAACAAAACTAAACAATTAATGGTGCTATCCAGTTGTAACATCAATAAATTACAACAATACTATATGGCAGGTTATCCATGAAGGTGCAGTAGTGGCACTTTTAAATTGATGGTAACCACCAGCTGACTTAAGGGATGCTAAGTATGAGAGAAATCATATCTGGTACTAGACATCTAGCCAACTACTCATGGGTAGTTCTTAAAAAGAGAACCTAAAACCACCAATTTACTACACTATCATTGTATTCTAGAACATAAACTAATACAAACAGGTAAGTATAACACACATTTGTCATCAAAGAAATTCCTCTTTACAACAAATGAAGGCCATTTCAGAAACTCACAACAGCCATGCAGAGATCAAGTGACTCCCTCTGTTACTCTCAACAAATAACTCAACAATCTAGCACCTGTACTGAGGCTTACTAACAGGGCCAAAGAGTGACTAAAATGATTATGAGATCCAAGAAACCAGCTGTAAGGTTTAGTCTCCTACAAATGACAAGAGTGATGCCCCTTAGTGTTTAGTGGTATCTAAACACCATAGTTTGGCAAACAATAGATAAATAATGACAATTTTTATAGATATGCTAGTGGGGAAGTGGTAATTTAAAAGGATTTAGCCAGAAACAAAGAATTAGAGGCAAGTAACTGAGGGATAATTAGTTTTTTCCAAGGATGACTTCCCTCTTCATTATAAAATGCTGTTGGGCCACTTTGTGTGAAATTGTGTCTCTGTCCTTCCTCAACTATGTAAGACATTCTCTAGTGGTCTTTAATAAAATTTGGTTGACCAATTCACTGGGCAGGAAGTAGAAGCTGGGATTTCCTGGGGGTGGGGGTGAAAGGAATTCTGGGAAGAAGGAAAAGAACTTTTCTTTTTCTACGAGAAGATGAGGGAGGATATTGATGTAATTAAAGTTCTGGGAGGAATAGCTAGCCACATAGCTGGATCAGAATAGGTAATTGGATTAACTTAGATGAGCTTGTTGAGTGTCTCCCTGCTAAGGCCTCAGGCTTTGAAATAAGGACTCTGTGTGGTTATTTGGTAAAAAGCTAGTTAAGGAATAATTCCACTGTATGAATTTCTAGCATTACTTAATGTATACAAAACATAATAATCATTATAATTTATAAAAAAATGCAGCTATCTCTGAAATTATATGCACACAAAGCTCTTTAAACAATATATATTTGTGTGTGTGTGTTCATGTGTGTATGTGCCTGTATGTGCATGTGTGAGATAATAGTAATCAAAGAAAATGACTCCATGACTTTTAGAGTGAGTGAGGTTGTACCTGGAGGATGGTTGAAGGAAGGAGACATGGGATGTTTTAGGGAAGAAAAAATGGGAGGAAAGTAATATAACTATACTTTAATAACTTAACTAATTTTAACTTATATAATTAATAATTCACTTAACAATATTTTAATAGCTTTAACTAAAACAAAAGAAATAAGTATGTTTGTAAATTAAAAAACACTATGCCCCTAATACACATAAACACAACCATGCACACATGTACAGAAGTATTTTACTCACCTTGATCAGTGAGTTCTACATCTCAGCTAATCACTTAGAAAACTAGCATAGAAACCATGAGGGTCTGTATCTCTCCCTGGCAGGGATGAACATAAGTTTTATCTATACTGAGATAGAAGATTGTATCTTTGAAGAAACAATTTGTCAGAGCAGGAAACTGTGGGGAATTTCTTAACTATTATCCACACGAGCTTTTATCATTACTAAGATCAAGGTGACGGAGTGGCTAAAACTCTGAGTTGCCTTTAAAAGTACATATGTTGTGGAGTGTGTAAATTAGCAGATAGAACACAGTAATTAACTGCTTATAACAACATTTATCGCCATCCTTTGTTAAAAAAATTTTAACAAACAAATGTTTATTTTAAACACATTTTCAAATATGCTAGAGAAACATATTATATGGCTATGATAAGTATGAGGCAAATCAATACTTTCTGCATTCATTTCAACTAGGGTACAAGACTGACAGACTAAAGTGTTCAACCCTTCACCATTAATATTTGCTGGGAAGGCTGTGAGAAACAGTAAATGTCTGTGTCATATTTATTTTGGACTTATATATCATCTCAAGGAAATTAAATACCATTTCAACTGCTGGAATTGGCAAATAGAAGTAGTTCTTAGTCTCTCAAGTCTTATGCTAGTTTACTTTCAACAGATGATATAGTCACCTTTCAATTTTTTTTTTATACTTCTGAGAGCAATGGAATCAAGATACTGTCACAGTCTTTTAAAATCAATACTAACAAGGGATTTCATTGACATTTTCTTAGAAAATTGTTTATCTTTGCTCCCTGTGCATATCTTCAATGCCAGGGCTTAAATACCAGTACAATTGGGGCTGAAAGCCTCCTTCTGCTGCTTTATAGTTTTCAAAAATACATACTGAAACTTTTTCTAAGAAAAATGGATTTTATGGATTTATGAGTCAGTTTAACATGTATACATTAGTTTGAGAAGTTTCTACTTGTTAACTACATGTATAAAATGTGTATATGCTTTACTTTAACTGGAATTATTTTGCCAATACATCTTTAATTTCCATGCAGAGGAAGATAGATTACAAATAATCTTATTATAAGAAAGTAATTGTAGCCTGAAATAATGTACAGTTCTACTATTCCACATTAAAATCTTGGCTCAAATTCATATCCTTAATATTAAACAGTAATTGATTTTGTAACTTAGCAATGATACTTTTAATGAGAACATTTTGAAAATCAATACAGTCTCCAACATTTTATATTAGTTATTGTGTATTGCACGTTTGCTTTGTTAAAAATTATTTAACAGAGTGAAAAAGTAAACATGTAAACATATTCACATGATAGAAAAATTTCTGTAGGAAAACATAATCTTTTCTGTCACCCAGGTAAGAAATAGGAGAGGTCTTGATTTTATTTGAACTCAGATTTTTTTGATCTTGCACCCATACCCACATACATGTAAACCATAGAGAACACAGAATTATCTGAAGCAGCTGAATTTCAGTGAAACTTAGGTTCAATATTTATAAGTGTCAGTTATATTGCACTCAAAGAATGATTGTGGGAGGTGGGGGGAGTGGGTACCTGGGAGGGAGAGAAATGGGAGAGGAAAAAGGGGATCAGGATTAGGTATTGGACTGACTGGAGAGCGGTACAGAGGGTCAGGAAGTCAAAATTATGTAGCAGTGGGGGATGGGGAACTAGGGGTATCTACTGGAGGGTCCCAGATGCCAGGGAAGTAAAAGGGTCCCAGGACCCAATGGAGATGTCTATAGCTGAAATGTACAGTGAAGGGGTGATAGAACCAGTAGAGACCACCTCCTGTAGCGAGGCAGGGCCCCAGGAGAGATGGGCCACACACCCATTTCAAACTTGTTAATCTCAGAAATGTCCCTGTCCAAAGCAAAGACAGGAACAAAAAAAATGGAGCAGAGACTGAAGGAAGGGCCATCTGGGGATGGGGATTGTTTCCATCTGAGCATCCATCTTGTCACTAAACTCCAACACTGCAGTTGCTGCCAAGAGACATTTGCTGACAGGAGCCTGGTATGGTTGTCCCCTGGGAGGTTCTGACAGCACCTGACCAATACAGATGCTGATGTTCACAGCCAACCATCATACTGAGCTCAGGGACTCTGTTGGGGAAGCTGGCATAGACCTGAAGGAGCAGAGGGGGATTACAACCTCATAGGAAAAGCAATGTCTGCTGGCAGGGCCACCCAGTGCTCCCAGGAACTAGACCACCAACCATGAAGGGATCCATGACCCTAGATACTTGTGTAGCAGAGGGTCGCCTTCTCTGACGTCAATGGGAGGGAGAGAGGAGTCCCTTGGTCCTGCAGAGGTTTGATGCCCCATCATAGTGGGATGCTGGTACAGTGGGGCTGGAGTGAGTGGGTGGGTAAGGGAACACCTTCATAGAGGACAAGGGGAGGAGTGGGCGGATGGGATGGGGGTTGTATAGGGGTAATGGGGAGCAAGAATATCATTTGAGATATAATTGAATGGAATGATTAATAAAAATTTAACAAAGTAAAATAAGTACAGATTTGAATAAATAAAATGACTAACATGGAAATACTGTAATAATTGTAAAGTTCACAATCCTTTTACTTCATCAGGACAGCAACCTTCATTCATTGCTTTTTTATAAAAAAATATATTGATATCTGTTTCTTGAAGACTCTGTCATAAAAAAAATCTCAATCCATATTAAATTCCCAAAGCACAGGAATCAGCCAAATACAATAAGAACACACATTTTATGTGGGATGTCTGTTCCCCTATCTTTATTTACCTCTTTCTGAAGTCAAATACCATTTGCCTACTGAAGGAAAAATGCCACATCAAATATTTGTAACTTCTTAAGGAGCTTTGGAACTGAACAATATTCAAGAGTGCAGGGGCATCTCTCTTCTCCAGGAAATAGAGTTGAGTGGATAGTAATAATCTCAGAATCCCAAGTAAATGGATTTCATGTTTATATATACAGAGAGAGAGAGAACAAAATAAACAAGAAAACAAAAACAAACACAAGCAAACAAACCAAAATAATTAAATAAATAAAATAATACCAAAACCAAAAACCAAATGAAACCAAACCAAAACAACAACAACAACAAAAACAAAAACAAGCAACCAAAGTGTACCTTGATTGAATGCAATTCCAAATTTGGAAATCATAATTCAGATGAGAGAAGAATTCATTACTAAATCAAATTTTTCTTTAAATTTTATGTCTTCAAATCACTACTGGACACATTTTTTTTTTTTACAGATGATACAATCATCTTTTTATTTTGGTTTTCCTTTCTTCCTCACCCTCCATTTTCCTTCCCCCTCCATTTCCTTCTTTCCTTCCACTCCTTTTGATTTGCTTCTCATCCTGTTTAAAAATGGAGGTGGGATTGAACTTTTACATTTATAAATATTAAAATATTATATTTCTCAATTTTTAATATTTATTCATTGATTGATTGAAATGTAGTTCAATACATTGTAGAGTAGCCTTGTAGCCTTCTAATGGAGAGCTTGATCTTCCTGTCTCCACTTCCAGAGTTCTGATCTGATAGCACTAACCAACGTTCCTGAATGCAGTGATGAGCGTAGAATCCATGGATTCCTAAATACTACCAAAGCATTTATCAACTGAGCTATTATATAATTGCTGAAATTAAAAACCATAAAACCAACAAAACAAACAAATAAACAAAAACAGAAGGGAGGGAGGAGCTTCAATGGGAGAAGAGAGGAGGAGGAAGAGGAGGAACAGGATCTAGTATGGGGAGAGAGTGCAGGAGAGAATCCCAGAGGACTAGGAAAATAAATGTAAATATGCATCCTCTGTGGATGGGCAGTAGGGTGACCGTCTAGAAAGTACCAGCGACCCAGAGGTGAGAGACTATCAGATCTCAATGGGGGTGGCCTTATCCAAAATGTCCAACATTGGGAAGAAGGAGAGTAAGTGTTTAAAGTGTATGGATAAATTATCTGCTATATCCAAAATTATATATCACATTTTATTTTAATTTGTAAGATTTGCATTTCATTTTTTGCATTGCTGTCTTACAAATTACAATTTGTAAGAAACAAAGAGAAGTACATTTCATTTCATGGTAATTAGTGAGCAAAGAAGCACCTAGACCTGATTTTTATTAAAATAACAAAATTCTAAAGACAATATTTATTAAATTGTTGTTTATAGAAAAATGTGTTCTATAATTTAAAACACATTTTTCTATTTGAAATGTGAAAGATGGCAACATACTCATTTTTCACAGTAAATTAATCTATAGTATCATAGGTATACTTTGTCTGAAAAATTTCGCCCTATAAATTATTACTTTACTACACAAAAGACTTATAAGTAATTATACAGCTGCATACTTGTTGTCTTTTATTTATGGAGCAGATTAATAGATATTTCCTAGCAGATGTTCATAAAGATATAGACAAACAAGCAAACAACAGAGTCAGTGGCATGCATATTTATTATTGAGCTAGGACCCAGGAATGCTATCATCATAATGAGTTTTGCTTATTCTCATATATATTCTCATTAAAAATAGTGGTATATTTGTATTTTATAGATTTAACACTTTTTGTATAAGGGAACAATTTTCCTTTCAATTTACTCTTTTCATTCACTGATTTTTCCATAGTATCTACACAGAAGTAGTCTTTTGCCATGCCTCCTGAGTTCCTCAGAGCAAGAAGAAGAATGGAAGTTCCCCAGTGCGGCAAGTGGCAGCCCAGAGTGCATTTGTTGTCTGACAGTTTGATTTATGGTGGAATTATACATAGCATTTTACTTTATGCTAAGGATAACTGTGAATAAATAAAACAATAGCTTGTTTGTTAACTGTGACTGTGACCATGTTTGAGAAATATATTGGTTCTGGTAACATCTGTTCAGGAAAAGGTGATCTAAAATCACACTTTCTGTTTAATTGGAGATTTTTATTTTTTTTCTTTCTTTTTTTTTCTTTTATTGAATTTTTTTTTTATTTTCTATATTCTATGTTTACATTCCAAAGGCTTTCCCCTTTCCCAGTTCCCCCCCTCCCTATGTCCCATGATTGGAGATTTTTAAATAACTACCTTGTCACTTGGTGTTTTCTAAGCAAAAAATATATTTAGAATTAATAAGTAATGAACGAATAGAGTGAAAATTAAAACAATGTGGCTGGATTAATGAACAATGAATTTTCTCAAGTTAAATAGCAAAACTCGCCGGCTAGTCTGTGATAGTAATCTGGGTGATAGAACTCTTCTATCTGTCTGAAGCAATCTTGTGGCCAACCTGCCACAGCCTGGGCTATTGTTTCTTAAGATTTCTGAAAATTTAACAAACTTTAGCTCTAGTAGGTTACTTCATATTTTAAAGATGAATAAAACACTTTGATTTATTTGATTCATTATAGCAACTTACAGAATCCTATTAACGTGTTGCTTTGTAGCCATTTGTAATAAACAATAACTCATAATGAGATGTTACAATGATATTTAAAAGGCCATGTTATCGTCTTCAAATTATTTTACTGATAAAATTCTGAATTTTTAATTGGTAATTTTATTTATGTACATTTCAAATATTATTCCCATTCCCAGTTTTCCCTCCACAAAGCCTCTATCTCCTCCCCTTCTTCACCCCACCCCCCAGCTACTATGAAGGTGCTCCCCCACCCACCAACCCACTCCCACCTCAGTGCCCTAGCATTCTCAATCCTGCATTATTGGGCCTCCGAGGGACTCCCCTCCCATTAATTCCAGATAAAGCCATCCTCTGCTACAGATGCAGCTGGAGCCATGGGTCCCTCCATGTGTACTCTATAGTTGGTGGTTTAGTCCCTGGTAGCTTTGGGGGGTCTGGTTGGTTGATATTGTTCTTTTTCCTATGGGGTGTAAACTCCTTCAGGTCCTTCAGTCTTTCCACTAACTCCTCCATTGGGGTCCTCATGCTCAGTCTCATCTGCCTCTGTATTGGGCAGGCTCTGGCAAAGCCTCTCCCAGAAGAGCTATACCAGCCTCCTGTCTTCAAGAGCTTCTTGGCATCAGCAATAGTGTCTGGGTTTTGTGTCTGCAGATGGGATGCATCCCTGGGTAGGGCAGTCTCTGGATGGCCTTTCCCTCTGACTCTGCTCTACTCTTTGCTGCCAGAAAACTAGCAAGTACTATTTTTATTTTTCTGAAATATAAATTAGAGATTGCTGATTAGGTTTGTATTTTCCTTTGATTACATTTTTATACTTTTATTTTTTTTTAACAGTCCGGTCATTATCCCACCTCCTGATCTGCCCTTCCTCCTTTATTATCCCATTCTTCCTTCCAAAAGGATGTCCCCACCCCCACCCCAGGCCAGGTCTCTCCACTCCCTGGGGCCACAAGTTTTTCCAGGGTTAGGCCCATCATCTCCCACTGAGACCAGACCAGGTAGTCTTCTGGTGTGTGTGTGTGTGTGTGTGTGTGTGTGTGCTTCAAACCAGTTGGTGTATGCTGCCTGGTTGGTGGTTCAGTGTCTGAGAGATCTCAGGGATCAGGGGTAGATGAGACTACTGCTCTTTCTAGGGTGTCTCCCTATTCCTCATCTTCATCTAGCCTTTCCTTACCTCAAACACAGGGATCCCGACCTTAGTCCAATGGTTGGGTATAAGTATCTGAGTTTTAATGCTAGAATTATTATTATTGCCATTACTTGTATCTTTCTCATAATCCTTTAGACTTGAGAACTGATGACAGATTTTGTATTATGTGAATGTGTTCACTATTTCTTTTACATGTGAATAATTTTGTTTCACTATGTCATTACTTATTAAACTATACTAGTAATATAATTAGGCAGGCATGTCTAATCAGTGGCTATGTCAAATATCAAAATGATGGACAAAAAGAAACTTCTCAAAGGTTTCTTGTAACTCTACTCACAGCATTTGATCAATAATGAGTACAGAGACAACAGACTTTTAGCAGAACTTGTACTACTTCAAGGAATGTAGCTACGAAACACTGTCACATGCATAGCTCCAAGGTCTATCTGCTCCTTACTAGAACAAACTTGAATGCATTCATGTATTCTCTCACATTTATTCTATTTTCCTTTCCTTTTTATTTCTATTGATTCTTTTTCACTTTAAATGAGCATTGTACTTTCTCACTGATATCACTTTCAAATGCATTTTTTAATATTTGTCAAATATTTTCACTATTTCACTTTAGTGGGATACAAGTATATCTATACTCATAGCCAACTTGTCTGTTAATAATCAACAACAAAATGGGACAAATTCTAGAAAGAATGGCAATGTGTGCTACAATTTTTTGAGTTTGAGATTCTTTACAACCAAAACCAGTTTACATGTTTCTAATACACATGTCATAGACTAAACATTCCTATTCTTAAATGGAAGAATGTATGGCATCGTACTAAAAAACAAACAAACAAACAAAAAAGAAAAAAACAAAGGAAACTATGAACAAAACCAGTTAGCAAATGCCAATCTGTAACTACATGTCTAACATTGGGGCACAAAGCGGTTTGGGTAACTTCTCCCTACTTCTGCTCTCTCTACTACCTAAAACTTATCTTTTGACCTTGCTCTAGTCTCAGCATTTGCCTTGCACTTCATGGTTCTGGGAATGCTAATGTCCTTGATAATGCACTGAGATTTAGATTTAATTGTTTCACACAATTGTTCCTATGAGGGTCTTCTTGTTGATACACTGGTCTTTAAATAAATTGCTGTATTCCATTCTCATTCAGATTCACTGTCTTACCCCTTCCTTGTTACTTAGTTTCTTTGGGTATGTGGATTATAGTATGGTTACATTTTACTTTTTGGCTGATATCCAATTCTTACAAGTGAGTACAAACAATGTTTCTTTTTTTTTTGGGGGGTCAGACTTTTCTTTCTCAGGATGTCTTGTCTAGTTTCATCAACTTGCCTGCAAATTTCATGATGTCATTGTTTTTAATAGCTATGTACATTGTATAAATATATCACATTTTTTGTTTATTCTTTGGTTGAGGGTCATCTAGGTGTTTCCAGTTTTTAGGTATGAATACAACTGCTACTAACATAGTTGAGAAATTGTTCTTGTGCTAGAATGGAGGGCTCTTTAAATATATACCCAGAAATGATATATGTGGGTCTTGAGGTAAGTTTATTCTCAATTGTCTAAGGAGCCATCATATTTGTTTCTATACTGCCTGTATTAGTTGCAATCCCACTAGCAATGGAGGAGTGTTCTCTTGACAGCATGAACTGTCACTTTTATTTTTGATCTTCACCATTCTGATAGTAGTAAGATAAAACCTCAGTTATTTTGATTTCCATTTCCCTGATGGCTAAGGATATTGAAAATCGCTTTTCTTTAAGTGTTTCTTGGCCATGAGAAATTGTTCTGTTGAACATTTTCTGTTTAGATTTGTTTTCTAGTTTTTCTACTGTATTGTTTAGTTTGTTGATTTCCTGTCTCTTGAGTACATTATATATTTGATAACAGCTGTCTGTTTGGTGTGAGAATCTTTTCCCATTCTTTAGGCTGCTGTTTTGTTCTTTTGATAGACCACTTTGTCTTACAAAAACATTTCAATTTCATGAGGTCCCATTTATTAATTATTGATCATAGTGCCTATGTAATTGATGCTCTTTTTACAAAGTTGTCTCTTCTGCATCTGCTGACAAAATAGGAACCTTTTCAGAAGCATTCTTAGTAATCACTCTTTTTAAAAAAATTATTTTGTATTTTCACAAGATGGAGGCTTCCACGTGTGCAGTCTTCCCCTTAAGGTGCTAGGTTTCAATTTAATGGAAGTAATCTCTTTAATAATTCCAGCTTCTTTCAAACCTTTCCTGTCCATAAAGCAAAACTTTATCAAACTTTTTTTGAAAAACAAAACATTTTAATATCCTTTGTTTTTATATTTTGTTCTTTTTTACTCTAAAGCTGTGTGATGAATAAGTAGGACCACTCCACCATTCCATTCCATATCCTGAGTGTTATCTTGTCTTGAAATTTCCTCTCCCAAATGAAGAAGAAGAAGAAGAAGGAGGAGGAGGAGGAGGAGGAGGAGGAGGAAAGAAGAGAGAGAGAGAGAGAGAGAGAGAGAGAGAGAGAGAGAGAGAAAGAAGAATTCTATCTACATTAGACTCACCAAAGTTCTCAGTCCACATGCAAAATGCATGTAGATTTTTTTCAAAGTCTACTAAGACCACCCCATTATACACACAGCTCCTGGTAGACTTATTATTCTCCTCGGAACCATCTTGAGCTGGGCCTACACTCTCTATTTCTCTCAATATTCTTATCTTCTGAGCTTTCACTAGAAATTGCTGTTAAGCTGTCATTGCAATACTCAAGTGCTTTTACAGTCTAAAGTTCCAAATTCTTTCACAGTTTTTCTTTAAAACAATTGTCAAAGACTGAAGAGTACATGGCCATATTTATCAAAGCTATGGCCCTAACAACAAAAATAAATCAAGTCATTCTACTTTATTAGACATTTTAGGGTTTGATGTAGAAGCATGCACATATTCTAGTCTAATCAATTTTTATCAGAAATGTTTGTTTTCAGTAAATTCAGTCCACCAAGAAAATCATTATTTTACCAAATTCAATTTTTATATTTTCTGTTTCTCCATTTCTGATGTTACAGTGTCTTCTTTTCCTAAAGTGTAATTTCCTTCCTATTTCCTAAATAATGATGCTTTTACTCACAGACATATATTCTATTTATTGTTAATCAAAATATCAAGCATCACATGAATTAAATGTAGTGAATTTCATTAATTTTTATGTGTTCTCTAAATATGGGCTTGTATGTCTTTTTCATTGTTTGTAGACAGTGATTGCAGTTACTCTTTTTCTTCAGCAAAATATTAATTATTCCAATGGATGTACTGAAATGATTTCCAAAACTAAGAAATTTCAAATAAAGTGTTATTATTTGTACAAGTTTTCTTTTATTTTTATTATAATTGCATCAAGCGCTTGTGCACAGAATTAGGTGCCTCATTTAATAAATGTGTGACTGTCACACGGCTGCATGACACTGGTCATCATGTAAATGCACTATCAATTAAACATACAGACTTCAGTAAGTTAGTCTAAAACAGCCACACAAAAATCTATTTACCTCCATATTGATTTTATAACATACTTATTTATTTTTATGGAATATAACATTTGAATCATGTAACTGTTCAATGTAATTCATCTCTGTAGTGGATTGGATAATGTGTTAAGAACATTTTATTTAAAATGTGGTACAACATGAAGTAAAACTATTGAATGTTTTTGCCATGATAAATGAACTAGGATTTTTGCTTTTGCTAAATGACCTAAATATTTGTCTTAACCTTCAGCTTTAAGGATTTTAAAAGGCTTCACTTTTTCAAGGAAGAGATGGAAAAAGCAAAACAGCAATGAAGCCTGATCATTAACCTGAGTCACTGACAAGACATCTGCTCTAAGTTCAGAATTTACCCAAGGAAAAGATGTCAATAAGTAGTGATGAGTTCCATGGAGTGGGTGCAAAGCAGCAAATAGAACAATCACTCAAAATGACACATCTCAAACTCAAAGAAATAAGAGATCCATGTCAACTGGCAACTAACAACTTGTAGAAAATGGACTTTTAAACTCCTGAAAGTACCTTTGTCCACAGATAATCCTCACTACAACACAACAGGGATTCAGCAGTGCTGCAACAAAAGATGGACTTAGGGGACCCAGTCAGAGACTTCATAGCAAATATTAACCAAGCTTTTCTACTACTTGTGCCCTTATATTATTAGATTAAGCAAATTGATAGTTGATAAAATATAAAAATATGAGAAAAATGAAGGGTATTAATTAAATATTAGTATAAATGCTTAAAGAAAATTCCCTTTAATTTTTATGGAGCAAGTGTTGTGAATCATGATGTTCCACATTTTAATAATATCTTATGTTTATAATATTTATTAAAAAAATTGTGCATAGTATAAATTATACAATAGATTATGTAACATCCAAACTCTAGGTGTCAAGTATTGTAAGGGTTAGAATAAAACAGGAGAATGAAAACTATAGGATTTCAGTCCTGTGCCTACTCTTAGATGCAGTAGATATTTAAATGGATTACAGAGTAGGTTATGAAGCAATGATTAATATACAAAGGAAATAACACACCAAAAATGGTGGTACTGGGCTGTATATGAACCCAGGAAGCCATGGGAAGCAAGCCAGTAAAGTGTTACACCATGGTCTCTGCTTCAGTTTCTGATGTCAGGTGACTGACATGCGTTTCTACCATGACATTCCTCAGTAAAAGACTGTGACCTAAGGTACTTAAGCCAAAATAAACATGTTCCTCCCTAAGTTCCTTTCCTCACAATGTTTATCATCACAGTAATAGAAATAAAATTGAGCCAGGTGGTGGTGGCACATGCCTTTAATCCCAGCACTTGGGAGGCAGAGGCAAGTGAATTTCTGAGTTCGAGGCCAGCCTGGTCTATAGAGTGAGTTCCAGGACAGCCAGGGGTACACAGAGAAACCCTTTCTCAGAAAACAATAAACAAAAAACAAACAAACAAAAAGAAATAAAATTGAGTTTTCAACAATGTATTTTTGCAGGAAATTTATAGTTTTAAGTCTTCTAGCAATAGTATGCATTTTTTATGGAATTAATCAATCTAGGAGGAAATTTGTGTCTTACTGAATTTTATAAAGCATATATGTTTTTCTAAATTATGTATATGAGATAATGACTATAGTCCTGTTCTTTATATATGAATAAATTCTCCAAGAACTACATGTTAAGGATACAAGTTTTTCTTTCTATCTTTAACCTAAAATACAGGTGAGTCTCAGATTTGTCTTAGATACAAATGACAACTTTCTCAGCTAATTGTAGAATGATGTACCCTAGTCAAGTGTTGGAAACCATCACTGTAATGTCATCATCCAAATTCAAATTCATTTGGCACTCCTAATTTCTTTGAAACAGAAATTATTTCAGCATGAATTTTGACCCTAAAAGAGATAATAAAGTCTCATTTTAAATGAGACTTTTTTTAGTTTACTTTCTATGTTTATATGAAGTAAATAGTTAGAATCTCTCATGAGAAAATAAAGAAATCTGATATGAAATTTAAAGTGCTGATTTCTAGAGGAGACATGACTCAGTTCTTAAGCTGAATTCATGTGCTTGCCGAGTACCTACACCCTACTGACGTCTTCCATATGTCAAGTTCATGTCTGCCACTAACTTCAATTCCAGTCAATGTGGAGCTTTCTTCTGTTTTCTGTGAGCAAGAGGCACACACGGTGTATCTATGCAAATATGTATAAACATGAAGAATAAACACATCTACAAAAAGATCCAAGAGCTAATGATCTTTTCAAATGTTTCAACAGGTTTTAGAATTTCAACAAATTTCAACCATTGAGTTGTCTTTTTGACTTTGAATGTTTACACCACTCTTTAGTCTAAATACATGAAAGCAATGTAAGCAAAGTTCACTAAATTTGGATTCCAAGCTTTCATTCAGTGTACGTTTAAAAAGTTAGTTTTTGAGAGAAAACTGAATGAAGTACGATTTTAAAGTTTATTTTTAGCTTTTTTATTTTTTATTTATATATATATATTATTTTTTATATTCTTTATTTATATTCCAAAGGCTTTCCCCTTTCCTGTTTCCCCCCTCACCATATGACCCATAAGTCCTCTTCCCCCCCCTTCCCCGATCACCCCCCCTCCCCACCATTTCTCTGTTCTGGTACTCTCCTAAAAAAACGGATTTAGTCTTTTCCAGACCAGGGTCCTCTCCATCCCTTTTCTTGGGAATCTTTTGCTTAGCTAATTGTGTCTTGAGTATTCAGAGCTTCTGGGCTCATTAATAACCACTAATCAGTGATTACAATTCATGTGAATTTCTTTGTGATTGGGTTGACTCACTTAGGATGATATTTTCCAGATCCAAACCATTTGCCTACAAATTGCATGAATTCTTTATTTTTAATTGCTGAGTAGTATTCCATTGTATAAATATACCACATTTTCTGGATCCATTCCTCCGTTGAGGGACATCAGGGTTCTTTCCAGTTTCTGGCTATTTTAAAGTTTTAAAACTAAGATATAAACCAAAATAAATGTTGAAAATGAAGGAAATGGTGTAGCTTTCAGTGACATAAGCTTATACCTAACATGCCAATGGGATCTGCAAGAGGATATACCCAGCAGTATTGAAGTTCAGTAGTCATATTAGGACATGTTACATCTCTCTTGACTAAAATAGTAAAGAGACTGTGTGAACCCAGGTACTTATGCATGAAGAACAGTTAATAAGAATTCTAACACAATTGAAATTACCCTTGATGAATGCAAGTATTTTGATTATTGATTATTAACTAGGTAAGTAGAAAGATGATAGATGGCTACATAGATGATTATTGTAGAAGACAGATATAGTCTTTCTTAGAAAAGAAATTTGTTTTATTGATGGTTATAAAGCAACAGAAAGCCCACATACACATGGAAACTGAACAATACTCTACTCAATGACACCCTGGTCAAGGAAGAAATAAAGAAAGAAATCAAAGACTTTTTAGACTTCAATGAAAATGAAGGTACGACCTACCCAAATCTCTGGGATACAATGAAAGCAGTGCTAAGAGGAAAACTCATAGCCCTGAGTGCCTCCAAAAAGAAACTGGAAAGAGCATACACTAGCAACTTAACAGCACACCTGAAGGCGCTGGAACAAAAAGAAGCTAACTCACCCAGGAGGAGTAGAAGAGAGGAAATCATCAAACTAAGGGCTGAAATCAATCAAGCAGAAACAAAGAGAACCATACAAAGAATCAACAAAACCAAGAGCTGGTTCTTCGAGAAAATCAACAAGATAGATAAACCCTTAGCTAGACTAACCAAAGGGCACAGAGATAGTATCCAAATTAACAAAATTAAAAATGAAAAGGGGGATAAAACAACAGAAACAGAGGAAATTCAAAAGATCATCAGATCCTACTACAAAGGCCTATACTCAAAACAACTGGAGAATCTGGAGGAAATGGACAATTTCCTAGACAGATACCAAATACCAAAATTAAATCAGCATCAAGTAGACCAGCTAAACAGTCCCATAACCCTTAAAGAAATAGAAGGGGTTATAGAAAGCCTCCCAACCAAAAAAAGTACGGGACCAGATGGTTTTAGTGCAGAATTCTACCAGACCTTCAAAGAAGACTTAACACCAATACTCTTCAAACTATTCATAAAATAGAGACAGAAGGGACACTGCCCAACTCATTCTTCGAAACCACAATTACGCTAATACCTAAACCACAAAAAGATCCAACAAAGAAAGAGAACTACAGGCCAATTTCTCTTATGAATATAGATGCAAAAATACTAAATAAAATTCTTGCCAACCGAATCCAAGAGCATATCAAAACAATCATTCACCATGATCAAGTAGGCTTCATTCCAGGAATGCAGAAAAAGCATTTGACAAAATTCAGCATCCTTTCATGCTAAAAGTCTTGGAAAGAGCAGGAATTCAAGGCCCATACCTAAACATAGTAAAAGCAATCTACAGCAAACCAGTAGCCAACATCAAAATAAATGGAGAGAAACTTGAAGCAATTCCACTAAAATCAGGGACTAGACAAGGCTGTCCTCTCTCTCCATATCTTTTCAATATAGTACTTGAAGTTCTAGCGAGAGCAATCAGACAACATAAGGAAGTCAAAGGGATACAAATTGGAAAGGAAGAAGTCAAAGTATCATTATTTGCAGATGATATGATAGTCTACTTAAGTGATCCAAAAAACTCCACCAGAGAACTTCTACAGCTGATAAACAACTTCAGCAACGTGGCTGGTTATAAAATTAACTCAAGCAAATCAGTAGCCTTCTTGTACTCAAAGGACAAGCAGGCTGAGAAAGAAGTTAGGGAAATAACACCCTTCACAATAGCCACAAACAACATAAAGTACCTTGGCGTAACTCTAACCAAACAAGTGAAAGATCTGTATGACAGGAACTTCAAGTCCCTGAAGAAAGAAATCGAAGAAGAGCTCAGGAGATGGAAAAATATTTCTTGCTCCTGGATTGGCAGGATCAATATAGTAAAAATGGCCATCTTGCCAAAAGCAATCTACAGATTCAATGCAATCCCCATCAAAATCCCAAATCAATTCTTCATAGATCTAGAAAGAGCAATTCTCAAATTCATCTGGAGCAACAAAAAACCCAGGATAGCTAAAACTATTCTCAACAATAAAAGGACTTCTGGGGGAATCAATATCCCTAACCTCAAGCAGTACTACAGAACAATTGTGTTAAAAACTGCATGGTATTGGTACAGCAACAGGCAGGTAGATCAATGGAATAGGACTGAAGACCCAGAATTGAACCCACAGACTTATGGTCACTTGATCTTTGATAAAGGAGCCACAACCATCCGGTGGAAAAATGATAGCCTTTTCAACAAATGGTGCTGGTTCAACTGGAGGTCAACATGCAGAAGAATGCGAATTGACCCACTCTTATCTCCTTGTACTAAGATCAACTCCAAGTGGATCAAGGACCTCCACATAAAACCAGACACACTGAAACTATTAGAAAAGAAACTTGGGAAGACCCTGGAGGACATGGGCACAGGGGTAAAGTTCCTGAACAGAACACCAATAGCTTATGCTCTAAGATCAAGAATTGACAAATGGGACCTCATAAAATTACAAAGTTTCTGTAAGGCAAAGGACACTGTCAGAAGGACAAAACGGCAACCAACAACGTGGGAAATGATCTTCACCAACCCCACATCCGACAGAGGGCTAATATCCAATATATACAAAGAACTCAAGAAGTTAGACCCCAAAGAACCAAATAACCCTATCAAAAAATGGGGTACAGAGCTAAACAAAGAATTTTCACCAGAAGAAATTTGGATGGCCGAGAAACACCTTAAGAAATGTTCAACATCATTAGTCATCAGGGAAATGCAAATCAAAACAACCCTGAGATTCCACCTCACTCCAGTCAGAATGGCTAAGATTAAAAACTTGAGAGACAACAAGTGCTGGCGAGGATGTGGAGAAAGAGGAACACTCCTCCACTGTTGGTGGGATTGCAAAATGGTAAAACCACTCTGGAAATCAGTGTGGCGGTTCCTCAGAAAATTGGGCATGCCACTCCAAGAGGACCCTGGCATACCACTCCTGGGCATATACCCAGAGGATTCCTCTGCATACAACAAAGACACATGCTCCACTATGTTTATAGCAGCCTTGTTTATAATAGCCAGAAATTGGAAGGAGCCCAGATATCCCTCAAAGTAGGAATGGATACAGAAAATGTGGTATATTTATACAATGGAGTACTACTCAGCAATTAAAAATAATGAATTCATGCAATTTGTAGGTAAATGGTTAGATCTGGAAAATATCATCCTAAGTGAGCTAACCCAATCACAAAAGAATACACGAAATGCAATCACTGATAAGTGGATATTAATGAGCCCAGAAGCCCTAAATACTCAAGGCACAATTAGCAAGTCAAATGGCTCTCAAGAAGAAAAAAAGGAGAGGACCCTGGGCCTGTAAAGATTGGATCCAGTATTGTAGACCCAGAACAGAGAAATCGTGGGGGGGGGGAAGAGTGGGGAATAGCATGGGGGGGGAGAGGAATTATGGGACATATGGTGGGGGGTACCTGGAAAAGGGGAAAGCCTTTGGAATGTAAACAAAGAATATAGAAAATAAAAAAAAATCTAAAAAAAAATGATGACTTAGGGTTAAAATATAGATTATGTATATGGTCAATATTTGCATAAGTATATATGCATATGTATATATCACTATATGGTCCTGTCTGGTTCTCTATGCCTTTTATTGGTAAAGAATCCTCACTCTGCTCAACTGATTAATTCATTTTTTTTTCTGACAGTTCACACAAATAGTGATAAACTTATCTGATCTTTGCTGCATTCTTTAGTTACTATGACACTTTCACAATAAATTGAATTCTATTCTCTAAGATGAAGATTTGAGTGGTCTGGTGTTTAGGGTATTTTTTGTTATGTTATACAATATTAAGTCCAAACTCATCCACTGTAGGGACAGTGTGTTATAAATCCTGTTGCTATTATGAATCCAGGGATTTGTCTCCATGGACACTGAGCTGCTATAACACTCATGGCTTCATACTGTAACATTGACACAGAGAACTGGAGAATGCAGGCAGGAACTATATTTAAAATGAAATCACTATAAATAAGCAAGTGATATATGTTTTATATAAAGAAATACCATTGTACTTTTCTTTGCAGCAGCTCTTTAAAGGGATTATTAAAACATGCATCGTTCCACAATTCAAAAACAGAATTATGATTCTATCAGTATGTTTGTATGTTAATACATTTGATACTGTGCTATCCAGACAAATGATAATAACTTAGTATGCCTATCATAGAATGAATGATATCAGTTATCATAATCTAGGATAAAATGGAAACTTAAAGAATAATAAATCCTATTAATTTTTGATATTTAACATAAAGGAACAGACTTTCACTTTGTGTTGAATAAATATTGAAAATCTAAAACCTTAATAGTGGGAACATTTCATTCTAATTCCATAAAATGAGCTTTCTAAAATTAGCTACTAAGAAAATTTTCAATGATCAGTGTGTCTGTGAGAGAGAGAAAGAGAGAGTGAAAGAGAGAGAGATAGAATGAGAGACAGAGAGAAAGAGAGAGAGAGAGACTCATCCTTCCTGTACTTAGGAACTTTATTCTTCTATCATCTCATTTATCTATTGGTCTAAAATATTCCTGTAAATTTGCTTATATGTGGCATATGGTTTTAATCTATCAGTGGTAGATTGGCATTTGCTTTTGATTTTCCCCTGAATTTCAATAAAGTATCAAATTACTTACTAATGATATGAAATAATTATTGCTTGATTGCTAATTAATCATGCATGTGTTACTATAGCAATCATGCTTAACTTCTAATAAAATATGGTAATGTTTATAAAGATCCTTATGTGATGCTAAGATTTTAATAAATAGGCAATAACAGTTAATTATGTGCAACATAACAATCACAGGGAAATCTTTGGAAAGAAAATCTCTTTAATAAAGGTGTATCTCCAACTCTCCAAACTACATCTTACAAATGCCTGTAACTATGATCACTCTGATACTTTTCCAACACACAACTTCATTTCTGACCTAGCCTTGTTCCTTCTGAGTGACTTAAACAAGAAAGAATTTTGAACTCCTGGAAAAACTGTAGATATGGAATACATACTTCATTTGAATCCTCTAAGTAGTCTATGCTGTGCTGGATAAGACTTCTGTTTCTCACCAATAAAATTGTGTGCTGCTTCAGAAGCAGACACCCTCAAAAGAACAAAACCTTTCTTAACAAGACCAGGGGATAAAAGGAAGTTTTGAAGTTTCTTTACTTTTAAATGTGAACAAGTATTGATATTTATGTCTGAGATTCAAGCAAAATTTGAAACAGAAGTAATCATATGTAACAAAGTAAAGTGAAAATCTGTTGTCTTCCTATTTTCAGCTCGAGTAGCTGAAGAACATATTGGAAATTTTCATGTTGTAGTAGTGGTGGACACATTTAGAGATAGGTTTCTAACTAAATTACCAGAAATCATCTGTTTCTGGATTTAAAAACTGAATTATGAAGCCCAGCAGGCTTATGGCATAAGCTTACTCTTAAACCATAGTAAAAAATATTTGGTAATATTTAGCAAGAAAATACATTTACTAAATGATTGTTGTGGCTGATACTGGCATTAACATCTTTGTATCCTGATTTTAATAATGATGTTAATGCTAGCGTTAGCAACAATAGTCCTAGTAAAGTTGGTGATGTTAAAATTATGAGATGATAATTTATATGTGGATATATATGTGGAGATATATATAAATATCATAATTTGTGAAATTGTATTGCTCTATCATTTGTTCTATTTAATATGTGATAAATTTGACAAAACATAGCCAATATGTGATATATAATGAATAATAATGTGATACTTCTGATGTTAAATAATGTATTATGTAAATTTCCATTTAGTTTGTAGTTAAAATTAAGAATTAATTTTAGTAGCCAGGCGGTGGTGGCGCACGTCTGTAATCCCAGCACTTGGGAGGTAGAGGCAGGTGGATTTCTGAGTTCGAGGCCAGCCTGGTCTGCAAAGTGAGTTCTAGGACAGCCAGGGCTACAGAGCCCTGTCTTGAACCCCCCCCCCAAAAAAAGAATTAATGTTAGTGACTGTATATTGGTCCCAAGAGTAATTTATGGCTATTTCTGTTTTGGAAAATGTATTCTTCTTTGTAGCATTCACCCTAATTAGCAACCTCTTAGTTCAATGTGTTGCATATAATACATGATTTTCCTTATATCATCAAGTATGTAGATTAAACAAAAATTAAAAGAAGTCTCCAAAGTGACCAGGTAAAAGTAAACAATGAAAAAGATAACAACTATAACGTTCAATTTGACAGGAGCTATACAACTATAAGATCTCTTTCTATAACAGCAGCACATAATAGAAATGTGAGTTAACTTGCAGTTAAATCTGTCAGGAAAGAGACCTGAGGTGTTTAAGAAGCTGTAATCTCATGGTCTAAGCATGTAGTCCTTGGTTTCAATCTAGACAAAATTGTATAATATGATTTTATAATATAAAATATTTGTAAACATGTTACATGTTATATGGGACAATTAGTTCAATGGAACATAATAGGCTTGAAAAAATCTGAAATTAATGACAAGTTTTTATTTTTATGTTTGTGAGAAAAAATGGGACTCAGTGATTTTTATTTTAAAACTCAGATTGTCAAAAGGTTCTGGCAATCTTACACTTCAAAGTCTGATCTATTTCCAGTTTCTTGATGCAGAGGGCTGTTACAGGTTAAAAGACATATTTTTATTGTTATATTATATATTTACAATTCATTTCCCTTTTTCCTGGTTCCCCACCCCCATGGGTCCCACGTGCCCTTTTCCCTCCCCCCTGCTCCCTCATCTACCCCCTCCCACCTCACTGTTCTTGTACTCCCCCACAATGATGCTTCGGTCCATTCTAGCTCCAGTGTCCACTCCTTTCTTCTTGTCAGACCTCACTTGGTATGTGATTTATGTCTTTGGTGTTCCAAGATTCTAGGCTAATATCCACTTATCAGTGACTGCATACCATGGGTATTCTTTTGAGACTGGGTAACCTCACTTAATATGACGTTTTCCAGCTCCATCCATTTCTCCAAGAATTTCATGAATTCATTGTTTCTAATGGCTGAATAGTATTCCATTGTGTATATATACCACATTTTTTGTATCCATTCCTCTGTTGAGGGACATCTGGGTTCTTTCCAGCTTCTGGCTATTATATATAAGGCTGCTACGAACATAGTGGAACATGTATCTTTATTGCATGCTGGGGAATCTTCTAGGTATATTCCCAGGAGTGGTATGGCTGGGTCCTCCGGAAGTATCATGTTCAGTTTTCTGAGGAACCGCCATACTGATTTCCAGAGTGGTTGTACCAGCTTGCATTCCCACCAGCAGTGGAGGAGTGTTCCTCTTTCTCCACATCCTCGCCAACACCTGATGTCTTCTGAGTTTTTAATCTTGAGAAATTTGTGTAACATGGACCCAGAAAGATAAATATGGAATGTATTCCCTTACATAGGGACATTATCCATTAAGTAAATATTAACTAAGCTACATTTCATAGACCCAGAGAAGTTAGGTAAAGAAGAAGGGTATAGGAGTGAAGCTGGGATCTCTCTGAGAGAAAGAAATAAAATAGATTTTTATTGGTGTACTGAGGACAGGTGGAGTTTGGGTATAAAGTGCTGAAAGAGAAGGGTAGATATGGGGGTGGGACATATTTGAGGAAAGATATGTAAACATAGTAGAAATTTCCTGGAATCTATTAATGTGAGCATAATGAGGGCTCCTGGCACAAAGTCTTAACTTGCCATCTCTTCAATTGAGTTGTTGACCAAGAGGGTTTCATGGAAATCTCCAATCAACCAAGGCTGTATGCTAAGACAAAGTGTGCTCTCTGAAAACCAGTACCAGGGTGAAATAGCCAGCTCCAGCTCTCTGTTTTAATGAGTTGTGTCTGCATTGTTATTGCCAAGTAGGCCCTACTAACAGTGTTCAGAGAGCAGGCTTTTGTCTTTGAAGTTTTTCCTATACCACATATGCCAAGATAGCAGATACATCAGCTTTTGGATGATTCTCCTATCTGTGCCTCCTCTCCCTCCATAGGAGAACTGGGATTACAAATGAGTGGCACTTCATTCTGGTTTTTGGTTGGATTTTAGACATCAAAAGGTTTTTAGCCTTAGGTGACAAATGCTTTAACTTCTGAGAAATCTTTCCCAGTATTTGTTTTTATGGTAGGGAATTTTAAAGGATGTGAAAAAATATATTAAAATTAAAACTGTAATCACCATTTTCTAAAAACAGGTATCAAATTTCATATTTCATTATCTCCATACATGTCCTAGGGAACTCTAGCAAATACCTGAAGTGATTGATTGGTTAAGAACATTCTCTAAGGCAGGATAAATTTTGGGTTGACAGTTTTGTGGTTCTATAACTACTTTGGGGTTCCTGCCTGGCTACAGGAGTTGTCCTTTTCAACTTCCACATCCCCACTGCTGTGAGACTCAGATAAGCTTAGCTTCATTGATTTTGGGGCTTGTCCCTTGTCTCTGGTCTCTGGCATGTCCGCAGGATGTCCTCCATGTACCCCACTCACCGCCTGCAGATTTTCATTCATTCTCATGCCCATCTGGTCATAGCCCCTATCCCTTCACACACATGATCCTGACCAACCCCTTTCCCTGCCCATCTACTCTCCCAACCCATTTCCTCCCTCCAGTTGCCTTCTATGACTCTTTTATTCACACTCTTGAGTAAGATTTAGGAATCCTTTTTTAGTTTCTTTCAGTCTGTGGACTGTAGCACAGGTATCCTGTATTTTATTATGAGTGAGTACATAGCATGCATATATTTTTTGGATCTGGGTTACCTGAGTCAGGACGATATTCTCAAGTTCCATCCATTTGCCTGAGAAATGCATGATTTCATTGTCTTTAATAGCTGAATAGTATTATATGGTATAGATGTACCACATTATAATTCTTCAATTGACAAAATCTAGGTTGTTTCCAATTTCTGGCTTTAATGAATAAAGCTACTCTGAACATAGTTGAGCAAGTGTTTCTGTGATATAGTGGGGAATCTCTTGGACATATGCCCAGGAGTAGTAAAGCTGAGTCTTGAGGTAGAATTTGGGGAAAGAATTGCAGGCACTGAAAGGGGTAGGAACTCCACAGGAAAACCAACAGATGTAACTAACCGGTATCCTTCAGGGCTCTCAGAGACTGAACCACCATAGAAACCAAACCAACAAAGCACATACACTGTCTTGACCACCCCTACACTATTATCCCCGTGCATATATGCAACAGGTGTGCAGCTTAATCTTCATGTAAGTTCTATACAACTGGAGCAGAAGCTATCTCTAAAGAGCTTACCAATACTTGGAATCTGTTCCCTTAGCACGGCTGTCTTGTTTGGCCTCAAAAGAAGAAGCACCTAAGGAGAGACTCAACTTGACAGTGTGATGGGATATCTAGGAGGGGTCTCCATTCTCTCAGAGGAGAAGGAGATAGGGAGAGGTGGAGGAACTGTATGAGGGGCTGGGAGGGGGACAGCAATCAGGATGTAAAGCATAAAAAAAGAAAAAAAAAGCATTCTCTGAGAATCTTTTTTCATACGCATCCCTACATGGTGTCTCACAAGCATCTGTAATCCAGTTTAGTGGATCTGAGATTTCTGAGCTCCTTGAGTATTTGAATGTATATCTGGCACACACATGAAGACATGTACATAAAATAAAAATAAATGAATCATTAAAAATTAATTAAATCGCCTTTAAACATTTGATGACCTAGAGAACTTCAAATAAGTTTCTTGATGTAAAGGTGTCTGCTTTAAGTCATACTCCCTTATTTGTGATTCAATTAGGTTTTTTAAATAGTTGGGATAAATATGAATGAAATTTGAAAATGTAATAATATTGAAAACTTTAATATGTTGTTCATAGAAATTTAGTATTTTCTTAATATTCTTTCTATAAGGAAGTATTTGATTAGCTTATTTTTAATTGTTTACTTGTAATTGTCATTTAGTTCAATGAAAGGCATTTTTGCTAGCTTAAAAAATTAAACATTTAAACAATATTGTATAATTATTGAAAGAAATACAGACAAAATTGCAATAAAATGATGCTTCCTATAGTTTAAATAACCATTTCAGCACCTTAGAAATTGATTTATAAACTCATTTATGCTTTCTTTCATTTGTATATATTTTTTTTGTTTTTGTGGATTTGGTTTGTTCGAGACAGGGTTTCTCTGTATAGCTCTGGCTGTCTTAGAACTCACTCTGTAGACCATGCTGGCCTCAAACTCAGGAATCCGCCTGCCTCTGCCTCCCAGAGTCCTGGGATTACAAGCGTGCGCCACCACTGCCTGGCTTCATTTGTATTTTCAGTTAACAATTTTTGAAAATATTCATAGATACTAAAATACATACTGAAGTTTTAAAATATATACATTATTTATTTTGCCTAATATTTGTTAAAAATATTATTTTGTAATTTATTACTTTGTATACATATATATTTAGAAATGTACTCAAAATCTATTTTCTTAACCATAGCTAACTTTGATATGATCTGTATGCATTCTTCTAAATATTATTCTGGTATTAAACATTTCTAAATATAATACTAGTGTTTTATGCTTGCAGCCACTATAATGGTTTTCTACCTACAACAAGAAAAGAAGGTGAACTCTGAGGTCACTTCTCTGTATCTGCTTTAATTCAGAATCATTATTTGAAATATTTTTTCTACCATAGAACTCCTACAGCTGATAAACAACTTCAGCAAAGTGGGTGGATATAAAATTAACTAAAACAAATCAGTAGCTTTTCATTATACAAATGATAAATGTAGTGACAAAGAAATTATGGGGAAAAAACGGCCTTCATGAATCTTGGAGTAATTATAACTACAAGATAAACATCTGTGTGGCAAGTCTCTGAAGAAATCGACGATCTCAGAATATGGAAAGATACCCCAGGCTCATGTATTAGTAGGCATAACCTAATACAAATGGCCGTCTTACCAAAAGCAATCTACAGAGCCAATACAATCCCCATCAAAATTCTAATACAGGTCTTCACATACTTTGATAGAGCACTTCTCAACATCATATGGAAAACAACATACTCGGGACATTAAAAACAATTCTCAGCTGTGTGTTGTTGGTGCATGCCTTTAATCCCAGCACTTGAGAGGCAGAGGCAGGCAGATTTCTGACTTGAAGGCCAGCCTGATCTTCAGCGTGAGTTCCAGGATAGCCAGGGATACACCAAGAAACCCTGTTTCGGAAAAAAAAAAAAAAAAAAAAAAAGCAAAAAAAAAAAAACAAAAAACAACAACAACAACAAAAAAAAGAAAACCAAACCAAACAAAACAAAACAATTCTCAACAATAAAAGACGTCTGGGGGAAATCACCATTCCTGACTTCAAGCTTTACTACAATGCAATAAGATAAATACCACATGAAACTGGTACAGAGACAGACAGCTCAAATCAGTGGAGTAAACCTGAAGACTAAGAAATAAAGCCACATACCTATGAACACTTCATCTTTGAAAAAGAAGCAAATACATACAGTGGAAGAAAGAGAGCATCTTCAAAAAATGGTGCTGGTCTAAATGGAGGTCTGCATGTAGAAGAATGCAAATTGATCCATATTTATCAACTTTCACACAGCTGAAGTCCAAGCAGATCAAGTATTTTAACATAAACAAGAGATACTTAAATAGCCTTGAATATATTGGTACAAAGGAAAATTTCTTGAACAGAACACCAATGGCTTAGGCGCTAAGATCAACTATAGACAAAGGGAATCTCATAAAGTTGAAAAAGTTCTTTAAGGCAAAGTATACTGTCAACAGGGCAAAACATCAACCTAGAGATTCAGAAAAGTTTTACCAATCTTATATCTGATACAGGGCTCTTAGTTAGGGTTTTACTGCTGTGAACAGACACCATGATCAATGCAAGTTTTATAAAAAGACAACATTTAATTGGAGTTGGCTTACATGCTCAGAGGTTCAGTCCATTGTCATCAAGGCAGAAACATGGCAGCATCCAGGCAGGCATGGTACAGGAGGAGCTGAGAGTTCTACATCTTCATCTGAAGGCTACTAGTAGAAGACTGACTTCCAGGCAACTAGGGTGAAGGTCTTAAGCCCACACCCACAATGACACACCTACTTCAACAAGGTCACACCTCCTAATAGTGCCACTCTCTGGGAAAAGCATATACAAATAATCACAAGGGCTAATATACAATATATACAATTAACTGAAGAAGTTATACTCCAGAGACTCAAATGACCCTATTAAAATTGGGTACAAAACTAAACAAAGAATTATCAACTGAGGAACCTCAAATGGTGGAGAAGCACCTAAAGAAATATTCAACATCCTTTGTCATCAGGGAAATGCAAATCAAAACAACCTTGAGATTCCACCTAATACCTGTCATATTGACTAAGATCAAAAGGTTAGTTGACAACAGATGCTGCCAAGGATGTGGAGAAAGAGGAACACTCCTCCATAGCTGGTGGGATTGACAGTAGGTACAACTATTCAGGAAATCACTCTTGTGGCTCCTCAGAAAATTAGAAATAGTTTTCTCTGAGATTCAGGTATACCACTCCTGGGCATGTACCCAAAATATGCTCCAACATACAACAAGGACACATGCTCTACTCTGTGCATAGAGCCTTACTTATAATAGCCAGAAGCTGGAAAGAACACAGATTTCCATCATCAGAGGAATGGGTACAGAAAATGTTGTACTCAGCTATTAAAAATAATGACTACATGAAATTCTCAGGCAAATTGATAGAACTAGAAAATATCCCACAAAACCAGACATACTAAAACTAATAGAAAAGAAACTGGGGAAGACCCTAGAGGACATTGGCTTAGGGGGAAAATTCCTGAACAGAACAATTGCTTATGCTCTAAGATCAAGAATAGACAAATGGGACCTCATAAAATTACAAAGTTTCTGTAAGGCAAAAGAAACTCTCAAAAGGACAAATTGGCAACCAACAAATTGGGAAAAGATCTTCACCAACCCCATATTCGACAGAGGGCTAATATCCAATGTATATAAAGAACTCAAGAACTTAGACCCCAGAAAACCAAATAACCCTATTCAGAAATGTGGTACAGAGCTAAACTAAGACTTTTCACCTGAAGAAATTCAGATGGCTGAGAAACACCTTAAAAAATGTTCAACATCATTAGTCATTAGAGAAATGCAAATCAAAATAACCCTGAGATTTCACCTCACACCAGTCAGAATGGCTAAGATTAAAAACTCAGGAAACAGCAGGGGTTGGCGAGGATGTGGAGAAAGAGGAACACCCCTCCACTGTTGGTGGGACTGCAAGCTGGTACAACCACTCTGGAAATCAGTCTGGCGGTTCCTCAGAAAACTGGACACGATACTCCAGGAGGACCCAGCCATACCACTCCTGGGCATATACCCAGAAGATTCCCCAGCATGCAATAAGGATGCATGCTCCACTATGTTCATAACAGTTTTATTTATAATAGCTAGAATCTGGAAAGAACCCAGATGTTCCTCAACAGAGGAATGGATACAAAAAATGTGGTATATATACACAATGGAATACTATTCAGCCATTAGAAACAATGAATTCATGAAATTCTTAAGAGAAATGGATGGAGCTAGAGAACATCATACTAAGTGAGGTAACCCAGTCTCAAAAGAATATGCATGGTATGCACTTATTGATAAGTGGATATTAGCCTAGACTTTTGGGACACCAAAGACACAATCCACATATCAAATGATATCCGACAAGAAGGAAGGAGTGGACACTGGTGCTGGAAATGATCAAAACATCAGTGTAGGGGAATACCAAAACAGGGAAGTGGGAAGGAGTGGATGGGGGAACAGAGGGAGGGAAAAGGGCATGTGGGGCCTTTGGGGGATGGGGAACCAGAAAAGGGAAAATGAAATGTAAATATAGAATATATGCAATAAAAAAATTTAAAAAAAGAAAATATTATCCAGGGTGAGTTAAACTAATCATGAAAGAACACAGATGGTATGTACTCATTGATAAGTGTATTAGGCAAAAAACTCAGAATACTGGCAATGCAACTCATAGACCATATGAAGCTCAAGAAGGAAGACAAAAATATGGATGATTCAGTCCTACTTAGGAGGAACAAAATAATCACAGGAGTAGAGGCATAGAGGGACCTGGGACGGAGAGAGAGGGGCCATGGAAAAGGGTGAAGGATCAGTTGTTGGAGGAGACAGGAGAGAAGTACAGAGTGTCAGGAAATTGAACAGAGGTGTGTAGCAGTAGGAGGTGGGGAACTGGGGTAGCCACTAGAAAGTACCAAATGTCAGGAAAGCAAGAAACTCCCAAGACTCGACAGGGACAACATTAGCTGAGATACCCAACAAAGAGCAGAGAGAACATAGAGAGACCAAATACAGAGGCTAGGCATGGCCCCCAGTTGAGGAATGGGGCCACCCACCCATCTCAAAAATATTAATCCAGGATTTCTCCTGTCTAATGGAAATGCAGGAACAAAAATTGGAGCAGAAACGGAAGGAATGGTCCTCCAGAGACTGCCCAACTTAGGTATCCATCTCATGTGCAGATATCAAACCCAGACACAATTGCTGATGCCAAGAAATGCTTGCTGACAGGGTCCTGGTATAGCTGTCCTTTGAGAGGCTTTGCAAGAGCTTGACCAATGCTGATGTGGATGCTAGCAGCAAGTCACTGGACTGAACACAGGAATCCCAATGGAAAAGTTACAGGAAAGACTGTAGCAGCTAAAGGGGTTTGCAACTCCATAGGAAGAACAACAATATTAATCAACCAGAACCCCCCCCCCAACCCCCAGAGCCCCATGGAGGAAACCTTGGTTCCAGCTGCATATATAACAGAGCATTGCCTTATCTGGCATCAATAGGAGGAGAGGCCCTTGGTCTTATGGGGGCTTGATGCCCCAGCATAGGGGAATGCTAGGGCCGTGAGGCGGGAATGGGTGGGGGAGTGGTAGGGAGCACTCTCATAGAAATATGGGGGAGGGGAATTGAATAGGGGGTTTGCAGAGGGGTAACACGGAAGGGGGATAATATTTGAAATGTAAACAAATAAAATAACCAATAAAAAGAATAAAAAATGAGGTATAGAGGTAAACAGAGAATTCTCAGCAGAGGCATTTCAAATGGCCATGAAGCACTTAAAGAAATACTTAACATCCTTAGCCATTAGGGTAATGAAATCAAAATGCCCCTGAGATCCTACCATACACCAATCTGGATGGCTAAGATAAAAACTCAAGGGACAGCACATGCTGGCAAGTTTGTGGAGAAAGGGGAACACTCCACCATAGTTGGTGTGATTTCAAACCTGTATACCCACTGTAGAAATCAATCTGAAATTTCCTTATAAAATTGCAAATAGTTCTACCTTAAGTCCCAATTATAGTGCTTCTGGGGCATATACCCAGAAGAACTTCCACAATACCGCAATCACTCATGCTCCAGTATTTAATTTGCTGATTTGATTGCATTTCATTTGTCCATATTGCCACTATTTTATTTTAAATATGTTTTAAATGTTCATTTATTTTATTTTATGCATATGGATATTTTGTTTGCATTTATGTCTGTGAAACATACAAAAGTTGCAACTGAGCCTAGGAAAGATTTTTAGATACACTATTGTGTTGGTTCTGGAATTGAACTCAGGATCTCTCCAAGAACAGTGAATGTTTTTAATGGCTAAGCTATGGTTCCAGCCTTATTATTATTTCTAAATCAATTATATATGGAGAAAATGTGCATATGATTTTAAGCACTTATGGAATGCCATATGATTTTCTGATCAAACATTATACATGTTTCCAAATAAGTAAAGATATGGTCTTCTGAAGCATTTACAATTCCTTTGTCATGAAAACATTTGATACACCTTCATCCATCTTTTTGCAATAATTAAGTTTTATTATCTACTGACACATAAAATAGAAGCACATGAAAAGAAGCACACATATTGCAAATTGAAGTTTGATATGTCATTTTGTTTTATATTTACTTTTTTATCACAAACAATAAAATTATTATAGAACTGTACTGTCTATAGTAAAAAATATATATACATTAATTAAGTTCTTTTAGTTTCATTTTACACTGATTCCCAGACTATCGATTTACTGTAATGATCAGATTTGGGATTGTAATCATGTCTTATACTGGGATCTTAGGAAAGAAAACCAGAATAACAGTTAAGTAGTATTCAATAAAATAAGTCACTAACTCTACGATAGACATTATACCAGAATAATTTGCTGTCATTGCAATAGTACAGTTATGAAATCAGCCAAGTTTCATGGTTGACTTTTTTATTGGGTTCCTTGGCAGTGTGTAGAAAATGTAACTGTTGCTCATCAGTTTCATTTTGTAGCACAACTTCTCAAAGACAGTGGTTTCAGTTCATCTACTGGAAACGGTGGTTTTGTCTCTTGAAAGCCATCTCTGCTTTGATGTCATATAGGTCCTTCCAGTTCTGTTTGGATTCCACTTTTGTCATATCCACTTTTTTTCTGGAGTCTATATCGCTCTGGTACTCTGGTTTCTCATTACATTTTGTGTTCATTTCTTTGTTGCCTCCTGTATACCACATAAGGGCATCAATATTTTTGATGGTAGAGAAAGAACATTATTTGATACATTTCCCAAGGATAGTGAATAGTTTTGATGCTATATATAGAGAAACAATATACCGTGGAGGGTACAATTTGCTTTGATTAGGCAGAGACTGCAAAAGATATTAAAATACAAAATGAAAGGTAGGAATTAACAATGGTGAGAATAACAAAAACACATGAGAATAAATTACATATCCTTGTTATGAGATTTAATTCTGCACTTTTTTATCTTCATATTCCCTCAGTGCTGGTATTACAAAAAAAAAAACAGTGCTCAATGCCTATTATTTATGCATTGTAACATGACTGAGATATTGAATATCTAAGCAAAAATGTTAAGGTAGTTGACACTCTTATTTTATGAGCTTTATATCAATAATCTATCTTCTCTTTGGCTTGTAAAATTTTAAGGTATACACACATACACACATAAAAATATATTTTACATAGAATTTGTCAGTCTGATCAGGAACACTACTATTATCTTGGACAGGACATACACACACACACACACACACAAACACACACAGACACAGACACACACACACACACACACACAAACCTCAATATCCAGTTTTGACCTTATCCTCTGTAATTTTGTTGGTAACACCAAAAGAACTATTTATGTATTCTAAATAGTAATCCCTTTTTGCTATTTGATAGCCACAGTTGTGCTTTCTATCTTTTAATTTCTCAGAAACTCTATAAAATTTCATTCCTATTACTTTTGAACTTCAAGGTGCTCTAAAATACAGAAAAGTAAAATTATACAGAAGAGGTTTGATTAATTTTAAAAAAAGAAATTAAATTGAAGAGGATAGTACAGAAGAAATATAGTTAGACATATTTCAATTTAGGGGGATGCTAGAGCTGTAAGGCAGGGATGGTTGAGTGGGTGGAGGAGCACCACATACATACAAAAGAAAGGGGGGAGGGGGGATGTTCTAGAGGGGCAAACTAGAAGGGGGATATCATTTAAAATGTAAATGAATAATGATTAATATAAAATATGTTATTAATATAGTAATGAAAGAACAGTTCTCTGTTTCCTAGAGGCAGAAAGAAATCTTATTGGGTATAACTTCTATAATACAAATGATATTGTAAAATATAATCTGTTTAATTATGATGCAATCTATAGTTTCAGTTTACAAAGATTAAAATGGGATTATAAGCTATGAATCAGTATGGAATACTTGCCTTAAAAGTAATATCACTGGAAAGAATTCAAATGAAGAGTTTTTAAGAACAAGGATATTTAAATTTAGGTAATGATAAATTTAATCATTTAAATATTTCTCTCCAATTTGATATATAGATTTACATAGTTCCTAATTTTAGATTGATGGTTTGACAAACCTTTTCCAATGAACCAAGGCCCCAGAATGTTTAAATACAATATCATCAAAAAATTATGAACAAATACTTGACCCAAACTCTCAAGGCATATTACAAAACTCACAGCTTTATAATAATATGTATTGGAACAAATATTAAATTAGCTAATTGAACAAAACAGATATTTCAGAGATAAAACTTTTCCCCATGTAAGTAGTATACTTATTTGTATGAACCAAAGAGATCCACTTTCATTTAAAAAATCATGAACACAATACATATGTTGCTTCATAATGTACAGCAGATTCTTTCATTATTTCATGCACAGTATAGTGTGTACGGTGAAATACAATTCTGTAAACACAAGAATTCATTTGCAGTATGTCATGAGTCTATAAAATAATTATTTTGCTATAGCTATCAGAAAAATATAGTTCTAAAATGTTCCGAGTCTTGTTCTTTTAAATACTGTTAAAAATATGGAAATCTTTAGCACAGTGAATGAGGTGTTATACTCCTTAATTATTTACTTGAATTTAAAAATACTGGTTTCCACTTTTATGCAGAACTAACAACATGGAATGCAAAGATTCACTAATTTCTAGGTTTCCATTTTCTTGTAGCTAGTACCACTCAGTTTAGAAAAGTGGGCTGTTAACCATTGGATTACATGTGGAGTCCCCAATGGAGGAGTTGGAGTGTAGACTGGAGGAGTTGAAGGGGTTTATATCCCTATGGGAAGAACAACGGATGTAGGCCACCCACATGCCCCATGACTCCCAGGAACTAAATTATCAACCAAGGGATACACATGGATCCAGAGAAAAGTGTGGCAGAGGAATGCCTTTTCCAGCATCAGTGGTAGGAGAGGTTCTTGGTCCAGTGAAGGCTCAATAGATGCCTCAACAAGGGGAAATTGAGGGGGGTTTTGGGACTGAGTCAGGTGGAGGGGCATATACTTGGAGGCAGGGGGTGGGAGGAGGGGTTGGGGGGTTTTCAGGGAGGGGGAAACTGGGAAAGGTTTTAACATTTGAAATGTAAAGGAAGAATACATTCAATAAAAGAGTATCAAGTTAAAAAAGAGATGTAAATGAATAATTAATAAAAAATAAAACTAAAAAACGTGGGCTGTTAATCATCAAAGAAGTCAGACATAACTACATTGAATGGTACATTTGATGCATCATGACAATATACTTGATTTTTCTGTTATTGTAATTTGCAGTTTCCAATATTTTGTTTGTCAAGTATTTGCATCTATGTACCTGCATTATGTATGTGATTTATATAAGTAACAAAAAACACTTTTGTGAAGGAAGTTAAATATTTGTCATGTTCTCATTGATTTCAGCTTACTTCTCCTACTACAAAAATAATTTCAATAGTTTTATCCCAACTTTACATAGTCTAAAGACAAAACTACTTTTAACTCTCTAATCATATTGGGCCCTATTTCCTGTAACTGGATCAGTCACAAAATAGCAAAATGTGTTATGTGTTTAATAACATTGTTTTTAGAAATAATACAATCCTCCTTTCAATAAAAACATCAATCAAACAAACAAAACAAAAGCAAAAATCGAACTTGAAATTGAGACTTAAAAGTCAGTTTTAAAACCTTACTTCTCAATAAAGCTACTCATTGTTAATCTACCCTTTTATAATTCCTCATTTTTGTTTGTCTGTTTCAACAGTAATATACTCTTTTTATTTTAAAAATCTTAGCATATTAACAATTTTTAATTTACATATGCCAGGTCTTAAGACACTCATTCCTCGGGTGAATATCTGACTAATAGATACTGAGTCACACTAAACTAAAAGCATTGACTTCCAACCAGTAATGTGGTGTTAAAATTAGAATTTACATTGAGAGTCCATTCTAGCTTTTCATTTTCTTTCTTCTCCTTGATTATTCATGCTCAATAATGACACTAAAACACATGTAATAAAAAACAAAAATGCATTTCTTTCTCTACTGACTAAACATAGCATTTAAACCATGGTCACATTAATTTATTATTTATTAAATATTATGGCTATCGCTATCAAAAAGGGAATCTTAAATGTTATTGATTCTCTCCCAGGCTCATTTTAAGATCAGTCTTCAATATTTAGACACAGAGTGAACACTCATAGTCAATATGCATCTAAATACAACATAGCTTTCCTGGAATTTGTGAAGCCAAAACTGTTTTTATGTTATTATTGTTATTAATATTATTATTATTAATTATTTCTATTTCTCATAGAATTCTATTCCTGTCACTCATCCTGTACAATACCATTGAACAAAATACTCAAATGTACTCTCCTTGTCAGATTCCAGTCTGCATGCACAGAAACTCTGACTCTTCCAATTCATGATCTGAACAATCTGGCTTCACTTACAAAACTGGAGGAAAACTTTATAACATAGAAACAGGTGGATAAGCATTTCCATGTTTCACAGTCACAATTATGGTAATGAAATCAAACAAAAATAAGAAAAACAAATAAATTATACATGTGTAGTTTTAAAAGTTTAATAATAGAAAAACAGTGCTCAAGGGTAAGCTAGAATAAAGGAGATAATCTGCACCTTTAGTAAAGCAAGTTTTCTCTGCACGTTAGATGGCCTGAGGGCTGTGCAACAACTTGTCCCATAACCGTCACCTTGCTGCTTAAGCAGTGTCTTACTTCTCAATCACGCGGCATCCTTGGTCTCTGTGACATGCAGGCTATCACCAGACAACGTCAGATGCTTGCATTTTGCTCCAGCTCTTCTGCTTGCTCAGTATTTGATTTGCATTGCCTTAACTCCAAAAAATATATTCACAAGTCCTCAAAATTATTTCCCATAGAGCTTGATCAACATATGACATGTAGGGGGAGAGTTTAAGAATGCTTTATCACATTTCTGCTGAATTCTGGGAGAGGGGAAGAGAGAAAACTCTCCTCCATGAGGATTTCATTCAGCCCACTTTTAAACTTGATCCATAATTTGATCGAATGCTCTTGGGCACTATTAAATAGTAATAATGAACTTCACCTAAAGCCCTTAGTAATTTTGTTCCACATTTCCTTCTCTAATTATCCACTATTCCCTATTTATTATTACCTCATTCCCTGCCTTGAGGCCCTCTAAAATTACTAAGAATGATAAATTAAACAATACATTTGGCACCAAGTTAACCTGTAGGGAGGGTTATAATTTAATGGGTTGTCTTCTGAATTAATTATTTCTGAATTATTTAATTGCAGCTCCTAAACAAATTTCTCAGATAACGTGACATTAGCACTTGTAGTATATTTATAATAAAATTATTATGACAAAAAAAATTTATCATACTTATTTAAGAGAAATTTTACTCTAATTATCCTATATGTTGTTAAGATTTATGGCATACATTTATACTTGTACAGTCAAGCATTATTTTCATATATGAACACCAGTATACTCTATTATTCTACCTCATTAGACCCTACATCCTTGTGATTACATGTTTTCAAGAATGCTTTTAGAATCCAAGCCAGGAACTCCCGGCAGGAGCTCAAATCAGGAACTATTTTTCTTAAATAGTCCAAGCCCACTAGGACCCGAATGGCACTGGAAGTGATCTGAGTCCTTCCAGCCTCACCCAGACCCTGCCATATCAGTCAGCAATCAAGATTGTGCCACACAGACATACTCACGGAGCAAACTGTCGGAAGCAACTCCTCAATTGAAATATTGATATTCTCTCTTCTGAAGTGTGTTTAGATTTGTGCCCAGATGTTAAATCGGTACGGTAGCATCCAATGCCTTCACTTGACACTCAAACATTTCAATTTAACCCATACCCCCTTTCATTCCTGGTCTTCCAGAACTCTTGCTAATATTACAACATAAAACCGGGTCAAGCTCCACAATTTATAAAATTCTCAAAACTTTGACACCCAGGATCTTTTGTGGTAACTATGGATTTCTATAAAGAAACAAACAACAACAATTACAACAACAAGTAGATACTACCTTATTACAAAAGGGAAGAAGATCTCACACACAATTATAATAAAGCCATAATGAACCAAATCACTAGTTCAGTTTTCTTTTTCTTATTGGCTATTTTACTTACTTATATTTCAAACATTTCAAATGTTATCCCCATTCCCATTTTTCCCTTGGCAAACCTCCTACCCCCCTTACCATGCTTCTATGAGGATGCTGCCCTGCCTTCTCCTATCTCACTGCCCTAGAATTTCTCTACCCTGGGTCATCAAGCCTTCATAGGACTCCCCTCCCTTTGATGCCAGATAAAGCCCCTTCAGCCCCTTCAGTCCTTCCCCTAACTCCTCCATTGGGGTCCTGCACTCAGTCCAATGTTTGGCTGTGAGCATCTGCATCTGTATTGGTTAGGATCTGGCAGAACCTCCCAGGAGACAGCTATATCAGGCTCCAGTCAGCAAGCACATCTTGCCGTCCACATGCTGTCTGCATGTGCGATGAATCCCCAGGTGAGGCAGGTTCTGCATGGCCTTTCCTTCAGACTCTGCTCCACTCTTTGTCCATGTATTTCCTTTAGATAGGAGAATTTCTGGCTAAGTTTTCAATACTTGGACCTTACCAGTGATCATTTTGTCTCCAAAGGGCTTGTGATGCCCCACCTCTCCAGTTCTCCCGTTAGGGACAAGGAGCTTGTTGAGTAGTGTGGCTCTACTCACACTCTCTGTTGTGTTAGGAGGTAATCCAACAGCTCTAGAATCTTCAATATGTTGATTATTTTTATGCAACCAAGGCTGGAATTTCATCCATGGTCTCTCCATGGACTCTGATCCGGGCACATTGTGCTGTCTCAGCTTCTCATTATCCCTTGAATTCTGTGGTTTCAACTGAAGCTGATGCTTCACCGTCTTTACTCTTCACAGATGTCGCCTCAGTCAGCCACATTGCACTGAGCCTCTGCTGCCTTCATGACTCCTTCATAAAATGCCATGTGTAAGACTCTTTTATATATAGGCTTTATTTACCTGTGGACTAGAGCATTAATGTGGTAACTTTTAGTAAATACTTCCCAGGACAGTTTGCCTTAATATTACTCCCTTATAATTCACAGTTGATATTTAGCTTCAGATAAGGGGCAACTATCGTCTCAGCAAACAAAAAACAAAAAACAAAAAACAAAAAAAACCTTTCACTCTCATGCTGCTTTTCTTTTGTTAGTCGCATATATTTCTCCAATTTGAGGTGAACAGAGACTATAGATCCTAAATTCCAAGTATTAAATTAGAGCAGCCCTTAGTGAATCTTGGAGAAACTCACAAATTCCCTCTGAAACTTCATGAACCGAGACTCTATTAAGTGTACTTTTATTTATTTATTTATTTATTTATTTATTTATTTATTTTGCATTCTTAAATGGCATGGTCCCTCAGAAAGAGCTCATTAAGAACTGAGCACTCCACAAACTTCCAGGACAAGTACCAAAATCTTCCATCTTCTGTCTATGAAACAGTCCACAGCAAAAGTTTATATTTTCTTGTCTTTCACAGTTCCACCTCTTGTTCATGGTGCTAACTCTTGTTTTTCCCTGTTTTCCATGTCAGCCGTAAAACTGTGACTAAAACAACTTGAAGAGGAAATGATTGATTTGGCTTGCAGATTACAAGAGGAATATACAAGGGAATCCATGGCAGGAACTAAGGGCAAGAGCTTGATGCAGAAACCATGAAAGAGTGCTCTTTACCAGTTCACATTCTTTGGCTTGTGAATTTTCTTGTGTAGGCCAGACACAGCCTGTCTTAGAGCTACATTGACTTCCTCGGGCTTGGACCTCAATTATAAAGGAAGTGAATCAAAGACAAACTCAGCAGCCAACCTAATGGAGACTGTTTCTCCACAGAGAATCTCTTTTCACAGCTATAGGTATGTTTGTGTCAAACAGACAAAACTTAACGGTAACAGGTGACCAATGCTTTTTATCCCCTGAATACCAACAGCTATGAATCTTACATTAAAGTCCTATGGGTATGGCTCCTTCTATAGTTCTTCACTTAAGTCCTTTAAAATAACATGATTATGCATTGTATATTATTTGTCAACTCCCATTAGTCTCATTAACACTCTATGATAACCAGTTTATGTTTTCTGAGTTAGAAATACTGAGATTTTATGTGAGAAAAATTCTCACCAAGATGTCCAAGATTCCAAGAATCCTCATTGGAATATGTTAACCAATCTGTTATAGTACAAAATTTAGCTAGCAATATACACTGGTGTGTGTGTGTGTGTATGTGTGTGTGTGTGTATGTGTGTGTGTGTGTGTATGTGTGTGTGTGTGTTTATGTGTGTGTGTGTGTGTGTGTGTGTGTGTGTGTGTGTGTGTGTGTGTGTGTGTATGTCTTGGACAAACAGAATTCTGATGGAAGTTTTTTCCAATGTCAACAAATAAAAACTGCTCTACTATTTATTATTATAGTAGGTTGAGAAGTGGAACAAAACATCTGGTCCTAACCCATGGAATTTTCCCAAATTAATTACTTGCTACAATAGCCCACAAAACCTCAGATTTTATGTGTGAATGGCCTCAGTGGTGATCCACAGCTCTTGACAGCATTTCCTAATACCTTAAACTTACTGGACAGATGCTTTTTAGTGCTTTATAAAACTCACCGGAGAAAAGAATGTTTTGACTATGTGTCTGGATATTGTTCAAACATAAAATCTCAAATTTTCATGTCTGTTCTGAGTTCTTATTATATAAATCCATTCATTTTTTACTTTGCTATTCTTAGCTATAGAGAGGATAGTGTTCATTTTGTATGCCAATCATAGACTATTTTTCCTTACACAAAGCTCCTGGGCTATTTATTTGTTTATTTATTTATTTATATTTATTTATTTTTCCCTCATCCAGTATTCCACTATAGCCTTCTGTCCCTCTCTTCCTCCTGATAGCCCCTATACCTCACTTTTCTTCCAGATCTACCACTTTTCCAATTCCCTTCAGAAAAGAGTAGGCATCCAGTTTTATTAAATGAATGGGATATAACAAGACACAAAATGACTAGATACATCTTTATATCAAGACCGGATGAGGCAAATGAATAGGAGAGACATACCCTGCAAGAAGGCAGAGACCCCTCACTCCCATGGCAATGAGCCCAACAAAAGCAACAACAAAAACAACAACAACAACAACAACACACATACACACACAAACACACACACACACACACACACACACACACACACACGCACAAAACCCAAGCTAAAGAATGGTAGCATGTATGTAGAGTGCCTGAAGCAGACCTGTATAGGGTTTGTAGGTCTGTAGTTAACTGCTTTAGTCTCCATGTCTTAGGGTTTTTATTGCTCTAAAGAGACACAATGACCACAACAACTCTTACAAAAGAAAATGTTTAATTGGGACTGGCTTATGGTTTCAGGGGCTTAATCCATCATGGGCACATGGGCAGACATGATGCTGGAGGAACTAAGAGTTCTAGACCTTGTTCTGTAAGTAGCAGAAGGAGACTCTATACCATGCTGGGCATAGATTGAATATATATGACCTCAAAACTTGCCTCCACAGGGCATACTACCTCCTACAAGGCCACACCTACTCCAGTAAAAGTACACCTCCCAATAGTGTCATTCCCTATGGCCTCGCTTTCAAACCCAGGAGTCTATGGAGGCTATGGCACTCTTTGAGTTTACTTGCACTGCTTATGTGATTCTGTGGGCTGTATTCCCATGGTGTCTCGAACCTTTCTGGCTCTCACAATCCTTCACAATCTTTTAAATTTTAGGGCACTTATTCTTGTTTGTAACCATCAACTTCCTAAATGAACTATGGAAAGATGTATCGTAAGTACAACACTAGATGCAAAGCCATCATGCATGATTCTTTGTTCTCAGTACCTTTGATCCATTCATCAGCAATCTGTTGTGTTATTCATTATTCTGAGATTCTAGGCAACTGCTTAGATAATGTCTGCAAAATTTCACCTAGTGCTTTAATTTTTGTAACACATGAGACAGAACAATGCTATACATACAGCTCAACATCCTGGAAGTGTCAGGCAGGAAGACATGGTGCTATATAGAAATGGAGAGTTCTATATCTTGGTGAAAAGGCAGCCAGGATGAGGGGCTCTTCCACACTGGGAAGAGCCTGAGCACGGGAGGCATCTAAGCCCACCTATGCAGTGACACACTTGCTTCAACATGGCCATTCCTCCTCTAGTAAGGCTAATAGAGGAACATTCCAACCAGCACCACGCTGTATACAGAAGCATCATTAGTTTTTGTTTTTGTTTTTTTAAAGAAACAGGGGCATAACATAACAGAAGCCAGTGTTAAGCATTCTGAATTATTTAACAAAAATTTTTATATTTTTAAAATTAGAAATAAAAATTTAAAGGGTTACTCAAATGTTTAATATTTTAAATGTATATTTTGGAACTTTATTATTGTTTATATTATAAATATTTTTATAGCCAGCATAATTTAATGCATATAATGTACTAAAAATATGAGGGGAAATAGCTTTTTAGTTCTTTTTAAAGCAATAGCAACTAACATTTTACATAAAGTTTGGATACTTGTCATTATTTGTTTCTTTTTCCTTGTTGAATGACTGCCATTGTTTGAGGTTTGTCTGCCCTTGCAGGGCCACAACCAGAGTTAATTCTTGAGTGTATGAATGGCAAATAGCAGCACAAAGGTGATTGGAACCATTACTATCTCTTGGCTTTGGAAAGGGATGGATGACAGACTGGTACCAAGCATTAATGTTCTGTATGCCAGCCGCTCAACAATAAGTATTTTTGCCTTCCTATCAACCATCAGACAACTGACTGCAAGTTAAGGAAGAGAAATACAATCTTAATATTGCTTTCCAGGCCCCTGTATAATTTTAGAAAGTTTTTTCTGTCTTCTTCCTCCCTAAATATAATAATGTATGCAGTGTGTCCTTCCTCACAGGAAACAAAGGTGCTCTCCTTGGGAAGGGCAGCACATCATCTTTCCTCTTCTCTCATTCAATGCAATCATCATTATTGTCTTAGGTATAGTAGGATATAACGTTTCAGACAAGGGAGCACACTGCCAGGACGGCTCATCTTCAATTGGAGCTGACATTTTCACATTTGATTTTGGGCCATTCTGACCTTGCATTGGCAAAACTTCCTTTCTAGCTTGTATGATTTTTTTCATGGTTCATCATCTGGCTCATGCTCATTTAAAGACTCTGTCACAGCCTTTTCTAAATCCTTTGGCTTGTGGTCATTTATTGTTTGTATCATGATATAGACCAATGCCTGAGTCACCCAGAATTTTATTAGAAGGTTATCTTCTTGTCTATGTTCCATTGTCTTTAATTTTATCCCATACTCCAGGATCTATAGTGCCCTTTTCAAGAAACTGGGTTATAATATTTTATTAAATTCCAACGGTCTTGAAGATGTGGTTTAGATAAAAAGGGGGGAGCTTTAGGACCATTTATTTTTAAGAAACACTGTATCACCTTACTATATGTTGCTAATTTTGCTTTTGCCCCATTTTAATTTCTGCTTACCTCTTTTTCAGGGTCTGTATGTCCTCTGAAAACTTTTCCTTCAGGACCTTGTTTGGGTGCAGCTTATGAACTTTTCATTCAACTGTGCATAACTTGTCTGCTGGTCCTGGGATCTGAGAACCAAAAAGAATGGGATAGACTACAGTCTAATGCTGTAGAAGATATTTATTTGGTTTTAGTGTCCTTTTATACATGAATATAATAAAGCAAGCAATGATCCAAGTAAGTTTGTTTCAGGTTTAAAACATGTAAATAAAAGCTAGCAATCACATATTATCTGAGCAGCCCTTTCCCAGAATTTTTCCAGGACAGAGGCATCAAAATACAGTTGCCTGGAACATACTATTGATTATATCTGAGAAAGCATGAAAGCAAGGCAGAAGGCCTTCAGGGTGCGTTAAGGACAGTACTCAGCACATCATTTCACCAGACTGGTTTCTATAGTTATGTTCTGACATTCCAAAAGAATGAATATGTCCTAAAAGTTGAAAGTAAATGTTTGTCACAGGAGGCATGAAATCACATCCAAGAACAATCCAGGGTACAAAAATGCCCTTGAATTAAAAAGCACTTTGTACTTTTTTCCTGAATCTTTTTTCTCACAATTGCCCAAAGCATTTTTCACCCATAGGTCATTCTTTTGACCCTTTTCCAACATTCCTTCTGTTCTGTAGAGTGCCCCTGGCTTGGCCTAGTGGTTGGCTCTGGGTCTTTGTTTCTGTTCCCATCAGCTTCTGAAAGAAGCAACTTTGATGACAATTGGGCTAGGCACAGTTTGTATGAATATAGCAGATTATCATTAGGAATCGTATTGTTAACTATTTTAATGTGGTTAGTGGTATTTGTTTCCACCCTAGGTCTCTGAGGCATCTAGCGTCTGAATCTTGGCAGTGTTAAACACGGATTCCCTGACACTGTGTAAAAGTTTCACTAGATCAATCATAGGCTGGACACTACCAGAAGCTCTGAATATTCATTGCCCCAGCAGTTCTTGCAGGCAGAGATTATGGGTTGCAGATTTTTGCTTGGGTTTGTGTACCAGTCCCATCACTGGATGCCTAGACTTGTTAAAGAATAAAGTTGACTCAGGCTCCATATCCTCCATTACTAGGAGTACTCCATTAACTTTTAAAATTAATCTTAATCCCTCTCATACTCTCTTCCACTACACACACACACACACACACACACACACAGACACACACACACAAACACACACACACACACACACACACACACACACACACACACCAAAGACAAAAACATATCAAAGTCATGAAATTTTCACAAAAATGCATTGTAATTATAATCCAGCTCAATGGAAGCTTTAGGACTAGAACACATCCAAAGACCTCCTACCTCTATGTGATCTAACTAGAGTGACACAATTTTAATCCCTCTAGCTGGAATACAGACACACCCTTGGCACACAACTTTAATCTCAAATAGGGAAGATAAGGAGACATCTAAGATGGAATATCTGGCTCATTTTGATTTGCATTTCTATGTATACTAAGGATGTTGAACATTACTTTAAACGCTTCTCAGTCAACCAAGAATCCTCTGTTGAAAGTTCTCTGTTTAGCTCCACACTCCATTTAATTGGGCTATTTGTTTCATTGGTTCCTATTTTCTTGAGTTTCTCACATGTGTTGGATATCAGTCCTCTATCAGATGAAAGATTGGTGAAGATCTTTTCCTATTGTGTGGGCTACTGTTCTGTTCTATAGACAGTATTCTTTATCTTACAGAAGCTGTTCTTTCATGAGATCCCAATTACTAAATATTGATCATAGTGCCTAAATTGTTAGTGTTCTGGCCACAAAATTTCTGCCATGGCAATGTGTTCAAGGCAATTCTTTACTTTTTCTTCTATTAGATTTGGTGTCCATGGATATATGTTGAAGTTTTTTATCAATGTGGAATTGTTCAGGATAATAAAAAGGATCTACATGAATTCTTCCACATGTAGACATCCAGTTAAATAAGCACCATTTGTTGAAGCACCATTTTTTCTCCATTTTTGGTTTTAGAATTTTGGCAAAGGTCAAGTGTTCATACTCATGTGGGTTTATTTCTGGGTCTTTGATTCAAAACCATTGATCCATCAGTCTCATTTCATGTCAACATCATGCTTTCTTTTATTATGTTTGCACTGTAGTACAGCTTGAAATCAGGGATGGTGATACTTCCAGAAATTCTTCTATTATGCAGAATTGTCTTAGCTATCCTGGGTTTTTGGATTTTCCATATAATGTTGGCAATTTCTCTTTGAAGGTCTGTAAAGAATAGTATTGGAATTTTGATTGAAGTTACAATGAATTCGGAGATTGCATTTGTTAAAATGCCCATTTTTGCCATGTTAAATCTACAGATCTATGAGCATAGGAGATTATGTCATGATCATCTTATTTTCATCTTCTGATATCTTCTTCAAATTCTTTCTTCAGTGATCTGAAGTTCTTGTCATTCAGGTCTTTCCATTCCTTGGTTAGCATTACTCTAAGATAGTTTATATTATTTCTGGCTATTGTGAAAAATGTTGTTTCCTTAATTTCTTTGTCATCCTGCTTATCAGTTTTATGTTTTTATGTTATTGTTGTTGTTGTTAATTTTGTATCCACCCATTTATTGAAGGTGTTTATCAGCTGTAGGAGTTATCTGGTAGAATTGTGGTGGTCTTCTATGTATCCTATCCTATCATCTGCCAATAGAGATATTTCAACTTTTTTCTTTCCAATTTGTATCCTGCTTGATTTTGTTTAGCTGTCCTATGGCTCTAGCTAGAACTATATTGAATAGATATGGGGAGACTATGCTACCTTTTTATCTCCCTGATTTTAATGGAATTGCCTTAAGTTTCTCTCCATCCAATTTGATGTTGGCCATTGGTTTGTTGTATATTGCCTTTACTGTATTTAGCTGGTGCCTTGTATCCCTAATCTCTCCAAGGCTTTTGTCATGAAGAAGTATTGGATTTTGCCAAAGGGTTTTTCACGTTTAATGAGATGATCATGTAATATTTTTCCTACTCAATTTCTTTATATGGTGGGTTACATGTTGATGGACAACTTAGGGCTTTACTGCTGTAAACAGACACCATTACCAAGGCAACTCTTATTAAGACAAACATTTAATTGGGGTTGGCTTACAGGTACAGAAGTTCAGATCATTAGCAGCAAAGCGGGAACATAGCAGCATCCAGACAGGTATTGTATAAGAGCAGCTGAGAGTTGTACATCTTCATCTGAATTTGACTAGCAGAATACTGGCTTCCAGGCAGCTATGAGGTGAGTCTTAAAGCCCATACCCACATTGACATTCCAACAAAGCCACACCATTTAATAGTCCCACTCGCTGGTCAGGGCATATACACACCATCACAATGCATTTATATATATTGACTCATCCTTGCATGATGGAAATGAAGCTTACCTAATCATGTTGGATTCTGTTTTCAAGTAGGTTATTGAATATTTTCCATCAATATTCAATGGAGACATTGGTCTGAAATTCTCTTTTTTGTTGACTTTCTGTGTGGTTTGAGTATTAATGTAACTGTGGCCTTATAGAATACATATATAGATGTTCCTTCTTTATCTAGGTTGTGAAACAATTTGAAAAGTATTGGTATTAGGTTTTATTGGAAGTTCTGGTAGAACTCTGCACTAAAATCATCGGTCCTGCATTTTCTTTTGATTGGAAGAACTTTATTAGTTGCTTTTGTTTCCTAAGGTGGTTCAGATCCAATTATATTTTTTCCTCATCTTGATTTAGTGGTAGAAGGTGTAATCTATAAATAAAATTGTCCATTTTGTTAAAATTTTCAAATTTTATGGAGTATGGACTTCTTTTTCTTTTCCATTTTTATTGGTTATTTTGTTTACTGACATTTCAAATGTTATCCTCCTTTCCAGTTTCCCCTCCACAAAGCCCCTATCACCTTTCCTTTCCCCTGTCTTTATAAAGGTGCTCCCCCCACCCACCCATTCATTCCTGCTTCAATGCTCTAGGATTGCCCTATTCTGGGTCATTGAGCTTCCACAGGATCAAAAGAATCCCTTGAGTGATGCCCAATAAGACAATCTTCTGCTACATATCTAGCTAGAGCCATGGGTTCCCCTATGTGTACTCTCTGGTTTGTGATTTAGACACTAGGAGATTGGGGTATGGGTTCTGGTTGGTTGATATTGTTGTTCTTCCTGTGGGGTTGCAAACCCTTTCAGCTCCTTCAGTTCTTGCCCTAACTTCTCCATTGTGGTCCCCATGATCAGTCCAATGTTTGGCTGCAAGCATCTGCATCTGTGTGGTCAGACTCTGGCAAAGCATCTCAGGGGACAGCTATACTATGATCCTGACAGCAAGAGCTTCTTGGCATAAGCAATAGTGTCTGAGATGCCTATGGTGGTGATCCTAGCTGAGACTGCTAGCATCAGTGGGGGATATGGAGACACAAATGGCTACTCTGTTATCCAGGCAGGACTTTCAGTTGTGACAGGAGGACACCAACTAACCAAACAAAACCTTTTATCGAAAATTTGTCTTGCCTACAAGAGATGCAGAGATAAAAATGTAGAAGAGTTTTAAGGAGGGAATGGCCAACTACTGACCGGCCCAACGTGACCCACCTCATTGAGACTGCCAACCTCTGACACTACTGCTATTCTTGCAGACATGATGCTAGCATAACTGTTTCCTGAGAGGCTTCATCCAACAGCTGATGGAAACAGATGCAGAGATCTTCAGCATATTAAATAGATCTCCTTTGGCCTTGAGTAAGACTGGAGAGAATAATTGAAGTAGCTGGAAGGATCAAGAACACCACATGAATAATTAGAGAGTCAACTAACCTGGATCCACGGGGGCCCCACAGAGACTGACCAATCTCTAAAGAGCATGCAGGGGCTGGAACTAGACCCTCTCTACCTTTGTAGATGTACAGCTAGGTTTTCTTGTGGTTTCTATAACTACTGAAGCAGGGGCTTTCTCTGATTCTGTTGCATGCCTTTAGTTCCACCTTGTCTGGCTTCAGTGGAAGAGGCTGCCTTGATTCGATGAGCAAGGCAAGGAGTTGTACTTGGGAATGAGTGATCCCCATTTTCAGATTTTCAGAAGAGAAGGAGATTGGAAAATGGGGGAAGAGCCTGTACTTTGTGTGTGTGTGTGTGTGTGTGTGTGTGTGTGTGCGACTTAGAGGAGAAGTGTGACTGATATTGGTATGTAAATTGAAAGGATAAATTAACTAATTAAAACAAAACAAAAGAATCCAAAATTGGTAATAGTTTGGAGGAATATGTGGGACTCATTTTGCAAAATTAAAATGAACTGCATGTACACATCTTAGAAATTTTGCACATGGCTGCTATTGCTTTACCAAAATAATTGAATGAGAATATTCATAGTGACACATTGTATAATATGTACAGACTGATTATACTCTTCAATACCTTATGTGACAAATGTTTTCCTGGGTAGATGAAACACATTCAGCTACTTACCCCAGATAAGTAAGGTACAACTGGCCTAAGTACAGATATCACCAAATTCAAAGTTGTGAACTAATGAGTTTTATTAAGAAATATGGAAGAGAGGTTACTCACAGGAACAAAAATGACTCAAAGGCAGCTGCATCATAACAGCCCACCCCAGCCTTGGTAGCAGCTCCCAATCCTATGAAATATGAAGCTACACAGCCTGTTGGTATTTTCAAAGCTTACTCCAACTGTTGCATTCTTTTAATCCCATTCCAAAATGAGCCCCAAGCTCTCTATGGAGAGAGTGGGTAGAGATGTTCACTGTTTACTGAGACAGCCCACAGGATCAGTCTTATGATGAGCATCTTTGCCAGTGGCTAGGATTTTGGACTGACAATTAAAAGTGATCTATGGGCATAGCACAAATATTTAGAGGGCAGCTCAATAGGCACATCACACATATCTAAAAAAACATACAAGTTGTTTCCACATTAGAATATACAACTAGCCAACCCATAAAAATTTCTTCTGATTTACAGTATCAGGCTTGAACACTTGTGCTGCAGGCCCTAAATCCATCTGGAAGACTGTAGGATCTCACCCATAACAGCCAAGCCACTATTGCATAAGTGAGAGCATCTTCCCTGTCATGTTCATGTTTTTAACATATAGGGTACAAAGCCATGCAAGTATGTTGGTGTCAGTTCTTCATTAGCAGTGTGCCTGTGTAAATGTTGCTTTGACCCACCTATAATTGTCATATATAAGCTGCTAAATAAACTTACTTTTTCTAGTTCTTTCTGAACTCCAGTTTGCTGGTTCAATTCAGCTGTTCTGGCTCAAACATCTCCAAGATGACTGATTCAATCTGGCTTCTCTCAGCATCTCACTGAATTCTCTGCTTTGCCTCAAACTAACTTTGTCAATTGGCTCCAATCTTCTGTCTCCTACTTATTCTGTGCCATCAGCTGCCTCAAATGTCCTGGAGTAAGCTGCATGAACTCATGAACAAACTCAACTCTACTGCATTGCAATCACTCCACTGCCTCCCAACATACTCACTGATCTCAACTCCACTCAACTGAACTGATTGAACTGATGAACTACATTCTCTCTTTGCTGCTCTCAAATAGATTTTCTACTGAGAATTCAATATATTTATCTCTGACTCTTCCTGTCAAATATTTGTCTGCTCTGTCACTTTGTCCTCAATCAGAACTCATTGTTTATGGTTAAAGATAAATGCTAAAGGACTCCAGCCAGAGTAATTAAAAGTGTGGCAGGACCCAGCCATTCCACTCCTGGGCATATACCCAGAAGATTCACCAGCATGCAATAAGGATAAATGCTCCACTATGTTCATAGCAGCCTTATTTATAATAGCCAGAAGCTGGAAAGAACCCAGATGTTCCTCAACGGAATAATGGATACAAATGAGGAACATGGGGAGTGAAAAGGACATGGGGGATCTTTGGGGAGCAGGGAACCAGAAAAAGGGAAATGAAATGTAAATGTGGTGTATATACACAATGGAGTACTACTCAGCCACTAGAAACAATGAATTCATGAAATTCTTAGGAAAAGGGATGGAGCTGGAGAACATCATACTATGTGAGGTAACAGTCTCAAAAGAACTCCCATGGTATGCACTCACTCATAAGTGGATATTAGCCTGGGACACTAAAGACACAATCCACATACCAAATGATGTCCAACAAGAAGGAAGGAGTGGAAAGGCTCAAAGCTTCAGTGTAAGGTAATGTCAGAACAGGGAAGTAGGAAAGGGTGGATGGGGGAACATGGGGAGTGAAAAGGACATGGGGGATCTTTGGGGAGCAGGGAACCAGAAAAAGGGAAATGAAATGTAAATAGAGAATATATCCAATAAGAGAGAGAGAGAGAGCGAGAGAGAGAGAGAGAGAGAGAGAGAGAGAGATATGTACATTTAAACAAGACATGATAGTAGGAGAGATATTTCTCTTTCTAGAATTGGGTTTTCAGATGCACCTGGGGAAGCATATAAGAGGGCAGCAAGGAGTAAATGTAATCAAGATACATTATAGATTACTCTCAGGTAGAAATCTGTTAATGCATAGGCTTATTTACTCTTTGAGTGGTTGAGAACAAGTGTCCAGTCCATATCAAAGAATAAATGTTACATTTTCCACCCATATTAAAAAAATGTGTGTACTAAGGGGCATATCATTATTCTAGCCAGATCACAGAGAACTAGAAAGTTTTTGGATGTGATCAGAGGGGCAATGTTGCTGGATTCAAACTCTTCTATATGCCAGACCCCTTCTGGTATCATGAAAGCCAGCCATAAGGGTGGCTTTCAACTTAAATTCTCCATGTCCCAAAATCAGGGTATCTACATGTTGTATCTTCAGCAATAGTGTCTTACTGTGTAATCCCAGCATACAAACAATAGCAGTAGCAATTCCTTTATGATTTGGGGTCTTCCCTGGCCACCAACTCATAGAGAGGTAGCCCTCCTCTGCTATGGGTATTTTCATCTAGAAATCCTATGGCTTCTAGGAGTGTCCTTTCAATTTTTTTCTTTTTGATGTAAACTTTTTAGCTGGTATTTAAATTACTGAGAGATTCACAATAGCTTTAAAGGTTAATGATTTTAGGACAATCTCAGTGGCATAGGTAATAAGGCTTGCATATACTATATCTCATTGTACTAAACAGACATAATTATTGGGGTCCAGAGTCACCCCAGAAACCAAACAAATACTGATCTCAGAGAAACAGGGATTTTAGTGAGCATTGCCTCAGGATTGACCGATCAGTGTCACAGACCAAGATACAGGAGCTGACTGTGACCACTCAGTCCAAATGTTAGAGATCTTTTAAGTCAGAAATTCATAGACATCCATGACATTTTAGTCCAGCCACCATGATATATAGGGATAGTGGACTTTGTTAGGAACATATCATTATTGTACACTTATCCTGTTCCCATTGGTTGAGTTATTAAACTAGGGTGGGGGACTTGTCTTGTCTAACATTCATTTCTTAACTTGTCCACCAGGATGTCAGTTACCCATTTACCTGACTCTTCTGCCAAGTAGGAAGTTAATTCCCAAGAAGGTTTTCGGAACTTAAAATTTTATTTGACCACTTATCAAAATGGTCAAAATGGTCTTATTCTAAATAGAGTAAAAACTTTAAAACATCACATACGGGTGCAGGAAGTTTGTTTCAAGCATAAGCATATTGTGGCTAAGTAAACAAAGGAGTTGTCACTGAATTATATTGTGATTGGTTTCCAAGAGCACCAAAGCACAGAACATAACAAAATACATGATCAACTGGGCCATGAGAGATTCTCTAGTAATAGGGCACATTAGTTATATGAGTAAGCTTCCTTGTAACATAAATAATAGCATAAAATTGATGGCTTGACAGGCAGCAGTTACCCAGGCATTAAAGATGGCATCTTTGTAGAAATTGATTCTACACGACACAAGAAGTCAGTTTTGCCAACATGTTATGCATCCCTTTATAGTGTAAGCTGTCTTCACAGTTGATGAGCTGGTACCATTTAAGCATTCCACCTATTGCAGTGCTTTATATACCACTCATTGCTGCTCTAGTGTTATACATAGATTCTGCTCCTTTACATGGCAGATAGCAGAATCCCATTAGAACTATTTGTTTAGTTTGTTTTTTTTCTATAGGCAACAACTATGAGCTCTGAATGTCTTGATGACTTTAAATTAAGTACTTAAAATGGTATAGTTAAATCAAGCAAAAATATTGTATTCATTTTTGTAAATCTACTAGCAGACACATCATTCTATAGTTTAAATTTCAAGATAGTTGTGAGTTTCTAGAAGACAGGACATGTTTTGCACAAGACTGTGTTGTCCTGATTTGACTATGTCAAGATACCAAGATGATGGGCTTCACATTAAACATGAAGATTTGCCAGAAATTTTGGACATTGTTCTTCAAAAGTTGAGAAATGAACAGAAAGAAGCAAGGAACAGTGGAAGGTACACGTAACTGTTAAACAATATAATAGCTTGAATATGGCAGAAGAGGACAGAAATTGATATTTCAGGAAAAAGCACTTAAATCTTTATATAGGCTATAAACTTAGTTTTGTTTATTTATTCACCGTGACCAAACTTTATGTCTCTACTGTTACTATAGCTCATGCACTTATCTTTTTCAGAAACCATCCATTTACATTGATTACCTGTAATGCTTAATTGTGGCAAGAGAAATGATTTGTTTTGGTAAGATAAAGGTGAACATTATAGTTACAGTATTTATGAAGTATTGATTATATAGTCATTCGTGATTTTAAGGCTCGTAAGGATAATAATTCTTCTCACAATTTTCATGTACCTTTCACAGTATTCAAGAAAGCTCCAAGCATCCTAAATAAATACTTATGGATTTGTTTGTTTTATTGAATAATTTATAGTTTCATAAATGTAAACATCTCAAACAAGCAGGTACTAACACTAACTATATACTGTGATGCTATTAATTCTCAGGTTCCATTTTTCAAAACTAGAGATAATAATTATATGATATAGAACATATGCTATTAATTTTCAATTATTATTCATACAATTAAGCTAAAGCTTAATTATATGTTGAACATTTATTATATAATCTAATACATACCAAGACCAATAAGAGTTACTGTTTTCATCATTAATTTGGTCAATGTGTTAAGATTAATTTTACTTTTACTATTATTTAAATATCCTTCATAATACAAAACAAATATAGATTGCTAAATTAGAGGGTGAAAAATTTTCTTCAATGATTACCTGTTTTCCATGGACCATATTGTAGTGTTATTTAAAAACTAAAGTAAGAGTTTGATATCTTTTGAGACATAGTATGATAAATAGATGACAAAATGAAAAGGAAGTTATGCAGAAATAAGCAGCATTTGATCATATAATAGGTGGTCATAAGGCAAGCATTGTGTATAAAAAGTATCAAAGATCTTGGTAAGAGAGTTCTAAAAGTGACAAAATACAGACTGCTCTAATAATGTATGCAGAAATTTAAGAGCAGGCTAGTATGTTTTGTTTTATTTTTACAATGTATTTGCTTTATTTACATTTCAAATGGTATCCCCTTTCCTCAATACACCTCAGAAAATCCACTATTTTATCCCCTCTTCCCTTGCTTACTATGCCCTCCCCCACTTTCCTGAGTTGCTTTTCCCTAGACTGGGGCATTGAGCCTTCATAAGAACAATGGCCTCTGTTGCTTTCATTGATATTTGAAATGGCCATCCTCAGCTACATATGTAGCTGGAGCTAAGGGTCCCTCCATGTATACTCTTTGGTTGGTGGTTTAGTCCCTGGGAGATCTGGGGGTACTGGATGGCACATATTACTGTTCCTCCTGCAGGGCTACAAACCTCTTCAGCTCTTTGGGTCTTTTCTCTAGTTCCTCCATGGGAAGCTCAGTCCATTGGTTGGCTGTGAGAGCATTTGATCAACCTTCCAAGAAAGATCAAAGTATCTTCATTCTCTTGAGCTTCATGTGGTCTCTGAGTAGTATCTTGTAATCCTAGTTTTTGGGCTAATATCCACTTACCAGCAAGTGTATAATGAGTGTGTGTTCTTCTGTGATTGAGTTACCTCACTCAGGATGATATTTTCTACCTCCATCCATTTGCCTAAGAATTTCATGAATTACCAGCTTACAATCCCATGAGCAATGAAGGAGTGTTCCTCTTTCTCCACATCCTCTCCAGCATCTGTTTCCCCTGAGTTTTTGATCTTAGTCATTCTCACTGGTTTAAGGTGGGAAATCAGGCTTGCTGTGATTTGAATTTCCCTGATGATTAAGGATAATGAACATTTATTTTGGTGTTTATTAGCCATTCAGTATTTCTCAGTTGAGAATTCTGTGTTTAGCTATGTACCCCATTTTTAATAAGGTTATTTGGTTCTCTTGAGTTCTTTTTAGATATTGGAAATTAGCATTCTATCATGTACCTGGCTGGTAAAGATCTTTTCCCAATCTGTTGGTTGCCATTTTGTCCTATTGACAGTGTCTTTGTCTTACAGATGCTTTGCAATTTTATGAGATTCTATCTGTCAATTCTTGATCTTAGAGCATAAGCTATTGTTTCTGTTAACAAAATTTCCCCTGTGCCTATATGCTACAGGTTCTCCCCAAATTTCTCTTTTATTAGATTCAGTATATCTGGCTTATGTGGAGTTCCTTGATCCACTTGGACTTGAGCTTTGTACAGGGAGTAATAATGGATCAATTTGTATCCTTCTACATGTTGACTGCCAGTTGTCCCCTCACCATTTGTTGAAAATGTGGTTTTTTTCCACTCGATGGTTTTAGCTCCTTTGTCAAAGATCAAGTGGCCATAGGTGTGTGGATTCATTTCTAGGTCTTCAATTCTAATCCATTGATCTACTCGCCTGCCATTTTACAAATACCATGCAATTTTTATCACTATTGTTCTGTAGTATCACTTTAGGTCAAGGGTAGTGATTCTGCCAGAGGTTCTTTTATTGTTGAGAACAGTTTTTGATAGCCTGGGTTTTTTTCTCTTACTCTATGAAGAATTGAGTTGGAATTTTGATGGGGATTGCATTGAATCTATAGATTGCTTTAGGCAATATGAACATTTTTTACTATATTAATCTTGTTAATCCAAGAACATGGGAGATCTTTTCATCTTCTGACATCTTTTTTCAATTTCTTTCTTAAGAGACTTGAAGTTTCTTGTCATACATATCTTTCATTTGCTTGGTCAGAGTCACACCAAGTATTTTTTGTGACTATGGTGAAGTGTGACATTTCCCTAATTTCTTTCTCAGCCTCTTTATCCTTTGAGTATAGGAAGGCTACTGATTTATTTGAGTTAATTTTATATTCAGCCACTTTGCTGAAGTTGTTTATCAGGTTTAGGACTTCTCTTGTGGATTATTTTGGGGTCACTTAAGTATACTATCATATCAACTGCAAATAGTGATACTTTGACTTCTTCCTTTCCAATTTGTATCCCCTTAACCTACTTTTGTTGTCTAATTACTCTGGCTAGGATTTTGAGTGCTATATTAAACATGTGGGGAGAGAATGGACAGACTTGTCTACTCCATGATTTCAGTGGGGCTGTTTCAAATTTCTTTCCACTTAGTTTGATGTTGACTACTGGTTTGTTGTATATTGCTTTTTACCGTGTTTAGATATGGGCCTTGAATTCCTGATCTTTCCAAGACTTTTACCATGAAGAGATGTTAGAATTTGTCAACAAAATTCATTGGATGATTTCTCTGCATCTAAGGAAATTATTGTGTTTTTTACTTTGAGTTAATATAGTTGATTACATTGACTTATTTACATATATTGAACTATCCCTGCATCATAGGATGAAGCCTATTTGATCATGGTGGATGATCATTTTGATGTGTTCTTGGATTCAGTTGACAAGAATTTTATTGAGTATTTTTGCATCGATATTCATAAGAGAAATTGGTCTAAAGTCCTCTTCTTTGTTGGGTATTTGTGTGGTTTAGATATCAGATTAATTGCAGATTCATAAAACAAATTTGGTAGTGTTCCTTCTGTTTCAATTTGTGGAATAGTTTGAAGAGTATTGGTATTAGGTCTTCTTTGAAGGTCTGATAGAATTCTGCAAAAACCCATCTGGTTCTGAGCTTTTTTTTTGTTTGTTTGTTTGTTTGTTTGTTTGGAAAATCAATGACTGCTTCTATTTCTTTAGGGTTCATGGGATTGTTTAGGTAATTTATCTGATCTCGATTTAATTTAATTTTTGTAACTGGTATCTGTCTAGAAAATTGGCTGATTCATCTAGATTTTCTACTTTTGTTGAGTATAGACTTTTGTAGTAGGATCTGATGATGTTTTAGACTTCCTCAATATCTGTTGTTATGTCTCCCTTTTCTTTTCTGATTTGGCTGATTTGGATACTGTCACTGTGCTCTCTGGATAGTTTGGCTAAGCGTTTATATATATTGTTGGTTTTTTCAAAAAACCAGCTCCTGGTTTGGTTGATTATTTGAATAGTTCTTTTTGTTTCTGCTTCATTGATTTCAGCCCTGAGTTTGATTATTTCCTGCCATCTAAGCCTTCAGCTGTGCTTTCAAGCTGCTAGTGTATGCTCTTTCATGTTTCTTTTTGGAGGCACTCAGAGCTATGAGTTTTCCTCTTAGCACTGCTTTCATTATGTCCCATAAGTTTGGATATGTTGTGCCTTCATCTTCATTAAATTCAAAAATATCTTTAATTTCCTTCTTTCTTCTTTCTTTCTTTCTTTCTTTCTTTCTTTCTTTCTTCCTCCCTCCCTCCCTCCCTCCCTCCCTCCCTCTCTCTCTCTCTCTCTCTCTCCCTCCCTCCCTCTCCCTCTCCCTCTCTCTCTCTCTCTCTCTCTCTCTCTCTCTCTCTCTCTCTCTCTTTCATTCATTCATTCTTTCTTTTTTTCTTTAAATAGGGTTTCTCTGTGTAATCCTGGCTGTCCTGGAACTCACTCTGTAGACCAGGCTGGCCTCGAACTCAGAAATCTGCCTGCCTCTGCCTCCCAAGTGCTGGGATTACAGGCGTGCGCCACCACCCGGCCCTTAATTTCTTCCTTGACCAAGTTATTGTTGAGTAGAATGTTGTTCAGTTTCTGTGTATATGTGAGCTTTCTCTTTTGTTGTTGTTGTTGTTGTTATTGAAGACCAGCCTTAGTCTGTGGTGACCTGATAGGGTGTATGGGATTATTTCAATCTTCATATATCTGTTGAGGTCTGTTTTATGACTGAGTATATGGTCAGTTTTGGAGAAGGTACCTTGAGGTGTTTAGAAGGTATATTCTTTTGTTGTAGTATAAAATGTTCTATAGACATCTATTAAATACATTTGCTTCATAATTTCTGTTATTTTCACCATGTCTCTCTTCAGTTTGTGTTTCCCTGATATGTCTACTCATGTGAGCGGGGTGTTGAACTCCCCCAATGTTATTTTGTGAGGTGCAACATATGCTTTAACTTTAGTAAAGTTTCTGTTATGAATGTGGGTGCCCTTATATTTGGAGCATAAATGTTCAGAATAGAGTTCATCTTAGTAGATCTTTTCTTTGATGAGTATGAAGTGTCCTTCCTTATCGTTTTTGATTACTTTAGGTTGAAAGTCAATTTTATTTGATATTAGAATGGCTACATCAGCTTGTTTCATGGGAACATTTGCTTGGGAAATTGTTTTCTAACCTTTTACTCTGAGGCAGTGTTTGTCTTTGACACTGAGATGTGTTTTCTGTATGCAGCAAAGTGTTGGCTCCTGCTTATTTATCCAATCTGTTAGTCTATGTCTTTTTATTGGAGACTTGAGTCCATTGATATTAAGAGATATTAAGGGATAGTGATTGTTGCTTCCTATTATTTTTTTATTAGAGGTAGAGCTATGTTTTTGTGGCTCTTTTTTGTTAAAAGTAGATTATTTTCTTGCTTTTTCTAGTGTGTGGTTTCTCTCCTTTTGTTTGCGTTTTTCATTCATTCTCTTTTGAAGGACTGGATTTGTGGCAAGATATTGTGTAAATTTGTTTTTGTCATGGAATACCTTGATTTCTCCATCTATGGTAATCGAGAGTTTTGATCAGCATAGTAGCCTGGGTTGGCATTTCTATTCCCTTAAGGTATGTATGACATCTCTCCAGGATCTTCTGGCTTTCGTTGTCTTTGATGAGAAGTTTGATGGCATTCTGATAGGTCTGGCTTTTTATGTTACTTGAACTTTCCCCCTTACTACTTTTAATATTCTTTCTTTTTTTTAGTGCATTTGATGTTTTGATTATTATGTGACAGGAGAAATTTTATTTCTGGGTCAATCTATTTGGAGTTCTGTAGGCTTCGTGAATGTACATGGGTATCTCTTTTTATAGGGTTGGGAAGTTTTCTTCTACAATTTTATAGAAGACTAGCCCTTTAATCTGGAAATTTTTGCTCTCTTCTATTCCTAAAATCCTTAGGATTTCCTAGATGTTTTCTAGTAACTTTTTGCATTTTGCATTTCCTTTGACTGTTGTATCAATGTTTTCTATGATATCTTCTGCTCCTGAGATTTTCTCTTCCATCTCTTGTATTCTGTTGTTGATGCTTGCATCTATGACTCCTGACTTCTTTCCTTGGTTTTCTACATCCACAGTTGTTTCCTTTTGTGATTTCATTACTGTTTCTACCTCCATTTTTAGATCCTGGATGGTTTTGTTCAATTCCTTCACCTGTTTGGTTGTGTTTTCCTGTAATTCCTTAAGGGATTCTACCTGATTACCTGTGTTCTTCTGTATTTCTTTAAGGGAGTTATTTATGTCCTTCTTGAAGTCCTCTATCAGCATCATGAACTGCAATTTTAAAACCATGTCTTGCTTTTCTGGTGTGTTAGGTTATCCAGTTATGGTAAAACTGGGTTCAGATGGTGTCATGTTGCCTTGGTTTCTGTTAGTAATGTTCTTGTGTTTGCCTTTCACCATCTGGTTCTCTGAGGTGTGAGTTGATCCTTCTGTCTCTGGCTGGAGCTTATCCCTCATATGGGTCTGCAAGCCTGTCTCAGCACCCCTGGAACATAGGGCTGTAGTTCACCCAGGCTCTTGGGTACAGATGGAGCCCTGTAACACTCTGTCTCATCTTCCTTGCCACTCCTGTGTTCCCAATGCTCCTGGCCATAACAGCCTTGCAGAGTCCCCAGAGAGAAAATGGTGGTCTCCCTTCCAAACCTGGGAATCAAAGCATTCCCTTCATCCAGTACTCCTCTGGCAGGTCCAGTGCTCAGATGGCTGCAGAGCAGTCCAGCTCATGGGTACAGGTGAAGCCCAGAAAGACCCTGTCCCAGCTGCTCTGCCACTCCTGTATTCCTTGCACTCCTGGCCATAATTGCCTGAACAGATGCTGGAGAGAACTGAGCAGGCTAGTATTGATGAGCTAAACATTCCACTTATTTAAAGTGTAAACAATTAAATTCATAAGTTAAATGAACATTAGGTATCTGTAAGTAGTTTCACTTTCAATTTATGTATAATAAAGTACATACATTTATCCCTTAGAGGCCGGGCAGTGGTGGCACACGCCTGTAATCCCAGCACTTGGGAGGCAGAGGCAGGCGGATTTCTGAGTTCGAGGCCAGCCTGGTCTACAGAGTGAGTTCCAGAACAGCCAGGACTACACAGAGAAACCCTGCCTCGAAAACAAACAAACAAACAAAGAAACAAACAAACATTTATCCCTTAGAGAGACACAAATGACTTTATGCAAAATGTGAGAATTTATCAATTTTTCTATTATATTGAATATGCTAAGAAAATTATAAATTTCTTTCATAAAACATGTTATTAGAATACATTGCCTAATTTTTAAATTTAAAAAAGTTTGAAAAATATTGATTAAGCAATATATATTTGGATATCTAAGAGAAATATGTGGGAAAAATTCACAGAATAAGTGGTAAGTCTTCAAAGCAAACTATTTCTGAAATGTAAGGTGACATAAACAGAAAATATTTTAATACCATGCTTTTATTATAAATAAAGGTTATAGTCCAGTGTTTATAAATATCAATGATAGTTTAATGAAATTTATATTCATAAAATACACTCAAACTAAGTAAACACATATAAATTTACAACTAAAAAAATTTGCTTTGTTAATGATATTGTATCTGCACACTTAAGATTAATTAACAACACAAGAAAATAGAAAGATCATTTGCAAAGAGTTCTGCCTAAATTAGAATTTTAGTTATTAGACTAATTAATAATTAAATTATGGTAATTGCACTTAAATATATTTTAATAGAATTATATGTTTACCTTTATTTATTATATAATTATGTAAAATTATATTAAAAAGGCTATAAATAATGTCCAGTATTTAAAACTCTAGAAACCATTTATGTAATGAACACTTTACATTTCAGTAGCACAAACTTTTGAAACATAAAATAAAGTAAAATTTCATGATTTCCTTCCAAATATAAAACCCAGTAAATAACACAATTAAAATATATTAAGTAATTATTTCAGTGCATTATTTTTCAACCGATTTTGCCATACAAATAATACAATATATTTTAAATAATCAACACTGCAAAATATTCAGCATGAGAATTTGTACTATTAGTACTTATTCTACCAAAAAATATACTTTACAAATATTACACATTATTATTTAGGGAATGATAAAATAAACATTTATATACAAATAGTTTTATATGGTAAAAATGTTACTTCATAAATATGCAAGAATTATTGAGACTATTAAGAGGATATATTTTTACAATGTTGGTGGGGTTGAGTGAAAGAAAATAATTTTTACATAGGCTATTATGAGAGTGAATATTAATATTTTGATAATGAGATTAAATTCATTCTAAATTGTATTTAGTTTCATTGTATAATCATAAAATGTTTTAATAATTGCAAGGCTTTCTAAACAATGTCAGCCATAAAATTTAGCTAACAGTGAAATTTTCATTTCAATCAGTTAAGTTTATTTCTATACAACAATATAGTACTAATATGAGTCCCCATGCAGGGATCCAGAACTCAGATGTGTGATCTACACATGTAGTATATTTCTCAACGTCCTGTGAAGAATGGTTAAAAAGCTTTTGATTTGGCAATGAAGGGTGAGTTTTAAATTAATTGCCTCTGACAATGATGAACTTTACTTTTTCCCTGTGAATTTTTGTTTGGTTGGTTTGGATTTTTCTTTGGTTTTGAATGTTGTTCATTTGTCGTTGTTGTTGTGGTTGTTGTATTTGTTCTTGTTGTTGTTCTTGTTTTTTTGTTTTTTGTTTTTTGTTTTTTTAATACAGAGCTTCTCTGTGTAACAGTCCTGGCTGTCCTGAAACTCCATTTATAGACCAGGTTACCCTTGAACTTGCAGTGATCAGCCTGCCTCTATCTCTCCAGTTCTGGACTACAAGAGTATATCACTACATCATGACTGAGACTTAATTTTAAAACTTCATGTAAGTTAAGAAATTTGCTTTTCTCCTTTGTAGTATATTTTCATGTTTCAATGATCTTCTCAATTAAAGTGCTCCTCAAAAAGATCAACTATGGGATTGCTTCAAGCTTCTCTTCATTTAAGTTGATTTTGGCAACTGGTTTGCTGTATATTGCTTTTACTATGTTTAGGTATGGACCTTGAATTCCTGTTCTTTCCAAGACTTTTAGCATGAAAGAATGCTGAATTTTGTCAAAAGCTTTTTCAGCATCTAATAAAATGACGATGTGGTTTTTTCTTTGAGTTTGTTTATGTAGTGAATTGCATTGATGGATTTCCGTATATCGAACCATTCCTGCATCCCTGGGATGAAGCCTACTTGATTATGGTGAATGATCATTTTGAAGTGTTCTTGGATTCTGTTGGCAAGAATTTTATTGAGTATTTTTGCATCAATATTCATTAGAGAAATTGGTTTGAATTTCTCTTTCTTTGTTGGATATTTGTGTGGTTTTGGTATCAGCATAATTGTGGCTTCAAAGAATGAGTTGGGTAGTATTCCTTCTGTTTCTATTTTGTGGAATAAATTGAAGAGTATTGGTGTTAGATCTTCTTTGAAGGTTTGATAGAATTCTACACTGAATCCATCTTGTCCTTTTTTTTTTTTTTTTTATGGAAGACTTTCAATGACCACTTCTATTTCTTTAGGGGTTATGGGAATGTTTAGATGATCTGTTTTATGTTGATATAATTTTGGTATTTGGTACCTGTATAGAAAATTGTACATTTCCTCTAGATTCTCCAGTTGTGTTGCGTATAGCTTTTGGTAGTAGGATTGGATTTTTAGAATTTCCTCAGTTTCTGTTGTTATATCTCCCTTTTCATTTCTAAATTTGTTAATTTAGATACTGTCTCTGTGCCCTCTGATTAGTCTGGCTAAGGGTTTATCTATCTTGTTGATATTCTCAAAGAACCAGCTCCTGGATTTGTTGATTCTTTGTATGGTTCTCTTTGTTTCTATTTGATTGATTTCAGCCCTGAGTTTGATGATTTCCTGTCATCTACTCTTCTTGGGTGAATTAACTTCTTTTTGTTCCAGGGCTTTCAGATGTGCCTTCAAGATGCTAATGTATGCTCTCTCCAGTTTCTTTTTGGAGGCACTCAGGGCTATGAGTTTTCCTCTTAGCACCGCTTTCATTGTGTCCAATAGATTTGGGTATGTTGTGCCTTCATTTTCATTAAATTCCAGAAAGTCTTTGATTTCTTTCTTTATTTCTTCCTTGATCAAGGTACAATTGAGTAGAGTATTGTGCAGCCTCCATGTGTATGTGGGCTTTCTGACTAAAATAAGGGACTAGACAAGGCAGCCCCCTCTTTCCATATCTTTTCAATACTATACATGAAGTTGTAGCTAAAGCAATTAGACAACATAAGGAGATTAATTGGATAAAAATTGGAAAGGAAGAATTCAAACTGTCACTCTTCATATATGATATGATAGGATATTTAAGTGACCCAAAAAACTCTACCAGAGAACTCCTACAGCTGACAAACAACTTCAGCAAAGTGGCTGGTCATAAAATCAACTCAAGCAAATCATTAACCTTCCTATAATCAAAGGACAAACGGGCTGAGAAAGAAATTAGAGAAATGATACTCTTTACAATAGTCACAAACAATATAAAGTATCTTGGTGTGACTCTAACCAAACAAGTGAAAGATCTGTATGACAAGAACATCAAGATTCTGAAGAAGTTTGAAGATGACCTCAGAAAAAGGAAAAATCTTCCATGCTAGTGGATTTGCAGGATTAACATAGTAAAAATGGCCATCATGCCAAAAGCAATACACAGATTCAATGCAATCTCCATCAAAATCCCAACTCAGTTCTTTATAGAGTTAGAAAGAGCAATTCTCAAATTCATCTGGAATAACAAACAAACAAACAAACAAAAAAAACAAGATAGCTAAAACTATTCTCAACAGTAAAAGAACTTCTGGGGGAATCAGTGTTCAGGACCTCAAGCAGTACTACAGAACAATAGTGTTAAAATTTGCAGGGTATTAGTACAGTGGCAGGGAGGTGGATCAAAGGAATAGGATTGAAGACCCAGAATTGAACCCACACATCTATGGCCAATTGATCTTCGACAAAGGAGATGAAAACATCCAGTGGAAAAAAGACAGCCTTTTCAACAAAATGGTGCTGGTTCAACTAGAGATCTGAATGCAAATGAATGCAAATCGATCCATTATTATCTCCTTTTACTAAGCTCAACTTCAAGTGGGTCAAGGACCTCCACATAAAACCAGACACACTGAAACTAATAGAACAGAAACAGGGGAAGACCTTTGAGGATATGAGCACAGGAAAACATTTCCTGAACAGAACCCCAATAGCTTATGCTCTAAGATTAAGAATAAACAAATGGGACCTCATAAAATTTCTAAGTTTCATAAGTCAAAGAACACTGTCAATTGGACCAAATGGCAACCGAAAAATTGGGAAAAGTTCTTCACCAACTCTCCATCCAACAGAGGGCTAATATTCAATATATACAAAGAACTCAAGAAGGTAGACTCCAGAGAGCAAAATAAACCTATTAAACAATGGGGTATAGAACTAAACAATGAATTTTCACCTGAAGAATTTTGAATGGCTGAGAAGCACAAATGTTCAACATCATTAATCATTAGAGAAATGCAAACCAAAACAACCCTGGGATTTCACCTCACACCAGTCAGAATGGCTAAGATTAAGAACTCAGGAGACAGTAGGTGTAGGCAAGGATGTGGAGAATGAGGAACACTCCTCCACTTCTGGTGGGATTGCAAGCTGGTACAACCACTCTGGAAATCAGTGTTGTGGCTCCCAGAGAAATGGGCATGACACTTCCAGAAGACCTTGTTATACCACTACTGGGTATATACCGAGAGGATTCCCCGGTGTGCAATAAGGACACATGGTCTATGTTCATATTTATTTATAATAGCCAGAAGCTGGAAAGAACACAGATGTTCCTCAGTGGAGGAATGCATACAGAAAATATGGTATATTTACATAATGGAATACTACTCAGCAATTAAAAACAATGAATTCATGATATTCTTAGGCAAATGGTTGGAACTGGATAACATAATCCTAAGTGAGGTAACCCAATCACAAAAGAATATACATGGAATGCAGTCACTGATAAGTGGTTATTAGCCCAGAATCTTTGAATACTCAAGAGACAATTAACATATCAAATGATTCCCAAGAAGGAAGGAGAGGTCCTGAATCCCAGGTCCTGGATAGGCTTGATGCAGCATTGTAGGGGATTACCAGGACAGAGAAATGGGAGGGGTGTGATTGGAGAATAGGAGGAGGGAAGAGGGCTTATTGGACTTATGGGGTTGGAGGAACCAGGAAAGGGGAAATCATTTGGAATATAAATAAAGAATATAGACAAAGAAAAAACCAAAGATCAAGTATGGTTTATACTGATAGCCAGTAGGATGATATCAAGTGTCTTGACCAATAAAATATTCATACTTTGTCCTGAATATTTTTTCAGATAACCACATTTTACTTTGGCATATACTTTTGGAAGTCTAAACCAATAAAATATTTAAGTGGATATCATAAATATGATTAGAATAAAATGATATGGACAAATATAAGAGAATCCCACATACCTGTAATTTTTTCTTTGCATCTAAATTAAATACAGATTATTATTACTTCATGAGACACAGACACTTATAACAATTGCACACATTAGGTTATATTTAGTAGAGCCTTCACAATGATTATAAACACCCAAAGGCAACACTAGCTTTATATGACAAATTCAGAATAAATATCACAACTAAAGGAGAAATCTAAAATAATTTCCTCTAAATTCTGGATCAATATTGGCTGTCCTCTCTTACCACTCATGTTTTATAAAAACTATACAAGATTTAGTGAGGAAATGTGTATGTATGTATGTATGTATATATGTATATATATATATATATATATATATATAAATACATATATATGTATATATTTATATATAATAAACTCACTAAAAATAAACTAAAATAGCATTATTTTAAACAGCTATATAATAAAAATCTGATTTTGAATGAATTAATATAGATAAATGCTTGCCAAAATAAGACATATACAAGGGTAAGAAATACATTTCAAAATCATGAAACTAAGTAATCTGGTGTAAAATAGAAATGAAAGTCATGACCAGTGGTGACTTTAGATATTTAGCTCAGTAGTATACCACTTGTGCCATATGCAAGAATGTTTGTGTTCAGTCCCCAGGTGTTCCGTGTGTATGTGTGTGTGTGTGTGTGTGTGTGTGTGTGTGTGTGTGTATTGGAAATTTCTGGTTTCTTTAAATCTGTTATATTTTTTTGTAAGCTGTCTTGTGAAAGGGCATGTAATGTTTTGTTAAAAACAGACACTTGAGAGAGTGCATGATGCTTAGAATATAAATAGAACACCACAAACAGTGAAAGGATGTTCTTGCATTGCTACACCACACAATGTTTTTCTGTTCTTCACTGGTCTCCACTGATCTTTTTCCTGTAGAGAGAAACATGCTGAATAATTTCTCATGGTATTCCAACTGATTGTCTCCACTTCTCACAGAGTTGTGCTGAGTCTTGATCATGGTACTGCTACTGACATGTGTTGCTATTTGGAATTGAATTGAATTGCTGGTATCATAAAAAAGATTGGAATCATGCAAAGGAACTATTTCGAATATTTCTTCCTTAAATCTGGTCAGTGGTCTAGTAGGCAAGCCTACAATGGCACAGCCATGAGCTTAAAGCCTACAATATAAAACTATTAAATATGCTGGTAATGATATAGAGAAAGAGTAATTATAAACTGCTGATCAGAATATCAAGTACTACAGAAAATATATGTTAACAGTATGTCTTGCAGAAAACTAAGACTATTTATCACACTTCCTTAATTTCTATGTATGAATCCTAGAGAAAATAAAATCAGCATACCAGAGTCACTCATTCTTACTGTAGTACTACAGCAATAAGCAAAGGTTTGGAATCAATCAGGTTTTGCTGTAATGGATGTGAAGACACTAAAAATGTGCTATGTATTCACTGTGGAATTCTATTGAATAATCAAAAGAGAATTTGATGCTGTCATTTGCTTTGACATGGGTAGAACACAAATTACTCCTCAGTGAGTTAGGATAAGTAAAAGAAGACAAAACCCTGATGTTACTGCTCTTCTTTTGAACGAGAATGTTAATTTCATTCAACTAGAAAGCAGAATAGTTATAACTTGAGTGTGTTAAAGAAAAGATGGAGAGATAATACCAAGAACATAATGAATAAGGAATTTCATTAGGTAGGAGGAATAACTACTAGTGTTTTATTGTACAGTAAAATGACACAGTCTACATCCTATTATATACTTTTTAAAGAGCTAAAGTAGGAGCTTAAAGTTTATATTATAATAAATAATTTAATGAAATCATAAAAGAAATAAACAATAGTGAACCTAATTTGATTGCTATATGTTATCCCAATATATCAAATTGCAGACATTTTTGAAAATTTTTTTCATTATAATGCAACAATAAAAGTAATTTTGAAATGTATTTATACTGACTAGAAGTAAAATTTTGGATGGTTGCTAATAGAGTATCAAATGCAGTGACCTCTTAGCACAGTAAGAGAAATATTTTTCTGTGAATATTTTTATTATATTATTTATTTGCATTTCAAATGATTTCTCCTCCCTAGTTTCCCCCCAAAAGTCCCATAAGCCATCTCCCCTCCCCTGCTCCCCAGTCATCTCCCTCCCATTTTCCTCTCCTGGTATTCCCCTACACTGCTGCATTGTGCCTTTCCAGGACCAGGGGCCTGGCAATCTAAGTGTAAGGTCTAAACTTTTAAAATGGTATCCAGCCCTAGATATTTTTTATCTTTAAGAAAATAATTAATGTGGCTGAAGAGATGGCTCAGGGATTAAGAATACTTGGTGCTCTTCCAGACAACCATAGAATAGTTTCCAGAATCATCTGGTAATTCACAACTGCCTGTATCTCCAGCATTAAATTTATAAACCTTTAAAATAAATCTACAATGAAGATTTTTATTAGCATCATAAAATTAAAAAAAAAAAAAGAACACCTCAGGCCAAGTCATAGAATCATGGTTTTCTTCCCAATAAGACTCTTCTGACAGAATATTAAATCTGTAATTCTAAATATTTAATTCTCCTGTGAACATCCTTTACAAAATTTAGGTTTAATATCAATATATGTAGATTGTTTGTGCTATTAAGGTTTTTAAAAATAAAGAATATAGTCATTTTTTCCAATTCATCCAACTTTCATTACAAATCAGTATGATATTCTCTTTCAGCATCCACAGACTGCAAATTAATTGCCCAATTGTTCTCTATTATATTACAATCCTAGAAAAAGAAAGTAGTAAATTTTCTTTATGTAGCAAAGTCACAGCAGGTAAGCCTCACAGAAAGGTGTGTGTATTTTAAACTTTTAGTCTATGTAAATGCACACTGTGGGTAAGAATCTGGGTCTTAGTGAAGTTGATTAGGACTATATTATGATTTTGATATATGCAAGTATGGTTTGTGGTCAATACCTTTTTATAGCTAAAGCCCTTTCTCATTAAGCATTGACTTTAGATCTGAGTGAGAATATACTATATGTATTCTATAGTTGCCTATATGTTAAAATGTAAACAAATATCCTCCATAATTATTCACCTTGAAATGTTGAAAATATTTTTGGTATGTAATATTGTTTAGATTATGGCATAAATCTGTGTGATGAGCATTTGCAGGAAAATAGCACATTCAAGTCTAATAACATAAAATTCCTCAGGAAATGCAGACCAGACTATCAGCTGATTGGAACTTGATTCCAAATGCCATATTCAAAATTCGCTCCTCCTAATACTGGTTTAGTTTTGTTGTATTCATGCTAACAGTACATGCTTTCATTTCTACAGAACAAGCTTTGCCTTCCTGGCTGCCATCTAAGCTCCAACAAGCCCCATTAGATAACTAATAACCAGTGAGGTGTGAACAACCGCTAAAGAATCCTGCTAAAATCATGTACCCTTAAATCTTGCCTGATATTAGAGGAGATTTACAAATGAGGCCAGCTGCTTTCTCCATTGGGAATTCTAGAAAGTAGAAATCAAAACAAAGGCTACTATTTACCATCCTCCAAATTAAATACTACATGCTACATCTGGTGTCAGTGAGTGTGGTTGACAGGCTGAATAGACAATGATTACTGAAAAGCAAATAATGTAATGCAAAAATTAAGGGACCTTTTCTGCCATAAAAGAGTGTTATGCATCTAAAGCATCCTGTCTCCTGATAGAAGCAATGTGATATGGCCCCATAAGACATTTCGGTTCTGAATTTCACGGCAGACAATGAGGCTATTTTCCTCTAGGGTAAGAAATTATTAGAAAATGGTTAATAACATTAGCAAAGAGATGGCAGGTGCCCTGAAGAAAGCTAAAGCAAAAGTAGCAGAGTAGGGTTCCTTTCTATGTATCAGAGTGAAGAGAGATATTTCATGCCACTTAATTGATGAATAATCCATAAAATTTACTTTTGGTTTCTGATTCTCTGTTGCCTAGGGGGGAAAACGAGCCCTGTATTTTGAAAAAAGGAATATGTAGCCTTGGGGGGTGGGAGAGAGCATGGGGAAGTGAGACCCATTTAGAGAATAAGTATCAATCATATTCCTGAGGATATTGAGGTTTTCTCTTTAGGAATTTGAGTCTCATTAGTAAAAGATTATAAAAGAGATTCTAAATGAAGCTGGAGGTCAACTTTACTAGAATTTAAGAGACAAACAATAGGGCAGGCAGGTTGGAAATTATGGAAATTTTCAGAAGCAGAAAAGGGAACAGATAAAGCCATACCATTTGTAAGCAACCTAATGGAAGCAATGAAGTGTTGAGGTAGCTTCAAAGAAAGAGACTATGAAAGCCAAGTGTGCCTGTGAAAACATTCCCAAGCTTTGACCAATGGACAAGAGAAAAGGTATAAAGAAGGCTATGAGAGATCAGGTTCCAAGTGCTTCAGGATAGACATTCTGCAAGAGACTGCACCTAGGGAGAGGATTCTGAGATGGATAGGCACATTATTTCAGTAAGGGGTAAGTAGCCCTCCCTGCTCCTAAGGGCATCTTTGATTTAAGCAAATTTTTGAGTAGTAGACTTGTAAACAATTGAATATCATGCTTATTTTGACGAAGTGGTAATTGGAGGAGACCATAAAATGTAATGTTTAGGTTGCTTGGAATGATAAGTATCCATGTAGGTAAAGGTTGGGCACCAAAACAGAAGAAAACATCCACACCCAGGTCTTCCTTCTTCCTAAGCTTCATATGGCCTGTGGATTATATAGTGGCCATTGTGAGCTTTTGGGCTAATATCCACTTATCAGTGAGTACATCAGTGAGAACTCCATGTGTGCTCTTTTGTGTCTGGGTTATCTCACTCAGGATTATATTTTCTAGTTCCATTCATTTTTCTGTGTAGTTCATGAAGTCATTGTTTTAAATAGCTGAGTAGTACTTCATTGTGTAAATGTACCACATTTTCTCTATCCATTCTTCTGTTGAGGAACATCTGGGTTCTTTCCAGCTTCTGACTATTATAAATAAGGCTGCTATGAACACAGTGGAGCATGTGTCCTTGTTATATGTTGGATCATCTTTTGGGTATATGCCCAGTAGTGGTATAGCTGAGTCTTCAGGTAGAATGATTTCCATTTTCTCAGTAACTGCAATATTGATTTCCAAAGTGGTTTTACCAGCTTTCAATCCCATTAACAAAGGAGGAGTTGTCCACTTTCTCCACATGGTCACCGGCATCTGCTATCAATTCTGTTTTTGATTTTAGCCATTTTGATTGGAATGAGGTGGAACCACAGTGTTTTGATTTGTATTTCCCTGATGACTAAGGATGTTGAACATTTCTTTAAGTGCTTCTGAACCATTAGAGATTCCTCAGTTGAGAATTCTCTGTTTAACTCTGTACCCCATTTTTAAATTTGTTTTGCTTGAGTCTAACTTCTCAGGATGATTTTAGGAGGTAGATGGAGGGGTTAAAGGGAGAGAGGAAAAGAAGGAATTTTGGGGGAGGGCACTTACCCATCTCAAAAAATTTAACCCAGAAATGAGAAATGTTCCTTTCCAATGGAAAGACAGGGACAACAAATGGAGCAGAGACCAAAGGAAAGGCCATCTGGGGACTGTCCCACCTAGGTGTCTGTCCTGTCTGCATATATAAAACCCCCATACTGTTGCTATTGCTAAGAGGCACTTGTTGACAGGAACCTGGTGTGGCTGTTCCCTGAGAGGGTCTGCTAGCAGCTGATCAATGCAGATTAGAATGTTCACAGGCAACCATCAGACTGAGTTTGAGGAAATAGGATCTGGCAAAAGGACTGGAGTATAGAATGGGAATTGCAACCCTATAAGAACAGTGTTAGCTGCCTGAACAACTCAGGGCTCCCTGGGATTAGACTACCAACCAAGGAGTGTACATGTAAGACTCCTTGGTTCCAGATATATATGTAGCAGAGGATGGCCTTGTCTGACATCAATGGGAGGGGAGGCCTTTGGTTCTGTGGAGGGTTGGTACTCCAGCTTAGGGAGATGCTGGAGCAGTAGGCCAGGAGTGGTTGGGTGGGTGGGAAAACAACCTCATAGAGAAAAAGGGGAGGAAGGAGAGGGCTGTTGTGTGATGGGGGTTTTGTGGAGAAGTAACAGGAAATTTGGATATTACTTGAGATGTAAATGAATGGAATGATTAATAAAATTTTTGACATAAAAAGTTTCAATACTCCTCAGGAATATATCATTTAATCCCAATGAATAGCATTTAAAAAGAATGATACATTTTGAAAGCAAAATTAATGAATTAATTCTAAAGATAAATATTCATCAATTCAGTTAAACAGAATTATTGACTTTAGAAGTAATCTTATTTTTACAAAGCCCTTTACAAATATCATTGCAGCCAGTACAGAAACAAAAGGCATTCTGGACCACATCCATGCAATGAAAGATTTTAGAGTTTCTAAGGACAAGTTGCTGATACACTTCTCAACGTCAACAGCTAAATTGCATAGAAATTTGAAAACTGCCCCTTCCCAGGCAGATCATTCCTGTAGCATAAAGAAGATCCCACAGAGTGCATGAGTTGGAGTAGTTTCCTGTTGCTATATTTTTTCCATCCCAATTACCTGATAAAAGAAATCTGAGCTCATTTAGTAACAATACTAGCTATAAGCTTAGATTGGTTGGATTGCCCAGTACATTACTCTATTCCCATCTATGTTACCGTCATATAACTTGTGGTTTCTCCAGGCCCCAAGCGTCTCCCCAGCCTCTCTATTGATCCTCCATAGCTCCTAGCCCTTCCACTCGACCCTTTTCTCCTCCCCCAAATTCTCAAATCCTCCTCCTTCCTCCTGCCCAGTCATTGGCTCTAGCCTTTATTTGAAAAGTTAAGATGGGGAAAAGGTTCTCAAGGTATTTGCATACACGATTAACATTTTGTTTGTAGCCCCTCCCAGGAGTGGAATTAGCATCAAAATACAAGCCCAGGGCTATCCACAACAGCTTCCTACCTTTCCTGAGATCCATGAGGAGCTGTGATGTTTAAATTATCTAAATTTAAGTGTCACACATTTTATTTCATGTTTTTAACCATTACAGCTTGCTATGTGCCTCCCTTGGGCATCCCATGAAGATATCCATCTCTTCCTGAATCTCCAGGATGTATACATCTCTTTATGTATGTATCATTTTATCATTTATCCACTTATGCATTCATCTATCAGACAATAAACAACTATTGGTTATCTGCAATATGTCATGTTGTATGTTAGACCTTGAAAAATCAAATTGTTAAATTCAATCATGGCTCTAGAGTAACTTGTAAAATAATTGCTGCTAATCTCAGAGTCCTTGATTTACGTTCAGAATATACAGTAAAACACATAATAAGATTTAAAGTTCTGGTGAGTATTGCTGCGGTAAGAATTCTCAGTGCCATTGCTAAGGTTTGCTTGTTGCTCTTGCTAAAACCAGCAGCTTTGCTCTTGTTTCATATTTTGTTCTCATTTTAGAATCCGGATTGGAGGGGAAGAAGCTGTTTGGAACATCACATTTTATATTATGGAGGGAGAATTGCAAGAAAACTGGCAGAAACACACATGATGCTGTCAGCTGCTGTTCTGAAGCAGCTCAAGCTGCCCCTACCCCTGGTTGATTGGCCTTAAGAAGACACATTGGACAGCCTGACAATATGGTAAGAGACAACAATCCTCTGAATACCCTGAGTACTGGCAGGATGGGTGGACACATGAATCCAAAAGGGGTGATACACATTTAGAATAGTAAAACATTCTTCTAGGTCACCTCAAGACTTTCTCACAGTCCTTGACCCAATTTAGGGGCAATCCTCATTTTCAATAAGGCATTTCTCATTGGAGAGAGAGAGAGTTTCAGCTTCTTTTTTAAACTATATAAATTGAAAGCATTTTATCCTTCAGGAATTTATTAATCATCTTCTTCAAGACAGATTCTTCTAGCTTGCTGTATAAACTTAAAAATTCAGGAAGGGAAATAGAGTGTTTGGAGAATCTAAACTGTTTCTTAGATTCCATAGTAGGTGTGTTAGCATTCCAGGCTTTTATTTTTTTATTGGATATATTCTATATTTACAATTCATTTCCCTTTTTCTGGTTCCCCACCCCCAAAGGTCCCACATGCCCTTTTCCCTCCCCCTGCTCCCTCATCCACCCCCTCCCACCTCACTGTTCTTGTACTCCCCCACAATGATGCTTTGGTCCATTCTAGCACCAGTGTCCACTCCTTTCTTCTTGTGAGACATCACTTGGTATGTGATTTATGTCTTTGATGTTCCAAGCTTCTAGGCTAATATCCATTTATCAGTGACTGTATACCATGGATATTCTTTTGAGACTGGGTCACCTCACTTAGTATTACTTTCTCCAGCTCCATCCATTTCTCTAAGAATTTCATGAATTCATTGTTTCTAATGGCTGAATGCAGGCTTTTATTTAATTGAAGATATAGGTGTGTTTCATTGAAAAAGGATGGCAGGTGATAGGACTTCCTAGTAATCTCTGACAAGCAATTGAGCAGTTTGACACATTCCCTGAAAACTAAGACCTATATCAATAATAATTGAAAGAACCATTACCTATGACAAAACATTTGTCTCGTTGTGATACAAAGGTATTGATAAGTAAAACTATGTAAATAAGTTATTTACCTCTACATAAATTTCTCTATATAAATAACTTTTTCAGTGGAAATTGAAGTTTCTGTCACAGAGAGGCTTATCTTCTATATTCCTAGCTAGTTTAGGCCTGAGGAAGAGAAAGATCCTATTAACAGAGTGTTTTAGGTGAAACACAGCTGCAGGGTTGAAATTTCATTATGAATCCATTCTATTTCCATTGCCCCACAGGAATACATATACTTAATTCATCAGAGCCCCCTTATTATCTGTGCAACACCTCGAACATCCCCATCCAGCTCAAAGCCTTTAATATGTCCAGTTTCAGCATTTAGAAAGTAAATCTATCTTTGAAATAGAGCAACCCTGGCAGCCTGCCCTGTATGCTTCTAAAACATTACAAAAACCTGAACAGCAGGATGTTTGTCAAAAGAATAACAACAGGCTCTCCCCACACCTAAAATAATAAGCCTACATTTATGCTGATGCAGTTAGGTGGATTCAATTCCCATTCATAGGGTGATGTATTGATTTAAAGATGAAATATAGAACAAGTTGTTTTTTTTTTTCCCTTTGGATGAAGTCAACTCCACTGCTAGTAATTGTGAAATGTACTATCTCCTGTAGGTAGAACCTGGACACTCAAAAAGAAAAAAAGAAACATCAAATTTAGCTTAGGAAAAATGTATCTGGAGAAAATTTTATGCCCAGTTAGCTTATACACTACCTTTACAATAATTATCTCTTTTTGTACAAATATGCATCATTCAGAGAGGAGGATCATGCTTAGTTAACTCATGAATGAAGAACAACTAATGTTGATTGCATTTTACAAGTCCTTTCATGCCTTAATGTTTTTTTCTTACAGAATTTTCTCCACTCTGGGTTAGCCTGCTGTATTTTCCTTATGGCATAAAATGTGTAAGGTCTTGTTCTTATGATTTTTCATTTTCTACATGCTTTATTCTTTCTCTATTTTACCATGGTTTGTGTACATGCAGACCTGGGGATATCTTTCTCTACATGGTCCTAGAATGCTCCTGAAAAACATAGATTTATTTTCCCTGCTATGGTTTATTTTAATAGCAGCAGTCAGTGCTAACGTGCATCCAGTTTAGTAAAGAAACAGAGGAGGGAGGGGGAATTATTGGGGAACAGATGGGGGGGAGAGGAACTATGGGAACTATGGTGGGTGGGAACTGGGAAAGGGGAAAGCCTTTGGAATGTAAACATAGAATATAGAAAATAAAATAAAATTAAAAAAAAAGAAATCTTCTTTTAAAATTTAAATTCTTCAACATTTTATAAAAGCAATAAATTGCTTATGAATCACAATAATGACAAAACTTAGAAACTGACATTTGAAGTGGACAAATAAGTGTTGGCAATTCATTTGAAATAAATTGTCAGATAAGAGTATCTGATGAAGGGGATCAGGATTACGGGTATGGTGTTCAAATAAAAATTCAAGTCTCCCTCCATAGCATTCTATAAAATAACAGATTCCCTAGTTTTCTCTCTATATTTACTGTTTTGTCTCAACTCCACATCCATGTGTCTAAGCTAAGAGCCAATGTCAGCTAAGAACCATATTCTTACAAAAACAGGAAAAAAACTAATCAACAATGAGCTTATTTCCTTCTTCAGTGGGTTCTCTGTTGTGTTCAAACCTCACAATCACACCATATTCCTCCAGCTGTTCTTGCAAGACACTTTTTTTTTTAAAATTAATTGATTAATTTGCTTTTTATACTCCATATTTTATTTTGTCCACTCCAACTGTTACATATTGCATACCTCCTCCCTACCCTGTATCTCCACATGAATGTCCCCACTTCCATCCCACCTGATCTCTAAACTCCCTGGGGCTTCCAGCCTCTTGAAAGTTAGGTACATCATCTCTGAATGAACACAGACTCATCAGTCCTTTGCTGTATGTGTGTTGGGGGCCTTGTATCAGCTGGTATATGTTGCCTGTTTCATGGTGCCCTGTTTGAGAGATCTCAGGGGTCCAGATTAATTGAGACTGCTGGTCTTCCTACAGGATTGACCTTCCCTCAGCTTCTTACAGCCTTTCATAATTCAACAACAGGGGTCAGCTCAACACTGTTGTCCCACAACAGAAGAAAGTTGTTTATTTACACATTGCTTGTGAGACACTTAGTTTTGTTTTACTCATTAAATTCCTGTCAACATTTTCTTTCTTACAAATTTCAATAATCACGACTCCATATCCAGCACCCTTGCTGCTTTGTTCATGGTATCTATATGAATTCATTTATCTCACTAAGGTACATTTTTCCCACATTTCATCTAAAGTGATTTGTCAACAATTTCCAAATTCCATTAGCTATCTTAATTCATTTAGGTCTCTCAAATATATATGTATGTTAATATTATAGAAACAATTAGTAAATATATAAATGTATATATTGTTATATACACACACATGTATCTCCCAATGTGTTGAAGAAGTAGTTTTAAACTTCAATGTTAGTTTTACCTTACCCATCAAATCTTCTCTTTTCACAGGTTCAATCCATCAATCCTGCAATGTCATAAAAACACTGAACTTCACTCTCACATCTGACTTCTGAATATGCTAGCTCCTCATCTTACCCTGAAACTTTCTAATGTATTTGGGAGGTTCAGAAGAAACCTATTGATAGTGTGAATCCATCACAGATTAGTCTAAGAACATTTTCTGAAATATCTTGTGTAAAATCAGCCTAGCTACAAGTATGACTTGTTAGATTGACACTCCCTTTCAGTGTACGTGTGTGTATGTGTGTATGTGTGTATATATGTGTGTATGTGTGTGTACACATATATATATGCATATATATGGTTTTAATTTTTGAAACAATGACAGCATTAAAGTAATAGCTGTGAACTACTTTTGTAATGCTAGCATTTGCAGGCAATTTAGGTCTGTTTCATGTCACTCTTATTCTCTGATAAACGCGTGTATAATAAATATATTAATGTGTATTTACATTAAAAATAAGTAGGACTCTACTTAATCAAAGTAAAATAATCTGTATTATAAGATCATTTAAAAAATTAATACCAGATGTGTTTCATTAAAATAAGGCAAGGACTTTTAATGTTAACAAAAATTCTCATTGATTATTTTTCTGTGAAGTATTGAAAGGAATCAGTTGCTTGATTAAGAAAGAAACAGGTTTAAAATTTGCAGTCATATTTAAGATTACAATTGTAGCACCTGTAACAATAAATATTTATAATTAATTTCACAATTTGTTTCATGACTTACCCATAATTGATCCTTGTTAATAATAAGCATGTAATTTAAGATTAGGATTAATTTAATTCACCTATAATTAGTAATCTTATAACTAATTCTCTACTATTATATATTATTTATTATTTTTCACAGAATCATTAGAATCATTTTATGAATACTTCTATGCCATTATATTTTAACATTCATATAGTTCAAATTCTATATACTGTTCATTAGAATACTTCTTCATTTCATAGATTTTTCTGAGTCATTGGCTTTGCTAATTATCTGGAATAAAAAGATAAAAACAAGTATTTATATCCTCAAATAATTCATGGTGTTTCAAAATGAGAATTGAGCCAGTGGGTGATACCAGTACCATCTGAGAAACTTATAACATTCCATGAGAAAAAAAAACTACAAATCACATCATTTTTATTATTATTACTGATAATGAAAGTGAATAATGTAATGAAGAGCATTCTTAAGGGTTTGCCATCTGGAGATCCACAAATTTATTTACATACTGAATATATACATGCTAATTAAAAATATCTGACAATCAAACAATCAAAAACTATTCTTAATGAAATAGCATGTTGTGTCCTATATAAAGAAACATTATTAGACAATGACTCATTCAGCATGTATAAAGACAATATTAAATAATTAACCTAATAAGCAACTATCAAAATAAGTAAAGTAACACAATACTTCACAGAGGATAATATAAGTTTGGATGACAAATTAAAATATTTCTTGCATCATTCATTACTATTTGAATGCTATGAGATTTACTTCCTATAATCCACTTGTTAGAACTAGAAATACTCATTTCAGAAATTTTGAGAAAGCTGAGAAATAAAACAATTTCTGTTATTGCTTATAGACTTTAAAGTTGCATAACTATTTTGTGGTAATTTTATATTTTCTTTTAAATTTAAATTACAACTGTTATACTACATTCTATTTCAAATTAGATTCCTAAGATAAAATGGATACCCATTGACTTAGCTGGGTTTCCATTGCTTTGAAAAGGCAATCATGACTAAGGCAACTCTATAAGTTATACTTATGAGGGACAATATTTAATTTGGACTGGCTTACAGGTTTAGAGATTCAGTCCATTACTATCATACCAGGAAGTATGGCAGTGTCCAGGCAGGTATGGCTTTGCAGAAGGAGCTCAGAGTTCTGCATCCAAAGGAAACCAGAAAGAAACTCTTTACTATGTGACTAGGAGAAGGGTCTCAAAAGCCTACCTGCACAGGGACATACTACCTCCAACAAGGCCAATCTAGTCCAACAAGGCCACACCTCCTAACAGGGCCATCCCCTGGACCAAGCATATTCAAACCACCACACCTGAACTCAAAGGATGAAAGTAACAATTTATGTCAGTTTTAACAGTAAAAGGCAACAACTTCAAGCAATCTAACTATAAATACAACCCAAATGTCCATAATGAGCAGAAAATCTCTCCAAATTGCTGCACAGAAAACCCCCTAGAACAGATTCATGCCTTTAAATTTATCCTTAGATCATGACTCAGCTTGATTACAAAATTTACTGATTTCAAAATTTCATGATTTTTAATATTGGTTCACAGGACTTAGACTTATCTTTGGCCTACCAAGATTTGCTCAATTTTTACAGCTTTTTATAAATCCCAGTGTAAATTATGGAAAAGCTATTTCCATGGAGAAACCCTGTGAGACTGCTAAGGTCCACAGTGCTATCTATGGACCCAGCAAAAATCCAACATCAATTGTTTTGTCATTTACTGAGAAATAGGATAATGAACTTTATCTACGATCTGTCTGTGAGTGTAAAATGATGCTGTTTAGCTAATACTGACAGCACAGCTCAACTAAGGCAGTCATTGTGCATACCAACAATATGCTACATAAATATAGTACAAAATGGTACAAAACAAAATGTGAAATTATATAATATGATGAAAATTAATAAGTGTTGTGCAAAAATTGGTGACATAAAATATTATATAATAAATTATTTTATTACTATATACTTAAACAAATATAAATGATCAACAGCTCTAATAGAAAATGATGACATGAAGCATAAACTTATTGACAGCTTATATCATAAAATTCCAGTATTATAAAAATATTATATCTTATGTCATATGAGTAGACATATTTTCAAACATATTAACAAATACATTTAAAATATTTGTAAACTGAATATGATTGTTCTTCAACATTTCAGACTCCATATCTGTTTTCATAAAAATAGACACTAGCAGGTTTTAATAAGTTGTATCAGACATGATTTTCTCTGTCACTCTATCAGCTCTTCAAATATTTAAGGTTACCATAACTCGTTTCTAAGCCTTCCCTTTCTCATTGTTATTGCATTTGTCCCTTTAATCTTCATATGGCATTTTTGTAGTGTTTTGAATAATTAATATTAACATATTTTCAAGATTTTCATTTGTTAACAGATGATAATGACCAATAGATGATCATAGAATTTCAACTATCAAATATCTATGATGGAGAAACAATTATTTAGATTTTTGGAAGAAAAATTTGTTTTATCATGCAAATTTAACCTATTCATTTTGAGTAAATCATAGATAATTTATCAAATATATGTATAGATAGATAGATAGATAGATAGATAGATAGATAGATAGATACTATATTGTTCTTCTTGAAATACTTAGATTTTATTGTTGAAACAATCAACTGCATTAACTTAGTAGCTGAGAGTGATTTTTGAATGCAAGGATTTGCTGTCAGTCTAAGCCTTGATCCATGGCACCATTGTCCTCCTGTGAAACAAAGCACATTGATGAAACCACAACCCCACCGTTGCAGCTATAATTTCATGCATTGGTCTTCATGTAAATATCTAACATGTAAAAGCATTTTGGAATGCTTCAAAAAATTTACTGATACTGAAGCTTTAGGAATTCAATTATTACACATTTTATTCAAAATAATACCAGTATGAATGGACAGATACTATGAAATGTACATAAACAATAGTTAAATTAATTGATAAATATAAACTCCAAAATCATTATAGTTTTATTCTCTTAAATATATAATTCTCTACTGTTCACATAAAGCCTTATAAAACATAGATTTCTGGAAACTTTGAAATGTGAAACTCTATTATCAAACAAACATATTTCCTAACTACATTATAAATTATTGCTCTTATACACATAGATAAATTCAATTCTTACCCCTCATCATGGAAACCTTTCTTTGAAACAAATAAAGACCATTGTAAGAGGTCACTCACAGTGCAGAATTGTGAACTCAAATCACATTGGAAACATCTACAAAACAACTCTAGTACTTAAGGACAGAGGATAATTGCAAAAGTGGGGTTGGAAAAAATCCTGGATCACAGAGTCCTCTATGAGACTGAGTCTATCAGGAATGTCAGAAGCTACATCCATCACTGAGTAGAGAGGAGTTGAACAACACAACATTAGGCATGCTAATGTGGACATTATAAAGCCCAAGAGGCCTCAGTTTTACAAAAGATGCTACAGGTAACTGGGACAAATAAGAGAAATAGTATTCCTCTGGGAAGAACACACCATTGGTTATCCAATACTTATGATCCTTTTTCAAAACATACATACCAGTAACATTATACAGAGTGATTTGACTAGTTTTTATCAACTTGATCCTAGCTAAGAAGTCTAAAGGAGGGAACCATGATTAAAGAATCCTTCCATAATGTGGCCTATGGAAGGAAATTTTCTTAATTAGATTTGATGTGGAAGGGCTCAGCACATGGTGGATTGGGACACCCTGAGATGGAGGTGCATTTTCTATAAGAAGGAAGACTAAGAAAGCCATCATGAGCAAGGCATCAAGAAGTACTCCTCCATGACCTTTGCAACAGTTCCTGCCTCCAGGATCCTGCTTGCTTTTTTAGATGATGGAAGATGATATAGACATCCAATCAAAATGAACCATTTCCTTCCCAAGCTGCTTTAGGCTATAGTACTTCATCACAGCATATGATGAAACGAAGCCACAGAGCAATTACAATTTAATACCCATTGTTATAAACTACACTCTTCTGGATACAATTAAAGCCAGGAAAGATTCTAGTAGATAAAACAAAAAGTTGAGAAGAGACCATAAATAAGCATTTGACAAAACTGCTCTAAATGATGAGAGACAAAAGCTGAAAACAGAAATAAATGGCGTTGGTTTTAGTAGACACAGGAGTAGATTTAACAATGATTGCATCATCATCTTAGCATCCACATTGGCCTCTTAACTTACTAGCATCCATATTGCCCCTTAACTACTAAGGATTACAACTTCATCCCTGGAGAAAAAAGTACAAAACGGGCGAAGTGTATAAGTCCACAAGAACAAATAGGAACATTAAAGCCCTATGTGGCTAATATAGCCATAAATCTATCAGGATGTGATTGGTTGCAGCAATGGAAAACACAGATGATCATTCCTCCAATCTCAGAAACAAACCATAAAATACAAATACTTCTGAGAAAAATGTTGAGAGCTATTATCAAGAACAGTCACAAACTGAAAGGCCTGAGCATATAGTCAGGAGGCTCCAGCTTTGTAGAGATTTTTGGTAGTTGAAAAGACCCCTGAATTAAATCACTATGTATATTTATAGATGTGTAGACCTCAGAATGGAGACCAGTGTATTGGTTACTTTGGGTGATAAGTTTTGTCACAGGAGAAGTAAAAATGTAGATACCATCAAAATTAATAAAGATTAGCGTCAAAAGCCAGCTTTGTCACCACAGGGTCAAGCAAGGAGGACTGATTTTGGAGTCAGTGATTGGAAGCTAATACTGCGCAGGCTGTTTCTGATAGCAGCTGATGGGGTCTGCTGCTGATAGCAGCCAGCTACTAGAGTAATCACTCAGTAGACTTTTCTCTGAGGGAATAAAGCTTGATTCACTGGGGTCTCACTCCCTGTGACAGGAAAGAAACTCTCTGATCTTTAAATTTGTTGGGGACCCTCAAAATCCTTCAATCAGTATAAACTTACTCTTTGATTATAATCTTTTTATCTTGTGAATGACTATATAAATAATATGTTCCCTGATTACTTTATGAAATGCCATGAAAAACATTTCGTAGTATAGGTAAAGAAAAAGAAATTCCCATAAACTTTTAACTCAGCAACTCATTATATAGATTAACAAAATGCGAGCAAGAAAGACAATTTTCTCAAACAGATTCTTTTGCTGGTAGGCAGCAACTTGTGATTATAAAGATAGATCAAGGATTTTTTTATTCATCTTAATATGTCATCCTATCCAACTTTAAAGAAATCACACATGAAAAGTTTTATATAAAAATAACTCTAATAGAATACAAAGTGAGAAGTAGCCTTGAACTCATTGGTGCAGGAGACAACTTCCTGAAGGAAACACCAATGGCTCAGGCTATTGGTAAATGAGACCTCATAAACTGAAAAGTTTCTGTAAGTCAAAGGCCATTGTCAATGATACAAACTGACAGCTTTTAGATTAGAAAAGAATCTTCACACCAACTTGAGACTGATCCCATGTGAAAGAGCCAATATGACTCTATTAAGGATACTCTGCTATGCCTACAGAAAGGAACCTAGCAATTCCTGAGGGGCTTCATCCAGAAAAAGATGGAAGTAGATGCAGAGACCCAAAGCCAAACATCAGGTGGAGCCCAGGGAGTCCTGTAGAAGAGTAGGAAATAAAGTGAGCAAGTCAGAGAGTTCAAGGACAGGACAAGAAGACCTATAGAGTCAAACAAACTGGGACCATGGAGGCTTGTAGAACATGAGCCACCAATCAGGGAACATGCAGGATCTGGACCTAGAGACACACACCCACATTTGTAGCAAATATCTAACACATGTCCTCATGTGCTTCCCTTAACAAATGAAGTGGGGGCTGTCTAAGTCTCTGTTCCCTGGCACCCTTTCCCCTTCTTTTTTTTTTAAATTTTTATTTTCTATATTCTATGTTTACATTCCAAAGGCTTTACCCTTTCCCAGTTCCCCCTAACCTATGTCCCATAATTTCTCTCCCCCCACGTATTCCCCAATCATTCCCCCTACCCCCACGGTTTCTCTACAAAACTGGATCCAATCTTTACAGGCCCAGGGTCCTCTCCTTTTTCTTGGGAATCATTTGACTTGCTAATTGTGCCTTGAGTATTTGGGGCTTCTGGGCTCATTAATATCCACTTATCAGTGATTGCATTGAATGTGTATTCTTTTGTGACTGGGTTAGCTCACTCAGGATATTTTCCAGGTCTAACCATTTACCTACAAATTGCATGAATTCATTATTTTTAAATGCTGAGTAGTATTCCATTGTATAAATATACCACATTTTCTGTATCTATTCCTCCTTTGAGGGATATTTGGGCTCCTTCCAATTTCTGGCTATTATAAACAAGGCTGCTATAAACATAGTGGAGCATGTGTCTTTATTATATGCAGGGGAATCCTCTGGGTATATGCCCACGAGTGGTATGCCAGGGTCCTCTGGAAGGGACATGCCCAATTTTCTGAGGAACCGCCACACTGATTTCCAGAGCAGTTTTACCATTTTGCAATCCCACCAACAGTGGAGAAGTGTTCCTCTTTCTCCACATCCTCGCCAGCAACTGTTGTCTCTTGAGTTTTTAATCTTAGCCATTCTGACTGGTGTGAGGTAGAATCTCAGGGTTGTTTTGATTTGCATTTCCCTGATGACTAATGATGTTGAACATCTCTTAAGGTGTTTCTCGGCCATCTGAATTTCTTCTGGTGAAAATTCTTTGTTTAGCTCTGTACCCCATTTTTGACAGGGTTATTTGGTTCTTTGGGGTCGAACTTCTTGAGTTCTTTGTATATATTGGATATTAGCCCTCTGTCGGATGTGGGGTTGGTGAAGATATTTTCCCACTATGTTGGTTGTCGTTTTGTCCTTCTGACAGTGTCCTTTGCCTTGCAGAAACTTTGTAATTTTATGAGGTCCCATTTGTCAATTCTTGATCTTAGTGCATAAGCTATTGGTGTTCAGTTCAGGAACTTTCCCCCTGTGCCCATGTCCTCCAGGGTCTTCCCAAGTTTCTTTTCTAATAGTTTCAGAGTGTCTGGTTTTATGTGGAGGTCCTTGATCCACTTGGAGTTGATCTTAGTGCAAAGAGATAAGAGTGGGTCAATTCGCATTCTTCTACATGTTGACCTCCAGTTGAACCAGCACCATTTGTTGAAGAGGCTATCTTTATTCCACTGGATGGTTGTGGCTCCTTTATCTAAGATCAAGTGACCATAAGTCTGTGGGTTAATTTCTGGGTCTTCAATTTTATTCCATTGATCCACTTGCCTGTTGCTGCACCAATACCATACAGTTTTTAGCACAATTGCTCTGTAGTACTGTTTAAGGTCAGGGATATTGATTCCCCCAGAAGTCCTTTTATTGTTGAGAATAGTTTTAGCTATCCTTGGTTTTTTTGTTGCTCCAAACGAATTTGAGAATTGCTCTTTCTAGATCTATAAAGAATTGAGTTGGGATTTTGATGGGGATAGCATTGAATCTGTATATTGCTTTTGGCAAGATGGCCATTTTTACTATATTGATCCTGCCAATTCAGGAGCAAGAAATAATTTTCCATCTTCTGAGGTCTTCTTCTATTTCTTTCTTCAAGGACTTGAAGTTCCTGTCATACATATCTTTGGCTTGTTTGGTTAGAGTTACGCCAAGGTACTTTATATTGTTTGTGGCTATTGTGAAGGGTGTTGTTTCCCTAACTTCTTTCTCAGCCTGCTTGTCCTTTGAGTACAAGAAGGCTACTGATTTGCTTGAGTTAATTTTATAACCAGCCACTTTGCTGAAGTTGTTTATCAGCTGTAGAAGTTCTCTGGTGGAGTTTTTTGGGTCACTTAAGTAAACTATATCATCTGAAAATAATGATAGATTGACTTCTTCCTTTCCAATTTGTATTCCTTTGACTTCCTTATGTTGTCTAATTGCTCTCGCAAGAACTTCAAGTACTATATTGAAAAGATATGGAGAGAGAGGGCAGCCTTGTCTAGTCCCTGATTTTAGTGGGAGTGCTTCAAGTTTCTCTCCATTTATTTTGATGTTGGCTACTGGTTTGCTGTAGATTGCTTTTACTATGTTTAGATATGGGCCTTGAATTCCTGCTCTTTCCAAGACTTTTAGCATGAAAGGATGCTGAATTTTGTCGAATGCTTTTTCAGCATCTAATGAGATGACCATGTGGTTTTTTCTTTTAGTTTGTTTATGTAGTGGATTACATTGATGGATTTCCGTATATTGAACCATCCCTGCATCCCTGGGATGAAGCCTACTTGATCATGGGGAATGATCGTTTTGATGTGCTCTTGGATTCAGTTGGCAAGAATTTTATTTAGTATTTTTGCATTGATATTCATAAGAGAAATTGGCCTGTAGTTCTCTTTATTTGTTGGATTTTTTTTGTGGTTTAAGTATTAGTGTAACTGTGGCTTCAAAGAATGTGTTGGGCAATATCCCTTCTGTCTCTATTTTGTGTAATAGTTTGAAAAGTATTGGTGTTAAGTCTTCTTTGAATGTCTGGTAGAATTCTGCACTAAAACCATCTGGTCCCGTACTTTTCTTGGTTGGGAGGCTTTCTATAACCCCTTCTATTTCTTTAGGGTTTATGCGACTATTTAGCTGATCTATTTGATGCTGATTTAATTTTGGTATTTGGTATCTGTCTAGGAAATTGTCCATTTCCTCTAGATTCTCCAGTTGTTTTGAGTATAGACCTTTGTAGTAGGATCTGATGATCTTTTGAATTTCCTCAGTTTCTGTTGTTATGTCTCCCTTTTCATTTCTAATTTTGTTAATTTGTATACTGTCTCTGTGTCCTTTGGTTAGTCTGGCTAAAGGTTTATCTATCTTGTTGATTTTCTCAAAGAACCCGCTCCTGGTCTTGTTGATTCTTTGTATGGTTTACTTTGTTTCTATTTGATTGATTTCAGCCCTGAGTTTGATGATTTCTTGTCTTCTACTCCTCCTGGGTGAATTAACTTCTTTTTCTTCCAGGGCTTTAAGGTGTTCCGTTAAGTTGCTAGTGTATGCTCTCTCCAGTTTCTTTTTGGATGCACTTAGAGATATGAGTTTTCCTCTTAGCCCTGCTTTCATTGTGTCCCATAGATTTGGGTAGGGTGTACCTTCATTTTCATTGAATTCTAAAAACCTTTGATTTCTTTTTTTATTTCTTCCTTGACCAAGGTGTCATTGAGTAGAGTATTGTTCAGTTTCCATGAGTATGTGGGCTTTCTGTTGTTTTTGTTGCTATTGAAGACCACTCTTACTCCATGGTAATCTGATAGGAGGCATGGGATTAGCTCGATCTTCTTGTATTTGTTGACATCTGTCTTGTGCCCAATTATATGGTCTATTTTTGAGAAGGTACCGTGCGGTGCTGAGAAAATGGTATATTCTTTAGCTTTAGGATGAAATGTTCTCTATATATATATCTGTTAAATCCAATTGGTCCAGAGTTTCAATTAGTTTCACTGTGTCCCTGTTTATTTTCTGCTTTCCTGATCGGTCCATTGAGGAGAGTGGAGTGTTGAAGTCACCCACAATTATTGTGTTAGGTGTAATGTGTGCTTTAAGCTTTAGTAAGGTTTCTTTTACGAATGAGGGTGCCCTTGCATTTGGAGCATAGATGTTCAGTATTGAGAGCTTTTCTTGGTGGATTTTCCCTTTGGCCAGCAAGAAGTGACCTTCTGAGTCTCTTTTGATGATTTTAGGTTGGAAGTCAATTTTATCTGATATTAGAATGGCTACTCCAGCTTGTTTCCTGTGACCATTTGCTTGTAAAATTGTCTTCCAGCCTTTTACTCTAAGGCAGTGTTTGTCTTTAACACTGAGATGTGTTTCCTATATGCAGCAAAATGTAGGGTCCTGTTTCCGTATCCAGTCTGTTAATCTATGTCTTTTTATTGGGGAATTGAGTCCATTGATGTTAAGAGATATTAAGGAATAGTAATTATTACCTCCAGACATTTTTGAAATTGTATTTATTTATTTTATTTATTTATTTTTTATATTCGAGAGGTTATGTTCTTTTGGGTTTGATGAGAGGAGGTTTCTATCTTGCTTCTTCCCGGGTGTAGTTTCCGACCTTGTCTTGGTGTTTTCCCCCTATTATGCTTTGTAGGGCTGGATTTGTGGAAAGATACCATGCAAATTTGGTTTTGTCATGGAATACCTTGATGTCTCCATCTATGGTGATTGAGAGCTTTACTGGGTAAAGTAGTTTTGGCTGAAGTTTGTGTTCTCTTAGAATTTGCATTATATCTGCCCAGGATCTTCTAGCTTTCATGGTCTCAGGTGAGAAGTCTGGTGTTATTCTGATAAGTCTTCCTTTATAAGTTACTTGGCCTTTTTCTCTTGCTGCCTTTAATATTCTTTCTTTGTTTAGTACATTTGGAGTTTTGATTATTATGTGACGGGATGTATTTCTGTTCTTATCCAGTCTGTTTGGGGTTCTATGTGCTTCTTGTATATTCATGGGCATCTCTCTCTTTAGGTTGGGGAAGTTTTCTTCCATAATTTTGTAGAAGATATTTGCTGGCCCTTTAACTTGTAAATCTTCACACTCGTCTATACATATAATCCTTAGGTTTGGTCTTCTCATTGTGTCCTGGATTTCCTGGATGTTTTGGGTTACTGCCTTTTTGCATTTAGTATTTTCTTTGACTGTTGAATCAATGGTTCCTATGGTATCTTCGGCTTCTGAGATTCTGTCTTCTATCTCTTGTATTCTATTGTTGATACTTGCATCTATGGCCCCTGATTTCTTCCCAAGGTTTTCTATCTCCAATGTTGTGTCCCTCTGCGATTTCTTAGTTGTTTCTACTTCTGTTTTTAGTACCCGGATGGATATGCTCAGATCTTTCTCTTGCTTGATTGTGTTTTCATGTTTTCTTTAATAGATATTTTTTAATTTTTATTTTCTATATTCTATGTTTACATTCCAAAGTCTTTCCCCTTTCCCAGTTACCCCCCACCATATGTCCCATAATTCCTCTCCCCCCTGCTATTCCCCACTCACCCCCCCACACGATTTCTCTGTTTGGGTCTACAATACTGAATCCAATCTTTACAGGCCCAGGGTCCTCTCCTTTCTTCTTCTTGGGAGTCATTTGACTTGCTAACTGTGCCTTGAGTATTTAGGGCTTCTGGGCTCATTAATATCCACTTATCAGTGATTGCATTTCATGTGTATTCTTTTGTGATTGGGTTAGCTCACTTAAGATGATAGTTTCCAGTTCTAACCATTTACCTACAAATTGCATGAGTTCATTATTTTTAATTGCTGAGTAGTACTCCATTGTATAAATATACCACATTTTCTGTATCCATTCCTCTTTTGAGGGATATCTGGCCTCCTTCCAATTTCTGGCTATTATAAACAAGGCTGCTATAAACATAGTGGAGCATGTAGAATTTTTGTGTTTCTTCTTTCATAGCTTCTACTTGTTGGCCCACATTCTTCTGTATTTCTTTAAGTGATTTTTGTCTTTCTTCCTTATTGTCTTCTTCTTTTTGATCCATCTTCTCCTGCATTTCTTGAAGTGATTTTTGTATTTGCCTTGTAAATGCTTAGAGTCAAACAAACTGGGAGCATGGAGGCTTGTAGAGCATGAGCCACCAATCAGGGAGTATACAGGATCTGGACCTAGAGCCACACACCCACGTTTGTAGCAAATGTCTAACACATGTCCTCATGTGCTTCCCTTAACAAATGAATTGGGGGCTGTCTAAGTCTCTGTTCCCTGGCACCCTTTATCCTTCTTAAACTGCCTGGTACGGTCTCAGTGACAGAGGATGTGCTTAGAACTGATGGGACCCATACACCACCCCCTTACCTTATTAAGGACCAGTAAACTAAATGGTTACCTGTTAATATTTTGCCTAGTAAGCCAAAATGTAGCACTGTCCCCCCTTGCCTTTTAAACTTTTGGATCTGTTTTTTTTTTTTCCTATACAAAGCCTGCCCTGAGATCAGACTGAAACTGCAATTAGTTACCAGAGTCCTTCTTGTGTGCTTGATATTATCAGTGTCATGGTGTGACACTAAAATAAACCATCCAAGTCTGACTGATATAGATGTTTGTATAGTTTGCAGACTGACTCATAGAACACAATAGGGAGCAATGTGGTCAGGGATTTTTAAGGGTGGGGCTAAAAAGAAAAGAGGAGAAGGAGCTATGATCAGGATATAAGGTAAATAGTGAAAATAAAAAGCAAAAACCCAAAACCAGTCATTTCTATTCCTATGTACAGACAGAGGATTCTGTGCTGTAGCTTAGGAGAATAAAAGACAAAACCATCTTTCCTGAAAAGTGGTGTGTGGTATCTATGAACATTTAAGGGAAATTGCCAAAAACTACACTGGAGTGAATGGTATGCCAATGTGCTTTGTGAGGTACATACTTCCCAGTATTTTATTTCTTGTCTAAGCTACTTGGCATGTAAGTTTCTGGGTCTTGGCAATATAAAATCATGGAATACATGCCTGCAAGAAGTATTGGTCCATTTCTGAATTCCAGTTTTAAAATAACAATTGTGAAGTATAAATACATGGACTAGTATTTGAAGAAGAGATTTCTTTTATGTTTGTTTCTCAGTTCTCAAGAACAAAATTATAAAAGCATATTTATGAATATTTAAAGCCTAAAACTCATTAAAAAGCTAACAAGGCAAATTACAAGACAATTTGTGCTAAATATCTAAAATGGCATAAAGAAGGAATATAGATAAGCCGAGATTTAAGATTATTGTAGAGAATCCTAGGAGGAAAGGACCTTCCCTGATATTTATAGTACAAAATATTGTTCTCTTGTTAATCCTATATAGGTGTCTGCCTTTCTCAAAGAATTTCATGCTATTTATGGCACAAAAAATCTATACATTAGTTTAAATACCACTCTTCAAAAATGAGGTGAATAATTTGTTCCTTGACTGAGAAACTTTCAAAAATATGGCTTTTCCTTGACTATATTGAAATTTTCTATCTTAGGCCCAGTGATGCTTTAGATAGAAGTGAAGCAGCAGTCACTACAGCAAGCTAACTCTGCTAACTCTATGGGATTTCAACTTGCCAAACTTTCAAAAGTTTAAGAAATGTGTGTAATACTTTCAGAACAAACTGTCTCTGGAGAGGCTAGTACAATAGCTGTTCAGATAGCATGTGTCGATGATTCTTCCTTGAAAGCAGTTAAAAACTAACTTTCAGCAAAAGAGAAAAGATGTTGGCTAATTCATGATTCTAGGAAAGATGGAAATTTTAGACAATTAACAATCTTCAAAAACAAAACAAATCAAAACAAAAACCAAAAAACTAAAAAAAAAATACAAAATAAAACATAACAAAAAGATAAGATATCAAAATGACTGTGTAGGGAATACTGGAATTTTCAAACTATCATAAGCCAAGAGGTAAATTTGACTACTTATATCACAAAAAACAACATTATCGTGTGGCTCAAATGGAAATAATGAAAAATTCTGCTCTCTAAAGAAACTAGAAGGGTCAGCTACAATCTTTGTATGAAAAACAAAATGTGTAAATTTCAAAGAAATAAACATTAAAGTATTGTAAGGAGCAGGTTTTGGATTTCTGTTTATTTCAATATCAAAGAATATTAATTATCATGCAGACACTTGCTGCTCCAACCAATATGCAAGCGTAACACACATTTGATGAAAGAAGCTTTTCTGAGGCCAAGGAGTTGAGAATAAGCATGCTTGTACTGACATTACAGGCAGGTTTCTTGAGACCAAACTTCTCAAGGTTGTACTCTCCCTTTCTCAGTGTAGCATCAGCAACACCACCATGCAGATTTTTATCATTACAAATAGACATTGTGCAGTTTGAGTGGAATATATTTTCCAAGGGTCAAGTCTTTCAAAACTTGTTTTTCTGGCTGTTTGTGATCCTGGAGAGGCAGTTTTAAATACCACTCTTCAAAAATGAGGTGAATAATTTGTTCCTTGACTGAGAAACTTTGTAGCTCTTGCTTGGTTGACAGAAATGAGACATTGGTAGTAGAAATTGAAGATTGTATTCTCCTCTGACTAACTTCTAAGCCTTGGGGTTAAAATGTGAACAAATCATGCAATAAATACCTTCTGCCATGGATATTTTATTTTCCATTTCATGATGAACTCAAATACCATCAAGTCAAAATAAACATTTCCTTCCATATGATGTTCTTGTCACCTAATTTATCAAAGTGACCAGATAAGTACTTAACCTAGACATCAAAAACATTTCCTTCCATTGTAATTCCTGAAAACAATTTGACTGAATCTAACCACACAGAATCTATATAAGCATCATACATATTATTTCATGTGTCAAGGTAACTTCAGTTATGAACAAAAGGAAAATAGAAAGGTAGGGATGGACAGAGCAGCTCTAGCTTTGCCCAGCTGCAATGCCTATGAAGAATTACAGTGGCCACAAGAGCAATACACATCCAAAGAGCAAGATGGCTTTTGTATTTTGCAGGTAACTAGTGATATTTGAATTGGACTAACACCCTCTATATAGGGAACACCAATGCCCTTCACTGTACACATAGAATGCTCTCCATTGTTGATGAAGCTGTGCACCCTCAAAGAGAAGCAACTACTGTTTTTTTATTGAACCAGTATAACTGCATTCCAGATGTCTATTCTTATACACAAAGAAAAGTATAGCTCTCATATCTAAGCAAGGAATAAATTTTTGCAGATGAAAACCATTACAGAATGCCACAACTTTCCAACATTTAGAGAAAAACTCCCTATGGGATTCCCAGCACCAATTTATACATCTAAAAAAATATATGGGGCAGGGGAGATGTGATATCTTGGAAGAAAAGGATAAAGCACTGTAAGAATTAGAAGACTAGAATAATATATCAGTTTTGAGATAGTATGCTCAGTATAAGACAGAAAAGCTGGATACAGAAAACTTTAACAGTAATGTTACCTAAGCAACACCTAAAAAAAAATGATGATCACACTCGACAAGAAAACTGGACATGAGTATTGCTTTTCCATAAACTAAGCCCAAGAAGAAATATACATAATTGGTGGTTACTGAGAGATGAAGAATCAGTCTTCTTTAGAGATAAGCTTTCACACATGTTAGAACTTACAAAGAGGTAAGACTTAGACACATGTAAGCAATACTGAAACATCATATATATATATGTGTATATATATATGCAGACAAACACATACATACATATTTATATAAACATATATATAGTATGTTTATGTATATATTCAATTTTTTGTTGTGTAATTTTTGAAATGTACATATATATTGTATATACATACACTATATAATTATGTATATATACACTTGCATATATAATATATGTATTATATATACAATTATATAATTATATATATACAATTATACAATTTTCTATATATACAATGCATATATACACAATTATATACATACGCACACACACACACACACACACATATATATCACATATATATATATATACATATATATATATATATGTTTATATATACACTCACACATACACACAAAATTGGTTTGGTGTCTGTATGTGTGATGGATCAAAGTGGAAAAAGAGGAACACTCCTCCATTGCTGCTGGGGTTGCAAGCTGGTACAACTACTGTGGAAATAAGTATGGTAGTTCCTCAAAAAAAAATAGGACATAGTTTTACCTAAAGACCCAGCTATACCATTCTTGGGCATATATCCAAAAGATTCTCCAACATATAACAAGGACACAAGCTCCACTATGTTTATAGCAGCCTTATTTATAATAGCCAGAAGTTGGAACGAACTCAGATGTCCTTCAGCAGAGGAATGGATACAGGAAATGTGGTACATTTACACAATGGACTACTACTCAGCCATAAAAACAATGAGTTTATGAAATTTGCAGGCAAATGGATGGAACTAGAAAATACCATATTGAGTGAGGTAACCCAATTAAAAAAGAACACACATGGTATGCACTCACTGATAAGTGGATATTAGCCCTAAAGGTTAGAATAACCAAGATACAATTCATACACTATATGAAGCTCAAGAAGAAGGAAGACCAAAGTGTGGATGCTTCAGTGCTTCTTAGAAGGGGGAACAATATACACAAGGGAGGAAATATAGAGACAAAGTATGGAACAGAGACTGAAGGAAAGGCTATGCAGAGACTTCCCAACCTGGGGATCTTCCCACATACAGTCACCAAACCCAGACACTATTGTGGATGCCAAGACATGCTTGCTAACAGAGCCTGATATAATCTGTCTCCTGAGAGGCTCTGCCAGAGCCTGACAAATACAGAGTTGGATGCTCTCAGCTAACTATTGTACTGATCACAGAGTTCCCAATGGAGGAGTTATAGGAGCATTGAAGTAGCTTGAGAGGTTTCCAACCCCATAGGAAGAACAACAATATTAACCAAACAGATCCCCAAGAACTCCTATTGACTAAACCACCAATCAAAGAGGATGCATGGTTCTAGCCGCATATGTAGCAGAAGATGGCCTTCTTGGGCATCAATGGGCAGAGAGGATCTTGGTCCTGCAGAGGCTCAATGCCCCTGTGTAGGGGAATGAAATAGCAGGGAGGTGGCAGAGGGTGGGTGGGTAGGGACAGAAGGGTAGGTGGCAGTAGGAAAGGGGTTTGAGGGGTTTAGGGACAACGAGGAAAAGGGATAAGATTTGAAATGAAAATAAAATATCCAATATTAAAAAAAAAAGAAATTGCAAACAGGTTAGACTTTTATATATATATATATAAATAATATATATATATATTATATATATATAAAAATGTATGTGTATATTTACATATATATGTATATATATGATTTAGTGTTGCTTACATTTAATCATACATACATATTTATGTATGTAGTATTACACAATAAAACGTTTTGGATACACATATATATCCAAAACTTTTTGTTGTATAATTTTCAAAAAAATGTATGTGTGTGTATATGTATGTGTAATATATATATGCATATATATGCATGTATATACATATATATGCATGCATGTGTATTTCATGTATCATATATGTAAGATATATAATATATACATATATGTATGTGTATTCTTAAAAATTTTATTATTAATTTATTTATTTTTCACACTCCATATTTTATTCCACCCCACCCCCTTGTCCACCCTCTGACTGTTCCACATCCCGTAACTCCTCCTTACCCCCAAAGATTCAAAATAAAATGTAATTTTTAAACAAATATGGGTGCCTTTGCATTCAGGGCAGAGATGTTAAGAATTGCCAGATTATGTTGGTGAATATTTCTTTGACGTGTATGAAGTGTCCTCCACTTTTTTTCATTAATTTTGTTCTGAAATATGTTTTGTTAGATATTAGAAGGGCTAATTAGATTGCTTCTTAGATCCATTTGTTTGGAAAATATTAAATGCTAAATAAAGTATAGTCACACTGCATTTCACAGATGGCACAATCCTTATAGGTATGCAAGTGTGTTTCTTGTATCCATATGTGTCGGGTAACGAATAATAAAACATAAGTTTCAAAAGAATAAGAAAGCCCAAATGAGGAAAAGTGAGAGACACAAATACACAGGTTTCAATAATAACTTTAATTGTCAATGACTTACTTTCTCCAACCAAAAAGCACAGATTTAGGAGACACAGGATGAGTGAGGAAGAAGTGAGAGCAATGCAAACACTGTGTCCACGCATCAAAGACTTAAAATATTTAAAAATATAATTTAAAATGGCTTACTTGCTATAAGTAGTCTAGCTGTAATGTGTAAACGTCCTTTAAAAATAGTAATAGAGTTCCCTGTAAATTAGCAGAAATTTGTTTTAATAATCATCATTCTGTAAAATGTATACATAATCTTTAGGATTCCAGCTTATATATACTGACATTACTTCATTTCATATAAAATCCTTATTAATCTAGTTATTTATGAGAACTAACTCACATGAATTTGATAATTTCAAGCCAAAATTCATAAATGTGACAACTCCTTCATGAATAATGTGCCTATTGTAGTCAAGTCATTTTCCTATATAAACCTGTGTACTATCTGTAGCAGCATAAAAAATCAGAGCTGTTTAAAACCATATACATGGACTGTCCCCTAGTTTTCCTCCCTTGGAAATCAGCTATTACAAGCTGCTCTCTTTCTCAGGGTCTTAGTCTTACAAGGCTGCAATTGAGGTATCAGTTAGAACATGGCAATCTCTGGGCTTAGCTGGAGGAGCCTTATGGAATCGGCACCCAACTGAGACATCAATCCCAAGCTGTGTGTGTAGCTATTGGGTTGCTCATTCACAGTTGAACTCTCTCCTAGTGAGCAGTAGAGAAAGCTAATACGACTAGAAAGATTGATCAGTATGGAGTCAGAAAGTTTTTGTTGTGCACTACACACACACACATACACACATACATATATGTATATATGATGTACATGTACAGCAGATAGGTTTTATACAATTTAATACAGATATGCAATACACATCAATCTCTTATCTTCTGCCTCCTGCTATCTACCAACTCCTTACCCCCAAAACTTTCAGTTTGTGTTTTTACTCCATTGAGATTAATAAGGGCCAGTCTGGAGTGATGGTTCAGTCCTTAGAGGCTAGGTTCAAAGCCAGAGATATGAGAAATTAACAAAGACTGTCTGTGTGGCCATGGATTTCAAGAGATCTGTAGGAATGTGATAGGTTAAGCAGTGTGTATAGAACTAAAGATTGCCTTCCTCCTCCCTGAGCTAATCAAAATTCAATGAATTAGAGGAAGGGGTGAACTTTGGCCAACAAACAGGGACAGTGCTTAGGAAAATCTTATAATTTGCCTTCCATAGCACAATTCTTCTGTTGATCAGATATTTTTCTAGTACTGTTGATGTTTCCTGTTAGGGTTGGATTTTTAGTATCTATATTTCTAAAAGGTTTTCCAATTACCAACTTACATGCTATATCTACCAGATAAAGCTTGAATTTTCTTTCCAGTCATCTCCAGTACACTTTTGAGTTATTTCATAATATCATGCTTGCTAGGGATCAATGTACAACCCCAAAGAGTAAACTGTTTATTACTTGTAACAGTCAACTCTAATTTTTAATGCACCTTTTTCCCCCCAGAAAGGACAGAATAAGTACTTCTTAGAATTCAGAAATATAGTTAGATTGAAGGAGTAAGTAAAATTTCATGGAACTTTTAAGCAGAAATTTCTGTGTAAACTTTACTGAAGATGTGACATGTTCATTGGTTTCAACTACTAATGAACAGATGCAATCAGGTAAAGCCTGAGGCTTGCCAATAGGAAATGATCAGGTTATGTTTGACTCCAAGACTAAAATAATTTTTATTCTTACATGCTAACTTGAAGCACAAATGCTTCAGGACCAAAACATTCAGATACTTTTTCTAGCAATGTCAATATTTTATTTCATGTCATTTGTTTTAATGTCATATGAAAAAAAAACTACATGAGGAAATAATATTTACTTAGCATTACCTGCACATTTTCACAGCCAAGAGTCTTTATGTATAGTTATAAAAATATTAAAATATTTTATTTTCTCATGTTAGCTATAGGAGGACATTATAATAACTGAATGTGATTCAACTCATAGAATCTGAGTCTGATATGTTTCTATTTTCAGAAGGCAGACAAATACAATAATCACATAGGTAGTTTTCCCATAGGGAAGCTTATTTATTGCAGTCCAGAGGTGCTGAAGATTGTGATTTCCCTAAATGTAGGAAATCTCTTTAGTGGCAAGATTACTTCTGACATTTCTTCTATTTATACAAAAAGCAATAAACATTACTATTTTCTGGAAAATTAAATATGGACTTTAATTTTGGTACTATGCTGGTTAAGAATATTTTCAGTTATTTGGTTCTTTGGGGTCTAACTTCTTGAGTTCTTTGTATATATTGGATATTAGCCCTCTGCCAGATGTGGGGGTTGGTGAAGATCTTTTCCCAATTTGTTGGTTGCCATTTTGTCCTTCTGACAGTGTCCTTGCCTTATAGAAACATGGTAATTTGGGGGGGTCCCATTTGTCAATTCTTGATCTTAGAGCATAAGCTATTGATGTTCTGTTCAGGAACTTTCCCCCTGTGCCCATATCCTCCAGGGCCTTCCCAAGTTTCTTTTCTATTAGTTTCAGTGTGTCTGGCTTTTGTGGAGGTCCTTGATCCACTTGGAGTTGAGCTTAGTATAAGGAGATAAGAGTGGGTCAATTCGCATTCTTCTGCATGTTGACCTCCAGTTGAAACAGCACCATTTGTTGAAAAGGCTATCTTTTTTCCACTGGATGGTTGTAGCTCCTTTATCAAAGATCAAGTGACCATAAGTCTGTGGGTTAATTCCCGGGTCTTCAATTTTATTCCATTGATCTACTTGCCTGTTGCTGTACCAATACCATGAAGTTTTTAACACAATTGCTCTATAGTACTGCGTGAGGTCAGGGATATTGATTCCCCCAGAAGTCCTTTTATTGTTGAGAATAGCTTTAACTATCCTGAGATTTTTGTTACTCCAGATGAATTTGAGAATTGCTCTTTCTAGATCTATGAAAAATTGAGTTGGGATTTTGGTGGGGATTGCATTGAATCTGTAAATTGCTTTTGGCAAGACGGCCATTTTTACTATATTGATCCTGCCAATCCAAGAGCAAGAAATATTTTTCCATCTCCTTAGGTCTTCTTCGATTTCTTTCTTCAAGGACTTGAAGTACCTGTCATACAGATCTTTTACTTGTTTGGTTAGTCATGCCAAGGTACTTTATGTTGTTTATGGCTATTGTGAAGGGTGTTATTTCACTAACTTCTTTCTCAGCCTGCTTGTCCTTTGAGTATAGGAAGGCTACTGATTTTCTTGAGCTGATTTTATAACCAGCCACTTTGCTGAAGTTGTTTATCAGCTGTAGAAGTTCTCTGGTGGAGTTTTTGGGGTCGCTTAAATAAAGTATCATATCATCTGCAAATAATGATAGTTTGACTTCTTTCTAATTTGTATCCCTTTGACTTCCTTATCTTGTCTAATTGCTCTCACTAGAATCTCAAGTACTATATTGAAAAGTTATGGAGAGAGAGGGTAGCCTTGTCTTGTCCCTGATTTTAGTGGGATTGCTTCAAGTTTCTCTCCATTTAGATTGATGTTGGCTACTGGTTTGCTGTAGATAGCTTTTACTATGTTTAAGTATGGGCCTTGAATTCCTGCTCTTTCCAAGACTTTTAGCATGAAAGAATGCTGAATTTTGTCGAATGATTTATCAGCATCTAATGAGATGACCATGTGTTTTTTTCTTTTAGTTTGTTTATGTAGTGGATTACATTGATAGATTTCCATATATTGAACCATCCGTGCATCCCTGAGATGAATCCTACTTGATCATGGGGAATGATTGTTTTAATGTGCTCTTGGATTCAGTTGGCAAGAATTTTATTTAGTATCTTTCATCGATATTCATAAGTGAAATTGGCCTGTAGTTCTCTCTCTTTGTTGGATCTTTGTGTGGTTTTGGTATCAGTGTAATCATGGCTTCAAAGAACAAGTTGGGCAGTGTCCCTTCTGTCTCTATTTTGTGGAATAGTTTGGAGAGTATTGGTGTTAAGTCTTCTTTGAATGTCTGGTAGAATTCTGCACTAAAACCATCTGGTCCTGTACTTTTTTTGGTTGGGAGGCTTTCTATAACCCCTTCTATTTCTTTAGGGGTTATGGGACTGTTTAGCTGATCTAATTGATCCTGATTTAATTTTGGAATTTGGTGTCTGTCTAGGAAATTGTCCATTTCCTCCAGATTCTCCAGTTGTGTTGAGTATAGACTTTTGTAGTAGGATCTTATGATCTTTTGAATTTCCTCATTTTCTCTTGTTATGTCCCCCTTTTCATTTCTAATTTTGTTAATTTGGATACTGCCTCTGTGTCCTTTGGTTAGTCTGGCTAAAGGTTTATCTATCTTGTTGATTTTCTCAAAGAACCAGCTACTGGTTTTGTTGATTCTTTGTATGGTTTCTTTGTTTCTACTTGATTGATTTCAGCCCTGAGTTTGATGATTTTCTATCTTCAACTCCTCCTGTGTGAATTAACTTATTTTTGTTACAGGGCTTTAAGGTGTGCAGTTAAGCTGTTAGTGTATGCTCTCTCCAGTTTCTTTTTGGATGCACTTATAGCTATGAGTTTTCCTCTTAGCACTGCTTTCATTGTGTCCTATAGATTTGGGTAGGTTGTACCTTCATTTTCATTGAATTCTAAAATGTCTTTGATTTCTTTTTTTATTTCTTCCTTGACCAAGGTGTCATTGAGTAGAGTATTGTTCAGTTTCCATGTGTATGTGGGCTTTCTGTTGTTTTTGTTGCTATTGAGGACTACTCTAACTCCATGGTGATCTGATAGGAGACATGGGATTAGCTCGATCTTCTTGTATTTGTTGACATCTCTCTTGTGACCAGTTTTGGAGAAGGTATCATGTGGTGTTGAGAAAAAGGTATATTCTTTTGCTTTAGGATGAAATCCAATTGGCCCAAAGTTTCAATTAATTTCACTGTGTACCTATTTAGTTTCTGCTTTCCTGATCGGTCCATTGAGGAGAGTGGAGTGTTGAAGTCACCCACAATTATTGTGTTAGGTGCAATATGTGCTTTAAGCTTTAGTAAGGTTTCTTTTACAAATGAGGGTGCCCTTGCATTTGGAGCATAGATGTTCAGTTTTGAGAGTTCTTCTTGGTGGATTTTCCCTTTAACCAGCATGAAGTGACCTTCCGAGTCTCCTTTGATGACTTTAGGTTGAAAGTCAATTTTATCTGATATTAGAATTGTTACTCCAACATTCCTCTTATTCAGTTCAGGGGCCAGACCTTGAAACAATTGAACCTAAAAGAGGCGATGTCCTCGTATATTAGATTAGCTAAAGGTCATGATACTCCTCCACAGATATGCCCATAGGCCAATCTGACCTAGACAGTTTCTCAATTGAGGCCCTGTAGTGATGCAAGGTTGTGCTAGTTGACAAAGAAAAACTAGCTGTCACACATACTACTACATGGAAATGATCAGCAACCAAGTGGTTAAGCAGTACTCAATGGCAAAGAAGTTATGTGCACCATGGTTTCTCTTGAAATTTGCATTAGATTACTAGTTTCTTTGTCAGGAGAGATAGTAGGTGGCTTACTGGGTAAAGATTATTTTTGTGCTGGGCACATGCCTGTAATCCCAGCACTTGGGAGGCAAAGGCAGGAGGATTTCTGAGTTTGAGGCCAGCCTGGTCTGCAGAGTGAGTTCCAGGACAGCTAGGACTACACAGAGAAACTCTGTCTCAAAAAAAAAAAAAAAAGAAAGAAAGAAAAAGAAAAGAAAAGAAAAAAAGAAAAGAAAAGAAAAGAAAAAAAAGTACTGTTTAAAACAATAAATAAATAAATAAGTAAATAAATAAACAAACAAACAAACAAACAAAAAGCCGGGTTTGGTGGCACACTCCTGTAATCCCAGCACTTGGGAGGCAGAGGCAGGGAGATTTCTGAGTTTGGGCCAGCCTGGTCTACAGAGTGAGTTCCAGGACAGCCAGGACCACACAGAGAAACCCTGTCTTGAAAAAACAAAAAAACAAAAAAACAAAAAACAAACAAACAAACAAAAAAGATGTTTTTTTGTCAAGATGGTCAATCCATATTCAAATTACAAGATCTACATGCTGAATCAAGAAATGTGTTCTTATCAGCTATCTTCAGACTTCTGCCTCTTACTCTAGCCAGTGTGGACATTCTTAAGCATGAACATGCACACAGATACACAGACACAGACACACACACAGACACACACAGACACACACAGACACACACACATACACACACACACCACACATAAAAAGAAATTAACTAAATAAATGCAACAATTACAAAAATACTAATTTTTCTCCTTAGTGAAGATAAAACATTCATTTCTTACCATTTATAATATTTATTTTGTAGAAATTTAGTACATAATAGTAAAAGTTCCTCATTAATGTAAATAATGTGTATCCAACTATAAAAACAAAAATAGTCACTAATAATGATATTTGTACATCTTTAAATTCTATTAACTACTTAACTTAGAATTTCTAATGCAATTACCCAGAGTTTATATTTTGTGGATTTTTGTTGTTGTTTTACATTTGCAATATCACTCTGTCCATTGTCCAAATGTGCTTCAGACTCACTCAATCCCGCCCTCCATCTCCAAGTTGGTGGGAATAAAGGACTGTGCCATGATGTCCGACTCAAATGAAATACTATTGTATTTCATTTGCTGGCATGGGATCCCTGCAGGTAAGTTCATATTCCAAATACATACAACTTCTGTAAATATAACAATGGAATGCATATTAGTTAATTTCCTGAGCCTTTGATGAATCATGTTGACCCAGGCAACTTATACATTTATGAGTGAAGAGGGGTAATAATCCATGATGGCACACATAGGGAGTAAGTCCCAGATAGCAAGAGGTCAATCATTTATTAGAAATAGAAAACGGAAAGTATACTGGGAATCACAGATATATTTGAATGCTCAAAACCCACTCCTAGAGACATATTTTTAGCAAGGTCGTACCTCTAGATAGTTAACTGGGGAACACATTTTCAAATGTCAAACACTCGAGGACATTAACTAAATGTTCCAGGAGGAGTTATTTGTCAATATTTATAGTTGAGACAAATGAGGTCCATTCTTACTACTTTCTTTTTTTTTAAAAAGATATATTTATTATATTTATGTGAGTGCACTGTTGCTGTCTTCAGACACACCAGAAGAGGGCATCAGATCTCATTATAGAGGGTTGTGAACCACCATGTGGTTGCTGGGAATTGAACTCAGGACCTCTGGAAGATCAGTCTATGCCCTTAGCCCCTGAGCCATCTCTCCAGCCCCTTCTTAATACTTTCTATATATCAAGGGTGGTCACTCAACTTACATCATTCACTCCAGGACTAGGAGAGTGTAAGGTTTCTACTTTTAGGCTAAGAAAATTACAAGATAAATAAACTAAATGTATTCAACTTACTGGGTAGTTTACTAACATCTACATTAATAATAACAAAATCAAATCAAATGCAGTATGATTATCAAAAATAGAAACTTCTATGTAAAATCAATGTAGGTTTTACCAATCCTGAAAGACTTTGGAGAACAACATAATTTAATGGATATTTAAGCAATAAGCTTGATTAATTATTGTTTATGAAATGCAGCAATAATTATTACAAAACAATCAATAATTATGAACAGCAATGCTAACTATTTTTTAATATAGAGATGTACTTATATTTCATAAGTTGATCTTTGCCCAAAATAAACTGCATCTTACATGAAGAATGGGTGTTACAATCATAGGTAAATTGTTTTTACCATTGAAATTAATGACTTAACTCATCACTTTTGTTCCCATCTCTTGCACTTTAAATAACATAGTATTTCTTTTTTTTTTTAAGGCGGTACGATTTATTCTTTGTTTTTATTGGATATATTCTATATTTACATTTCACTATCCTTTTTTTTTTTGTTTCCCCACCCCCGTAAGGTCCCACATGCCCTTTTCCCTCACCTGCTCCCTAATCCACCCCTTCCCAATTCCCTGTTCTGGTATTCCCCTACACTGATGCTTTGATCCTTTCCAGCACTAGTGTCCATTCCTTTCTTCTTGTCAGACATCATTTGGTATGTGAATTGTGTCTTTGGTGTCCCAAGATTCTAGGCTAATATCCACTTATCAGTGACTGCATACCATGGGTATTCTTTTGAGACTGGGTTACCTCACTTAGTATGATGTTCTCCAGCTCCATCCATTTCTCTAAGAATTTCATGAATTCATTGTTTCTAATGGCTGAATAGTATTCCATTGTGTATATATACCACATTTTTTGAATCCATTCCTCTGTTGAGGGACATCTGGGTTCTTTCCAGCTTTTGACTATTATAAATAAGGGTGCTATGAACATAGTGGAGCATGTATCCTTATTGTATGCTGGGGAGTCTTCTGGGTATATTCCCAGGAGTGGTATGGCTGGATCCTCCGGAAGTATCATGTCCAGTTTTCTGAGGAACCGCCAGACTGATTTCCAGAGTGGTTGTACCATCTTGCAGTCCCACCAGCAGTGGAGGAGTGTTCCTCTTTCTCCACATCCTCTCCAACACCTGATGTATTCTAAGTTTTTAATCCTAGCCATTCTGACAGGTGTGAGGTGAAATCTCAGGGTTGTTTTGATTTGCATTTCTCTCATGACTAATGATGTTGAACATTTTTTTAAGGTGTTTCTCAGCCATCCGAATTTCTTCAGGTAAAAAGTCTTTGTTTAGCTCTGTACCCCATTTTTGGATACGGTTATTTGGTTTTCTGGGGTCTAACTTCTTGAGTTCTTTGTATACATTGGATATTAGCCCTCTGTTGGATGTGGGGTTGGGGAAGATCTTTTCCCAATATTCTGGTTGCCGATTTGTCCTTTTGACAGTGTCTTTTGCCTTACAGAAACTTTGTAATTTTATGAGTTCCCATTTGTCTATTCTTGATCTTAGGGCATAAGCGCTTGGTGTTCTGTTCAGGAATTTTTCCCCTGAGCCAATGTCCTCAAGGGTCTTCCCCAGTTTCTTTTCCATTAGTTTTAGTGTGTCTGGTTTTACGTGGAGGTCCTTGATCCACTTGGAGCTGAGCTTAGTGCAAGGAGATAAGAGTGGATCAATTCTCATTCTTCTGCATGTTGACCTCCAGTTGAGCCAGCACCATTGGTTGAAAAGGCAATCTTTTTTCCACTGGATATTTTCAGCTCCTTTGTCGAATATCAATTGGCCATATATGTGTGGGTTCAATTCTGGGTCTTCAATCCTATTCCATTGATCCACTTCCGTGTCACTGTACCAATGCCATGAAGTTTTTAACACTACTGCTCTGTAGTATTGCTTGAGGTCCGGGATATTGATTCCCCCAGAAGTTTGTTTACTGTTGATGATAGTTTTAGCTATCCTGGTTTTTTTTTTGTAATTCCAGATGAATTTGAGAATTGCTCTTTCTAACTCTATAAAGAACTGAGTTGGGATTTTGATGGGGATTGTGTTGAATCTGTATATTGCTTTTGGCAAGATTGCCATTTTAACTATATTAATCCTGCCAACCCACGAGAATGGAAGATTTTTCCAGTTTCTGAGGTCTTCTTCAATTTCTTTCTTCAGAGACCTGAAGTTTTTGTCATATAAATCTTTCACTTGTTTGGTTAGAGTTACACCAAGATACTTTATATTGTTTGTGGCTATTGTGAAGGGTGTCATTTCCCTAATTTCTTTCTCATCCTGCTTATCTTTTGCTTATAGGAAGGCTACTGATTTGCTTGAGTTGACTTTAAAACCAGCCACTGTGCTGAAGTTGTTTATCAGCTGTAGAAGTTCTCTGGTGGAGTTTTTTTGGGTCACTTAAGTATTCTATCATATCATCTGCGAATAGTGATAGTTTGATTTCTTCCTTTCCAATTTGTATCCCTTTGATTTTCTTATGTTGTCGAATTGCTCTAGCTAGTACCTCAAGTAATATTGAAGAGATATGGTGAGAGGGGACAGCCTTGTCTAGTCCCTGATTTCAGTGGGATTGCTTCAAGTTTTTCTCCATTTACTTTGATGTTGGCTACTGATCTGCTGTAAATTTCTTTTACTATGTTTAGATATGGGCCTTGAATTCCTGTTCTTTCCAAGACTTTAAGCATGAAAGGATGCTGAACTTTGTCAAATGCTTTTTCAGCATCCAATGAGATGACCATGTGTTTTTTTTTCTTTGAGTTTGTTAATGTAGTGGATTACATTGATGGATTTCCATATATTGAACCATCCCTGCATCCCTGGGATGAAGCCAACTTGATCGTGGTGAATGATGGTTTTGATGTGTTCTTGGATTTGGTTGGCAAGTATTTTATTTAGTATTTTTGCATCAATATTCATAAGGGAGATTGGCCTGTAGTTTTCTTTCTTAGTTGGATCTTTCTGTGGTTTTGGTATCAGGGTGATTGTGGCTTCATAGAATGAGTTGGGTAGTGTTCCTTCTGTTTCTATTTTGTGGAATAGTTTGAAGAGTATTGGTATTAGGACTTCTTTGAAGGTCTGATAGAATTCTGCACATCTGGTCCTGTGCTTTTTTTGATTGGAAGACTTTCTATGACCCCTTCTATTTCTTTGGGGGTTATGGGTCTGTTTTGATGATCTATTTGATCCTGATTTAATTTTGGTATTTGGTAACTATCTAGGAAATTGTCCATTTCCTCCAGATTCTCCAGTTTTGTTGAGTATAGGCTTTTGTAGTAGGATCTGATGATTTTTTTGAATTTCCTCAGTTTCTGTTGTTATATCCCCTTTTCATTTATAATTTTGTTAATTTGAATACTGTCTCTGAGCCCTTTGGTAAGTCTGGCTAGGGGGTTTATCTATCTTGTTGATTTTCTCAAAGAACCAGCTCCTGGTTTTGTTGATTCTTTGTATGGTTCTCTTTGTTTCAACTTGATTGATTTCAGCCCTGAGTTTGATGATTTCCTGTCTTCTATTCCTCCTGGGTGAAATAGCTTCTTTTTGTTCTAGAGCTTTCAGGTGCGCCAATAAAAAGACAGACTAACAGACTAGATAAGGAAACAGAACCCTACATTTTGCTGCATACAGGAAACACACCTCAGAGTTAAAGACAAACACTACCTTAGAGTAAAAGGCTGGAGGACAATCTTGAAAGCACATGGTCGAAGGAAGCGAGCTGGAATAGCCATTCTAATATCAGATAAAATTGACTTACAACCCAAAATCATCAAAAGAGACACAGAAAGTCACTTCTTGGTAGTCAAAGGAAGAATACACCAAGAAGAACTCACAATTCTAAACATATACGCTCCAAATACAAAGGCACCCTCATTTTTAAAAGAAACTTTACTAAAGCGCAAATCACACATTGCACCTAACACAATAATTGTGGGGGACCTCAACACTCCACTATCCTCAATGGACCGATCAGGAAAACAGAAACTAAACAGGGACACAGGGAAACTCATTGAAACGTTGGACCAATTCATTTTAACAGATATATATATATCTGTTATATATATATATATATATATATATATATATATATATATATAACATTTCATCCTAAAGCAAAAGACTATACCTTTTTCTCAGCACCTCATGGTACCTCCTCCAAAATCGACCATATAATTGGTCACAAGACAGACCTCAACAAATATAAAAAGATCGAACTAATCCCATGCCTCCTATAGGATCACCATGGAGTAAGAGTGTTCTTCAATAGCAAAAACAACAAAAAACAACAACAACAACAACAACAAAAAACAGAAAATCCTCATACACGTGGAGGCTGAACAATATTCTACTCAATGATACATTAGTCAAGGAAGAAATAAAGAAAGAAATCAAAGACTATTTAGAATTTAATGAAATTAAGGTACAACATACCCAAATTTATGGGACACAATGGAAGCAGTGCTAAGAGGAAAACTCATAGCCCTGAGTGTCTCCAAAAAGAAACAGGAGAGAGCATACAGTAGCAACTTAATGGCGCACCAGAAAGCCCTAGAATAAAAAGAAGCTATTTCACCCAGGAGGAGTAGAAGACAGGAAATCATCAAACTCAGGGCTGAAATCAATGCTAACTATTAAAATAGACAAAGAACCATTTACTTTCTGAGTTGTGGACCTAGAGTTGTGTGGGGATAGTTAAGACAGAAAATTTATGAGAGAACTAAGCACCTACTTACTCTTATTAAAAAGGTTCTATGGTATAGCTTAATTCATATCATCACGTATATGTACATATGAATACATGTATGAAATATAATAATTTCATATCATAGAATGGAAAAGAAACAAATATTTATGAATTATCATTAATTACAAAAATATTGTTCTATTCTTTTCTAATCAACAAGTCCTGATTGTATCATGTGCTAAGAAAAATGAGAAAAGAAAATTCCAAAATAAAAGTTAAAAAACCAAATAAATTACAAAGAAAATAATTTTTTTATTTATTGGATATAATATATATTTACAATTCATTTTCCTTTTTCTGGTTCCCCACCCCCAAAGGTCCCACATGCCCTTTTCCCTTCCCCTGCTCCCTCATCCACCCCCTCTCACCTCACTGTTCTTGTACTCCCCCACAATGATGTTTTGGTCCATTCTAGCACCAGTGTCCACTCCTTTCATCTTGTGAGACATCACTTGATATGTGATTTATGTCTTTGGTGTTCCAAGCTTCTAGGCTAATATCCACTTATCAGTGACTATATACCATGGGCATTCTTTTGAGACTGGGTCACCTCACTTAGTATGACATTCTCCAGCTCCATCCATTTCTCTAAGAATTTCATGAATTCATTGTTTCTAATGGCTGAATACTACTCCATTGTGTATATATACCACATTTTTTGTATCCATTCCTCTGTTGAGGGACATCTGGGTTCTTTCCAGCTTCTGGCTATTATAAATAAGGGTGCTATGAACATAGTTGAGCATATATCCTTATTGCATGCTGGGGAATCTTCTGGATATATTCCCAGGAGTGGTATGGCTGGGTCCTCCAGAAGTATCATGTCCAGCTTTCTGAGGAACCGCCAGACTGATTTCCAGAGTGGTTGTACCAGCTTGCAGTCCCACCAGCAGTGGAGAAGTATTCCTCTTTCTCCACATCCTCTCCAATACCTGATGTATTCTGAGTTTTTAATCTTAGCCATTCTGACTGGTGTGAGGTGAAATCTCAGGGTTGTTTTAATTTGCATTTCCCTACTGAAATGTTGAACATTTTTTAAGGTTTTTCTCAGCCATATGAATTTCTTCAGGTGAAAAGTCTCTGTTTAGCTCTATACCCCATTTTTGGATAGGGTTATTTGGTTTTCTGGGTTCTAACCTCTTGAGTTCTTTGTATACATTGGAAATTAGCCCTCTGTTGGATGTGGGTTTGGTGAAGATTTTTTCCCAATTTGTTGGTTGCTGATTTATCCTTTTGACCGTGTCTTTTGCCTTACAGAAACTTTGTAATTTTATGGGGTCCCATTTGTCTATTCTTGCTCTTAGAGCATTAACAATTGGTGTTCTCTTCAGGAATTTTTCCCCTGAGCCAATGTCCTCAAGGGTCTTCCCCAGTTTCTTTTCTATTAGTTTTAGTGTGTCTGGTTTTATGTGGAGGGTCTTGATCCACTTGGAGTTGAGCTTAGTGCAAGGAGATAAGAGTGGATCAATTCTCATTCTTCTGCATGTTGACCTCCAGTTGAGCCAGCACCATCTGTTGAAAAGGCTATCTTTTTTCCACTGGATGTTTTCAGCTCCTTTGTCAAAGATCAATTGGCCATAGATGTGTGGGTTCAATTCTGGGTCTTCGATCCTATTCCATTGATCCGCGTCCCTGTCACTGAACCAATACAATGCAGTTTTTAATACTACTGCTCTGTAATACTGCTTGAGGTCCAGGATATTGATTCCCCCAGAAGTTCTTTTGCTGTTGATGATAGTTTTAGCTATCCTGGGTTTTTTGTTATTCCAGATGAATTTGACAATTGCTCTTTCTAACTCTATAAAGAACTGAGTTGGGATTTTGATGGGGATTGCGTTGAATCTGTATATTGCTTTGGGCAAGATTGCCATTTTGACTATATTAGTCCTGCCAACCCACGAGCATGGAAGATTTTCCCATTTTCTGATGTCTTCTTCAATTTCCCTCTTCAGATACCTGAAGTTTTTGTCATATAAATCTTTCACATGTTTGGTTAGCGTCACTCCAAGATCTTTATATCATTTGTGGCTATTGTGAAGGGTGTCATTTCCCTAATTTCTTTCTCAGCCTGCTTATCCTTCGCATATAGGAAGGCTACTGATTTGCTTGAGTTGATTTTATAGCCAGCCACTTTGCTTAAGTTGTTTATCAGTTGCAGGAGTTCTCTGGTGGAGGTTTTTGGGTCACTTAAGTATACTATCATATCATCTGCGAATAGTGATAGTTTGACTTCTTCCTTTCCGATTTGTATCCCTTTGACTTCCCTCTGTTGTCGAATTGCTCTAGCTAGTACCTCAAGTGCTATATTGAAGAGATATGGTGAGGGAGGCAGCCTTGTCTAGTCCCTGATTTTAGTCGGATTGCTTCAAGTTTTTCTCCATTTACCTACTGGTCTGCTGTATATTGCTTTTACTATTTTTAGATATGGGCTTGAATTCCTGCTCTTTCTAAGACCTTTAGCATGAAAGGATGCTGAATTTTGTCAAATGCTTTTTCAGCATCCAATGAGATGAACATGTGGTTTTTTTCTTTGAGTTTGTTTATGTAGTGGATTATGTTGATGGATTTCCATATATTGAACCATCCCTGCATCCCTGGGATGAAGCCAACTAGATCATTGTGAATGATCTTTTTGATGTGTTCTTGGATTCGGTTGGCAAGTATTTTGTTTAGTATTTTTGCATCGATATTCATAAGAGAAATTGGCCTGTAATTCTTTCTTAGTTGGATCTTTGTGTGATTTTGGTATCAGGGTAATTGTGGCTTCATAGAATGAGTTGGGTAGTGTTCCTTCTGTTTCTCTTTTGTGGAATAGTTTGAAGAGTATCGGTATCAGGACTACTTTGAAGGTCTGATAGAATTCTGCACTAAAACCGTCTGGTCCTGTGCTCTTTTTGTTGGAAGATTGTCTATGACCCCTTCTATTTCTTTGGGGGTTATGGGTCTGTTTAGACGATCTCTGACTCCAGCTGCTAGAATCCGAGCTGCGTCCCGAGGCAAGATGAATTCCAAAATAAAAGTTAAAAAACCAAATAAATTACTAAGAAAATAAATTTAATATCCAATTGGAATCAAGGAGAACAAAATATGATAACATTGTTGGAAAGGCTACATAATATAATGAAGAAATGGGTTAAGATATATCTTACAGTCTGACTATGTAAATCGTCTCACCTGAAATACTACTCACATGCAAACTAAATAAGCTACCCCAAGTGAGACACTTCTCACAGTAAATGGTTAGAGCCTTTCAAACTCCATGAAAGTACCAATGAAAGCTCCAGAAGTGGGAACATACTGAGCTAGGGGGAGATGCAGCAAGAGAACACTGGTGATTCATACAAAGCTATAATTATCATAAAGATTTCATAGATAAAGACATCCCCCAAAAGAAAACATGAGATTTGTCTTACAGTATTAGAAATGCTTCAGTAGTATGAAGCAGAAGATGGATCATTGAAAATTTTATGCTTAAAATGCATACTGTGGGGATTCTTTGAAATATGGGAGGAGGACACATTGTAAGTTACTATGAGAATTTTTCCAGAAACCATATGATTGCAAGAGCCTCTCTGTCTGATCTTCACCTAATAGAGGAGGAGTTTTAGTACTGGAGAGTTTCTGGGGAAGTGGGGAATGCAACTTGCATAGTGTATTCTGGTGATAATCTTAGACAGAAAACTATAGGTAAATTATGGAATTTACTATTGTCAATGAGTAGTAATTGTAATTTTTGTAGTTTTAGTAAAAACATAAGATGTGCAAGCATTAATGAAGCAATAATATCTTTAAACCACAGCGTGAGCACAGCACATTAGAAGTGTGCATTTAAGTTATTAGGACATATTACTTGTCCTAATTGTTAAATGTACAGCAATAGGAAATGTATAACCTCTAATAAGAGTCTATTACTTGCCCCATTGTCAGAGGAAGTGTTAGCCTACTTTATTCTAGAAATGGCCTTCTCATCAGTTCCAAGGCTGGCAGGAGTAATTCAGCATGTAAATTCTATACATCTAAGTTGAGGTCAGAGAAGATATTTTTAAAGGATAATGCACATTTCCTTGCATTATATTGGTACTCTGTGTTAATGTAAAAGATCTTTAGATTCACAATGTTCAGTTCAGATAATTTTATTCTGAGCTGCTAAGATCAGGGCTGAGATTACACCCAAAAAGTAATTTACCCTTTCCTGTAAATTATATTTAATATGATGAACAAATAGAATTTACCGTGGTGTACTGAATTTGAAGATTTTTGGCCTACAGAAATCTTGTTTCCCTCTCAAACAGTGGTGTAACATAGTATGTAAGAAGATTACTTATGTATTGTTTAACATAACATGATTACTCTTTTGAAAGAGAAAACTATACTTTCTGCACAAACATAATAACAAAAATATTAGATATTAGATTATTTTAGCATGTCTGATATTTCAAACATTTAAAATCTTATAATTTCTAAGTAAATCTTCTATGATTCATATATGTAATTTATAAATACTCAGGCTTTCTCTTTTCTGAAAACTATTGAATAAATAATGTGTGCCTGGTGTGAGTGTATATATGTGTGTGCATGCGTTTGTTAAAATATTTGGTTAGATGTCCCATAGTGTAAAGGCACTTACTAGAAAAACCTAGTTACCTGAGTTCAAATACCCACATAAATATCAAAGAAGAGTATCTACTCAATAAGTTGACCTCTGACAAACTTGTTCTAATCACATATATTATAACCCTCAGTAAAAACAAAGTAAATCTGTCTCTGTCGCTGTCTCTGTCTCTGTCTCTGTCTCTGTCTCTGTCTCTGTCTCTCTCTCTGTCTCTCTCTCTCTCTCTCTCTGTATGTGTGTGTGTGTGTGTGTGTGTGCACACACGCGCATCAATGCCACTAATGTACTTAACAAAACTAACATTTTATATGCCAGATTTGCTCTTTTATTAATAATATTTAGAATGGTTGGCTGGAATCATGACAAGTTTTTCATTAAAACATTCTGGTAATAGAAAGAAAACTTTAAGCAAGCAGCAAAAAGCAATAAAAATATTGATTAGACTATCTCTAATTGATTATTATGATGGTTACATTTTTCACTCCTAAAGCTTTCCTATTAGGTATAGGTTTTTTAATAATTATTTATTATTTATATGTCTATATCAGTATATCTGTATCTTCCCAGTCAGCATTCTGTTTAACTTTCTATGGCAAGTCTGAACTTTTACTTTATCTTAAAAAAAAACAAGCAAACCTCTACATTTCTACAGTGGCATAAAATCTCTGTCTTTGAACATACACTCTTTAGATTCCTTTGAGCAATCATATGCTTTTCTTCAATCAGATTCTTTGTTCCATGACAATATGCATGCAAGTGCTCGTTTCCTCAACCATAGATATTGTTGATTTCTCATGCATAAATTATTAAATTTCAATAAACTTTGATCATGTTTTCCTTATGTGGTTCAGTAGAAACCCTACAGGAAAAAAATGGTTTCCTTGTTGAAAACCATAACCTGTCTCTTATGACATGAGAAAAGAATACCTTTTTTCATGTGAACTGTCATCATTTTTTCTTAGATATTTTCTTTACTTACATTTCATGTGTTATCCTCTTTCCTGGTTTCCCCTCTAAAAACACCCTATCCCATACCCTTCCCACCCCACCCATGTACCCCTGCTCACCAACTCACCTACTCCTGTTTCACTGTCCTGGCATTCCCCTATACTAGAGCATGGAGCCTTCTAAGGACCAAGGACCATCCTCCTTTTGATGTCCAACAAGGTCATACTCGGCTACATAAATAGCTAGAGTTATGGGTCCTTCCATGTGTACTTTTTGGTTGGTAGTTTAGTCCCTGGGAGCTCTGGGGGTACTAATTGGTACATATTGTTTTTCCTCCTATGGGGTTGCAAGCTCCTTCATTTCCTTCAGCTCCTCCAGTTCTTTCTCTAGATCCTCCATTGGGGACCTTGTGCTCAGTCCAGTGGTTGGTTGAAAGCAACCACTTCTATATTTGTCAGGTACTGGCAGAGCCTCTCAGGAGACAGCTATATCAGGCTCCTGTCAGCAAGTGCTTGTTGGCATCCACAATAGTGTCTGGGTCTGGTGTATATGGGATGAATCCCCAGGTGTGGCAATCTCTGGATGGACTTTCCTTCAGTCTCTGTAACTCATCCCATGGGCATTTGTTCCACCTTTTAAGAAGGACCACAGTATCCATACTTTGGTCTTCCTTCTTCTTGAGTTTTGTTTAGTCTGTGAATTGTATCTTGGGTATTTCAAGATTCTGGGCTAATATCCACTTATCAGTGAGTGAATACCATGTGTGTTCTTTTGTGATTGGGTTACCTTACTCAGGATGATATTTTCTAGTTCCATCCATTTGCCTAAGAATTTCATGAATTCACTTTTTTAATAGATGAGTACTATTCCATTGTGTAAATGTTCCACATTTTCTGTATCCATTTTTTCTTTTGAGGGACATCTGGGTTCTTTCCAGTTTCTGGCTATTCTCAGTCATCTCCACATTTATTGATCACTAAGCATATGTGAGAAATATAGAATATGATTATATTTATGCTTATTTCATATTTCCTTTGAAAGCTATTAATTATTATAATAGTGATCAATTTCAATGGAGAATATACAGTTTACAGTTATTCATGTATAACTTATGGTGGGCATAAGATAAAGTATTTATGTTACTCTTAATAACTCTCCTGGTGTATGTAGCAAAGTAAAATAGTTAATACTATGACCTAAGATTTCACTTGAAATCTTAATTATTACCTTGAGAATTGTAGTTATTTTGCACCTTATTATGGTTTATTTAGAAAACTAAATTATTTTAATTGCATATTTATAATCATATTTGTAACTACATTCTGTTCTCCCTCCAGCATCTCCCAAGTCCCTTACCTATTTCTCCCTTGGTTTCCCCATATCTCCATATATGTACAAGTATTCACATGTATATACATCAATCCGACTAAGATTTTTTCTTATTGTTTGTAGTATAGGGTTTCAGTGTTGACTGTGTTGCATTTGATAACCAATATGGATACCTCACTCTGGGAAGTGATAATTCTTTTGTCTCAGAACACACTAACAGTCATCATTTATTTATATAGGGTCTAAGACCACATGAGATTTCCCTGTTCCATGTTACCATGTCTTTGAATATTGTCATTGCCCCAATTCTATTTATGCAGCAATTTCTAGAAAAGACTATGCCACAGTAGACTTCCTGATATTCTAGATCTTTCACCATTTTCTTTTATGAGGCGTGGATAGAGGAGCTATGTTTTAGACGAATCTATTGGGTCTGGGTTCTCCAATTTCTGCTGATCTCTGCATTGTATCTAATTGTTTTCCCAACGAGTTCCAGAATCCTCTGTGTATTTCTATTTCCTGCATCACATCACTATTATCTTTCTGTTTATAATCTCAAGCCCCTGCACTCCAAGGTCCCTTTATAATTTCCTAATTTCTGTGGATCTCCATAATGTTAAGCCACATCTGAGAATTTGGAGCTATGAACCAGAGATGAGAAAGAACACATACCATTTGTTCTTTTAGGTCTGAGTTATCTCATTCAATATAAGCTTATCTACATCTATCAGCTTATTTGCAGTTTTCATTTTTCTTTCCCTTTACTGTTGAGTAGTATAGATGTATCCACTGTACAGATATATCATATTTCCACCGTCCATTCATCTGGTATGCTGAGTTAGGTTGTTTCCATTCCCTGGATATTGTAATGTGGCAATGAACAGTTGGGCAAGTGTCCATGAAGCAGAATATTGATACTTTGAGTATTTGCCCAGGGTATAGATAGGTTTTAGATTCATATATATTGTTTACGTTTTCATTAGCAGTGAATGAGGATTCCTCTTTCTCCATAACCTCACCAGTATTTGTTATCAGTTGGTTTAGATTACAATATTATTACATCATACCCCCTTCTTTTTTCTTCCTCTGACCCTTCCTGTTAACTTTAACACTGGCATGCTCTCTTTTAAATCAGTGGCTTGTTTGTTTGTTTGCTTCCTATTTTTTGTTACTGTAGCTGCCTATTCATCACCAGAGCAAAAAGGAACCAAATAGATTTTAAAAACGGGAAATTCCAGGGCCCTCAATAGTGAACAAAGCACTATAGGTATCTATAGAAAGCTAAGTTTGATAAACTGTTTCCCACCAGATAGACTACACCACTTGGTTGTCCAGTAGCAAATGGTATTTCCTGATAGCACAGGCATGCAAGTTACAGTATACAGACTAAGCAGGCTGTATTTATGTATTTAATATTGTTTGAGTTTGCAATTCCTTAATTGATAATGATAATAGAATTCTTTGAGGTATTACTTAGCTATATTATTTCTTCTATTGAGAACTGCTTAAATCCATATAGCATTTATAAATTAAGTCATTTGTTTCATTGACAGTTCATGTAATACTGTCCTTGACCATTGTTGAAATAATTTAAAATAAACAGAAATAAAGAAAAACTTGTATGAAATCACAAGGATTATATAAGACATTACTAAACAATGATAAGTCAAAGAAGAAATAAACAAAAAAATACTCCAGGATCTAAATGATAATTTAACACTACAGAACCCCTAGGAAATAGTAAAAGCAGTCTTAAGAAAGAAATATCTAACCCTAATTGCCTACTTCATAAAGTATCAGAAAGGACACAAATAAATGTCCTAATTATTCAGTACATGGGTTGGAAAAAATACAAGAAAAAAGTAACCCTTACTCAGTAGAGGCTAATAAATAATAAAATCAAAGTACAAATTAAGGAAATTTAAACAGAACAGAATTAAAAAGAAGTTCAGTATATGAATCAATTAGGATACAGAAAATATTGTACATTTATACAATGGAACACTACTCGGCTATTAAAAATGTTGACTTCATGAACTTTGTAGGCACATGTATTGAACTAGAAAATATCCTGAGTGAGGTAACTCAGACCCAAAGGGACATACATGGTACGCACTCACTGATAAGTGTATATTAGCCCCAAAGCTGACAATACGCACGATACAACCAAAGACCACATGAAACTTAACAAGAAGGAAAGACAAAGTACAGATTGTTTAAATTCACTTAGAACAATCACTGAGGCAGAGGGAAGGAGGGACCTGCATGGGAAAGGGAAGAGGGAGATAAAAATGAAGGGACAGGACCGGGTATGTGAAGAGACTGGAGAGAAGTCCATAGGGCCAGGAAAATGAGAAGAAATAATTTGCAGTGTGAGGACCGGGGAGCAGCGGGGGAGACTTGGGGAACCTCTAGGAAGTGCCAGACTCGAGGGATGTAAGAGGCTCTTAGAACCCAATGGGAATGGCATTAGCCAAAATACCAAATAGTGGCGAGATAGGACTAGGAGAGAATACAACCAGTAGATAGACATGTCCCCCAGTGGAAGAATAGGGCCATCCAACTGCCTCGAATTTTTTAACCTAGATTGTCTCTGTCTAAAGGAAATGCAAGTACAAAAATGGAGTAGAAGCTGGAGGAAAGGCCATTTAGGGAAGGCCCCATCCTGCCGTCCATTACATCATCAGACACCAAACCTCAATACTATTACTGATGCCAACATGGGCTTGCAGACAGGAGCCTGGCAAGGTTGTCTTCTGATAGGCTCTGCCAGCACCTGACTAAGGCAGATGCAAATACTTAGAGCCAATCATTGGACTGAGTCCAGGGACCCCAATAGAAGAGTTTGGGGAAGGGCCAAAGTTGCGGAAGGGAATTGCAACCACATAGGATGAACAACAGTATCAACTAACCTGACTGCTCAGAGCTCCCAGGAACTAAACCACCAACAAAAGAGGATACCTGGGCCAGACCATGGCTCGCACTACATTTGTGTCAGAGGACTACTTTATCTTGCATCAGTGGGAAGGGAGGAGCTTGGTCCTGTTGAGGTTTGATACCCCAGAGAAGGATGATGCTAGAGAGTGATGCAGGTGTTGTGGGCGGGGAGCACCCTCTTTAAAGCAAACAGAAGGGGGATGGAGACGGGGTTCGTGGAGGACCGGGAGAGGGGATGTCTTAGTCAGGGTTTCTATTTCTGCACAAAACATCTTGATCAAGAGGCAAGTTTGGGAGGAAAGAGTTTATTCAGCTTATACTTCCACAGTGTTGTTCATCTCCAAAGGAAACTAGGACTGGATTCACACAGGGTAGGAACCTAGAGGCAGGAGCTGTTGCAGAAGTCATAGACTTTGCTGCTTACTGACTTAATTCCCCCAGCTCCAGCTCCTTTAGCTTGACATCTTATAGAACCCAGGATTACCAACCCAGGGATGGCACCACCCATAACTGGCCCTCCCACTCTTGATCACTAATTGAGAAAAGGCCTTATTGCTGGACCTCATGGAGGCATTTCCTCAAGGGAGGCTCCTTCCTCTGTGATAACTCCAGCTTGTGTCAAGTTGACACAGAAAACCGGCCAGTACAGGGGATAACATTTAAAATGAAAACAAATAAAATGATTTATAAATTTAAAAAATCAATATAAGAGTTCTGTTAGTTCCTTGAAAAGATAAACAAGATTAAAAGACCCTTGAGCCAAATCATCAAGAAGAGGAACCTAAATTAACAAAATCAGACAAAAATATGGAAACATTACAACTGACTCCAAAGAAATGCAGAAGTGAAGATTTTACTTTAAAAACTAGTACTCCAAAAGCTCTAAAAATATTGTTATATTCCATGCTTCATCCAAACTGCCAAAGTTAAACTAAGAAGAGATCAATAACTTAAAGAGACCCTATAACAAAGGACGGTATTGTCACAATAATTAAAAAATCCAGTCACACAAAACCAAAACCAACATCTAACTTAAAAAAAAAAAAAAAAAAACAAAAAAAAACAAGTCCAGGTTCAGATGGAATCACAGCAGAATTCTGGAATCCTGCCTGTCTAAAATCATCATAATGTACCATGAGCATAGCACACACAGTAAACATCTTCATTAACATTGGAATTTCAACATCTGAAACATCTGCATACAGCTCCCAAAGGTAAACATGTGAGACGCTGAGGTTGACATGACAGAGTAGCCACATACCGATTGGGGACAGTGATAATCCGGAGTCACTAAAATTATCCTGTAATCTTACTAGATTGTATTTATTCACATTTTTTTGAGGATCGCATGTTTATTTCACAAAGGTTCAAGATGAGAAGGATAGGTCAAGAAGACAACAGGCTTGCTCTCATCAAACCATGGGAGTTACTCAGTTGTTATCAGGAGCCTAAATAAATCAGACCAACACAGCATGATTATGTTGTCTAGGTTTTGGTTTGATTTTGGTTTTGCTTGTTTGCTTGTTTTTGTTTATTTAGGGTTTTTGTTTGTTTTTTGTCGCCTGCAGAGAAGTTAGCATCTGAGAGGAGAAAAGCCCAATTTAGAAAATGACTCCTTGAGAGAAAGCTTCTATGTATCCTTTTTTTTTTTTTTAAATAATGATTGATGTCAGATGTCCCAGACCTTGTGGGTGGTACCAAACCTGGCCACGTTTCCTGATTTGTGTAAGAAAGCTAACAGGGGAAAGCAGGAAATATCACTGCTTCATGACTTACTTCTGCTTGATCTCCTGCTTCCAGTTTTATGCTCTGACTTCCCTCCCTGACTTGACTTTGTGATGGACTTAGATCGGAATGTAATCAGAAATAAAGCTACTCCTACCTAAGTTGCTTTTGATCACTGTGTTTTATTCCGAGCTTAGAAACCCTAACTGATGTAGTGATGAAAATTACCACCAACAGATTGCCAGCGAAAAGTCTGGTGTGTCCCAAGGACACAAATATGCATAGGCACAAAGCATTCCAAAGCCTGAGGTGTTACCCATCAAGGGGTAGGTCAAGGGACAGTTGTTTTGCATGTAAATGGCTAAAACATCAGAAGCCTGCTGAGTGTGTGCTTTGCTGCAGAGCAGGCAAAACCTATAATCATGATTTCTGAATAAATTAGTAGCTTATTTCCATATTTAGGAGACACCTTGGCACATATATTTTGACTACATTCATAAAGCAGACAGTTGAAGCAAATACAGGTTGTCTAGGTGCTGAAGAATTGTCTTCATAGGCTGAAAGCAGCCAAACACGTTTTGAGAGAGAGAGAGAGAGAGAGAGAGAGAGAGAGAGAGAGAGAGAGAGAAAGGAGGAAGGGAAGGAGGAAGGGAAGGAGGAAGGGAAGGAGGAAGGGAGGAAGGGAGGGAGGGAGAGAGAGAGAGATTATATGTGGTGAGTTATAAACACTCTTCAGCACATACATGTGAAACGTGCATATTTCTGATAAAACCCATTTGTTTTCAAGATTTAGGTCATCTATACCTTGAGTAGTATTATAGTCTATGGAAAAAATTTCTGTTTAGTAGTTGATCACAGACTCTACAATTAGTCTCAAACAACAACTAATTAATATTTATTTTGTCTTCATTATTTTGTCATATATGCCTCTAAACATGAATAATTCAAGAAACTGTTTATTTAAAACAAATAAAAAGTAGCAAATAAAATTATAGCATAGAGCTATGCTGAGAATTTGAGAGGAAAATAGGAAAGCTTAAATAACTATGAAATGATAAGGCCCTCATGTATAAACATGAGAATAAATTAACACACTAAATAATATACAAATGTTTATAGCAGAGAAGTAAAGCTGTATACAAACATTTTCTTTTAAATTAGCACTTTAGTATAAATGTGTGCTGTGTATTATGAATCTTTAGAAAGTACAAGCTTGGGATGAAATAGAAGATTGAACACAAGATGTAATATGTTAACAGGCAGATTTAATAAAAAAGATAAATTCAGGTCAAATAACATCAAGTCACTTTGGATAAACATGAAAGAAAAATAAATACAGATATAACAATATTGTCATATGTATGACAGTTATGAGAAAACTCAGGATGCTAAAAGTAAAAAGGACAGATGGTTAAGAATAAAATTAAAAAGAAATCAATAGACAGCTATGAACAAAAATGAAACACAATATGAATATTAAACATCTCTTCCAAAGGCAAACATGAAGGAAAGCAGTCAAATATGTAATTTAATTTGGAGTTCCTAAAATAGAGAACAACAAATCTTTGGATTGAAAGTTCAAAACACAAATGTTACAGATCAATCAATACTAACACACTGCCTGGGGCAGTTAATTGACTTGAAAGATAAAGAATCCCAAAGGCAGCTTGGCAAATCCTATAGTCAACTACAAGAAGGATAAACCCAGCTTAGCCCTGGCTTTTCCATAGTAACTTTCTCCACAATACTACAACATAACTGCAGCAACAAGATTTACAGGAAACAAAAAGTGAGTAGAAACTTCAAACTTAGTTGATGTGTACATCCCCTGTAAAATAATTTTAGATGTGTATTGTAGAGATGTACCACATTCCAAATGCCTACTTTTATGATGCAAATGTTTGTAGATTAAATACATACAAAACATCAATAACTGATAAATGTAAATATTTCCTAACAAATGCAGTGTCACTAAATAAATACAGTGAGTGAAATTTTTCATGAAGGAAGAAGAAAGGAAATAATTATATAATAGTGCATACCTGTATTTAGAGAATAATCAAAAGTCAGTAATTATTTTGAAAGCATCATTTTCTAAACTCTTCAGTCCTATATATTATGTGACTCAAGGATATCAGAGTAAGGATATTAAAAACAGGCAAGAAATATAATTTTTGTTAAGATTATATCCATGCTAAAGGTTTCTTTCTATTGTAAACTCTTTGGCTTTCATAGTTTATTACTGTAGAGCTGACTTAGGGACATAAACTTCCTGAATCTATTTTTCTTAAAAATTAAACACACATGCAAATGAAATAATAAAATAATGTGAAAATGAGATAAGATGATAATAATCAAGATAATATCTTGAAGCACACATAATTATATTGTGTATTAAAATGTCAAGATCAATGTTTTCCTATTTTCACAATTGTGAAATGTGAAACAAGATAACATTGTAAAGATGAAAATGAGTAGTTTGTAGTAATGAGAATATCATTTTGATTAGCAAACAAAAAATACATATTTTAAGTACACATTGAAGAAAAAGTGAACTTGTAATAACATTAACAATTACACTTAATAAAAAGAAATAGGACGTGTGGTCATGCGTACATCTAACCACATATGCCATCCAGCTTTATGCTACTAAAACAAAATCTAGACAAATAAGCTTATGATAAATAATAATAATAATAACAATAAATCTCAGTATGTTCACACTTTTGGAAAATTCAGATAATACCAGGGAGGAAGTATTGCATTTGGGACTTTAGTAAGTAGGGAGCCAGCCACATATGTTTGAATTTAACAGAAGGCAGAGTGACTAGCTTTATAGTGTCCTTTCAAAAGTATACTACCAGGGCTGTATAGATGATTCAGCTATTCCAAGCACTGGCTGTTTTTCCATTGGATCCAGTGCTATCACATAGCACCTTACAACACACTAATTCCAGTTCCAGGGTATCTGATTCACTCTTCAGGCCTCTGTAGACATCACATTAATGTGATAAACAGATAGCAATGTAGGCAAAATACTCATAAACATTATATTTTTTTAGTTGAAATGGGCTCACGAACTAAAATTTCCCACCTTAAATGTAAAACTAATTAGAGGAAAAGGTTAAACACAAAGATATTCCAAAATCAAACAGCAACGATCCAAATATTTTGTGTTAATTGCCACAACATAGCATGGATGTAGTAGCCCTGCAATTAGACAGTTAGAAATGCAAACCATGTAGATGAGTAAATTGGGCTAATCATGATACTCGGTGTGGACAAAGAAGTCCAAATTAATACTAATAGATCCTAAAATTTATACTCTTCAAAACAGCTTTATGCAAATAAACAATTCATTCAAGAAAATAGACTTTAAGATACACTGTTATGACATTTCTTTATGGCTTGGAATCCTTATATTTAATTCTCTGAAAGCTATAGATACGGTAACATACAAAGAAACATTATATATTGTCTCAATATTATAGAAATAGATTAAAACAATTGTATGTGCAAGCATTGCAATTATTCAGTTACTCTGCACCAACCACATCTAGTCCTGGGGGCAAGAGTTTGCTGTCCCCTCTCTTGTCTACTGCACAATGGCATGAACAAGGGGAGATGCCCTTCCCCTACCACCCCTTACAAACTACAACATGCAGGAGAGATGGCTACAAGCTCATGAGAGCAGAAAAACTACCCCGCCCCTCTCAGTCTACAATGTTCAGGAAAGCAGGCCTTCACCTTACCTAGGTAGCACAGTAGAGCTGGCTTTGGTGGTATAACCACAGGTCAACTCTGGTGATGTGGATGTGGGAGAGCTGATGAGCTGACCTACTCATTTACTATCCCTGCCCTGATTCAGGGCTTTGAATTTGCCCATCCCAAAATCTAGCCCATCTGTAAACTGCTGGAGTGTCTGAAGCAGCCTGTCCTGCACATCCAAAGCCACTGGATCTCCATGACACAGGGCAACAAGATATCTAAGAGGATTTCTGGTGGTGAGAATCCAGTTTTGAGAACGTAGCAGAAGCCAGAGGCCTGAAGTAGAACAATGACTCACTGCAGTGAGCATATCCTTGGAAAGAAGTATGGCCTAAGGGTGTACTGTGTGACCCAGTATGACACTCTATAACTTCCTCCATATATCAGTATGTTTTTGTTAGTGTTGTTGTTGTAGTTACTTTATTGTATTGCATTGTATTGTACTGTATTTTGTGGGGAGGTTGCAATGGCAGAGTGCCGATACCCAGGATACAGAGATGAAAAGTTGAATCATGGTGCTTGATATGAAAATAAAGGGCCGGGCATGGTGGCGCATGCCTATAATCCCAGCACTAGAGAGGCAGAGGCAGGCAGATTTCTGAGTTTGAGGCCAGCCTGGTCTACAGAGTGAGTTCCAGGACAGCCAGGGCTACACAGAGAAACATTGTCTCAAAACAAAAACAAAACAAAACAAAAAAACCTGAAAAACAAAAAAGAAAACAAAGAATCAATAAACATTTTAAAGACAGAAATTGGACAGGAATTGTTGATCTGTTTTTGTTTTTTTTTTGTAGTTTTGTTTTTACTCTCAAACAAAGCCCTTCATGTTTTTAGTACTCTTTATCAAATTCATAGCCACACACAGACTAATTCTGTGTCCCAAATAACAAAAAATTGTGAAATACATAGGAAATGAAAATATATGCAAGATGGTCTGATTTTAAAAAAAAATGATTCATAGAAACCCAAAGAAACACAACGCTGTGACCACTGCTCCTTAGGAACTTTCTGCGCTCCCACACAGAAAGCCAATGAATGGGAATTCAAAATGGCATATTACATATCACTACACATTTAATCATTTATTAAGGATTTAGAGTCATTTATTTCAATTTTTAGGACCATAAACATATGAACATAAAACCTGAAGCTAAATATTTTCATAAAATTATTCAATGCTTATATATAAAATACAGAAATAATACAATAAAATGTAGTGTAAGGTCATAATACAAGTTAATAAGATGTTATATTTAGGTCAGGTTAAATATACGAATTTCCTAAAATACTTTATGTGTTGGGAAATCTTTCAAAATTGCTTCTTTGGTTTTTATTTTTCCCTTTGGTAATTTCACATATAAATGTATTTTATTATTATGTCCCTGAACCCTGCTTCAAGTTTCCCCTGGACACTTCTTACATTACTCCTCGAATATTATCTCGACCTCCTCCTTCTCCTCCTCCTCCTGCTCCTCTTCCTCATGCTCCTCCTCCTCATATACCTCCTTCTTCTTCTTTCCAAGTGAGACAAATAAGTGCTACCTATATTGACATGTATAGAAGGAACCATCTACTGCAGCATGTCCAACCTACAATTGCATTCACTATGTCCTTAAAGAAAAATGGCCATTCCCTCCTCCAAAATCTATCAATTACCAATAACTGCTTGGCTAGTGCAGAGCCTTTGAGCTCATTCCATGCCATGGAATTTTATCTACAATTGGCTTATCCTGTGCAAGTTTTGTGCTGGCTATACCAGCTGCTATAATTAATGAGTTCAATGGACCTGTTATGTTTAGAAGATATACTTCTATGATCCCTAGTTCTTATAATGCTTATAAGGACCATTTTTGTGATGTTCCCTAAGATGTATGTGTGTGTGTGTCTAGGTATGTGTTGTGTTTGTGTGTGAGAGACAGAGAGAGAGAGAGAGAGAGAGAGAGAGAGAGAGAGAGAGAGAGAGAGAGGTGTCTTGGTATAGAATGTTACTATTACTACTGTAGAAATTTTATTGTTCAATAAGTATATCTAACCATCATTTCTAATGTGTTCCTATAGTCAATATATAGTTCTTTCCAATTCTAGAAACAAGGTGCATTATTACCAACTGTTATGACATGACATCAAATTTTTTCATTGTAGTTTACGTATGATGGAGATTTTTCATCTGATTTTTTTGCATTATGATTCAATATGTATTTCCTATTTCATGTACATTAGTACAAATGACAAGATCTTATTTTCTTTATAGAATAATAATATTAAATGGCACTTATGTAGCACATACAGATGTTAAGAAACGTGAAATCAATTTTAACATGTTATTTTCTAAATATTTCTTCAATTGTATCAGAGATACTTTCCATGTAAATCTTCAATTTTATCAGAAAATGTTTATAATTCCACATTCAATCAACTTAGAAATATTTTATGCCTACAGTTTTATCTGTATACTTTTCTATGATAATCTTCAATTTTAATATATTTTTCTATATATTTCTTCAATTGTATCAGAAATATTTCCCATCTAAATCTTCAATTTTATCAGAAAATGTTTATAATTACACTTTCAATGAACTTAGAAATATTTTTGTGCCTACCATTTTATCTGTGTAATTTTGATGGTAATATTCAATTTTAACATGTTATTCTATATTTTTCTACAATTATATCAGAAATATTTTCCATATAAATTTTCAATTCTATCATAAAATGTTTCTACTTTTTAAATTAATTTGGCAATGTTCTTTATGTCTACCATTTAACTCCTTAATTTTCAATGAAAATTGTCAATTTTAATGTGTTTTTCTTAATATTGTCAGAAATACTTTCCATGCAAATCTTGAATTTTATCATAAAATGTTTTTACTTCTTTTTCAATAAAAAAATGAAATGTGAAGAAATGAGTTATCCATTAGAACATTGTTGCTAAATCCAAAATTTCAGATAAAGTTAGTGGTGAGGACACACACAAATAAATAGTAAACTACTAAACCAGGAAGGGGGTGTCATGCAGAAAGAGCTGCCGTGGGCAAGTAAGGCTTCCTGAAGAAGGCCCACCATCTTGCTTGGCTACAATGGATGCACTCTGGGGAGGCATGGCCCCAGAGACTTTGGCACATGATTGCTTTTTGCTACTGATGTTTCTTCTCATATTTATTGTTGTCATATTCTTCATTTATTTGGCTTACTGTAAGTGGGTACTCTGAGCCACTCATTGCTTATAGCCTGGGGTAGTAGTCCCCCACTTTTGGGCAAGATTTCTACAGATCAGTTTGAAGATGAAAGTTCTTGAGATAATCTTGTTTAGATGAATTAATAATTTTATGGACTTCCTGATATGATTTAAATGGCTTCATAATGTTACGTTCACTCAAATAATTTTGGGAAATTAGGGTAGTTTATAGAAATTTTAAAGTTAGAATCCAGTAGAATGTGCACTATCCTCATAGAATGAGAAGAGCTGCCTGAGTTAGAGAGAGGAGTACAGTGAGCATCCATGTATGGCAAGCAAGTACTTAAATGTAGTAGCAAGAAAATAGACTTGAGACAAGTTAATGATCAAAGAAGGCACACATTCAAGGTTGGTTAGAGGTTCTTGATATTGTGATCTAGTGATGTGGTAACATGTTTTCTATGTGCACCCATGAATTAGGAAGGTTACGAATAAATAATAAACAATTCTATAAAAATTGAGAATGGATGCTAGTGTAGTTGATCAAGACCTCAAAGAGAAGGCATAAGAAAGATGACTTGTTTCTTAGTAAATGTATATTGTCCTCAGCCAGGTACATGGAGAAACTTGCTACCATAGACTTTGGCCTGCTTAAACTTTGGTAATCTATGTCAATATCATTCTTTTTTTTTATTTTTATTTTCTATATTCTATGTTTACATTCCAAAGGCTTTCCCCTTTCCCAGTTCCCCCCCATATGTCCCATAATTCCTCTCCCCCCCAACTATTCCCCAATCATCCCCCCCCCACGATTTCTCTGTTCTGGGTCTACAAAACTGGATCCAATCTTTACAGGCCCAGGGTCCTCTCCTTTCTTCTTCTTGGGAATCATTTGACTTGCTAATTGTGCCTTGAGTATTTAGGGCTTCTGGGCTCATTAATATCCACTTATCAGTGATTGCATTTCAAGTGTATTCTTTTGTGATTGGGTTAACTCACTTAGGATATTTTCCAGATCTAACCATTTACCTACAAATTGCATGATACAGAAAATGTGGTATATTTATACAATGGAATACTACTCAGCAATTAAAAATAATGAATTCATGCAATTTGTCAAGATCATTCTTAATTTGTGGTTACAATGAACTGTGGCAAGAAAGACAGATTCGAATTCTTTAGTTAGATTTGTTTCAAAAAACAAACACATCATCAATAAACCCTTTACAGTTTCCGCTTGTGTAATGATATTTTTCTGTTTTGAAGAATATGTTTTAGTCATGACCGTTTCTAGAAAATTAATGATTTGTGGAATAAGGTAATTAACTTTTGTCCTAGGGAGTATAAAAAGGTCTAAGAAAAAAATACTAGAGCCTGCCTTGCTTCAACCATTCTCTCTCTGTGTGTGTATGTGTGTGTGTATGTGTGTGTGTGTGTGTGTGTGTGTGTGTGTGTGTGTGTGTGTTTGACTTCCTCTTTCTTTCTCTAATTACTACCTGCCATAGCCAACAGCATCAGTCAGTCTCTATCTGGACTGAGCCCCACTCAACATCTTTTCATGGTGTGCCCCTTTAAACTTCTTTTACTAATGACCCCAACTGCTGATGGCACACTTCACTGCCTGCCTCAGTTTACCCTGTAGTGTCATAGCTGACCTTTGACAAAGGAAAGTAGCCTTTCTACAAGCAACTATATCTTTGATATCTTCAACATACCTTTATATAATGCTAAATAAGCATGCATATGTTTGGGGCCATTGCAAAAATTTTAAGAATAACAATACCTACTCAAAATACAAGAAAAACACTGCAGAAGGAAGCACTGGGAAGGGGGGGTCATAGATGAGAGATGAAGGTAAGTTAAGCAAGCTACACTGAGCAAGCCAGTAAACAGTACTCCTCCATAGCATCCACCCTCAGGTTCCTGCATTGAGCATCTTCCCTGGCTTCTCTCAGTGATGGAATGGGACCTAGGAATTACATGCACAATTAAGCCTTCTTATCCCCAAGTGTTGGTAGCCAGCTGTGCCATTCCCAAAGATGGCGCCACCTTCCCGCCCTCTGGTCAGCAGCTTGCGGGCTATTGTCCACCTAGAGGGCTACAGCATGCAAGCGCTTACCATGTAATAGCCCGTTCTCTGGGCATGCTAATTAAGCATTGTAGCAGAAGCCAATCAGGCATTACACAGGTCTCCTAAGCATATATAAGCAGTGCCTTTTCCTCTCTCGTGGTCCTTCCCTCTCACTTCATGATAAGAGCTGTACAATAAAGTTATGCTACAGAAGAATCCTATTGTCTAGTGTTGTCCTTGCTGGCGAGACGACAGCGCACAACACCCAAGATTCTGTTGGTCATGGTGCTTTATTGTAGTAATAGAACCCCAAGTAACAAAAGGAGATAAATAAAATCTAAACAGTGCAAACTCCAAATTATCCTGTTAAAAACCCCTATGGGAATACATGAATACAATAACCAACCTTGAAAATCAAAAACCAATATCAAAGTCAACATACGTTCGGATAAAATTTTCTTTATGAACATGTCTGATGAAGGCTTTATAATGCAATTGCCTAAAATGATCAAACAGAAACAAGTACAGGATTTGTGAGACTTTATATTTTAGCCAACCCAATCTTCTTAAATGTTATCTAGATTTTCCATGGCTGTAGATGAAGATATAATGTTTATATAATGTTTATAGTGTTCCATCTAGGAACACTATACACATGCTTAAACATTTAAATAAGTTTAAAGTACATTCATTAATACTCCCATTGAATATCATGGATTACAGCAGTTTAAGTGTATCACTGCACTATTTCAGTAAGGTGTTTCTTCCTGGAGCCAAAGTGTTTGGTCATTTCTTGATCATGTATCATGTCTAACTGATATGATCTTAGGGGAAGCACCTAAGACAGTGTTTTCTGGACTTACTCCAAGTCACAGAGGTTATCCTCTAAATATCACTCTTTCAATCACTCTGATCTAATGGCATCCATAATAGAAGTAAATAGAGACACTGAAATAGACATGACAAGTAGTGTTTAATTATTGAGGAAAATTAACAAATATAGAATTTTCTTAATTGTAGAAGTTCACTGAAACTAAGTTATGCTAGGTATACAATACGTAGTCAGAACAATGGCATGGATTGCAAAGAACCAGAGTCACTATAAGTTATAAGAACATTTGTATATATTGGGCATTCAACAATGTGAAAGATACGGAAAACATTGGCCATTTTGAATAGTTATATTTACTATAATAAAAACTCTTTTACCCTACTAAAGTAGAAGACATTGTCAATCTCAATTCTCAAAATTAAATCATAAAGATACCAGAATACTGTATATGAATACCCTTAAAATGTTGAAAGAAATAAAACATCTAAATTACCAATAAAACCAGAAAGGTACTAATGAAAATTATAAAATAAAATAACAGTATACAGGATAATTCATTTGGCTTTGTAAATACACTGCGAACAAAATGAGAGGGAAAACAACACACAAAAATATGTGCATAATACATTACCAGTACATGAATAGTGTCAATATCACAGTGTGTGGACCATGTCACAGTATGTGCAGAATATCAGTGTCACAGTGTGTGCACACTGCCTGTGACTCAGTGTGTAGACCGTGTCACATTGTGTGGACAGTGTCTGTGTCATAGTGTGCAGACAGTGTCAGAGTGTGTAGATAGTATCTGTGTCACAGTTTGTAGACAGTGTCACAATGTGTGGACACTGTCTGTGTCACAGTTTATTGACACTGTGTCACAGTGTGTAGAGAGTATCACAGTGTCCTTGTCATAGTGTGGACAGTGTCCTTGTCACTGCACTTGTACAGTATCAGTGTCACAATGTGTTGACAGTATCATCGTTACAGTGTGTGGCCCATGTCATTGTCACAGTATGGGCAGTGTTAGTGTTACAGAACGTGGACATATAGAGAACATAGGGAATGCAATTCAAAAGAAAAATATATATAATCTTCACAGTAAAATAAAATAATGCTGGAAGATGATCAACAACTTTTGAGATTACCCAGAAGCATGACTCATCCTTCTTCACTTAAGAATCATCCTCAATCTCCTGAAACCCATGTGGTAACAGACAGCATTAACACCACTCTCCACTGTGAGGAAGCATGAAAAATCCAAAGAAGGCCATTAAGCTCACATTTACTTCCATAACAAATTTCCCATATATACAAAAGACAAATCCTGCAGATACCATTGAGATAATAAAATTGTTACATTATAGAAATAATTATATTATTTTATTGCTGATTGTTAAATGGTCAAACACAATTAAACAAACGACAGTTATGGGTACTCTTAAATTGTCAGCAATATTATAACACCAATTATTATTTGTTTGTACATAGGAGAACATAGTTTAATATGTACTATTAAGTGGAAATGAAAGTTATAAACTATTGGTAACATTTCTTTGTGAAAATGAAGTAAATAAGAATACATTTCAATTATTTATAGATATATAGTAAAAATAATTAACTAAAAATAAGGCTAATGGAGTATCAAGAATAGATAATGTAAAGATAGAACTAATATTTTTCTTTTAGTGTATCAAAAATACAAATTTAAAATTTTTCTCAGAGATATAATCTGTCTATATTAAATTAAAAATCTAGTATGATAACATATGATTATGACTTTCATATATTCTTTGAATCATTTTATTTTTATGGTTTACTTATATATACAAATATATTACATCAACATAATCTTATCAACACAAACTAGAGCCAACATAAGACTATGCCATAATTTACAAATTAATTCAAAATAAAATTATACATTATTAATAGGACCACAAAATAAAATCTGGCCATTTTAAAAGACTAAATACAAACTGGTTTTTAGAAATCATTCATACAAGTGTCTTAGGTCATAATAACTGGGTCCTTTGTAAATCAATAAGTTTCACATCTGGAACTTGTGAACAAATAATCATGAAATCTGATTTTCATTCCTAAAATGCTATTTTTTAGAAACCATAATCATCTAAACATGCAAGATTCTGGCTTAATATATTTGCTAAATATTACACAGATGCAACTACATCTTATTTTAAAATCACAAATATACTCCTATCAGTGTGAAAATTGCTAGGTAATATAACTCATTTAACTAGTTTTTATAAGAATAATGTGTCATCCACAGTTTATCATTGCAAACCTATAAAGTTTAATAGCATGACATTAAAATGAATACATGCACCACAAAGAGAGGAAATAACTCTTTACAATGACTAAAATTAATTGTTGCTTTCCCTAATAGATATATCTTTTACTTTCTATATAATGTAAGTAGGTCACTGTGCAAAAATTTCTTTTATTCTTTTATTAGTATTTAGTAGATATATCAAATAACAATAAACACATGAATGTACTCTAATTTTCAGAACTAACAAATATTTATAATTAATATTATATCCTATATTTACCTTTTAAATTGTATCTGATTTTAAACATTAAATAAATATTTCAAATATAAATTTGTAAACTAACATTTACATAGTCAAAGTAATTAATATACAGATACGTTATAAGTACATATGTAATTGATGAAAGCAAATAGAACTTGAAGCTGTTGCACTATAATTTATCAGAGTCTATAGATGAAGAATAAAACTATAATTATTTCTGGGAATATCAATTAAAGAGAAGGGGTAATAAAGCATACATCTGTATAATTCTGATTTGAGGGAACAAAGTGAATAAAATGCAAGATGCTCCTTTATCCAGTGAACACACTCTGAGATGTCATATTGAGCAAGGTACATATTTGAATTATATATTTAATGAGATTGCAAGTGATGTAAGCATGATTGTTCATATGTATAACCCCAGACTTTATGAAGATGGAGCAGTGAATTGAAGTGAGCCTGATGTCAGGCTGGAAAACATGCAGGAAGAAGCTACTGACTAGTATTATAGAATTATTCTGGCTGTTTGAAAGAAAACCAAGGTCTTTTATGTGCAAATCCCTGAGATTGTAAATGATGAAAACACATATGTGTATTCATACCCACACATACACTCACATTCATCCCTACACACATACATACATACACATGCATACATATTTACATACACACACTCACATTTACATACAACACACATACACAGATACACATACACATTCACACAAACACATATTAACCTGACCTCACACTGTATACAAGAGAGAATGAAAAGACTTTAAAGAAAAGTCGTCTTTATGAATCAGAGTACTTTTTATTAAGAAATGTCACTTGAAGATTGCTTTGAGTTACAATGCCACTGAGAATTTAATTAGATTTAGAAGATACTTTGTAAGAATGATATGCAAGATGGTTGACAAATTTATGTATGTCCTTCTAAAAGATTCAGTATATGAGAATAATATTGATGATGTTGATAATAACCTGATGTACTAAGATTTAAGTGACATCAATTTCCTTGATACAAGTTTGAAATAAATGTGAACATTTAATATTTACAAAATAAATCTATGAAAATTAATACTTGTCTATGGAGAAAAATAAGATTTTTTTTCTTTTTTTTAATTTTATTTTCTATATTCTATGTTTACATTCCAAAGGCTTTCCCCTTTCCAAGTTCCCACCCACCATAGTTCCCATAGTTCCTCTCCCCCCCATCTGTTCCCCAATAATTCCCCCTCCCCCCTCGGTTTCTTTACTAAACTGGAAGCAATCTTTACAGGCCCAGGGTCCTCTCCTTTCTTCTTCTTGGGAATCATTTGACTTGCTATTTGTGTCTTGAGTATTTAGGGCTTCTGGGCTCATTAATATCCACTTATCAGTGATTGCATTTCAGGTGCATTCTTTTGTGTTGAGTTCATACTTTTATCCCAGGATATGAAGGAAAAATATACATCAAAATTATACAGTAAAAAGAGAAATAAAATTATGAATTTAGAGTTATCAATAATCCATGAGAAACCTCATGGCTGATGGTGATAATGATCTGAACTCATACAGTGTGTATTTTGAGGCTAGTAGTATGCCTCTTGGTTTGCTACCATTAATAAATTTACTATTTGTGCCCAGAACAACTATAAAGTTAGACGTTGCACAGATAATAAATTATTCATAATTATACAATTTGTTATTGGCATAGTGACAACATATATTCCAAAGTTTTGTCCAGTGCTTCTGTGGGTCTTCTCTTTGGGCATGTCGAACATTTCTGTAGATGAGAAGACTGTCACAGAGTCTAAGTAGTATGATGAGGGACCATTATGAATGGACTATGACCTCCCATTCAGACTCAATTCCCCAATGTCCTATAGTGACTTCAGTACACAGGTAGGGTTCCAGATGCAAGCAAATAATAAAAGTGATCGGATTGCTCACTGATTTTTCTCTTAAGCATCATCAAAGCTCAAACAAACAAAACAGTTTTGCACAAGCCATTAACCTTCACAGATGATGTGGAGCTTCCTAGAGATATCTTTGATCAAGAGTTCCACTTGGAGCATAAAATTATTCTACATCTGTGCTTTATATTTGTGTGTATGTATTTATATGTATAATTATATATATATATAATATATACATATACATACATACATATAAATGTTTTATTTTATCCATCACATAAAATGGATAAAATGCATAAAATCTTCATTTTGTCAAATGTGTTTGGTTGCGTATTTTTAAATTGGACATTGATGACATTTTATGACTATTTTGAAAACAAAGAAACTAACAGAGAAGAGGGATCAGAAAATGTTGTGTCATCAGATAGCACATCATCTGTTAGTTTCAGTTGCCTCCGGCAAAAGGCAAGCTGTTATTTTCCATCTCATTTTAGTTTAGTTTTTTTATAAACCTGATTTGTTTTCTGAGGTCACTAATTATGTGTTATTTAATTTAAGATGCTATTCTCTAAATAAAATGAAAAATGATAAATTGTTTACATCATAATTTGTTATTTGGATGTCAATATTTCCATTAGAAATTAGAGATCTTGTCTAAAACTAAGAACCTTAATTTCTGTGATAATCTGATTTCATCAGCATTTTATTGACAAACTAAGCAGTTTGTCAGTACTTAGTAATGTATAGTGGTAAAATATATCTACTAATTCAATCATAGCATCTCAGACAAGTATCATAATATAAATACTTGGTTTGTTGATCTTTGCAGAAAGGACATTTGAATGCAAATATTTAAGAGTATGCTAGTAAATATGCAAAGCAATTTTTTGTTCTTAATATTTTACTTGAACTAATTGTACATAATAGATCAAATACAGTTATAACTCAGAATGAATGAATGTGTAGTGAATGATTGAGTTGCAACATTTTGCTTCTTTAAAATGTTCTAGAAATAATTATTTTATTAGTGATCAAAAACTACATATATCATCCAGGATATTTTTTCTTTTCTCTTGATTAAATTTAACTTCCATAATTATTTTATGTGATAGTTTAGTAAGTTACATTATTCTACATATTACAGCATAACATATAAATCAATACAAAACACCAGATTTATATGTCATATGTAGTACAAGTTGCATTTTACTAAAATATGTTTATATTTTATTGATTGAAAGAAAAAATGGCTTGCTTATTACTTATTAATAAGCTATGTAAAAAAGATACACTGTTCTTTAAAATGACTTATTTTTATGACCTATATTTTATGATAGATAAAAAAATTTAAAGTCTTCATGATATTAAGTATGCATTACACACACACACACACACACACACACACACACACGTTTATTTATACATTTTGAAAGTCCTCAGGAATAAATGTCTTCAGGTCAAGACAATTGAGAACACATTTTTCCAGGTTCTGATCGACTTTATCTCAGGGAACTTGTCTCTTGGACTTACTTTATCTGCAGGCTATAAACTCAAATACATATGAAGTAGAGTGTGTACAATTTAAAAACTGTTATTTGGGAATGCACATTTGTAGCTTAAAGCAAAACAAAGTAAACTAACCACCCCAAACAAATAAACAAAGGCAAGAAGATAAAATAAGGGCCATAGTTTTTAATCTCTTCTAGATTATAAGTGTCTTTAGTCAAGTTTAGAAGTTGAATATGTCAGGAAAGTATACAGCATATATGCATGTTGACTCATAAGACAAATAAGAACTCTGGCATAATAGCTCAATCCTGAAATTTTAGCAATGTGGAAGAGGCAAGGATTATCTTCTGACATTCTATGCACTTACACTCACTTCAAGAAGTAAAAGTTCATTTAGAGAGACTTTGGAAGACAGAGAAGCTAAAATATCTTCAAAGGAGTCTACACTAGATAACTAGGTTGGCAGACTTCAGATGTAAAGAGTATGTGAGAACTCTGTTGTGAGTAACACCATTTGAAATACTTAGGCTGTTGAAAGGTTAAGGTTTTATAAGCATAGGTTTTGATGTTTAAGTAGTTGGGGAAGAAAAAACCATTTGAATTTGTGTAAAAGTCAATTATTGCTAATTTTTTGTGTGCAGTATTAACAGCTCTGTCATCTAGTTTAAGAATAAGAGAAATATAGAAAGGTTAACCTGCTTTATAGACCCAACTGTAGTGTATTTTCCATTAGTGTGTTTGTTAATGTGTAATTGGTAGTAGGGCAGTTACATTTCAAAACTGCTAGTTGTATAAATCTTTCCTCTTCCCAACCCCCCAAATAAAGTGTACTTATATCTCTGTAGTTCTACCCATTAACCTGAGATTTTTCTCAATATCATCTTTTCATTCACAGTGAAATTCCAATATTTGTATACCTCAAATTTTCATTGTTCATTTGCACATTGATGGACATCTATGCTGATTCTGTTTCTTAGCAACTGTGACTTGATCAATAATAAAACAAATGAGCAAATCTATCTGTAGCATGTCATAAATTCATTTGGATGCCTAGGAGGAGGATAGCGGGGTCAAATGTGTGCTCTGTTTCTAACTTTCTGAAGAATCTCCACAAGTACTTTCATAGTGGCTGTACTAGTCTACATTCTCACAAAGAGTGAAAAAAATTCTCCTTTTCTCATAACTTCTGTGTTTAATAAGTTAGTAATAGGCGTTATGGCACAAATGAAATAGTATCTCAAGGCAGATAACTTTTTAAAACTTGAATTCTATGTAGTTAATGATGTTGAACATTCTTTAAAGTGCTTATTAGCCATTAATATTTCTTGTTTTCAGGAACCTTTATATAATTCCAACACATGCTATTTGACTTATTCATTTTCTTGGTGTTGAGTTCTTTAGAGTTTTTTTTAATGTATTTTACATATTAATCATTTCTTGAGCGCACAAGTAACAGTTGTGTGAATAAATATTTGTTCCACCATGGGGGAAAAATGAATTCAGGTTAAATTAAGTGTGGGACCCAAGTCCATATGGTGAACCAATGGGTTACAAGTAAGAGAACTGCTGAAGCAAAACTTACAGGAACAGAAATAAAGGTAGCTGCATGCCCCAAATCTGTGCAGAACAGCACAGATGACATCTCAAAAAAGCTCACAGGTGAAATGCTCAAGGGTTTGGCGAGGGTCTCTTCCTGTTGACTAAGATGGTCTGAGGCACTTCCATGCAGATCATCTGCTCTAAGTCTTCTATACAACTTTCAGCCACATTGTCTGCACTGAGTCTGTTCTAGGCTGTTCTGTCTTGCTGAGGCTTCTTCCTTCCTTCCTTCCTTCCTTCCTTCCTTCCTTCCTTCCTTCCTTCCTTCCTTCCTTCCTTCCTTTCTTTCTTGAGACAGGATTTTTCTGTGTAGCCCTGGCTGTTCTGGAACTCACTCTGTAGACTAGGCTGGCCTCGAACTCAGAAATCTGCCTGCCTCTCTGCCTCCCAAGTGCTGGGATTAAAGGTGTGAGCCACCACCGCCTGGTGCTGAGATTATTTCTTAGCAGTCCTTATTGCTTATGCTGTTTGAGGATCTAGGGTTAAGTATTGTCAAGTTCAGGGACTTTCTGAAGTTATTGGGTTGCTCAGTGAGTCAGATGAATGAGCTGCTCTACAATGTTGCCTCCCTTTGCATACCCCATCTCTTTGAGCTTCCCTCTAAGACTGAAGGTTTTACTTCACTGGAAATTGCTACATATATTTTGTTTTCATTCTATAATCACCCTTTCACAAAATAGTAGTTTCTTTCATGGTACAACGAAATTTTATTGTCTTGAAATGCCATTTATCAATTACTGATTTTGTTTTGTGAGCAGGTAGAATCTTATTTAGAAAATCTTTGCTTCTGCCTAGCGTATTGTAGCATATTTCCTAATTTTCTTTCTAGGATTTCCAGGTTTATGTGGGGACATTTGATCTGTTTGGTATTTTATGCTCTTACATGCAGATGCCCAGTTTCCCCAGCATCTTTTCTCGAGGATACAACTTTTTTTTTCTCTGTAAGGTTCTGGCATCTGGCAAAAAAAGAACAGCTGGAGTTGAGAAACTACTTTATTTGAAAAAAAATAGGGGGTAGCTGGAGAAATGAATTAACATCCTTGGCCCATAAAGACAAGCATATGTTTTCTCTCATATGTGTGCCATAGCTTTGTGTCCTTAGATATATGTATTGTACTTGGAATATCAATAGAACTCAAAGAAACTAGAAAGGGTCCATTAAGTAGGGAGAGGGATTGCTTTAAGGAAGGGGACTAATAGGGATAGGTACTATTAAGTTCAAGAGTAGCTTTACTGGAGTTTGCAAAGTTAAGCAGGTTGGGACAGCATAGGGAGTGAAAAAGGAAAGTTAACCAAAATGAAGGGTTATACAAAAGGAATATATGCAATCATACTACAGGGTAAACTACATCTAAAGAGGAAAATGCATCCTAATAAGTGAAGTGAAGTCCAAGAGAGACAAGAGATGAGTTCAAATTCCAACAATCTTACTAAATATCCAGATCTTTATCACTCTGCTGAGAGCCATGATACATATCTTATTTTGTATGCTGTATCTCACGGCTTCTGTAATGGTGCCATTTCTATAAATGTTTAAGAGTAACTGGAGATAAGTGATGCTATTTATCTGGGAGAGCAACTTGAAAATCTAGGCTAAATATAATATGCAACACTAAAGTATTCTAACCAGGAAGGTAATTAGATTTTGTTATCCACTCAAAGATAGCTAAACTTGAGAACAATTCCAGAATTAATTTAGCTAGATTTTTATTCAGACAGAATACAGATATGTAAAAACTATGCATTCAAGATTTAATTTATAGTGAGTACTTAATTCCGTTTTGTTTAGAGGTTTCGTTCCTTGTTATTGTTAAAAAAATCAATACCATTGCACAGAATAATGAGTAAATTCTTTCATTTACACAGATCCTTAACATGTATGCTTTGTTTCCTAATTTGATTAGGAAAGCCAAAGACAGATGGTCAGAATATGTTTAATAAAATGACTACAAATATCTTTCAAAATAATTTTCTGAACTTATTTTTTAGTAAGAAAATAGTTGCAGAAATATTTAAGTGATTTTCACGTCTTCTAGGTTTCATTCACCCAGATAATTGTCAACAACTTAAATTGTCCTATGGATACTAATAAATGCCACTTATTATCAGCACTCATAAAATTCTGAGGTTTCATGTATTATCTACAATGTTTTTATAAGTTTTGCTATTTTAAAAAGTCTTGAATCTGCTATCTGCAATGGTATGTAGAAACAGAGTTCCTTTTAAATAAGACTTCTACCCTATAGTTAATGTCTACTACTACAAGAGTCATTCAGTATTTCCATATTCACAAAGTATACAATTATATTCTGCATTTTTATGTTGTTTACTGGAATGGTAACTAAGTTGTATATGTTTAACAACAGTTGGCAATTTTATGTTGCTCTTGATGCAGTATTTCATTGTTTCTCAGAAACTATCATTTTGGCACAGTAGGAATCTGGCCTCTATTTACTGAGGAAAACAAGCTGTAATCTTTATAACATATGACATATAATTTTCATGTTGAAATAAAATTGTATTAACGATAGCTGGCACCTGTTAAAACATAATTTCTATTTTTCTGTATGTTTTTGAGCATTGGGGGGATAATGTTTATTATTATAGGTACAAATATTGTAGTAGATGTTTAAAACATTGTGAAATAGAAGACAAGTATATTACTTATCTATTTGAATTTCTTTTACCATTAAATATGCCAATATTTGAATTCTAAACACTTTCAAATAAAGAAGTTGTACAATTATATCACTTATGTCTGTATATTTGTGTGTGTGCATGTTTGTGTATATTTATTTAGGTGCTGGTGAATATGTATTATTATTTGCACAAGTGTGCATACACAGAGAACCTCCTAGGTTAAACTGAAATACTTTTATCATCACTAGTTTTTTGCTACATTATTTTTATTTTTGAGAATTTATTACATCATATCCCCTTCCTCTTTCCTCCATTCTTCAAATCCTTTTACTCTCTTTGAAATCCATGGCCTCTTTTGGTTTCACTAATTGTTGTTACACCTAAATACACACACACACACACACACACACACACACACACACAGAGAGAGAGAGAGAGAGAGAGAGAGAGAGAGAGAGAGAGAGAGAGAGAGACAGAGACAGAGACAGAGACAGAGAGACATACATATTTAATTTATAAATATTATACATGTGAAATAAAGCCTAACTATAAACTGCTTAATGCTAATGCTGTCTAATGCTACTTGTATGTGTATTTCAAGACTGATCATTTGTTAATGGATATTTCTGTGATTTTCCTTGAGAAAGAGTATTTCTTCTGCTCGCAGCATTTCTTAGTAGGCTGTGATAGACTTCATCCCACAAGAGATGGGAGCAGATTCTGTGAATCTCAGTCAAACACTAGGTGAAGCTCAGGGAATACTACAGAAGAGGAGCGAAAGGATTATAGAAGCCAGTGGACTCAACTGCCCCACAAAAAAGGCCACAGAATCAGCTAAGCCAGGGTGATGGGAGATAACAGAGACTGGACCAACAATCAAGGAGTAAGCATGGGTCTAAGCTAGCTTCTCTGAATATTTGTAATGGTTATATAACTGGGTGTTACTGTACAACACCCAACAGTGGGTACAGGCACTGTCTCTTATAATGTTCCCTGCTTTGGGAACCCATTTTGTCCTACTGGGTTGCCTAATATGAATGGGGTACCTTAATATGAAGGGATGCCTTAATATGAAGGGATGTGCCTAGACTAATTGCAACATGATATGCTATGATATGCCATGTTTGGTTGCTATCGCTGGAAAGCCTGCCCTTGTCTGAAGGGAAACAGAGAAGCAGATTTGAGATAAGGGGGAGGGCAGAGAGAAGGACTCAGAAAAGATTAGAGAAAATGGTTGGCATGTAATATGTGAAAAATATAAATAATCAAAAGCTGTGGATAGCATAAATGAATGGTTGAATATTTATGAAACCCGAAGTATGTAAATTGAAGAGAAACATGCTGCGCTCTTCACCTTTTATTCACTCCTACAAAGATGTACTTAAAGCAGGACATGTATGATATTTTAAGTTACTAATGAACATAAGAACCATGATAAATAGAAAAAGTAGAACTAGTACCAGACTAGTTACAAGTCTATAGACAAAAGACTGAATATTCTTTTGGTTCACATTAGGAAGAAATGCTCAAAAAGCATTAGAACTTATCAATCTTGCCAAATCAAAACTCGTTTTCTTTTTTTTTTTTCATTTTTTATTTGTTATTTTATTTATTTACATTTCAAATGTTATCCTCCTTCCCAGTTTCCCTTCCACTTACCGCCTAGTCCCTCTCCCTTCTCCCTGACTAGAGGGTGCTCCCTCACCCACCTACCCACTCCTCCAGTTCTCTAGCATTACCCTACCTTGGGCTATCCAGCCACCACAGGATCCAGGGTCTCTCCTCCCACTGATGCCCAATAAGGCAATCCTCTTCTACATATCCAGCTGGAGCCATGGGTCTCCCCATGTATATTCTTTGGTTGCTGGTTTAGTCACTGGGAGGTTGTGTATGTGTTCCTAAACTCTTTTTCCTAACTTCTCGATTGGTGTCCCCGCACCTAGTCCAATGTTGGGCTGTGTACATTGACATCTATATTGGTCCAGCTCTGGCAGAGCCTCTCAGGGGACAGCTATACCAGGCTCCTGTCGATAAGCACTTCTTGGCATCAACAATAGTATCTTGGTTTGATGTCAGCAGATAGGATGGATCCCTAGATGGGGCAGTCTCTGGATGGCCTTTCCATCAGTCTTTGCTCCACTCTGTCCCTGTATTTCCTTTTGACAGGAAGCACTCTGAAATAATATTTTTGAGGCAAGTGGGTGGCCCCATCACTCAACTGGAGGCCATGCCTATCCACTAGATAAGGTGTCAACAGGTTCTATCTCCTCTTTACTGGCTGAGACGCACTAAAACAATGTTCAACATTCTGTCATCAGGGAAATGCAAATCAAAAGGACCCTGAAATTCCACCTTTTACCATTCAGAATGGTTTAGATCAAAAACTCAGGTGACAGCAGATGCTGGTGAGGAAGTAGAGAAAGAGGAACACTCCTCCATTGCTGGTGGAATTGCAAGCTGGTACAATCACTCTGGAAATCAGACTGGCAGTTCTTCAGAAAAAGTGAAAATAGTTCTCCCTGAGGACCCAGTTATGCCACTCCTGGACAAATACAAAGAAGCTGCTCCAACATAGAACAAGAACACATGCTCCACTATGTTTATAGCAGTCTTATTAATAACAGCCAGAAACTGGAAATAACACAGACAGCCCTAAACAGAGGAATGGATATAGAAAAAAAGTGGTAAATTTACTTAATGGAATACTACTCAGCTATTAAATAAAATCACTTCATGAAATTCACTGGCAAATGGATGGAACTTGAGAAATATCATTCTGAGTGAGGTAACCCAGTGACAAAAGAACACACATGGTATGTACTTACTGATATTGATATTGATACATGAATATTAGCCAAAAGAAACTTGGAATACCCTTGATACAGCACACAGACCATATGAAACCCAAGAAGAAAGAATATCATATCATATGGATGCTACAGTCCTACTCAGAGGGCAGAACAAAATAATCTTCAGGAAGTGGAGGGAATGAGGGATCTGGGAGAGATAGAAGAGAGGGAGGGAAAGGGGGGATCAGTTCATATATGGGAGAAGATGGGGGAGAAGTGCAGACGGTCAAGAATTTGAAAGGAAGTCTATAGCAGTTGGGGAGGGGTAACTGGGGATAACCACTAGAAATTCCCAGATGCCTGGGAACCAACAGGGTCCCAGTACACAACAATGAGGGCATTATCTGAAAACAAGCCTCTTGTTGCTTATGCTGTGACCTATCCTAATACTGACAAGAATAGGGGTAGAAGAAAACACATTTGCATATATATATAGGTGAAGTTGACTCTTATGACATAGGAAATTACACAAGATTTTGTGGAATATATAGAACCATTAAAACATATCTAGATTCCAAAGTTTGAAATAGTCTATATTTCCAATAATTCAAATTCTTTCAAGGATAATGTTTAATAATTAAGAAATGGTGTTTGTGTGCCCAGCTTGTTATAATGAAAAAATTCCTATAATGTATGCACTAACAGAACATATACAGTATATATTAATAGTGTTCAGATGATTTTACTATTCCTACTGAATCTCATAAATGTGTAGATCAGGAATGTGCTATCTTCAATTGAATAATAACTTTTTAGCAAATACTAACATTTTAAGATGTGTGTAGGTGTCCACTGAGGGAGAAAGACATTGTGCCAAGGTATTTATGAATTATATATAAAACATAGAAAAATCTTAGTTGTTTCAGTTCATAAAAATACATAGAGCATCTTTTTTTCTAGGATTTTAATAGGCTACTGAAGAAAATATATATTCATAAATAAAGGTCAGAATTTAATGCTATACATAAATACATTTGTTAAGGCTATGAAATGAATAATACTTTTTAAAATATAGACATATCATGTATAGTTTTTTTAAGATATCAAATATTTTTTAATTGGATATATTCTATATTTACAATTCATTTCCCTTTTTCTGGTTCCCCACCCCCCAAAGGTCCACATGCCCTTTTCCTTCCCCTTGCTCCCTCTTCCACCCCTTCCCTCTTCCTTGTTCTAGTATTCCCCTACACTGATGCTTTGATCCTTTCCATCACCAGTGTCCACTCCTTTCTTCTTGTCAGACATCATTTGGTATGTGATTTGTGTCTTTGATGTTCCAAGATTCTAGGCTAATATCCACTTATCAGTGACTGTATACCATGGGTATTCTTTTGAGACTGGGTTACCTCACTTAGTATGATGTCCTTCAGCTCCATGCATTTCTCTAAGAATTTCATTAATTCATTGTTTCTAATGGCTGAATAGTACTCCATTGTGTATATATACCACATTTTTTGTATCCATTCTTCCGCTGAGGGACATCTGGGTTCTTTCCAGCTTCTGGCTATTATATATAAGGCTGCTATGAACATAGTGGAGCATGTGTCCTTATTGCATGCTGGGGAATCTTCTGGGTATATTCCCAGGAGTGGTATGGCTGGGTCCTCCAGAAGTATCATGTTCAGTTTTCTGAGGAACCGCCAAACTGATTTCCAGAGTGATTGTACCAGCTTGCAGTCCCACCAGCAGTGGAGGAGTGTTCCTCTTTCTCCACTCCTCGCCAACACCTGATGTCTTCTGAGTTTTTGATCTTAGGCATTCTGACTGGTGTGAGGTGCATATCATGTATAGTTAGGCTGGTAATTCTAATTTTAATATTGGTAATTTCCTTTTCAATTTGCAATTATATTTGTAATCATATCCAGAGGTTAGGCATGGGCACCCATTTGTGGGATGGGGCTACATCCATATCCAAAATTTTTACCCAGAATTACTCTTGTATAAAGGAAATACAGGCACAAAGAGTAGAACAGAGTCTGAAGGAAAGGCCATCCATAGACTGCCCACATGCAGACACCAAACCAAGACACCATTGTGGATGCCAAGAATTGCTTGCTGACAGGAACCTGATATGGATGTCTCCTGAGAGGCTGACCTCTCAGCCAGATTGCCAGATCCTGACCAATACAGATGAGGATGCTTGCAGCCTACAATCAGACTGAGCACAGGGACCCCAATGGAGGAGTTAGCGAAGGACTGAAGGAGCTGAAGGGATCTTACTAGCATCAGTGGCAGGGGAGGCCCTTGGTCCTGTGAAGGCTTGGTGCCCCAGTGTAGAGGAATGATATGAGGCAAGAGTGAGTAGGCCAAAGGCGAACATCCCAAAGGAAACAGGGTAAGAAGGATGGGATAGGGAGTTTGCAGAGGAGAAACCAAGAAAGGGAATAATATTTGAAATATAAATAAATAGAATTAAATTAAAAATAATTTCAGAATCAACAAAACTTCTGTTTAAGTTTCATAAAGATTTTAGTAAATGGATTTGGCAGACAAGCTGTCATCTATTGACTAAAAACCCCAGAGATTATCTGGATGATTTTGTAGCAATTACTTCACTTAAAAGCAATGTATCGATACAAACACCAGCCATATAAAATTTTGTGGAAAGTAAGTTTTCTTCATTTCCAATATTAAAGATAGTAACCTTTCAGTAAAACCAAGCCAATGTTTCAAGATAAATCTCATTATATGCCTAATTGCATTTTGAAATTCTCACATTAGAGCAGGGGGCAAATAAATTGAGTAAACATTTAATATCATTAAGTTTTCTCTTCTAATCATTTTGTTTCAATTTTAAGATTTATTCAAAAGAAAACATTGAAAACATAGAAATCAAATTGAGTTACTTGTTATTGATTTTGTTGTTGAGCATAGAGTCTTTGTACATGCCAGAAATCCAAGTTTTCTCTAATTGAAAATAGAAAATTTCAATCCCAATAACAATGGAGAAGTGTTCCTCTTTCCCCACATCCTCTCCAGCATCTGCTGTCCCCTGAGTTTTTCATCTTAGCCATTTCAAGCTGGTAAAACCACTCTGGAAATCATTTTGGCAGTTCCTCAGAAAATTATACATAGTACTACCTGAGGACCAAGCTATAGTACTCCTAGGCATATACCCAGAAGATGATCCAATATGCAATAAGGATACATGCCCCATTATGTTCATAGCAGCCATATTTAAACTAGCCAGAAGCTGGAAAGAACCCAGATGTCCTTCAACAGAAGAATGGATACAGAAGTTGTGGAATATATATAACAATGGAGTACTATTCAACTATTAAAAACAATAAATTCATGAAATTCTTAGGCAAATGGATGGAACTAGAAAGTGTTATCCTGAGTGAGGTAACCCAGTCACAAAAGAATACACATGGTATGCATTCACTGATAAGTGGATATTAGCCCAAAAGCTCGAAATAAACAAGTTACAATTCAGAGACCACAGGAAGCTCAAGAGGAAGGTGACTGATGTGGGGGTGCTTTGGTTCCTCTGAAAAATGGAGCAAAATATTCACAGGAGCAATAAAGGAGACAAAGTGTGGAACAGAGATTGAAGTAAAGGCCACTCAGAGACTGCCCTACCTGGGGATCCATCCTATAAAGTGTCACCAAACCCAGACACTAGTATGGTCAACAAGAAGTGGATACCAAAAGGAGCATGTCATAGCTGTCTCTGGAGGGGCCCTGCCAGAGCCTTATACAAACAGAGGCAGATGCTATCATCCAACCATTGGACTTGGTGTGGGGTTCCCAAAGGAGGAGTTGGCACACCAGGGGAGCTGAAGGGGTTTACACTACCATGGGAAGATCAATGATGTCAGCCACCCAGACACACCAGGACTCCCAGGGACTAAACTATCAACCAAGGGGTACACAGGTTCAAGTCAAAAATGTGGCAGAGGAATGCCTTGTCCAGCATCAGTGGGAGGAGTGGTCCTTGGTCAGGTGAAGGCTCAATAGATGCCCCAAAAAGGGGAAATCGAGGATGGGGTGGAGGGGGAGTGGGTTGGGTAGATGGGCATATACTTGGAGGCAAGGGGTGGAAGAAGGGTTTGGGGACATTGGGGAAAGGTTTTAGCATTTGAAATGTTAATGAAAATTATATTCAATATAATTGAAAAAAAGAAAAAGAAAATAGAGAATTTCAAGTTCAAGGTCAGGCTGAAATTCAGAGAAAATACCTACCTTAAATTATACCAGATGTGATTTCTTGGGGATGAGCATTTAGTGATATTTAGTCATAAGGTATGATGTATGGCTTACACACACTTCTGAGTCACAACTGTCATTGCAATGCCACTTCATTCTCAAAGGGCTATAATAGGTTTTGTTTGGTTCTTGTGATAGTTTGAATGAGAATAAACCCCACAGACTCTCAATACTGTTTGGGAAGGATTAGGAGGTATGAATTTATTGGAGATGGTATGAATTTCTTAGATGAGGTATACCTCTGAGTTTCAGCATTGAGGTTTTGGAAGCCCACTTCAGGTCAATCTCATACTTCCTGCCTGTTTTCTGCATGTTGGCATGTAAAGTTTCCAGATAAAGTTTCTAGCCTCATGACTCCGTGCCTGCCACATTGCTTCCTACAGTGATGGATTAATGCTCTCAAATTGTGAGTCCCAAATTAAATGCTTCCTTATAAAACTTTCCTTGATCATGCTGTTTTATAACAAAAAGAATTTAGTAATTAAGGCAGTTGGGTTTTTTTTTGTTGTTGTTGCTGTTGTTTTATAGAAGAGGATCTCACTTGTGATGCAGCCCAGGATAGCATCAGCATGGGGAACTCAACGCTCACTTATTTGTTTGTTTGCTTGTGTTTGTCACTATAAGCTATGCTATAATTTCACATTTGTCCCGTAAATTCTGTCTATCACATCAAAATTGACAAAATCTGTTTAGCCAGACACCTTTACAGGAAGTATTTTTCCCTGCTGTTTATTCTAAACCTATCAAATAATTAAATTTGTCGAAGGTGCGCAGTCTCAGTCTATGGTATTTCTTACAGAATTCTTCAAAAAAATGAATTTACTGATATCTGGTTTATCTTAATGTGACATGATAATTTCAATGTAGGAAAAATTTCTCACAAGTATTGGTGATGCTATACTGTTAAACAATTTATCATGGGGATCCTGTGGTATAAAATAAACTTGTGAGTAAACTCACATTAAGTTTACATTAAAGCTTTAACTTTAATAAAGGACTTTTTCCTTGATTTTAGAAAATGAATAAAACATAAAATGATATTCACTTGTAGGTATAAATGTTCATCTGATGAACAGCAAACCACTTTTACTTAATAATATTCTATCAATGTGCCTTTCTGAGGAACTGGGTAATGTAGTTCTTTTTAACACATGTATATCTCCAATAGACTCTGTATACTCAATAATAGTGCCACATCAGAAATTCATTCAGTTCTATATAATTAAGTGCTAGGATAGCACAGTGGAATTTTAGAACTGTTCCACAATGAGCAAGTTTATGTATTTTAATCTCTTATATTTTCCCTTTGTGTCCTTGAAAATCACGGCTAACATTCAGTTTGGTTTAAATCAATATTTAGCTGACAGCTAAATGATACACATTGTCTGGAGACATTATAAAAATGCCTGCATTACCCCCCACACACACACACACATACTGCATCAAGGGAATTCCAAGGGACAGATGAACCTGCAATATCATTACAAATAGATCTACACAGTGTGCAAGAACTCTGCAGACACCCAGGAAATCTCACCAGTACTGTCCTGGATTATCAGCCACACAGCTTCTATAACAATGAGTAATATTTAATATATACACATACATATGTATATATACCCATATATCATATATATATACCTATATATCATATATATATACACACTTAATATATATGTATTCTTATGTGTACTCAAATTATAAATATATACGTGTGTGTGTGTGTGTGTGTGTGTGTGTGTGTGTGTGTGTGTGTTTGTGTATGTATGTCTGTGCATCCGTATGTATACTATATCTAATTTCTATCAGGAAACCTTAAGGCAGCCCTTATTTACAACACTCTTTGTAAGAGAATCTGACAGAAAATGCTATTTGTCATTTCTCATACTGGGTATATTCCCAGGAGTGGTATGGCTGGCCCATATCTAAACATAGTAAAAGCAATATACAGCAGACCAGTAGCCAACATCAAAGTAAACAGAGAGAAACTTAAAACAATCCCACTAAAATCAGGGACTAGACAAGGCTGTCCCATCTCGCCATATCTTTTCATTAAAGTACTTGAGGTACTACCTAGAGCAATTCAACAACATAAGGAATTCAAAGGGATACAAATTGGAAAGGAAGAAGTCAAACTATCACTAATCACAGATGATATGATAGTATGTTTAAGTGACCCAAAATCTCCACCAGAGAACTCCTACAGCTGATAAACAACTTCAGCAAAGTGGCTGCTTATAAAATCAATTCAAACAAATCAGTAGCCTTCCTATACTCAAAGGATATCCAGAGGGATTTCTTAAGGGGAAGAAACAGAACTATAGGTAAATAAAAGATAATAAAGATTATAAAAATATAACCATACTGCTCCCAGAATTAGAATATATTTTTGGTTCTTGACAAACACTAGAGTTCTTTGGGTTAATAAGTGGTAGTTTATATGTACAGTTGTAAAATGGCATTTGGTTAGAATTGTGTTTATAAAAGATTAATAAGTTATTCTTCATGATTTTGTTTACACTACACATTTTCTATTTGTAATACTTGATGTTATTGAAATATTTTTCAAATTTTGTCAAGAAAATCTTCATCTTAAGGCTATATAGTTATGGTAAAACTCTGCATATTTTTCAGTATGCACTAAAGGTATTTTGTGTTGTGTTATAATGAGTTGCTCCTGGATTGGCAGGATCAATATAGTAAAAATGGCCATCTTGCCAAAAGCAATATACAGATTCAATGCGATCCCCATCAAAATCCCAACTCAATTCTTCATAGATCTAGAAAGAGCAATTCTCAAATTCATCTGGAGCAACAAAAAACCCAGGATAGCTAAAACTATTCTCAACAATAAAAGGACTTCTGGGGGAATCAATATCCCTGACCTCAAGCAGTACTACAGAGCAATTGTGTTAAAAACTGCATGGTATTGGTATAGCAACAGGCAAACAGATCAATGGAACAGGATTGAAGACCCAGAGGTTAACCCACAGACTTATGGTCACTTGATCTTTGATAAAGGAGCCACAACCATCCGATGGAATAAAGATAGCCTTTTCAACAAATGGTGCTGGTTCAACTGGAGGTCAACATGCAGAAGAATGCGAATTGACCCACTCTTATCTCTTTGCTCTAAGATCAACTCCAAGTGGATCAAGGACCTCCACATATACTAAGAATCATTATTAATTTTATTTTAAAATTTTCTTAATCTTGAATTATGTTAAAGATATTTTCAGAAAATGTAGTAGCAGTAAGTAATGTTCTCACCAATATTTCTCCTTTGAAAATATCCTAGATGGTTGTGCTTATGTTTGATTACTCAGATGACTCTTTATGTGCTTATATTTTGTATTTCATGTGCTTGTATTTTGAGAACTAGTTTAATTATACAACAACTTCACTTATACATAAACCTGAAGTAAATTTCAGCCATTTTTTTTAATCTTTAAAAAGTAATTTACTGTTTATTACAAACCACTTGAGAGGATTTTTTTGAATATTCCCCAAAATTTGTTAAAATTGACAGGCATTTCTCTAACAAGATTTGTCTGACTTTTACCTACTTATTATGGGAACCAGATTTCACATTCTTTACATACATCAAAACAAAGCAAGGGTAAGATTGATGCTGACAACCATAATGTTGGAGTATCAAGACTTTCCACTGACAGGTGTAAAACTAACTTGTAAAATCTCCTTCACACTAAATTTCAATGTAATTTGCAGACTTGTAGACATAAATTTTATTTTATTGAAAAACCATTTTTTCATAAAATGCATTTTAATCACAGGTTTCCTTCCCCTAACTCTTCCTAATTCCTTTTCACTTTAATTCCCATTCACATACCCACCCCCTTTCTGTTTCTCCTTAGAAATCAGATAGGAATCTACAAATAATAAATAAAATAAATTTTATGCAACACACAAAGTTACCTATTCTATTTCCTTTCTATAGGGTTATTCTCTCCTTTCCTGCTAGTTCTTTATATCAAAGCTCAGTTGTTGTACAGAGAAGCAAATAAATCTTTCTGGATATGAATTTCCTCACTCAGGAAGGTTGTTTCTTGTTCCATCTATTTACCTGTGAATTTTAAATTTTCATTTTTTAAATGGCTCAGTTCCATTTTGTAAAGATAACACAATTTTTTTTATTAAACCACCACTGGCAGATACCTTGAATTTTTCTGAGTTTTTAAATAAAGAAGCAATTAACATTGAGCAAGTGTCTCTGTCATAGAATAAAGCATGCCTTGGTTGTACACCCTAGAGTGGTGTAGTTAGAGCTTCATGTAGATCAATCTGTTCCCAGCATCCTGAGAAAGCAGAACATTGAATTCTACCATGACTATACAAGTTAGTACTCAAACCAGCAGTTGATGATTGTTCCCCCTGCTTCACATACTGGGTAGCATAACTGTTCTTTTGTTTCACTGACCTTGGCAATTCTGACTGGTCTAAGATGAAATTTTGAGGTTGTTTAGATTTGCATTTCCCCAATGACTAAGGATGTTGAACATTTCTTTCAGTGATTCTTATTCATTTGAGTTTCTTCTTTTGAGAACTCTGTTTAGATTTGTTCCCCATTTTAATAGGGTTATCTGTTTCTTCAGTATCTGGTCTTCTTTTCAATCTTTATCTAATTTTTATATAGTTCTCCATCAGTTGTATAGTCAGTAAAAGTGTTTTGTTCCCATTTTGTTGCCGGCATCTTTGTTCTAATAATGGGAGTCCTTTGCTATGCAGCGCCCATTTTCTAATTGCTGATCCAAGTGCTTGGGCTAATGTTCTGTTCAGAAAGTTTTCCTGTGCCAAGAAGTTGCCCTGGCCTATTTGATTCACTGGCATTTGTGGCTCCTGGATTCCCAGAGAATTTCTGCAGGGATTTTGTTTGTGTCTGAGAGAGAAGAATAGTTGGGGAGAAAAGTTAATGGATCTGTGTGATCCATGAGAGATAGGCCAGTGAGGAGGGGACAGCAGCCCTGCTGCTGAGCTAGGGCAAAACTGAGTGACTGGGTTTGCAGAAAGGAGTATCTGCAATTAGCCTACCCTCTGTCCTAGAGTGGGTTCCCTGGAAATGCCTGCAGATGTGTGTGGCTGAGACAGGAGGATGATTGGGGCATGAGATTGTAGGAGAGCTAAATGATCTGTTGTAGATAATAGTAAAAAAGAAGGGAAGCTGCAATAGGACCTATGATAGAATGTTGGGAGTGAGACTTGGGAGATGGCTAAGGAGATGAGAAAGAATGAAGATCTAACTGCCTACCTGATTACTGGCAGGGAATCCACCCCAGTCACTTTTGAAGAATCTACCTCAGTCACTTTTGAAGTTGATTTCATTGATGAACTTCTAAATTCGTAGAGAAACCATGGGGTGAGAGGGAATGATTGGGGAATAGTTGGGGGGGAGAGGAATTATGGGATGTATGATGGGGGGGAACTGGGAAAGGGGAAAGCCTTTGGAATGTAAACATAGAATATAGAAAATAAAAATTAAAAAAAAATTCTATCGTCTCTTCGAGAATGAAATACCAACATCGACCTCTGAGTAATGCAGAGACTCACTATGTTCCTCATACAGGAAATAAACCTTTCATCCCACTTTATAATGAATAGTTATTTGTAGGATGCACAAACACATTTTATTCCTCCTCCCTCTGTTATTTTATAAGCTTTCCAAATTGAAGAAAAAAATATTTGGCTCTATTCCTCTAGCCCTAAACACATAATATACATTTGTTAGTAAATCAAAGATTTCTTTATATAATCTAATATATAAACTAATCTGCAATGAGAGCAGAAGGCTTCACAGGTTATTAAAGTCCCTACCATCTGATGTAACATTAGGCCACTTTAACTCTTTCTATATGTGTGTTTACACATACACCACCCCCCACACACAGTATTTTTGCATATTCTATATCTCAACTAATTATATATAAAATAATGTAGAAGATATACATATATGTGTGAATGTGGTATTATATTTCCATATGACTTTTTCAAAAGATCTTAAGTTTAATTATTTTATTTTATTTTATTCTCTATTCTACCCTGTTATGTTTTACACAATTGAATTATTTCCACTATATTTCCATATATGTATATGTATACATATATAAATACGTGATATACATATGTGTGTGTCATTTTTTCCATATGGCTATTTCAAAAGATTTTAATTTTACTTCTTTTATTGTATTTTCTTCTCATTTTTGCCCTTCCATGATTTACCCATTTGAATTACTTCCATTATTTCCTTTCAGCCTTTTCTAAAAATGTGGGGCCAACACCTTTCTCTTGGAGTGTACCCGTTTCCCAAAAGCATGGTACTAATTCTCTGACTTCCATGTGGATTTCAATTGAAATCCACATATCTGGAGTCAAAGATCAAAAGCACAAATGGAAAATATACATGGAAACTTAGTATTGCTGGTGTTGTGTCCTCATACAGAGAACATTGCTTCTAGCTCTGTTCATTTACTGTAAGTTTCATTTTCATTACTTATTGAATATTATTCCCTTGTGTAAATGAGCAATGTTTTCATTATCCATTCACTTATTGCTATCTAGGTTTTATTTGCTGGCATTTGTTAATATATGAGCAATTAACATGACTGAGGAAGTTTCTCTATAGTAGGGTAGTGAATTTTGAGATATATGCCCAGAAGTTCTATAGTAGGATCATGTTGTATGTCACTTTTCAGATATTTGAGGAATATCCATAGTGATTCTGTCATGATTGTATCAGTTTATACTCTTCCAATAGGAGAATACGTGTTTCTTTTTTTCTATGTCCACAGAAAACGTGCCATTAATTTATCTTACCATTTATCATGGCATGTGTGGTGAGATTAAATGTCAAACTATATTAAAATTGCGTGTGCCTCATGATTAAACATGATGAACATTGTTTAAAATGTTTCTCAGGACCAAGTGTCTCCCCTCCTACTTTTTTTCTTGTATGATTTGGAGTATAACATATTATTCATGATCCATCTGGAGTTACTATTGTGCAAAGTAAGGGTTGAGCTAAAAGTTGAGTTTCTGTGTGTTGGTGGGTGTGTATGGTGTGTGTGTGTGTGTGTGTGTGTGTGTGTGTGTGTGTGTATACATATCCAGCTTGACCAATACCATTTCTTCAACATGTTATATAGCTTTAATGCATATTGGTGCTATATTCAGGTCATTGTAGGAATGTGGACTTATGTGTGGGTCATCAACTATATTCCAGTGAGTCTGTTTTTATGTCAATCCTATTTTGTTTTATTATTATTACTGTTTAGTATAATTTGGAATCTAGGGTGAGGATACTCTAACTATTCTTTTTTTAGTAACCATTTCATTTGCATTTCTGCCCATCCCATTCCTTCTCACCCACTTCCCACCCACTCCTACAACACTCAGAGGAAGCTTGACTCCCAGGAGTTCTGATATACCCAGAATCACAGTCAGACCATAACATCTATAATTATTCTTTTACTGTTCAGAACTATTTTGGTTCTAGTGAGACTTTGTCTTTCTGTAAGAAATTTAAGAATTTCTTTTCAGTTTATGTCAAATTGTCAACTGAGATTTTGATAAAGATTGTGCTAAATTTGTAATTTGCTCTTGGTAGAATGGACAATTTTATAACTTTAATTTAAGGAATCCACAGTGATGGAATAATTTCCTCCTTATATCTTCTTCAATTGTGTATGTCTGAATGTTGCTATTGTGTAAGTCACTCACTTTCTTGCTTACATTCATTCCAAAATAGATGTTATAGCTTTTGATATGCTATGCTGTAACTTTCATTCATTTATATGATTTCCAAATCCTCTCTTGGTTTCTTTCCTGAATTGTTTTCATTCAGTAGTATTTTATTTAGTTTCCAAGAGTTTCTAGTGTTCTTTTGCCAGGTAGGTAAGTACAAATTTTAATACTAACCTGAACTAGTACAAGTTAGTATGTGAAAATGTTCTAATATTCTAGTCAATTTTACTAATCAGAGGGTTCAGTTATTTTTATTTCACAGAAAATTGCTTATGTTTATATATTTACTTACTCGAGAAGTTGACATTTTCCTCCATTGAAATCTGTTCTTGGGGCTGGATGACTCAGTGGTTGAGAGTACTGGATCCTTTTCCAGAGGTCCTATGTTCTATCCCCAGCTACTTCCTGGTGACTAACAGCCATCTATAATATGATCTAATGCCCTCTACTGGCATTTGGTATACATATGGAAAGAAGACTCATGTACAATATAAATGTACTTACTTATGCAAAATAAATAAGTAAATTTTAAATAGAAAGAAAGATATCTACTATACATGGGGTAAATGACATATTCATTTTAAAACTGCTATTTTGGGAATGCCAAGTGAAATTGTAACCTGTTCGGGGATATTTTATAACTACACAAAGCTGAATATAAAATTTATATCTAACACTTAAAATAACAAACAAACATTTTATGCTTTACATAAGTGATAACAAAAGTAAAAAATATGTAATTTGAAAAGTTAAATTTCACACAGACCCATTTCTGTGATATCGTATTTCTGGCTGGAATAATTTGATTGATCATCTAAATGGATTGTGGTCAAATATTCAAGTTAAAAACTCAGGGAAAGAACTTCAGGTTTGCCATCCTATCTGTTGCTATTTGTATCACCACAAGTAACCTTGCCATGCAATGTCAAAGAGGTTTGTTTCTGTCTTTTGTTTCTTTTACTTGGGAATTCTAATTTGTCTAGACTGTGGCAAATGCTATTAGTGAAGCCATATAATTTTACGAGTGGAGAGTAGCCTGCCATGTCTCATCTAACTCAGCTCCTGCTATGTGCTTGGCGAGTGTCTGCATATGTTTATCCATTATCAAGGTTTGTCAGAAATTTAAGATGAAAGTTTGTGATAAAATAAGATGTAGAATTTTTAATAATGCTGCATGACTGAGTTTACATCCTTGGCAGGAGCTAGAGAAAATATGCAATTATAATTCTCAGTAAAACAAATCATTTCAGAAAGTCAAATATCCATGTGACGAATAACAATTCAGAACTGTTGATAAGACATAATGTCAGTCAACAAATTATACACTGTTTGAAACTAAAGAAGGTTTTGGGCTGTATGTTCACTGCAGGCTACTCAACCTTAGGGGGTTGTCGCTCTTCTAGCCGATAGGGACTTCAGAATGAGTAGAGGACATGTGGAAACATTGTCTTTGTGAATAAAATTGAAGCTCTTTGTCTTCCCTTGTGACTTCCACAATGCAATGCTTTGTATAATTGAAGTCATTGTACACACTCTGAAGAGGACTTCTTAAAATCAAACTCGCATGTACAGCTAACAGAGTTTCACAGGCACAGAAAACAATGCCTAGCAACAAAGAAAAATTGCTCAGCTTCACTGCTATGTCTGCTGTCTGCAGATTCGTTTTGATCACTTGTTTGTAAGTGGAAATAGAAAAGAACTACTGTTATATTGAAGAAAACCTGAACATATTAAATACTCACTAACAACTATCTAGTGGAAATACTGTACATTTGTAGAGATAAGATATTTAAATTATAAAACTCATCCCATTGGTTCTCCCAGTACTCTTACCCTGATCCAAATTACACAGGCAAGGAAACTGATTTCTATTTAACTGTACCTATCATTATAATAATACAAATTGTGGTGATCAATTAAACATGTTTCTATTTTGACTAGTGTATCAAGGTCATATTATTTTATATATTTAAATTGGGCTTGGTCTCCAGTATTTAAGTTTTTAATGTATAAATACCCAGGGAATTAGTATGATTGTATTTCTGTATATCACGGGTTCATCCAAATTATGAAATGCTAGTATCTTATTATTTTTACAATTCTGTGATGGAATAATTTAGAGAATAACTTAAGTGGATAAAAGAAGATTTATTTGGTATCAATAGTTCAAAATGATTTTTAGTTCATAAGTGTAGGAATATTATGGTGGTTTGGGAGTTCCATATATTGCATCGAGTATATGGAAGATCATGAGTACTGCACTCATGATAAGAGACCAGAGCATAACTAGACTGGAATCAGATCCTATTATGGCCTTCATTGATTTGCTTCAAGAGAAGCACTTCTGCTAACCATGAAAACTCACAATCTTCAATATAGTGCTATATATTGAGATCAAGCATTCAAATCCTGGGTATTATGAAGCCATTAGGAATTCAAGCTACAATCTCTAATTATACAAAAGCCTGCATTTTAAAGTGAAATATATATGTAAGTTTTGTTGCCTGATATTTAACTATTATTGCATAATTATGTATTATATGATTTTTGTGAATCTTGAAATTTGTGTAGATTTCAAAGTTTTTCATAGAGATAGCCTCAGTTTATTTAAATATCTGGTGAATAATGAAAATCTTTTTATATTAAATCCTTCTAGGTTCATTATCAAGACAAGAATTGGCAAAAATTCCATATTACTTTGTCTTAAGTATTTCAGTTTTTATATATAGAACACAGCGGGCTGACTTAAGGAAAACCAGTACTTACAGAAAATATAGAAAATTACAAGTTGAATACAAAGTGAGTACAACATTTTAGATCCTTAGCAAACATGTCCTTAGAGACAACAGTGTGTGCATCTAGGACATAATTAAGTAAATCTAGTAATTTCTCTTTCTTTTGTACTTAGAGTCCCAATGCCGCATCCACCATTTTTGTTTTCCTATATTGCTGTCCCTTTATTGTTGCTGTAATTTTTTGTGGCACTGCACATTTTCCTTGTGGATTTGTCATTGAACTCTTTGAAGAACTCATTTGCTGTTGTCACATGCCACTCTGCTGTTACAGTCCAAGGGACAACTCACAACACTACACTCTTCCAAACAAATGTTGCTGGTACGGAGGCTGACTTTCTGCAAAAGAAGCATTTCCATTGGCAATAGTTTCATGCTCCTGCTTGGCAGTCATTTCCTCATAGCACACTGACTAGTAATTGTCTTTCCTCCTTTTCTCAGTTCATTGTAAACTCTTTACAACAGAGGTCTGTACAAGAAGTTTTAACAACTTCAAAGTGCCAAGGTCTTTACTCTGAAACCTGTGAGCATATCCCAAATCTATGGATCAGTGTTTCTATATTGGTGGTTTCTTTTTTTAATTAATTAATTTTTATTCGTTAGTCTTCTTTTACAGTCCAGTCTTTATTTCCCTCCTGGGGTGCCTTGTGACTGTTACTCATCCCATACCTTCTCCCCCATTTCCAAGAGAATGTTACCATCACCCTAGCCGCACCCTACCAGACCTTTACACTCCCTGGGGCTTCAAGTCTCTCTAGGATGATGTGTATCTTCTCTTACTGAGGAAAGACCAGGAAGGCCTCAGCTGTTTATGTGGTGGAAGATTCACTAGCTGGTGTATGCTGCCTAGTTGGTGGCTCAGTGCCTGGGAGATGTCAGGGGCCCAGTTGGTTGAGACTGCTTACTGGTCTTCTTGTGGGGTCACCTTCCTCCTCAGCTTCTTCCAGCTTTTTCCTAATTCAAGCACAGGGTTCCCAAGGTTCTGTCCAATAGTCAGATGTAAGTACCTGCATCTGACTCATTCAGGTGCTTGTTGGGACTGTCAGAGGGGAATCATGCTAAGAACCTCTTTGAAAGTGCACCATAGCATCAGTAATAGTGACCATGTTGTTAAGAATGTGGAGAAAGGTGAACACTCCTCCACTGCTGGTGAGAATGCAAACTGGAACTACCACTCTGGAAATCAATCTGGAGGTTCCTCAGAAAATTGGAAATATATCTACCTGAAGACCAAGCTATACCACTTCTTCTGCAAAGGACTCTTACTTTTAGAAAAAGCAGCTAAAACTAAACTTTTTCACCTTTGCTGATCTTCATGAGCAATGCTTTAGTTCTAATCGTGGCCACACCCTTTTGTCTAAAAATATATCAACCAAAAAATTTTGATTCCATGTCATTATTGGACAGTTGTCTTTTCCATATCAACATTGATATCCAATATTCTCAGATGTTCCATTTGAAGGGGTATTTTAAGTGCAATGTTGCTGATGTTTCATTAAATTATTTATTCACTTTACATCCTAATCACAGCCACCTCCTTCTTCTCCCCCAAGGCCCAACATCTCACCTCCCACTTCCCTTTCCTATTCCCTGTCCCCTCCCCATCATGATTTAAAAGAATTTAAAAGAAGACTTTACAAAGAATTCATTTGTGTGTTTCATTTACTCACCAGCACACATATATCTGCATGAATTTTTCCATTTTCTGTAATATATTCTTACACTATTGACTTATCTGACCACACTTTGAGATCCATCCTGTATTCCCTTTCAATAAGACATCACAATCCTACTATTATAAAAATAGTATATTCAAAAAGCTCTGTGTTTTAGATGTGGTCAATTTTATGCATATAGGTTTCAGGTGCTACTTCCTTATAATGGATTGAACTATTATTCATCAATAATCTGTTGCATACAGTGGACAAGTTACTTGTCAGCTCTAAAAGGATATAATCCAACTGGCAGAAAGAAGGTCACTAGGCAGAATGAACCACTTTTGACCCCATAGGGAAGAAAGGGGTGGGATAATTGCTGATTCAAGGAGGAAACCTTCCCCAATCAGAGTATTCACATTGAACTTCCCTGCAAGGCAGCACTAATTTGGTTGGCAGATACCATGCTGCAGATAATGTAAGCTGACAGTGATCTTGCTTGAATTACCTGTAAAGTAACTTCATAAAAATTTTCTTCAAATATTCATCACAGTGCAATGAATCCTCAGAAAAAGCACCCATCAACACAGACAGTAAAACTTCAGTTACATTTCATTATTCTTTTTATTTTACTACTGAGTAGAGAAAATTTTATATAGGTTCAGCTAATTTGATGTAATTCAAAAGGTAGAGATTGACTTTCTCGATATAATGACATACAATGATCACAGGGAAGTATTTTACAATCCTAGAAGCTATCCATGTCTGCAGAGATGCTAACTATTGTGTATGCATACATATGTGAAAAAATTCTATCTAGTGCAGGGAGAGCCTTGCTTTCTCATGGGAGGAAAATAGTACCTACTTTTGAAATCCATAGAAACATTCCTGACCTTTAATCATGTGTTATCGCATACAATAGAATAGAAGTTTTATTTTCTCACTAATTGCTTAAAATATCTATAATATGTTCATTTTAGTACGTCCTTTAAAAAATGTATCGGGAATATATATGTTTAAATGCCATGGGTTAATAAATAGTGTAAATGTTATAACTTTAGAGGGGTACATGTTTACTTTATTTTCAGTTGTTTATTGAACATCTAATATCTCAAACAGAAGTAATTTACCTCTCCTCAAACATTTTATAATTGTCTATGGAAATAGTGGACATGTTTCTAGTCTTGATGTACTTCTAATTTCTTGGGTTTTATCAGTGAATTATATCTGTTCTTCAACAGTTTCCTGAACAAAAGAAATTTTTCTATGATTGCAGTACATATTTGTATGAAATCTAGTCATAACTCTCTTATAGTTATTACTATTAAATGATAAATTTATTATAGCAGTTTACATGTAATTAAAGATGGTATCTTCTATCATTTACAGTAACTTGGTTCCAAGGTACCCAGGAAGAATTTGTATGGTTATAGGCATCTTTGAGGAGATTTTCTTCTATGATTTTGTTAAAAATATTTTCTGATCCTTGGAGCTTGGACTCTTCACCTTCTTCTATTTTTACTAGTTTTAGGTTTGTCTTTTTTCATTAGTGTCCCATATACTCAGTATGCTTTGTGTCATGATCTATTTTTAGGTTTAGCATTTTTTGACCATTTCTTCTTCCTTTGATATTCTCTCTCCCATCCTCTGCACTTTGTGTTTTTCATTTCTATTCTCTTTCCTAAGTTTTCCAGAATTCCCTCTGTTTGTTTTCTTTTTCTTCTCTTTTCATTTACATGTCTTGAACAGTTATATTCATTTCATTTACCTGTTTGATTAAATTTTTCTGTATTTCTTTAACAGATTTATTAATTTCCTCTTTAAAGGCCTCTATTATCTTCATGAGAGTGTTTGTATGATCATTTTCTTGTGTTCGTGCTGTGTTGGGATAGCCAGGGTTTAATGTAGCAGGATTGCTAAGCTCTAGTGTTGCCACTTTGCCCTGGCTCTTGTTGGTTGTGTTTATTGTGGCCTTTAGCCATCTGGATGTTCCTTTTGCTCCTAGGCCTCCAGGATTGCAATGTTGTGGGCTAGGAAAAGGAGAGCAGGCAACAGGATATTGGTTAGGCTGGATATTGGTTATTCAGAGTCTTACCTGTCCCTTTTACTGGCAGGCCTCCACAATACAGGCAGAAACAGGGGACAGGATGAAGTACAGTGCTGCTCTGTGTGCCCCCAGGGCAACTAGTTAGCTAGTGCTTTGGAGCAGGCATCCTGCCTGCTACAGGCAGGCCACTGAGAATCCTTTGATGACATTTTTTCTGTTAGCAATGTGTTACTCTCCTTTCTGCATTAGTGACTACCATTCAAACATTCTTTTGCTAACACTTCCATTCCTTTTTTGTTTGTTTTACATGACACACATTTTAATGACTTCTTTTTTTTCCTTTATTGTTTTTATTATACTTATCAATGTTGTTTATTTTGTGGACATACCTAATTAATGAGGTAAAAAAAAATCTTTGGATAATTTACTTTAAATATATACAGCCCAAAATAGACATACCTTATACATCTTTAATTTTATATGTCTGCATTTATGGTCTCATATTTCAATCAATTCCTATAAATATTTTCTTAAAAATGTTATTTTCTCTTCTATATTATTCAAACTTAGAATATTCCAGAAAGTGTTTGGTTACTTTATTATAGGATATCTTAAATAATGGCTTTTCTTTTATCTCTTCTAATTCTCATATTTATCATTTTGAAGTTAAAAAACCTAGGACCTTTATGTGGTTTCATTGTTTTATTTCTATTTTGAAAATTTCAGCATAAACTCTTGACTTAGCAAAAAGTACCCTGTTATCTAAAAATAAAAGGAAAAACCAAATTTATAGTTCTAACTTTCCAGTGGAAGAGAGTGCAAGCTGTTCCCAGCTGGATATTTTATTTTCCCAGCAATATTAATTTGGAAGCTGTCCAAAGGTAAAATTATTCAAATTCCTTCTCTGGGTTATCGGCTGCCAGAACACTGTCTACCCCACACTGTACATTGATTGCATTCACAGATCATTATTGCCTCTTTGCCAACTGATTGTATAATGTATTCCATTCTTTCTGCTGCTACAATTTTTCCACCCATGCTTTGTATCAACAGATGGTAGGCATCCACAGCCAGTCCTTGCTTATCTCTAAATGTTCATCATGAATACTCTACTTTTATTAGCATTTGAAGACTCTGGATCAAGAAGTCGGCATTAGAAATTCATAGACACCATATTTAGTATAAAATCAAGTCTGTTGATCAAGAGAAAAAATGATTCATTAAGTTATTTCTAATATTTAGATATTGTAATCTAAATATATACACTAATATTTAAATATGTACAGTGTGTGATTTATTTACACATAAACATTCATATGAAATTTGTATAGAATTAAGAAAACTATGTTTAAAATGTAAAACTTCATGTCCTCAAAAAAATCCTACACTATCAATGTTTTAACCCCTGGAACCCACACCACAAACTGCTTATGATTTTCCACAATAATAAGTGCTTGCTTTATGCAGTATTTCCTTTCTTGTTCACTTTATTTTGCTATTTCAACTTATTTTTCAGATTTAATTCTTGAGGATCCTAAAATATATACAGGTCTATTGATGTTTTCCAATGTCCAATACATCAGCCATTAGATCCAATAGCTTTGAAAAGATCGGCAAATTTACAAACCTATGCTGTATGAGTTAGTAAAAAACAAACTAAATCAAAACAAACATCTTTTGTTTCTAGTGTGCTTTAAATAAAGGACATAAAGCATTTGTTTATGAAAATATCAGTATGCAAGTTTAAAGCAAGAAATTATTATGTAGAGTGTTACAATGAATGTTTCTACCCTCCATATTGAGGTCAACAATATGAAATTGAGGTTCATCTATGGATGAAGAAGAAACCCTACTGAGCGCAGGTGCAGAGGGCCTAAGAAAACAATGGATACAAGAGAATTAGGAGAATAAGTGGTTATGATGGCTTTACAATGTTGTGAAGAATGCTCTTAGAGAAGACTAGGGAGTGACTGGATATACCCAAGGAATGAGAATTAAAGATATGACAAATATAGATGGATAAAATATAGGCTAAAGAGCTTAATTTGATTGTTTGATGATTGGTTGATAACAAAAGGTGAAATGAATGTAGAAATGTTTAAGGCAGTCACCATTTTATATAAGAGTGAAGATGAACAGTGATAATTGCTAAGGTGAGGTATGAAATCAAATGTGTCCTAGATAACAATGTTTATGTTTTGATGAGGGTGATATAAAATAATTAAACGGTATAAGGGATCAACAAAAAAGATGTTTCTAAGGGGGAAAATGAGTAGATTTTATTTTTTTCAACTTACCATACACTTAGCCAGAGGAGGAGACTTATACTCCAGATTGAAGATTACAGTATTGGAAACCATAATTTCTTTAAATTTTAAGCATATTTATAAAGCTTTCAATATTTAGGTATGCATATCCAGATTGATCTATTATAGTATATTCTGTCATGTTACACTTTCTTTATTTCTTACTTAATTACTCACTTATTTACATAAGACCTAATACAAGATTAGATTTTAGAAACTTTTCCAAACTCTCAAAATATCTACTTTTTACCGATATACTCTAGGTAAAACAGGGCAGTTGCACATGTGGTTTGACAAACATGCATGACCTGAACAATGTGAAGCCAAGCAGAGACCCAGGAGAGAGAAAGGATAGGTGAATTTGCATTCTCAGTCTAGTTGAAGAATTCATATAACTGCAGAAGGAGAGAATAAGTTTTCTCTTACCATCTGACCCCTTGGAGGTCCCTCACATGGTATTTCATTTTTTTATTGGCTATATTCCATATCTACATTTTATTTCCCTTTTCCAGGTTCTGCGTCCCACAAAGGTCCCACATGCCCTTTTCCCTCCCTGTTTCCCCATCTACCCTTTCCCACTTCCCTGTTCTGGTATTCCCCTACACAGATCCTTTGAGTCTTTCCAGAACCAGGGTCCACTCCTTCCTTCTTGTCAGACATCATTTGGTATGTGGATTGTGTCTTTGGTGTTCCAAGATTCTAGGCTAAAATCCACTTATCAGTGAGTACATACCATGGGTATCCTTTGAGACTGGGTTACCTCACTTAGTATGATGTCCTTCAGCTCCATCCGTTTCTTTAGAGAATTTCATGAATTCATTGTTTCTAATAGCTGAATAGTACTCCATTGTATATATACCACATTTTTTTTTTATCCATTCCTCAGCTGAGGGACATCTGGTTTCTTTCCAGCTTCTGGCTATTACAAATAAGGCTGCTATGAACATAGTGGAGCACGTATCCTTATTGCATGCTGGGGAATCTTGTGGGTATATGCCCAGGAGTGGTATGGCTGTGTCCTCCGGAAGTATCATGTCCAGTTTTCTGAGGAACCGCCAGACTGATTTCCAGAGTGGTTGTACCAGCTTGCAGTCCCACCAGCAGTAGAGGAGTGTTCCTCTTTCTCCACATCCTCGCAGGAACCTGCTATTTCCTGAGATTTTAATCTTAGCTATTCTGACTAGTGTGAGGTGAAATCTCAGGGTTGTTTTGATTTGCATTTCTCTAATGACTAATGATGTTGAACATTTTTTTTTTTTGTAGTTATTTGATTTGTATTTTTTGGGGGGGTTAATTTTTTTTAATTTTTACTTTCTATATTCTATGTTTACATTCCAAAGGCTTTCCCTTTTCCCAGTTCCCCCCCACCATATGTCCCATAATTCCTCTCCCCCCCAACCATTCCCCAATAATTCCCCCCCCCCACGAGTTCTCTGTTCTGGGTCTACAAAACTGGATCCAATCTTTTCAGGCCCAGGGTCCTCTCCTTTATTCTTAATGGAAATCATTTGACTTGCTAATTGTACCTTGAGTATTTAGGGCTTCTGGGCTCATTAATATCCACTTATCAGTTATCACATTTCATGTTTCTCAGCCATCCAAATTTCTTCAGATGAAAACTCTTTGTTTAGCTCTGTAACCCATTTTTTGATAGGGTTATTTGGTTTTCTGGGTTCTAACTTTTGATTTCTTTATACACATTGGATATTAGCCCTCTGTCAGATGTAGGGTTGGGGAAGATGTTTTCCCAATTTGTTGGTTGCCAATTTGTCATTTTGACAGGGTCCTTTGCCTTACAGAGACTTTGTAATTTTATGAGGTCCCATTTGTCTATTCTTGATCTTAGAGCATAAGTTATTGGTGTTCTGTTCAGGAACTTTCCAACCCTGAGCCAATGTCCTCAAGGGTCTTCCCCAGTTTCTTTTCTATTAGTTTTAGTGTATCTGGTTTTATGTGGAGGTCCTTGATCCACTTGGAGTTGAGCTTAGTACAAGGAGATAAGAGTGGATCAATTCTCATTCATCTACATGTTGACCTCCAGTTGAGCCAGCACCATTTGTTGAAAAGGCTATCTTTCAACTGGATGTTTTCAGCTCCTTTGTCAACGATCAATTGGCCATAGATATGTGGGTTCAATTCTGGGTCTTCAATCCTATTCCATTGATCCACCTCCATGTCACTTTACCAATACCAGGCAGTTTTTAACCCTACTGCTCTGTAGTATTGCTTGAGGTCAGGGATGCTGATTCTCCCAGAAGGTCTTTTACAGTTGATAATAGTTTTAGCTATCCTGTGTTTTTTGTTATTCCAGATGAATTTGAGAATTGCTCTTTCTAAGTCTACGAAGAACTGAGTTGGGATTTTGATGGAGATTGCATTGAGTCTGTGTATTGCTTTTGGCAGGATTGCCATTTTAACTATATTAATCCTGCCAACCCATGAGCATGGAAATTTTTTCCATTTTCTGAGTTCTTCTTCCATTTCCTTCTTCAGATACCTGAAGTTTTTGTCATACAAATCTTTCACTTGTTTGGTTAGAGTCACACCAAGATACTTTATATTGTTTGTGGCTGTTGTGAAGGGTGTAATTTCCTTAATTTCTTTCTCAGTCTGCTTATCCTTTGAGTATAGGAAGGCTACTGATTTGCTTGAGTTGATTTTATAACCAGCCACTTTTCTGAAGTTGTTTATCAGCTGTAGGAGTTCTCTGGTAGAGTTTTCTGGGTCACTTAAGTATACTATCACATCATCTGCGAATAGTGATAGTTTGACTTCTTCCTTTCCAATTTGTATCCCATTGACTTCCTCATGTTGTCAAATTGCTCTAGCTAGTACCTCAAGTACTATATTGAAAAGATATGGTGAGAGGGGGCAGCCTTGTCTAGTCCCTGATGAAAAGGGAGATATAACAACAGAAACTGAGGAAATTTGAAAAATCATCAGATCCTACTACAAAAGCCTATACTCAACAATACTGGAGAATCTGGAGAAAATGGACAATTTCCTAGACAGATATCAAATGCCAAAATTAAATCAGGATCAAATAGATCATCTAAACAGTCCCATAACCCCCAAAGAAATAGAAGGGGTCATAGAAAGTCTTCCAACCAACAAAAGCACAGGACCAGATGGTTTTAATGTTGAATTCTATCAGACCTTCAAAGAAGACCTAATACCAAATCTTTTCAAACTAGACCACAAAATAGAAACAGAAAGAATACTACCCAACTCATTCTACGAAACCACAATTACGCTGATGCGAAAACCACACAAAGATCCAACAAAGAAAGAGAACTTGAGACCAATTTCCATTATGAATATCGATGCAAAAATACTCAATAAAATTCTTGCCAATCAAATCCAAAACACACCAAAATAATCATTCACCATGATCAAGTTGGCTTCATCCCAGGAATGCAGGGATGGTTCAATATATGGAAATCCATCAATGTAATCCATTACATAAACAAACTCAAAGAAAAAAACCACATGGTCATCTGATTGGATGCTGAAAAATCATTTGACACAATTCAGCATCCTTTCATGCTAAAAGTCTTGGAAAGAACAGAAATTCAAGGCCCATACCTAAACATAGTAAAAGTAGTTTACAGCAGACCGGTAGCCAACATCAAAGTAAATGGAGAGAAACACACAGTATTTCTTAATGCCTTCTTGTCACACCTCCTGTGGAATGGTGATAATAAAATGTTTTCCTAACATTCTTGAAGTGTGCTGTACAGACTTTAAGATTCCTATCAAGAATGCAAATCTCCAGAGGGACTCACCTGGTCATAGCTATTCTCTTGGACAACGCTTTTGTAATCTCAGCTGTCTTTTAGTTTTCTTCAGGTCACTTTTTCTCATCCCTTTCTATTCCTTCCCCTTTTCTTTTATTTCCTTCTGTTTCCCTTCCCTTCTCTTCCAATCTATCACTCCTTCTCTTTCCCTTTCGCTCTCTTTGTCCAAATTTATGATATACCTATCATCTGTCATCTATCATCTATCTATCTATCTATCTATCTATCTATCTATCCATCCATCCATCTATCACCAGACTACATCATCTACAATTCTAATTCTATCTCCCAATTTATTTGTCTCTCCTATGTAAATTACGTAATCATGGGAATGTAGCTCAAATGTTCTGAAGGTTTCTCTGCCTTTCTTTCTTGCTTACAATTCTAGGTAACTCCAATTGTACTCTATCAGCTCAAAAAGAGTCCATGTATAGGAATGAACCCTTTAGACATAATCTGAAATCTTCATGTTTCTTTTCATAAAATTTTCTCATATTTTTGCAGTAAAACTATGTTTATCTTTGCTATTCAAATTTTATGGTAGTTGTCTCCAACTGTCTCATTGAGTATGTAAAATGATGAAGACCACCTTCCTTTCCAAATTATACCATTTAAAATCACCAAACAAATTCATGATTCTAGAATGTTTCTCAGTACAGGTGATTATATCTGGGTTCACATTTTTTCTAGAATTCTTTGTATAATTTAGTTTGTTTATTCTTTTAAATTTCTATTTTAAATTATTATTAATGATATGGTATGAAATATCATCTTTGTCACTGATAGCTATGTGTTCCTGATAGCTCCACAAAGTTCAGTCTTTTTTATTGCATTTCCTTCTTAATCACAAAGCTCCTAAAAAACAGATTTATTTGTTAAAATTTTTTATTTCATGACAAGATTGCTAGTTTGTTATACTCAAATATGTGAATTTTAAATAAAATATTCCTACTAATCCTGAAAAGATGCTTGTATGATTTGTAGCTGAAGCCTTTTATTCTCCCTTATAATATTTAATGAAGCAATTATTTTAGATTCTATTTTACTCTAGATCATTTGTTTCTCCCCAGTACCAAGGTATAAGCAGTTGTAAGAAAAACCAAGTTTTGTCATGAAGTTATTTTATTCTATTGCTCTTGTTGATTTGACAAAATTATAATTTCTATAATTAGAAGTATAAATTCTAGCTTTTTAAGACTAAAACATAAGTTTCAGTCTCTATCATTTGTGTTTGTATATCATTACATCTCTTATTATAAACCACTCAGTAAAATTCAACATGGCCTCTTTCTGTACATATGGAAGTCATATTCTGTGCTTTATGAGACATTTTTGTAAGCATACTCTGATTTATATATGAGTTATTTTCTTCCTGGTTTCTTTCTGCCTTGTGGCTTTTGCCATGTAACAATCTCACTTACTGATGCTTTCCCCAGAATCCGGGGCTCCGTGGAAGAACAGCATCACTTTGCTCTAGGCATTGTGTCTTTTCCTGTGTTTACTAAAATGTTGAATATGTTATTTATTTATAACAACTCTATGTTCTTAAATATTATAATCCTTAATATTCTTGAAAATGGTCAGCAACACAGGGAGCCAAATAAAAATATAATAGTATATTCAATATTATAAATAATTTTCAAAGTCAAAGTTTAAAAATATCATCTGTGTTTACAGAAAAAATATGATCTAAAAGTTAGGGATATTCTAATTTCAACAATATGTCCTTTCATTGCAATAATAAAGCTTCAAATTATCACTATGAAACATGAAATTGTGTTCATGATTTTTTCATTAAAGAATTATTAGCCTTTGAAAAACAACATTGTAGTGGTTATTAAGTAAATGATAGCACTCTTTCCTCTTTCTTTTAGAAAATTAGTGAATCAGAAAATTACTTAGTAAAAGCAAATGATGACATATGCAACTCCTAACAAAGAAAATCAAATGATAAGATATTTCGGTCAAAGATGCCGTCATGGAAGTTTCAAGCAATAGTTTGGTTTTTAAGACATAATTGCCAAGTAACTGGCCTTTATTATGTAGGTTTTTCCATTTCCTTTTATCATGTTGAAAATGCTATTCTCCATTTGTACAGATGCATGTAAATTATTAATTGTAGTAGTAGTTTAGTAGGTTTGGTCAGTGGATTCTTTTGAAGGTATGTTATGGAAATACAGTTTAAAATTTTGAAATGTAAGATATATCAGAAGTGGAAAATAATTACAGAACTCTGTAACTAAAAGTATGTAGAAGCTCCAAAAGTGCTATAATCCTTTAAAGTTCCCCCAAAGAAACAAAAATAAATACTTATTGTCCCCAAAATTATTCCAAAAAGATTCTCCAAACAATACCTCCCTAATCTCAGTATATCATAATTTTGGGTAAATGTACTAAAGTATAAGAAAAAAATACATGAACAGTCTTAACATTTCTGCTATGGAAATCCTTACAGCAATATTTTTTAGTACAAGTAATATTTAATATTGCTTTATTTTTTCAAATAGTATATGTGATACTTCACTTCTAAAAAGACTTGGTTTTAACTTGTAATTCAAGATAAAGTTTAAAAATGTATTAAGGTTCTCTAAAAATAATTATTTTTACAGACTTATCTCTGCTTGCATCAATTTTCATTTTCTTTATTTAAAATCACCCCTTTAAATCTCCATAGCTAAGGCATAATTGTATTGTGTATATTAATAAAATTTTTATGAAGGTAATCATTGCTTATTTATCATTAAAGCCTTTCTAATGCATTGCAAAATATTACATTTTTCCTTGACCTTTTGTTTTTTCCTTCTTCCTATTTGGTTTTTAAAGGCAGGATGGTGATGAGTACAGACCATGCTGACCTAGAACTCATTTGAAGGCACTTGAGGATGACCTCCAGCCATTGCCAATCTTTCTGCTTCCATTTCCTGAATGGTCAGATTAGAGGCATTGGATTTTTACCATACGTGACTTTGTATACAGTGTTCTAAAACTAGCTGCTTCCCAGAACAGAGCAAGCTTTTTATACATATTTAACCAACAAAGTCTTTAGCTCATTTGGGTTCAATATATCATTGTGTATGTCATGTCTACCAGGGCTTCCATTTAGTAGTGCCAGGACAACTTGTTAAGAGTAAGCTCAATCCTTTTACTATTTGATCCTAAGCATGTACATTTGGTAATAAGCCTTGTTGAATTTTTTTTTACCTCATGAACCATCTCAGCAGCCATGGGATCTGAAAAATAAAAGCAAAGTTATAAAGGTTCCATAGCTCCAAATATTACAGTTAAATATTTTGCTTTAAAAATTGATTATTCAGTAAGAAAAAGCCTGAAAGCACTAAAAACTTAAAATATAAGATATTTAAAACTTATTATGCCTATTTAATTAATGAGATGGATTACTTAGAAAATACATTATAGTTTGAAACAAATAATTGAGAAAAATTATATTAAAATATATGCTTGGATGAAAATATACTTAAGGATACAAGTCCGTGTTGCAAATACCTTACTATCTAAATTTTTATTTAGTATATTTAGGACACTTCCCAATCTGTAACATATTTGTTTCTGGTAATAAACAAACTATTTCTGTATCTGTAGCTATTATTTCTTATGAATACACGAATTTCATAGATTAAATATATACTGTAAATATTCATACAAGATGTTGTATGGGTTACCAAGATAGTATATAACAGTTTGCATTGTTTGAAACAAATTATGGAGCTAAATAAAAAATGTTAAACAAATCATCTAAATATTACAAGATTTAAACAAAACAGTCTTGATTAAAACAAGAGAATGTGAATTTTGACATAATGAAGGATATTAGAGGAGTAGCCACGAATGTGGCATCTGAGTTAGGTTTTAAATGATGTGTTGTTGGATGGTCAACAGAAGTGTGAGTACAAAAAAAATGCCATGAATGTAGAGGTAGGGCACTGTGGATGAGGAAAATGTGAGACAGTTGAAAAGTACATAAATGATTGACATGTTTGTCAATAGAATTTTTGAAATCGTTCCAAAAATATTATCTATGGAATGGTTTAATGAGTAGTCCCCAAATAGAGTGAGCAGAACATTGTTCACTGGGGCACATAATGTATATGCCCAAGACTTGTACATAATGAAAATGAATTGTAATTATTACTATAAAGATTATTAGTGAGTTGCTTTTTCTATATCCGTGTGCTTAACTGATTTTAAAGATATCATATTTTCATTATTTGACATAGTTGTACTTTACATTACACACATGAATATGTACACATACAAATACATGCAGAAGGAAGGAATTTATGTGCTTGGCTTATACACACATGACAGTATTCATGTAAATGGTTCTATTTCATTTTTTTTAATCAGACAGTATAGTTTGAATATTTTGTGAGTTTTATAATTGTCCATTAGGATTATAAAATTTTTATATTCTCAATAGCATCTGTTTTAGTGATTTTTTTTTGTTGAATATCTCCTTATTATTGCTCTGGTGAAATGAAGATGTAAATTAAAAGGAGAAGTATTTAGTTCAGCAGCAGCTGCATTTCTTCACATTGTTCACAGATGGGATGCAAATAGCAAGGGGACAGCTGATTTGCAGTGTGGTGAGGATGTCAGATACATTTTAAATACTGACTGTTTTCTTAAATTGGTATTAGGACAACTTTTAAATATTCATTGCTGTGAGAAATTGTCCTCATTGTCAAAAGTCCAAATTTAATGATCTAATTCATTTTTATTCCAAAATCTATTCATTTGAATTGCTATGTTAACTAATATCATTTTGGTGTTAAAAAATAGGTTTGTTTATTTTATTGTAATGATGAAAAATCTTTGTATATACTATCTCACCAAACTATTTTACTGCTTCAACTTTGTTCAACAGTAAAATTGAAATTCTACCCTTGTTTTTCATGTGAATAAAAATCTCATCAGATTATTGAACATGGGCAAAGTCTTGTCAAACATCCATATTGTTTCTCTGGTACCAGTATTTCCTGGAGTATTACAAATTCAGAAGAGTCAGGAGGAACATGATGAAGGAAAATATTTGTCTTATTGTACCTATAACAGTACAATTTCTACAGGTTGCATTCTGCCAAGATGGATTTTCAACTTGCTTTAGATTTTACTTGAGGACCTTGGCCAGTTCCATGTACTAATGAGTTATTCTTAATTTTTAGCATTTCATAATTTATTATTTTTTCTATTTGGTTTGATGCAGAAGTATACAGATCAGGGCAGAAGCAATGATTTGTAATTGATTTATGCAATTTCATTGTCAGTTTGCACATACACACAAAACGCACACACACATCCCTTTATAATAATCAAGGTTGCCATGTAACAAGTAATTTGTATGCAGATTTAGTTCAACTATTGTATCATGTTGTATTTCAATTTTGGCACTTTTGATACATGAATGGTAATTTATAAAAGCAAATAATTATTTAGCCTAATGTTGAGGTAAGATCAAATTTGGTATTTATTAAATAAATGGAAATGTATTAAATAATTCAACTTTAATATGTATAAAATGAATTAATTCCAAAGAAAATAATGCAATCACTTTAGATAGAGAAAACAAAGCATCATTTGAACAAAAAATTGACAGTATCTCATTATACAAAACATCAAAATAATAAGAGAGAAATAAAATATTTTCAAATATTTGTACAGATATAAACATAAAAGTTATCAGCATCTGGCAATTGCATTGTTTCTTTTACAATCAAAGAGAACTCAGAAAACTATGCCTCACTCTCTGGTTACCAGTTACTGATTCATTTGAATTAATCTAGCAAGTTAACTCATCTTTAGTCATCACAAAAGTCTCTATTCTCCTGTATTAGGTATGATACAGTTGAAGAAGAGTCACATTTATTTTTTATCCTATCAGACAGACTCAAGTTTCTCTTCCTTTAAATTTGGTTTGATGCAGAAGTATACAGAACAGGACAGAAGCAATGATTTGTAAAATTTAAATTATAGCATAAGGTGCTTTCTGTAGAAAATATTGATCTTGTTTCTTGAGATCCCCAAGATGTTTGTATGATTTTTAGATAGTGGAAACAATGTAATGAACTATCCATATCTTTGAAAATGATTCTATATAAATGCAGCCTCAGTCTTCTTGAAATTGGAAAGAGATACTTTAGAACTCTCTATGACCTAATCTTATACTTGAGTACCAACAAGCCTAAATCAATGTCTCCTAGATTAAAAGACCATCCAAATTCAAATTCTCAAAACTAACAAATATTCTGCAAACAATTCCTTTTTTATACTTTCTTCTTTTATTGGATTTTTATATATCTACATTTCAAATGTTATCCCCACTTCCCAATTTCCCCTGCCAAAACTCTCTTTCCCATCCCCTCCTCCTGCTTCTATGAGAGTGGTCTCCCACCCACCTACCCACTCCTCCTCCTTGCTCTTGAATTCCCCTACACTAGGGCATCGAGCCCTCACAGGACCAAGGGCCTCAACTCCCACTGATGTCCGACAAGGCCATCCACTGCTACATATATGGCTGAAGTCATGGCTCCTTCCATGTATACTCCTAGATTCGTGGATTAGTCCTTGGGAGTTCTAAGGGATCGGTTTGGTTGATATTGTTGTTCTTCCTATGGGGTTGCAAACCCCTTCAGCTCTCTAACTCCTCCATTGAGGACCCTGTGCTTGGTCCAATGGTTGACTGGGAACATTTGCCTCTGTATTTGTCAGACTCTGGCATAGGCTCTCAAGAGACGGCTATAACAGTCTCCTGTCAGTATTTGCAAACTTTTCTATTTGAAGTCAAATGTTTGGATTAATCTTTTGTTTAGCTATTTATAAAAAAAGAACTTAATTATTTATATAAAAATTGCAGATGAAGTATATCTGGTTGAATATCTTAAGATTTTATTTATGACAAGTATTTTAAAATTATACACAATAGCAACTATTGAAATAGGAAAAGTAAATACTATGAAAAATGATAAACATAACAAAATCTTTAGTGAATAACATGGAAGAATCATATTATGATGAGATCACATAGAAAAAGCCAGAGGGAAAGAGTAATGGGAACCCTAAGTACTGAAGAAGCTGATGGACCTTGGAATAATTTTGAAGTAGAGAAGACAAACACTTATCATAACTTTGACTTTTTATAAATAAAATAATTCCAATAAACATTGGTATTTACTAACAATAAAAAGCTTATAATTCTTGCACTGTTTGGGTCTTTTATCATTTCCTGTGTATAAATTCATGAGAGTGAAAATAATATTAAGAAAAAATATTCAACAGCAACTGATGAAATTTTTAATTAGGAAAGATTTAAGTAGACAATTAAAAATATAAAGCAAATATTCTATGAGTTTTGGAAACTCAAATTTAAGAGGTAACAAACAAATAGTAGTAAACTCAAATTAATTCATAAGCAGGAGAAATAAGTGTTAAGTAATATGGCTAATTGGAAAATTAAGAAGAAGAACAAGAAGAGTTGTAGCTAAATATAAAATAAAACCAAAAACAAGCAAAATAAATAAATAAAATAAAAAACAATATGGGTCTGTCATGGTGGGACACACAATTTTTGTTTGTTTGTTTGTTTTGTTTTGTTTTTTGTTTTTGTTCGAGACAGTGTTTTTCTGTGTAGTCCTGGATGTCCTGGAACTCACTCTGTAGACCAGGCTGGCCTCGAACTCAGAAATCTGCCTGCCTCTGCCTCCCAGAGTGCTGGGATTACAGGCGTGCACTACCACGCCCGGCTGGGACACACGTTTAATCCCAGGTTTTTCTGAGTTCAAGGACAGCCTGGTCTACAAAGGAAGTCCCCATCTACTTTAATCTGTCCATTGTGTAGTCCTTGTTCAGCTTATAGTTAGTCACTGATCTTGGTACTAGTTTGTGGTTATAGTTTCTGATACTGTGCCATAGTTACTGTTTTATTGTAAATAGGCACCATCATCAAGGCAACTTTATTTTAAACAGCATTTAATTGTGGATTTCCTTACCATTTCAAAAGGTTAGTTTATTATCATGTTCAGGAGCATAGTAGCACACAGACATGCATGGTGCTGGAGAAGCAGCTGAAAGCTACATCTTGTTCTGTAGACAGCAGGCACAGAGAAAGAGAGTACAATGAGTCTGCCCTGGGTTTCGAAATCTCACAAGTCACCTTCAGTGAGACCATAGCTCCTTATCATCCCCCAAGGCTTCAACCACTGTTGACTAACATGTAAATGTATTAAATAATGAAGACCATTTTCATTCAAACCACTACTCAGATAAAATCTCATAGCAAGCTCCTGATCCCCAGGCTCTTGTAATCTTTATTTCTTTTTTTTAAGTTTATTAATTTATTATATTAAATAATATATACACTGTATATAACACTGTATATATTAAACAGTACACTATAGCTGTTTCAGAGACTCCATAAAGGGGCATCAGATCTCATTATGGATGGTTGTAAGCCACCATGTGGTTTCTGGGAATTGAACTCAGGACCATCGGAAGAACAGTCAGTGCTCTTAACCTCTGGGCCATCTCTCCAGCCCCTCTTGTAATCTTTCTATGGCTTTTGCAATGACCCTTAAGCTTTAGATGCTGATGCTCTTTTGTAAAATACAACAGGAATTGGACTCAGCTATGCTAAATTTGCATTCAGTGTGTTTTTTTGTAGTAGTCATAGTTTCCTTAGAAGAGAACTTGTAAGAAAATTTCAATTTCTAAAAACAGTACAGGTCCATCTTCATGCCATAGCAAGTGATGTTGGAGAGAAGGTAAAAATGGAGCTTAGGAAAAAATACATCACATGTGTCATTAAGCACATTAAGGATCTTTTGATTCAGTGTATCTGCTTTTATGTTGAGGTCCTTGATCCACTTGCCCTTAAAGTTTGTATAAGGTGATAAATATGGATCAATTTGCATTCTTTTATATGCACACTGCCATATAGAGCAGCACCATTTGATGAATATGCTTTCTTTTTTCCACAGTATGCTTTCGGTTTCCTTGTCAAAGATCAATTATCCATAGGTATGTGCATTTAATTCTGAGTCTTTAATTTTATTCCACTGATTTACCTCAGCAGCTTGTCTTTGTACCAGCACCACGTGGTTTTCAATCACTATTATTCTGTAGTACAGCTTGATGTCAGTGATGATGATTCCACCAGAAGTTCTTTTGTTGTTGAGAATTGTTTTCCCTATCCTGGGATTTTTTGTTGTTATTGTTGTTTCTCTATATGAAGTTGACAATAGCTGTTTCTATGTCTGTGAAGAATTGAATTGGAATTTAGATTGGGATTGCTTTAATCTGAAGATTGCTTTTGGGAAGATGGCCATTTTTACTACAGTAACCCTACTGATCCATGAACATGGGAGATCTTTCCATCAGAGATCTTTGCTTTATTTCTTCAGGTACTTGCAGTTCTTGTCACAGAGATGTCTCACTTGCGTAATGAGAGTTAAGCCTTCATAAGGGACTGAAGGAGCTGAGGGGGGTTTGCAGCCCCATGGAGAGAGCAACAGTGTGAACAAGTCAGATGCCCCCAGAGCTCCCAGGGACTGAACTACCATCCAAAGAATACACATGGATTGACCCATGGCATTGGCTACATATGTGACAGAAGATGGCTTTGTTGAATATCAGTGGGAGGAGAGGCCCTTAGGTCTGAGGGTGTTCAATGCTCCAATATAAGGGAATGCCAGGGCTGGAGGATGGGAGTACGTGTGTGGGGTGCACCCTCATAGAGTCAGGGGGAGGCATTTTAGGGGTAAAATCAAGAAGGGGTATAACATTTGAAGTTATAAATAAACAAAATATCCAATAAAAAAGAAAAAGAAAGTAATAAAAGGGTTATGCCAATGTATTTTATATTATTTGTGGATATTCTGAGGGGTATTATTTTCCTATTTTCTTTTTATCCCATTTTTTATTTACATAAAGGAAGGCTACTGAGAAGCAGAGTCACAGAAACTAATAGAAGAAAAAGTGGGAAATAGCCACAAATGCATTGGCACATGAGAGGATTTCCTTAAGAGATTACCAATGGCTTAGGCTCTAAGATCAACAATTGACAAATGGAAACTTGTGAAAGACAAAGCGCAAAGCCAATAGGATAAAATGGCAATATACATACTGGGAAAAAATCTTCCCTAACCCTCCATCCAATAGAGGGAGGGCTAATATCCAAAAAACATAAAAACAAACAAAAAACCCAAAGGGAGGGACCTAGGTGATTGATTAGAGGGGAAAGAGGGGCAGGGTCAGGTATGAGGGGAGACAGGAGTATGAATGGAAATATGAAGCTTCAGGAAGTAGGGGGCAGGTAGAACTTCTAGAATATTCCAGAGACGTGGGATGTGAGAGGCACCATGGACTCAATGGAGATGAACTAAACTAAAACTCCCAACACTGGGGAGATGGAAAATAGGCATAGCCTCCAGTGGGGGAGCCAACCACCTACCTTCAAAATTTTTGACCTAGAGTTTTTCCTCTCTAAAAGAAATGCAGGGACAAAAATGGAGCACAGATTGAAGGAAGGGCCATCCGGTGGCTGTCCAAACTTAGTATCCATCCTATGGGCATGCACAAAACTCGGACACTCATATTGATGTCATGTCGTACTTGCAGACAGGAGTCTAGCATTGAGACAGCTATCCTCTGAAAGATTCTACCAGCAGCCAAATGAAACAGATGCAGATCTGCACAGCCAATCATTGAACTGAGGTTAGGTACTCTTATGGAAGATTTAGGGGAAGGATTGAAGGAGCTGAAGGGGAGAACAATGCCATAGGAAGAACAATGAACAATAGTATTAACTTATCCAAATCTCTCAAAGCTCCTTGGGACTAAGCCACCAACCAAAGAGCATATGTAGATTGGTTTGTGGTCCCTGGCACATACATATGTAGTAGAAGACTGCCTTGTCTTCTTCTCAGTGGGAGAGAATGTGCCTAATACTATAGAGAATTGGTGCCCCACAGAAGGGAGATGTTGAGAGGGATGAAGTGGGAAAGGGTGGGCTGGTGAGGGGGATGAATGGGGAAGCACCCTCTTGAGGCAAAAGGGAGTGCAGATAGTGTAAAGAACTCTAGGAGGAAGTACTGGGAGGGGAAGCAATATTTGGAATAAAAATAAATTAAGTAATTAAAAAAATAACACAAAAGTACATTAAGGATAACCTCAAAGGTACCAAGTATATGGATGTTGTATAAAGAGATTAAATCATAGACTTCCTCTTGAATTAATTTGACCAATAGTTTGAATTGTCCACATTTTTCTCCTGCTGCTATTACTAGTTAAATTTTATTTGAGAATAAGGATTTACATCTCGTAGAAAACAAATTCTAGCTAAGTAGTATCAAAATACCCCAAAGAAAGAGCAGTACTCTGATGCCCTGTCTTTCTTTTTCTTCTTTTTCATTAATTAATTTGTTTACTTTACATTCTAATTGCACTCCATCTTCTCCTTCTACTTGCTCCCTTCCTTCATACCCCACTCTCCTCCTCTTTCTCCTCAGAGAAGGGGAGCTCTCTCTTCCATAACTACCCTCCTTGGCCTATCACATTGTAGTTGTAGTAGAACTAGGTGCAACTACTTCTATTGAGGCTAGACCAGACAGCCCAGTTAGGGCCAAGGGATCCAACTGCAGGCATCTGAATCAGGGACCGTCCAGTCTACTGCTTTCTGGGGTCTCACATGAAGACCAAGCAGTATAACTGTTACATATGTATAGAGGGTCCAAGTCCATTCCATATGTGTTCTCTGGTTGGTGGTTCAGGGCTTGAGGAATGGATAACCAATAACTGGACCAGCATGAAACTGATTCCATGAAAAAGTGACACTCTTGACAATATTACTGATATTATGCTATACTTGGGTACAGGAGCTTAGCTCTGTGAGCCCTTATGTGTCCAGGTTAGGTGATTCTGTAAGTTTTCTTATGGTGTCCTTGACTAGTCTGCCCCTTCAATCCTTCCTCAATATCTTCCACAAGGTTATTCAATTTTTGCCTAACATTTGACTGTGGGTTTTTGGTCTGTTTGCATCAGCAACTGGGTGATGCCTCTCAAATAATAGTTATGCTAAGCTCCTGTACCCAAGTATAGCATAATATCAGTAATATTGTCAAGAGTGTCACTTTTTCATGGAATCAGTCTCATGCTGGTCCAGTCACTGGTTATCCATTCCTCAATTTCTGCTCCAACTTCACCCTTGCCCATCTTGTAGTCAGGACAAAGTGTGGACCTAAGACTCTGTGGTTGGTTTGCTGTACATTGGAATTCTTGCCTGGTAAGAAGAAGTGGCCATTTCAGACTCCATATTTCATATGGCTAAGAGTCTTAGCTTGGGACACCCTCATAGATTCCTGAGAGACTTCATTACACTGTCTAATTCATTCCTGGGATACCTCTCTTTCTTCCAACCAACTCTAGTCTCTCTCACACCGATCCTTCATGTTTCTTTCTCCCACTTGATCCCTCATGTTCCTTTCTCAATCCCTGATCCCAACCAGTTCCCACATTTCAACCACACCTGATGTCAATTTTGTTTCACCTTGTTCTGAGATTCAAGCACCTGCCATTGGGCCTTACTAGTTTCTTATCTTCTTTGAGTCTATGGATCTTTTGAGAAACTTACAAATTGATTAGAAAAGTGTTGGAACCAGTTACAATTTCACCAGCACTTGAGTTCCTAATCTTAGCCATTCAGATGGATGCCAGCTGGAATCTCAGTGTCATTTTGATTTGCATTTTCCTGATAACTAAGGATGTTGATTATTTCTGTAACTACTCCCCAAGCTAATAATCATTTGGCATTAATATCTCTCAACATAAATCGACCAAATCTCTCTCTCTCTCTCTCTCTCTCTCTCTCTCTCTCTCTCTCTCTCACACACACACACACACACACACACACACACACACACAAAGACACAGTCTAGCAGATTGGACATGATGAAAGTAGGATTCATCGTTCTGCTGCATACAAGAAACATACATCAACAACAAAGATAGCTATTACTACCTCAGAGTAAAGGACTGAAAAAGTTTTCTAAGCAAGCAGATCCAATAACCAGGATAAGGTAACCATTCAAATATCTGAAAAAATATACTTTCAATCAAAATTAATCAAAAGATGTGAGGAAGAGTGTTTCACAAATATCAACTGAAAAATCCACTAAGATGACATCTCAACTCTGAACATTTATGCCCTAAATGCAACAGTACCCATATTCGTAAAAGAGACATTACTATGACTTAAACCACACATTGGACTCCGGACATTAGTAGTGGGAGTCTTCAACACAAAATTCTCACCAATGGACAGACAACCCATACAGAAACTGAACAAAGGAATAATGCAACTACATGAGATAATGAATTAAATGGACATAAGATATTCAGAGAAACTTTCACCCAAAAACAAAAGATTATACCATCTTCTCAGCAACTCATTGAATGGTCTCCAAATTTGACCATATAGTTGGGCCCAAAATAAGTCTCAACAGATACAAGAAGATTGAAATAACCCCTTACATCTTATAAGATCTTCATGGATCAAAGCTGGACTTCAACAGCAACAGAAAGAACAGAAAGGCTACAAACTCATGGAAACTGAACAACTCTCTAACCAATGATCACTGAGTTAGGGATGAAATAAATAGACTTTCTAGAATTCAATGAAAATGAATGCACAACACATACAAATTTATGGGACACAATGAAAGCACCAATAAAAGAAAAGTCCATGCTACTAAGTGACTTAATAAAGAAATTGATGAGTTCTCATATTAGCAATTTAAATGTTTAGAAAAATCGGCAAATACATCCAAGAGAAATTGATTGAAGGAAATAATAAAACTCAAGTCTGAAATTTAAAAAATAGAATAGAAAGAAAATAATACACAGAACCGACAAAACCAAGAGCAGTTTTTTGAGAAAATCAATTAGATAGATAAACCTTAGGAAAACTAACTAAATGTCAGAAAGAGAGAGAGTATCCAAATTAACAAGATCAGAAAGAAAAAGAGTATACAAAAACAGGTAATGAGGAAATTCTAAGAATCATTAGGTCTTAATTCAAAAGCCTACACTCATAAAATTGGAAAATATAAATAAAACGGATGATTTTTATATAGATTACTACTACCAAAGTGAAATCCAGATCAGGTAAACAATCTAAAAACAATCCAATAACCCCCGGAGAAATAGAAGCAGTCATTAAAAGTCTCCCAATCAACAAAAGCCAGATGGTTTTATTGCAGAATTCTATCTGACTTGCAAAGAAGAGCTAATAGTAATACTCTTCAAATTATTCCACGAAATAGAAACAGAAGGAAGATTACCAAACTCAATCTATGAGGCCACAGTCATCCTGATACCTAATCCAGTCAAACTCAAAAAAGTAAGAAAACTCAGACCAATTTCATTTACGAACTTTAATGCAAAAATATTCAATACAATACTTACAAACTGAACCCAAGAACAATCAAAAGTATCACCCAAGATGATCAAGTAGGCTTTATCCCAGCAATACAAGTGTGATTCAATATACAAAGGTACACAATGTACTGCATTATAGAAAGAAACTGAAAGAAAAAAGATCACATGATCATCTCATTAGATCCTGAAAAATCCTTTGACAAAATCTAACACCTCTTCATGTTAAAAAGCATTGAGAGATCAGGAATACCAGGCACATACCTAAACACAATAAAGGCAATATGAAAGAGGCCAATAGACAACATCAAATTAGATGAAAGGAAAAGTAAAGAATTTCAATAAAATTAGGGTAAGACTACCCATTCTCTCTATATATATTCAACATAATACTAAAAGTCATAGCTAGAGTAATAAAAGAACTAAAGTAGATCTAAAGAGACAAATTGGAAAGAAAAAATTCAAAGCATTGCTATTCACAAGCAATAAGAGTATAGATTAAACAACCCTAAATATTCTATCAAAGAACTCCTTTATTAATATACTCTTTCAGCAAAAAGGCTGTAAATAAATTTAATTCAAAAATGTTAATGCTCTTTTATACAAATAATAAACAGACTGAGAAAAATAGGGAAACAACACAAATAATATAACATATATTGGTGTAATCCTAATCAATCAAGTTAAAGGCATATATTTACAGAATTTCAAGTCACTGAAGAAAGAAATTGAAGAAGATATCAGGAGTTGGAAAAAAATCTCCTCTGCTCATGAATCAGCAGGATTAACTTAATAAAACTGGCCACCTACCAAAAGAAATTTATACTTTCAATACAATTCCATTTAAATTCCAACACAATGCTTTACAGAACTTGAAAGACCAAGTCTCAACTTTATAAGGAAAAACCAAAATCCTCCAGAATCGGAAAAGCTCTTCACCAATCCTATAACTGACAGGAGACTAATATCCAATATCTATCTATCTATCTATCTATCTATCTATCTATCTATCTATCTATATCTATCTATATCTATATCTATATCTATATCTATATCTATATCTATTAGATATATATATGTATATATATAGAATAAACACACACACACACACACACACACACACACACACACACACATATATATATATATATATATATATATATATATATGAAACTCAGGAAATTAGACACAAGTAACATAAATAATCAAATTAAATATAGGATACAGTGCTAAACAGAGAATTTCCAACAGAGGAATCACTATTGGCCAAGAGGCACTCAAAGAAAGGTTAAAGTCTTTAGTTATCATGGAAATGCAGATCAAAATACCTCTATGATTCGATCTTACATCTCTCAGAATGGCTGAGATCAAAATTATAAATGGCAGCACATACTGGTGAGGATGTGGAGCAAGAGGAACAATTCTCCACTGCTGGTAAGAGTAAAAACTTGTATAACCACTTTAGAAATCAGTTTGGCAGTTTCTCAAAAAAATCTATTATAGTTCTATCCCAAGACCCAACTATACCACTCCTGTGCAGATACCCAATAGATGCCCCATATACTACAGGGACACTTACTCAACTATGCACGTAGTAAATTTATTCAAAATAAGCAGAAACTAGATACAACCTGCATGTTCCTCAACTGTAGAATGGATAAAGAAAATGTGATACATCTATACACTATATACAATTCACCTATTAAAAACGAAGACACCATGAATTTTTCAAGCACATGGATGGAACTAGAAAATGTCATTCTGAGTTAAGCCACTCAGACCTTGAATGACACATTTGGTGTGTACTAATTTATAAGTGTGCATTTGCCATACAATAAAAGATAACCATATTACAACCATATTACAGATCCAAAGAAATTAAGTAACAAGAAGGGCCTAAGGGAGGAAAATTGAATCTCACTCAGAAGGGGAAAGAAAATAGTCATAAGAGGTAGATAGACAGAGAGAACTCTGGGTGAGTGCCTGAGGTGGGGAAAGTGCATGGAGATCAGCTGTAGGTAGGGTGGTTGGTTGTGGGTTGGCAAAAATAATGGAAATTGAGATATTGTGGGGGTATCTCTGTAACTAGCTGGAGACCCTGGAAAAGGGAGGCTCGGGGGAGCATATGGGGGAGGGGGATCCTAGTTTAGTCTCCATATACCATCAGGGTATATGGAGAATGAAGTGGCCACCTACTGTGGCTATGTGAGATTACCATTGGAGGGAAAGGATAGCAACCCACCCACCAAAGGTTTGACCCAACATGTATCCCTCCTAAAAGATGTGCAGGAATGAAGATGGAGCAGAGACTGATGAAACAGCCAACCAATGAGTGCTCCAACTTGAGATACATCTCATGTGAGAAAGCCAATCTCTGACATTTTTATTAATACTCTGCTGTGCTTGCAGACAGAAACCTAGCATGACTGTCTCCTGTGAGGGTTCACTCAGCAGCATATGGAAGCCAATGCAGAGACCCACAGTCAAATATCAGGAAGGATTCGTGGAGTACTGTGGAAGAGTGGGGAATAGAAGTGAGCTACAAGAAGACTTACAGAGTTTACTATCCTGTATCCATGGGGGCTCAAAGAAACTAAACCACCAAAGAAATAACATGCAGGGGCTGGACACAGCCCCCTACACAATTGGAGCATATGTGTAGCTTGGTCTTCATGTGGATCCCCTATAAATTAGATCAGGGTTTGTCTCTGACTCTATTACCTGACTTTGGATCATCTCCTCATAACTGGACTGCCTCAATGTGCCTCATTGGGAGAGGGTATGCTTAGTCTTGGTGGTAATGGTTGTGCCTGGGCAGGGTACTACACAAGGGAGGGTGGCTTGCCTTCTCTGAGAAGAAGGGGAATAGGGGGAGAGCTTTGAAAGGGTGGGTCTTGAAGGAGAAGAGAGGTGAGCAACTATATTCAGGATGCAAACGTGAATTAATTAATTAGATAATTAATTAATAATAAAAATATTATGAATATTTATTTTATAAGTTTCTTTGCAACCTGTAGGCTGCTGTTAGCAAATGGTTATCACAACTCACACAGGCATTGTTCTGGAGCAGAAGCATGGTGTACTCTATAACTTATAGTTGAAGCTATATATTAGATTCTATTGAAGAAGGTGAATGCATGGGCTATCTAGGGCAAACAATGTTGGATTTTACTTTGTTCACTTAAAGGAAAGCTAAACATAAGCAGACTAATTGCAGGGAAGGATAGCAAGTTATTCTTTTTTTTTTAATTTTTATTTTCTATATTCTATGTTTACATTCCAAGGGCTTTCCCCTTTCCCAGTTCCCACCCACCATAGTTCCCATAGTTCCTCTCCCCCCCAACTATTCCCCAATCATTCCCCCTCCCCCCTCAGTTTCTTTACTAAACTGGATGCAATCTTTACATGCCCAGGGTCCTCTCCTTTCTTCTTCTTGGGAATCATTTGACTTGCTATTCGTGTCTTGAGTATTTAGTGCTTCTGGGCTCATTAATATCCACTTATCAGTGATTGCATTTCATGTGCATTCTTTTGTGATTGGGTTAGCTCACTCAGGATGATATTTTCCAGGTCTAACCATTTACCTACAAATTGCATGAATTCATTATTTTTAATTGCTGAGATAGCAAGTTATTCTTAAGTGATTTCAATATGTATCAATAATCTGATGTATTGTGGAGCCATTCAAAGTTCATTCTCTTTGAACACAAAACACAGTTTTACAGAAGTGCACCACATGACCCATATAACCCAAAGGCTTGTACCTGTAGAAAGGTTTAAGTAGAGTGGAAAATGGAGGTTTGTACATTAACAAAAGAAACATGGTGCAAGATATATATGGAGACTGTGGATTGAATTAGTAGTAAGTAGTTTAAAGTGGTGAAGTAATTTATTTAAGAATAAATATAGGGTAAGAATTTGTAGTATTTATAAAAGCATAAAACAGGTTTTCTGGGAAAACATTGAGAATGACAGAAAAAGGTTGCATTGTTTATATGTACCTTCAAGTGTTCTATTTATATCTTAGTCCAACATCACATATAATAATAGCAATAGGCTTGCAATGTTAATACTTGAATACCTAGAAATTGTGAGATCCATTCAAACATCTTTTATTTTGGTGGTCTATATCAAGTATTAAGACTCTGATGTAATATACATAAATGATTCCATAGGAATATGCTTTTCTTAACCTATTTTCATATATAATGTGAACATATGCATATTTGCATATGTGTGATTTTACATGTTGGTATACAGAATCCTGATGTTGACTTTTGGAGTCTTTCCTTACTGTTTTCTTCCTCATTGATTGAAGCACAATCATTCAATTGAATCCAGATCTCACTGATAGACTACTCTGCCCAGGAGATCTCCAGTTTCTACTTTCAGAATGCTAAAAATATCACATGACTATAAACTGGATTTTGAGAATGTGAACTACAGACTTTGTATTTGCTTAGCAAACCAATTTAACAATTGAACAACCTCCCTAAATTTAAATAGCAGCACATGTTGAAATAACAAAGATTATAAATCCATTCAAGATATTAATATCATGAGATGATCCTACATACTTCAAATAGGTTGAAGCCTTGACTTTAAATAGGCTTCATTATGTTGTTCAAGGCTGGTAAATTGTAGAGCTGAACAAGAGACTGGCTGGCACTAAGGGGCATTTTCAAATTCAAAATGCATGAATATTTTTCTTATTGAATTCATTTCAAGAAAAAAAAAACCCTGGTACTTCAAATAGTTGTCTAATTTTAAACCTCCACCTATAAAGATAGAAATAACTATAATTAATGTTGTTATGTTCATAAATACCATCACCTTACCTGACAATTACGAGGTGACAAATGAAGAAATAAGAGCAACACATATCTTATCAACCTGCATATTTAATTATCTTGAACTGAGTAGAAGATCTTGAAACATTAAGAACTTATAAATGAGAAAGAAACCATCACAACTGACTAAATACTAAAACCAGAGAGCTTTTATGATCTTCTGAAAAGCATTAATTTATTTTAGGATCTGAGGTAGGCATATCAACAGAAAACCCGCTATTGTCATGGCTGCCTCAACACACTGGAGTTTTACTTTTTTATGTACTATACAAAATTAGATGTGTACATTTGTTTCTAAAATAGCCTTCTTCTTACAAACGTTTAAAGTGATTTCCTAGGTGAAGCCTTTCTTGTGATAGAAGGAGCTGATGGTAGTGTCTATATTTTACCTCAGGAAAAACCCTAAAATTGCCTGAGACTTTGTGCTTTAGAAGTTTTACTGAGCACACAGCCAAGCGATGTTACCACTCCTGGGCATATACCCAGAGGATTCCCAAGCATGTAATAAGGATACATGCTCTACTATATTCATAGCAGCCCTATTTATAATAGCCAGAAGCTGGAAAGAACCCAGATGTCCCTCAACAGAGGAATGGATACAAAAAAATGTGGTATATATACACAATGGAGTACCATTCAACCATTAGAAAAATGAATTCATGAAATTCTTTGACAAATGGATGGAGCTGGAGAACATCATCCTAAGTGAGGTAACCCAGTCTCAAATGAACACTGGCATGCACTAACTGATAAGCAGATATTAGCCTAGAAGCTTGGAATATGCAAGACACAATCCACATATCAAATGATGTTTAAGAAGAAGGAAGGAGTGGCCCCTGGTTCTGGGAAGGCTCAGGGCAGCAGTGTGGGGGAATACCAGAACAGGGAATTGGGAAGGGATAGATGGGGGAACAGGAGAAGGGAAGAGGGCTTATGGGACTTTCAGGCAGGGGCCATCCAGGAAAGGGAAAATCATTTGAAATGTAAATAAAGAATATATTGAATAAAAAAAACCTACATAATCATCTGAACTAAATGGCATTTAATGTCTCTCAGGTCTTATCAACAAGATTTTGTCAATGTATCATGTCTTGTGTAAGAGAACAGGAAGCCAGTTTTCTGTGAACACATTTATGACAGAATGTGAGAGTTGATCTACTTGTGAAGTAAAGGACTATATTGCTTCCTTTGCTATTAGTGTTATAAAACATCCAAAGGATGGTATAAACCAAGGAACCAATACAAAGATGTTTTTATTTAAGCTGATGATTGCTGAAAGATAAGGCTCTCTCACTGTCATGGTGAAGAATGGGAGCTGGCAAGCATTGTGGCTAAACCAGCAGAGAGCTTATATCTTAAACAGCAAGTGAGATGCAAACAGATCAAACTGAGTGTATCACCAGGCTTTGAAATAGCAAAGCCAAGCATTCAACAGTGAGTTCCTTCCTCCATAAAGACCATATATCCTAAGCATTCATAGACTGTTCCACTAACTCCGGACTAATCCAGTGTCAGAGCCACTGGATGACATTCTCATTCAAACCATCACAGACAGTGAGGGTATGCTGATGACTTGCTAGGTGAGAGCAAGTTATTCCTTGTAGATTATTAATACATTGAATACATTGTTCATTGAAAACAATGAGTTCAATAGGAAAATTCCAGGTTTTACAAAATGCTCAAGCAATGGCACTATCAAGTATTATAATTGCAATTTTTGTTGCCAATTACAAGGACCCATCTCTTTTTTTCCTCCAAAGCTAAATAGGGTAGTTGAATAGAGATGTCTGGAAACCCACCTTTCCTTTCTCAGTCTCTTAATCTCTCTAGTCTTTCTAGTAGTCAATCAGAGCTTTCCATTAACAGGTAGAGGACAGCAGTTCTAGTGGCTTACATTTCAAGTTTACTTTCAAACAAAGCTCTAAATATAAAAAAAGTAGAAATGTAATGTTTGGGTTCAGATAATTTCTTAGTTTATTTTTAATTAATTGAAATTAATTTAATTAATTAATTAGTTAGGTGGGTGCCTAGGCTCTGCCGCACGCCCCTGAGAGCTTAGGCCATGCACCGAGGCAGCCGGAGCCACCCAGCTCCCCAGGACCCTGGACCAGCGATATCAGCAGGCCTCCACATTGCAACCAGGACACAGCTGGAAAGGTACAGGTACACAGACTCCTTCTGGGGCTAGAGCAGGGAGATCTGCTAAGCTCTCGCCCCCAGGTGGGCCCAGTGGTGGGCGCCTAGGCTCTGCCGCATGTCCCTGCGAGCTTAGGCCATGCACCTAGGCAGCCAGAGCCACCCAGCTCCCCAGGACCCCAGACCAGCTATAGCAACAGGCCTCCATATTGCAACCAGGACACAGCTGAAAAGGTGCAGGTACACAAACTCCTTCTGGGGCTAGAGCAGGGAGATCTGCTAAGCTCTCGCCCCCAGGCAGGCCCAGAGGTGCCCGCCTAGGCTCTGCTGCACTTCCCAGCAACCTTAGGCTGTGCACCCAGGCAGCTGGAGGCAACCAGTTTCCAGGACCTTGGACCAGCCATAGCGGCAGGCCTCCATATTGCAACCAGGACACCGCTAGAAAGGCACAGGTAGACAGATTCCATCAGGGGCTACCGCATGGGGGGATCTGCTAGGCTCTCGCTACTAGGCAGGCCCAGCGGTGCCCGCCGAGGCTCTGCTGCACTCCCCCACACTTCACCAAGACCTCAGGCCATGCACAAAGTCAGCGGGTGGCAGCCAGCTCGTGATCCCGTTGAGCAGCAATCCCGAATAACCACCAGTACAGAAACAACAGGTAAGCCCAGCCTCAAGGGAGATTCAAACACCAGCCAGTGACAACAAGGTCAACTAACACCAAAAATATCCAGATGGCAAAAGGTAAAAGAAGGAACGTCACTAACAGAAATCAAGGCAACATGACAGCATCTGAACCCAGTTCGCCAACAACAGGAAGCCCTGGATACCCCAAAACACCAGAAAAACAAGACTTGGATATAAAATCACTGGTCAGGAGGCTGGTAGCTGAACACATAGAAAAATCTCATAAAGAAATAGAGGAGAAAATGGATCAAAAGTTAGAAGCCTTTACAAGGCAAATACAAAAATCACTTCAAGAAATGCAGGAGAAGATGGATCAAAAAGAAGAAGACAATAAGGAAGAAAGACAAAAATCACTTAAAGAAATACAGAAGAACATGGGCCAACAAGTAGAAGCTATGAAAGAGGAAACACAAAAATCTATTAAAGAAATACACAAAAACACAATCAAGCAAGCGAAAGATCTGAGCATATCCATCCAGGTACTAAAAACAGAAGTAGAAACAACTAAGAAAAAGCAGAGGGAGACAAAATTGGAGATAGAAAACCTTGGGAAGAAATCAGGGGCCATAGATGCAAATATCAACAATAGAATACAAGAGATAGAAGACAAAATATCAGAAGCCAAAGATACCATAGGAACCATTGATTCAACAGTGAAAGAAAATACTAAATGCAAAAAGGCTGTAACCCAAAACATCCAGGAAATCCAGGACACAATGAGAAGACCAAACATAAGGATTATAGGTATAGATGAGAGTGAAGATTTACAAGTTAAAGGGCCAGCAAATATCTTCTACAAAATTATGGAAGAAAACTTCCCCAACTTAAAGAGAGAGATGCCCATGAATATACAAGAAGCATATAGAACCCCAAACAGACTGGATCAGAACAGAAATACATCCCGTCACATAATAATCAAAACTCCAAATGTACTAAACAAAGAAAGAATATTAAAGGCAGCAAGAGAAAAAGGCCAAGTAACTTATAAAGGAAGACCTATCAGAATAACACCAGACTTCTCACCTGAGACTATGAAAGCTAGACGATCCTGGGGAGATATAATGCAAACTCTAAGAGAACACAAACTTCAGCCAAAACTACTTTACCCAGCAAAACTCTCAATCACCATTGATGGAGACATCAAGGTATTCCATGACAAAACCAAATTTGCATGATATCTTTCCACAAATCCAGCCCTACAAAGGATAATAGGGGGAAAACACCAAGACAAGGACGGAAACTACACCCGGGAAGAAGCAAGATAGAAATCTCCTCTCATCAAACCCAAAAGAAGGTAACCTCTCGAATATAAAAAATAAATAAAATAAATAAATATAATTTCAAAAATGTCTGGAGGTAATAATTACGATTCCTTAATATCTCTTAACAGCAATGGACTCAATTCCCCAATAAAAAGACATAGATTAACAGACTGGATACAGAAACAGGACCCTACATTTTGCTGCATACAGGAAACACATCTCAGTGTTAAAGACAAACACTGCCTTAGAGTAAAAGGCTGGAAGACAATTTTACAAGCAAATGGTCTCAGGAAACAAGCTGGAGTAGCCATTCTAATATCATATAAAATTGACTTCCAACCTAAAATCATCAAAAGAGACTCAGAAGGTCACTTCTTGCTGGCCAAAGGGAAAATCCACCAGGAAGAGCTCTCAATAATGAACATCTATGCTCCAAATGCAAGGGCAGCCTCATTCGTAAAAGAAACCTTACTAAAGCTTAAAGCACACATTACACCTAACACAATAATTGTGGGTGACTTCAACACTCCACTCTCCTCAATGGACCGATCAGGAAACCAGAAACTAAACAGGGACACAGTGAAACTAATTGAAACTCTGGACCAATTGGATTTAACAGATATATATAGAACATTTCATCCTAAAGCTAAAGAATATACCTTTTTCTCAGCACCACATGGTACCTTCTCCAAAATAGATCATATAATTGGTCACAAGACAGATGTCAACGAATACAAGAAGATTGAGCTAATCCCATGCCTCCTATCAGATCACCATGGAGTAAAAGTGGTCTTCTATAGCATCAAAAGCAACAGAAAGCCCACATACACATGGAAACTGAACAATACTCTACTCATTGACACCTTGGTCAAGGAAGAAATAAAAAAAGCATTCAAAGACTTTTTAGAATTCAATGAAAATGAAGGTACAACCTACTGAAATTTATGGGTCACAATGAAAGCAGTGCTAAGAGGAAAACTCATAGCTCTAAGTGCATCCAAAAAGAAACTGGAGAGAGCATACACTAGCAGCTTAATGGCATACCTTAAAGACCTGGAAGAAAAAGAAGTTAATTCACCCAGGAGGAGTAGAAGACAAGAAATCATCAAACTCAGGGCTGAAATCAATCAAATAGAAACAAAGAGAACCATACAAAGAATCAACAAGACCAGGAGCTGGTTCTTTGAGAAAATCAACAAGATAGATAAACCCCTAGCCAGACTAACCAAAGGACACAGAGACAGTATCCAAATTAACAAAATTAGAAATGAAAAGGGAGACATAATAACAGAAACTGAGGAAATTCAAAAGATCATCAGATCCTACTACAAAGGTCTATACTCAAAACAACTGGAGAATCTAGAGGAAATGGACAATTTCCTAGACAGATACCAAATACCAAAATTAAATCAGCATCAAATAGATCAGCTAAATAGTCCCATAACCCCTAACGAAATAGAAGGGGTTATAGAAAGCCTCCCAACCAAGAAAAGTAGGGGACCAGATGGTTTTAGTGCAGAATTCTACCAGACGTTCAAAGAAGAATTAACACCAATACTTTTCAAACTATTCCACAAAATAGAGACAGATGGGATACTGCCCAACTCATTCTTTGAAGCCACAATCACGCTAATACCTAAACCACAAAAAGATCCAACAAAGAAAGAGAACTACAGGCCAATTTCTCTTATGAATATCGATGCAAAAATACTAAATAAAATTCTTGCCGACCGAATCCAAGAGCACATCAATACAATCATCCACCATGATCAAGTAGGCTTCATCCCAGGGTTGCAGGGAAGGTTCAACATACGGAAATCCATCAATGTAATCCACTACATAAACAAACTAAAAGAAAAAAACCACATGGTCATCTCATTAAATGCTGAAAAAGCATTTGACAAAATTCAGCATCCTTTCATACTAAAAGTCTTGGAAAGAGCAGGAATTCAAGGCCCATACCTAAACATAGTAAAAAGCAATCTACAGCAAACCAGTAGCCAACATCAAAATAAATGGAGAGAAACTTGAAGCAATCCCACTAAAATCAGGGACTAGACAAGGCTGCCCTCTCTCTCCATATCTTTTCAATATAGTACTTGAAGTTCTAGCGAGAGCAATTAGACAACATAAGGAAGTCATAGGGATACAAATTGGAAAGGAAGAAGTCAAACTATCATTATTTGCAGATGATATGATAGTTTACTTAAGTGACCCAAAAACTCTACCAGAGAACTTCTACAGCTGATAAACAATTTCAGCAAAGTGGCTGGTTATAAAATTAACTCAAGCAAATCAGTAGCTTTCTTTTACTCAAAGGAAAAGCAGGCTGAGAAAGAAGTTAGGGAAATAACACCCTTCACAATAGCCACAAACAACATAAAGTACCTTGGCGTAACTCTAACCAAACAAGCGAAAGATCTGTATGACAGGAACTTCAAGTCCTTGAAGAAAGAAATCGAAGAAGACCTCAGAAGATGGAAAAATATTTCTTGCTCCTGGATTGGCAGGATCAATATAGTAAAAATGGCCATCTTACCAAAAGCAATCTACAGATTCAATGCAATCCCCATCAAAATCCCAACTCAATTCTTTATAGATCTAGAAAGAGCAATTCTCAAATTCATCTGCAGCAACAAAAAACCCAGGATAGCTAAAACTATTCTCAACAATAAAAGGACTTCTGGGGGAATCAATATCCCTGACCTTAAACAGTACTACAGAGCAATTGTGCTAAAAAGTGCATGGTATTGGTACAGCGACAGGCAAGTTGATCAATGGAATAGGATCGAAGACCCAGAAATTAACCCACAGACTTATGGTCACTTGTTCTTTGATAAAGGAGCCACAACCATCCAGTGGAAAAAGATAGTCTTTTCAACAAATGGTGCTGGTTCAACTGGAGGTCAACATGCAGAAGAATGCGAATTGACCCACTCTTATCTCCTTGCACTATGATCAACTCCAAGTGGATAAAGGACCTCCACATAAAACCAGACACACTGAAACTATTAGAAAAGAAACTTGGGAAGACCCTGGAGAACATAGGTACAGGGGGAAAGTTCCTGAACAGAACACCAATAGCTTATGCACTAAGATCAAGAATTGACAAATGGGACCTCATAAAATTGCAAAGTTTCTGTAAGGCAAAGCACACTGTCAGAAGGACAAAATGACAACCAACAAAGTGGGAAAACATCTTCACCAACCGCACATCTGACAGAGGGCTAATATCCAATATATACAAAGAACTCAAGAAGTTAGACCCCAAAGAACCAAATAACCCTATCAAAAAATGGGGTACAGAGCTAAACAAAGAATTTTCACCAGAAGAAATTCGGATGGCTGAGAAACACCTTAAGAGATGTTCAACATCATTAGTCATCAGGGAAATGCAAATCAAAACAACCCTGAGATTCCACCTCACACCAGTCAGAATGGCTAAGATTAAAAACTCAAGAGACAACAAATGCTGGCGAGGATGTGGAGAAAGAGGAACATTCCTCCACTGTTGGTGGGATTGCAAAATGGTAAAAGCGCTCTGGAAATCATTATGGCGGTTCCTCAGAAAATTGGGCATGTCCCTTCCAGAGGACCCTGGCATACCACTCCTGGGCATATACCCAGAGGATTCCCCTGCATACAATAAAGACACATGCTCCACTATGTTTATAGCAGCCTTGTTTATAATAGCCAGAAATTGGAAGGAGCCCAAATATCCCTCAAAGGAGGAATGGATACAGAAAATGTGGTACATTTATACAATGGAATACTACTCAGCAATTAAAAATAATGAATTCATGCAATTTGTAGGTAAATGGTTAGACCTGGAAAATATCATCCTGAGTGAGCTAACCCAATCACAAAAGAATACACATGAAATGCAATCACTGATAAGTGGATATTAATGAGCCCAGAAGCCCTAAATACTCAAGGCACAATTAGCAAGTCAAATGACTCCCAAGAAGAAAGGAGAGGACCCTGGGCCTGTAAAGATTGGATTCAGTATTGTAGACCCAGAAAAGAGAAATTGTGGCGGGGGAGGAATGATTGGGGAATAGCTGGGGGGGAGAGGAATTATGGGACATATGTTGCAGGGGGGAAGTGGGAAAGGGGAAAGCCTTTGGAATGTAAACATATAATATAGAAAATAAAAATTTAGTAAAAAATTAGTTAATTAATTTTGGTTGAAATAAGTGATAATAGCTAGTGGGTACTTCTAGAACTATTAGAAATATTGTGATATGGACACTAATTAAAATAGCATTAATGATTTTACTTATTTAAATCTTTTTTTAAAACATTCACAATAGCAAACTGAAGCTCTAGAAATTGGTATCATAGGCAAGTCGATAATCATATTCCCCCAGTGGCTCAACATTTCTGCTGAAGGAGAACATCTTCCAGAGGCTCTGACCCTGGATAGGTCCCAAGTTAGTGGTACAGCTTATGGATTCTTAGGATATATGGTCTTTCTGGAGGAAGGAACTCACTGTTGAATGGATGGCTTTGATGTTTCAAAGCCTGGTGGTACACTCAGTTTGATCTGTTCATGTCTCACTTGCTGTTTAAGATATAAAGTCTCTGCTGTTGTAGCCACAATGCTTGCCAGCTCCCATTCTACTTCACCATGACACTGAGGGAGCCTTATCTCTCTGCAACCATGAGCCAAAATAATTAACTGCCACCTTGAAGCATATGGCAAAGTACTTCAGGGATTATTAGAGATCTATTGACTACAAATCTTTGGAAATGCGATCATCTTCATCATGGAAACAAAAACTGACTTGTTTTTATTGTGTTATGGGTCAATAAACTGGCTCATTTGCCTTAGTGATTCTTTGTTTCTATCTCTAAAGTTAAAATTGTGTCTTCTTGCCTGTATATATCAAATAATTAGAATGCCTGTCAAGCTGTTGCAATAGCAAAAAATTATCTGGCCAATCCGACATATCTCTGGAAATCATATTATTCATAAGTCTATGACTTCACTGACAATGAAAGTATGCCTTTCTACGCTGTCTTTGCTAATTAAATAACATTGTGTATACTAGTTATTTTTCTTCGTAACTTATCTTTAACAACTTAAGGGAGAAAAGCTTCATTTTGGCCGATGCTTTTAGAGAGTTTCTGTCCATTATAACAGGATGGAAGAGCATGGCAAATCACAACATTAAGAAGATATTGTCGAGGTTATTCAATTGTGCTGATCTCCAAGGTCTGAAGCAGGAGTAGTCTCCACAGGCCTGCCTCGTGTCGCCTATTTCTATCATCTAAGTCCTAAGCTTGAAAAGGCTCTACAGCCTTCAGGGTGGTATCACAAACTATGGAGATATCTTTTAAATCATGAGCCAATCAGTGCTATTGGAGGTTCAAGTCATAATTATTTCTTTCCAACCTTGAATATCCTTGTTGTTATTACAGGTTTTTACTGAAGGACTTACCAATATAATTTCTGACATTTATAAAAATTGACAAAATGATATCTTAAAACATATAGTATTCCTCTTATACAATTATTTCTCACAGTAAAGGCAAAAATTAAATTTTCTCAAGCTTTGCATAATGAGAGGATGGGACTTTAATGAAAATTTCTGGACAATATTCCAGTCTCCTTAAAATCTGATACCTTCTTCTACTTCTACAGAACATACTTCTGGCATGCCATTTCTTTTTTAGTGATAGCTGTCTTTCTGAACATCAATCTGCCCCCCCAAAAAACCTGTATATATTCAAGCTAAAACTTTCAATGCTGAGTTGTTGTTTACTGAAATTGTGTAAAGGGTTTGGAGCCAACCCAATATCTTATCCCTTCCATTAGAAGCCAATATTCTCGCCAGTACCTGTTGTCTCTTGAGTTTTTAATCTTAGCCATTCTGACTGGTATGAGTTGGAATCTCAGGGTTGTGTTGATTTGCATTTCCCTGATGACTAATGATGTTGAACATCTCTTAATGTGCTTCTCAGCCATCCGAATTTCTTCTGGTGAAAATTCCTCATTTAGCTCTGTACCCCATTTTTAATAGGGGTATTTGGTTCTTTGGGGTCTAACTTCTTGAGTTCTTTGTATATATTGGATATTAGCCCTCTGTCAAATGTGGGGTTGGTGAAGATCTTTTCCCAATTTGTTGGTTGCTGTTTTGTCCTTCTGACAGTATTTTTTGCCTTACAGAAACTTTGTAATTTTATGAGGTCCCATTTGTCAATTCTTGATCTTAGAGCATAAGCTATTGGTGTTCTGTTCAGGAACTGTCCCCCTGTGCCCATGTCTGGTGAGGATGTGGAGAAAGAGGATCACTCCTCCATTGTTGGTGGAATTGCAAGATGGTAAAACTACTCTGGAAATCATTATGGCGGTTCCTCAGAAAATTGGGCATGACACTTCCAGAGGACCCTGTCATACCACTCCTGGACATATACCCAGAGGATTCCCCTGCATGCAATAAAGGCACATGCTCCACTATGTTCATAGCAGCCTTATTTATAATAGCCAGAAGCTAGAAAGAACCCAGATGTCCCTCAACGGAGGAATGGATACAGAAAATATGGTATATTTATACAATGGAATACTACTCAGCAATTAAAAATAATGAATTCATACACTTTGTAGGCAAATGGTTAGATCTGGAAAATATCATCCTAAGTGAGTCAACCCAATCACAAAGGAATACACAAGAACTGCAATCACTGATAAGTGGATATTAATGAGCCCAGAAGCTCTGAGTACTCAAGACACAATTAGCTAAGCAAAAGATTCGCAAGAAAAGGGATGGAGAGGACCCTAGTCCAGAAAAGACTAAATCTGGTTTTGTAGGAGAGTATCAGAACAGAGAAATGGTGGGGAGGGGGTGATTGGGGAATGAGGGGGGAGGGAAGAGGACTTATAGGACATATGGTGGGGGGGGGACTGGAAAGGGTAAAGCCTTTGGAATGCAAACAAAGAATATAGAAAATAATAAAAAAGGAAAAAAAAGAAAAAAAAGAACCTCCTCATAAAACCAGACACACTGAAACTAATAGAAAAGTAACTGGGGGAGAGCATTGAGCACATGTGCATAGGGGAAATTTTCCTGAACAGAACTGTTTATGCTCTAAGATCAAGAATTGACAAATGGAACCTCATAAAATTACCGTGTTTCTGTAAGGCAAGGACATTTGTAAAAAGGACAAAATGGCAACCAACAAATAAAAAAAGCCAATATTCTTAAAATCTATGATTTACCTGTTCTATTGGTGTTTTAAAATATAAATTGAATAAATAACTTTCATTTTCTATGTGACATATATACACACACATATATGTATATGCCACATTTTGTGACATGTTTTAGAGGTCCTATTATGTCTTCAAGAAATTCCAATATTTACATTTAAATTAGTAGACAAATTTTGAGAAGAGTTAAATAAAATTTGAGGAAATAACAAAACAGACAATAAAAACAAGTGAAGAACTTATTGAATAAAATGAAAGCTGATTAGTAAAATGTCTCTGTGTCTGTCTATTTCTGTCTGTTTGTATCTATCATAACTCCATATGACTGATAGCAGGTGGTGTTTGTACATCCCTAACAGAGATATTAGTTTTGCATTTATTGAACAGCATTAAAAGCATCATATGGGGGGAGAGTTAGATACTTTAAAGAAATCTTTAACAGAGTGTTAGAAGGAATTAAGCCACTAGCATCAACTGATGCCAGCTGAAGCAGAAAACCAAGGAAATATTCAATATTCACAAATTGTTTAAACATTTTTTGTAGATTTTTAAGAACTTGCTTTCAACTTCTGCATTTGCTACTGTCAGTAAATGATAAATATGCTTTCCATTATTCTTGGGTCAGGGGCATGGAAGTATACATAATTTAAAATTATAGCTATGCCTTAGCTTAGGTTGTAAAAGTAGATCACATGGGAAGGATATTGGTTTTTTTACAGTGTTCTTTTTAAATCTAGTTAAACAAAGTGTTTGAGTAAATGGTAGGTTAAGCCATCTAAATTATTTGGTAACCTCATTAACTTTAGCAGTTAGGTCAAGTAAAAGTTCCAGTGTCTTAGGATAATTGCTATTACAATACAATCATACCTGTATATGTGTGTGTATACACACACACACACACACACATATATATATATACATGTACATGTATATATGTATATATTATATATATTAATAAATATAGTAATGTTACTTTAATGGATTTTTTGAGGCAGCCCATGTTCTATTGGATAACCATTTTTATGCTTTTACCTAGGGAAGACTATTTCCTTTACACTCTTCATTTCTTAGCTGCCTATAGTTCTTTGTATATGGTTGAGGCTTTATGATATTTTTCCCATTCTCTTTGAGATGCCCATTGTTTTGTTCTTTGTTCATATCATGTTTATGCCATTACATTGGTGAAATTTTATGGTTGTAGCTTCTAACATGACTAGAAGAAACAGACCCTTATAAAATACCATATTTTTCCAACTTTTAAAATCTTTTTGCCTGCCTCCTATAATGTTTCCTTATCCTTAGTAATGGGAATTGTTTCTGTGGATGTATCTACTGGGACTGGACTTTAGAACTCTTAATTTTGATTAGTTGTAGATTTCTGTAACAGTCTCTTGTTACAGAGAGATATTTCCCTGATCAGGAATAAAGTCTACACTTACCTTTCAATATAAGAACAGATATTTAAAATGTGATGATGGAGTATGCTGCTTTAGAGTGATAGTTGTAGATTCACTTCTTAAATCCATGATTTTCTAACAATAAGTAGTTGTTCTTTATCACTAAGATATATATGATATTACTCTACACATAGGATTATAATGTTATGCTGGTCAGTGTTAGAAGGCAGAAATTATATAGTTATATTATAATCTTACATGTAGTTTAATATATTAACTTATTATTTTTGATAATGCAGCATTCCCAAGATCTGTAGAGTATTTAATCCAGCAACATGGCTGCTCTGGCAAAGGATTAAGTCCAAAACTCTTTTAGATCTATAAGATTAGGAGATAATCTAGACACACCCTTAAATACAGTATATGACTGGAATACAGAGATATCTTCATTCCCTAACAATGATGATAAGGATACATTATGGAAGGAATCAGCCATATTTGAAAATTATGTCTAATTGAGGGGCAGTCAGAAGAACGAATCAGAGAAATATTTGAAAGAATGAGTCAGTGACAGAATATGCTCAACTCACAGGAGAAGGAATAATGGCTATTTAAGAGCACCAAGAGGGAGAGAAGTATGGATATATATGGCCGTTTGACTGGAACAGTTTTACAGAAACAAACTAGACATAGGTAAAGATAGAAGGAGCCAGAGAATAAAAAGGATCCAGAAGATTACAACATACTGCCAAACAAAGTTAGTATCAGGTAAAGCCAAGCAATTTAGGTAGAAACCAAGAGAACACAGATTGAGTAAGTCAGTTAGAAGATTAGATTGTACAGATATTAGTCTCAAGTTTCCATACATAGGCCTATAGATAGTTAGAAAAGATAAACAACTGCTCATGGCTTATCCCAAGTGTTATATTCACATAGCTTGGGTATGTCTCTCACCTCACCCATTAATCTGAGAAAATAAACATGACATTTACAAACATTCATATGCATTTGGATAGATACTTAAGTAATTCATGAGGTGAATACATAAATGTAGCAAGAAAGAGAAAGAATATAAATCAAATTACACATTATTTTAAAATAACTAAGTAATTCATTTCACAGTAATCTTTTTGTGGCATTCAGTTCCAATAACAAGGCATTAAAATAGATACTTAATCACTTATTGCTGACTACTCTGATTCTAAGCAATAAAATCACAGTGTAAGTTAACTTTGCCATATTGTGGTAGGAAGCAACAACAAAGTCCTCTGTTTTCTGCAGTATCACTGATTTGCTGCTATGGTAACCTAACCTATCCATGGTGTAAAGACATCTTAGTTAATATTATCTTAAACCAAGTCACTAAGGAAAATATGAAAAAGTCACCAGTGACTTCAATAATGAGGACTTCAGGCTATTTAAGTATACAGCATCAGCAGGTAGATAATAACAGCTTTATTGGAAAACTATGATTCATTTAAAAGTGGTCTTGTAAATGAATTGCAGCAACATGACTCTGATGATGCCCAGGTCAACAACCATTATCCCTTGTCCAGTCCAGGAAAATACCTTTTAAGTCATCTCCTAAATGCTCTGCTTCCTTGGGATGAACCTGACAGAATGTGATGCTCGCATGAAAGCCCTGCATGGTAGACATGTACCAACCATGCCTGTGACATTCTGAGATAGTCTGCTATCTGAATTGATAACCGGGAGAGATTCTAACTCCTATTTGATGTTTCCAGAGATTTATGGGCTTTTACTGAAAAGGGCTGGACCATTTCAGGAGATACACGGTTTTTTTCAAATGGCCACATTCAGACTCAAATGCATATGAACCAGTGGATTGAACTAATAGAGATTGTGATGGTAAATTATTTTATTCCAACTAAGAAAACAAATCACTGACAAAGCTGGTTTTGCAGATAATTCAATTACAAAAAAGAATAAATCAACATGTCTTATTTACTTTGGCTCCATGATTGCTAAAATTCTAGCAGGCATTGTTTTTGCCTTCGTATGATAGCTCTCATCTCACCAAACAAGTACAATAAAAATATGAGCATAAATCATACTAATTAGCATCTTTTCAAGATCCATTTTTGTTGTACTTTTATAACCAGTTTGAATTTATTGTTAATTTGTTTTACATTAGAAGAGGTGGTTTTAAGTTAGAAATCATTGAGTTTCTTCCTTATGTGGACCAGTCTTTGAAGTTTATTGTAGCGAGATCATGAAATTCAGATAAGAAGAGTTTGTAAATTAAATACAGTAAATTTTTCAATGGAAAACTACTCCCAGCTTTAATTTTATGGTATCTGAGAATATGGGTGTAGTAACTAATAATTATTGTGTCTTCATAGAAGCAAGGACATTTAAAATATCATCTGAAAAAGGATACACACACACACACACACACACACACACACATCAGAAATAGTGTAGACATAGAATATCTTTATTGCTGCAATGTGTTTATTTTATGCAGGAGAATGATGGATCCTGTTTTGGCATACAGTCAATTCATCTGTGCCTCCTTTTGTTGGGGAACTGAGACTACTGAGAGATATTAATGAACAATGATTAATTTCTGTTATTTTGATGTTTGTGGTGATAGTGTGTGTGTGTGTGTGTGTGTGTGTGCACGTGCATGTGTGCACACTTACACATGCATTAGTAATTCCTCATGGTTTCAGGCCTCTTTTTTTTTCCAACACCTGCATGCCTCTTGGGATACAGGCAGAGTTGTGTCCTGGCAAGTGAAGTGCAGAAAAGAAGAGACTTGCCTGGGACCCATTAGACAGGAGTTTAATGTTTGCTGATTTCCTTAATGTTTTTTAATTATTTAATACCTCACCATGTAAAGGAAGAACAGACATATATGAACAGGAAGTAAAAGCTTTATGAATTATCCAAAGAGTGTCCACAATGAACACATGTCTTATTCTTTCAGATATGTAAACATCAAAACATATGACAAAAATCTTAGAGGAAAACTCCAGAAGTACTTGAAAACCCCTGATAATATATCATTTGTTGTTAGTAAAAATGTATCTCTCTTCTAAAAATTCAAGTAAGCATTATAATTGTAACTCTATAAAGGGCACAAATGATCAGAAATCCAAAATTCATTTAAAGAGGAGAATACATTATTCTACACAAATTCATAAATTAAGTTGAAGGAAATAATTTTAAAATAAAATGCTGAAATCAAACTTCCATTTCTATATCTTTTTCTGTAGCAAGTGGTACTCTTAAATTTCAGTAAAAATGGTTCATTTGCAGTGTGTTATAGCTTATACAGAGGCTTACAAATTTTCAAAGAACGGAGAATAAGTGACTGTGGAATCATTCATACCTAAATTTGCATTTATAGCAAGTACCTCTTTTTCAAGGCTCGGGAGAGATTGGAAAACAGACTCTGCCAGTACCTGACAAATACAGAGGTGGATGCTTTCAGCCAACCACTGGACTGAGCACAAGGTCCCCAGTGGAGGATCTAGAGAAAGGACCAAAGGAGATGAAGGAGCTAGAAGCTCCATAGGAGGAACAAAAATATGAACGAACCAGTACCCCCCAGAGCTTCCAGGGACTAAACTACCCAAGAGTACATATGGAGGGATCCATGACTCCAGCTACATTTGTAGCAGAGGATGGCCTTGTTGGACATCAATGAGAGGAGAGGCTCTTGGTCCTAAGAAGGCTCCATGCCCCAGTGTAGGGGAATGCTAGACAGGGAAGCAGCAGGAATGGGTGGTTTGGTGAGCAGGGGGTGGGGAGATGGGATAGGGGGTTTTCTGAGGGGAAGCCAGGAAAAGGGAAAGCATTTGTAATGTAAATTTAAAAAATCTAATAATAAAAGAAAAGAAAAAGAAGAGAAAAGATACAAGAGAAAAATATAAATGTAAGAGTTTGGAGAACAATGTTCTCACCCTGTGACTTCTGGATATGACACAATCTTTGCATTCATGAACATAACAGCAGCTGCAGTTTCTATTTTCTTTTTTTAAAATAGATGTGGTATATTTATACAATGGAATACTACTCAGCAATTAAAAATAATGAATTCATGCAATTTGTAGGTAAATGGTTAGACCTGGAAAATATCATCCTGAGTGAATTAACCCAATCACAAAAGAATGCACATGAAATGCAATCACTGATAAGTGGATATTAATTAGCCCAGAAGCCCTAAATACTCAAGACACAAATAGCAAGTCAAATGATTCCCAAGAAGAAGAAAGGAGAGGAACCTGGGCCTGTAAAGATTGCATCCAGTTTAGTAAAGAAACTGAGGGGGGAGGGGGAATGATTGGGGAATAGTTGTGGGGGAGAGGAACTATGGGAACTATGGTGGGTGGGAACTGGGAAAGGGGAAAGCCTTTGGAATGTAAACATAGAATATAGAAAATAAAAATAAATAAAAAATAGATATTTGCTTTATTTACATTTCAAACCTTAACCCCTTTCCTTGTTTTCCCTCCCAAAACCCCTATTCCATCCCCCTTTCCCCTTCTCACTAATCCACCCACTCCAGCTTCCCTGTCCTGTCATTCAGTCCCAGTGGAGGAACTAGAGAAAGGACCCAAGAAGTTGAAAGTGTTTGTAGCCCCATTGGAGGAGCAAAAATATGAGCCAACCAGGACTCGAGATTTCCCAGTTCCAATCAAACAGCTGCAGTTTCTTACTTTAAGACCTACCCAAACATTAGTCCCATACCATTTCAACATATGTGGTCCCTGAGGTCTGTGGGTTGAATGAAAACATCAAGGTATGGTGGAGAGGGTTTGACAAAAAGAAGGGCTTCAGCACCAGAGGTGATGATGAAAGAGGATGATCAGGAATGAATTTCCCAAATCTCAGCGTTTAGTTGTTTGAAAATATAAATAAATAACATAAAAAAATAAGAGCAAATTGTTGTCTTCCTTAAATTTACTTACATCAAATTTCTACAAGAAACAATAACTGATAGTATAGGGAGAAGAAAGAGAAGAAAATATTATAATTATTGTTCTGGTGAACTGTTTGGTAAAGGATTAATGCAGTATTACTTGCTAGGAATGTAAATCTAATCTAAATAACTGGATGAGACTGAGAGCACTTGACAATGTCTCAACTGTAATTGTGAGTTTTTATTATACCACTTTGGCTCCTGGCAGGTCACATGCAGACACCTACCCAGAATCTGGATTAACAAATGGAACACACACACACACACACACACACACACACACACACACTCACACACACGCCAGTTAATTTTATTTTATTTTCTATTTTATTTTCTATATTCTTTGTTTACATTCCAAAGGCTTTCCCCTTTCCCAGTTCCCACCTCACCATATGTCCCATAAGTCCTCTTCCCCGCCCTGCCCATTCCCCAATCACCCCCCAACCCTTTCTCTGTTCTGGTACTCTCCTGCAAAACTGGAACCAGTCTTATAGGGACCAGTGTACTCTCCTTCCTTCTTCTTGGGAATCTTTTTTTTGTTTGTTTGTTTTTTTGTTTTTCGAGACAGGGTTTCTCTGTGTAGTTCTGGCTGTCCTGGAGCTCACTCTGAAGACCAGGCTGGCCTCGAACTCAGAAATCCGCCTGTCTCTGGGAATCTTTTGATTTGATAATTGTGCCTTGAGTATTCAGAGCTTCTGGGCTCATTAATATCCACTTATCAGTGATTGCATTTCATATGTATTCTTTTGTGATTGGGTTAATTCACTTAGGATGATGTTTTCCAGATTCAACCATTTGCCTACAAATTGCATGAATTCATTATTTTAAATTGCTGAGTGGTATTCCATTGTGTAGATATACCACATTTTCTGTATCCATTCCTCCTTTGAGGGACATCTGGGCTCCTTCCAACTTCTGGCTATTATAAATAAAGCTGCTATGAACATTGTGGAGCATGTGTCTTTATTGTATGCAGGGGAATCCTCTGGGTATATGTTCAGGAGAGGTATGACAGGGTTCACTGGAAGTGTCACACCCAATTTTCAGATGAACTGTGAGACTGATTTCCAGAGCAGTTGTACTATCTTGCAATCCCACCAAAAGTGGAGGAGTGTTCCTCTTTCTCCACATCCTTGCCAGTACTTGTTGTCTCTTGAGTTTTAATCTTATCCATGCTGACTGGTGAGAGGTAGAATCTCAGGGTTGTTTTGATTTGCATTTCCCTGATGACTAATGATGTTGAACATCTCTTAAGGTGCATCTCAGCCATTTGAATTTCTTCTGGTGAAAATTCTTTGTTTAGCTCTGTGTTCCATTTTTAATAGGGTTATTTGGCTCTTTGAGGTCTAACTTCTTGAGTTTTTTGTATATATTGGATATTAGCCCTCTGTCAGATGTGAGCTTGGTGAAGATCTTTTCCCAATTTGTTGGTTGCTGTTTTGTAAATGCCTTGGCTACTTCAAAGGCAAGGCACTATTAAATCTTCCCCTCCTATCCCAGGCTCTGTTGGGGAAATGGCCAGCAGCCACCCACCCAAATTCTCACATCATGTTGGCTGGATGGCTTTCTATCCTGTAGCTCCTACATTCCATCTTTCTCCCATGAGTTGTGGAAGAAAGAAATTCTCTGTTTCCCCTTTCCCAGTTCCTAGAACACACAAATCTAAAGGTTCTGCCTTATCTCCCTTTTCCCAGCCATTAGCCCCTGGCATATTTATTGTGCAATCACAAACCAATGGTGCACAAGGACCTTTAACATTTGGACATGCAGATTCCTGATTAAATCAAGCATTAGAACCAATCCCTACCAACTAACCTCTACTACACATTAGGTCTAACAATGGATGCCCTGGCACACATGAAGACTTGCTACTCTGGTACTATCTTTTATATGAAACCTCTGTCTCCGAGGCCACTTTCTTACATTCAATAAATACTCAGTGCTGTAGTCCAACTCTCAATCTTTATTGTGAACCACCTGATTTTAGAAAACATTCTACTCATCTTTACAGAATTGCATTAACATTTGCATTGGTCATTAATTTTATCATCATCTGTGTCCCTGGATGAAAGAGTTGTGTTTTTTCTTCAAGTGACCATAGTTGTGGTCTCTGCAGTGAACTTTATTCCTCTTCTTCAACAGCACAGAGTCCATAAAAAGACTTGAGTTATAATGATGGCAAGCAGGCCTCTGAAGAATCAGTATGCAAAGAAATATAAGGAGGGATGAAAACATACAACATGTTGTGAAGTCAGACTGTGAGACCCTCTTGGAAAAACATGACCCCAGGCCCAGATATTCATCGGATTAAAAATGATACCTGCAATTTGTCTGTATTCTTCTGCAAAGACACTTCTATATGAATTCTCTCACTTCTAAAGCAGGTGTTCCATAAAACCTTATGGAACACAGCAGACATTTTTCCTTTGTCAATTGATTTATCACTCCCTCTATTGGTGCTTCTTTGATATCACATCGAAGACTAGACATATCTCCCTTTTTTAACTCTTACAGTTATAAAATAATTCGGTTCTCAGCTTTTCTAATTGGGTAGGGATGCAATATCTTTCTATTCTATTTTTTCAAGGACAAACTTAAAGACAACCAGATTCCTTATACTTTCTCTGAGATTTTTGAGGTTTTTTTCCACAAAGACTTTTCATGTTAATAGCTTCCACAATCAATGAGAAAATAAAAATTTGGCTCTTGTGTTTCTATGAGGACTTGTAGTTAAGTCATGTATGTGATAAGGATATAAATAAAATTTGACGAGAAGGAAGATGATTGCATTCCTTGAGTTTGGTAAAGCTGATTTTTCTGTCTACTTTTCATCTGCAGGTATTTCTATCAATATTAATTCTTAAGTCTCTTTACTTGTTGATTTTAATTTTAGCAGTTTTTGTATGATGTAGTAAATCTTTGAAGATATCCCATTAAAGGTATTTTGTGGGGCTACTAATTTTCTTTTCTTCTAAATCAAATTAAATATATTTAATGGATGTTAAAAATTAATCTTATATCAAACACCAAAGCTCCTTATGGGATTTTACATTTTGGTACAGGCAAATGTGACAGGACGTGATCACCTGATAATATGCCAAACTAACAGGCTCACTTAATTCTGAACACCTAAAAGATTATCTCCTGTTGCCAATCATTTATATTTTTAAAAAAAAAAGTTGAGAAGATAGCACTATTTGGGACAGAAATTTTCATTTAAAAACAAATCCAAAAGTGAGTGTCATGTAGTTTCAGCCAGATCTGTATAACTCATTTAAACTTCAAATTAAAATGTGCATTTCCTGAAAGGGATTGTTCCATGGGAAGGATGTAACTGTGGGAGGAGGGGGAATGATTGGGGAATAGTTGGGGGGGATAGGAATTATGGGACGTATGGTGGGGGTGAACTGGGAAAGGGGAAAGCCTTTGGAATGTAAACATAGAATATAGAAAATAAAAATTAAAAAAAAAAACTTGGTCCTGAAGCTATGACTGAACAAATTTTAGTACTTGTGGGGAAACTAAAGATGGTGATTGTTTAAAATGTCATAATATCTAATACCTCCTAAATATTTGTTAATACTCAGATACAAAAGCTGATCTCAACCTTAGACAGAGATGTCCATTCTTGTAGTAAACAAAGCGAAATACAAAGATATATACACATCTGTACAAAATGCTTAGAATAAAGGACAACTGAAGTCTCATCTCTATACAAGAATATTATTTCAAGAACTTAGTCTTAGGAAATCCTGTGGCAAATTTCAGAACGACCCTGGAAAGAGAGTCTGTAGTGGAATGCTTTTTCCTTAACACAACATGTGCATGAAAATCATGAAGTCACAGTACCTATAAATATTGTTCCTGGGCTCAGAGAAATTAGAACCAACACATACTAAAGTATAGAGGGAATAGTGACTCATGGGAATTTACCATTTGTTGTTGATTTATTGGCCACCAATAGCCTCTGGGAACCAAGGAGCCATAATACATATTTAAACAACCATTAGTGAGTCCAGCAAGCTCTCAGTTCCAAACTCAGGGTCACATCAACAGTCTGAGATAAATACTATGAGATAATAAAAAAAATAAATATAGGGCAGGCACCTATAGTGAAGAGAATCCAAGCTGATAGAGGTACAGTAAAGTAGAGTGGAGGGAGTAGCCAAAATAAACAACATTTATGTATAAAATGGTGAAAGGAAAGAATTTACTAGTAAAATCTCTGACATGTTTTTTTTTTCTAGCTGCCCTAACCAAGACAAATATTGACAACTGTAAAGATCACATTATCATAGAACGGCCTCTAAAAGTCCAGAAGTCATATATGCAGCTTTTTTATTACTTGGGTTTGATTTAAACTAACAAACAGTGTTTTGTTGATTATTTAAAACCATGTATGCACAGTACAGAAAATGTGTGCACATAACCTAGCAAACACAAGCAACCCATAATTTAAAGCAATAAATAATAAGGTCTGAGAGACAAAGAGAGGCCTGTAGCCTTACTCTGTGTAATTCTCATCAGTCAACACTGAGAACTAGCTGCATTAAATTCATATTTTCAAATTCATCTTCGAAAAACTATTTCTGCAAATTCTCATAATATTAATCTTTGAATCATTTTTCTTACTATATAGCATAGTAGGTGTAAAATATATTGAGAGTTTTAATTATGCATCATGTTTAACATTTATATACTTCCCAATGTTTTACTATTTAAATAAATCTTTCTATACTACATTAATAAAACTATTTTGAGCAAGATTATTTAACATTTAAACAAGGAAGAAAAATATATTATTAATAGGATCATGATCAATACTTTTTAATATCTAGTAAAAATAACAAAGAATATTGATACTCAATTATGGTCCCATTACAACTGGATGATTGATTTATTTTTCTATGATTTGTCAGTCTTATGAATAAAATCAGTGTTTTAATTTTATATGTACCTAACGCTTAAGTAATATATATGGAACATGTAATTTTTCTTGATTTATTAGAAGGCCATAATATCTCTTTGCTGAATATAACATGAAAATTTTGTACTATGTACTGATCACATCAGTTTTTATTTATTTGATGTTTGATTTTTTTTCAGTTTAAAACAAATGAGAAAACACATGTTTATAAAGAAAAAGATACTAAAGACATTCCCCAAACCAAAATCATATAAAAATTCATTCACTGCTACTACTTTCAAAATAACAGATGTCTAACTGACACTTATACCAGATATCAAATTGTATGTACCTGTTACACATTAAGCAGCAAAGTAAATCAGAATAACATCATCAAGGATAAAGATTGTAAAATTGCTTTAAAATATGTCTCTAAATCTCATTAACAGATTCAAGAAGAGGAGTATAGAAGCACATTAATGAAGATATAATACTTAAGGAAAGCGGTTAAACATGCATCTTGGAGCCATAGTCTAGCTCAGAGAAGAAATAGTGCTAGATTGCAATACATAGCATCAACTCTTTCTTCAGAACCTTCATACTACCATAAGTAGAATGAAATGCGATATTTTGGAAACTTTGTCTTTTATAATGATTAAATAAATATCTTCAGTACTGGTTTGCGTTAAAATCACAAAAATAAATAATAGGTGTGGTCATTGTAAGACACTCATGTGAGTGAGTGAGTGAGTGTGTGTGTGTGTGTGTGTGTGTGTGTGTCTGTCTGTCTGTCTGTCTGTGTCTGTGTTAACTCTCTATGATATCTGGCACAATGTTTACTATATAGTACAACTTTTTAGCCTATAAAATTAAGTTATTTCAAAACACTTTTGTTTTAGACATAAAACTGAAATGTTAGTTATTTAATGAACCATACTAGAATATGAAAATTCCCTTCTCCTAGCTGGATTGCCTTTAAATTGTTTTTCTAAAATAAGAAAAAGCATAAAAGAACCATGAGGAAATGTTAGCAGTATTGATGAAAATGACCCTGTGAATAGGTACTTCTAAATTTAACTATGTGAAATATGATTGATTTTAGAATCAAAAATATTTGATGTATAATTCAAGAATCATAAATGCTAATATTTCCAGCTTATAACTTCATAAACATTAAAGCCTACATACTAAATATTATTTATTATTTTAGAACTTCTAAAAAGAAAAAATATGAAATGTTTTTATTATACCATATTTACTTTGAAAGCAATTGCAGTTACAAAATAATTGATTTTAAAGAAAACACATATTAATAATTCTGTTATTGGCATATGTTACTTATTATTATCTTCGGTATATTTGAAACTTAAAAAAAAAAAACACAGAGAAGAATCATTACTTTTACACAGTGATCAACACATGCCTATCCAAGCCAGTGTCTCAAAGACATGCAACAGAAATTCCCATTATGAATGAAAGGCGGAAGCCCAGTGTGATTAGGACTTTGATTCCTATGTCCTTAATGTTAGCCACAGCACCCATGAAATAGATCTTACTCATTTTAATGACCTATGTTAAAAGTGCTTAAGTTGATTAAACAGTAATATTAGTTGTACAATAAAGTATATCCATATAAATTCTATTGGATTTAACATTCATTTAAAGTATCACTTGCTTTGTCAATTGTTCATAAATTCATGATCCCCACCTAATGTTGCACCAAAGCTATATTGAGCATCTCTTTCCAAGGACTAATCACACACTGCACACTCCTAATTTGGAAATTTGTCTTTCTTCTATTAAGTTTTAATTTTCTCCTAATTGAAGTGAGAAATTATCATGTATATGTAAAAATAGGGCAAGGACTAATACAGTGTTTGAAATATATATGTGCTTGATATTTTATTGGGAACTAGTCATATGTCTTTAATCTATATTTTTTGTTTTGCATTATTTTACCCTTTATATTTTAGAAAAAAGGATTTTCATGAAATTACATTATTTCCCAAAATCTCTATTTTCTTAGTCCTGAATATTATTCACATAATAATTTTTAATTGACTTAAATACAAAATTTCAGTCATTAGTACTCTCTTGATAGAATGCAAAAGGCTCTGCTGTCTGATTTTAGCAAGATGGTTAAAGGTTAATAGTATCAATTATTGTGAATATATGGCACTTCTAATCACAGACTGGAAATTACACTGAGAAATGATAAAGACAGAGATCTAGTGCTTAGGCTTAACCTATAAAAATAAGAATTGAGAATTTATCAATGAGATATGCCATACCTTCAATACATTATTCCTATCAAGACAGACCACAGATGAATATAAAATGTTTTAAAATAAGAAATAAATAGTGATTTTATATATACAAAATATCTATATTGTATATTATAAAATTTATAGAAATCTAAATATATAATAAACTTAAATATAAAATAAATTTGATGATAACAGCAATGACTGTCATCTCATATGAAAACTGTAAGTTTAATAAAATTGCCTCTTTTATAAAATATACAATGGTTAGTCAACTAAAGATTTTTTTTAAAGAGGTTAAGGAACTTTTCCCCTGTGCCCATGTCCTCAAGGGTCTTCCCCAGATTCTTTTTATTAGTTTCAGTGAGTCTGGTTTTATGTGGAGGTCCTTGATCCACTTGGATTGAGCTTAGTACAAGGAGATAAGAATGGATCAATTCTCATTCTTCTGCATACTGACTTCCAATTGAACCTGCACCATTTGTAGGAAAGGTTATCTTTTTTCCACTGGATGTTTTCAGCTCCTTTGTCGAATATCAAGTGAACTTAGGGGTGTGGGTTCATTTCTGGATCTTCAATCTCATTCCATTGATCTACTTGCCTGTCACTGTACCAAAACCATGCAGTTTTTAACACTATTGCTCGGTAGTATTGCTTGAGGTCTGGGACACAGATTCCCCCAGAAGTTCTTTTACTGTTGAGAATAGTTTAGCTATCCTGGGTTTTTGTTATTCCAGATGAATTTGAGAATTGCTCTTTCTAACTGAATGAAGAACTGAGTTGGGATGTTGATGGGGATTGCGTTGAATCTGTATATTGCTTTTACCTACATTTTTTTTACCTACATTAATCCTGCCAATCCATAAGCATGGAAGATTTTTCCATGAGGACTTCTTCAATTTCCTTCTTAAGAGACCTGAAGTTCTTGTCATACAGATCTTTCACTTGTTTGGTTAGTGTCACCCCAAGATACTTTATATTGTTTGTTGCTATTGTGAAAGGTGTCATTTTCCTAATTTCTTTCTCAGACTGCTTATCTTTTGAGTATAGGAAGGCTACTGATTTGCTTGAATTGATTTTATAACCAGCCACTTTGCTGAAGTTGTTTATCAGCTGTAGGAGTTCTCTGGTGGAGTTTTTGAGTCATTTAATTATACTATCATATCATCTTCAAACAGTGATAGTTTGACTTCTGGTTTTAGTGCAGAATTCTATCAGACCATCAAAGAAGACTTAACACCAATACTCTTCAAATTATTCCACAAAATAGAAACAGAAGGAACATTACCCAACTCATTCTAAGAAGTCACAATTATTCTGATACCAAAACCACACAAAGATCCAACAAAGAAAGAGACCTTTAGGCCTATTTCCCTTATGAATATCAATGAAAAATTTCTCAATAAAATTCTTGCCAATTGAATCCAAGAACACATCAAAATGATCATTTACCATGATCAAGTTGGCTTGATCATCCCAGGGATACAGGGATGGTTCAATATACGGAAATCCATCAATGTAATCCACTACATAAACAAACTAAAAGAAAAAAAATGGTCATCTCATTAGATGCTGAAAAAGCATTTGACAAAATTCTGCCTCCTTTCTTGCTAAAATTCTTGGAAAGAACAGGAATTCAAGGCCCATACCTAAACACAGTAAAAAGCAATATACAGCTAACTGGTGGCCAACATCAAACTAAATGGAGAGAAACTTGAAGCAATCACACTAAAATCAGGGACTAGACAAGGCTGTGCCCTCTCTCCATGTCTTTTCAATATAGTAATTGAAGTCCTAGCTAGAGCAATTAGACAGCATAAGGAAGTCAAAGGGATACAAATTTGAAAGGAAGAAGTCAAACTATCTTCGTGCATTTCAATGCTGGTGGCCTACAGCACTATCAGGTCTTCAACTCTCTCTCTAGTATCTTCTCTCATTATTTATTATGCTATTCTGGTTTTATTCTGTAAACTGTTCTTTAAACATGATGTATTAGAATTACCTGAAATATCTATGTGAAAAAAAACAGGTAAAATATACTATATGCTCTTCATTATTTTAACTCACTAAATTTTTCAGTGAACAAGCATGATGTTACCAAGCCCAAGGACTTGAATTTGATTCTCTAAACCCAAAATGTAGAAGAAGTAGCTCCCAAAAGGCATCTACTGATTTTCATTTGAGTGCCATGTCATGCAGTCACAAGAACACACACACACACACACACACACACACACACACACACAAAGTAAAATTAAGTGTAAAAATACTTAAGGTATAATAAATCATAGACAAAATTGCTCAATTTACTCACATAAGTTTAACATTTTCCTTTATAGAATAATAGTGAATTATTTCTTCTCATATACAATGATTCAAAGGGCTTACTCATATATCCTGGGCAAATACGTTAAAAGATTCTTATTCATAGTGTCAATGTTCATCCTGAGTAAACCTAATTTTTAAATAGATCTTTGCTTTCCAAGCACCCATCCTTATAGATTAAATCAATCCAATTAATAGCTCTGTATTTTGATTTCATCTTTCCTAGATGTCTATCTCTTTGCAATCTCATTACTTACCTTTTAAATCACATTCATCCACAATTGCCTAGCATTTATCTTTAATTTTCTTAATGCCATTAATAGTCATTTTAGTGACAAATTACACAAATATTTCAGTGTAAATAGTAATAAAATCTTAAACATAATTTGTCAAGCTTTGAATGAAACAGTTTGAGAAAGGGAATCGGATTCCAATGGAAATGTGTCCTTTATTCGCCTGCCTTTTCACCTGTCACTTTTCCCTGAGGGATGATTGGTGCTGATGCCGCCAGCGCATACATGATGATGTTACCAGTCCCAGTCTTCATTAAAATCAAAACTAAGGTAAAAGAATGTAAAGTAAAGGAAGGTCACTGAAAGACTCAACTTTAAAATACTTTATTTTCAATACGTCCTTGCTCTCCAAATGATATTCTGCTAATGATTTCAAAAGATATCTAAAATGCAAATCATCAAGAATATTAGTTTCTTGTAATTATTATATTTAATTTTCAGAATTTCCTACCCTAAGTAATCTCTGTGCAATGCCTTATATTGTCAGATTTCTAAGAAATGTATAATAAAGTATTGAACCATTCCTCAAAATTTATCTGAGTTTATGTTACTCAAAGAAATACGGGTCACATTACTCATGTGTCCTAATTTGGTATTTATTCACATTGACTATTCTGTGCCAAATATGCCAAAGATATTTGCTGTACTTTTTTTTAAATTTTAGTAAGTATTTAGAGTATTTTGTTAGAGAATGCCCAAATGGATATTAGTATGTATTATTATTGATGCTAATATTATTTGTGAACCATAATCAGTGATATAGCACACCATCAACTTCATTAGCATAACAAACTTCATTAATACTGGGGAAGACACTTGATTTACTATTAAATAATAACAAAAGTTTATGCTTTTAACATTATTCTGTATTCTTATGTCAAAAGAGACTTTGCACTATATTTGAGTACAGCAATGGCTCCTACTTAGTCAGGTCCAGTTCTACATGACTATGATGGGCCATTCCTTGCACTTTTTTGGCATTCTTTTCCTTTTTTGGTCTGATATGATGTTAGACAGTCTTTTAGTACAAGAATGATCTCTGCTTTCTAACTTCCTGTGAGTAATTAAGACATAAATCAAAGTGTCATATACATTCAGTAACCATTTATAGATGGTTCTTATTAATATGTTAGATTATCAATATTGTGAAATGACATGAATATGAGATTTTCTACATGTCTTCCCACAGGTATAACGATGGCCTCGGGAAAAAGTATTTCTCATAGCAAGGAAGCTACTTTCAGTTTTTACCAAAGAGATTCAAAATTTTGTGTGAATATTTCTTTTATTTAAACAGAAATTAATCTTTTTTGGATATTTTATTTATTTACATTTCAAATTTTATCCACTTTCCTGGTTTCTCCTCTGGAAATCCCTTATCCAATCCCTCCTCCTCCTGCTTCTCTGGGGGGGGGCTTTCCCATGCACATAAGTACCCATCCTCTCTCACCTCTCTGCTCTGGCCTTCCCCTACACTGGGACATCGAGCCTTCACAGGACCAAAGTACCTCTCCTCCCTTTGATCCTCTACATTTGCAGCTGGAGTCATGGGTCTCTCCATGTGTACTCTTTGGTTGGTGGGTTAGTCCCTGGGAGCACAGTGAGGTCTGGTTTGGGGTTTTGTTGCTTTTTCTGTAGGGTTGCAAACCCCTTCAGATCCTTTGATCTTTCCTCTAACTCCTCCATTGGGGTCTCTGTGCTCAGTCTAATGGTTGTCTGTATCTGCATCTGTATTACTCAAGTGCTGTCAGAACGTCTAAGGGGACAGCCATACCAGGCTTTTGTCAGGAAGTGCTTTTTGGCATCAACTATAATGTCTGGGTTTAGTGACTGTATATGAGATGGATCCCCAGGTGAGGCAGCCTCGGGATGGCCTTTCCCTCAGTCTCTTCTGCTCCACACTCTGTCTCAGTATTTCCTCCTGTGAGTATTTTGTTCCCCTTTCTATGGACTGAAGAAATTAATCTTTTAAATGTCACTAAAACTTTTTCTAAAATTGTTGCAAATTAAAACCTCACATACCACTGCTAACCACTTCCAAACTCTACATATCTCAATGAAATTCTTGTAGTTAGAAGAACTATTCTGATAAAGAGAAGCTTCAGATTAAATTTTGCACTTTCGAATCCTTGAGTAATAAAACAGACAGAATCCTTAGGGAATGTAAGTTTGATACCCATAGAACTATATATTTGCTTCCACTCGTTAGAGAAATCAATGTAAATGAAAAGCCCATTTAAAAGATTATATCGATATTTTTAACAGCTAACAAATTTCCACACATTGTTTTCATGTTACACTTTTAATCACATTTAAATTTAAATAAGAAAGGTCATTGTGGATTGCTGTTTGTATTTTCTGCTCCTTCAAGAGGGATGCCCAGAGGAGGAGTATATCACTACTCAGTTGATGTCAGATAAAATGTTTTTTCATTCGATATATTCTTGATTTACATTTCAAATGACTTCCCCTTTCCTGGATTCTCCCCTCCCTGAAAGTCCCATACGCCCTCTTCCCTCCCCCTGTTCCCCAATCCTACATCCCTTCCTAAATCCCTGTCCTGGTATTCCCCTACACTGCTGCACTGAGCCTTTCCAGTACCAGATGCCTCTCTTTCCTTCTTCTTGGGCATCATTTGATATGTGAATTGTGTCTTGGGTATTCTGGGCTTCTGGGCTAAAATCCACTTATCAGTGAGTGCATATCATGTGTGTTCTTTTGTGATTGGGTCAACTCACTCAGCACTGGAGAATGTCATCCTGAGTCAGATAAAATGTTAATTGGTCAAATGAAGGCTAGAGCATGATTGTGCAGTGGAAAGAAAAGGTGGAGCTAAAAGTTTGAGAGAAGGAAAAGAAGGAAGTAGAAGTTAAACTAGATGTAGTACAGAGGGAGAGGAAGATAGAGGAGAGAAAAGACCCATGTGACATAGAGGAGCCATAGATTTTATAACGGGGCAATAGAGTAGTATAGGTGATATTTGCCCAATCTAGGCATGTAGCTTGTATTTATAACTGAGTTGTGTGTTCATTTTATGGACATTTTGGGGTTGAAGATTTACAGTTATAAATCTGGCTAGTATAAGTCTCTAGTGTTTTAATTTCATGGGCTAAGGGGAGCTGAGTTAGCAATAGTTGGCTGTCTGCAGGCCAACCACAGGGGGCAGATGGCCTGAGAAACATGAGAGTGGTTCCAGGCACTTCAGGTTAAACTGCTTTGGTTGGCTTAGAAAGCTACTCAGATTATAAAGCATTCCTATGAACTGTAACATTATCAAAAGCTTATTTTTTTCTTGATATGGTAAGGTAAGGACAATTACTTTGTCTCTTATCAGTGCGATTTCTATTTTTTAACAACTATTACAGTTCTTATTTTAATATATAGGAAGTATCTGAAATCAATAATGATTTAGGGATTGATTAAAATTATCATCATTTTTACAATGTATACTAAAGTAGTAAAAAGTTATGCTTCACAATTAGAGTGTTTCAAGTTCTAAGAAAAAGTACATATACATATTTTATTGAAAATAGATTTTTGATATAATACATCCTGATTACACTTTACCCTTCTTCTACTCTTCCCAGTTCTTTCCATCCTGTCCTCCCATCCAGATCCATTCTCTTCTGTAAGTCGTAAAAACAAACAAGATAAAGTAAATGCAAACATATTGGGAAAGGATAAAACAAACACACAGAACGAAAATAATCTAAGAAAGCCTCCAGAAATGCTGAAAAACAGGGAACTTATTTGTACAATTAGGAATCCCATAAAAAATACAAAAAAGGAAGACAATATATACACAAAGTACTGTTAGGGTCATAAAAGAGAAAAATAATAAAAATTAAAAATACAAAGTAATCTTCATCATTATCATCATCATCATCATCATCATCATCGTCATCATGCACTGACTTGGCATTAGAACAAAAGGACAGACTAAATGAATGGATGTAAAAACAGGATCCATCCTTCTTCAAACAAAAAATACACCTCATTTTCAAAGATAGGTTTTACTTCAGAGTCAAGAGTTGGAAAAAGATTTTTTCCAAGCAAATATACATAAGAAACAAACTGGTATAACTATTTTAAAATAAAGCATAATAGAACTGAAAATAAAATTAATCAAAGAGATAGGGGAGAACACTACAGATTCTTCAAAGGAAAGAAACACTAAGATAATATTTCAGTTCTTAACATCTCTGCCACAAACATAATTTTTTTAAAAAATGGTTGTTTCATTGCATGTTGTTTGGGTTTGTTTGTTTGTTTGTTTGTTTGTTTTCTCCATTTATTGTTATTGAAAGTCTTGTTGACAGATCTTGTTTTCTTAGCGTTTATTGAAAATCTGTCCAGGGTATTCAGATTTATAGAGTCTCTATTGAGAAGTCACCTGCTATTCTAATAGGTCTGCCTTTACATTACTTGGTCATTTACCCTTGCATTTTTAATATCTGTTTTTTTTTTGGTCCTATGTGCTTACTGTTTTGATTATTATGTCATGGGAATTTGTTTCTTGGTCCAGTCTACTTGATTTTCTGTATGCTTCTTGTACCTTAGTAGACATTTCCTTTGGGGGGGTTAAATATTTCTACAATGATTTCCTTGAAATTGTTTCCTGTGCCTGTGCCCTGGGTTTCTTAAGCATCTCTATTCCTATTATGTTTATATTGGTCTTTTCATAGAATTTGTATCTTCTGTACGTATGGTGCCCAGAGTTTTGTTTTTTCTTTTTTAACTTAACATTTTCTTTGACTGAGGTATCCATTTCTTCACTCTTGTCTATAATATCTTGATATTCTTTCATTCATCTCTTGTATTCTATTAGTGACACTTGCACCTGAGTTTCCTGTTCCAGATTTCCTTCAGTTTGGGTTTTCTTTATTGACTCTATTTCTACTCTCAAGAACAAAACTCTTTTGTTCATTTCCTTATTAGGCTTTCACCGATATTTTTTAAAAGGAATTTATTCACTTCCTCTTATAATACTCCTTCAGATTCAAAAACAGCATTGTTGATGTCCTTGTTTGCGGCTGCAGCTTGGTTCAATTTCTTAGGACCTACTATAGTAGTGCTGCTGGGCCTACTGGAGGCATTTTATCTATTTCTTTTATTGACTGTGATTTTAGGCTGGCATTTAGCCATCTATATTTAGGATGGTTGTATTTCTAAGTGCTCATATGATTCCTTTATTGGGGGTGTTTGTTTCTTGCTTTCTGATGCCCTGTCTGCTTCTTTGGCATGTGTGGTGGCCATGTACTGCATAATAGAGAATATTACTAGGATTTTTCAAGGCATGGGCACTGAAGATTCTATATAGAACATGTATCTAGGTATTAGAAGTTAACACCTAACAATAGGAATGGACTAGAAAAATTTGGAGATGAAAGGATACAAAGGAGGGAGGAAAGCAGGTTGCTCCACCAAGATCTGCTTAGTGCTGGAATGGGAGAAGAAATTGAGAAGTCACAGCTGGTGATCTGCTATAGAACTGGGAATGAGGCTGATGGATTGGACTTCAAGTAATGAAGAGATTAAAAAATATCTGAAGTTAGTATATCTTCTTCCTTGTACTGAATGGCTGTGGATACTTGCGAATTAATGTTTAAATCCACCATGACTGAGTAGCCTCTGGGTTCTATGCAATACAGTGGACTCTCTTCATTAGTGGTGCTTCTCCTTCTCTGAACTTCTCTGAAGAATTTTAAGTCAGCACCCATGTCTCTACGTGAGTAATGTCAATAAGCTGAATAAGATTACCAGATGATCAATTTTCTTTCTCTTGATAAAACATGTTCAGATAGCATCTTCAATCGCTGAAATGCTTCTCTATGCTAATGAGGGATTCCAGGAACCCTAAACTCCTAAGCAATGACCACTGCCCATCCTAGATATTCCTACCCTCAGGCCCCTAAACCTTTATAACCCTTGATGCACCCTAAGTAAATTTGATCTGCATCCTGATAGCTGGTGCTTAGATGGTCATTCGCCATATGTACTCACAAGGTTTCAGAATAACCCCGCTCGACATCTCTGCTCCCTTTAATTTTATGGACCAAACATTCTGATAGTCCATGAGTGTGATGAGACTCCCACTGAGCTAAGGAGTCCCTGAGAATCCCTGCTGGAGTTTCGGATGGGACAACAGGATGATTGGAGAGGAAGTTGGGAGGTAAGATCTGTGTGATCACTTGGAGATGAGGAAAAGAAGTAAGAGGAGCCGCCAGCCCGCAAGAGGCTACTCTCAGAGCTGGGTGTGAGTCTGGTGTTTGAATTTGGAAGACAGGAAGAGAAGTAAAGTTAGCCTACCTGCATAGTGTGACATCTGAAGTTTAGAAGCTCAAGTTCAAACAGTCAAGATTTAGGTAAGAAAATATTTTTTAGAAATAGATTCTATGAGACAAAAAATAACTTTTTAACTGATGAAGTATTTTTATATAACAAGGTTACAATTATTGACTATAGATACTTTGTTCATATTCAAAAGTATATAAAGCCTTACAGAGTTATTAGAACTTTGTTCTCCAGAAGGTAATAGGATAAACAGATGTCCTCCAGATGCTAATAGGGCACTCATTTCATTTAATAAACACTCTAACCAGGAAGATAAAACACTTCTATAGTGGTATAAACCAGTAACTTCAGAAGTACATTGAGTAAAATATTGCTCTATTTTGAATTCATGTTTATGAACGCCACATGATCATAGTCACTGAAGTAAATTACCAAAACACCTTATTAAGCATTACCCTTCCTTTATATTTTATTATTGCTAATAATTTTGTTTAATTTTCTGAACTATCCTTGCATATATTCTTAAGCTAATGTATATATTTTACATATTTGAGAAAAAATTTTATTAGGTATTTTCTTTATTTACAATTCAAATGTTATCCACTTTCCTCTTTCCCCTCTGAAATGCCCCTATCCCATGCCCCCTCCCCCTGCTTACCAACCCTCCCACTCCTGTTCCCCTGTCCTGGCATTTCTCTACACTTGGGCATTTAGCCTTTACAGGACCAAGAGCTTCTCCTCTCATTAATGTTCCACAAGGCCATTCTCTGTTACATATGCAGCTGGAGCCATGGTTCCCTCCATGTGTATTCTTTGGTTGGTGGCTTAGTCTCTGGGAGTTCTGGTTGTACTGGTTACTTCATATTGTAGTTCCTCCTATGAGGCTGCAAACCCCTTCAGCTCCTTCACTTGGGACCCTGTGTTAGTCCACTGGTTGTCTCTGAGTATCCTCTTCAGTATTGGTCAGGCACTGGCAAAACCTATCAGGAGACAGCTATATCAGGCTCCTGTCAGCAAGCACTTGTTGGCATCCACAATAGTGTCAAGATTTGGTAACTGTATATGGGATGGATCCCCAGGTAGGGCAGTCTCTAAATGGCCTTTACTTCATTTTCTGCTCCAAACTTTGTCCCTGTATCTCCTACCATGGGTATTTTAATCTCTCTTCTAAGGACAGAAGTATCCACAGTTTGGTCTTCCTTCTTCTTGAGCTTCATGTGTTCTGTGGATTGTATCTTGGGTATTCCAAGCTTCTGGGCTAATATCCACTTACCAGTGAGTGCATGCCATGTGTGTTCTTTTGTGATTGGGTAACCTCATTCAGGATGTTATTTGCTAGTTCCATCCATTTGCCTAAGAATTTCATGAATTCACTGTTTTTCATAGCTGAGTTAGTACTCTATTGGATAAATGTACCACATTTTCTGTATCCATCCCTCTGTTGAGGAACATCTGGTTTCTTTCCAGTTTTGGGCTATTATAAATAAGACTGCTATGAACACAGTGGAGCACGTGTCCTTATTACATGTTGGGGTATTTTCTGCGTATATGCCCAGGAGTGGTATAGCTGGGTCTTTAGTACTATGTCCAATTTTCTGAGTTGCCACCGAACTGATTTCCTGAGTGGTTGTACCAGCTTTTAATCCTACCAGCAATGGAAGAGTATTCCTCTTTCTCCACATCCTTTCCAGCATCTGCTGTCACTTGAGTTTTTGATCTTACCCATTCTGACTGGAATGAGGTAGAATCTCATGGTTGTTTTGACTTGCATTTCCCTGATGACTAAGGATGCTGAACATTTCTTTAGGTGCTTCTCAACCATTCAGTATTCCTCAGGTGGGAATAATTATACACAAAGTAATATAGGTCATTTCTAAATTACACACCTTAGCTCTTCTATATGGTATATCATAGCATTTAAATGATTCCTCCTCCACAGCTACAATATTATTTAAGTTACTTGAATAATTTTTAGTTCTAAAAGAAATTTTGGGGTATTAAAGTAAAATTTCAAACTCATTTGATGTTTGGAATAAATGTAAATGAAGACATTATAAATCTCCTAGGAAGAGAGCAAAACCACCAAATTAAAAAAAAACACTAAAATGAAAATACATAAAAACTTTCCATCACTGTAAAGACATGTGGCAGAATCTCTTATCTAAGTAGGCGAAAGGACAATTACGATCTTGCAAAGTCTGTGTTTGAATCAAGAAGATGTAGTTTTATGTAATCTGAGGCAGGAAGAGAAAATTGGATGAGTCAAAACATACTATTACTTTTGATTCTTCCCTTTTCTCTCAAAAATGAGTAAGTGCAGACTAAAAGTGTAATATAAAGATTACTTTGTACTAAGCCCACAGTACATTGAAAAAGGAAAATATTATAACTTCCTTATTTCTCTACCTCTAGTATCCTGACTCTGTTGTTTCCTATTTTTCTTCTTTCTTTTATAATTAAGACATAGCTTATTTCTATTGACAACCTCATTTGTTCATAGTTGCCAGGAACAATAAAGTGTCACACAGCTGACAACTTACACCCTTGAGCCCACAATTAAACTTGCCACAATTTATTGATGTTCTCAGAAGTAACAAAACACTTGGGTGTAGTTCAAACAACTTGAAAATGTATATCAACAGTATAAAGTTCAGGATCTTTTTATATCTTTACTTTCTAATATCTAATAGTATGTGTTATAGAAAGCCTTTGGAATGTAAACATAGAATATAGAAAATAAAAATTAAAAAAAAGAAAAAGTGTTGTATGTGTATGTGTGTGTGTGTGTGTGTGTGTGTGTGTGTGTGAGAGAGAGAGAGAGAGAGAGAGAGAGAGAGAGAGAGAGAGGAGAGATATGCATTGATAGATGTAATACTCTACCCTTGTACCTTACCACCTCTGGCAATTGAGAGATTTGTCCATGGGGTCATGAGAAAAGGAGAGCTGACCCAGCTCATAACAAGCTAAAGCACTCAGAAGAGCAGGCCCCGTACCTCACCTGGTCCTAGATGTGAGATTTGTTGGTCAGCCGACCATGAGGGCAAAAGTGTAGGAGTACTGACCTCCCAACTTGTCCATTTTACATCATGATAGGCAAGGAAAAGATGCTGTCCCTCACCCTTTCTCTTTTTTTTATTTTCTATATTCTATGTTTACATTCCAAAGGCTTTCCCCTTTCCCAATTCCCACCCACCATAGTTCCCATAGTTCCTCTCCCCCCCCCACTATTCCCCAATCATTCCCCCTCCCCCCTCGGTTTCTTTACTAAACTGGATGCAATCTTTACAGGCCCAGGGTCCTCTCCTTTCTTCTTCTTGGGAATCATTTGACTTGCTATTTGTGTCTTGAGTATTTAGAGCTTCTGGGCTCATTAATATCCACTTATCAGTGATTGCATTTCATGTGCATTCTTTTGTGATTGGGTTAATTCACTCAGGATGATATTTTCCAGGTCTAACCATTTACCTACAAATTGCATGAATTCATTATTTTTAATTGCTGAGTAGTATTCCATTGTATAAATATACCACATTTTCTGTATCCATCACCCTTTCTCTTGTTGCCACTTATGTAGACAGGAGAGCTGGGCTTGCCCCTCATCTGCTGCAACACTCAGGAGACAGGTTCCTATACTTCACTTGAGCAGCAGAGTAGAGATGACTCTGGATAAGGGGATTGCAGGAGGGCTGGCCTTGACTATTATATGCTGGGCAGTGGTTCAGATGAGGAAGAGACACCCTATTCCATTCCTTCATTTCTCACCATCCATGCCTAGTCAGAGTGCTAGTCTCAGGGTCATGAGAGTGGAAGAATTAGCCCTGTCCCTCACTGGCTGCAGAACTGGGGAGAGTGAGCCCTGCACATTACCAGGCAGCAGGTTATAGAGCTGGCCCTGGTTTCAGGAATTTTCTAGTGCGCCTGAGTCTGGAGAACTAGAACCTAGGAGCTAGTGGGCTGACCTGCTCAGAGATCTCTCAGGCCCAGATCCATGGCTTAGATTTAGTGCACTCCAATATGTACCCCATCACTGAACTGCTAGAGCACATGAAGGGGCCAGTCCTACAGCATCTCCATGAAACTGGGTAATAACAGGTAATGTGAGAGTAGTCCATGTGAGGTTCCAGTGTTGATAGAGTAGCAGAAGCTATAGTCATTGTACCAGAACAATAAGTCATTATAATGAACATTTGTAAGCAATGAAGTATGAAAAGAGTATACTGTGGGACACACACTGACTTTCTACAGCTTAATTAATGATTTTTTTTCCCATGGTGGGGAGTTGCAAGTGTGAAGGGTGAATATGAAAGGAGAGGGCAATGAGTGGGATATGGGTGTATGATGTTGAATTCACAAAGCACCAATAAAAAGTGACAAAAATACAGAATGAACATTTATAAAAAGATTACAGCTTTCCAATGTTAAGTTACCACTTAGAGAAGAAAGAGTAGTTTTCTTAAATTAATAAGAACAAAGGGAACATACAATATGAATAATGTAGCAAGAATTTCAGAAATTAATACATGCTAGGCTCAGGATATAACTCAGAAGTAAAATACTTGCTTAGCATTTTAGAAGTCTTTGATTTGAGAATTTGATCTCTATCATAATGGGCCAATATATATTAATATATTATATATTAAGAGCCTGTGGTAGTAACCTCAGACCCATCTCCTCGTCTCTTAACTGGATGTCTCCATATTAAGGTAGAATAGCGTAATAGCTGTTAGAGGAAGCAGCATGATTTAATGTGAGACAATTTAGGTGAGAAAAAGAATGGTCTTACATTAAAAAGTGTAATATATTAATAAGTGAACTTCACCTTGAGTATAAATAATAAAAATAAAATATTTACAAAACAAAGATTAATTATCTAATAGAGCAATTGAATGATAATAGGTCCATAATTTTTTAAACAAGATGATTTATATCACAATTGGGTATTTCCCAATGTGTCTTTTGTTCAGCTAGCTTCAGCAATTCAAGTTGAGAGAACTTCAAAGGACAAACAGCAGTGGATTGCTGAGCACACAGGACTTGAGTGTGCTTATGGGTTTTTTGTTTTGTTTTCTTCAAGTAATTACATGAACACATAGATACGAAATAATATATAAAGAGTTGCTTATTCCTCAACAACTATGACAATATTGCCAATGAATTAGGGAATGAATATAAGTACTTTTCAACAAGAGAAATACTACCATAGACAAAAAGAAAAGAGTCTATATCTTTGCTTTCAGAATGCGCAACCTAACAAAACAGGGGTCAAATTTCTTCTGAGCTTAAACCAAGCTCCTGAGGAGATTTTGAAGAATGGTAAACTTTCCTGAGGCTAGAAACCAAAGTTTAGAACGAAGTCTTACTTCCAATAAAAATTAAATCTTTAAATTGGATTTAAATTAATTTAGATTAATTAAACTGTTATATACAACCATGAGTGGTAAGCTAGCCACCATAATTGATAGCTGGACTTTAAGAAGATAGCAAAAGCAAGGAGGAAGAGACATGCATGTTCTAGAAAATAGGAAGTAGCTTTGTGCGGTTCTAGGATTGTTTAATCCTCCCTTGGTAAAATTCACAATGTGTGCACTACTTTAATTTGATTCACTTATTTTCATCTAAATGCTGCACTGTTTGCTTTTGTTCCATAAAAGAAAATGCACACATGTAGCATGCTCAGCTCGCTGAACTTTGATTAATGCATCTATCCATATGTTACACATATCTCAGAAGACAGTTTACAGAAAATCACCTCACACCACTTTGCAGGCATTCATTTTTGCCATTTCTCCTTACTGTTCTGAATTCTGTCTTTGAGTGCTCTCATCACTTTTAGACCTTCATATTCAGAAAGAATGCTTCTAGTCTTTATGTATACTTTATTTAGTTTAGTAAAAGATTTGGTCATTTCAATTATATCTTAGAATGAATGTTAAGTGCAATGATTCTTGGTTTCATTTTAGTCTATTAAATCATGTTGTGCTATCTATCGATTTCTGGTAGCTCTTTAGTTATCTACTGCTACAAATCAAATCACCCTATTCTGTTATATAGTGAAACTTATCTGTGATCTCAAGGTTTCTGTAAATCAGGACTGCTGATAGATCTGAAACAGGTCCTACCAGCCATTCTTAGAAGCTCACATGTAACAGAAATGATGATGATATGTAACAAGCTGACAATTCATTGTCTTGTACAGTTAGGAAGAACCAGTAATTTTGTAAGTGGCAAATGGAAAGAGACCAAAGTTATGTCCTTGCCTTGTAGGTAGCTCCCAATCATCATTTGGAAAGTCAAGACCACTCAGAAGCCTGAGATTACATAAACTAAAAAATTATGTGGCTTTATGAAGAAAGTGACATCGCATTATTTTTTCTATATTTAATCGATTAAAAGCAAGTCTTTCCATTAGGTCACACAAGAATAAAGGAGTTACACATGGAGAATATTCCACAGGTGAATATAATTAGGAGTCATCAAAAATTCTGCCTGTGAAAGAATGAAATTATTTTTACTTGGTGATTAAGGTTAACTAGTTTAAATTAGCAAATATAACTTTTATCATTATTTTTCAGCAATATACATTGTTTTGTGTGTGTGTATCTGTGTGTGTATCCTCATGTATATGAATACTTCTGATTAACATTGCATGTAAAAGAAAAATAATTTATTAAAAATTTAACAAATTAACTAACAAAGTAAGCAAGCCTATAAAACTTGAGGCAAGTGAGTGCATAAAAAAATAAATAATGAGAGAGCATCTGTTCCTTCTACTGATTTAAGATTACAGGTGGTCTTTCTATCTTCAGATATCATATTCAATATCTTCTTGTTTCTTTTATACAAGTTTTTAGCTTACTTGGTTAGAGGTATACCAAAATATTTTATATTATTTGAAGCATTTGTGAAATATGTTTCTCTGATTTTTCTCAGTCTGTTATTTTAGATAAGAGGGCCACTGATTTATACAGGTACTCTGAGAGTCAACATAGAGCTTTTTCAAGAATGAAAATATAATGATGATAATACACATCTGTACCATTTATAAGTATATATCTAGTAAAATTGAAGTCCATATGTCAAAAGCACACTCTATATTTATGTTTATTGCTCAACTATGTACCACATCTAGAAAATCGAGCAAACCTAAATGTTTATTAAAAGATGAGCACATGAAGAAAGTATGGTATTTACAAACACAGAATTTTACTCAGCCATAAACAAAACCATGCTGTGTTAAAAAATGCAAATCATGCTAAGTAAAATGGGCCTGACACAGAGAAAGGTCTTTGTCTTCTAGTCTTCTAGTGTATGATTGTTTTGGAGAGGAGTCATGAAAGTATAAAAATGTTGATAAGCAATCAGGAACAGACTTTAAGGAAATAAGAGAAGGAATAAACAAAGAGTTAATGAAAGGCAAAGGACAGGAAAGTAGGAGTCCTTTTGGGAAAGAAGTATGAAACCATCTTAATAGGGACAGACAGGAGAATAGGAGAAACAAAAAGATGTGTTAATAAGGTCAAGTACAAATGACATATACTGATTAAAATATAAAGAAATTTATTTTTAGATTAACTATATCACAGTTAAATGATTGCATGTTCACAGCTTAAGCTTGGAATAGAAGAAGGAACAATGCGGATCTTGGTCAACTTTAGGATAATGCTTATGGTTTATATAACCAGAGTTCTGAAAAAAACAACAAATTTACGTTGATGTGTTAAGAAGAAAGATGTCGGACCTTTGCAGGGTGGGGAACCAGAAAAAGGGAAATGAAATGTAATATAGAATATATCCAATAAAAATTCAAACAATTGAATATTGAAAACTTTTACTTTCTACGTATTGCATTATAAATATTTCATTTGATTTTGTTTGGATCCAAGTTGTTATTTACCAAATAATTAAATAATATGAGTTTCAATTCTGGACAGAGCACTGTAGCATTCATTAATTTCATACTGAAATGCTGAAATGTTTCTTATAGCTCAATGTTCAGTTCTGCCATGAGATCAGGTATGAATATAATACAGTGGAAGACAATAAAGATTTGTAACATGTCCTGAGACATCTCATTATTCCAAATAAGAAAGTACCTAAAGAAGAATAAATTAGATCTAGATAAATGACAAAAATATGTGAAGAGAATATAATTTAAGTTCAAGAGCTAAGACAATATTGAGCCACATGTGTGACACAGAGAAGCCGTAGGAGCACATGAAAAGAGAAAGACAAGGAAGACTATATATAGTGAGCTAAAAAGCAGGATTAGTAGCTTGTTATTTACCTATGGAAGTACTTTATAAAAAATCTTGACAAAATAATGTAGTCATGAAGTATAAAACATCTCTAATCAAGTAGAGATTTCATAAAGGCACAGAAAAGAGTATGAAAACTGTGAATTCAAATATCCTCTGCATATAACGAAATCTGATGCCAGGTTGAAATAGAGCCTAAACGTATCCTAGATCAGAAATCTGAGTTCAGATCTGATATCATTCAATTTTCATCATATATGTAATATTAGTTTATGTGTTTTCTTGGTGATAACAGAACAAGACCCATATGGCAATATAGTTTGATTTCTTAAGTGTGTTTCCTCAACACTGTGTGCATCAAAATATAGTTGTCATTCATTTTAACTTTGGAAATAATGTTACCTACTTGTGATCTGTGCTAAAATTCTTTTATTTAATGTTGCTATTGGAGAACAAAATATTGACTTAATAATTGCATCTAAACCCAATGGTAGACATAGCTAGTTGTTATAACAGTCAATAGTTTCCATTTGAAAACTTCCTGATTTGAAATATGTTCTTGACTGACAACTCCTTTAAATCTACTCCATGAAAACTGAGTCCCCATTTTCCTTGAAGAAAATGTTGTTTTACTTATTTTATTTCTTTCCTTTGTGTTGTATGTATGTTTGTTTGTCTCATTTAAGAAAATAAGAAATTTGATTTTCTATCATAAAAGTAAAATAAGAATCAAGGAAAAAAACTATGTATTTTGCTGTAATATTAACTAGAAAAAGTTTTAAATATTCTCAATATTATATGAAACCACAGCAAAAATTGCATTAAACATATTTTATATACTATTCTTAAATGAATATGGCACTTGACATGATGTGGTATTACCAAAATCAAAACCTTCATTGCCAATAAATCCAGATGTTTCCTACTGGGATTCAATTAACATACAAAATGTGCTTAGTTTGTTTGTTTTTTGTTTTTTCGAGACAGGGTTTCTCTGTGTAGTCCTGGCTGTCCTGGAACTCACTCTGTAGACCAGGCTGGCCTCGAACTCAGAAATCCGCCTGCCTCTGCCTCCCAAGTGCTGGGATTACAGGCGTGCGCCACCACACCCGGCTAACTTAGTAAAGACTTAATATGATACATTTTGTGAAACTGAAAGTATATGGAGTTCAAATAACACAGTATTTCCATGTCAATTATCTGATCATCAGTGGGATAAAATAAAAACAGTAATATACATATATGCTATATTGGTAAGAAGGGATGTGATTACACTGACTGTATTTGAATTTCAAATCTATCAATGCATTAATTTTAGCACAAAGCTACAAAGACCATGAAAAAAAATCAACATAAACATTTCCAAATTATGTAAAAATAACTAACTCAAATGTACTTTCTCACCGATTGTCATTGTGAATATTTGCACTATTTATGTTGTTTGTACATTAGCCACCCAGTCATCCATGCTTTTGTCTACTCATGTAGCAAATTCTGTTTTTTAATATATTAGTCTTTAGATCATTTAACCACAAACTTTATGCACTTTATTTCCTACTTTGCTCCATGATGGTGCATGAGTTTGAGGTCATATTCACTTACTTTCCCACTGTATGCATGTAGTGTAGGCCAATAGTCTGGCTGCCGAATATCAATGTTTAAAATTTTCTTCTAAAGAGTAGAATATGGTATGTAATACAAATGGCATGAAAAATCCTTAGCAAAGGAGGCAAAAGGCTCTGGGACCTTGAATGTCAGTTTCATAGGAGACAAATTTATAGGTCTAGTAATCTGTCTTTTATAACTGACATCCAAGTTCCCTGAGGCCCTTTGCCTCAAAAGTAAGGATGTTTTATGAATGTTCTCCAAAATATAAAAAAAACACACACACAATAAACCTATGAATGGAACATTTATACATTTCTGCTTTCTTAAAAGGAATCATGTCAGTTCGTATCAATTTTAATATTATGTAAAAGTTTAATAGATGTGAGACTTCTTAAAGAACTGCAATATAGAAATGTTCATATTAAGCCTGCTCGGCAAGTTTTACCAGAAAGTGGTAGTGAAGCAGCTCTCTAACCTTCTATCTAGTGCAGCACACATCAAGCTAGGCATATTCTCTCTGAGACTCATTTAAAGAGGGGTAGTTATCACTCAGACAAATGCAATACACATGGCATGCACTAGAGGCCTGAAGAGCTAAGCAAGCTCTTCAAAATACATTTACCAAGTGTCTTGAGCACTGGTACAAAGTAGTATCCCAACTTAATTGTAAGCAAAATATTTGATAACATCATTCTATAGGACTTATTGGACAGCAATGTGGCAACTGTTTCAAACTTTTGATCAACCAAAAGGACAGTTGAAATAATTAAATTCAACATCATTTATACTGACAATTTCCTTCCTGATTTTGACTGAGGTGACATATTCCTCTGATTGAACTAAACAACGGTTATGAAAGATGAAGGGGCCCAAGTACTCTAAGGCTTCCCACTGGGCTCCTGATTAGACACAGACCACATCTAAACATGAATTTGGAAACACACAGAGGTTTTTAATAAGCAAGACAAAGATACCAGGTGGCTGAAGCTGAATTGGGCAGAAACAGCATCAAGTGGCTTTGAAAGTATTTATTTTAAGAGGAAAAAGAGATCTATGTTGGAATGAGCTAGGGACTATTGGTAGGTTCTGATTGGGGATCTTAATTAGTATAGGCAAATGGGAATTTGGGATTGCTGGCCCTTGATGTTTTAATAGTTAGACCAAAGTGAAGAGCCTCAAGAATGACTCAGGCATAAAAACATGGCCAGATATGGGAGCAGACTATGGTGTATAGTATTTAGGAATATAATCTATCAGATAAGCAAATGAGAGGTAAGGGGGAGGGGCAAGGCCTGCCTGACAGCTCCATATTTGCCACATGTTTGGGACTGCAAGAACTCTTCAGTGGGTACCTCTGCTTCACAAAAAAAAACTTGTTCAATTAACTTGTAGATTGTGCTTCTTTGATAAATATTTTGAGACGTTTAATATTCAGCTCTTCCACTTACTGAATATTTTTTCCTTTTCTATTGGGAATAATTTTCCCATAAATACATTCTGACTATTTTTGTTTGTTTTTCTTTTCTTTCATTGGATATTTTACTTATTTATATTTCAAATGTTATTCCTTTTCTTGGTTTCCCCTCCAGAAACCACCTATCCCATTTCTTCTCCTCCTGCTTCTCTGAGAGTGCCACCACCCACCTACCCACCCATTCCCGTCTCCCTATCCTGGCATTTTCCTACACTGAAGCATCACGCTTTCACAGGACCAATGGCCTCTCCTCCCACTCATGTCCAACAAGGCCATTCTCTACTACATATGCGGCTGGAGCCATGGGTCTCTCCAATGTGTACTCTTTGGTTGGTAGTTTAGTACCTGGGAGCTCTGGAGAGCATCTGATTGGCTGATATTGTTGTTCTTCCATACATTCTGATTATTAATTCCCCTCCCTAAATTCCTCCAAAATTGTTCCCACCACCCTATTCTATGCCCTCTCTTTATGGCTCTCTTTGGAAAGCAAGCAAACAGGCAAAAAATAAATAAATAAATAAATAAAACAAAAACAAAAACCAAATCAAACAAAAACAACACACACACACACACACACACACACACACACACACACACCCTATAAAACACAAAATTGGAACTATAACATGCAAGCAAAAGACTAGGAAAAATGCCCAAATAAAGCAAAACAATGTGACTTACAGTCAATTACTAAGTTAGATGTTGGCCCTCTGCATATTGAATCTTAATACTACATTTTTCATATTTAGAATATTATACATACTGATTTTTGTCTTGGTGTGTTGTGTGTGTGTGTGTGTATGTGTGCATATTTCTGTGTGCATATGTTTGTGTATGTATGTGTGTATGTATGTGTATATGTGTGTATGTGTGCCTTTGCCTGTGTGTGTGCTTGTGCACATGTATGCGTGCATGCATGCTTGTGTGTGTGTGTGTGTGTGTGTGTGTGTGTGTGTGTGTGTTACAAGCATGAGCTCTGTCCTGTGGTAGGTTGAGTTTAACTTTTGGTCCCTATTCTAATTTTTTCTAGACAGTAATTGTCCTGAAGTTGAGGCTCCTTGTTCTAGCTACATTGACTGGCCTGTGAACTTCCATGATCCATTTTCTTCCCCTGCCCCTTAATTGGAATTACACAAAAAATGATCTTACCTGTTATGTGGATAGTGTAGATCAAAACTCAGGTCATTATGTTGCATAGTGAGTACCTTGCTCACTAAATCATATCCATATGTATGAGTCTTAAATTACAAATTTATATTTTATAGTTTGTATATACAAGCACTGTATTTTGACTACAGTATTGGTTATGTGAATATACATGTTTATAATTCTTTGATTTTGTATTTAAAACAGTACACCTCATTACATGTAATTTATGTACTATAGCTGATTATATATTAGTTCTTTTGTTTTGTTTTGTTTTGTTTTGTTTTGTTTTGTTTTGTTTTGTTTTGTTGAGACAGGGTGTCTCTGTATAGCCCTGGCTGTCCTGAAACTCACTCTGTAGACCAGGCTGTCCTTGAACTCAGAAATCTGCCTGCCTCTGCCTCCCAAGTGCTGGAATTCAGGCATGCACCACCACTGCCCGGCTTATACATTAGTTCTGCTAGTACTTTTACTACACATATGTGAAAAGTAAGTAAGAAAACATATGTAAGGAGCTCCAAATGGTCTAAAACATTGTACTTAACAATTACTAATTTTTCCTTAAGATGACATATTAAAGAAAATGTCTTACTGTGCAGCTCGTTTTGTTGTGGTTGCTTTCCTTGTGAATGAGGAGAGCATACATGTGCATCATTATCAACATGTGTAAGAGCTGAATTGGGTGTGAATGTGCTTACATGGGGATGCCAAAGACTGGCTCCTACATGTCTTCCTTGTCACTGTCTGCTTCCTTTACTGAGGCCACTCTTGTTGAACTTAGAACTCTCCAGTGCCTCTTACCCATCAAGCCTTGAAATCCAGTTTTCCCACAGGTTCCTGGCTCTTACTCCTGAGAGCTCATTATGTGTGCTTGCCTCCATACTCAGCTTTTACGAGTGCTGCTGATCCAAACTCTTCTCCTCATGTCTTCACAGCAATCACATTATCTACTCTGACATTTTTCCTAGGCTGTATTGTCTAGGTGTCATTGTTATTCCATGCGATGTACATCCACATACCTATAGGAAACATTACTGGTTTAAGTCTTCCACTTGGAATAGGTTTAAATTATTCTTAGGAGAGCACTTTTAGTATGTATGTATCTTACATAAATCAACCTCTATTCCAATTCTAACTGTATCATAGTATGGTCAGAAAAATATCATTTATAGGCGCATTTTTCTCTTTAAATTTATTTCCTGGCACAAAGGAGAAAAAAACTGCTATTATCTCATTTCTTTATTTACCCGTTTTAACTACTTAATTATTTGCATAACCTCATACTTGAATGCCAAGCAAGAGCTCAAATTGTAGGTCAGCCGTCCTTCTCTTCATACTCATAAGGCAGGGTGTAGAGGCCCTGATGAACACGGTTTCATTCAATTACTGTACTTCACAACCATGTATTTGAAATAGCTTTATTTTATTTTCTTTGATCAGTAATATTCTCAGGAGTATACATCAGTTCCTCTAATGAAATTTTTATCTATCCTTATTAAATATTGTAATAAGAGTGTAAAACAATTAATACTACATATAACATAACTAATAATTTTGAGTACTTTGGATGCATGAACTATGTAATTTAGCAAAACAAGCACAAGACAGAATTTTACTTAATTTTTGGATGGATTTCTAGGAAATGAGATTAAGTGACCGTATAATATCTGCTCATCTTTAAGCAATCTAGGGGCCCCTAACTGCAGTATTATATTTTCCTGTTTCTCAAAATGATCTTTTTGGTAAAACAAAAAACTGTAAATTAGCCAAAATGAATTACAGGAATTAAATGATCCACCATTAAGGCAGTCCATTTTACAGCCCCAAGCGAAAACATAATGATAGCCATGGATCTTATATATTAAAATTTAAGTTCAAGGTGACTACATATCCAAAACTTATTTTCAAACATGATATAGTTTCACACTCCACCTGTAAAATGTTAGTCCTCCTTGGGCAATTAACTTGCATTCCTAGCAAGATAGTTTGACATTCTATTTGCATAAAATCTGATATGTCCCTGCACTTTAATTAACTTATCTCTTAACGAATCACAGTGACTGTAGATTCTTATATATCACCATGAATCTCTGGCCCATATAAATTTTGGAGTCAAATCAGATATGTAGTAAAATTACAGTGAACACATACTGAAACATTTTATAATTTTAAAAAGTGATAGGAATTTCCTTGATTCTTGAAGTAATAAAACAATATTTTATTTCATATGCCTGAGAGTAAAATAGTCAGTGAAAAATATGTTGTAAAATTTCAAATATACAGTATGACTCCAGGCTTCTAATTTCTTCATGCTGGAAGGCTGGAGAACTACACAGGACAAACATCACTATTAGGGAAGGTGCAAAGAGTGTAGGTGTGCACTCCCTGGTGTGGTCCAGGTAAACAGCTCCTACAAAGATCAAGACTGATTTCTTGTGGTGATTAAACAATTATTTTAAAAGAGAGAAGAATTTATAATTTTTTGTGTTTCTAAAATATTTACTTCTTGTTCAGTTTGAGAATATATTTATTGCTTCTTTTAGAATATTCTTTATAAAAGGTCAATAGAGAGAAGGCCTTGACTCTATCCTCAAACCCATGCTAAATGGTGAAACTTTCATTCATAAGAATGTTTCATTTTATGGTTTTTGGATCTTACATGATTGAAAATAGAATCCATAAAATGATGGTATAGTTTAATATTCTTTGGCTCATCAACATTTTGATTCCCTGTTGAACAAAACTATTAGTAGAAGAGATCAAATATTTTTTGTGTAATGTCTCTAAACTGCAAAGTCATTTGTAACCTACTACATAAGAGAAAGGATGTATAAAGGAAGTAGCAATAAAAAACAGCAAAATTCAAGTAATTTTGCTTTTTGATATTTTACTTTATTTGATATTTTAAGATGATTACATTGCTTCCTCTTCCTTTTCCTGTTACCAAATCCTACCACATACCTTCCACTTCTCATGTGCACATTTGCAATATATTGCCATTGTCATATTGGTTGTTATTATATACAATTATATATATTGTATATGTGTGCCCATGCATGTTTATATATCTGTGTGTCTGTATAAGGTTGAGGTCTTTTGGCCATGTTTATGCCATTATATTTGTAATAACTAATGGGTGTAGCTTCTGATACACAGTAAACTCAGAAATCCTCAGAATTTACAATCTTACTTCCCCCTCTTCTGTAGTAAAATGGTGGTTGTACATTTTGTGCCAAAGTATATGATCTCTTTGATGCCAATGTATCTTTGGTTAGTTAACTACATTTCTAGTACCAAGTATGATTTCCTCTTAGCTCTCTGTCACATTTTCCAATTAGTAAGCAGTTAGTTACTATCAACTCTTCAGTACACTTCAGCACTATTAAGGTTTCCATTTTTATGAATGAGCTGAACTTTCAGAAATCATAGCAGTGATGTCTGCAAAGACAAAATGGGTAAAACTTTCAAAAGGTCTTTAAAAAGTTAGTCCCTGAATTTGAAAATATCTCTCAGGAATGAAAAAAGAAATGATACTCACTGGTATTTCTCAAGAAATAGAAAACAAAACAAGGAAAAGTAAAAATTACTCATTAGCTATAAAGTAAGACTTTTTAAAAGGGTAAATGTGACACCATTTTTTAACTCTTCATAATTTATTGTTAAATGTTTGGAGAACGTTCCACCTTTTTAACCTAAAAATGGTTAGTAGAGCTGAACCTCAAGCAGCCATTTTGAGATTTCACCTGTTAGATGTAATTTTTTTTCATTCCAATTCCAAAATTGGGAGTCATCCAATTTTTACCTTTAATTGGAATTTTAATTGAGCCTTTGGTATCTCAATTATGAATAAAGTAATTATAGCAATTATAGATATATTAGACTAATAATTAGTGATTATAAATAAAGTAGATTTGAAATTCATTTGAAATGTAATGACAAAACCAGCTTCAAACTGACAGACCTTCCTGAACCACTAGAGTGTGCTCTGCCTAATTACATGCTGATTAGTATTTCAAGAAATCTAAATTATATATTTAATGTACATTTCTTATAAGGAGTTTAATTTGTAGTCCATACAGCCTAGTCACAGTTTTATAATGTCTCTTATTTTGTAATACTGGTAGTTCTGTTAAATTTCAATAATAATTCTAACATTCCATGCAAATTAGTAAGAATAAATGAGTTTGGCTATTTTGAGAAACTGAAATGCCTGCTGAGATGTGACAATAACTAATTTTAGTTAGTTTTGGTTTATTCTGAACATAAACTTGATGATAATAAACTGCCACATGATTTCTCTTAAGCTTTAAATATTTTCCAGTTAATTTAGCTGTTAAGAGGCACACAAGGATATTGCAATATACACAGTGTGTATATATACTGTCATTTACCTTCCCAAGAAATCTCTCAAGAGTAGCAGGAAGGTCAATGGCACTGCCATATACCCATGTTAAAGATGACATTGGTGTTAAAACTATTAAATAAATAGCTTAAGTTTTGCACAGAAAAATGGTGTCAATGCTTTGACTTGAACATGAATTGAGTCATCTCCAAGAATATATTTTCAAAATTCTATATGATTATTTTTATAGATGACCAACTAGAAATATAAAATACATTTTTACTTGTAATGTTTGTCAGAGTTATTGCAACAATTAATAGTATATTGTATCTTTATAATGATTATCTTTGATATTTTAGTTCATACTTATGAAGATCCCATTTGATCCCTAGGTTTCTAAACATCAACTTTCTATTTTTATTTTTCCATGTAGTATACTTTCTAATAATTTTATCATTTTGTAATGAAATGGAGTGACTTTAGTTTTCATTCTCTTTTTAAGGAAACTTATATATGCTGAGAAAACACAAACAATACCTATCCACTCTATTTGTTACAATTGTCCTGACAAGACCATTGACAGAAATGTTGGTTAAATTAACTATCATGCATTCTACTACATCACTCTACCTCTATTCATTTTGTTTCTGTCTTGACTGGCTTCTTAGAAGAAGAAGAATTATACTCCCCAATAGCTACTGAACTCTAAGAATTACCTATGCACAGTTGTATGAAACCAATCTGCAATGGTCTCCTCAAAAATGAGCAAACAAGAGAAAAGAAAAATGAAAGAAATCATATCTCTTACTTTCACTTTCTCGAATGAAAAGAGAGAAAAATGTGTCTTTGTCAGGAGGATTGTTGACACATCCAATGATACATAGTAGGCATATTTATGAAAGTAACAATACAATTTTTCTAACTGTAAAAAGTATTAGTAACTTATATCTCTGAAACCCACTCCAGTTCTCTTAGGTATTTCTCTACACATTGTCAACAGGGTAATGCATCCTCCTTACTTGAGGACTATAGTGAAATTCTCATTTTGAAGAGTTGGCATATTTTTATTTTTTCTTTATCTTTATTTTTATTTATATATTCTAGTATATTTGTGCTACAAAATAATCTAATTCTGAAGGATAAGAATAATATTAACTCCAAAAAAATCTTTTTCTTTCTCTGTACTAATGACTCTGAAGAAAAATCTTTGTTTCCCATCATCTCTAACAAAGAGTTCATTTCCTGTATCATCTTAACCTCAGAACTGAAGGTGTTGACCACACTTGGGTTGTTTATTATCCTCCAGGTATAATCACAGGAGCAAATGCTTTATATGACTAATGCATATGTTCTCTCTTCTCTGGACTTGATCAGACCTTGGCTTTTGAGACCGATTCAATTAAAGAAAAAGAAAAAAAGGTAATGTTTGCAAATGACTATCACACTAAAATATAAACCTTTATAAAGTACTGGAAACATAAATTTATTAACACAAAATGAGAAGAATAGGATGACACTTATAAACATGTCAAAATGGATGGAGAAAAGCCGATAATTTCTCAAACCACCAAAAAAGACACTCGGCACATGGGGAAAACTGTTGAAAATGTGGCCTTCCCCGGGAAAAAAGACACTTATAATTGTTCCATGCCCAAAAGTCAGCCCTAAAAACACACATAAAAGTAACATAATATACTGATTAAATGGGATATATATTTATATTTAGGACAGACAGACAGAAACAACAATTTTGTGTCTATGTAGAATGACAAAATCAAGTGAGACTTGGAGGCATGTGTGTGTATGTATGTCTGTATGTGTGTGTGTCTGTGTGTGTGTGTGTGTATATATGTATACATATATATATATATATATATGTATACATATATATGATCATATAATACAACTTAGAGAAAAAGGGGCTATTATTTTGTAGAAGAGCAAGGAGGCATGTGTGAACAAGTTTGGAACTAGGAAAGAGAATGAAAATATTTTGTAATTACAGTATAATCTGATAAACAAACCTACGGAACTTATAAAACTGTAAATGTGGTATTAAAATTACTTATAAAAGAGCAAACTTACCTTAGTGGCTGGAGTCAACTTCCTGTGTAGATAAGCTGAAGAAATACCACATTTTTAATAAAACTTATTTTTTGCACTCCAGATTTTATGCCTTTTCTCCACTCTTCAACTCTTCCACATCCTAGACATCCTCCCCACCCTTGTTTCCATGAGGATGTCCCCACACCTCCCAACCTGATCTCTAAACTCCCTGGGTCCTACATTCTCTCGAGGGTTAGGTGCATCATTTCTGAATGAACACAGACCCGGCAATCCTCTGCTGTATATGTGTTCAGGGCCTCATATCAGCTGGTGTATGCTGCCTGTTTGGTAGTCCAATGTCTGAGAAATTCAGGGAGTCCAGATTAATTGAGACTGCTGGTCCTCCCACAGGGTGACCCTTCTTCTCAGCTTCTTTCAGCCTTTTCCTAGTTCAACAACATAGGACAGCTGCTTCTGTCCATTTGTTGGGTGCAAATACATGCATTCCTTTCAGCTACTTGTTGGGTCTTCCAGAGTGTGGTCATGATAGGGCCCTTTTTGTGAGTGCCTCATCACCTTAGTAGTAGTGTCAGGACTTGGTACTTCTTGAGCTGGATCATACTTTGGTCCTATTGCTGGACATTCATTTCTTGAGCTTCTCTCCATTTCCAATCCTGAGAGTCTCCACCTCCCAGCTTCTCTGTGCATTCTAGAGGATCTACACAATCCCCTACCCCCTGGGGTTGACTGCTTCCATTATTTCTGCTGGCCCTATGCTGGTGGGATTACAAAGTGATACAACTACTCTGGAAAATGATCTGGAGGTTCCTCGGAAAATTGGAAATAGATCTACCTGAACACCCAGCAATACCACTCTTAGCATTATACCCAAATGATGTGCCATCATGGCACAGGGGCACATGTTCCACTATGTTCATAATGAGCTTATTTGCGATAGCCAGAAGCTGGAAACAATCCAGATGTCCCATGACAGAAGAATGGATACAAAAAAATGTGGTTCATTTACACAATGTAATACTCAGCTATTAAATGAGGACATCCTGAGTTTTGCAGGCAAATGGATGGAACTAGAAAATATCATTCTGAGTTAAATAACTCAGACCCAAAAGGACATGCATGGTATGTACTCACTAATATGTGGATGTTAGCAAATAAAAGTACAGAATACCCAAGATATAGTCCACAGAACTCAACAATGATCAACAAGCTGCAGTGTCCAAGTGAGGATGCCTCAGTCCCACGTGGGAGGGAGAAGAAAGCAATCACAAGTGGGGAGGGAAGGAGGGACCTGGGAAGAAAAGTGGACTGGAAGAGGGAGTTGGAGGGTGCGAGAGGGGAACCTCATCTGGTATTAGAGGGACAGAAAGGACTGAAGCCCTGGGGGCCAGCAGAAAGAATGAAAATACCACTTTATTATACTTTTCCTTTTGAGTTTGAGAAATGAGTTATTTACATACACAAACACACACACATATACACACATACACAAATGTATGCATGATGGCTATGAAATTGTTTTGAAATATATGTATATGTGAACTCTAATTTTGGCCACATGTATATCCCTTCCCATTGCTCTTGTAGGTGCAAAAGGAGAATCCCTAGGCCTTCCAGTCCATACTGCTAGAAAGTGGTTCACTAAGTCCACAACTGACCAGGGAACAAAGCAGGAAATGATACTTAGAAAACCCGACATAACACCTTTACCTTCTGTGTTTCTCAAGTCACATATATACATGTATTATGTGCATTCTTAAACACACAGACAGACAGATAGACATAGACAGACAGAAAGACAGGCAGACAGACAGACAAAAATAATTTTGTGTCCATGTTGAATGACAAAACCAGGTGAATCTTCAAGAGGCATTACTGCACACACTCTTTTTTTTTTGTCCTGATGAGTTAATAAAAACTATTTTGTCAATTTTCAAGAATATGTTTTCTACTTTTACTAGATTTAATTGCTGGAGGTAATGGCTGTGAAAAGAGTATATTTTTATTGCCAGGGATGTATCTCACATAGCAGAATCTGTTCATCATAGCAGGGCAAGTCCTGAGGGATTGTTAATGGACCATGCTGCCACCAATAAACACCTTTTTGAAATGGTAGTTATTTCAGGGAAAAAGGAAGTCACTCTGAACTTTTTATAGACTGGATGCTTTAAATGTGGTGTGAAATGAAGGACACATGAGTCTAAGAGTAATTATTCCCATCATGTCTGTTTTTATGGCTTACTAGAGTGAGATAGAAGGAAAATAAATGTAAAATGAACATTTGAAGAAAGTTCATCAGACATGGGCATTTAAAAATGATTGCAAAATGTTAAAAATCTTTTAAAGGTTTCAATCATTAGATTCTACATATGTATATGTGTGTTTGTAATACATTACCACATAAATAATATTATTTTGCACATTGTTTGCTAATTGCTTGATACATAACATTGAGAAACCAAAGGTTGTTCCAAACTTACATGCTACACTTAATTTCAGGCTACTCAAAAAATTAGTAATACACACACACAAACATACACACACACACACTCACACACACACACACACACACATATATATACACACACATATGTATATATATATAATATTTAGAGTCTTCAGAAAAAGTGCTTTGCATTAAGATAAGACTTCATAGACACCATCTTCTGAGTCACTTGATCATTGTTTGTTCTTTTAATTTCCAGCTCTCATTCTAATTTATGGCCCACTTCTTCATTAATTGCTACCGAAAGGATATATGTATTTATATTTAAAAATTCTAAATATGGCCTGCTGAGTTGATATAATATTACTTTTATGTCGGATTTTGGGACTGACATGTTGACACTGAAGAACAAGTTAATATACTTCTCCCTGAGGAGGACCACTTCTCCTGAACCTAGCTTTCATCATTTGCCTGTAGTTCTTTGTTTAGGGTGGATGCCTAAAGGGATTTTCCTTATAGAGTCTGGCATATTTGTTCATGTCAACCATGTTCAGGATTGGAAGCTACCTTGGGAAGATGTTATGACTATAGTTTCTGATCTTACTTGGATAAGCAATTGCACAGCAAAGTTTTAGATCCCCTGATTCTTACAGTCTTTCTGTCCCATTCTCTGCAATGTTCTCTGAACATTAGGTGCAGGACAGTTTTACAGCTGTATCCATTGGGATTAGACTCCAGTACTCTTTATTTTGATTGATTGTTGTTGTCTGTAATAGTCTCCATCTATTGCAAATAGAAGTGTCCCTGATGAGGGGTGTGCATTGTGTTTAACTTTAGGCATAAGATGAGTTTATAGATTATTCTCCAGAGGTAGAAGGTAAATCCCTTTTGATGAAGAAACCATATACTTCAAAAATAGTCTCCAGAAACATATTTTCTGGAACCTACTCCCATCCTCCTCTCTGAGGAATAGCTTTTATGGTATCAGAAGCAGTCATACAGTATTTCAAAGGAAAGGAGGGGCAAACTACAAATACATGACAAGTGTGAATCACATCAATTACAGTATGACATGATAACTTTATGAATGCCTGAGTATCTTAGTTGCACATAACTTTGAAATAACCAAAAGCTCCCTAATTTGACTTAAGCCCCTATCAACAACAGGGATATCATACCTAGTACATGCCTAGCTAACTACTCAGTGCTAGGGAAATCATGGTTATGGGGAAGACTCCTTTTTTTGTTATTGTTTTGATATAATCTTAAGGAAAACAGGTAACATGATTACTTAGAGAAGTAAGTACATGATCATTACTTACAGAAATAATCTAACTGAAGAGCAGGCATGTTATCTATTCTACCATATCCAGGTAGAGAAAAGCTGCAAATCTGTCTACACAATAGGATGGAACTTCATAAACTGGGACTATGTAAATGACTCTGGAAATACAATGCTATTGGTACCCAATCTCTGTTTGACTGCCCATCTTTTATTTTTATTTTCTACTATTACAGAGATTTTATCTATCATCTATCTATCTATCTATCTATCTATCTATCTATCTATCTATCTATCATCTTTATTAGATATTTTCTTTATTTACAATTCAAATTTTAGCCCCTTTGCTCATTTCCATTCCCCTTTCCTAACTCCCTCCTCTTGTTCACTAATCCATCTACTCCCATTTTCCTGACCTGGCATTCCCCTACACTGGGGCATAAAGACTTCACAGGACCAAAGGCCTCTCCTTTCATTGATCTCTGACAAGACCATCCTCAGCTATATGTTCAACTGGAGCCAAGGGTCACTCCATGTGTACTCTTTGGTTGGTGATTTAGTCACTGGGAGCTCTGGAGGGTACTGGTTGGTTCAAATTGTTGTTCCTCCTATGGGGCTGCAAACACCTTCAGCTCCTTGGGTCCTTTCTCTAGCTACTCCATTGGGAACTCTGTGCTCAGTCCAATGCATGGCTGTGAGCATCCACTTCTGTATTTGTCAGGCACTTGGAGAGCCTGTCAGGAGACAGCTATATCAGGCTCCTATCAGCAAGCACTTCTTGGCATCCACAATAGTGTCTGGGTTTGGTAACTATATATGGACTGGATCCCTAGGTAGGACAGACTCTGGATAGCCTTTCCTTTAATCTCTGTTCCACACTTGGTATCTCCTCCCAGGAGTATTTTGATCCCCCTTCTAAGAAGGACTGAAGTATGTACACTTTGGTCTTCCCTCTTGAGCTTCATGTGATCTGTGAATTGTATCTTGGGCATTCTGAGCTTCTGGGCTAATATCCACTAATCAGTGAGTGCATACCATGTGTGTTCTTTTATGGTTGGGTTATATAACTCAGGATGATATTTTCTAGTTCCATCCATTTGCCTAAGAATTTCATGAATTCATTGTTTTTAACAGCTGAGTAGCACTCAATCTTTTATTTTAATGACAATGTTCTAATTGTGTTCTATATATGGGACAATTAAGAGTACTCATTTAGTATGACTCTTCTGAGATGTTCTAAATTATCAGAGGATGCCAGTTTCCCAAATTAGACAAGGTCTAAGAAGTATAAAGAATGATGATGACATATATTCATTATGTAACAAATGCAATCTATCAATGTCATTATTAAGTCTACTGTTAGTAACTTTGCAAATTTAGTAGGATATAACATACCTACTTTGATGGGAACTTCAACAGAACTTTAATAGGAAAGTAAATAAAAAGTTTGAAAATGACAGAAAATTTCACACTAAAATGAAATTATGTCTGTGGTTCCTTCATACAACACAGGAACCATCAGAAATGTGTATCTTGTGTTCCATAGAGCATTAAACATTTTACATTCATTTATTTAATTCATAAAGTCTTGACAAATACAAAATAGTTAAGATGAATAAAAGTTCAGATGAATAAAAATGTGATGAACAAATGGTGGTATGTATGACATTCAGAAATACACATTTTATATCTGTCCTGTTGATTCTAGTCCTGAAATTGAAGCTAGTTTCCTGGGTTCACTGATGCTATATATTTCTCTGAGTAGAAATTCATTGCACACAAGCAAGGAAAAAGATAGTGAAACTCTGTTGATTAAGTCTCAGGTAGTCAAAACTCTCCTGAGTTAAAACCTGTAATGATAACAACACAAACTTTCATTTTGAGAGATTTTAACATTCAAAATTTTCAAGTATGAACAATTATCAAAGTCACTGTCTTTCTATATTTTTAGCAATCCTTCCTATTTTAGTATTGTCTATTTTACATGAAAAGCAATTTCCTACAGGATTACTATATGAATTCTCGAGATTTTTTTATTCATGTCATTTTTGTATTCATATTGCATCCTAATATCACCCCTTCTCATCCCAGTACCCCTTTACATAGATCTTTAACCCATTCCATGCTCCTCTTCTCCTTTGGGAAGCGGGAAGCCCATTCTGAGTGTTAGACCCCAACATACAAAACAAGATATGCTGTAATAGAAATATAAGATTTATTAAAGGGTAGTTTTAGAAGAAGCACTGTAACCTGACACAGCGTGATGTTGAGGAAGTGTCAAGAGACTGAAGATAAAATAAAAATAGAAAATGCAAGGCTGGCATCTGAGAGACTACAGAACCAAACTTTTGTCAGAACAGAAATGACTGTACACTTTCAAAACCCTGGTTAGAGCTTCAGGAAGAAATAGAAATCGCAGGCAGTCATTGGAAAGTGATGGCAAGAGGTAAACAAAATAATAATAAAACTGAGGTAATTTGAAAGCTGAGGTGTAAATTCTAACCAAACTCAGTGAATAACTAGGACAACTTGCCTTAAACTATATAAATCATTAGGATGTATCCACAGGCTACATATTTGTCTTAGTCAGGGTTTTTATCCCTGCACCAACATGATGACCAAGAAGCAAGTTGGGGAGGAAAGGGTTTATTCAGCTTGCACTTTCCACATTGCTGTTCATCACCAAAGAAGTCAGGACTGGAACTCAAGCAGGTCAGGAAGCAGGAGCTGAAGCAGAGGCCATGGAGGGATGTTACTTACTGGCTTGCTTTCCCTGGATTGCTCAACTCGCTCTCTTTTTTATTTTTATTTTTATTTTTATTTTCTATATTCTTTGTTTACATTCCAAAGGCTTTCACCTTTCCCAGTTCCCCCCCCCACCATACGTCCCATAAGTCCTCCCCCCCCACCTACTCCCCAATCAACCCCCAACACACACAGGATTTCTTTGTTCCAGGTCTACAAAACTGGATCCAACCTTTTCAGGCCCAGGGTTCTCTCCTTTCTTCTTCTTGTGAATCATTTGACTTGCTAATTGTGCCTTGAGTATTTAGGGCTTCTGGGCTCATTAATATCCACTTATCAGTGATTGCATTTCATGTGTATTCTTTTGTGATTGGGTTAACTCACTTAGGTTGATATTTTCCAGATCTAACCATTTACCTACAAATTGCATGAATTCATTATTTTTAATTGCTGAGTAGTATTCCATTGAATAAATATACCACATTTTCTGTATTTATTCCTCCTTTGAGGGATATCTGGGCTCCTTCCAATTTCTGGCTATTATAGATAAGGCTGCTATAAACATAGTGGAGCATGTGTCTTTATTGTATGCAGGGGAATCCTCTGGGTATATGCCCAGGAGTGGTATGCCAGGGTCCTCTGAAAGTGACATGCCCAATTTTCTGAGGAACCGCCAAACTGATTTCCAGAACGGTTTTGCCATTTTGCAATCCCAACAACAGTGGAGGCTCGCTCTCTTATAGAACCCAGGACCACCAGCCCAGGGATGGCACCACCCCGAATGGGCCCTTCTCCCCTTAATCACTAATTGAGAAAAATGCCTTACAGCTGGATCTCATGGAGGCATTTCCCCAAGGGAGGCTCCTTTCTCTGTGATAACTCCAGCCTCTGTCAAGTTGACACACAAAACCAGCCAGCACAATATTGTTACCCATATTTATGTTTATGATAATTAATAATAAATAAATTTGTAGTTTCAACTTCAGCACTGTGTCAAAAGTTTTGTGTTTGATAGCCTCTTGTGGCTAATAGGCTGTCATCCTGGAAAACACTAAAGGGCTAGGTTTTCTTCCTCATAGGAAGTTGTATTAGAGTGGATCTAAAATATTTAGAAGGTTCTATGTGAGTGCTGGGAGAGCATGTGATATAAGTTCATTTTGGGAAATATCATAGTGAGAATGAATATGGTCTTGTTTTGTTTAAAATATGGGCACAATGGTTTCCATTTCACTTCTGCTAATAAATATAACATTTCAAAAGAATTTTCATTCACCTACTTTTATTTAGATACGAAACTGAAGGCTAAATACCTATGGGACTAAATTTTCTCTATAAGAATGTGCATATGTAACCAACAATGAATGCAACATTTTCTTTTTTGTAATCTAGTAGTAGGATTAATCTACATAAAATGGTTTATGTTTTGTAAGGAATATATTTTTCTTAATCTAAATAGAAATAAAATGCTAATTTAATTCAGAGTTTGTAATTATTTATTTGGCTAAGGAACTTTAATTTTTCTTTTATATTTAAGACTATAATATAATATCATTTCTCCCTCCCTCATATATGTATATACATATATATAGATGATATAGATATAGATATAGATGATATAGATCCCCCACCTCTCTCGTTTTTGAATTAAAATCTTTCTTGATTACCTAGAAATCGATCATTCATGCTTGCCCTCTCTACAGCCTTGGCATTGAAATATTTATTCTAGAACTTTAATTGTATACAAAATTTATTTAAACATACAAATTGATAAAACATTTAAAAACAGGGGTCTGTGAGGTCAAAAAAGAAAAGAGAGAATATCAACCAATTTCTATACCATTTCATAAGTTTTAAGTGACTAGAAACAAGCAGTATTTGTATGTTTGTACACAAGAGAGTAAGAATAAAATTTCATGCTCTTTACAAGACTGTACTTAAATTGAAAATATACTACAGGAGTAGAGAACACTACAAACTTTTTTCTTTTTTTTTTTGAGGATTGTGAAGATTTTATTAGTTTATAATCATTGAAAAAAACAATAGGTTTCTCTACAATATTTTCATTCAGGGACATGACAAACGTTCATAGTATACACCCATCTCTATACTCTCACCATAATCAATGCTTAATTTTTAACAGTCCAATTGATCTTCTAGAACTTTATTTTGGAGTAAACAAATGCTTATATTTGACTTCAATGGAATTCAGCTTAATTCAAATCCATATATGTGTGTGTATATTTCTATCTATCTTTTATCATCTATCTTTTTATTGAAAATATTTTTTCTTCATATAATTTATCCTGATTATGGCTTCCCCTTCCTCTGATCTTCCCAGTTTCTCCAGCTTCTAATCAATCTGGAACCATTCCCTTTCTGTCTCTCATTAAAATACATGTAGGCTTCACATCTAACACATCAAAATTAGACAAAGAAAAACAAAAACAGGAATAGCAAAAGAGAAAACAGCAAATGAGACCAGCCCAAGAGCAGGCACAAAAAAGAACTCACTGTATTGCAATCCAATTAAAAAAATAAAAACAGGAAAAGAACAAAATTATGACATTACGTTCTGAGAAAAGAAACTGTAAAAGCTGCTGTTGAATTCATTTTTTTCCCTTGGATGTGTACTGTTTTTAAAGGTTTACTCCTCCAGTGAAACTACACTTGGGGAAACTAAATTTTTATTTGCAAGTGGTCATCAGTGGGAAATAACTTCTGGATTGTAGATGGATGAATGTGCCCAAGTCTCCTTTTAGCACTAGGACACCCATCTAGTGCAGACCCATGCAGGATAACAGATACCACCTCAGCCCTGGGATTTCATATGTGCTATATGGATGGATTATATTTATTTGGAGGTTCTTGTTTTTCTTGGTGGTCTGATCAACTCTGAAATATACAACTTTTCTGCCTCCTTTTCTGAAGGTTCTCTGTTCTCTAAGGGGCCCCTTAGTCTTCGGCCTCTAGAGTATCCCAAGCTCTTTTATTCATCATAATGTGTGGCTATAAGTCACTGTATTTTTTCCTATTTCATGCAAGAGGACATTTTTCAGAAGGAGGCTGAGAGAGGAACAGTTCTATGAATATAGTGGATTGATATTAGGAATGATTTTATTATCAACCACTTCCCATGTCTGTTTTTAAAACAATGCTTTTTATTTTAGCCTAGGTCTGTGTGATGTATTCTCATGTTCTAGGACGCCCAAGTAGTGTTGGATATGGGTTCCATCTGGTAGTGTAGGCCTAATGTCAAATCAAATATTGATTGGTAACTCCCATGGTAACCACCATTGCATTAGCATATTTACAGTAAGGACTTTGTTTAAGACCAATGAGTTTGCAAAACAGCCTGCGGAGTTCCTCTCAGTAGCAAAAATTCAAGAACTTAGAGGTGAATTTAACAGACTATGAAGGCATGAGTTTGACCTTTCTGTGTTCAATGAATTCTGTAGATGCTATATTCAGAAATGGGGCTTTGATGTTAGTTTGTAGACAGAAGCCTACAATCTTAGCAGAATTCTGGGTTATTCTGTGCTTCCATAAGAACATGGCCAATATTCTAATTATATGAAATACAATCCACAAGATGCCTTTGGTGAAAAGCGATGGAGAGTTGGGACTCTGTTTTACTAGATACTTGACAATTTAGTTTAGATAACTTTAATATATGTAAAACTGTAGAATGCTTATACTGCATTAGGTGTTTGTATTACTCTTCAAATGGTCCTTCATTGTATCATGGCTGTTTCCTATACCCACTCCCTCCTTATATTGTCTTTCCTTCTCTTTCTATGTGATATTTCCACTTCTACCCCTCACCCATCTATAACTATTACATTACCTCTCATGCTTCTTATAATGTTAAGCTGAATGAAATAAATGATTCATACTTTGCAATAAGTAAAATATAAAAATAAACATTGATCCATATTAATTATTTAATTTTTAAATGTATTCTTTTATTTATCAATAAAATATAATTAAATCATTTCCCTCTCTCTTCTCTCTTCATGGACCTCCCTTTCCTTCTTAAATTCATGGACTTTTTCAAAAAATTATTATCATTGTGCATACATATGCATGTGCACAATTCAAACATATACTGACACATAGACACATACACAGAAATACCTCAAATATATAAGTACATCTTCCTGACACCCTGTAGCATTGAAATATATATGTTTGTATGTATGTATTACATATTCAAATATTCATAGTCTACATCTATGTATTGAATAACTAATTAAGGAGCTTATCACTGGAGAAGGCTAATTCTCAACACTCTTTTGTTGACTATAGACCCTTGTTATTTTTTTAGACTTTTTTAGGCTTCACTGCATTTCTTCCATCTATTTTAGAATGTATATGTCTTTACTAGGGTTTGCACTGTTATATATAGAATACAAATATTACAGTACAGGTTTTTCTTTTTTTTTTCTTTTGGTTTATGCTAAGGCCAGTTTTCTTTTTCTTTCTTTTTTCTTATTTTATATATTCTTTGTTTACATTCCAAATGATTTCCCCTTTCCTGGTTCCTCCCTCCCCATATGTCCCATAAAACCTCTTCCCTCTGCCCATTCCCCAATCACCCCTCCCATTTCTCTGACCTGGTATTCCCCTACAATGCTGGATCAAGCCTTTCCAGGACCAGGGCCCTCTCCTTCCTTCTTGGGAATCATTTGATATGCTAATTGTGTCTTGAGTAATCAGAGCATCTGGGCTAATTAATATCCACTTATCAGTGATTGCAATCCACGTATATTCTTTTGTGATTGTGTTACCTCACTTAGGATAATATTTTCCAGTTCCAACCATTTGCCTAAAAATTTCATGAGTTAATTGTTTTTAATTGCTGAGTAATATTCTATTGTATAAACATACCACATTTTCTGTATCCATTCCTCCATTGAGGGACATCTGGGTTCTTTCCAGCTTCTGACTATTATATATAAGGCTGCTATGAACATAGTGGAGCATGTGTCCTTATTGCATGCCAGAGAATCCACTGGGTATATGCCCAGGAGTTGTATAGCAGGGTCCTCCAGAAGTGTCACGCCCAGTTTTCTGAGGGACTGCCAGACTGATATTCAGAGTACCAGCTTGCAATCCCACTAGCAGTGGAGGAGTGTTCCTCTTTCTCTGCATCCTCACCAACACCTTCTATCTCCTGAGTTTTTAATCTTAGCCATTCTCACTGATGTGAGGTGAAATCTCAGGGTTGTTTTGATTTGCATTTCCCTAATGCCTAATGATGTTGAACATTTCTTAAGGTGTTTCTCAGCCATCCAAATATCTTCTGGTGAAAATTCTTTGTTTAGCTCTGTACCCCATTTTTGAATGGGGCTAGAAGTTAGTGATCTAACTTCTTGAGTTATTTGTATATATTTGATATTAGCCCTCCGTCGGATATAGGGTTGGTGAAGATCTTTCCCCAATTTGTTGGTTGCTGTGTTGTCCTTTTGAAGGTGTCCTTTGCCTTACAGAAACTTTGTAATTTTATGAGGTCTCATTTGTCAATTCTTGATCTTAGAGCATAAGCTCTTGGTGTTCTGTTCAGGAACTTCCCCCCTGTATCCATGTCCTCAAGGGTTTTCCCCAGTATCTTTTTTATTAGTTTCAGTGTGTCAGGTTTTATGTGAAGGTCCTTGAACCACTTGGAGTTGAGCTTAATATGAGGAGATAAGAATGGAATTCAAGGCCCATACCTAAACATAGTAAAATCAATGTAAAGATAACGGGTAGCCAACATTAAACTAAATGGAGAGAAACTGGAAGCAATCCCACTAAAATCAGGGACTATACAAGGCTGCCCTCTCTCTCCATATCTTTTCAATATAGTACTTGATTTTCAATCTAGAGCAATTAGAATACCTTGAGTATGATCAATTGTCCTGAATCATTAACCCTTTGTAAAAAAAATACAGCTTGTACTTCAGTTTGTATTTATTGCTTAAGCCACGTCATTATTATTCTAAAGAGAAATAGGAAGCTTACATATTGTTAAATTGCTGCACTGAAGAAGCCCGTTCAAAAGTTCTGTATGTTATCAACAAAAATGTTAAGGAAATTGCCCTAGAGAAATCCCTACATATTACATACTACACAATCCTAAGTACCTACAATGAGGAAGCATACTCAGGCATTTAAGGTGATTAGCTTCTGGATTTTAGTAGCATTTATCTTCCTCCTAAAGTATCACTCAGTTGTATTTTTGCTTTCAAATCTTAGATCCAGTTGTTCAGAAGTCAGCAGTACAGTAGCCCAGAGACATGTTTTGCATATATATGAAAATTGAGAACTTTGCAGATTACAAATAATCTCAAACAGGAAGAGATCCTAAATAAAGTCTATGAGCATTTATTGTTATCCTTGCTAGACCAAAGCAACTACTCTTAGCAGTACATCCACCATATAAAATTTGATATATATTATATAAAAAATTAACAAAAATCATAAGCCATGGAAGTAAGGACATATGAAGCATTCGGTGTCATACCTAGCAGTTCCAGTTTGTTTACTATGACCTGTGGCCATGCTCTATCCTGTTCCTTTTCCACATTAAGAAATAAATTTGATGGTGAAAATAATTTCTGTTATTCTCTAAAATGTGTAGGATTGTTTGTGAATAAATCTATTTCCCATTTTTACAGGGGGGTTTCAATGATGTTTTGGGGGATCTCAGAATGTATTAAAAAGAACAGAATTTTAATACTGCTAAAGTTCTAACCATCCAGGTACCTATTGCTCCTTTAACAATGAAAATAAAAATTACTAAGTTCTCCCATTTTCTGGTGATCCAAGAGAGAATAGTCTACCTTTTGACCAAGGTCCCTTTGCTGGGAAAATTAATTCAGTTAAGAACCTGAGAACAATTAGCAATTTTTTTTATTGTGGTTGGGTAGAGGGGCATATTCTTGGAGGTAGGGGGGGTCAGAGGATGGGTTGGGGGTTTTCGGGGAAGAGGTAAACCAGGAAAGGGTATAACATTTGAAATTTAAATGAAGAATATATTTAATAAAAAAAGTTTAAAAAATAAAGAAGATTGAAGTGAATCTGTGCATAAATGGCATTTAATTTACTTATACTTTTATGTAAAATTAATGATGTAATATTTTCATTATATATAATTTTAAATCTTTTATTTAATTATGAGAATTTAATTCAATACTGTATACAACAATTATTTTAAACCTCTGTCATCAGATTATTTTCTATTTGTAAAACATTAGTGTGAGTTCTAAAAATTATTTTTCATTCTATTTCTATCAGTTTAAGATAAATTTAACAGATTTTAGATTTCATAGAAAAAAATCACCAGTGTAACATCAACATCAAATGTTCTGGTAAATTAATTTGATATGTACTGCGTCAATCACATTCCTTTGATTTGTTACATATTTGAGCAAGGTGTGAACAATAGGGGCTATTCTAATAATATTGAAAGACTTCTATATTATTCTTTATCTCAATATTCAGAGAAAAACAGATATTTTCACCTCTTGGAAACAAATATGATTTCATCTTGATGAGCCTTCCAAATTTTGAAAACATTAGATCAGTGCTGAATAATTTTCTCTGAAGCCAGTTGAAAATACACGATCATCTCCAATACATCTTTTCCTTCCATCTGCCATCTTCATGCTTCAACGCATCAAGTGGCCCATTCCCTCCTTGTCATTTTTACTTAGAAAATATTATCCATATCTTTCTATATTAACCCAAAGTGCCATGGCACATGTGCTGCATCAGTGCTTACCTACTGAGATAAAAAGTAAAATCCAGAAAGTCTCACCAGAGCACTGTCCTTCTGCCATCCCAATCAAGTGTAACATCTATTTGTTATCCTCCTAGATTCTGACCCACCTCCCGTTGTAAGTACCTATAGGAGTAAATGCTGGCATGACCTGGCAGGCAGCCTACTTGGCACATTGCCCTTCTTACAAAGAAGAATGGCATATAATGCAACTGAAGTCAGAACACTAATGTGAGTAGCCTGTATCATGCCTGATGACTTGTTTCCTTTAATGTGCTTCTTCTGCATAGAGACCTTGGTGGTATGGGCACTTAGTATCCAATCTGAGGTAAACGACTAAGTAATCACAGTTGCTAAACAGACATTTTTCTTAAAACCATCTCCAGAAAGGTTTATCTCTATGCTTTTACTAATTCATATGAATTGCTGTTTGCTAAGAGAACAACCCAATAACAATAACAAGTACCCAAAGATCTGTATACCTGAAGTTTACAAAAAATATGATTTAGCTATTTAGTGCTCATTCATGATAGTTTTGTTTCTGTCTTCCTTTCAATACCCTGCAAAAGCAATAGAACAAAAAGCAAAACCTAAAGTAGCTGTGAAAGTAATATATAATCATTGTAAAAACAGCAAAGGAAAGGAGTAGATTTCTTTCACATAGAATTTATGGTTTTACTATCAGCTATGATCACATCTTCATACCACTGAGAATCTAGATAAGTGAGAAGAATCATATCCCCTATTGCAGAATTTAAATCATCCAAAATAGCAGAATTATCTTTACAACTATCCTCTGAAATGTAGGCTTGATAAAATGTGAACTATAGAACAATTTCAGTCCCATATACCTTTCTATATATGATTTGGTGATTGAAACATTGACAGGGAAAACTGAAATGGGCTGTAATTTTCTGGCCAATATGGTCACAGGGAATAAAATTACCAGTAATTGAATATGAAGAAAAATAAGAAACATGCTGATAACAATAATGGAAATATAGAAAAACCTAATTAGTATGCAGTTTTCAAAAATTATTTATCTGTATTTAATCTCTGTGTAATTCATCAAAAAGAAAATCTACATTTGTCCTTAACTTTAATTTACTACAAAAATGGCATTGAAAAATTTTATGACAAGTTGAACAGGTAGACAAGGGTATATTTAGTTAATTTTCAATGTAATAAAAATCTTATAGTTATGAAGTATGTCATTTTACACAGAAGAGATTCCAAGTCAAAATTATCAACAAAATTATGACAACTTACTAAAGTGATACTTAATGGTCAAGTGAAAGAAAGACTTAATATAAGTTGAATATCATCTTCATATACAAAGTAAATCAGAATGGTTACTATGAGTTCCTCATTTACTTAGAAAGCTCTGTCTTAGCATGTATAGTCATGACAAAGCTTTATATTTCTGCTGCTTTTTACATACTGTTTGTTGGAAGTGTGTTGATAAAGTTCAATTGATACACAGTTCTCAGAGCATATATCATGTAATAGCAGAGGCTCACATCAGACACTACATTAAGAGCTTTACATACACTTACATGCATTTTTATATTCATTTCTCAGGAAATCAGACAAGATAAATTTCATTATTACCATTGGAAGATAAGGTGACTTACATTCTGTGAAGTGAGATAACTTGTCCTAGATCTTCCAGCTGTTGAAGCAGCTCAGTTTTTAACTGAATTATTTCTCTGACAAAGCTTTTGATCTTCATAAAGCCAAATAACAGTGTTTGTACCAAAGACTTTGAAGTAAATTCAGTGCTACTCTGACAAGCTTATTATTTTCCAAATTATGTATCATATTATTTTTGCATAGTTGCATGTATAAGAATAATCTCTAACATACTACTATAGAAATTTATAACCTTTTAAAGACAAGATATTCACTTTATTTATAGACTTTAAAGTTCCTAGATTACCATAGGCTTTCAGTAAATATTAAATTACAACCACAGATAATTTAACAATAAAAATTTTTTAGCATACTGCAGTTAAGAACCAAAACAGTAAAACTTGATTTAGTGTTGCTATTCAGAAGCAATTCTCTTTCTCATTTGGATTTGGCCTACCATTGTCTGTGTACAAATAGAAGGACAGATGTTTCAGGATAATTCACCTTTATAGGTAGATTTCATTTATACTTCACATGAATTAAAATGTTTGACAGCTCTTTAATTTTCTTGTTATATAAGAATAATTACTGGAAGCAAAAAATCCACATCTTTCAATAAAATGTCGTTGTATAGTATATACATATGTATGAATGTATGAAAAAGTTAATTTGGGGTGTTTTGTGTTGTTTTGTTGTTATTTCCCTATGATGTGTTATGACATCCTTTAAAAAGCAATAATTATTTCTAATGAAAATATTTTTAAAACAGGACAGTGAGGCTCCCCAGCAAGAGTTTGGTTAGAACGTAAAATGACTTGGTCTCTGTGTCAAGAGAAAACACTCTCTGTTGCTTTGACGCACCCCTAGCAGCTGATAATGGTGAGCTGTTGGCAATGATTGTGAAGGCAGATGCTTACCTGTACCCTACAGTGTACAATCTTGGCTCCATGACAAGGTGAGGAGAAGGAGAAGCTGTCACACAATGGGGGCAACTGGCAGCTGGGACCCAGGCAGGGAAGGGTAAACTGGTCACACAGGGAGGTTTGCTTGATTGCGGCAGATCTCATCAATCACGGCAACATATGCAGCTGACTGAAATAAGCAGGCTTCTCAGACAGGAGGCGAAAGGAGGCGAATTAAAAGACCAATAATTTAAACAAATTTGTTCCCAGTTTCACAGCAGAGATGGATGAATACATTCTACTGATAGACTCAGATTTCAGGATAATTGATAAAAGTCACTGATATATATATAAGAATGTGGTAAATTTAAATTTTCTATTCTGCACTGTGATCGTTTTGTAAGATTTTAAATGTTAATAACCTTAAAAATATGTGTGACATATCACTTATCAAAACCTATCAATTGCTATCTTCTCTGGATTAAAAAATGCTAATAAATTCTGTAGCTAATATGAAGAGTGGAACATTAGATTTCCTACGAATACATATCTTTTCTTAATTTTGCCCAAAGACCCAAATGAAATCAGTGGGGATTTGGCAATAAGAAGGACTATGTAACTATCCTCATGCTGTAAAGTAGTAATGTAAGATAACATTTATTTGCATTCATTTTTCTTTGTCATGATTACCTACAGCTCATCTTCAAAAGACATTTTCATAATTTTGCCTTTTCTAATTCTATAGCATATTGTCTCACTTGCTATTTCTCCTCTGGTCATGTTAGTATTATTTTTTCAACTCATATACACATGAACTATAGCTAAGCAATTACACAAACACTCTCAAACACAAATGTGTGCACTAGAGTATTTATTTGTAATTTCTTGGAGTGTTGCAAAAACCCCATATGTCATCTCAAGAAAACAAATCACTTTGTGTCCTTTCCTTTACCCCTTACACAGACCTCTTCTGGGATGCCTTGTATGAATAAACTGCAGATTCCCTCAGGTTAAATACTGATGAACTGTATCACTAGATGCAAAGTGATTTTGACTTTTTTTTTTCTTACTAGGATTGGCGTTTATTTCTGGTGATGTGGGTTCCACCGATTCTGACTTCTTATTGGCACAATTCTTCCTTTAGTCTATGGTTCAACCTTCATGAAAAAACCATTCAGAAAGGACTAGATAGCTTAGGTGTTGTGTTTTTGCTGACGACTTTCATATTTGTGTGCTTATGATTGCTGTATAGTACCTTACAGAGAGCACCAGGTTAGGTGGCGCTCTGACAGAATTGAGAGAACATTGGAAGGTGGTCATTTCCTTTTTTCAGATATGACAGTATTTCAGAAATTAGAGAAAGACAAAGCTAGCCGGAGGTCAATGTGATTCTCTCTTCTCGCAAGCTCATCTCCTTACACAGGTGGCTTCACAGCTGCTGCTATGTCTGCAGGGGAATCAGTTGCTGGCAGACCTTGACACAGCTGGCAGTCCAATGCAGGAACAGAAGAGTCAGGTTCAACATTACTAAATGGAAAGTGTCCACCTTATCTGCTAAATCACTGCTCATCTTTAATCTACATCGCAAGATATTTTGTTGCTGTTGTTCTTTAAATCTGGGCTGAGAATTCAGATTTCTCCTTCAAGCTGTAATGCAAATTCATGAAATTTCTTTGTCCTAGAGATGAATAAACATCTCTTGAAACAAATTAGGTGATGGATTTTATTGCTATTTAATTCAGCCGTTTTCTTCAGCCTTTAATGTAATATTTTGAGATATAAATTAATGATATTCTCCAAGTAAACTTTGAATTTTATTTCATATTCACTTCACTAAGAAATATTGTATAAAGATGTATCTTTATGTGTGGGTTAATTCACCTACAAAACTAGTAAAAACTAAAATATGAATAAGAGCATTTAGCAATATCCAGGTGTTTTGAAGACTTTTGAGCATAGTAATTTTATTTATTGTTTTGGAAATGTTTATAGTAAATATATATTCCTGATTCTTCATTGCCTACCTGGATGTCTTGTGTCTCATCTGCTTCCTGTCATGACTGTAGAGTTGTGGGAACAAATTACCATAACATATTGACAGTCTCATTTTCTATTAACTATCTAATTCAATACTGCACTTGCTTGGGTTCTACTTTTCTTGCTTGTTTTGTTTTATTTTGTTTTGTCTTCTTCCTTCAAAAGAATGCTTATATTTCTATGCTTTAGGCTTCAGTGGCTTAGAATCCCATAGCACATGGTTGCAAAAGAAAGATTAACAAGGACAAATTTCCTCTCAGGCATAGGCTTGTTCATCACCTTACATCTCAAAACACCTCAGCATAAGCATTTTGCACATTTTGTGTCACATATAATAAGAGCATCACGAGTTGGCTCTAAGCTACAGTGCATGAAATCCCACCATAATTAATTAGTGTTGTTATAGCAACAGTTTTTATAGCACTTCTAAACACCCAAACTATTCATTGGCATGGGACAATGTGTCTAAACATTATTTTGCCAATTTCTTTTTCAACTAGCTTCATTCTACCATCTTTCCCAACATTTTTTAAATTTTTAATCATCTTTCCCTTCAACTTGGATAGTTTCCTTTTTGCAAGAATTTAGTAGTCAATCCAGCACAGAAGCAGATTTTAATATCAGTTTGCTAGTGTGAATATTGAGAAGCCAGTACTAGTTTTCTCTCATGCAGAACAAATACAGTATGTCTTTTAGTGAAAAGTAATTATTTTTTTATTTAGGATTACAGAACACAGCATAGAAGCATTGTGCCAGATTCAATTGCCCATCATTATTGCCTTGACTAAACAGTGTCATATAAAGTATAAAATCATAATTATTTTTACATAATAATGAAAATGTACTATTTATTTCTAGATCTGTATCGAGTAATTTAAAAATATTATGCAACATTTTTTTTAATTCATGAGGTAGGAAGAAGACTGACATACCCAGAGTAACCATGAGTAATTCTAGAAGTAGTATCTAACAGTCTCCTCTGTCTAATAAGCAAGCTTTGTGCAAAGTCACAAGTTGCCTCTGTTTGGACATTATGTTATAAGCTATAGAATAAATTTAAGGAAAGCTTAATTCTCTGACTTACTAAACAAGTAACAACTTCCTTAGTTGCTAGTAAAAGGGAAGGACAACCAATGTATTATTTTCTAAAGAAACTGGATTTTAGAGAGCCAAGAAATTGCATGGAAAGTTAAACATTCATAGAACAAACCTGAGAATTAAGGACAGGAGTTGAATTAAAACGATTTTTCTAGAGAAACAGAACCAACACAGTTTGTATGTGTAAGAAGTGATTAATTACAATGCTTTATACAAGGGGTTGGATGGCTCAGAACGGGTTGTATGGTCATTTCTGAGTTTGAAGCATTCTATCCCGCTGATAAGCCCATGAAGACAAAGTGTAAACAACCCAGAACAGGATCAGAAAGCCTTTGAAACTGACCAGATTCTCTAGCCTCCCCATCACTGCTGCCCAAAGCATGTGAACATTAAAGACTGCTGAGACTAACTCCCAGTCAAGGCAAGCTGTAAAGAAGACTCTCAAAAAGGCCCAGCAGTCTATCTTTCTTTTCTATCTTCTACAGACCCCTGAATGAATGTAAAACAAATCCCATATAAGCACACAAGTACACATAATACAAATAAATCTTTTACCAAAAAAACTTGACTGATATTAAACTTTTAATTGTACTCATTATGTTGTGTGCTGTATCAAACAATTTCATATATAATTTTAAACTCAGAAAAGCATATCAATGTTCTCAATGATCTCAATATTTAGCATAAAATGATGTTAACTAATATCAAACAAGGGAAAAGTCATTCAAATATTTGAAATTATTTGCCTTAATTAGCCTTTTTCTTTAAGTTCATAGTCAAATATTTAAAATTATAATTTAATGGCATTAATAGATATAGCACTATATTTAATATTAATATGGATAAATAATACAAATAGGCCATTTTAAGTCTTTTGTTTGAAAATTTTAAAAGTGTCTTTTGATTAATGTCACCCATTTCTTTCCTCTTCCACTGTGTGTTCATAAACATCTCCTGGCACATTGCTGGCATTTCATAGGGGCGTATCACTCTGAAGACAATTTGCTCACATTCTCCTTGCAGTAATCAATTGTCAAAAGCTTTTCTTCTATTGGTATTTCCTACCCTCCACCCTCCATTAGGAGATTATGTTCTGCCTGATCTAGTTCAGGTCTTGTATATGCATTTATAGTTGCTGTCAGTGCATACATGAAATTGTTTCTTTGGTATTGGCAAATATTGTTCTACTGTAGTCTTGCACTGCCTTTGTCTCCCACAATCATTTTACCCTTCTTCTGCAATGATCCCTGATCCTTGATAGGAGAGAATATGGATATAAAAAATCACATTTGAGACTGAGCACTCTACAATCTTTTATGATTTACATGTTGGCCAGTATAATGCCTCTGTGTCAACTGGTGTCTACTGCAAAAACAACTTTCTCTGATGAGAGTTGGAAAAGTCATAAATCTATGGGCATTGAAATAAGTCATTAAGAATCAATTTAACAGATGTCAATCTAACAGAATAATAATAATAGCTCTTCCCCTACAACCTAGGACTATCAAGTCACAATTTATTTGCTTTGATAGCCGTGTCTGTCATGAGTTTCAATTTGTAGAGGGGACTGTAAATTCAATCAGAAACTGGTGGTTACTACTGACATTCTTGTTAATATTTTAAGAGCCTGCATACCTTCTGGGGTCTGTCGTCTTGGCAGTCTGCAGCATTCACAGATGAGTAAGATTGATGATTATTTTTCATTCCTCCAGGAGTAATCATAGGACCTTACAATACTATGGAAGTTAGCTTTTTGGAATGAAGCTTTCAGGTCAATACTGGCTTGATGTCATTTTGTTTCATGACTTAAATATGTGGTGTCTTCAGAAATATAACCTTACCACAAATTCTAGAGTCTAATAAAGAGCTCTGGCAATATTTTGTTAACTTTTGTGGGCTCTATTGTACCCCATTGGGAAACAACTTCAAAAAGTCCCAGACCTTTCATAGGGCATTATATTTGATAACCATATGGTGTCTGCGAGAGACATTTCCCCTTATCTTAAAATAATTAATTTTAAACTCACAATAGGTACGTATGTGTATACATTTTTAGGAATACTCTACAATAATGGTTTTCATTGGACTTATGCAAATGTCTTTATTCTTATTCTTCTTCACACTAAATCTTCTGTCTTGTGCTCCTATCCTGAGTATAATCATTCTTATTCTGATATTCCTCATGCATCTTTATACCACATACATTCTATTTACCCTACCATAAAACTTTGCCATGGACCCTTACTAGTTTTGCGACTTTTATTACTATTACAGATTAAACACACATATGAAAAGAATCAAAGCTAACATCAACATATGAGAAAAATGCTAGGCCACGCAGTGGTGGCATGCTTTTGTATCTTTGTTGGTCTGGTTTACATCAAACACTGATTATTTCCAGCTTCATATGTTTACATGCACATTTCAACCTTTAATATTTTGGCCGATCTATTTTCATTTCCTGGGTCTTAAGAATGAACTACTAATGAAGATAGATGAACAAGTTCTATTGTAGGATACAGAGTTTATTGGTTATAGGCCCAAGAATCATATAGCTATAGTTTTGCTGTGGATTACACATTCTACATTTTTGGGAAACTTTCATATGGTTTTAACAGTGACTAGACTAGTTTGGATTCCTATCCAAAGTGAATCAGTCTTTTCTCCCTTTCACATCAATAGTAACACATCAAGCCCACCACTATTTTAACTGGCATAAAGGGGATTTTCTAAATGGTTTTAATTTGCACTTTAATTTGTTAACATTTTGAATATTTTTGAAAAATTTCTCCATAATTTACCTTTGTTTTTTGAGAACTCTATATTTATGTTCATGACACAAATTTTAGTGAAGTTGTTTAATTTTGGTCAGAGTAATGGTCTGGATATTCTAGTTTGTATTAATACATATATGAAATAAAAGTAGACTATAGATTCTGTCATGAGTAGACAGAACACTGTAAAAGTAGACTATATATATATATATATATGAAATATATATATATATATATATATGAAATAAAAGTAGGCTATAGATTCTATAGGAAAAATGTAACTAGAGAAATAGCTGTATAGAAGAGAAAAATCAGGACGATTATATGTTCATATGATTATTGTGCATGATATAATTGAATAAAATTAATTGATAAAACTCATAAGCATATAAAATATACACAAGTAAAATTTTTGAAAAATTAATTTATGTATCCATTATTGTGAACCTCTTTTATTTGTGTGTATATTTTAAAACTTATTGAACTTAGAAAACTAAGGCAAAAATCAAGCGTATTTAATTTAATTTTTGTGGGATGAAAAGTTCATGATGGTAAAACCAACCAGGACCTACACATGAGCAATTTTATTATTCTAAATGTTGTGCTCTCTGCTGATTAAGTAATTTCCAACACCTATTTTACAAACATCCTTAACATCAAAAATAGTACTAGCTTACAGACTATTTTACTCAAAGCACTGATCCCATTTTACACTGTTATTTAAACCTGTTGGAAACAAAGAAAACAAAAAAGGATGTCCCTGACACCTTCCCTAGAAGAGGTACTGAAAAACAAACATAAAAAAATCCTACCTTTATTGGAGAGGCGGTCAGAAGAACCACATGCTACCATAAGGACATTTTAATTTTCTCACAGAATGATCCATGGATGTCTCTTTCCTCATCAACCTCTGCTGATAACACTGGGAATCTCTATACCTTCTGGAATTTCATTCCCTTGAAGGCCACTATCTCCAGTAAAACTTGCTAACTATATCAATATGCATTTACCACTTAATTTTCTTTTTTAAAAATGTATATGCAAGCCAGGCAGTGACCTAACAAGATTAAGGACATTTCTCCCTTGGTATAATCATTGAAAGTAGACTGTAACAATATTTATCTATTTAATGATATTAGCTATTAAAAGAGAGAGACATATAATTAAGCTGCTTATTCAAATATAAACTTGTTAAGTTTCTTCAATTTTTTAACTAACTTTCCCTAATATCATGAAACATTGGGGGCTGTATTTTAATTTCACCAGGCCAGATGGAGAGGCGGCTGCTCATTGGCTACCTGTGGGAGCTGTGATTTTTCCAGTAACTGACTTGCTGGAACTTTTCCAATTGGGGACACAGAAAGTTAGGTCTAATCTCCTGAGCAGGCATCTTACGACCTGTCATGGAGTCATCCTTGAGAGGTATCTTTCTTTTTTTTTAAAGATTTATTTATTTATTATTATATGTAGGTACACGGTAGCCTTCTTCAGACACTGTTTCTTCTTGCTTGGGCCCCACTTGCTCTCAGATACTCCAGAGGAGAGCATCAGATCTCAGTATGGATGGATGTGAGCCATTATGTGGTTGCTGGGACTTGATTTCGTGACCTTCAGAAGAGCAGTCGGTACTCTTAACCACTGAGCCATCTCTCCAAGACTTAGAAAACTCATGAGAAGAAAGAGCCCTCAAAAGTCCAAACGTTAGGTTCCTTAAAGATAGTCTAAAGTTTGGGTTTTTGAGAACTCTTTCTTCTCATGAGCTTTTTAAGTTTTGGAAGTTTTCTTAGCTCTTCAGGTTTTTAAGTATCCATTCTGTCTTTCTATGAGTGACTGAATTTTGAGGTAACAGCATTATAACCTGGGGACAATTCAATATATTTATAATTAGCCATTATAGAACTTGAAAATTCCCTAGATCATTTAGTAGCTCACATCTTAAACCTTTTGCGTTTGGTTTAAAGTTCCTGAATCACACTTTTCTCATATTTATTTTCTATACAAATAAAATAAAGATCATTTAGTTATCAAATTCTGCGCAATAGTTTTGAGAATTTTTGTTACTAATCAAAAAAACCTTTCAACTGTTGCATAAAGTACTTTCTACAGAGGAAAATATGTTAGAAATGCCAAATTCAAGCCTAAAGTGAGTAACATCAAAAATGAAGGAAAAGAATTTCACCTAATTCATCATCTGCAGGGTAATCAATAACCTAAAGCACTAAGAGAGACCAGTTGCTAAGAAACTGTGTGAGAGCATGGCAGAGTCAGCATGACTCCTAATAAAAAGGAATTTAAAGTGAATGGGAGTTAGTAGCTGAGTATGTAAACAGATGTAGTAACTAGCCTGGGAGGGCACTTAAAAGAAAGAGAAACAAATCAATGGAAAGTTAGCTTAACAATCAAAGAATAACTATAGGAAAGGGAGTTTAAAGACTTTCAGGTAGTTGGTGTCATTGACATTCATCAAAACCACCAGGGTTCAACAAAGGAAGTAACAAACAGAAATCACAGAAATAAATACAGAAAAGGGGATGCTCTAAAATGAATAATTCCCGAGGAAGAGTGTGCAAAATATTATCTCATCTATAAAAAATTCTAATTGGATATCGGAAAAGCAAAATAGAACCAAGCCCATTTCCCCCTAGAGTAAAAAATTACATAAAGGAAAACACAAACACTCTCTCTCTCTCTCTCTCTCTCTCTCTCTCTCTCTCTCTCTCTCTCTCTCTCTCTCTCAAGGGAGGGGTTGGGTTGCATTTAGCAATGGGTTTTTCTTTCACAGGTGTGTGTAACTTCTTTTTCCTGTATTTTTGTCAAAGGTGGCTGCCTTCCTAAAGAACAGACATCTGTACATTCTGTAGTTCAGAACGACTTGTGTTTATGATTCAGTAATGTAAAAAAAAAAAATACAAGGAATGTTGAATATCTAGCAGTACATTCTGATTCAAACATTTAGAAATATTAATGGAAACATATAAATTACATTTTTTTCCTTCCACTTATATAAAAAAATAAGTATTAATATAAAAGATATGTTGACCAAAACAGGAAAGATAAAAAATATCTACTTATGAGTAACTCTATGAAGTTTCCTTTTAGCTTTTATGGTCTCTGTCTCCTGGTTCATAATAATGCTTTGTTTGTTTCTTAGAGAAAATCCCCAACATTTGTTAGCTAATCACATTTTCCATTTGTAGTTTTCACCATCTGACCACTTTATCTTGTGCTTAACAAGAACCTTCTTAAGGGAATCTGGAAAGACTATCCACATTTCTTTTTCACCCCGTAACATTTCCACTTAATGAATTTATTTTGAGTTGGATCCACATGGTCTTCAGTTCTGTTCTATGGATCTATCTACATTTTTCTCGATGCAGATATCAAATTAGAATAGCCCCATTTGTTGAAGATGCTTTATTTTTTCCATTGTGTTTTTCTTCTTTTTTGATCAAATATCAGGTATCCATAGATGAATGGATTTATGCCTGGGGCTTTGATTCTATTCCAATGATCAACATGTCTATTTTAGGCAAATATTATATGACTTTTACTATTATAGTTCTGTAATAAAACTTGAAATCAGGTATGGGAAAACCTCTGGAATATTTTCATTTTTCAGGATTGATTTAGCCATCCTGCATTTTTGCTTTTCAATATGAAATCAAGTACTGTCATTTCAATTTATGTGAAGAATTGTGTTGAAATTTTAATTAAATTGAGCCTGTCTATTACTTTTGGTATGATAGCCATTGCCTCAACATACAACTAGATACACTGAGCTTGAGGAAAGATAGAAATTGGGGAATAGTTTTGATTGCATTGGCATAGGAGACAACTTCCTGAATAGAACACACCCAGCACAATAAATTAGATAATTAATGAATGGGTCCTCAAGTAACCGAAAACTTCTTTAAGCAAAGGACACCAACAATCCAACAAAACTGCAACCTAGAGTTGGTTAAAAAAATTCATCAACTCTACATCTGATATATTGCAAATATCCAAAATATAAAAAGAACTGAGGAAACTAGATATCAAGAAAAAAATCTATCTAGTTAAATATGGTGTAGATCTAAGCAGAAAATTCTCAATAGAGGAAAGTCAAATAGTTTAAAAACACTTAAATAAATGTTCAGTATCCTTAGCCATCATGGAAATTGAAACAAAAACTACATTTAGATTCTATCTCATACATGTCAGAATGAATGAGATAGTGACAGTGAAGATCAATGACCAAAATGTTAGAGAATGTTGGAAAGAATGTGGAGCACGGGGAGCACTACCCTATTTCTGGTGGGAGTATAGACTTGTACTATGAAAACTAATATGCCATTTCCTCAAAAATAAAAATAAAATTAAATGGGAATTGGTGTACCACAAGCTCAGCTAGCTTATCTACTCTTGCACAGACACCCAAAGAATGTTTGCTCCATCCTAGCCCAAAGATACTTCTTCAACTCTTTTTACAGTGTCTTTACTTGTAAAAGCCAGGAACTGGAAATAATCTAGATGTCACTCAACCAAAGAATTCATACAAAAATTCAGTACATTTACACAATGGAGTATTAGTCAACTGTTAAGAAAAATCGCTAATAATATTTGCAGGCAAATGGATGTAATAGAGAAACACCAACCTAAATGAAGTAACTTTGAAGTAGAAATACTAACATAGATGATACTCATTGATAAGTTGGGATTAGCTGTTAAGTAAATGATATCATGTTACAATCTACATACCCAGAAAGGCTAAGTAATCATGAGGGCTCTAAGGAAGGCTCATTGAGCTCCCTAGACAGGGGAAATATAATAAATTTTGTATGTGGACTCTTAGGTAGATGTGGGAACAAAAGGGATCCGGTAGTCGAGTAGAATGGAGTGCTAAAGTGTGAGGAGAGATGATTGGAAATTAAGGACAATGGGTGGAGGGCAATGTGTAGGCTGGACAGAGTGAAGATCTACGTGGAAATGTCTATAAAAAAGGTCAGAAATATAATTTGTAAGTTGTAGATAGATTTATGAAAAAAAGAGATGAATAGATGGCTCAGTGAGCAAAAGCACATACGGTTGGAGCATGAGAGCCCGTGTTTGTATTCTAAACACCCACACAGAAAACCTTATTCACTCTTGTAACCTCAAAATCATAAGAGGGAGATAGCAGATGGGATCTGGAGCTTGTTGGCTGGCAAATTAATTTCAGGTTTACCTGCCTCAAAGAAATATATTACAAATTGATAAAGACATCTGAACTACTCCTATAGCCTCTAATCAAATACCCTCCACACACATGAGCACACATTCAGTTCAAAGATTAAAATAATATAAAAATTTATAATATATTTATTTTGTCATAACTCTCTAGAATTAGGCATACTTTTGTTTCGGAATCATAAAAATAAAAACTTAGAATCGCTACATCTAAACTAGTAGGAATGTTTATGAATTAATTGATTTGACATGAGTAAATGGGTGAAAAAATTTGTTTTCTTTAAAGATCAAAAAGTGATAAACATTCTGCATATTAGATAAGTAGTTTGAGGTTTATGAAAAGAAAAAGTCTTTCAACTGAGGATAAAGGAAATTTGTGTGAATAAGAAATTGTGAATAGTTGTAATGAAAATGATAGTAAGAATTGCTAACCATGAACCTTGATTAAAGTAAATTGTCTTTCATAAATTTCTATAGGCATATCACTCAATCCTGAAGCAAACTTCAGAGAAAAATAAATAAACTTAATTCTATAACTTATTTATCCACAAGATCAATATGTTATGTACATCAAAAAATCATGCATCAAAAGTTATTTAACCAGAATGCAAAGCTTTGGTGTACTATATAATTTGTGACTAAATTAAAACATTTAAAACAAAGATACTTTAATTTTTTATGCTAATACTCCAAATATTTCTTGCTTTCTTCAAGATAAACTCATAGTTTTTAAATGTGTATATATTTTATGTGAAATGTATATGTACCCAGTACAGCATACATATTTCTGGTTATGAAAGGCATATATGTCTTTCATAGCCAGATTAGATGTTGTAACATATAATATTAATAATGAATATTTCTTGAGTTAATAAAATAAAGTTTCACCACATATTCCCTGATGATATTCAAAATAATTTAAAAGGATAGACATTGCATAGAAACAATGCACATAAAACCAACATTAGTTCGTAGGTTCTGTACTGTGTATTTATCTACTTGCATTTTTTCATAAATTTTAAGAAAATTTAAAGGCACAGTATTTATTACAAATGCCTTTGCTAATTTAACAGTGTTTGGTTACAGAAACATAATAACTTCCATGAGAATGCTTGCATTGTTAAAAATAATGATAGCCCCTCCTCATGAACCCAATCATTTTGGCTGCTCCTCAGAAAATTAGACATAGGTCTACCAGAAGACTCATCTATTCACTCTTAGGGATGTACCCAAAAGATGTTCCACCATACTATAAGTATACATGCTCCACTATGTTTGTAGCAGCCTATTTGTCATATCCAGAAGCTGGAAAAAAAAACCTAGATGGAACCAGAGAATGTGGTTCATTTCACACAATGGAATACTACTCAGTTATTAAGAAAAGGACATCATGAATTTTGCAGATAAATGGATGGAACTAGAAAATATCCTGAGTTAGGTAACCCAGACCTAAAAAGACATGCATGATATGTAATAACCAATAAGTGAATATTAGCCATCAAGTATAGAATACTTAGCATACAATCCACAGACTGCAAGAAGTTTAACAAGCCCATATGAGCATGCTTCAATCCCACTTAGAAGCTGGGAAGATAAATATCATGGGAGGCAGAGGAGGGAGGAATATGAGTGGGAGATGGGAGTGGAGGGGAAAGGGGGAACAGATTAAGGAATGGGGCAGGGGCAAGAGGCCAAAAGCACTAGCAGAATTAATGGAAATATGCAACCTCAGGGGATGGGAGATATGGGAACCCTCTAAAAATTACCAGAGACCCTGGAGGTGAGGGACTCTCAAGACAAAGTGGGGGTAGCCATAGCTGAAAAGCCTTACAGTGGGGAGAGGGAATTTAAAGAATCCACCTCTAGTAGAAAGACAGGACCTGAAGTGGAGGGAGGGTGTTGCCATCCCATAGTCAAAAACTCTGACCCAGAATTGTGTCTGTCTAACAGAACTGCAAGAACAAAACTGGAGAAGAGACTGAAGGAAAGGCTGTCCAGTGACCAGCCCAACTTGCGATTTATCTCAAGGCCTGACACTATTATGGATGCTATGAAGTACTTACAGGGAGGAGCCCAGCAAGGCTATCCTCTTGAGAGGCCCAAGCTATATCTGACTGAGACAAATGCAGATACTTACACTCAACCATTGTACTGAATTCTGGGACCTCTACAGTTAAATTGGGGGATGGATTGAAGAAGCTGAAGGGGAGAGCAACCCCATAGGAACACGAGTGGTTTCAACTTTCCTGGATGCCTGGGAGCTCCCAGAAATTGAGCCAAAAACCAGGAAACATGTACATGCTAGTCCAAGGCCCCTGGCACATATATAACTGAGAACTGCCTGGTTTGGCCCCAGTGGGAGAAGATGTACCTATACCTGAAGAGACTTGAGGCTCAGAGGTGTGGGGACAGCTGGTGGGGGACAAGTGTTCTATCTGAAACACGGGAGAAGGAATGGGATGAGAAACTGTGGGAGGGGGATTAGAAGGGGGGATCAATGGCTAGATTGTAAAAAATAGATATAAGTAAAATTTAAAAAGGAGAAAAAATAGTTGTGCTAAGCAGTAATATATAATTCATTTTGAAAAATAAAAATTGTGCAGTGTCACAAACTAATTGTCATGAATTAATATATGACTAATTAGTCTTGATGGCAAAGACACTTGTTGTCATACAGGTGACTTGTGTTCAGTAACACAAGGTACATATTGTGGAAAAGAATAAACAACAGACTCACGTTGTCCTTTGATCTCTACTTTGTCTTTTGTTTGTTCCCCAGGGCATGTATCATTCAGATAAACACACACACACACACACACACACACACACACACACACACACACAAACACTTGCATATACACTCATACACTCAGAGAAACCCAGCATTTTAGAAGATGAGGTAGCATGAGTCTCAGAAATTCAAAGGAAGTCAGGGTTTGAAAGTAAGTTTCAGGCGTCTCCATGACAGTGAGTGAAAACACATGAGAAGAGAAAGAGGGAAGATGGAAAGTAAGAAAAAAGAAGGGATGAGAATTGGAGAAATGAATGAAGGAGAAAAGGAGAGAGTAGGAATTAGGAAAAAATGGTTTCAAATATATATTCTTTATCAGAAAAGAAAAGTAAAATTTGAATTTAAGGAATTTGAATAGAAACTAAGTCCTAAAATGATAGTAATTGCTTTTACTCTTTTCTTTCAGAATTGTTTCAGTGACCTGTCAATAATGGAAACGTTGATATCTTAACAGAAACCCCTTCACAATACATTAAAATCCCATAAGCATGATACTTCAAGTTGTGTTTTGATAACTAGTCAAATATATTATTTTTAAGAACAGTAAGGTCATTTAAATAGAAAATAGAAAATATGTCATTCACAGAAAGAGCTACAATGTACATTGACCTAGTAAAAGCAAACAGAACTATTCCACAAGAACCAATGTTATTGTATGATCTGTTTTTGTTTTCCTTCATATAATCTGAAAATGTAATAAAACAGAATTCTATAACATCCTAAAAAGACAAGAAAAAATTTGCCTAGTCATTTTGCTGTCATCTTAAGTCACATTCATTCCCCTATTGTCCATCTAGCATTCTGAAGATTTTCTTGTCAAACACAAGTGCACTTGTAAGGTCAAATAAGCATGTGAGAGAAAATTAGAATGAGTGGCTCTTAAAGTGATTGAATACTGTATCTACACATAACCTGATGATCACAGAGGTTAACCAAATTATTACAAAGAACAAGAGGTCAGAGCACACATTTGGCAGTGAAACTCCGTCCATGAAAGACATTGAACAAGTGTCCCGATTGTCAACTGAGTTTCATTCCTGATAACTATTAGTATTAATTTTCTAACAAAATACTGCCTATTACCTACAAGCCAACAGATTTCAGTTTTACAAGTGGAGCATTTCTGTGCATACTTATGTGTGCATCAATGTGTAAAAATTCTTTATGCCTATATGTACTCATTTGCTAATTAGCACTCAGGAATGTCAACCACAGACTAAAAGGCAATACATTGAAATGGTAAGTCTTTAAAAGAATGAATTCATCTCAAAATAACATTACATACAAACAATAGGTGTAAACGTTGGACCATCAGTCTCTGATAATAGTCCTTTGAAATCTCTGTCATTCGGATGAACTTTAGGAAAGGAATTGTTTGGTAATATGTTCCTGGTTATATATAAACTGAGACAAATTTTGTACAAAGCTCTAATCTTTCAATATTATTTCTGGATTAGTTTAGTATACTTGATAACTGATTTTAGCGACAGTAACTATAATAGTCACCAACTAGAATGTAGACTTTCAAATTTACTAAATTTTTAATGGAGATGAGTGTTACTAAGGGGTTAGGATAGAATATGGCCATTACAGTTATACTGGTTATGAAACTACAGGGCTTATTTCCCCTTTCCATCAAGTCAGCATGAGTCACAGTTTCACAAATAAAGCACAATCTTCATTGATGTGGCTTTTATTGCTGCTAATGCTTTGAAAATTCTGATACTATTCTTGAAGAGTACACAACACTTGAAATCAAATTTTCATTGTATGGGAATTAAGATTCTTTTCTTCTCCTGTGCTCCTGGCCATCCATCCTCTTTTCCTGATGTGGAAATTTCTGGTATTTTTGGAGATTCAGTTGTGTCATGAGATATTTTTGTGAATGCTGTCTTGTGAGAGGGCATGTGTTGTTATTTTGAAGCAGACGCAAGAGGTCCTATAATGGTTGGAAAGTGTAAGAAGAACCCATGGGCACTCTTGGGTTGCTATGCCTTGTAAACTTTCCCTAGTCTCTGCTAGCTGTGAAATGCTTTGCTAGTATTCCCTTTTTTTGTGTAGAGAAATGTGCAAACGTATTTCTCATGTTATTTTTGCAGATTCTTGCTGCTTTGCTTTCATCGATTCCTGCCAAATCATTGGAGCTTCATGGTGTCTGCTGGACCAAGCAGCTGCTTCTGATTTATATTTAGTATTGGCTATTGGACTGGATTGCTAATATCCTGAAAATGAAGATTGTAATCACCACCAAAGAACTACTTCTTAACATCTCCACAACTTCCTTATCCAATTAACCAACTTTCTCCCCTACCTTTGGTCAGTGGACTAGAAGGGAATTGCAGCATTTAAAAACACTAAATAATGTAGGCTTTGAAACATCTAAGCCTACATTTTTTCATTGAGCTATCAGTCTTTCAGTATTGTGTGTTCAATATTGCACAGACTCTGACAAATATAGAAAATAGATCAGGTAGTATGCTGGTCATTCACAGATTATTTTTATGTGACTTTGTGCATATATTTAAAGGAGACAAGTCTAATCTTCTGTGATAAAAATAGCTTTTTCAACAAATGGTGCTGGTTCAACTGGAGGTCAACATGCAGAAGAATGCGACTTGACCCACTCTTATCGCCTTGCACTAAGATCAACTTCAAGTGGATCAAGGACCTCCACATAAAACCAGACACACTGAAACTATTAGAAAAGAAACTGGGGAAGACCTTGGAGGACATGGGCACAGGGCGAAAGTTCCTGAACAGAACACCAATAGCTTATGCTCTAAGATCAAGAATTGACAAATGGGACCTTATAAAATTACAAAGTTTCTGTAAGGCAAAGGACACTGTCAGAAGGACAAAAGGGCAACCAACAAACTGGGAAAAGATCTTCACCAACCCCACATCTGACAGAGGGCTAATATCCAATATATACAAAGAACTCAAGAAGTTAGACCCCAAAGAACCAAATAACCCTATCAAAAAATGGGGTACAGAGCTAAACAAAGAATTTTCACCAGAAGAAATTCAGATGTCCAAGAAACACCTTAAGAGATGTTCAACATCATTAGTCATCAGGAAAATGCAAATCAAAACAACCCTAAGATTCTACCTCACACCAGTCAGAATGTCTAAGATTAAAAACCCAAGAGACAACAAGTGCTGGCGAGGATGTGGAGAAAGAGGAACACTCCTCCACTGTTGGTGGGATTGCAAAATGGTAAAACTACTCTGGAAATCAGTTTGGCGGTTCCTCAGAAAATTGGGCATATCACTTCCAGAGGACCCTGGCATACCACTCCTGGGCATATACCCAGAGGTTTCCCCTGCATACAATAAAGACACATGCTCCACTATGTTTATAGCAGCCTTGTTTATAATAGCCAGAAATTGGAAGGAGCCCAAATATCCCTCAAAAGAGGAATGGATGCAGAAAATGTGATATATTTATACAATGGAATACTACTCAGCAATTAAAAATAATGAATTCATGCAATTTGTAGGTAAATGGTTAGATCTGGAAAATATCATCCTAAGTGAGTTAACCCACTCACAAAAGAATACACATGAAATGCAATCACTGATAAGTGGATATTAATGAGCCCAGAAGCCCTAAATACTCAAGACACAAATAGCAAGTCAAATGATTCCCAAGAAGAAGAAAGGAGAGGACCCTGGGCCTGTAAAGATTGGATCCAGTTTTGTAGACCCAGAACAGAGAAATTGTGTGTGGGGGGGGGAATGATTGGGGAATAGTTGGGGTGGAGAGGAATTATGGGACGTATGGTGGGGGGGGAACTGGGAAAGGTGAAAGCCTTTGGAATGTAAACATAGAATTTAGAAAATAAAAATTAAAAAAAAAAGTCAATACCCAGGGGGAAAAATATGAGTTTTAAGTCTCAACTTGTAAATTCTGACACTAATAATTTCTTATAAAGAACAAATGAGTTATTTTACCAACTTATTTACATTTAATGATTATGGAAATTTTTCTTTAATCTAAGGACTTAGAAAATCAATCCGAGGTTTAAGAAATGGCTTAGTTGGTACTGTGCTTGTTGTTTAAGCATAAAGAAACATGGTTAGATTTTTCAGCTTCTTTGTATAACAAAGGCAAAGGTTGTACCTGCCACCCTGCCTGGGGAAAATGGACATAGGGGTATCCCTGTGCTGGCCTACCAAAGAGGTCAGACTAGTTATCGAATTCCAGGTCCCGGAAAAAATATTGTTGCAAAAAGAAAATGGAAAGCAAATTGAGGAACCCATCCTATGTTTCCTCTGATATCTACACACACACACATACACACACACACACACACACACACACACACACACACGCATGTGCATTGGTACACCCACATGCATACACATACACTCATATGGGTATAAGCCTGTACAAATGTCTATACTCATAACAGCACACACACTGCCCCAAATGAGTTCTACTTTAGACAGTAAGCATTACTCTCTTAAGAAAGCATCACAGTATATATATATGATACTTAGAATAATATCAAGGCTTCATGACTTACAGGTTTCAAAAGATATAGTAAATATTTTGTTTCTTTTAGTTTATCATTTATGTCTTTCCTTCTATGGTTCAGATACCATTGTTATTTTATTTCATCTGAAATAAAAAGTGGTACATTTGCCTTATTTGCCTGAAAATTTAAACTGAAAAAAATTATAATAGCTTAGCAATATTACAATATGTATTTTATTAAATATACTTGAATATGATACATATTTGGAATATATATCTATATGTATATAGATATAGATATAGATAGATATAGATATAGATATAAATATAGAGATAGAGATAGAGATAGAGATAGAGATAGAGATAGAGAGATAGAGATAGAGATAGAGATAGAGATAGAGATAGAGATAGAGATAGATATACCTTTCAGATTTTAAATATTAATCTCCTAATTCATCTTCAGTTAGGTACATATAGTCATTGTTTTGATGAGCAGATTAAATATGGTAAACATACATCATAATATCTAACAAATGCAATACCAATTTCCTTGCTGATTGCTTCATTTTATATCCAGACCCTATGAATATTTATGTAACCACTACTGTAATTTTCCATGTGATTTTAGAGACTTGTCATTCTTCTAAACTTTATTAGCACAGTGGAGATACAAGCTTACAAATGTTTTATTAGGTTTAAGAGATGGTAGATTCAAAATATGATGATTCACAAACTTGATTTCCTATAGCAGTGAAAATGTATAAATCAGAGGAAGCCCATGTTGCTTTGTTGATTCAAGTACTATTTTTCCTTATGTGCATGCCACTGAATGAGGAAGTCTCTCTTGAGAATGAAGAAGGCCACACACTGGAAAATCCCCTCTTCCTTCCTAGGTAAAAGCTCTAGAGCAGGGCTTTGGGCAGATGAGAAATTTCAGATGCTCAGTATTATCTGCTCAGTTGGTAAAAAAGACTTTGATCTCGGAGACTGTCAATCCAGTTTCGTGCTTAAAGTAAACAGCAAAAGCAACAGCAATGCACTTATTAAAATTCCACCCCAATTGGCACTGCTCCCAGCTCCCAAACCCAACTCATAATTCCCACTGATTATTCAGATTATGTTTAAGACTGTTTTGTGTATGTTTTTGAAGTACCCCTCTATAAATAGCCAATCTTGTTGAGAAAATTACAAATCTTCCCTTTCAAATTCTAATCATGCTGGATGAGTAAAGGTAATAATAGGCAAAAATCCTCATGGTGACATTTCTATTGATACAGGCTCTAAGTACTAAATCTGAGCTACATCCAGCCCCTAGAGTTTTAGGGATGACTATTCAATATTACAGTTGAGCTTAAAATCGTTGCCTGTCAATCATTTACAATGAACACTGACTGATCTGCATAATTCTGATACATTAATCTATTCATTGAGGCAGTGTTTGTGAAGCACTATCTCCTGGAAATCTGGTTTTCTTTACTTTTTCTTTCTTTTAAATAAGAGATGCCTAAAACTCAATTGTTTAAAGCAAATACGCTGCATATAATGGAAGAAATCTTTACTCAGTGCTTTTATTCATTTGATGATCTTATTAGATATAGGAAACAAAGTAGCCTTTTACAGTCTACTTTATATATTTTAGAGATGTTTAATATTTTATTTCCTATTGTATAGTTTAGCTATTATTTGGTATATTAGTAAATATAACCCAGGAACATTTTATACACATCAGAATTATAGCACAAAATTAAATATTGTTTTATCATATGAGGAGATGCCACAAGAAGGGACATTTGAAAGGAAATTTCACTCAGGTGTGAACCCCCAAAACAGGTGGGTGAAATTCTAGAGATAAAGGTAAGGTGAGTAAGACATGCCTACAAAAAGTTGACCTTTCTCAGAACAGTGTGAACCATGACTTTCTCCTTATAGAATAGCCAAATGATCAGTCTCCTTGATTACATGATATTCATAGGAAATATCTAAAGTGGCTTATGTTTTACTTAATTCTGTTTTAATAGTTTTACTAATTTTACAAAATATTCCAAAACATAATTATGCATAGAGTGAAAATTAAGGATATATGTATTTGAGATAGGAAGAAAGGTCAAAACTTTTGGAAACCATTTATCTAACAATTTGAAGAATTTTGACATGTAGCAATGAATATTTATATAGCCAAAAGATACAACATAGTTACTTCTTTATTTAAAGTGAGTTTTCAACAATATCTTCTGATGATGGTTTCTCTTTCATCGCTTTCCTCATCTTTCTTTCCTCTTTTCTCCTCCAACTCCATGTCTTCTTTCTCTCTCTGAAGAAACTAATCAAGCAATAAAAAATGGTAGATAGGAAAAACAAACTAACAAACCAACAATGGATATAATTTGTGAAAATCGTTTCTCATTTTGCATTCTGTCACTTTGACTGGATGATGATGGCATTTGCCATACTGAAACCTTTCAGTATCATGAGCTCTCGTTTTTTCTTAGTGTCTGTGTTATTGAGGTGTCTCATTAAGAAAAGCTTTTCCTGTCCCAAGAGGTCAAAATCCTTCCCTAGTTTCTCCTCCTCTAGATTCAGTATATCTAGATTCAGTGTATGTTGATCTCTTTGATCCATTAGATTAAAGTTTTGATTCTTATTATTTTCTTGTTTGTATGAGTATATTTGTGTGTTTTCTAATTCTATTGCTTTCTTGGTCTGGAATTATTGAGAGAGAGAGAGAGAGAGAGAGAGAGAGAGAGAGAGAGACAGAGAGACAGAGACAGAGACAGAGACAGAGACAGAGACAGAGAGACAGAGACAGAGAGAGATTATTTTCTTTCTCATCCTATTTTGTTTAAATTAAATTTCCCATAGTGCTTCAAACTTCAAGGATGTAACTATTGCTTTTATTGCCTTTTTTAAGATTTAACATTTTCTTTGAAGTACCCATTTCTTCTGTCTTGTTCTCAACACCTGACATTTTAGATTATCACTTTCATGTCTTGTACTCTGTTGGTAATGCTTACTTTTGAGGATTTTTTTCATTTCAAGTTTTATCAGTTTTCTTTAGTAATTCTATTTCAATTTTCATATATTGATCTGTTATCATTATTACATTCCACTATTTGTTTGCATTTGCATTTTCATAGAACACTATGAAATTATTCATGTCATTTATAAAGGTCCTTGATCATATTTATAATTTTGTTTTGAAGTCATTGCCTTATTATTCAGTTATATGTCTCAGGGTCACCTATAATAGTTTCTCTGAGTTCAGGTGGAGACATACTGTCCTGATTATAATGACTATGTTTTCCATTGGTATGTAGGCATCTTGAGTTGAAACAATTGAGGTGATTTTGGTATTGTTATTTTGTCTTGTCTTTGTTGCTTTCTCTCTGGATCTTGGAAAAGTGAGATGATTGCTGGTCACCTGGTAGGGGGCATTTTTACAATATGGTAAGTAGCAGAAAGGAATAGAGTTGTGGTAGGAGAAAAGACTAGGAGAGGGCTTAATGGAAGAGCTAAGGGGTATCCTGTTCACACCTAGACGTTGGGTCTCCAAGGAGGTGGAGGTGTGGTAGAAACATGGGAATTGAATAAGTTTCAGTAAAGCAAAGAAGTGTCTGGAAAAACAGGAATGAATGGAGTCATAGTCGTGGGGTCTGACAGAAGAGATGGAGTCTTCAGTGAAGAGAGTTGCTGTGGAGACGTGGGATCTTTCAGAAGGCTATTTCCAAGATGAACATGAAAATGTAAGAATTACAAAGGACAAAGAGAATAGTGTGCTTCACACACATGAATTCCTGACAAGTGTGGTAACTGGGGAACCTGAGCAGAGAATATTTCTAGTTATTGGCTGCTGACACAAAGCGATGGGAAAAGAAGGAAAGCTGGGTCCTCAGCAAGATGTGTGATTCCCATGGGAATGGAGGAAGAGAGGAAGGAGAATCGTTTGAAAGCAGTTTGGTACTAGATGAGGGAGAAGAATAGGAATGGTGTAGTGGAGGACAGAGAAGAGAGTAGAATCAAAATCAGGCATTTCCACTGAGTGTCTGAGGTACAAAGTATGTTTTATGCATTGATGTCTTATACAAAGGGATAGTGTGAGAGAGAAAAGCTGGGTCCAAAGTAAGGTTTTGTGGAATCCACAGGGAATGGTTGTAAGGAAAGAAAAGAGACCCTTGCAAACAGTCTGCTATGGGACTTGGGAGACTGAAGAGATTGTAGAGGACAACAGAAATAAGAATAGAGATCCCCTGTCTGAATTCAAGTCAGATGTGGACAAAGGGAATCTCAAATAGAAAGAGATTGTAACATAGTATTTGACTCTAAAATTAAAAGTTACTCCTATACCCAACAATTATATTTATTTCATTTCAGAAGGAGACATTCACTATCAAGTTATGTAAAGTCATACAATAACTTAGACAGTTTTAATGTCTCAGTGATATACTCTGTTGTACTATGTATAAAACATATCATTTACATTTTCCTAATATTCACTATAATTCTACACAACTTATCATCTTAACTTTCATTTCATGATAGTTGAAAATGGAAAAAGAAATCACATGTGTAAAATGAAATAGCATAAGCAAAATATAGAAAGGTAGATCATGTATCATTCAGGAACTCTTTACTTGAATATAGTCTCACAAATACAAGATGCATTGTAAATTATAGCAGAAAGAGAATAAAACATAAAATTTTGTTTTTTGTTTTTAGTTTTGTTAATATTGCTTAAAAATTGAAAACCTAATTTGAAAATTATGTGCAATAATAGAAAATTATAACAGGTAATTTTTTTCATAACGAAAACCTGAAATTTTTCTGTTACTGAACTTTAAGATTTATCATTACCTGATAGTTACCAAGATAGTAGAAACACAGATATGTATTCATATTAACGATGAAACAGTAGAGTTGACAGGCAGTTGATTTTCAACAGTGTTCAAAATGCAATTGAATGCAGAAATTATAAACTTAATATGCCATTATGATAGACTTTCTTTTTTCTTTCTTAAATATCAAGAATTAAATCTGAAATGGATCATAAGAATAAATTCTTGTTGAAGTTTGAGTTGTTGGATTATAATGCTGAATTCTATACCTGAATCTCTAGTTGCCTGAAAGTTAATTATCATGCTTACCAGCTTTTGTTGTGTAAATTTTGTTCCTTAATTTAAAACTATTGGTTAAATAAAAATGGCTGCAGCCAATTACTGGTGGGATTAAAGGTAGGCAGGTTTTGAGTTATGTGGTTGTGGGTTGCAGAGTGGGAGAGGGAGAGGATATGGAGGAAGAGGAAGCCCCTAAGAGGAGAAGACCAATGAACACATGGCCTGGAGAAACAGCAAGTATTTGGGGTATACTGCTAGGGAAATAGCAAGGCCAGCAGTTAGAAAATTAGAACAGGGGCTTCCCCCTAGTAATTGTCAAAGCCAAATAAAACCACCATAGTCTGAGTTTTATTCATTCATAAACTAGACAGGGATAAGATTAAATTGGCTTGACTACAAATTTTAGGAGTAACATAATGAGTAAGAACTGAGTAAAAAGGTAGAATATTTAAAATAGAACTATCTTAAATAATTTAAAAAAAATCAAGCTGAGTGTTAGAAGCAAATTTAACCCAAATCAAACATTTGTTTACATAAATATGCTGTTGAGACAATGCAAAGATCTTCGGTGTCTGTCTGGAGCTTTGTGGAAATATGTTTGCCAGCATATACCATCCTAGGTACATGTTCAAGTATCATAGTTTGGTGGTTTGAATGAAAATGGGTCCCATGCCCTCAGAGAGAGTGGTGCTATTTGAAAGGATTAGGATGTGTGGCTTTGTTACGGTAGGTGGGGCTTTGGGGCTTTGAGTTTTCAGAAGCTTAAGGCAGACCAAGTCTCTGTGTCTTTTCCTGCTGGATGCTAATATGAATATAGAGGTCTCAGTTACTCTCCAGCACCATGTCTGCCTAAATTCTGCCATGATTCCTACCATGATGATGATGATAGGCTAAACCTATAAATAATGGCCCAGTTCCAATTAAATGTTGCCATGATCATAATGTCTTTTCACAATACAAACCCTATGATACACAGCTATGAATACAATCAAAGAAAATGAAAAAGTAATTCCCACAGTTAAAGAATGAAAGTTCATATGTGTGTTTGCATGTGTATGTATGTAATGTACATAAAAACTCACATATATTACATATGACACACATGCACACATGTAAGTTATATCCATTGAGATAGGAAGTAAATACCTCAATTAAAACCAGTGAAGTAAATAATAGAGTAATAGATTTGAACAGACATTTTCACAAAGATATTTGGCTAGAAGAGAAAAGGGGACAGTGTGTAAAGGGGGCATGAAAGATGTTAAACGCCAGAGATCAGTGAGTTTACTGTGACACTGTGTCTTCTTGTATCATCAAAAACTACAGACATATAGTCTCACCAACATGACTACAAAATCATAAGCTGAACATGGAAGATATCAATAAACATGCTATCTTAGATAAGAAAAGGCCACCAGATCTTAGCATTACACAAAGAAATACAGATAACTGAATAAAGCTGAAAGCAGGAGAGATGATTCTCCCTAGGGCAACAGCATTTGGTTGTCCAGTGCCTAAGAGTCAGCCCTAAAAATGATCATACAAATGACATACAGACCCAACAAGCTAGATTTGGCAATAAATATTTATACATAGAAGCCTATATGCATTAAATAACAACAAGAAAATAGAAACATCACAGATATTCATGAACTGAACAAGAGATAATGTAATAGTGGGAATACAATCCAACTTTAAAAAGAGAAATTACAAAATTCACAGGTTTGGATGGAGCTGGAAAATGTCATTCTCAGAGAGGTAATCTTGCATCATCTTTAGTAAAATCTACCAGTGGGATTTAATTTTGTAAACACTTTCTATGAGTTGAGAACTGCAATCTTTCTAAATTTTGCCAAATTCATTTCAAAATAGTTGATCCCGAAGGTAAACTTTAAGTAACATAACCAGGTTTTCTGCATTTTTCCCTAAATATTGCATTATCTGCATGTCATTATTATTATTAGAATCTAACACATTATAAGCAATTGAGATGCAAAGATTATATATAGTAATTATCTAAAATTTCAAATAACAAAGATGAAGAAATCCATTAAAAAAACTCACTGTGATATAGAACTCTAATCAAGAAAATGGTAAAGTGACCAAAGTCTGTGAGAGAAAGCTTATGCTCTTGCAAAAACTAGAATAATTTCTAAATATCTTAAATTATTACATAATTTTTTTCTGACTCAATGGCTAATTTGAAAACAATGGTAGACTGTCTATATTATAAATCTGAAACTAAAGGCCAGTACCAAAACTGTGTACTTTTCAGGATATATGCTTGTGTATGTGTGGGTGGGTGTGTTTATTTAACAACTTTGCAATATTAAACATCAACATAGACAAAACTGTCTTTGAGCAGTAATGATAAAACTCCTAAATACTATATAAAACTGAATAAAACTCACCTACACAAATAATTTAATTTTTTGCAGCAGTAAGATTCATAGAATTTAAAAATAAAACATGCTTCACAAATTAAATGCATATTAGGCCTGGAATATTAAAGGTTTAATGGGGCAACATGAATCTGAGTAAACCTAACGTAAGCAGCACTGTGAACACATTCTTGCAAGGACTTCTGTATGCTTATAGCAAGCAAAAACAAAATGGTCCAACATTTTAATATCTTATAACTATTATGACCTTCAAGTTGTGACTTTTATTTTAATTTCTTTTCTTCTAACATTGCAATTCATTTTCCAATCTTTGTGGTTATATCTTATTTCTTAGCTATCCTTTGGTAATCTATAGGCAAAGGTGTTTATTATACTCATTTTGAATACTGATTCTGGTTTCACTTTCTTCTGTGGTTATCTTTTTTACATGTATGTAATAAAAGCAATGAGATAGTTCATAAGTTAGATATTCTAGTGAGGCTATAAATGCAAAATATTTACATATACATTCTTAGTACTATGTTCCCACATACAGTCACAGCCTGAAAGATTAAACCAGTATGAGAAGAATGATTTTGTGAGTTAGAGAGTCATGTGATGAAATTTCTCACAGGGTGTTTGATGTCTGATTTGCTCTTTTGTGCAATCAAACCATAAGTACTATGGAAGAATTATCACCCTCAGTCTCATTTAATGTATTCAGTAGAATGGTAATGAGTCATAATTTTGATTGAACCTCATTCTAGTATGTAGAACTTGAAATTTTTCTTGAACAAATGATGAGGAAAAATTGTCTATCTTGTTGTCTTTACCTCAACTTGATAAAAGACACAATCATCAAAGCTTGGGAAAAGTAAAATGTACTAATACACAATTCTATGAAGTGGTTTTCTTAAATTATATGTTTAGCTACAAAAAGTTGGGTTTCATATAACATAATATCATGCACATTTAAATATTCTGCATAGCTGAAATGGTTTAGTTGAGATATATGGGAAGTTTCTGGTTGGGTACTTAAAATTGTAACACTATCATTCAACAAAAATCCCAAAAAGATTAGTGGAGTAAAATGGAAATTTGAATAACTCAAACAGAGGCATTACTTTTTACATAATTAACACTAATGGATTTCATTTCATAATGGTGAAAACATATATCTCAAAAATAGCATTCGTCTAAGAATGTGTGTGTGTGTGTGTGTGTGTTTCTTAAAGATGAGTGAGAAAAGACTTCTATATTTATTTGGATTTGACCAACTAATTCCAGGTAACTCCATAGTATTTTTAAAATAAATTGCTACCTAGATTCATTTCCAAAATATGTCTGAAAGATTTACTCTAATAATGAGTGTAGTAGTAATATGTTAAACTACACTGAAATCCAGGCAGGTGATCAACCTTCTCACTACCTGTCAGGGTCTCTAAATTCTCAAATGAAAACACACAGATGCACACACACACACACACACACACACACACACACACACACACGGGCATACACACTACCTTTATATCTTTTATATTTTGATATGCCATAGCTAACTCAATGGTTGGGACATAAGTAAACCTCCACCAGGCTAACACTCCCCTGCAATATTCTTGAACTGATACTTAATCTATAATTCATTTATGCTATGCCAGACTCAATTGGGGGAGTATCTCTTGGTGCCACATGTCAGTGGACTCTCCCTCCTTCACCTATTCCTTTGTTGTCTGTCTCCTTTCCCTCTTAATGGTGCAGTCTCTCTCCTCTGTTTCTTTCCTGGGAATCCTAAAAGTCCTGCCTCTGTCCCTCTAATGAGCCATTGACCTCTGGCTCTTTATTGACTAGTCATAAAGCCAACTGTTGGCAGGGACCTGGAATGGGCTTTTCAATTCCCATGGAAACACAAATCAAAATCCCCCAACAAATGAGAACTAAAGTACTCGAAATGGAAAGTGTAGAAATAATTTATTTTATATATAAAGTAAATCGAAAAGCCATATCACTTTGAGGTAACATTGTTATTCTTTGTGCTATACCATTCCACTGTGAATTTTTGCTCTTAATGAATAAAATAAAGTATAGCACATAACACACAAAAAAATTGAAAAAGTAAGAAGTAAATGAATTAAAGAATGGTAAGGTTTTTGTATTAAATTTAGCATTAATTTTATAAACTTAAGACCTCAATGATGTCTTTATATTATGATGTTTGGCATAGCTCAAGTGTATCAGATGCTGCTTGCACCCATTACCTTACATTATGAAGAAATATAAAAGTGGTGGTACAATTCATGACATCATGCCATAATACAGAATTTTAAGATGCTCTATATTTGGACATTCAGAGGGTTATAACTGTGTTAAGGTTCTGTCAGCTATACACACAATCAGGTTAAATAACTTCTTAGTCATCAGTGCTCTCTCTCTCTCTCTCTCTCTCTCTCTCTCTCTGTGTGTGTGTGTGTGTATGTGTGTGTGTGTGTGTGTGCACGCACGTGTGCGCACGCACGCATGCTCATTTGTCTCTGCCTCTTTGTCTCTCTCTGTCTCTGTCTCTGTTTTTATGTCTCTATGTCTCTTTCCACTTATGTATCAAGATGCAACTCTCAACTAATTCATCAGCTACTATTCCAGAGCCATGCATGCTGCCATTCTCCCTGACATTATAAAAATGGAGTAAATATATATAGAGATATAAAACCATGTCCAAAATTCAACTCCATATAGATCAAGGATCTCTAGAGGAGATACTCTGAATCTGATAAAGCAGAAAGTGGGGAATAGTATTAAAGGCATTGGCAGAGAAAAGGGTTTTGTAAACAGTACACCTTTAGGAAAGGGATAAGATCAACAATCAAAAAATGAGACTTGATGAAAATGAAATGCTGCTGTGTGGCAAACAAAGGACACCATCATTGGGAATAAATGATGACACGTTACAGATTGAAAATAATCTTTTACAAAATACATATCTGATATATGATTAAGGTCTAAAATATATAAAAATTCAAAAATAAAAATAAAAGTAGACACAAAAATACCAAGTATCCCAATTTAAAATTGTTGCGTAGAAATCTAAATGTTGAGGTCTCAAATCATGAAATACTTGATCTTAGAGCATAAGCTATTGGTGTTCTGTTCAGGAACTTTCCCCTGTGCCCATGTCCTCCAGGGTCTTCCCAAGTTTCTTTTCTAATAGTTACAGTGTGTCTGGTTTTATGTGGAGGTCCTTGATCCACTTGGAGTTGATATTAGTAGAAGCTCTTTAAAAAATGTTTAACATTCTTAGATACTCTGCATTTTCATCTTACAGCAGTTGGCATATCCAAGATCAATAAAACAAATGACAAACCATGCTGGAAATCAGTCTGGCGGTTCCTCAGAAAATTGGGCATGACACTTTCAGAGGACCCTGTCATACTACTCCTGGGCATATACCCAGAGGATTCCCCTGCATACAATAAAGACACATGCTCCATTATATTCATAGCAGCCTTATTTATAATAGCCAGAAGTTGGAAGGAGCCCAGATGTCCCTCAAAGGAGGAATGGATACAGAAAACGTTGTATATTTATACAATGGAATACTACTCAGCAATTAAAAATAATGAATTCATGCAATTTGTAGGCAAATGGTTGGATCTGGATAACATCATCTTAAGTGAGTTAACGCAATCACAAAATAATACACATGAAATGCAATCACTGATAAGTGGATATTAATGAGCCCAGAACTTCTGAATACTCGACACAATTAGCAAGTCAAATGACTCCCAAGAAGAAGGAAGGAGAGGACCCTGGTCTTGAAAAGACTGGATCCAGTTTTGTAGGAGAGTACCAGAACAGAGAAAACTGTGACACTTGTTCATTGATAATAGCTAAAAGTTGAAAGTAGCTCAGATGTCCTTCAATAAATGAATGGATAAAGAAAAATGGTGCTTTAATACACTAGCATATTACTCAGATATTTCAAAAATAACTGAAATTTCCAAGTAAATTGATGTACTTAGATGAAAATTATCTTAATTGAGGTAACCCAAGTCCATAATGAAAAATATTGTGTGCATCCACTTATATCTGGATTGTACTAGATACATAATGAAAAATATTGTGTGTATCCACATATCATAGTACAATCCAGAGACAACCAAAACTAAAGGTCACTTAAGGGGCTTGAACTTAATACCATGGACATTTCTCAAAATACAAACCTATATGGAGGATATATAAATTGGAATCACCAAATTATGAGGAAGACAATCAAAACTACATAACTCTTCACCTCAATTGTACCAATTCCATGCAGTTTTTAACACTATTGCTCTGTTGTATTGCTTGAGGTCAGGGATAGAGAAGTTCTTTACCTGTTGAGAATAGTTTTAGCTATCCTGGGGTTTTTTGTTATTCTTTATGAGTTTAAGAATTGCCCTTTCTAGGTCTATGAAGAACTGAGTTGGGATTTTGATGGGAATTGCATTGAATCTGTATATTGCTTTTGGCAAGGTGGGCATTTTAACTATATTAATCCTGCCAATCGACGAGCATGGAAGGTTTTTCCATTTTCTGATGTCTTCTTCAATTTCCTTCTTCCGAGACCTGAAGTTTTTGTCATACAGATCTTTCACTTCTTTGGTTAGAGTCACATCAAGATGCTTTATATTTTTTGTGGCTATTGTGAAGAATGTCATTTCCCTAATTTCCTTCTCAGCCTGCTTAATCTTTGAGTATAGGAAGGCTACTGATTTGCTTGATTTGATTTTATAACCAGCCACTTTGCTGAAGTTGTTTATCAGAAATCGTCTATGGTGATTGAAAGTTTTGCTGTGTATAGTAGTCTTGACTGGCATTTGGGTTCTCTTAGAGTCTGTATAAGATCTGTCCAGGATCTTCTAGCTTTCATTGTCTCTGGAGAGAAGACTGGTGTAATTCTGATAGGTCTTCCTTTATTTGTTACTTGGCCTTTTTCTCATATTACCTTTAATATTATTTCTTTTTTTTCTTTTTTTTTATTGTATATATTCTATATTTACAATTCATTTCCCTTTTTCTGGTTCCCCACCCCCAAAGGTCCCACATGTCCTTTTCCCTCCCCCTGCTTCCGCATCCACCCCCTCCCACTTTACTGTTCTTGTACTCTCCCACAATGATGTTTTGGTCCATTCTAGCACCAGTGTCCACTCCTTTCTTCTTGTGAGACATCACTTGATATGTGATTTGTGTCTTTGGTGTTCCAAGCTTCTAGGCTAATATCCACTTATCAGTGACTGTATACCATGGGTATTCTTTTAGTACATTTGGGTTTTTGATTATTATGTAACAGGAGGTATTTCTGTTCTGGTGCAGTCTATTTGGAGTTCTGTAGGCTTCTTGTATATTCATGGGCATCTCTCTCTCTAGCTTAGGGAAGTTTTCTTCCATAATTTTGTTGAAGATATTTGCTGGCCCTTTAAGTTGTAAATCTTCACTCTCATCTATATATATAATCCTTAGGTTTGGTCTTTTCATTGTGTCCTGGATTTCCTGGATGTTTTGGGTTACAAGCTTTTTGCATTTTGCATTTTCTTTGACTGTTGAGTTAATGGTTTCTATGGTATCTTCAGCATCTGAGATTCTTCTATCTCTTGAATTCTGTTGTTGATATTTGAATCTATGGCCCCTGAATTCTTCCCAATGTTTTCTATCTCCAATATTGTCCCCCTTTGTGATTTCTTAGTTGTTTTTACTTATGTTTTTAGATCCTGGATGATTTTGCTCAGTTCCTTCACTTGTTTGTGTTTTCCTGTAATTCTTTAAGAGATTTTTGTGTTTCCTCTTTTATGCCTTCTGCCTGTTGACCCAAGTTCTCCTGTATTTCTTTAAGTGATTGTTGTATTTCTCCTTTATTGGTTTCTGTCTTTTGACCAATCTTCTACTGAATTTCGTTAAATGATTTTTGTGTTTCCCTTGTAAGGGCTTCTACCTTTTGATCCATTTTCTCCTGTATTTCTTTAAGAGACTTATTTATGTCCTCCTTTTGTTCCTCTAACAGCATTATGACCAGTGATTTTAAATCCAAATCTTGTTTTTCTTTTGTGTTGGGGTATCCAGGACTTGCTGTTGTTGGAGAATTGGGTTCAGATGCTGCCATATTGCCTTGATTTCTGTTAGTATCGTTCCTATGTTTGCCTTTTGCCATCTGGTTATCTCTGGTGTTAGTTGGTCTTGTTGTCACTGGCTGGTGCTTGAACATCCTGTGAGCCTGTAAGGCTATTTCTGCACTGCTGGATGACTGGGTTTCCCCTGGCACAGATTGCTGATGTGCTGCCCTTCTCTTGGGTATTATTTCAACCCTGGTGAGTCTTGCCCCAAGCAATGTTATACTCTTGTTGTCTCTGTGAACCTGGTGCTTCCTGTCTGTTCCTTGAGGGAGTGAAGATGGCGGAAGCTGTGGGGCCCTTTTCTAAATGCTGATCACTCTGCCAGGCAAACAACCCCTGACAGGGCTGGCATACAGATGGCCCGCTGAGCTGCCCGGGCCCTGAGTCTAGGCAGATGCATAACAGTCTGAGACCCTTTTAATGTTAGATTCGGGCTATGTCTGTGTACCTGGCACTGTCTGTTAGATCTGTCTGACATCCGGGAGCTAAGATGGTGGAGAGTTCCTCCAAGTGCAGGTCAGTCTGCAGGGCAAATGACCCCCGACAGGGTTGGCACATAGATGGCCCACAGAGCTCCCCAGGCCCTGGGTGCAGACAAAAGCCTGACAGGCTAAGACCCAAGTGATGTTAGACTCAGGCTATGTCTGTGTACCTGATGCTGTCTGTTAGATCTGTCTGGTGTCTGGGCGAGGAATAAAACTTCAAAAGATAAATTAATAGTCAACACAATGCCTTTTAACAGGAATGGATAATATATATTTTATACACTCACCTATAATCCATGATTACTCTTTGCGCTCCAAGTGTATCTGACAGAGGCAAAAGTATTTGGGGCAGAACCTAATAAATCCATGTGTTGATCTATTAAACAATGATGTATTAAGTTTCCATATCAATTCTAGCATTCTTCTAAAATTTTCCAGAACACAGTAATAAACATCACTTATGATGCCCAGCTTACTTTCTAATATGAGTACAAACAAAAATGATATTATCATCTTACATATAAGAATAGTATTAAAATTTAATAGTGTAAAGTTTATGAAATTTATGGAAATAGTACATGGCAGAATGAGTAGAGAAAGCATCTCTAAGCTTTTGATATTCAATCACAGGACCCATAGTCATCTATAATAAGATGTAGCAAATATAGTTCAGTGCAGAGATGATAGCCAAGGTAGCATGAGTGAGGAATTGTGACATTTAGATGTCACATTCTAAGAACAGTCAGAAAGATGGTGTAGTGAAATGCATGAAGAAAAGGCAGGGATGGAAGTTACAGAAACAGGTTTTGCTACTCAGAACCTAAGTCCTGGTTAATTCATTAACTTGTGAGCCAAATGCCTGAGAGTAAATTAATTTAGTGATTAATCAAGAAAGTTTAATTCTTCCTTTTGTATGCTCTGTTCTTTTTTTTCTTTTTCTTCCATCTCTCAAGATATTCTTTTCCTTCTAAATCTTACACTGCTATCCCCACTTTTTTTATATTCCTGACTGTTAAAATCCATCTTGTGAAATGCTATAAAATTATGACATGTTAATGTTCATTAAAATTTCAGTTGAGAACAATCTATTTAAGGGAGAATTATAGTAAGGGTATATAATACATTTCCTCTGGTTAATTTTATAACATTCTGTTGTACTAAGTCAATTCAGAAGACACCTGATTATTTAGATTCAAATTTACTGAGAGCTATCCTAATCGTTTTTCAAGTATGGTATTTATCATTTTCTTTATGAAACATTTCAAAGAATATCTCAACTAAATGTTGCACAAAATACAATGTATTTTCTTGAAATACCGTGTCTTATTCTTGCTACTTCTGTTTTAAATATTTAATTCTGAATTAAAAGAAGCAAACTTTGTATTTATCTTTCTAAGATTACTACTGTAAGCACAAATCTATTTTAAATACCAGTTTAATAATTTTAACTTTATATCTATGTCAGTGCTTGCCTCATTTTTACTTTCATACACTTACTTTTAATTGATATAATTCTGTATAAAGGTAATTTTCTGGAACAAAACTGAATTAGTGTAAAATTTTCTATTAAATAAAAAAATTAAATGATCAATAATGTGTTCCAAATCTACAATTTTGTTGAGATGCCTTTTGGTCTTTAGGATAGTATAGAGAGTCACTGTTTTGGTTGCTGTGATTAAAAGTAAATATCTGACAAAAGCAACACAATAAATAAAGACAAGCTTTGTTTTGCCTCAGAGTTCAGGTGCAAATAAAATGGCAGCGAAGCCAGAGCAATGGAAACTTGAAAACACTTATGCCAATGTGTTCATAGTCAGGAAGCAAGGGGTAGACAAATTTCCACACACAGGTGAGGAAATTTATGTGTGCTAGGACCTGAACCCATGCAATCCTAGTTAAGTAAATCTAGATAATCTATCCAAGGCTTGCTTCCTCAACATTTCTTAACAAGTTGACAATATTAAACATCACAAGTACAGTATGAGACTGCAATCACATTCTATAAAGATAATTTTCAAAAAATACTCTTAACTGAATTTTCATGTTCTAGTCCGCAGGGAAAGTCTAATGAAATTTTCTGAATAATTAAATATCTACAAGTGATTTTACAAAGAAATAGAGATAATGGGCACTTTTCCATGGCTAAAATAACTGCCTTTAGCTACAAAGGCATAAAAATCAAAATGCTATTTATTGGCTAGTCATCAGTTGTTTGTTAAACAAATTACACAAGCAATATTGGCTAATAAGAGTTACATAATAATTCCTAATACAGATTCCATCATGCTGCCAAGAAAATAATGAAAGCCTGACTCAGTAGTTTTCATACTTTCAGAAAATACACTTCCATTACCGGACTAGTCACTGCTTACTGTTCTTGCCTCTTCTTTCTACTATGCAGAGCCATCATTTGCTGGCAATTTGAACCTTTGTTGGCTCCTGTAGTTCTCTGATCCTTTTTTCACAATTTGAATATTCCCTTCATTTAGGCATGTCCTTTTGATGCAAATTAGTCTTAGTCTCTTACCTATAGCTTAAATTTGTACTCATCCTCAAGGCCCTATTTTAACCTGTGTTCTTCGCAGTTTTACCAATTTATTATACAATAACTAACGATATTTACTCAAGGTGATTTGTAAATTATATAATAATATTTGATATTTAGTTTGCTAATTATTTTGCTATTTGCTCACAGCCTTTTGTAAAAACTCCTCATCAAATAGTGCTTAATGGGCTAGTAGATTGTTTATTTCTACTGTGTCTTAAAAACATATTTAAAAATTAAACAATCAACCATCCATCCTAATCATAGTATGCTATAAAGAGTAAATATGCAAGACCATTTTTTTTTTTGTAAATTGACTGAAACTCTCAGATTTAGGCAAGAGGAAGAGTGTGATTAGTGGAGTATCAATGTCCAATATATATTGATTTGTATTTGTGAAATTGCTCATTTCCTTTTTAAGAACTCCATGGTGTCAAGACGGGTAGATTTGGAAAAAAAAAAAAAACCTTACATTGCTTTGCATCTAAAGGAAAATATTTAAGTTAATATAAAGACAAAAGGGTCAGCAATTCAAAATTCTATTCTTATTTTCTGAAAGTCAATAGTGCCGTTTATCATGTACAATAGTAAATGCAGTGAAACAAAAAACCCTTATTAAATATTTCTCTTATTTTGAAAATCTTTATCAATTTTAAGTAATGATTTTTCAATATAAGTAAATTTATGTGTGATTATTAGCACAGTGATATGTTATTTGCTTTCTGCTATGGGTGCTCATGACAGTCCTCTATCTGAAAGATTGTCAGGCTTCAAAGCTTACATATACTGAATGAGAATCCGTACCTTAGCCTGACGGTCACTCATTCCCATAATGTCTAATGTAAAGTCAGATCATTAATAATGGTTAAAATAATGATATTTATTTTCCATCTCATTCCTAAAACCTCAATATTTAGAGGAAGGCAAGGACTTATATCTCCTGCCTCTATCATCTTGTTATATAATGCAATAATATCATTATTTGTTACTTTTGTTCCATGGATTTTAACAACTAGAAAGATATCTCTCATTCTTGCTGAAATGCTTAAACACTTCTCCAGATCATTAGCTCAATGAAGTCTTTATCTTAGTAGAACAGAAAAAGTAATCTGAAAGTGATTCTTGGCTTCCAGAGGTCCTAAAATTGGTTAAACTGTGAAGTATTATTTTTTATAGTACTTAGTCCTAGTGTTTCTACACAACCTACATGTGCAAACACCTAATATAAACAAGGATTATTTCTTAATAAAATACTTATACTGAGGCTAATTCTACATAGACCCTCAAATGTGAGGAAAACTCTATCAGCATGTGTGAGGATATATGCTATTAGCCAGAATACCTGTAAGGCTATTCTGAAAAACAGACCTCACAAGAGTATGAAATTAAAGCAAAAAAAAACCAAAAACCCATATATATTACTCTACAAGGCAATTTTGAATTGATGATAATACAATTTTCAGTCTTGAGAAACTTCCTTAAGGAAAATACATCTCAAAATGAAAATGCATGTTTCTCTGTTTATACAAAGTTTTCTGTTGGAAAAGGCTGTGTGCCCAGCAGGGCTCTGGAAAGAGCAGTTCCACTGGATTAGGGTTGCAAACATGATTTTTAAACTATAGACAGGAAACTACAGATAAGCGATTTCCACAGATGACTGACAAATGTTTTCTGCATCACTGCAGCACTGGAGCTTTAGTTGGTTTTTAAAATAACAAATAATGGGCATCTTTGAAGAAGAAAATCTTGTTTATGCTTGGTCTAACACTTATCTCTTGGGGAAAAAAATCTTCAGTGCCTTTGAGATGAAGGATTGAATTTGCCAACAAAGTGGTTTGTTCTACCATTGTTCTAGCGGTAAGATAACCTTGAGAAGGGTGATAAAGGGAAGAAGTAAAGTGTGTGAGTATGTTTGTGTGTGTGTGTCTAATAAAACAGTCAAATATCTGATAAAATATTTGTAAAGAGTACAAATATATATAATTCTGAACTTTATTTTATAAGTTTATCTTTTATCACTATTTAATGAACAATTTATGAGTTTATACAGAAGAATTTTTAGGACTCATAGGCATCAAAAAGATCCATTAATCTTTCTTCATCCTGTATTAAAATAGATTAATATGAATAGTAGATAAAAATGGAGAATTTGTAGAATGTACTTTGATGAACTGTCAGATATATCTCTTTTTTTGAATTTACATTATTATCAAAGGTGTTCTACTCTCACTCATTGTTTCACTCTATCAATTGTAAATTTAGAAAATAATTTTCAAAATTCATAAGGAAATATGTAATCCAGAGATACAATTAATTGTATCTTCACCCTGAGAGGTCTCTCACCTGAAAAGTCTCTTCACCCTGAGAGACTACATAATGTAAGACTTCCTTATATAGGACACACATATATTGATTTGCTTTTAAACATCCAAGTCTATAGCAGTCAGTTTTCCTGAGATCCACCCACAATTTCTGCACTTAGTATCAGCTCATGTGATTCTCATTTCTCATGTGAGTTACTTTGACAAAATACCAATCAGACTTTCATATATCACTCTCTAATCCCCACATATTTCAACAAGTCATTTCTACCATACCTAGAGAAATTTAAAGAGTTAAAAAGTCAGAAGGCCCTTGCATCATACATGTTTCCTTTTCATCAACTTTATAATACAGTAAGTCAATTGCTGGCCAGGTAGGATGGTTCAGTAAAGAAAAGGCACTTGTCATCAAGCCTGATGAGTTAAATTCAATCTCTGAAACCATCATGGTGGAAGAAGGAAACCAATTCCCCTAATTTTTTCCCTCTGGCATTCTGAGGCACATTCCTACCTATAGAGGAAGTCACTCTAACCATGTTTCATGAAAATAATATAAATGATACATGAAAATTTTATTAAGACATTTATAAGAAGGCACTCTATTTGCATTTCACCAAATTCATTTACAAGACACAATAAAAAATAGAATTAAGAAATTTACAAAAAGTTTTTTAAATTCATTCATCTTTCCAGACTCAACTCCTCATTCAGTGCACCTAGCTGCCTTCATTTGGCTACTTGACATACCATTTTAGACCCAAGTGTTGTTCTAACAATTACTATGTTTATTGGAGAGATTTGCATTATCAGAATTTATTTGGAGGCTAGTGTACCAAGTCTCATAGGATTAGATCCTTCCTGGTCAAGCCAACTGGCCACATCTAATTCATTGTTTCATCGTTATTCTGATATGAGCAAATGAGCAAAGGAATCTCTCTCTCTCTCTCTCTCTCTCTCTCTCTCTCTCTCTCTCTCTCTCTCTCTGTTTCTCTCAAATATTTTAATTGAGATAGTGTTACATATGTTTCTCCTTACCTCATCAAATAAACCTTATCATTGCAGCAAATGGAGACCATTACAGAAAACAAAAATGGAATTCTTTTATTTTTTTTGAGATCCATTTTCCTCTTCTAAAACTCAACAGTTTTATTTCTGGAAGAAGACACCATAGGAGAAAGTAATAACTAGCAGGTGATCTTCCTAAGATGAGCCTGCTTTGAATTAAACTAGACAAAGTATTTGCTCTACTAGGCAACACCCAGGAGAAATTTATTTTAGGAAAGATTCAGCTATTGATATGATTTTTGTATTATTAAAAATATAATTATCACTAAGATTGTGCCCACAGTTTGTGAAGAGCTCTGCAGAACAATTAAGATGTACTTTCTTGCAGTGATGCTATATAGACAGACAACAATTCTATAGATCTCCTGATTTTATTCAAATGACTTAAGAAAGTTTTAGTTGCTAGAAAATTCCAATAAAGTTAGAATTGAGACTAGAATATGACCACTCCTCAGAATAGTAAGTAAAGGATGCAAAATAAAACTATAATGAGCTTTTGTAATCACAATAAAAGAGAAATATACTATGTTTTAAGCCAAAACATAAATCATAGGTATGCACTGTGATAAGGCAAGGCCATGTATAAACTGTATAGCTTTAAACTTTTATGAATATGTTATAATGAAACAATGCTTTGAACTCAGTATCAACATCCTTCTTTAAATCCTGTTCTATGTAACATTATATCTGAGATAATTTTCTAAAGAGTTTTTTGATTATGAAGGTATAAAATGAGCAGAGAAAGGAAATAAAGTTGTTGGCTGTCGTTTGTTAATTTAATGGTTTGGCTTTGGGAGCTTTGCCCCATCCATTCATCCAACTGTCCATCTATCCATGTATCCATCTATCCATCCATCCATCCATCCATCCATCCATCCATCCATCCATCTATACATCTATACATAGGTATATAGGTACATATGTGTATATATATATATATATATATATATACATACACACACATACATACATTTTTCCATCCATCCACATGTATATGTCTGCTTGTTTATATGTTTGTGTATAGGTATATATGTATAAACATGCATGAATACTTATGGAGTTGATCAGGTTCAGCCAGAGTGTGGGTATATGAAAGTTTGAGTGTAGATGTATGATTTCCTGCATATTTGCCTGTATACAGCATCTTAATTCTTTTACTTTCCCTCCTCTCTGTCTCACAAAGAGTTAACCAGTTTATCCAGATAGGCTTCTGGATGAGTCACCAGAGAAAGGAGCACCAGTAATAAATCTTTTCACTTATGCCCTGTTTTATTATGAGGGGCTAAATAGTGTCTCACCTCTGAGGAACTCAGACAGGGAGGCTAGCTACAGCAGTTAAGTCACTTAGACGTAAGTCAAGTAGACATTTTATTATTACACAGCACCCCTAAATATATAGTAAGATCAAGTCTACTCTTACCAACACTCTGCCTCCTCCCTCTGCCTCAAGAAGAATCATATAAGAATCCCTACTATAGTACATTTCGTGGCTATAGTAAAACATGTTTGTCTTAATAGTTTTAGTTTTATGCTTTTTAAGTACCCCAAAAGAAATCAGCTTTGCCTTAATAAGATCAAATTAAGTGATATTCCCTACCAGTGATATTTCAAAATTAAACTTCACTGTCTGGATTTCTATTGGCATTTCATTTTCTAATGGCAATCAGAGTTATTTCTTAATATTTCATACTGCATTTCAAGCTATGTCTGTCTTAATTCTTCAAATTCTTCTAAATTTTTCCTGTGAAAGTTAATGAAGATTCAAAAAGAAACAAAGTATCACAATGATGACCTTACCACTCAGGAACAAGTTATTTTCTGTAATCACCACAGTGATAAAATCACGTATCCAATTTACAGAAAAAAATTTACTTTGGATGACAAGGTTTAAGTGGGTTTAGCACATGGTCCTGTGGCTCCATGTATTCAGGCAGTACATTATGGTAATGAAAAAGCAGAGACAGGAAGCAAATATAGACAAGATATTGGCAAGGACCCTTCCCAAGTGTTGACTTATTAATATTTTACACACTTCTAACATATCACCAGAAGTTAGAAGTCAATATTGAAGATAAAACCTTGTGGAAATAGTTTTAAATTTTTAACATTTTTCATCTGTTATCTGATGATTCATGAACACACATAGGCATATGAACACATTCACAGACATATGTAAACCTGTACAATATACGTGTGTAGACACACACACACACACACAGACACAGACACAGACACACACACACAAACACACACACGAGTAACATGTATTGATTCTGTAGCCAAATTGGCTCGATTGTACAGCTTCAAGCATTTATTTGGCATGGGATCTTGCTTTTCAAAATACTCCTTTCTCAAATGCACACATTAGTAGCAATTTATCTCTTGATTTTAGTTTGAATTTCCAATGAAATTATGTATATAAATTTTAGCATCCAATATTATTTTGGAAAATTACTTTATTATGGTTCTTATGTTTTCTTTGGTAGCCAGTAGTTTAAATATTTATTCTTATATGCATAGATAAGTATTGATCTCCTTGATTGTAAAATCACTTATTAGTATATTTTAATGTTCAATTACAGAGAAGATGACAAATAAAAACTAGAATAAGGAGGAGACATGGACACTAGCTGGATAAGTAATGCCATTACATGTGTTTAGCATGCTGTGAATGTTAACAGTGAGAATAAGATAAAATAACATTCACAGCCTGCTAAACACATGTAATGGCATTACTTATCCAGCTAGTGTCCATGTCTCCTCCTTATTCTAGTTTCTATTTGTCATCTTCTCTGTAATTGAACATTAAAATATACTAATAAGTGATTTTACAATCAAGGAGATCAATACTTATCTATGCATATAAGAATAAATATTTATATTGTTGTTCAGGATTATACTGGTTTAATAAAGTGGTGGTTTTAAATTTGTCAAGAGAAATAGCTTTGATGGGATATGCCAGAGGTCTGCGATGGGGGTGGCAGTGCTAGAGAGTCTACAGCATAACTCTGAGACTCCCAGCAGTGATGGATATGCAGCCTGCAGTGGCCACCTCCTATAGCCAGGCAAGATTCCCTGTGGAGGGATATGGACAGGAACTCACTCCAAAACCTTCCACCCAAAATATGAGAGCCTACAATATGGGTAGGTAAAAAGATGGAGCAGAGCCTGAGAGAGTTGCCAACCAATGACTGGCCCAACTCTAGAGGCCTCCCATGGGTCCCCCCTTGTGTACTTTTTGGTTGGTGGTTTAGTCCCTCAGAAATTTGGGGAGTTGGGTTGGTTGATATTGTTGCTTATTTGTATGGGATTGCAAACCCCTTCAGCTCTTTCTCCTGATCAAGGAAAGGGTAATGCTAGGGAGCTGAGGCAGTAGTGGGTGGGCCAGTGGGGGAGGAGGACCAGGGGGGAGAGGCAGGTTGTTTGTGGAGGGGAAACTGGAAGGGAGATAACCTTTAAAATGTAAATAAATAAGATAACCAATAAAAATGAAAAAAATAAGCTTAAAAACATTTGTTTTGATTTCCCATCTATTATTAATAGAGTAGCTATGGATCAAAGATCTCTGTAAGGTATGGACACCTTTGAGTACAGGACAGGTAGTGGCACATTTATTTTTAGCTTTTGGAGAACACACCACACTGAGTTCTCTAGCTGAGCCAGGTTACAATCAGATGAGAGTGAATTAGGTTCCCATTTTCCACACATTTCCTCCAGTATTTGTTTGTTTGTTTGTCAATTGTTTTGTTGATCTCTAACATTCTGACGAGTATTAAACAAAATCTCAATGTTGTTTTGGATTTCCTTTCCAAAATTAAAAATTAAAAATGTGAAAGTTTTCGAGGTAGATTCTCTTCTTTGAGAACTCTCCATGTTCCAGGGTTATTTACATAACTAGTTCTGTTTTGTTTCATTTCGTTTGTTTGTTTTTGAGTTTTGTATATCCTTAATATTATCTAGTTTTTGTAAGAAAAAATATTCAAACTAAAAATAGAATATTTAGCATTTAAAATGACACGTAATCACTGTGCTAATTAGTTTTATGTCCATTTAACGCAAGCTAAAGACATCTGAGAGGAGGAAACCTCAATTTAGAAAATGTATACATCAGATCAGGAGGTAGATAAACCTGTAGAGTATTTTCTTAATTAGTAATTGATGGGGGATAGCCAAGCCCACTGTGGGTGGCGCCATCCAGGGAGTTGTAATTCCCAGGATAATGAAGCCCTAGGGAATCAATCCAGCAAGCAGCACCTCTCGGAGGCCTCAGCATTAGTTCCTGCATTCAGGCCCTGTCCTGTTTGACTTCTGCCTGACTTTCCTCATTGATGAAAGTGATGTGAACATGCAAGTAAAATAAACTCTTTTCTTCCAAGTCATTTTCGTCATGTCTTTTCCTCGAAGCAGAAGAGACCCTAACTAAGACATTAATCAAATATTCATTAGAGGAATACAGAGATGTAAGTTAATACTAGACTGGATTCTAAACCAATGCCTAGTAAATTAATGATACTAAGCAAATATAAGTACTCTTATAATTAATTTTATCATTATTAGCAAGGCAATAACTAAATTAAATAATATCATAATAAAAACAAAATAAAGTAAATCTGGTAACCATACTTCAGTTCCTGAAACAAAGCAATCTATGTAATTAAAACTCTAGTTGAAAAACTTAGGCTTCCTACCTCTTGAGGTTGCCTGATTCCACTCTTTCTGCTGGCCCTCAGAGGTTCAGTCCTTTTCCCTCATCCAGTAGCAGATCATGTTCCCCTCCCACTATCCCCCACACTTACAATTTCCCTTCCAGGTCCCTTCCTCCCTCCCCACTTGGATTGCTTTCTTCTTCCTCCCAAATGGGACTGAAGCATCCTCACCTGGGCACTTCAGTTTATTGACATTCTTGAGTTTTGTGGACTGTACCTTGGGTATTCTGGATGTTGTGGGGACCCTCCAGCACACCCAAAGATCTGGGAGGTAAGATATTTTCAAGACACAGAGGGAGGGACCATAGATTAAATGCCCATCAGTAGGGAGAGGGAACTTATAAAACCTACCTCCAGCAGGAAGACAGAACATCAAATGAGGGTGCGAGGGAATCCCACAGTCATAATTCTGACCCATAATTGTTCCTGAATCAAAGAATTACAGGGATAGAAATGGAGAGAAGTCCGAAGAAAAGAAGGTCCAGTGACAGGCCCAAAGTGGGATCCAGCTCAAGGGGAGGGCCCAAGGCCTGACACTACTACTGAATCTAAAGAGTACTCACAAAAAGGGACTTAGCATGACCACACTCCGGAAGAAACAACAAGCAACAGAAAGGGTCAGATGCAGATATTTGCACCCAAACAATGGTCAGAAGCAGCGATCCCTGTTGTTGAATTAGGGAAAGGCTGAAAGAATCCTGTAGGAGGACCAGCAGTTTCAATTAATCTGGACCAATCTTTCAAACACTGGACCACCAAACAGGCAGAATATACCAACTGATAAGAGGCCCCCAACACACATACATCAGAAGACTTCCATGTCTCTGTTCATTCAGAGATGATGCACCTAAACCTCAAGAGACTGGAGGTCCCAGGGAGTCTAGAGCTCAGGTTGGTGAGGAATGGGAACATCCACATGGAGACAGGGCAGTGGGGAGGAGGTATGGGATATGAAACAGTCAGAGGGTAGACAGGGGTGGGGGAATAAAATCTGGAGTGTAAAAAATAATAAATAAATTTTAAAAAAATAGAGAAATGATATGAACCTAAAAACAACCCCAAAATCCAAACAAACAAGCAAACAAACAAACAAACAAAAAAAGCAAAACCTCAGGCTTTGAGCATTTTTCTTTTCTCCTGGCTATTGCCCTGTTGAATAAGGCACAGAATAGCAGTGTTGTATGAAGTTAAGTATGTGATTTGAAAAAAGTAGTATTTGGTATTTGATCCATAATAGATTGCTTCTCTGGCTTTGACTAAGCTTGGGTAGAGTATGATATTTAATGATAATCTTTTTATTCAAAGGCTTTTTAGCAAAGATGCCTTTCTGCCTGTTATTGTTGATCCTGCTGGGCACTGGTAGATGTATGGTAGATTACATTCAGTGTTGTTTTCTCTCAACTTAAACATGTATGATGTTTTTTCTGATTCTATCTTACCTTTTGAATTTTTTCTCTCTTGGAAACAATTCATGTTTTTTTTTTTCTCCATCTGGTTGTTCTCCCTTTTTTTGATGTGACCACTGAGTGACTTTGAAACCTTCTGGAAAGATCTGCAGCAAGGCTTAGCCAATTTCCTCATGAACTGCCTGAGAGCATATGTGAATTCTGGAACTAAGAACTGTGCGCTAGAGCTAAATCTTAAACTGTATTTATTCCAAGTTCAGTTTGGCAAATGTGTATTTCCTACTATCTCACACTGTCTTTCCTAAATATATCCTCAATTTTAACTACTCCATAGGAAGCTTGTGAAATAAAAAGTTTGTACTACATACATCTAAATATTCCAAATTCTTTTTTACTAATAGAAGGGAACACTAAGTGGAGGTAATAAGGAACACTGCCGTATGAAATTTAATCAATACTTTACTAAAATATTTTTCTGCTTTTACTGAAACAGAACAATAAGAACCACCAAAACAATATGCCACAGAGACAGTTCACATTAGACTGAAAAAACGGAAAATACCAACACTTTGTTTTAAAATGGCTTGTCTATTTTCAACTTCCACACAGCAGCAGAAAAGATACTTTATTTTATGATATGTTTTATGTTCAACTCCACCAGATTTAACTATTATGTTTTCCTTAGCATTTCAGAAGGAGAGACAATGTTAATCAGTAGTTACAATGTTATGATTTGGAGGGAAAGAAAAATTCTGATACTCTGTGGCACAACAGTAGAAAGGTAAATTACAACTCTGTATTATCTACTCCAAAGTGGGAGAGAGGAATTTGAATATATTTACTTTGAATGATACCTACTTTTTTCCCCCCCTGGAAACCATAAGTTTAATATTAAAATTTTCCACAATATGTTACACTTATCTGGCATTCAATGATTAATCATTTAAACTGAACCTGAACAAAGAAAGATACAGAAAATATGTGTACAGTGGTGACCCTCCCAAAGGGTGACTTTCGTCAGCCTCTTTCAAAGTATTCATACAGACAGCACAACTTGACCATCTGATTTGTATCGGCATAATCAATCAAAATGTCTGTTGGACAGTGGTACATTGTCATGTAGGAAGATTGTTTCCATGCAAATAAACAGTAACTCCACTACACCATCATATCACCCATTAATAAGGATAAAATAAGGTGTGAGAAAAATTTACCTAAAATGAAGATAATAATCAGCTTCTAGAAAAGGGGGCAGAAATTAGATGTTTCAAAACTCCCCCAGCCTTTGGATGTCTTCAGAATGCTTAGTAAGAGGAGACGAAGTTAGGATGTCCTGTGGGTGGGGACTTACCCACCCACACCGGAAAGTGAATGCAAGTAAAACATTCAAAAGTACATGCAATAAGTATGATGTGTAACATATTAAAACATATGAAATAAAATAAGACTTTTAAAATAAGACAAAATATGCATAAATATTACAAGAAAATATATTTTTAAAATATTTCCAAACATTGAAGAGTAATCATCTTTCCCAACAGATCATCCTCTTAAAACTGCCTTAATTCACAAAATTATATTGAAATGTATTTGTCTAATTTCACATCTGATATTCTGGTCTCAGAATCTTTTGTTCCTGAGTTAATTTGTCCATATTCTAGAATGCCAATTGAGTTAATTGAAGACGTTTTATCAATATTTAAATATCACAGACACAGCATCCTCTTACAAGTTGAAATGTCTTTATGTGCATAGGTCCTGAATTTAAAAAGCTAGTTAAAACACTGTTCTCTTTAAGGATAGTTATTTTCATATATGTCCTACTTTGGGTTTCTGTTGATGTGATAAACTCTTACCAAATGCAGGAAACTGAAGTAGAAGCCATGGAGGAATTTTAATTACCTGCTTGTTCTCCATAGCTTGCTTAGATTTACATTATTTACTGCTAAGAGGCACCTGCCCAGAGATGGCAAGTATAGGTCTCTTCACATCAATCATCAATCAAGATCAGCCACTTTCATGAATGTATTTTCTCAGTTGAGGTTCCCCCTTCTTAGTTGTTTCTAGCTTCTGTCCAATTGACAATCATTGTGCAGCAATATACCATATTTCTGTTTCACTTACTGAGATTTTCATATATAATATCTTGTGTGTGTGTGTGTGTGTGTGTGTGAGAGAGAGAGAGAGAGAGAGAGAGAGAGAGGCAGAGAGAGAGATATCAATACAAATAAGGAGGTGTGGGAAGCAAATGGCATCAGTGTTGTCTGATGAAGACTCAGGCAATGAAATGTTTGTATTTATCTAAATTATATACAATGCATGTGCATGCACAACACACACACATACACACACCCCACATTTTAAGTTTAGCTAGTTGGGCTAATAATGCTCCCAGAAAGAACTACAGACCATCACAGTAGGAGGCACAAAATATCTCCTTTCAAATGATTAGTCAAGGTAATCTATGTGATGCCAAAACCTATATGGATTATTCACATAATCCATGTAGCCCTTGCTTGCCTCTTAAAGGTTGAGGGTTGGTTGGCCTTTATTGATGAAGAAATCACACACCTAGGACAAGAGACTCTTAAGACTTGAGATGACACTAACTTGAACATCTCTTTCTTACAGTCTGACTTTTATTGTAATAGAAAATACTATGTGTTTTACCAGTGAAGGGAAAATATTAAGTAATCCTGTTCAGCCTCAATTTCTCTGAACCACAACAATTACCAGCATGGTAAGATGTACTGATTTTTAAAATTATCATATAAATTATAAATTTCTTAAAATGGTATGCTCTGTATAAATATTCTACAGGGAATAATAAGGGAGATAATGTATGTACACTTAAAAAAGAAACTATATAACATAATTAGTTATGTAAATTAATAAAATATAATATAGATATATTACTTAAAGCAGAAATAAAATTCTGAATACTGTCCACTGAGAGGAGTTTTCATTATTTTCACTTTTAACATCATTTCCTAAGTCTGTGGCCAATTTGCATGAAGTTAATTTTTAAATTATTGGAGGAAAATTATAGGATATATAGTAACAACACTTTAAATTAAAATATTATAAATTTCTATATTCCAATAATGTAGTAAATAGTGTCTCTGATAGAAAAACAAAATGAAAGAAAAATAATGACAAAAATCTTTAAAATCTGAAAAACAACAAGGAGTGGAGAGGCCCTTGGACCTGTGAAGGCTCGATGCCCCAGTATAGGGTAATGCCAGGGCAGGGAAGCAGGAGTGGGAGGGTTGGTGAGCAGGGGGAGAGGGGATGGGATGGGGGTTTTCAGAGGGGAAATGAGGAAAAGGCATAACTTTTGAAATATAAATAAAGAAAATATCTAATAAAAATCTGAAAAAGGAAGATCTTTTAGTATGAGAAAAGAAAGACAGACAGTTTCTCAGAAATACAAATATAAATATTTATAAAAGAAAATGTGGATTTACAAACATTTACTTTAATGTGTTAAGATTATATTTATCCAAAATTTAGTAGCAGTTAAAAATATAAAAGTAATCTAGTTTCTCAAGGCAAGAACAGCATCTGCTTATAAAAAATAAATTCTGGCCCTAGCCCAGACCACTAAACAGAAGTGCTTTAGTAGAAGAATTTGAAATCAGCATCTCTGACAAATATTCCATCTTATTCTGAGAGATAATATGCCTTGCAATCCTGACTGAGCTGGCATTTTGGGCATGTTTAAGTAATTGGTCCTTGTTGTCTACTACATGCACTATCTTACAGATGTGAGGGCAATAAATAAATAAATAAATAAATAATAGTAAAACAAAACAACTATGCCTTCTAGAAAGCTACATTCTATAAGAACAATCCTATGGAAAAGGGATATGAATGACAGTGTAGGTGAAATTATAATAACATAATCAATTGAATATTTCTAGAAGTTTCAAGAGATGCAGCCAAAGAATTAAGGATATACAATTTGCTGTAATAAAATTAATGATCCAACAGTGAGAATAAGAAAGAAGCCAAAACAAAGGCAATGCCATAACATTCAAAACAGAGGAGTGGTGACTTTGGGGGCAAGATTCTCCAGTTAACTTTAGGTCCAGGCATGGTTGTACAAGCCTTTAATCCCAGGAGGCAAAGAAAAGCAGATCTCTGAGTTCAAGGCCAGCCTAGAAGAGAGCAAATTTTAGGGGAAGAAAAACTTAAAACAAGGCTTGGAGGACCACACCTTTAATCCCTGCGTTTAGGAGATAGGTATGCAGATATCTTGAGTGCAAAGTAAGTCTATGGAGCAAGATTCAGGACAGCTAACTTAGGCAGTGTAGGAGCTGGGAAAAAGGAAGCTAGTGATAATGTACTACAACAAGGGGGCCAATGTTCCAGCTCCTGCAAGCAGCAGAACTCAGCAGCTTTGGCCATGTATCTCTGGCTTTATATTCAAGAGGAGAAGCAGACTACTGTGACAATTGATGCTGGCTAGCTGGAGCTAAGAAATTAGTGGTGTTTAAGAAAACACCAGCATCACTGAGGTGAAATATTCTGGGAAGTGTTTGCCGAGAGCATAAAGAAGCTGTGTTCCAGAGATAGCCAAGTGTTCCTCATGCCACAGCTGTACGTGGAAACATGTAAGAATCACCCAGGTGGTACTGGTTTTGAAGGTATGAAGGCATCATGCAAAACAGCTGAGGCTTGGTACTGTGAGAGGCCATGGAAGGCCATTAGTGAAAGTGCACCCTCAGTTGTAATTGACAGCCCAGAACTGAAGGGGTCATGCAAAGGAGTTGAGGCTTGTTACCATGAAGAGAGCCTATGAGGGGCTTTGGTGTAGCATAGTTGCAGTGGAAGACCCTAGCATATTGGAATTGCCAGGACCATGTGATGACCACTGAGAACAGCAGTGGCAGCTGAGTGGATCAATCTGAACTTAGAGTGCTACAGAGGACAGAGCAGGAAAAGTGGCACTTGCTCTTTGGAGATGCACAAAAGATCATGTGTGGATCTCAGACATTGGAACAAGAAGCTGTGAAGCTGAAATTGACTTGGGGTACCCAAGATGTTAAAGATGCCAGAGCCACAGGATGCCTGCCAAGGGAAGCTGCTAACAGGGAGTGGAACAAGCCCAGGAGAAAGAACCTTATTGCAGTCAACAAAGATGAAAAGGGATTTGGATATCTGAGGACTGTTTTGCCATCAGACATAGAGATGCAGACTTTGGACTTTGCCCAGCTGGTTTCCTGTCTTGCTTGGGGAATTACAGTTAAGTGGTTGAATGAATCTCAGAAGAAACCTTGAAATTTGGACTTCAAATATTGTTGAGACTGCTATAGACTACAGGGACTTTTGAAGTTGGACTAAATGTATTTTGCATTATGCTATGTTTAAGTATGGCCCCCACAGACCCATGTTTGAACAAGCCTATGGGGGCCAGGGCATGGAATGTGATGGTTCATATATGATTAGCCCAGGGAGTGACCCTATTAGGAAGTGTGGTCTTGTTTAAGTAGGTGTGTCACTTTGGGTGTGGGCCTAAGGCATTCACCCTAGTTGCCTGGAAGCCAGTCTTCTACTAGCAGCCTTCAGATGAAGATATAGAACTCTCAGCTCCTCCTGCACCATATTTGCCTGGATGTTGCCATGTTTCTTTATTAATGACAATGGATTGAACCTCTGAACCTGTAAGCCAGCCCCAATTTAATGTTGTCTTTTATAAAACTTGCATTGGTCATGGTGTCTGTTCATAGCAGTGAGACCCTAACTAAGACAGATACTGAAAGAAAGAACTTCAAAACACTGGGTTTGTAATTCTGCTCATAAGATTTTACTTACCAAAATGATAAAATCACAAAATTTACCTGTTTTGCAAGATCTCAAAACCAGAATTTTTATTTTCTCATACATTCTAGTATAAAAGTTTTAATTAAACTGACTTATATTTTAATAGCACCTATGTTAATAAGTGAGAATACAGGAAAACAATGTGAATGTTTATTAGCGAAGATGATTACTCAATTAATGGACTATTATCTAATTAAATGTTTAAAAACAATGTGTTATTACACAATGCTTACAGCAACAAAATATTAATATTCCATTTATATATAGTTTCTTAATGTATTATACCCATTTAAGAAATTTGATTAAAATATATAAATATTAAAAATTATTTAGACAAACTAAAAAATACATCCTATATTTTTCTTTTCCCTTTTTATTAGATATTTTCTTTCTTTACATTTCAAATGTTATTCCCTTTCCTGGTTTCCTCTCCAAAAATGCCCTATCCCATTCTCCCTCCCCCTGCTCACCCACCCACCCACCCACTCCTGCTTCCCTGTCATGGTATTCCACTATACTGTGGCATTGAGCCTTCTTAGGGCAAAGAAACTCTCCTCCCTTTGAAGTCCAACAAGCCCTTCCTCTAGTAGTACATATGCAACTGGAGCCATGGGTCCCTCCATGTTGGTAGTTTAGCCCCTGGAGCTCTGGGGTTACTTGTTGGTTTATATCATTGTTATTTCTATGGAGCTGCAAGCTCCTTCAGCTCATTGGGTCCTTTCTCTAGCTTCTCAATTGGAGACCTTGTGTTCAGACCAGTGGTTGGCTGAGAGCACCCACCTCTGTGTTTTTCAGGTACTGGCAGAGCCTCACAGGAAACAGCTATATCAGACTCCTGCTAGCAGGTGCTTGTTGGCATCCACAATAGTGTATGGGTTTGGTGATTGTATATGGGATGGATCCCTAGGTGGGGCAGTCTCTGGAATGGTCTTTCCTCCAGTCTCTGTTCCACAGTTTGTCTCTGTATCTCCTCCCATAGGTATTTTGATGCCCTTTCTGAGAAGTATACATACTTTGGTCTTCCTTCTTCTTGAGCTTAATTTGGTCTGTGAATTGTATCTTGGGTATTCCAGGCTTCTGTGCTAATATCCACTTATCAGTGAGTGAATACCATGTGTGTTCTTTGGTGAATGGGTTACCTCACTCAGGATAATATTTTCTAGTTCCATCTATTTGTCTAAGAATTTCATGAATTATATGCTTTTAATAGCTGACTAGTATTCCATTGTGTAAATTTACCACATTTTCTGTAATCATTCTTCTGTTGAGAGATATCTAGGTTCTTTCTAGCTTTGGCTATTATAAATAAGGCTTCTATGAACATCAAATTCAACCAGATTATCAACAAATTCAACAAAAATGCAGGATAACTAAAGCTATTCTCAACATTAAAAGAACTTCTAGGGGAATCAGTATCCTAGACCTCAAGCTATATTACAGAGCAATAGTGGAAAAAACTGCATGCAGTCACAGGCAGGTCGATCAATGGAATAGAACTGAAGACCCTGAAATGATCTTACACACCTATGGTCTCTTGATCTTTGACAAAGGAGCTAAAATCATCCAGTGGAAAAAAAGATAGCCTTTTCAACAAATGGTGCTCATTTAACTGGCAGTTAGCATGCAAAAAGAATGCAAATCAGTTCTTTCTTTTCTCCTTGTACAAAGCTCAAGCCCAAGTGTACCAAGGACCTCCACATAAAACCAAATACTCTGAAACTAATAGAAATAGCCAGAAGCTGGAAAGAACCCAGATGTCCCTCAACAGAGGAATGGATACAGAAAATTTGGTATATATTTACAATGGAGTACTATTCAGCCATTAGAAACAATGTATTCATGAAATTTTTAGACAAATGGATGGAACTGGAGAATATCATCCTGAGTGAGGTAACCCAATTATAAAAGAACACTCATGGTATGCACTCGCTGGAGATATTAGCCTAGAAGGTTGGAATACCCAAGACACAATTCACATATCAAATGATGCCCAAGGAAGAGGAAGAGTAAAGTATGGATCCTTTGGTCCTTTGTAGAAAAGAAAAAAAAAACCTACAGAAGGAGATACAAACACAAAAGGTTGAGCAGAGTTGAGGGAAAGACCACCCAGAGACTACCCCACCCAGGGACACATCCTATATACAGTTACAAAATGCAACACTATTGTGGATGCCCACAAGTGCTGGCTGACCAGAGCCGGATATAGCTATCACCTGGGAGGCTTTCCTGGTGCATGACAAATAAAGGGAGGGGCACTCTCAGCCAGCCATTGAACTGAGCACAGGGTCCCTAGTGGGGGAGCTAGAGAAAGAACCCAAGGAACTGAAGGGATTTGCATCACCACAGGAGGAACAACAAAATGAGTCACCCAGGACTCCCAGAGTTCCCAGGGATAAAACCATCAACCAAAGAGTACACATGGAGATACCCATGGCTCCAGACACATCATCAGCAGAGGGTGGTCTTGTTAGACACCAAAGGGAGGAGAGGTAATTGGTCTGGAAAGACTTCATGCCATAATGTCGAGGAATACCAGGACAGGTGTAACTGCCAGCAGTTACATAGAACACGCTACCTGGAAGGAAACCTGGGGATGTATGCAAAGGTGGCAAAAAGAAACGGAGACCAAGATAACACATGCTATCCAAGGTCTCAAAGTTTAATAAAGAACTCCAAATATATAGGCAGAGGTAAACCCTTCCCCAAAAGGCTGGAAGCTTCTCAGCAGAAACAGTTGAGTTGTTCCACGGGTGACTAGTGTTTCACAGAAAACTTCAGGTCCTTGGAGAACAATAGGCTTCACCTTGGTCTGAGCATTCCACCCTAAGTGGAGGGATTATGGCTAACACAGGGGGTTCCCACTCTAAGTCTGGATGAGGAACTTCACATTGGATTGGTCGATGCCAAGTTCCTGCCAGGTGGTATGGCACCTCAATAAGGCTCTCTACATCTCCTCCCTTTTTCTTAGTTTTAAGATGAGAAGATTTCCAAGTGGACAGTCATCTGTCAATGGATGTTAGGCATTAACCATGTGGGGGATGTAGTGACCTGGTCTTTCTAAATACTTTATGCTGTCTTTTTATGGAGGAGAGGGTTTAAGTTTCCTTGTCATTTGTTAGTTTAAGGTACGCCTTTAAACACCAACCTCTATGCAACCAGGTGTGCTTCACAGGGGACTCAGAGGCAGAAAATATGTTCCCCTCCCCTTGCAGTGCTTTGTCTTGCACCTCCCACTGGTGCGCATGTCTGCTTGTAAGCAAACACACATAGATCTGAGTTCTATGTAGCTCTCATAAGAAGTCTACTTGTATAGGTCTTGATGTCAGGGAGTTGATTTTTTGCCAAACACCCTGCAAGTGTCTTCAATAGACGTCAATTTTTAATCCAAGTGAGCATGAGTGGAGACAACCAATCTGCTTAAAATATAAGGTCAAGAGTTAGAAGTAAAACAGAATTAACTTGCAAACTAGCAACTTTCAGACACAAAGCCTGGCTTCCCAGTGTGGGGGAAGTAGCTTTGAGAATCAACAAAGAGACTTTTTTTCAGGTAAGCACCAGATAAGCTGGCTGATAAAGGTCTTTAACCATCCTTAGTGACGGGAATCACACTAGAAGATCCAGGATCTGTGTCCACTTGACAAATCTTTCTGTCAGCCATAGAGCTCCATCTTCTTTTTGTGAAAAAATGCAAACAGACCCTCTTCCCCATATTAAAACAGGGTCTGGACCATTCCATGTATTAGTTAAAGGTGCCCACCATTTAGCCATGGCATAAGAATTGGAAGTGACTGGATGCCAGTGGTGATCTGCTGCAGACTGACCTTTAGCATCAGTTTGCAAAAGAATCAAAACAAATAAGACAAAAGCAAGATGTGCCCTTGGTGATCTTGGAGGGTATAACTCCCCCCTTTTTTTTGTTTTTAAAAGCCAATTTTTCAGAACGTGATGTGCACACTCAACAATTTCTTGACCCATTGGGTTATAAGGAATTCCAGTTTTAAGTTCAATACCGAATTTTTTACAAAATTATAGAAAGTTGTTGCCCGTATAAGCTGACCCATTATCTGTCTGCAATATTAGGCAATCCCATAGTATTAAAGGCTTGTAAACAATGATCAATTACACTTTTAGAAGCCTCTTCCATATGCAGAGAAACAAAAAGGAATCCTGAACAAGTATTAATACAAACATATTTATATTATAATTTTCCAAATTCTGCATAGTGAGTTTCATCCATTTGCCAAATATGATTGGGCATAAGGCCTCATGGATTAACCCCTCAATGAGAAACTGAAGATAATGTAAGAAAGTTACGGAATTGTTTCACAATCATTCTAGCTTACTCCTCAGTGATCTTATGCATGGCTAGAAAGATGAGACTTATTATGATCACTTCAAACCAACTCAACAGGATCTGAAACTAAGATATCTCCTATTAGAGCTCTATCAATGCAATCGTTGCCTGAAATTAAAGGTCCAGGAAGATTGGAGTGAGCTCGTATATGGCCAATATAAAAGGATTTTTTTTTCCTAGCAAGAATGATATTTTGCAATTGTGAAAACAAAGATCCTGCTGATCTATACAAATTAAATGTGCCACAAGTATTCAACAGAGGAACAGATTCAGCAACATACAAACTATCAGTAAAATGATTAAAAGTATCATTTACATATTGAAAAACATTTAGTACTGCTGTCAACTCTGCTAATTGAGCTGAGAGCCCAGGGGTCTCTATTACCACCTGTTGATAATTCATAAGATATCCAGTTCTTCCTTTAGAGGAGCCTTCTGTAAAAAATCAAAAGAGCATTATGCAGTGACTGTAAAGATGCCATATTAGGAAATGCAAACTTATGCATGCTTAAAAATTTTATCAGCCTCTCTTGAGGATAATGTTTATCTATAGTTCCTTTAAATCCTATTTGAACAAGTAACCAATCTGTGCTATGCTGCTTCAGCCAAATATCTTGACCTAAGTTAAAAGGCTGAATAATATTATCTGGTTCTTTGCCAAAATAAGTCACTGCCTGTTTCCTTCCAAGTATAATCATCTGGGCTACTGCCTCATAATATGGCAGTGTATTACATTTAGTAGACACCCTCAAATGAATCCACATAAGAGGAACCCTTTGCCATAATATGCCTGTAGGCGTATGAGTCCTATTAGAAATCAACAGATGTAAAGGCAAAGATAATCTATATGGGTGACAAATTGGTTTTCAATAGCTCTTTCTACTTGCTGTAAGGCCAGTAGCCCTTCTGGAGTTAGAGATCTAGGGGAAATAGGATCAGGACTCCCTTTTAGAATATCAAATAAAGGTCGTAATTCCCCTGTAGTAAGCTTTAAATAGGGGCGAAGCCAATTAATATCACCTAACAATTTTTGAAAATCATTTTAAGTTTTTAACTTTTCCTGCAAATAATTATCTTCTGGGAAAAAAATAGCTTGATCTGTAAGTCTGAAGTTCAAATAATTATAAGGACCTGGGTTTGTACTTTTGCTGGAGCTATTTGCAGTCCTTTATCAGGTAAAGCTTGTTGTAAAATCTATAACATAACAGCAAGTCATAAGGATTTTTCCTGCTACCAGAATGTCATCTGTGTAATGAAGAATGTATATCCCTGGCCATTGCTGTCTCACAGGCAATGGTCTGTGCCACAAACTTTTGACATAAGTTAGGACTGTTGGCCATGCCCTGAGGAAGAAATGTCCATTTGTATCTTTTCATAGGTCCCATGAAGTTAATAGAAGGTACCCGGAAAGCAAATCTTTTACAATCCTCAGGGTGCAAAGGAATAGTAAAGAAACAATCTTTCAAATCTACTACTATTTTATAATATCCTCTAGGAATATCCACTGGAGATGGAAGTCCAGGTTGTAAGACTCCCATAGGTTCAATGGTTTCATTAAGCTTGTTTAGATCTTGTAACAATCTCCATTTAACAGATTTTTTTCTTGATAACAAATATTGGAGTATTCCATGGTGACTGAGATTCTCTTAGATGCCCTGACTCTAGTTGTTCCTGCACTACTGAAGAGGCAGCTTCTATTTTTTCTTTAGATAAAGACCACTGGTCAATCCCCGCTGGATTTTCATTAAACCATTGAATTTTATCAGCACGAGATGCGGGCAATTATGGAAAATACCACAAACCCCTATTGTCAGTGTGAGACTTAGGACTTTCAAACATTTTAATGCCTTATTCTTCTTTTTTCTAGCCCCAGACCAAGCAAAAATCCTTGTTCTAGTATTTGCTTAGCCACTACCTTATTAAGACTGCAAATTATAAGATCTATCTGTGACAAAAGATCTCTTCCCCAAAAGGTAGTAGGCAAATTTGGCATAAGTTAAGGCTGAATTTGTCCTGAATTGCCTTCTTCATCTTTCCAGGTTAGATGTTTAGTGGTTTGCTTTGGGTTATTGGCGTAACTGATGACGTGAGTGAGCATATCTGAGTGATGGTCTTAAGCCCACACCCACAGTGACACACCTACTCCAACAAGGCCACACCTCCTAATAGTGCCACTCCCTTGGAAAAGCATATACAAACCATCACAGTCAAGAGACTAGTAATAGATTGAACCCAATACACATGAGAGGAACCAAAGTCACTCTGTCCTCTCTTACTCTTAACAAATCTGGAAGGTAGTGGATGCAACGGAACTGAGATAAGTTGAGCAATTCTTTGGTTAGCAGATACAGTTATAATACCATGAGGGGAAGCAGTCATAATTTTAATTTCTCCCTCATAAACATTATATATGACTCCTGGATAAATCTGTTTTGTCCCAGAAACAATTCCCAAGTTTCTGCAGGCAAAGGTTCAAAAACTCCTGTAGGCAGGGTCTAAACTCCCATTTCTGGGGTTAATAAAGCATGGAAGTAGAACAGATGTCCAATCCTGAGCTTCCTGGTGTTGCCTGGATAAGCGCAAAAATGGATTTCCCTGTCCTGGCAGCAGCTTCATGGCCCCACAAGCTGCTTGCTGTTGATGTCTGGGGCCCTGAGACTGGCCCCACGGATGGTTTCCTGACCCAGGATGGCCCTAAATATCTAATTTAGATTTAAAAAGTCTGGCCTAGTGATTACCTTTCCTGCACCTAGGACAAACTCCTGGGGCATAACTTGATTGCCTACATATAGCACCTCTGTTCCTAGGGTAATCACTTCTAAAATAGCCCAAACCTCCACATTTAAACATGTTTTATTCCCCCCATCTCTGTGAAAGTACTGCCTGTACGGTGGTTCCTTGCAAAGCTGCAGCCATGGCTTGATTGTACAAAGGCCCAATCTTGTCACAAAGGAGAATGTGCCCAACTAAGTCTGCCTGTCTCTTGTAAGGTCTAATAGTGGAGCACCAAGCTTCATTAGCATTCTCATAAGCCAATTGTGTGACAAACAGATTATCTGCTTGAGAATCTCCAAAAATTCTATTAGCTGATTTCAGTAGCCTATCCACAAAATCCTGAAAAAAGTCCATCAGGTGCCTGTCTAATGCTAGCTAAACTTCCACTATCCCCTGTTAGTAGGTAATTGATTGTATGGTTGTCGGGCAGTTATTGCAACCTGCACATACACTCCAACAGGAAACCCAATCTGATTAACATTGCCTTCATATTGACCTTCTCCTAGTATCATGTTAATATCCCAATCTGGATTACCTCCCTGAGCATTCATAGCAGCAAACTATGAATGTTAGTCCTCTTACTAACTTCATGCCATTCAGAATTCCAAAGCAAGAAGTCTCCTCCTGACAAAATAGCCTGGCATAGAATCTTCCAATCTTGTGGGGATAAATTTGACTCCATTACAGTATCCAATAAAGTTTGTGTAAAAGGAGCCGTAGGGCCATACTGTGCCACAGCTATTTTTAATTCTTTTATCACTTTGAACTCCAAGGTCTTGTATTGTCTAACTCTGTTCTGCTGGTCTATGATCTCAATGACAGGAAAAGCCAGCAGGTCAGATATATCCTATCCTTCCCTGCAAGTCTGACTTACAGCTGTTTCTAGCAGTGATTGGTGCATCTCAGGATCACTGCTCCTTCCTCCATTTGATACCCTTTAGTTCATTAGTCAATTTCTGCAACTTAATTTCAAACTCCAATTTATGTAGTTGCATATCCATCTAATTATCATCTTCTTGTACAGTAAATACGATAGCATATAAAATACATAGTAGAAGGTGCACTAGGAGGCCAATCCTCACCATAATATTTAGCTGCTCCTTCATCTGAATGAGCGTTCTCCTCTAATCTTAGCTCATCAGTAATATCTCTATATCTTTCTAATTTAGGGTTGAGAGGACCCTTTTCTGAGAAAGTGCTCTCTGGCAGGCTTCCTTCTTGAGATTCCTCAAGTTCTCCCTGAATGCTATCTGATGCCTGTGAGTTCTCTTCTTTAATAACATCTTTTATCAGCATCCAGAGGCAGATACAGATTGACTCCCAAATGTGGGGCTGGATACAGGAATATTTCCTGTGGTGTCCCTGTCATGATAAAGTCCCTAAATTTTATCTTCTCTAGTACTTGCCTATACAATGCATTTATCTACTAATACACACTCATCGAAAAGGACAAGCTAGCTCTGACAATTTATCCCTTAAGAAAAATAAATTTCAGGGGGAAATAAACAGACTCTGTCAAACAGAAATGCGACCAGCATGGATGGCACATTTTCTTTTCTTGTTCACATATTTTGCAAATGAAATGAATCAACCGAAGAAACATGTTTGGGTAACATCTGCTTTCTTCAGTTGTTTAGATTGAAACAAAGGGTGTACTAGAGTATTTCCCATTAATTGTTTCCATTGTCTTTGAATTACCCTGAACATCCAATCATCTTTATTCTACAGCTTCCCCATTAAAATCAAAGCTGCTAAAGTTTGTGGGCCTTTATTTTTTATGCTACATTTAATATGCAAACTAATTTTGAAAGGAAGCAGCACCTGCAAATTCAATTGAATTTACATAAGAAAGATAGTAGAGATTCAAAACTTTCCTTGTAGAAGACAATGCTAGGGTAGATATGTTTATGGGTGAGTACTATGGAACAAAAGTTTACTCAGAACTGAATTTCAAGGTCAGAGTAGGACAAGTAATATACTATAAACATTTCATATAAGTGGGCATTTTACATTAAAGCACCCAAGATTTATTCTTCATTCCAGCAGTGACAGAAGGACCATTTATTTTGTCATCAAATCTTGCATTATTTACTTGAACAGCTCACTGGCTCAATTTATTGTTCGTGGGCATTGTAGATGGCATCTATAATCCTCATACTGAAGAAAATGAAGCAAGAGAAATTCCACAAGTTTCAAGCCAGAATGGGAGATACTCAGTGAGTTTTAGATCAACCTAGGCTGCAGTCTGACAAAGAGAAAGATAATAAAACAAGACGACAAAAGTGACTCACATTCGAAGATAAGAATCTGTAAATGCTTTTCTACCTGACTTGGCAACAAGTATTAAATTCTAATACTGTCACTTTTTTCTATTTATTTTATTTGTTGAACTTACTGTTATTTATCCTTCATGAAATTTGTATGAAATGTTTTCCTCTATGTGACAGTCATAACTATCAAAAAGCAAATACAAATGGTAATTGATATGAAAATAATACTAAGCATTTATTAGATAGTGTAGTCTATTTTTTGGTTGTTTTGACACTTGTTTTTGCTTAGTGGGTTTTAAGAATGAAAAATAAAGAGAGAGAACATGAAGGTAGGAATGTAGTGATATGGAGAAGATCTGGGAGGAGATACAAGAGAGTAAAGTGTAAGATATATTATTTAATATATATTAAACAATTATTTATGCAAATGAACACACATGAATTTCCTTTTAAGTTTCATTTCAGAAAATTTTAGCTACCTATTTAGTCTTAGCTTCAAGAGAAGCTATGAAATGTGGTCTCTATGACAGAAAGGATAAATATTGTATATAAGCTTCAATTTCCTGGCCAAAATCTTATGTTGATATGCCACTAAATGTGAATATATGAAGTTTATTAGAATATATATTCATATTATATATACACTAGTATACATATATTATTATATTTTGTTATATTATATTGTATATAAATTAGAATGAGAATATAGACAGAAATTACTACCTAGACCTAAAACTGGTCAATGTGCAGATAGGAAGTGACTATGGAATCCTCATCTCTAAATTGGATTTGGGACTTTCAATATATTTGGCTGATAGGGAGTAGCATTATGAGGAGGTATGGCTTTGTTGAAGTAGGTATGCCTTGTTGGGGGGAAGAGTTTTACTGTGAAGGCAGGCTTGGAGGTCTTATCAGCTCAAGCTACAAACTATGCCCAATGTGACAAACATTCTTCTGCAGGTCAAGAGTTCGAACTCAGCACCTCCAGTACCAAGTCTGCCTGAAGGCTGCCATGTTACTTGCCATGAAGATAATGGACTGAATTTCCAAAACTTGAAGTCAGCCCAAATTTAATGTTTTATTTTATGAGTTGTCTTGGCCATGGTATCGTCTTTTCAAAGTAATGAAACACCAGCTAAAACATTGAATATCCGTATCACTATATCTTTCCACAGAACATTCTGAATCTTTTCTGAGGAACAGTAGAGATTACAAGAACAACAGTCAGTTGATACCTACAGTGGCATACTATTATTTGTACATGACAGGCCAGTTGAACACATAAATTCACAGTAGTTATGACTATTTGTATAAGACCTGAAGGTTTCAAACTAGCTAAACTACTAGCATGGGTAGAGAAGAGGCTCATCAACTTTTTCCCATAGCTATGAAGCTGCTGATGACTAATTGCTGCTAAGACAGGAATAGTAAGTTTATTTCAGAGATGCTGCCCCAGTGAACTAATGAATACCATAGTGATGATCTTCCACCAAGACATATAAAGGAAACCCTAAATGAGCTCAGTTATTTGAAAAGTATAAAACAGCACATAACATGCGGAGGGATAACGGTGGGAAAATCGAGAACTCACTGAATGAGGCAGGGATATGAAGATGTGAGGTTTTGAGTGGGAATGGGTACCATAGGGTTATATATTGGAATACTCGGTCCTAAAGTGATAGAATTGTTTGAGAAGGAAGAAGATGTATAGTATTGGTGAGGAAGCTGTGTCACTGGATGGAAGTTTTCAGGAATCAAAAGAATCAGCATTTGCTTTATGTAGTGTCTTAGACTCTGAATTCTTAAATAATCCTCAAGTAACTTTTTTTCCTTTTCTTCCAAGTTGACTTGGTCATGGTTCTTGTTATAGAAATGCTAGGGAATTTGATATAAAAGCATTGTACTTATGTTATAATTTTCAATTAAAATATTATTCTAAAATATTAATATTCAACATGCTTATAGTGACAAATAGAAGTTATAAGTCAATTCTACTTTATAAATAATATATAAAATAACTTTTACCAAGTAGCTTAAATTCATGACTCATTCCTAGATCCACAAGTAGTAAACAAACCATGAAGCAAATAAAAAGATATAAATATTTTCAGTCAATATAGAGTTGTGGAAACGAGAGTACTTACTTTGTTAAAACTACCCAAATTCGTGGTAAATAAATAGAACATTAGTTGGAAAGATCCGGGGCTGTGAAAGAGATTAGCCCTTGAGAAATGGAAAACAGACTAAAAACCTGATTGTCCTAACAATTTAACTTGAAAGAAATCCCAGGCCACAATCTGGAGACAAATTACAGGTGCAGTCCTTTATATTCTGAGTTCAGGAGACAAATTAGAGACTTGGGAGAGTGAGGGGCCAAAAGTTTCCTAGACTGAGGAAAACAAATGAAAGAAAGCCTGGGAGTAGCAAATCCCCAGAGGTGTATAAAGACTCTCCCTCAAGAATTTAGCTGAATACCAATGAGTGTGAAGAAAACATTGCAAAGGAGGAAAGAACACACTGAGCTGAGGACAACAGAGTGGCCATACTGTTTGTTTACCAGATTGTAAAGTATTATTATTCATGAAACATGGGAAGAGTCAACAATATGTTAGACCTGGATGGTGTTATGAAACAGAGTATTGACTCATTTCAATGAAAACAAAGGAAAAGAACTCTTGGAGCAAAACTGGTTCTTAAAATTTAGTTTCCTTCCACTATAAACCATTCTAAAATATTCTAGGCTTGGTTTTGTTTAATAATAAACTTTATTATAAAATTCCTCACAAAAATTAAACATCACACACCAAAATTAGCTAGACAAAGTATATTCAATTGTACAAGCTTAAATACATCTAGATATGACATTCAAAAATGGCAGCTGTGAAGCTTCACATTATACATTACATTTAGTATTGAATATATTTATCCACAAGTAAAACACAAAAGATCCATGACAATTAGCTTCCTATGCTCATGTTATCTGGGGATGTGTTTATGGCAATATGAAATCATCAACGAAATCAAATTCACATCAAGTAATTATGTGCCTTGCAAACTAACAGAAAAAGAAGCAACATTCAAGTGGAATCAAAAACGAAATGGAGAAGACTTAGAGTGTGAAAATATTGTGAAAGTTTTTTGAATTCATAACTTTACTGTATATGTTTTATACTTTTTGAGAATATAAAAGACCCAAATCAAACATCTAGTATAAAAAAATGCTATCTGAATTAGAAACCACCATAGCTAAAATTATCAAAGAGTAGATAATGGACTAGTTATAGAGTGGCCAAAGCAAATATTAATAAATTTGAAAATGTAGTAATAAGAGTTTTAAATAAAATATATAAAGGAAAATAAGTTAATGAAATTGAAATTGTAAATTGAAATTGTATCTGTTAACTATGGAATAATAAGTGGAGGCTTCATATATGCATATATATATGCATATTCTGTAAAAATAAAAACTTCAATTCGTAGATAAACCATCTTATATAACTGAGAATAAAATTTCCATTCACTTAGCACTTGTAGATTTAAAGTGTGAAAGTCTTAGTAACATGGTGATCTATTAAATAACACAGCAGAAAGAACAACCGGGTGCCTCAATGCAATAATTCCCAGAAATCTATTAAACAGGGTGATAATGATTGCTTCAATGATTCCCAAAACTTGTTAGACAATAAAAACAAGAAATCTGAATAAAAGCAACAAATTCACAACATAGTTAATATCAGTGATGAGAGAAAATCTAAAATCAATAGTAAATAAAAGATACATTTTTTCTTTTGTTCAGAACAGTAGTAAGTGGCTTTGCCTTAAGACTCTGAGTTATCCTGTATTACCCAAACAATGTCAGCTCTGGATTTCATCTTGTAAAGAGGCTTTTAAGTAAGATTAGATAGTGGTTGGTTACTTCCACAAGCTTTAAACCACCATTGCCTTAGTGTATGAGACAGGTAGTACACCACTCTAGCCTTTGTAGATCAGAGTTTGGGGGTAGCTTGGTGTTTTATTTCTTTTCTGACAGCTTTTCAGGTAGCTTCTTGTAACCTATATGCTATAATATAGGGGTGAGGCCTCTAAGTAAGCAACAACCTGGAGATCATTTCAGGATCTCCATCCTGAAATGACAGTTAGGACAAGAGATGCCCATTTGGGACTGTGTCTTCCCCATTACTTGGAATTTTCATTTAGATAATCTTCATAAATGTATATATTTTTCATAATTTCTAATGTATTAAGTTTCCATACTACCCTTCCAGTGCTCATTAGTTTTACACGTATTTCCTCTCACTAATCCCTCTCCATTCCCCAGCTACACTTGAACTTTCTTTTCCAGACCGCTTAACCATATATTCATATCTATTCTATTTCCATTCCCTAATGAAATCTATCTGTTCCCTCTAGTCCCTTGCTCTATACCTACCCTCTGTGGGTCTATAGGCTATAGATTGGCTATCATCAATTTAACAGCCGATATTTATATATAAGTAAATGCATATCATATTTGGGGATGTTGGATACCTCACTCATTATGTTTGTATCAAGTTCCACTCAATTCCCAGAAAAATTCATGATGTCATTTTTTAATTTTTATTAGATATTTTATCTACATTTCAAATGTTATCCCCTTTCCTTGTTTCCCCTCTAAATACTGCCTATCCCCTCCCTCCTGCCCCTGTTCACCAACCCAGCCACTCCTGCTTCCTCGTCCTGGTATTCACCTATACTAGGGCATTGAGCCTTCTCAGCACCAAGAGTTTCTCTTCCCTTTGATATCCAACAAGGCCATCCTCTGCTACATAAGCAACTGGATCCATGGGTCCTTCCATGTGTACTCTTTGGTTGGTAGTTTAGTTCCTGGGAGCTCTGGGGGGTACTGGTTAATTTATATTATTCATCCGCCTATGAAGTTGCAAGCTCCTTTAGCTTCTTTGGTCCTATCTCTAGCTCCTACATTGGGGACTATGTATTCAGTCCAATGGTTCACTGAGAGCATCCACTTCTATATTTGTTAAGTACCCAGAAGATTCTCCAACATGTAATAAGGACACATGTTCCACTATGTTCATAGAAGCCCTACTTGTAATAGCCAGAAGCTAGAAAGAACCCAGATGTCTTTCAACAAGGGAATGGATACAGAAAATGTGGTACATTTACACAATGGAATACTACTCAGCTATTGAAAACAATGAATTCATGAAATTCTCAGGCAAATGGATGGAAATAGAAAATATCATCCTGAGCAAGGTAAAGCAATCACAGAAGAACACGCATGGTTTGCACTTATTGAGACGTGGATATTCACACAGAAGCTCAAAATACCCAATACAATTCATAGACCAAACTAAACTCAAGTATAAGGACGAAAAAAGTATGGATGCTTTGGTCCTTCTTAGAAGGGGGAACAAAATACAATGGAAAGAGATACAGAAACAAAGTATGGATCAGAGACTTAAGGAAAGACCATCCAGGTACTGCCCCACATGATGCCATTTTTAATAGCCAAATAATAATTTATTGTGAAAATTTACCTCATTTTCTTGACACATTTTTCTTTTGAAAGACATTATGGTTGTCTCCTGGTTTTGGCTTATGAATAGACCATCAGTGAACATGATTGGACTTTGTTTGAAGAACTCTTTTTCTATATGCCCAAAAGAATGTTATAGGTGGATCTTAAAACAGATGGATTCCTATCTTTCTGAGGACACATACACTGATTTCCATAATGGGTGCATGATTTGTCATTCCTACCAGCAATGGAGGAGAGTTCTTCTAATTTTATATCCTCACCAGCTTGATTTTTTACTTGTTTTATTCATCTTAACCATTTTCCCAGGACTCATATGAAATTTAAAAGTAGATTTAACTTTTTTCTTTTTTTATTAGATATTATTACCCTAATGACTAAGGTAATTGAACATTTCTTTCTCAGCCATTTCAAATTCCTCTATTGATAATTCTCTGTGTATATCTGTACCCAATATTTTAATGGTTTATTTGTTTTCTTGATGTCTACTTTCTATATTTCATCATGTATTTTGTATATTAGACTATCAGATATGTAACTGATATTCTTCTATACTCATAAATCAGTACCTTGTTTAGCTATTATCAGAGAAGCTTCCTGCAACAGATGAAAAAAATAGAGCTCCACTGCCAGACATTATGCAGAGAGTGAGAAACCTTGGAAAATGTAGCCCTAGATGATATGTCTGCATCAATTCCCTGTTCTCAGAGCTCAGGGAACCCCATGAAGAAGAGGCAGTTAGAGAGTAAAAGAGTCGATGTAATGCACAAAGAAAATAAGCTCGTTGAAATCCAATTAATCAAGGCCCATATGAAATCATGTAGACTATGATTAGATAAGCATGAAAAGGACTTGCACATGTTAGCACCAGGTTCTCTGTGTATATATTATGGCTTTTTACTTAGTGTTTTTATGGGATTTCTGAGCATGCAAAGGGGTGGACTCTGATTCTTGTGCTTTTACTTGCTGTCTTTTCCTTCTGTCTCTTTCTGTAGGTCTGTCTTATCTCACTTCGATGTGATAAGTTTTGTTTTACTTTTACTATATTTTGTTTTTTTTAAGGAATGAATGAAAAAAGGGATGATGGATGGATTGATAATGATGGCTAATGAATGGAATGATGGATGGATGGATGGATGGATGGATGAATGAATGAATGAATGAATGAATGAGTGAATGAATGAATTCCTAGCCATTAGGGCAAATGTTAGCAATAAAACTGTTCTTTATACCTTCTGGGAGAGAGAAAAACAAGTATCTCCAATTGATTTTCATTAATCTTCTTGAAACACAACAGATGTATCAATGACACCAACAAATAACGGACTCTTTGGGTATTTATTGTTGGTGGTGATGGTAGTCGTGGTGAGGATGGTAACAGTAGTTGTGGTTGTGGTGATTGTGATTGTGGGGTGTGCGTGTGTGTGTGTGTGTGTGTGTGTGTGTTTTCACACATTTTTATTTAGTAAATTTGGTATTCCTTTTTGTTTTATATCATTTGGATGATGCAGCTTGTTCATACATTTTGTTTTTATATTGTGTTTTTGGTTTTAGAGAAAGAATAATGTGGATTGATAAGAAGGATGAAAGGATATGAAGGAACTTGGAGAAGGGAAATAATATGAAAAAATATATTTAAATTTAAAAATTTGTTTAAATGATAAAACAGAAATAAGAAAGAAACTACATTTTTAACAAAGGTTACATTGTTCACAGAAAAAAACAATAAAGAAATGGCAGACTGTGTGGATACTGTATAAGAAAGAGTAAGAATTCATTAATTAAAACCATGAAATAGCAATAGAAAATCTCAAAAACCACTCATGTATGTGAATGAAATACAAACCACATGCTATCCCCAGATATAGATAGACAAGGTTTTGTCACGAGACACTTTCCTTCCCAGGCTAAAATCTTTTTTCCCTTTGCCCTGATTTTGTTGTTGTTGTCATTGTTGTTGTTTGATTTCATTTTAGGGATTGTCATTTGACATAATTGATATCTGACGTGTTCTTCTCAGATATTTTCCCAAATGTGGGTTTTCTCCTATCTGAGCTCAAATGATGATACAAGATCATTCCTTAATTCCCTGCAAAATTTTACTATTGGTTATTTTATGTCTTATTATTTTATCTGCTTCTTTTTTAAGTACACTCCGCTATTAAAGTTTCCTTACTCGTCTCTATTTAAATGTTATATTGAATGCCATGGAGAATATTTTAACCATGTTGCACCATTAAATGGTTCTTTGTGTTTTAAGAAAGTATCAGAAAACAGGAATAAACTAGGTGGGCTGTAAAATAATCTACAAATAACTTTTATCGCACATGTGGGTCATTAAAATTTTAACACTATAACATTGCCATACAGTTGTATTAAAAATTACTTTCATGCTTACATTTGTATCTTTATATTCATGATTTATTATTTTATTATTGAATGCCTTAACACCATTGCTCACATTGAAAATCTAATAAAATAGTGGGGTATCTTTAGCATGCTGAACTCTCATTGTTTTCACAAGACAACATAATAAAAATAGTAAACCTGATAGAATTGAAATGGATTTCATATGTACATCATGTATTTGTATGCTGAAGAAGAATTTGAAGTAACCTATCTGTATGTAATAGTGAAACAAAGTATTTGTCAATATCAGTATCTTCTAATTGGAACCAAATTTAATTAAAGGGATAAAGAAACATCTATTATACAATCTTAATGAAATCCTGGAGGTCAAATGAAAGGACAGTACAAACTTACAGCAGCTTCTGCTTAAGTTAAAATTTCACATCCGAAATGTGTAAATGAAGTTCCACCATCAGATTACATATGGTTTAGGAGTCACTGTGCATTGGCTTCCTAAATTCTTTATTTTCCTGTCACTCTAGTGGATTTTTTTTTTTTTTAGGATTCTGACTCAATATAAACTAAAAATTTGTTAAAATAAATAAATATATTCTAGTAGAGCCACTGATACAGAGCTGTTGTTATCTTGTATAGAATAAAGTATTTAATAGAAATTAAAATTCTGTGTAACTGAGACGCTTCTTTTTCCAATTTGGAGCCAAGTTAATATGATAAATAACACAATTAGAAAATTAGAAATTTTAATATAATGCTATACCTTCCATTAATATTTTCATAGTATTTTTGGGAATATGATATTCTGAATAAATATCAATTGTCAAATAATCATTTAAGTTATGTATATATGTATTAAGTTATGCTATTTATGTGTCTGTTGTGGTTATATGCATATAAGTTTTGGTTCCAATGAAACATGGAAAAGTGTTTCAGATTCTAGGGAGATGGATACAGGTGTTTATGGAATTGCCCAATGGGATCAAACTTAGTTCCTCTGCAGAGCAGTAGGTGCTCTTAATCACTAGGAAATCTTCCTACCTGGGCATATACCCAGAGGATTACCCTGCATGCAATAAAGACACATGATCCACTATGTTCATAGCAGCCTTATTTACAATAGCCAGAAGTTGGAAAGAGCCCAGATGTCCCTCAAAGGAGGGATGGATACAGAAAATGTGGTATATTTATACAATGGAATACTACTCAGCAATTAAAAATAATGAATTCATGCAATTTGTAGGCAAATGGTTGGATCTGGAAAATATCATCCTAAGTGAGCTAAACCAATCACAAAAGAATACACATGAAATGCAATCACTGATAAGTGAATATTAATGAGCCAAGAAGCTCTGAATACTCAAGGCACAATTAGCAAATCAAAAGATTCCCAAGAAGAAGAAAGGAGAAGACCCTGGTCCAGAAAAGACTGGATCCAGTTTTGTAGGAGAGTATCAGAACAGAGAAATGGTTCGGGGGGGGGGGTTGATTGGGGAATGGGAGGAGGGAAGAGGACTTATGGGACATATGGTGAGGGGGGAATTGGGAAAGGGGAAAGCCTTTGGAATGTAAACAAAGAATATATAAAATTAAAAAATAATAAAATTTAAGCTGTGTATATATGTATTAAATTATGCTATTTATGTGTCTGTTTATGGTTATATGCACATAAGTCTTGGTGCCAATGAAACTTGGAAAAGTGTTTCAGATTCTATGGAGATGGCTACAGGGCTTTATGGAATTGCCCAATCTGACTGTTGGAATCAAACTTAGTTCTGCAGAGCAGTAGGTGCTCTTAATCACTAGGAAATCTTCATACCTTCTGTAAAATACACAGAAAATACAAGAACGAATGGATGGCAGACTGGTTAAGAGACACAAAATATCAATATGAAGAAAGAAGTACATTTTAGAAAATTAAATTATTATGGAGGAGCTAAATAATGGAGTGAGACAACCTAGTATCATTAGTAACATAATATCAAATATTATATAATTACAGAAAATAACAAATAAAATGAAAGTCCTTGGAACAATTTTTGATATTATATAATTTACTATCAATATTTTAATAAAAACATGACTAAAATATGAGGAGGCAAACAAACAACTCTCCATAATGAACATAGCCTACCTACCTAAATTCTCATTTTTCCATCCCTACACATCCCTCTAGACTACCTCCCTCCCCCATTTACACACCATGTCTATTTACTTTCCTTTTCACAGAGAGATCCATGTGTCATGTCTCGAGCCTTTCTATTTACACAGATTTTATGTGTCTGTGGATTGTAGCCATTTACGTTATAGATAATATCCATATATTTTTATGTATACATGTATACACACACACACACACACACGCACACACACACACACACACACACACACACACACACATATTTAAGTACATACCATGCTTGTGTTCCTGTGTCTGGGTTGCATCACTCTGGATAACTTTTCCAAGTTCCATACATTTGCCAGCAAATTTCATGATGTCCTTCTTTTTAATAGCTGAGTAAGTCTCCATTGTATAAATCTATCCAATTCTTTGGTTGACAGATATCTAGTTTATTTCCCTTTTCTGGCTATTACGAGTAGGCTGCTATGAACATAGTTGAGAAAGTATTCTTGAGGTATGGTATAGCATCCTTTACTATATATATATATATATATATATATATATATATATATGAGTAATATAACTGGGTCTTGATATAATAACTATCCCAATTTTTTTTTTGAGAAACTGCGATATTAATGTGCAATGTTGCTATACAAGTTTGCAATCCTGACAGCAATGGGGGAGTGTTCTTCTTGCTCCACACTTCACAGCTCCATCCACATTGCTAACCCTCCTCTTGGGCATCTTGACAGTAAGGGGTGGGAGAAGTGTGTAATGCTGAACCTCTGACTGAGCTGCAGTGACTCGGTCCTTCTTTAACAAAGTGGATTTCCCTGAAATGGTAAGGTGGAACCCAAGCAAAGCTCTGCGAGGTTAGCGGTCAAGACCTCCCCTCCCAAGGTATATGAGAAGCCACGAAAGGCCTTGAGAAAAGATAAATCATGAGACAGATCAGTGCAAACAAATGTGAGCAGCAAAGGGCAGACGTGCTGAAGTGGCTGACCAGAAAACTGCAGGTCAGCCTCAAGAAAATAGAGAAAAGGAAAAACCAGAGACCAGCATCGGAAGAAGAGGAAAAAAAATCCCCAAGTCCAATTAAGCATCCACCATGTCTGGCAGTGGTCCTTGCCTCCATATTTGTACAATTCAGAGGATTATATTTATCAACTATTTTGTAAATGTGAGTTTTTTTAATAACTTCACAAACGTTTTTTAAAAGGTGGGGGTAATCCCACCTCATCCCAATTTTTTCAGTGTAAATGAGGTTTGTTTGTTTGTATGTTTGGTTTTTTTGAGACACGGTTTCTCTGTGTAGCCATGACTGTCCTGGAACTCACTCTGTAGACCAGACTGGCCTCAAACTCAGAAATGAGCCTGCCTCTGCCTCCCAAGTGCTGGGATTAAAGGCGTGTGCCACCACTGCCCAGCAATTATTTTCTGGTCATTTACTTTTTGGTACAACCAGAAAATAAAAGGAGGGAAATATTTTTATTGTCTCATATCTTTTTCTCCTATTTTGAGGGATGGTAAATATTTGGTAATCCTCTGCAGCTCAGGTAGACATAGAAATTGACATCTGTTAGGCCACCGAAACCCAGGACCAAAGACAGATAACAACCTATCAGAGCATCTCTCAGGATCTCTGACTCTTCCCAGCACTTCTCACCCCACCCCTACCCTAAACCTCTCATTCCTAAGGGTTAGGCTTTTAATTTCCCTCACTCACTATGGCCACATAATCTGCCATTTTTGATGTGTTTGTCGCTTAGCCTCCTGGCCTGATCTGCCTCCTGCTCAGAAGCTTCTCTATTGCTACCCTGACCATGTCTCTTTTCATGGTCCCGCTTAGAGCCTTGGCTGGCCAGGCTCAACCTGGACTCTTTCCTTTGCTTGCTTTCTCGCTTATATCTATAATAAAAATCGTTCCATATTTAAGAATAGTTAAGTCCTCCTTTAATTTTATTTATTTCACTAACCACCATTTTATGCCAGCTTCAAGATTAACTCAGGAACAGGCTAGTCAAATTTCCAAAGCATGTTTGCCTTGATTAATGTAGTGAAGACAAACACTTTCTCAGAAACGCAAGGAAATATATTACTTCAGACTGCTATGTAATCTTGAAGAGGATCCTTCTGTTTATTCTTTTTCTAGAAACAAGATTACCAACAATCCAATATAGTGAAAATTTAAATGACAATAAAGTGGCACCAGCTGTGAAACTTGTACAAGTTACTCTCAAATTACCAAGAAGTGAAATAAATACAATGTATATGTAGAAAATTATACATCTTTGATGAAGAACATACTAATTTTCCTAAAATATCTAATAGGAAAATTGGCTTTTTCCCCATATTTTCCCAGTTTTTTTTGTTTGTTTGTTTTGTTGGTTTTTTTGTTTGTTTTATTTATTGTTTTGGTGTACAGGGTTTCTCTGTGTAGCCCTGGCTGTACTGAAACTCACTTTGTAGATCAAGCTGGTCTCAAACTCAGAAATCCACCTGCCTCTGCCTCCCAAGTGCTGGGATTAAAGGCATGCGCCACCACTGCATGGCGAAAGTTGGCTTTAAATAGCCTTTATTTGGAGAGCCATGGCACTTAAGGTGCTCATGCATCATTTTAAGATCTACATTTTATCTTTTACACTTAAAATGAGGAGAAAATTGGACCAGCATTTTTAATTTGTTTGCCCATTTTGGAACCATTTTATTAATAGAATGTGTCATGTCCTAACAGTGACGGCTCATAATAAAGTAGCATACCGCCAAGGTTAAACAACCTGCTCATTATTTTAGAAAATGTATTTTATTTGAATTTTTGGAAATCAGCTACATTTTTGGAAATCTAGTGAACTTATGAAATCACTAGAAAAAATTGTGATCAACTCCAATACCTCCATACACGGCTTTAATATTTATTAAATATTATACACATTTATATTTAATTACTCTCATTAATTAATCCTGAAATATGATACTTGAATAGTAGCTTCATTAAGCACGAATTACAGAAGGACTCCTTAGCATATACGTGGTAGACTGTACAATTCCTGGTCTGGTGGTCCAGTGTTCTATTAGAAAGTAGGCTGAACAAGCCATGTGGAGAAAGCGACTGAGGAGCATTCCTCCGTGGCTGTGGTATCAGCTTTCTTTCCCTGATTAAATTCTTGTACTGACTTTATTCAATGGTTTGCAGTGATGTGGAATTATAAGGCAAATATATTCTTTTCCTCCTTGAGGCGCTTGCATTTATATTTCAGCATAGCAATAGACAGATTGATACCCTAATTAAGAAAAATTGGTACACGTAGGGGCATGTGGCTGTGACAGACATGACCATGTTGTTTTGGGAAGGAGTACAGAAGGCTTTTGGACCATTGGGCTAGAAAAGCCATAGAATATTAAAGTTAAGTGAGATTTTTCAATGGTAGCTTGAAAGAAAAGAATCTTCAGACCAAAGCACAGGTTGGAAACCTGGATGATGAAGTTCCAGAGGGAAGTATGACAGTCACCTAAAGACTCCATCAGGGTTTGCTATTTTAAGGTGAGAATCTATGGTTTCTGATTAGTTGCAACTGGAGCTTGATCTGTGATTAACAAGAGATTAGCACCACTGAACTGGAACCTCTGCATTACTGAGGCAATTGACGCTGATCGGCTGGTGCTAAGAAGTTAGTGGTGATTAAACAGAGACCAACATCACAGAGATGAAGTCCTCTGGGATGTTTCCTCAGAGTCAGAATATAGATACTATATTCCAGGGACAGTCAACATGATAACTTGCGCAGGCATTTAAACTTGGTAATGTGTAAGTGTCTCCCAGTAGTATTAGGTTTGAAGGCATGAGGGGGCTATGAAAAGCAGCTGAGGCTTGGCACTATGGGTGATCAGGAGAGGACATTGGGTAAAGTAAAGCCTCAGAAGAAGTCGAAGCTGTAGGATTGATGGGGCTATGGGGAGGAAGTGAGGCATAGTGGAAAACAGAGAAACCAGGAGTATCAATTGAAAGTGCAGCCCCAATCCAGCAGAGGTACTGACATTCTGGAGATGCCAGTGCATGGAACAACCAGAAGAGAATAAATAGCCAGTAAAAACGACTGCATTTAATATATACTTTATGTTTTAAAAGATACTTTGTGTATTTTTTAAAGAAATTGAATTTTAAAGTGTATTAATTCATTAAATTATTGTAAAATATTTTATATTTTAATGTTGACATTAATGTGTAATTTGGAGAATTACACTAGAAAAAAAACTAGAAAAAAAAACAAGACTGTAGCTTAATAGTGATGTGCTTGTGCCTTAAGATGACAAGGGGTCAATTATGATGGATAGTTTTATATCAGTTTTGCACACATTAAATCATCTCCAAGAAAGAAAGCACAATTTAAAAAATTTCTCTATAAAATCTATTTGTAGGAAAGTCTGTTGAGAATTTTTTAATTAGTGGTGGTGCATTATGGGTAGTGCAATCTTGGGGTGGATGGTTCTAGGCTATAAGAAAGCAGGATGAGTAAACCATGGGGAACAAGCCAGTAGGCAATACCTTTCAAGAACTTTGAATTTGCTTCTGCTTTCAGGTTCTTGGTCTATTTAAGTTCTTGTCATCCTTCCATGATGAACAGTAACATGGAAGCCAAATAAGCACTTTTCTCCCCAAGTTGATTTTGGTCATGCTGTTTCATCACAGCAATAGTAAGATACAGACAGTTTTTGTTTTAATAAGTCTTAAAATTCTGTAACAAATTTTTGGTTCAATATTTCATATACACACACTCACTCTTATACACCCAGAGCTCCATCCACGTTTTCCTTTGAAGAATTCATTGTGCATTCTTACCATCCATTCATCCTTTACTACTAAACTAAGTTTTCTATTGAGGCAAAAGGTTCTAAGACCTTTTTTTCACCATCAATTAGGACAGTAATGTCAGGTTTTAGACTAACATTCTTTCAATTTTCAAATCTTTGTGGCACACTTGTTGACCTTTCTATCTCTCTTTTCCTTCTTGTTCATGATTTTTATGACACATGTAAATACTCTCCATAAACAGTAAAATAACCTTGAGAAACATAGTCAGGGAATCTCTCCATGCAAGTGAGCTTCTCTGGAGCTACATCATGCAAGGCAGCACCAAGAAATTTCTAGAATTCAGGGACATCTTCCAGCTTCTGACTAGGACAGTGATTAATCTTTCCTTTCAGCTCGGCACACTTGAACGTTATTTGAGCTGAGTGAGGTCCAGCACAGGAGCACGGCCAGCACTGATTTAGTTTCAGTGGTCTAGGATAATCACCTAAGCAGAGAAGCCAGCTGCTCCAATTGATGGGTCATTTTTACTGTCAGCAGCAATACTGCACCAGTGAACATCTTTGACAGACATACTGCTGACATGGAGGCCCATAATGTCCCCTGGAAGAATGCCACTCATAATATCACAGTGCCTTTCAGAAGACTATTTTGATTGTGATATTGGCTATAACAAAGGTGAGGACCATGCCAGGGTTAAGAATGTGAGTCTTTCCTCTGCCTAAGAGAGCTGTACTAATGCTATCAACTTTTACTGAACTCTTTAAGAGATACCTGCAAAGGCTTGACAATACACCAAGTTGGTGGTAGGGTGCCATTCAAAGCTCGGAACAGTGTGGTTCCACTATCACCGACATCTTTAGGGGTCACTCTCCATCATGTTAGCAAAGGAATTTTAGTACTTGACTCCAGCACATTTCAACCAGAAATTAGTGTGAATGCTGCTCTGAGTTTATCTTAAATATGAATGGTGCTGCTGTGTCTCTTCAAACTTCAGCATCTCTTCTAGCAGTAGAAGGCCAACAGGGATGAAATTGTCTACATCTATGTGCATAGCATTTGACTTCCATTGAGTTCTTTCATTTCCTATTTGACTTGGATCTGTCTGTAGTAGCTAAGACACATATGTTCTAATGGCAAACCACTGTAAAAAATATAGTAGTCATTTGTTATTATCTAATTTATGTAACTATATATCTTTAAAATACCTATGCATGTTGAATAATTTTGTTTAGCCGAAATATCTTCCACTGGTCATGGAGAGAGAACTTTTTAATATGATATTGAATTGATTTTTCTTGTATCTTTTGAGCAGTTTTTCATTGGTATTCGTCATGAGAGTTGGTCTGTCTTTTTTTTTTTATTGATCTAACCTTCAGTTACATTTAGAATTTACTGATGCCTGCTTCATTAAATATGTTTGTAAGTAACCTGCCTTTTCTATTGCAGAATAATTTATAATTTAGTAACTTTATTATTTACATGTTAAAACATAGACTTAGGTTTTGATATTGGTTGAACATATTTACACATTATTGGACTACAACATTTCCTTACAATTAAGTTTGGAATCTTTGCAAACTATAGAAATCTTTCTGGGCCTGAAATTTATATGACAGTATGTCGTTATTCCTAACATTTTTTGATGTCTATGGTGTGGTTTCAATGCTTTAAAGAGACTTGATGGCCACAGCAAATCTTACAAAAGAAAACATTTAACTAGGGTTGACTTACCGTTTCTGAGGTTTGTCCATTCTCATCATGGAATGTAAGCAAACTTGGTACTGGAGAAAGAGCTGAGAGTTCTACATCTTGATCCACAGTCAGCCGACTGAGCTTGAGTGTCTGAGTCCTCAAAGCCAGCCTCTACAGTGACACTTTAAATCCAACAAGGCCACACCATATAATAACGCCACACCCTAAGGGCCAAGCATTCAAACACTATTTAGTCTATTGGAGTCATTCCTATTCAAATCAACACAAGTGAGAATTGGGTTATAATCTAACCTATATTTTATGATTTCAATTTGAGTGCATACTTTTATTAATTGGACTAGCTAAAATTTTGTTGATTATATATTTCAAAAATATAATCTATGTTTGTCAAATTTCTGTTATTTTTATTTCCTTTGTTTCATTTTCTGCCTGTTTTAAGCTGAGTATTTTTCTACTTTTAACAATAAAGAAGTTCCTTGATTACAGGTTCTTTTCACATTGTTCCTCCCCAGTTCTTCCCTTCCTGCCTTGTCCTCTAGATCTACTCACTTTCTATTTCTCTTTAGAAAAGAACAAGCTTCTTAGAGATAGCAATAGAACATCATGAAATATAATATAATAACGTAAAACAGTAACCATTGCATCAAAGCTCTGCCATGCATCCCAAGAAAAGTGTTGCCACAAGAGCATTGCTAGTATCAAAGACCCAATCATTGATACACTCAGGAGTTCCATAAAAATGCTAAGGTGAAAGCATTAATAGATGGACAAAGGACCTGGTGCAGACACACTTGTGCTTGCTTCTTTAGTCTCTGACAGGTCATGTGAACCTTTCTCAGTTCATTCAGAGGATTTGCTCTCCTGGTGTATGACTCTCATATTCTTTCTGCCTCCTTTTTTGTGGAGTTCCCTGAAATCTGAGGGAAGAAATTTGATAGAGATATATGATTTACAGCTCTTTGCTCCAAAGACACACCCCCTTCTCTCTCCATAATTTCTCGGCATCTTTTTCCATCTCCTGAAGGAGGAAGCCCCTTTCATGATGACTGAATGAATCTCTGGTCTAAGTATAGCAAATATTATTAGAAGTCATTTTACTGAAATTTATTATTTTTAAACCAGCAGTTCTTTGTTTGTTCATGTTTACAGTAGCTCTATGGGCCATTTAGTCTTTGGTCACGCAAGCAGCATCAGGCAAGATTTTTGTCTCCTAGAGTAGGGCTATGTCAAACCAGACATTGCCTAGCTACTCCCGCAAGTTCATTGGCTTAGCATAATTTTCATGCAGGACAGATTGTAGGTCAAAATTTTTCTCTTTTGTTAGCCTACAGAGTAACTTCCTGCACCAAACATATTAGAACATAGGGATGTAGATTTCATGCAGGTGCCCCCTTGATTGCTACACCTTAATGTAACTTAAATGAGTTATGTGGATATAGTCCTAAGCAGTGGGACCCTGATGTCAGTTTGTAAAGAGCACCGGATTGTCATACCAACACTTTATGTTCTTAGGAGCTTTCCATGGGACCCCCTTGGCCAACAACTCAATTCAATGAAAGCCACTCCAGCCACTGGAAGCCTCATCTGTCTACAAAAGATGACTGGTGGATATTTTCTTGGCAATATGCTGCCAATAATGTTTTTGGCAGTATAAGCTGTCATTTGTGTTATTAATCATAAATGTCTGACAGGTATAAATGTAATCTCAAAGTAGCTTTGATTTTCATTTCTCTGTTGGTTAAGAATGTTGGCCATCTATTTATTTCTCAGAAATTTGAGGTTCTTCTACTGAGGATTATCTGTTTTGATTTATACCCCATTTTTAAAATGGGTTATTTGGGTTTTTGATATCTAGTTTCTTGAACTGTTTATATATTTTGAATAATAGTCCCCTATCCAATGTACTCTTAAATGAAAAAAAATCTTTCCCATTCTGTAGGCAGCTACTTTGTCCAAGTGAAGGTCTCTCTAACCTTATAGAAGCTTTTCAATTCCATAAAATCCCATTTAGTAGTTGATGATCTTAGTGCTTCCGCTATCAGTGGGTATTCTATTCAGGAAGTCCTCTCCTGTGCCAATGACTTTAAACCTATCCCCTACTTTCTGTTCTATCTAGTTCAGCATGTCTTGTTTTGTGTTAAGGTCTTTGATCCTTTTGGCCTTGAATTTATTTTGTCAATGTCTTAGTTAGGGTTTTACTGCTGTGAACAGACACCATGACCAATGCAAGTTTTATAAAGGACAACATTTAATTGGGGATGGCTTATAGGCTCAGATGTTCAGTACATTGTAATCAAGGCAGAAACATGGCAGCATCCAGGCAGGCATGGTGCAGGAGGAGCTGAGAATTCTACATCTTCATCTGAAGGCTGCTAGTGGAAGACTGATTTCCAGGCAGCTAAGGTGATGGTCTTAAGCCTAAACCCACAGTGACACACCTACTCCAACAAGACCACACCTTCTAATAGAGTCACTCCATGGGCCAATTATATACAAGCCATCACAGTCAAGGATGATAAGTATTTATATATTTGCGTTCTTCTACATACAGCTAACTAGTGTGACCAGCACCATTTGTTGAAGGAGCTGCTGTTTTACAGTCACTCTTTACATCTCCTATGGATCCCACAGAGCTTTCTCTTCTAACCTTCCTCCCCTTCTTGTTGCTTTGTCTTTGTCCCAGACCCTTCACATACCCTCTAATATCTCTTGCCAGAACAACTGAAAGACTGAAGACTGATCTACCCTCCTCTTCTTCTTCTCCAGATCAAAACCCTCTAGTCTCATTTCAATATTTGAGTCCCTGGTATGTAGGTGACACCATGAGCAATGCAAGTTTTATAAAGGACAACATTTAATTGGGGATGGCTTATAGGCTCAGATGTTCAGTCCATTGTAATCAAGGCAGAAACATGGCAGCATCCAGGCAGGCATGGTGCAGGAGGAGCTGAGTAGGTGACTGGACACCTTATACTGTTCTTCCTCTATGAAACTAGGAGAATGGATGATCTATGTCTAGAAGATCCCTCTTTACTCTTGGTTCCAATCTCTACTAGTTAAACATTAGCTTACTGCAAGTAGAATGCTTCTTATAATTTTGATGTGGTAAGTTTGTCATGGATGCTCCACTGGATTAAAATGACTTTTTTGATTGCTCTCCCAGAGAAGTACTTTCATCCTTGGACACTGTTTTTGTTGAAAGGGCAAAGGCTGAGGAATCTTTCTGTAGTATCATACTGAGGTCACTTCTTAAAACTTCTCATCAGAGAACTGTAATTATGTGCCATAATTTCAAATGTATTGTACTAATATCTCCCAGGCATCTCTTTATGAGTCAGAACAGCACTGAGGGCCTTATGTCAGATTAATTTTCTAGTTACTTTTCAGCACTCTACTATTGGCTAGTTTTTTGGATTAAAAAGTCTTTAATCTTTTACCCATGAAAGTTATTTCTTGAACCAGTAGCAACTAAAAAAAAATCCCTGTCTTTATCTGTACTGGTACATTTTATAGTTTACTAGCATATCCAAAAATCTCCAACAACATAAAATTATTTATTGAGTCTGTCGAATACAAACTTTTGCTCATGAAATGGGTGAATTATAGGTTTGAGAACATGGCATATTTACTTTAAAGGAAAGTAAAAAAGAGTTTCCTCTGCTCTTAATTCTGAGAAATGCTGCCAGCCTTTCAGAGAGAGAGCTCTTAGCTTGCTGTCAGCAGTGCAGCAGGGACACTTTGCCTAGCAAGCTTCATGTCATTGGAGGCATAACTCTTAATTACAAAAAATCATCATGGAGTTAAAAACCTACAGGGAAATTAAAAGACTTGCAGCCAAAACCCCTGATAAGGAGATCTACTTTACACAAATTAAATTGACTTATGTTACCCAAACAGGCTCAGTGATTTGGAAAGTCTGTCTCTTTTGCATTGCAGACTAGTTGTAACTACATAGTTCATTACCTTAAAAGATATAGATGTGCTCAAATTGAAGAAAAAAGTAGACTCTCTGATTTAGAGGTGAAAAGTAATGGAGGATCGACCTACTTAAATTAGACTGTAAATCTCTTGAAAGAAGGGATCTTTATACACATTTTTTCCTAGTTGCAGATTTTCAAGTTCTCCTTATCTAGTATTCTCTACTTTGTAATAGTCAGAAACTTAAATATTAAAGTTCCCATTTAGCATCTGAAGTGTATAGCAAAAAGTTTTCTAAATAAAAGTAATATATAATAAAATGACATATTATGTGTACCGTTCAGCTATTAGTTAATAATTTGGACATGAATGAAATTGCTATGAGATGAAACATATTAAATGAGATATGTAAGTCTAAAAAGCAGATCCTTATATTTCATATGTGTTTATACACACATGGTATATTTTTGTGATAAAATTGAAGTATTGTAGAGATTAAGTATCATTTGCCATATAATTTAGGAGTAGGAAGACTGTGAGAATCAGGCATGAAAGTCTAACGAGAGGGCAACATGACCAAAACAGAACTTTCTAAGTATTTACAGAAATAGAACTACTTTTTTACGAAGATATATGGAATTTATATCTAAATCATTTACAAATTGTTCCGGAAAAAAATAGAAATGCTCAGATAGTTGTGTATGTAATGAAAAACTCAAAGGCATTGTGCAAAGATAATTATGGCATTGAAATAAGGAACTAAAAAGAAATAGTGAACCACAGAAAAACTTAAATGTCAAGTCTTGGAGAGCATCCTGTCGTAGTCTCAGTACAGTAACACCACAAAGAACGTATACAAACTGAATTTCAGGCTTAATCTGTGTAATGAAGAACATGTTTATGAATGAGAAGAAGACTAGTAATTAGGAATGAAGTTGTAAATAAAGCAAATATCTTTATTTAAAAATAAAGATATTTTTATTAAAATAAAATAAAAATCCATTTCAACAAATTTTTTTTATATATGCAAACATATCCAGTCAAAAGATGTTACTAATATACATTAAACTTATATAGCATTAGAACAGTATTGCTGTGATGTGTGCAAATACACATGCCATTAATGCTACATTTCCTCTTGGTGATATTAACATTAGAAATTATTTATGGAATATAAATATTGTCAAATAAAGCTATTCTATTATGCTAAATATCACTTATAAATGGATAGAGGTGTAAAAACTTATTCTAAATGTTGTAACATTCACCAAAAATAAAAACATTTAGCATTCCAAAAAAAAGGGGGGGGAGGAATGAAGTAAGAAAAGTTGATATAAAAATGAATCCAGATAGCATAAAATAATTTGTCATCATTCACTTGGTGTGTTAATAATCCTAGTTTCCAGATCAAGTCAACTGACATCTAAAAATCAGTAAGACTTTCACTGCAAAACAATCAGTGGCATCATAACTTCATAACTGTTTGTACACAGTTCTGCTTTAACCCTGACTTGTCTTTCATTTTTCTTTCTCTTATTTATTTTCCTTGCTCTTATTATGTTTGTTTTGTTTTTATTGTTTTTATTTATACTTGTCAGTGAAGCTTTCAAGTTAGAAATGTTTGCTTAATAATCGAAGCATCTCTCTCTGTCTCTGTCTCTGTCTCTGTCTCTGTCTCTGTCTCTCTCTCTCTCTCTCTCTCTCTCTCTCACACACACACACACACACACACACACGCACAAACACACACATACACATTCACACACATACACAGGCACACCAGTGGACACCATTTTATTTATGGAAAATGGAGAAGAATAAATTATCAAAATCATTAATAATGGATACATATCAAATGTTAACTTTAAGAAAATGATAGATTCTTAACCTGCCTAGATACAGCATTAAAACTTACATAATGTTTTTGAATATTTCTCAAAATGAAAAATAATTAAGGAATATACTTCTATACCTTAACATATTAATACTCAATAACATATTCATTACTATTGAAAACAATATGTCTTTATAAATAATACTATGGCATACAATATTTAGAAAATATGGATAAAAATAGAAGCAAATATTTTCTAAGATTTCATTCAGCTATGCATGTAATTATTACAAATTCTAGGAAAGGATAATCAGTTCTAATCTCATTTTTCTCTAAGAACATGAGAAGGCTAGACATATATATTTCTGCAATTAAAGGATAAATCATTGTCCAGCATGCTTTCTAAATCACCTCTCTTTACTTTTTGACTTTGCAATATAAGTACTGATCTCCTTTTCCATCACAAAATTACATTTCTATGAAGGCAATAGATGGGTTTATTATATCCACCAATAGCTTATATACTCTAAAGAATTATATACTCTAAAAAAGTTCATATCATGTAATGGTACCCCTTCATTTCTTGTGATTTCTAGGTGGCTTGTAACAAGGATCATAAATATTAAAACCAAGAACCTATTAAGGTATATGTGGCATTCTTTGTTTTTCTGAGAGTGTTAAGATGAGTGAATAACATCTCCTGTTTTAAAGAAGCTAAACTTACTATATGATGCAGCTCCATGGCTATGTTTTAATAGTTTTACTTGCATTAAAATAAATGAATAACATCCATACTTTAAAATATATATATGGAATATTTATTATTTCATCATAACTTCATAATAACTTTACTTTTATATCTAATGTTACAATTTACTCTCCTTTCACAAAGAAAACTCTAAGAAATTAATAGTATTTTCCTTGGCATCTCTTCCTACATCTTCCACCAGGACAGATCACCAACTTGTCTGCTTCTCTGTAGACACCACAGTCTGAAGGCCTCCCAGGAGTTCTGTTGGTCTCAGGGCAATAGTGAAAGGACATTACCGAACAACTTCAGTAGCTTGGAACCCCAAGATCCATCACTCACCCCTGCCCCTAGAACTCCACTACCCTTCCTGCCTGCTCTTTCCATCAGGGCAGATTACCAGCTAGTCTGCTCCTCTGAAAACCTAACAATCTGAAGGCCTCCCAGGAGCTCATCTGCACACTGGGCAACAGAACACACAGTCTGAAGACCTCCCAGGAAAACCGCTGCACATAGGACAGCAAATCAATAGCTTGGCTGCCCCTCTAAATGCTCCATAGTCTGAAGCCTCCTGGGAGGTCTACTACAGCCAGGAACACAGGCCTCCTAGGAGACCTACAGCAACCCAGGGTCAGTTGAAGTAGGCTTCAGACAGAGACACCCAGGTCAGTTAACACAAGAGATGACCAGATGGCCAGAGGCAAGCACAAGACCATAAGCAACAGAAGCTAATATAGCTTGGCATCAACAGAACACAGTTCTTCCTCCACAACAAGCCCTGGATGCATCAATACAATAGAAAATCTGGAAGGTGGCCTAAAATCCTAACTCATGAAGATAATAAAGTCCTTTGAGGAAGATATAAAAAAACTCACTGAAAGAAATTTAGAAACACACAGAAAAGCATGTAGAAAGCCTGAGAAAGGAAACAAATTAATCTCTTAAAGAAATATAGGAAAACACAATAAAACAGGTGAAGAAATTGGACAAAGTGGTCTAAGACCTAAAAGTAGAAGTAGAAAAATAAGGAAAACACAAATGGAGGCAACTCTGGAAAGGGAAAACCTAGGAAAGAGATTAGGAATTACAGATGTAAGCATCACCAACAGAATACAAGAAAACAGAAGAAAGAATCTTAGGTGTAAAAGATACCTCAGATGGCCAAAGGAAATTCAAAACATGAAAAACGCCTTACCCAGAACATCCAGAAAATTCAGGCCACAAAGAAAGGACCAAATCTAAGAAAAACAGGAATAGAAGAAAGAAAAGAATTCCAGCTCAAGGGACCAAAAAAGTCTTTAAAAAATAGAAGAAAACTTCCCCAACCTAGAGAAAGATGGCAATAAATGTACAAGATGCCTTTAGAACATTAAATAGATTGGACCAGAAAAGAAAATCCTGTTGTGACATAATAATCAAAGCACTAAATACATAGAACAAGGAAAGAATATTAAAAGTTGTAAGGAAAAAATCCAATCAAACCTATCAGAATTACACAAGACTTCTCAAAAGAGACTCTTATAGCCATAAAAACCTTGCCAGAGTTCATGCAAACCCTAAGAGAACACAAATGCCAGCCCAGGCTACTATAGCCACCAAAACTCTCAATCAATATAGATGGAGAAACCAAAATATTCCAGAACAAAAGCAGATTTAAAGAATATCTATCTACCAATCTAGCCCTAGACAGGATTCTAGAAAGAAAATTCCAACACAAGAAGGGTACATACTCCAAAGAAAAAATAAGATAGTAATCATCTCACAACCAAGACAAAAGGAGAGAATCATATGCACATAATGCCACCTACAACAAATATAACAGGAACTAACAATCATCTGTCTTTAATATCTCTCAATATCAATGGACTCAATTCCCAATAAAAAGACATATGATGACTTACTAGCTAAGCAAGCAAGTTCTAGCATTTTCCTGCCTGCATGAATCATACTTCAATAACAAAAACAGACACTACCTCAGAGCAAAAGGCTGGAAAAAAGGCTTCCAAGCAAATGTTCCCAAGAACCACAATAGAGTTGCCATCTTAATATACAATAAAATAGACTTTCAACCCAAAGTTAAAGTGAGATAACAGACACTTCATAATCATCAAAGGAAAAATCCACGAAGAGAAAGTATCAATTCAGAAAAATCTATCCCCCAAATGCAAGGGCACCAACTTTCAAAAAATAAAAAAATAAAAAAAAATAAGAAGAAAAGAAAAGAAAAAAGAAAGAATGAAATTTGCAGAACTTTACTAAAGCATAAAACACACATTAAACCCTACACAATAATAGTGGGAGATTTCAACACCCCACTTTTACTAATGGAACAGAAATTAGACATTGAAATAGAAATTAAACAGAGACAGAGTGAAATTAATAGAGGTTATGAACCAAATTAATTTAACAGATATCTACAGAACATTTCACCCTAAAACAAATGAATATATTTTCTTCTCAGCCCCTCATGGTATTTTTCCAAAATTGACCATATAATTTTTCACAAAACAAGCCTCAACAGATGCAAAAAGATTGAAATAATCCAATGTCTCCTATTAGATCACCATGGACTAAGGCTAGACTCCAATGACAAAAAAACAACAGAAGATCCAAATACCAATGGAAACTAAACATCTCTCAAATCCATGATAACTTGGGTTAGGGAAGAAATAAAGAAAGGAATTAAAGACTTTCTGAATTCAATGAAAATGAATTCCCACAGCATACCCAAACTTATGGGACACAATTAAATCAGGCCTAAGAGGAAAATTTATACCACTAAGTTCCCTAATAAAAGAACGAGATATCCTGCACTAGCAACTTAACAGAATACCTGAGAACTCTAGAAGAAAAAGAAGCAAACATCCCCAAGAGGTAGATGCTAGGAAATAGTAAAATTCAGGGCTGAAATCAATCAAATAGAAACAAAGAGAAAGACACAAAGAATCAACAAAAACAAAATCTGTTTCTTTGAGAAAATCAACTAGATAGACATATCCTTAGCTAAACTAACTAAACGGCACAGAGACAGTGTTAAAATTAACAAAATTAGAAATGAAAAGGGAGACAATAGAAGCTGAAGAAATTAAAAAAAATAATTATCAGATTCTACTACAAAAGCTTCTACTGAACAAAAGTGAAAAACCTTTATGAAATAGATGATTTTCAAGACAGATTCCATATACCAAAGTTAAATGAAGAACAGGTAAACTATCTAAACAGGCCCATATTCACTAAGGAAATAGAAGTTATTAAACACCTCCAATCAAATTAAGCTCAGGGCCAGATGTCTTTAATGCAGAATTCTACCAGACCTTCAAAGATGAGCAAATAGCAACACTCCTTAAACAATTCCATAAAATAGAAATAGAAGGAACACTGGCTAATTTATTCTATGATGCAATAGCCATAAATAATATAAGGTTTTCTGTGTATAACTCTTACCGAGCGAGTTCAAGATCTGTATCACAAGAAATTGCAGTCCTTGAAGAAAGAAACCAAAGAAGAACTCAGAAGATGGAAAGGTCTCCCATGCTCATAGACCAGTAGGGTTAACATAGTTAAAATGGCAATCTTACCAGAAGCAATCTATAGATTCAATGCAAAACCCATTAAAATCCCAACACAATTCTTCACAGAAATGGAAAGCAATTCTCAACTTAGTGTGGAAAAAAAATGAAACAAAACAGAAAACCCTGGCTAGTGAAAAAAAAATTCTCAACAATAAAAGGACTTCTGGGGGAATCTCCTTTCTTGACCTCAAGCTGTATTCCAGAGCAATAGTGTTAAAAACCACATCTTATTAGAATAGAGACAGACAAGTAGATCAATGGAATAGAATTGAAGACCCAGAAATAAACCCAAACACCTATAGACACTTGATCTTTGACAAAGAACCTAAAACCAAACAGAAAGAATCTTCAACAAATGCATGCTGGTTATGTGCATGCAAAAGAATACAAATTGTGCATATTGATCACCCTACAAAAACTTCAAGTCCAAGTGGCTCAAAGCCCTCAACACTGACCAAATATATTAAATCTAATTTAAGAGAAAGTGAGAAAAAGAAAGGATTGACTTGGGAAAATAATTCCTGAAGAGAACACCAATGGCTCAGACTCTATGACTAATAATTGGTAAATGGGACCTCATAAAACTGAAATACTTCTATAAGGAGGGCACTGTCAATAGGTCAAAATGGGAATCTACAGACAGGAAAAATATTTTCATTAACTCAATATCTGATAGATGGCTAATATTCAAAATATATAAAGACTTGAAGAATTCAGACTTCAAATAAACACCCCCCAAAAAACCCCTGAAAAACTGTTTAGAGAACTAAACAAAGGATTCTCAACAAAGGATTCTTGAATGGCCAATATGCAGTTAAATAAATGTTAAAAAGCCCTTAGTCATTAGGAAAACACAGATCAAAACAACTTTGAGATTCCATCCTCCATGTATCATAATAATTAATATTAAAAACAAGCAATAACACATGCTGTTGAGGATGTGGAGCAAGGCGAACACTTCTTCATTTCTGGTAGAAGTACAACAACCTCTTTGGAAATCAATTTGGCAGTTATTTTGAAGAACTTGTTGCCTGTCTGTTAAGATATGTTCTTCTTCCTCAGCTGTCTTGTCTGGCCTCAGGGAGAGAAGATATGCCTAGCCTCATGGAGACTTCAAGTACCAGGCTGAAAGGGGGATGCTGAAAGGAGGGAGTTCCACCCTCTTAGAAGTTGGGGAGAAATTTGAGAAGGGGTAATCAGGAGATGGGCAGTGATCAGGATGTAAAGTGAATAAATAAAATAGAGATCAAATAAAATAAAGAGAAAATTGGTATTTTATGTTTAATAAGATCAATGAAAACTCAAAGAAAAAGGTTTACGTTAATTATACTTATGAGAGGTGGTGAGTTTATTTTTATGTAGTATTTAGATATACATGTTTTAATAATCTGAAATAAATGCTTACATACTCATTTGATTTTGATCAATTCCTAATACTTTTATTATTTACTTTAGTTTTTTCAATTTTAATAAATCCTTTAGTGGTTGTTTGGTGAAAAAATTTTCTTCAAATAAAATCAATATATTTATTTTTAAACTGTGCAATATCTTAATATTTCTTCTGTGACTTTTTTTATATTTTATCATATCCCTTCTACATCTCCTATAATTAAACTCCTGTCATATCCCTTCTACATCTAACTCTTCTACATCTCCTATAATTAAATATTTTTGTTTTGTCCAAAGTAGAATATATTAGTTTGGTATTTGAATATTTCTACACCTCAAATTTTACATTAATTTATCTTGGGTATAAAATACTCAGAGTACAACTATTAGGACATGTTAATGTTTGATTCATATAGTGCTTTATGTACTAATCAATAAATCTTAGGTAAATAATACACTTTCATTATAAAATAAAGGTAAAATAATACTTGACATAAAATTAACCACTGTTGGAATTTATAAAATGAGAAAGATAATAGTTTTTATTAGTATAATTCTGATAGCAGAAACATAATTTTAACTCTTGGAGAAGAAATTGGCTAACTTTGCAGATGTTGCAAAGAAAGCATTACTGAGCATTTAAGGCTAGAGAGTGTACCACACAAACTTCTGTCAGATACCAGTGGCAACACAGAAATTTATGACCTAGGCTTCACTTTGATAATGATGGCTCTAGGGAGACATGTTAAAGAGTTATTGCAAGCAAAAGATGAATTTAGACTTTTCTAAATGTGCACTCCTAGACATGAGCATTTTTGAAATATTTGGAGTTCTGTAATGCAATTGAATTTTCCTGATGACCTTTGGTGGAACTCTGGCATTTATAAATCACATCATTCTATATCATATTTGCTTCATTTCCTTGCTAATTAGTCAATATAAAATATAGAGTAGATAATGATAGGAGACAGCAGAGTTTCCCTCATTGTTTAAAATTAGGTAATCCTCATGAGTAGATAAGGACTGACAGGGTTAGCATGAGACTTAACATACTCTGACCTACCCAGAAGCTAATGTTAGTGCATGATCAAATTTTTCTCTTTATGTTTCCCTTTGTCTAACTCTTTCTATCCTAAATCATTTAAGTTCAACTGTCAGACTGTGGTGAGCATTAGAGTAAAAGAGTACAAAGAAAATTGTACACAAACATATGCATACAAACACAAAAAATAAATGTAAAATAGTAGGATGTAAGTTAATATATTCATAAAACAACAAACATTGTTTTATATTTTTTATAATTTATATCTCTATCATTTGTTATTTTCCCATGCTATACAGTATAACTGTATAACAGATAATGACATTCTAAATACTAGTAGAATATAGAATGTCCTATTTTATACAGAAAATTATTTGTCCTACAGATTTTTAATTTAAATACAAAGATCACAATGTACTATCTGAATGAAACATACCAGGTACATGTATATAGTTACTTGACATAATTAAATGCAGCAAACTAGGAATTTTATTTCTGCAGTCCTATAAAATATATTCAATTTATTGAAAAAGTGTATATGGTTCATGGCTATTTTATTAGGCAGTATAGATACAGAATATTTCAGTGTTTAGCAATCCTATTGGACAAGAATAACCTTAAACCAATCATGAGAAAGGAAATTGCAAATGATGATTTGAGGTGAGACGGAATAATGGTGGGCAAAGTAAGAAATGGAGGGGTTTAAAAAACATACATAGATACAAGCAACATAAACTGAACAGGCAGAAAGGTGAGCTGAAAAGGTGGTACATTAACATAATTGTACTAAACTGTTAATACCTTGAATACAGAAGGAACCAGAGAATAAGAAGCAGCCAGGAGATTAAAACAGATCGCCACAGTTAGTTTGAAGACACGCAGTGAGATTCAGTGAGAAGCTGAGAGAAGGTGGATTGAATCAGTCATTTTGGAGTGAACTTTTCAGCCAGAAGAGCTGAGCTGGCCCAGAGAAAGAACTAGAAGGAGTGTGTTTATTTAACAGTAAACCTCAGAGACAAGTTACATCTGCTGAGTAAAAGTTACTTTTATATATTACCTCTTTTACTTGGAAAACCATTGCAACATAGGAAACCTTGACACATGAACAAGTTTACAACCTTAGTTAGTTCTGGAACACAGTTTCTCTATGCTGATTCTGACCCTTGGGCTGCTCTTTCCCAATCGATAATTTATTATTTCTTTTAAATAATGTTCTACAGGCTTGTCTACAGCCTGGTTTGTTTTTTTGTTTTTGTTTTTTGTTTTTTTGAGACAGGGTTTCTCTGTGTAGTCCTGGCTGTCCTGGAACTCACTCTGTAGACCAGGCTGGCCTTGAACTCAGAAATCCGCCTGCCTCTGCCTTCCAAGTGCTGGGATAAAGGGGTGTGCCACCACCGCCCGGCCATTCAGCCTGGTCTTATGGAGGTGCTTTCTCAATTAAGACTCCCTCCTCCTGTAAGACTCTAGTTTGATCTAGTTGACATAGGACTAAACAGCACAGGCACTTAAAACAGGATCGTGAGGATCTTAAGAGTCCACATTTTTCTGAATTGAGTCTTATTTACAATTCATTCGCTAAAACGAGTTATCAAAAGACAAATGAGGAAACATGGAAGCACACAGTAGATAATTCACCTTTGGACACCTGTGTGAGCCAGATTCCAAAATCAGTAGTTGCTCAAGTGAACACACATTTGTTAGCGGAGCAGCTGGCAATGTTTTGTACAATCTGTGTTCCAGAAATTAATTGTGAATATTGAGAATAATTCCAACCTGGATTGCAGCTGCGCAGACTTCTTTTTTTTTTTCTCCTAAGCCTTTATGAGGCCCATTACTCCTTCTCTATAACTAAAGCACAGAGATTTCAGAGCACAGCACGCAAATCCTGCCAATTCATAATGAACCTATACAAGTAAGACATCTGTTTAAGACTCCATGACTTTAGTCTTTTCATGGTTGGAACATGCCAAATTATGAACACCATATGAAGCTCTAAATTTCTCTGGCTCACCTTCCATTGTTAGTTAGTTTGTATTTTTCGAAGATCATCTAAATTAATAAGTTAATCAAAATTGAGTGATTGAATTTTGCAAGTATCCAAGAAAAAAAAAAAAAAGAGACAGCTGTAAGGGTTAGAGTTAGTTCTCAGAAAATATTCAAATGGGGTACGATGCCTGTGGTTGTAAGAAAATTGACTTGAGAATTTCTTTTTTATGATTTTGTAGAAGTTATTTTCTATTTTTGGTTATACACATTTTAATTTTATTTCTTTTAAAATTGTTATCATTTTTTCAGATAATATGTGTTTGAGCGATATTATTTTAATTTCCTTTTTTAAACTTTTTAAAATTGATCTTTTTCATTTAGTGTCAGGGGGTGCCAAGGAATTCACTGTGGATGTCAGACTTGTGGTTCAAGTGTCTACATTAGTTCACCATTTCAACAACACTGTTTTTTGACTTATAACAAAAATTAATAGGTGCTTAAAATGATAGATTTTGGAATACTTAAGAATGTCTATGTTTTTTCATTTATAACAATATTACACTAAGCTGGCGGATCCTTAATGACAACAAATTATCTACATAATAAAATTATACACATAATTTCTGTCTAAATAGTCCACAAAAATATTTCTTGCATAGATATATAGATATAGAGGAATTATATAAAAATAGATATATGTATACCTATAAATATGGATAGAGATAAAGATACAGAGATACAAATTAGATATCAATTAGATATTTTTTATCTATCTATCTATCTATTGAGAGAGAGAGAGAGAGAGAGAGAGAGAGACAGAGAAAGGTGTGATGAAAGCTTTTGGAATTTGAGTGGAAGTGGGGAATAAGGGGTAAATTTAGGCAGTGATACCATGGGGTAAAATGATACAAAAATAGTTATACTGTGTAAGTTATTAAAAAAATTTAAAAAGTGTTAGAAGAATCAGACTATAGAATTTTAGGAGGTATTAGAGAATGCTTTTTATGACAGTACCACAGTTTCAAAATTGCTTTTGTTATGATTCATTTTCTTATAACCTTCGTCTTTTGTTTTATATTTTTATTAGTTCCAATACATATGTATTTCATATGTAAATAAATCATGTGATATTCATATATAGAATAGTTACCATAATGAAATAAATAACATTGTGTCTCTTGTATATTATGCCAGTGATAAGGTATTATTTAATAGCAATCTGTGTGCACGTGCTCTATTGACCCCCACATTTTACTGTTCGTTGGCTCTCCTGACTTGCTTCCTCTGCAGACATGGCACTTCACTCATTTGACCCACCTCACCTTTCCTTCTATTGCTTTTCCCTGCCCCTACTTATTACAATTTTATTTGTACTTTCCAAATACATGATGGCTTTTGCTTTGTTAGATTTGGGTTTTGATTTCATACATATGTGAAAACCTGGAATATTTCTGTTTCAACAATTAGCTTATTTCATATAGTATAAAGCCTTATTCATTTTTGTATCAAATGGAGAATATCACCTCATATGTAGGCTACCATTATTTTTTGTGTAATATGAAATGTGCATGGGCAAGTAGGTATCTTTAAAATATTTCATTTTTAATTTTATTTCTGTACCTTCTACAAATATTAATGAAAAGATGTACATCTTTAAAATATAATGTACTAGGAATCCAAAAAACATTTCAGCTATGTCTATTGAATTCGGTTTCCTCACTTGAATAAAAAAGAGAAGCATTTCTTTATACCCTAATCTCAAGCTGTAATATACTGATTGTCTGATAGTGCCTAGGCAGGTAGATATGAGCTAATATCTCTAAGAATATTGTTTTTTTATTTCCCCAATGACTATAAAATGTGAGCAACTTTTGCTCATATCTGTTTTCCGTTTTTGTTTTTGCCTCTATTGAAGTCAGCTCACTTGCAACTTATGTAATATATACCTTCTTTCTTACATATGGGTCTTCAGTCTTAGGGTCTGAGGTCACAAATATCAGTATGTTTAGATTTCGAATGTCACTATATGGCACTCCCGTGAGCCTCAATGCATCAGTCTGAAGAGTTTCTTGGACAAATTCTCCTATGTTGTTTTTGGTTCGTTTCTATGCATTTTGAATATCTGATCCTTTGTAGGCCTAGGCAGATTTTTCTCCTTTTTTTTTGCATTTTTATTTCACGCTTGTTTTGATTTCAGTATTTTAAAGTGTAGAAACATGGAAAGTTTCAATAAACTGCAAATATATAGCATGAGTCGTCATTACACATATAAAATATTTAATCAGGAACAAAATCCCACAAAAATAAACAGAAATAAAACTGAAAATGTGAATAAATCTGATACTGAAATATAATTAAAAAATGAAAATCACAAAAACAGAAGAGATGTCAAATTTCCCACAATTTTCCTAATTTTCCAGTATGCACATATTTCTATTTTATTATTAGATTTCTGCTGTGAATAATACTAGAATATTAAAGCAAAAATTCATAAAACTACATATTTTGCCCTAACAAATTCCTTAATTCTATTAATTAGACTTTTTTAAGAATCCCAAGAAGAAGGAAGGAGAGGATCCTGGTACTGAAAAGACTGGATCCAGTTTTGAAGGAGAGTACCAGAACAGAGAAATGGTGGTGGTGGTGGGGTGATTGGGGAATGGGCAGAGGGAAGAGGACTTATGGGACATATGGTGAGGGGGGAACTGGGAAAGGGGAAAGCCTTTGGAATGTAAACAAAGAGAATATAGAAAATCAAAACAAACAAAAAAGAATTTCTTTTTTTCTTGTTTATTAATTTTTAATTGAAAGCAAAATTTTCCCTCATTGAATATATCCGATCCAGTTTCTTCTCCCTCCACTCCTCTGAGAGCACCCCAACCTCTCCTCCCTGACAGCTACATTGCCTCTCCATTTTCCTTCAGAGAAGAGCTGGCTTCCAAGGGACAACAACCACACATGACAAAAATGATATAACACAAGGCAAAAGCTCCCATATAGAGGCTTAACAAGACAAACCAATTGGAGGAAAAGAGTTTGAGGAACAGGCAAAGGAGTCATTGAGACAGGGGCCATAACATACCTGCAGAATCGCTGGTGCAGACCCATGCAAGCCCTGTGTTTCTGCTTTTATCTCTGTGAATCCATATGAGCCCTGTCTAATTCATTAAGGGGGCTATGCTCTCTCGGTGTCCTCCAAACTGTACAACATTCCCAACCCTTCTCTTGTAATTTCCTTTTCTTAGGTTAATCATAAACCTCTGACAAAACATAAAGAAATACAGTGTTTGAAAAGATTGATCCAAACCAGGGAAAATGGGAAAGATTTTCCAATGTTATATCCACCTTTTAAAATAAAGTTAGATCTGGGTTCTTTCCAGCTTATGGCTATTATATATAAGGCTGCTATGAACATAGTGCAGCATGTATCCTTATTGTTTGCTGGGGAATCTTCTGGGTATATTCCCAGGAGTGGTATGGCTGGGTCCTCCGGAAGTATCACGTCCAGTTTTCTGAGGAACCACCATACTGATTTACAGAGTGGTTGTACCAGCTTGCATTCCCACCAGCAGTGGAGGAGTGTTCCTCTTTCTCCACATCCTCGCCAACACCTGATGTCTTCTGAGTTTTTAATCTTAGCCATTCTGACTGGTGTGAGGTGAAATCTCAGGGTTGTTTTGATTTGCATTTCCCTAATGACTAATGATGTTGAACATTTTTTAAGGTGTTTCTCAGCCATCCGAATTTTTTCAGGTGAAAAGTCTCTGTTTAGCTCTGTACCCCATTTTTGGATAGGCTTATTTGGTTTTCTGGGGTCTAACCTCTTGAGTTCTTTGTATACATTGGATATTAGCCCTCTGTTGGATGTGGGGTTGGTGAAGATCTTTTCCCAATTTGTTGGTTGCCGATTTATCCTTTTGACAGTGTCTTTTGCCTTACAGAAACTTTGTAATTTTATGAGGTCCCATTTGATGTCCCTCAATGGAGGAATGGATACAAAAAATGTGGTATATATACACAATGGAGTACTATTCAGCCATTAGAAACAATGAATTCATGAAATTCTTAGAGATATGGATGGAGCTGGAGAACCTCATACTAAGTGAGGTGACCCAGTCTCAAAAGAATACCCATGGTATGCAGTCACTGATAAGTGGATATTAGCCTAGAAGCTTGGAACACCAAAGACATAAATCACATACCAAGTGATGTCTCACAAGAAGAAAGGAGTGGACAATTGTGCTAGAATGGACCAAAGCATCATTGTGGGGGAGTACAAGAACAGAGAGGTGGGAGGGGGTGGATGAGGGAGCAGGGGGAGGGAAAAGGACATGTGGGACCTTTGGGGGTGGGGAAACCGAAAAAGGGAAATGAATTGTAAATATAGACTATAACCAATAAAAAAATAAAGTTAGATCAAGCAGTATTTCACACAGCTGCATTAATTGCCATCTAAACCCGAGAATTCCTGTTTCGTTTTTGTAACTTTTTAAAAAAGAAATAGGTCACTTTTCTTTTTTTTTATTAGTTATTTTTTTTATTTTCTATATTCTATGTTTACATTCCAAAGGTTTTCCCCATTCCCAATTACCCCCCACCATATGTCCCATAATTCCTCTCTCCCCCCCCCTGCTATTACCCCCCACACACACACACACACGATTTCTCTGTTCTGGTTCTACAGTACTGGATCCAATCTTTACAGTTTTCCTTCCCTTTATTCCTCCCAGGCTCTGCTGTGCCAGTCTCTGCAAGTACATATGAGCTTTTCTCACTTGACTTGGATGGCTTTGTTCTCCTGATATCCTCTCAGTCTACTACCTACCTTTTTACCTTTCTAACTCCTCTTCTGTATGTAGCTGTGTGTTCCAAGGAATCTCTCTCTCTCTCTCTCTCTCTCTCTCTCTCTCTCTCTCTCTCTCCCTCTCCCTCTCTCTCTCTCTCTCTCTGTGTTTGTGTGTGTTTGTAATGCCTGGCTATGGCACTACATCTGTTCCCAGTTCCCATTTGCTACATTTGATGGTAGCTGAATAAGACTTTAATTTATGAACATAAAATAATATAATAGGAGCCATTTTATTGATATATTTTTTTTCCTTTTAAAAAAAATTAGGCCAATAGTGTCTGATTTTACCATAGGACTCTGGACTATCTAGTCGCTGGATTTTGGTCACTAAGTAGTGTTGGGTATGAGTTCCATCTCATGAAGTTGTCCTTATTCGATTCAGATATTGGTTGGGTGCTCTCACAGGTCTGTGCCACCACTGACCTATCACACTTTATAGGAAGGGTAAATTGTAAGTCAAAAGTTTTGAGGCTGGGTTGGTGTTTATGTTTCTCCTTTGGTGGCCTTCAGAGTATCTTCCTGAACCAGACATTAGAACATAGTAGAGAAGTCTTTATGTAGTCACCAGTTTGACTTCTTTGTGTTTCAAATGTTGTGTGCATGTTGTGTGTTCAGCAATGAGGCCCCTTGGTCAGTTTGTGGACTGCAACCACTTTCTTGGCAACAGACTGAGTTGTTTAGGGATTTTCATGGGACTACTTAGTCATCAATTGAATTGAATGTAGCTCAGTCCCAATACAAGAAACCTTATTTAGTAACAAGAGATGGTCAGTTGGGGGTCTACTGCTCCATTACTAGGGAACCTTATTAGGCTCACCTTCTTAAATTGTACAAGTTTCTACTAAAATCAGCTTCTATAACTTCCCTCAACTCTAGCTGCTTCTCCTTGTATCCTTTTCCCTCAACTTTATCTCCCTTTCCCCTCCACACATGAATTTCTTTTCTCGCTGCTTCCAGTCTACTTGTAAAACTCATTTTCCCTCCCAGGGAGATCCATGTGTTCCCACTAGTCTGGACCTTCCTAGATATCTAACCTTTCTGGTTTTATAGATTATAGGAGATTTATCATTTATTTAATGACTAGTATCCACATATACATGATTACCTACCATATTTGTCTTTCTGTGTCTGGGTTTCCTCTCTCAAAATATTTTTTTGTTCAATTCATTTGTTAGCAAATTTCCTGGCATTTAAAAAATGCAAATAAGTAATACTCCATTTTGTCAATGTCCCACATTATCTTTATTTATTTTTTACTTAAGGGACATCTAGGCTTCCAGTTACTATTTCCAGGTTCTAGATATTATGAGTAGAGCAGCAGTTGTCATCCTTGAGCAAGTGTTACATATACGCACTGCAAAACCCAAGGGGGTAGAACTATGTGGTATTTCCCTTTCTTCATTTCATCAGATCAATAGGTATTGTTATTATTTTGATTCCAGCAATCATATTGTTTAGAATACATGAGTGTATATTCTGTTATTTATAAAAGACACTATTTCGTTGATTCTTAGAACTTTTCCAACCAGTGTTCTTTGATATTTTTCTCAGCTTTAGGTCAGGAATTGTTTTGCACCATCTATCATTTTTGCTACCATTTTGTTCATTAAATTAATGTACATTTTGTAAAGTAAATAAGTGCATATAATAATTTTGAAAAGACACTGGAATGCTCTAAGTGAGTAAAAATACTGAAGATTGACATGAAGAAGATTTGAATAAGAACTTTAAGCAAGTAAAAATTTCAAAATAGAAAATTAGAAAATGAGTCCTATTGAATATCAGAAGGAACTATGGGCATAAAACAACAACAACAACAACAACAACAACAACAACAATAATAATAATAATAATTGGAAATTGTTATAAAACTACTGTAACAACAAAGGCTATCATTAAGAGAGTCAAATATGCTTGACAATATTGAGAATTCACACTGTTAAAGTTTAAAATTTTAAAAAACAGAAAAATGGCCAGGCAGTGGTGGCGCACGCCTATAATCCCAGCACTTGGGATGCAGAGACAGGTGGATTTCTGAGTTTGAGGCCAGCCTGGTCTACTGAGTGAGTTCCAGGACAGCCAGGGCTACATAGAGAAACCCTGTCTCAAAAAACCAAAAAAAAAAGCAGAAAAATGCATGCAAAAGCAGTATAATTGTGTAATTGCAGGTCAATAAAGGTACATGTACCACACACACACACACACACACACACAAGCATACACACACACACAAACACACACACAAACACACACAAGCACACACATATTAACACACAAGAAAGAGATAGATAGAAGGAGAAAGAGAATAGAGATTTAACGAATAGCTTCAATATGGGAATGAGTTTTTATTGAAAAGTGGAGAATGAAGTCAATCAATAACCGGCTGTGTAGGTGTTCTGGTAGTAAAAGAAAAAAGAAAACTGACTTTAAATACTTTTACATCACACAATCACTGTGATGGCTCTAGTCCTCAGAATCAGAACGAAACCATCTAGACTCCAGTCACTTAATCATTGTGCTGCCCAGCCCTCAAATACAAGCCCACCTAGAAGAGAAGAAAACAAAAACAAATACAAAAATAAATGTAAAAACAGACTTTATTTAGGTTTTGGCTTTCATAGAGAGTGTGGGGAAAAGAGAAAAGAGGTCAAAGAGAAAAGAACAGTTAAAAGAGACTAAAGACAGACAGACTGACAGATATATTCACACACATACAGAGAGAGAGAGAGAGAGAGAGAGAGAGAGAGAGAGAGAGAGAGAGAGAGAGAATTTATATACAATCAATAAAATAATGCCAATAGTCCTCAAAAGTGTAAGAAAGATGGGGTTTTTTAGCTTCCAGATGTGGGAAGGATTTGTGTCACTCCAATGAATGTTCATTAATGTTTCTATCCATCTCTCCTGTTATCTTTTGTGGTTAAAATAAGGGCCCAGTCTAAACAAAGCTGTACATATTGGCCTATGGGAGGAACACATGCATCTCATTTTATTGTTTACAAACCCAGGCGAGCCTTTCACAAGGTGGATGGTTTATTCTACTGTGATAAACTATAAAATCACTTTCACTCTTCTTAGTAGTTTGTTTGTCACTTTATGAATTCCCTGGTCACTTCATTCTCTGCTCATGATTTTTCCTATTTTGTGGATCAAATAGAGGAATCTGAAAGAAATTTTTGTATTTTTCCTTCACTAATCCATCAGTTACTAATCTAACTCCTTATTCTATACTATCTGAGAAATGAATTTCCCTCCTCTCTTGATTTATCTTGATGCAATCTTTATTGTCTTTATTAGGAATCTGCACTTTGGCTAAAACACCCCTGTATTTCATCAACTGCTTTCTTCCCCATTGTATCATTTTATAACTTTCACATACAGCATTATCAATATGTGGCTCCATCACAAATACCCATGTCCTTGTCTTCCTCCACCTCCCATACATTCTCAGCATTCTTTCAATTTCCAAACAGTTCCTGCATTTATGGCTGCCTGTACTTTAACTTCTCAGCAGCTTGTAGGAAAATTGAGTTCTTTATCTTAAAAATGAAAAAGAAAAATTTTAAAAGTGGACAACATATAAAGCTGACTTTTTTTTTTTTAGATCTCAACTTTATTGAAATTCTTTCCACCCCAACTTGAGAGTTACTCTACAGAAACTACAATTTGTATCTACAGATCTTGCATTTTCTGCATAATTAATCATTTACAACTCTAACCATATGTAAATATATACATTCCATTTTTCACATTGAGTTATAATGTCAAGCCTACTACTTCAAAATTGTGCATAGTGCTACTTGTATGTATATTTTCAGGATATTTGGTATTGATAACCAACTGATGTACTTTTTCCTGGAGAAGACTATTTCTCCCACTCTCAGTCCTATAGATGCCTCTTAGATTTTCTCCATCCACATTAGAATGTTTATTGGTATCATCCTTATTCACATTTAGAAGATCATTTTATGTGTGTTTGCAGAGAATTAAGTGGAAAAGAAACTAATTACTTGAGAATAAAGTGTTTTGAAATACTTTCCTAAAATATTAAATAAAAAATAAATAAAATACTTTTGCAAGGACAGGGAGAGTGATTTAATAGTTGCCCACAGAAGTAGAGTAAACCATCTAGAAAGTCATCTAGGTGAGTCATTATAGGTGTAGCTTCTAACAGTCCTATGAAACACAATCCACACAGTAAACTCCCTGCTTCTCTGGCCTTCACAATCATTCCTACTCATCTTGTGTAATAATCCCTGGTTTCATGAAATTTTTGTACCTTAGAAAGCTGAACCTTGCCACAGGAAGGACATCACTGAAGACAGTCTTTGAGGATATAAGCATCATGCCACTTCCCTCTGATCCCTACATGTGGCTGAAATCATGATAGCCAGCTTTCTCCTCCTGATATTATGCATTTCTTTATTTCCCCACCATCATAGCCTAACCCTCCCAAATCATAAAATAAACTTGTTTACCCCTAACTCAAAAAAAAAAGTATCTGTCATAGCTCATATGGAAAGGTAGTTGCTCTACAAATATGATGACCAGAGCTTGAATTCCAAAAATGTGAGTAAAATCCAGGAGCATGGGGGGCCAGTGTCTGAAAACCCATAACTTCCCCTAGAAGATGAGATCCAGGAATAGACATGGCTGTGAACCTAAAGGGCAACTTTCCTTGATGTGCACAATGAAACTAATAAGCAATATCCTGTCTCGAAATGAAGGAATGTGAGGACCCAAACTGAGGTTCTCTGACCTGCACTCACGCTATCAAGGTATGTGCTTACCCCTTTTACAAACACGAATTCACACATGCACATGTGCCTAAACACACACACACACACACACACACACACACACACACACACACAGAGAGAGAGAGAGAGAGAGAGAGAGAGAGAGAGAGAGAGAGAGAGAGAGAGAGAGAGAGAGAGAGGTACATTATTTAGAACCACAAAGTGACATCAAATGTATGTATTTTGGGAAAGATGTCTCAGTTTTTAAGTTCACGTGCTGTTCTTGAAAAGGAGCTGTATTCACTGTCTAGCACCCATATGTCATCTAATACATATTTGTAATTCATGTTTCTGTGTATTTGCACTATCTTCTCATCTCTGCAGAGTCCAGGCACCAAGCACACATGCACTGTACTGGCACATATAGAGACAATATACTTATATACATAAAATGAAGAAAAATTAGTCTTTATAAATTTTAAAAATGGAAATGAATGTATACTTTTATTAGATCAACCATATTATTTCTGCATGCATGGCTATAAACTGTTATTATAATAAGTTATAATATTTTACAACCATGTAAAAATTATTTTGTGGCCTTGAAGATCTTGAATCTGAAAATTACTATTAGCTCAACAGATAGAGAAACAAAGTCAGCCTTCAAATGTTCCTGCTATGTTTTGATTTGTATAATTCCACGAACTAATTAGCTTTAGACTTAAGGGGAAAAAGACAAATGATATTTTCTTTTTTAAAAAAAAAAAGATTTGTTTATTTGTTATTTTTGCAGCAATCTACAGTATGTATGCCTGAAGACCAGAAGAGGGCACCAGATGTAATTAAAGATGGTTATGAGCCACCATGTAGTTGCTAGGAATTGAACTCAGGACCTCTGGAAGAACAGCTAGTGCTTAACATCTGAGTCATCTCTCCAGGCCCTGAAATGTTCATATTTTAAAATTTTTCATTGATTGAATCAGTCTTCACTAGCAAGGAAGCCCTTGATAAGTTATCTAATTACAGGAGATCAGCCCAAAACACGCACACAAAGAACAACTATAAATGGACTCAACAGCCTGCCATTCATATATCTGTTTATTTATAAATGTATGTAAATATATAATATGTAGAAATAATTTGAGAAGTGTTCATAAATGTTAGACTATATTGGTGAGTCACAGAAGTTTAATGGGAAAGGAAGAAGAAATAATTTAAATAAAGTTAAGAAGATGATTCTTACTTATTCATTTGCATAGAAGAATGCTTTAACAACTTTAAACTAACGTATAAGCAACTAGAGGTTTTATTGAGAGATCCATAAAGGAAAATAAACATTCTGAAAAAATGGAGGAATGACAGTGAAGCTTTAAGGATAATATACATAATACCCATTATTATGTTAACCAGGCAACCGCCTAAATTATTGATTTGTTTAGTTTATGTTGACCATTGGCATCCTCCATTCAAAGTGTTTCTACGAATGAATACATTTGTGTGTAGCTTACTTCCTTGTTTATATACAGAGAGATAAAATATTTAGTGCTGTTATTCTTGCACAACAGAGATGAAAAATACAACCAGAAACATGAGAGTCTCCCTGCAAATCAGGAAGGGTTTATTCACTAGGTCTCTGCTAATTGGTTCATGTTACATTCTCCATAATCTTAGCCTTCCTAATAAAGCACAATAACTTGTGTTAATATAATAATGAGTAAATTTATGACTTTTATGTATGTGCACCCCACATTATTTCATAGAAGACTCTAGGTCATTAAACCTGTGCATTGTAAAGCCACAAAATATATAGACACCAACTAATATCTCTCATGTGAGCATAAAAAGCATCTTCTTGAGGACTGTTAATTCATTCTTCCAAGGGATACTCACCTATCTCTCTATGCTGACATGGAATCACTTATATTCAGTGTTTTTCATTGTGTTTTAAATTGGCAAAATGCGTATCATTGGTGTTTGTCAAACTGTAAGCAAAGCATCTTAAATACTGTGTATTGCAGCAATTCTTTGATTCCTTAGGGTTTCCAAAGTGCTACTGCATTATAAATCCCAAATCCTGATTTTTCAATGGTGCAGAACTGTCCATTTGTGCTATTAACTCTAATTTTCCATGTTATTAATAAGCCACTTGGATAAACCATTTACTTTTAGTAGATTAAAATGGGTATTTTAAGTAGATCAAGACATGTTTCCACCCAAAGCTTGAGATCTCATTCTCATGAACAAAAGGTGCTGGCTTAACATTAATATATCTTTACCATTGCTATGTCATTCCTCCTCTGAAGAGATAAGCTTAATACAATTTAGGAAATGGGTAGAAATTTACCCACTTTACCATGAAAGTATTGATGGGAGTTTATAAGCTATTTTCTTGAAAGAACAATTATTGCCTGCACTGGATTTTAAGTTTCCAAGAAGTATCTAGGAAAAGATGCTCATTTAGATTGAGATAAGAAACCAGAGCTCCCTTACAGCATTGCCAAGCAGGAAACCAAGGGTACCTGTTCTGAGCTGCCTTTCAAATTTCTGTATCCTGTCCTTATCATTCTGCCATCTGAAGGGCAACCCTAGTTGCCATTAGGGAATTTGTCCAACAACTGCTTTGGATTCTTTGAACTGAATGAGGTAACATGTTGGCAGTTAGGAAACTTCTCCAGTGGATCTATCGAAAATACATCAAAAGTGCATCTGTGGTCTTATTTGTATAGCTGTCACATAAGGCAGGGAAAGAACCTTTTCTGGGAAGGCACATAAGACACCTGCATTGTAGCATGATGCTGCTTGCTTGTTTTGTAACATTTTATTCATTTTAGCTGAATTTTATTTTCAGAAGTCATACATGATATAGGTTAGAAAGCACATGGATAAAATATGCAAATCTACATCAATAAGAAACTAAAATATATAAATAGTTTATAAAATACTAGTAAAAATATATCATTCATCTCCACATGCATAAACCAAGTAAATATCAAGTTGTAAAATTACTTATGGGATATAATATACATCAATTGTTCAGCGTTTAATTTTACGTAACATTGATATGTTCTAGTAACATCCTTATATAATTAAATGCATCTTGCAAAACAAAAATGTCTGTGATTTTCAAGTTATCTTTTTGGCTAATTAATATTTGCCTCTATTGAGCACTCTCTTTTCTGAAACTACTATTTCAAACTCATCTAGTCTACTCTTCAAGGAGTGCTACCCTAAGCCAATGTCAAGACCCACTTCTTCACATACAAAAAAAAAGAAAGAATGTGTTCACTTCATTGAGTTAAAGTTTAAGCTAACTTCCATTCCTGATTCTGGCTCTCATCTCCCACAGCTGTTTTCATATCTCCATTACCTTTGGTAATCTGGTGCCACTGATAATTTTCACTTTATTTTATAAAGCAATCAGGTTTGCCCACATATTTTTGTTTTCATTACAAACATGCTATATCCTTCAACTTTCTGTTCCCACCAAAACTCTATCAACATTATTGCTCAAAGGAGAGCTGATATGTAATGACCATATCCCTCCATGTTAAGGAACTTACATTTAACTTCCAATTTTGTAGTTGAGATGTCCACTCTCATCGTCAGTGGACATTTGCAATTGGGAAGAAAAAAATCAGTCATTCAAAAATGTTTTCTTTCATTTTATTGTCCATAAAACAACACCTCCTTGAATTTTCTATTTTGATTTATCTGAAAAAATTATTGAACCTTATACAATAGTAGCTTCTTGCAAGCATCAGGATGCAAAACATGGGGTAAACAGAACCGTGCTAAGTCCAAAGATATTAGCTAAAATAGATATTTCCAAGACTGAAAAAGAAAATGAAGAAAACATTTCAGAACTTCCTGCAAATGCTTTATAGCATATCAATATGCCAGTGTCTACTACTTTTGAGACTTCATTTCCATGCATTCCTGTTTAAAGGTACCTATTCTTATATATCTTGCAGAATTGCCTTCTACATCCACACTAAGAATCCATGGAATCAGTTGGTTCCACAATGTTGAGAAACTTGTTCTATTTCTCTCTGTAAACTTCACTGAAACCTTCAAAATCTCTCTGTGAAGCCCTGGCTTGATCCCCTCCTGACCTTTACACATAAACTTATTAAAACTTACCTAACATCTTAAATTTCATTGTTATAGACACATTACTGCATCTGCCCATTCACTACAATAGGAAATGTAGCTGTCATTTACTTTCTGCTTCCATATTTCTACATCCTCTATTTTCAATGCACATAGATTAGTGGATATTATCCAAAAAAGTACAGAATACTTAGGACACAACCCACAAACTGTAAAACATGTAACAAGTAGAAAGGTCCAACTTCATCTGGATGGGAAAAGGAAAGAATCACAGGAGGCAGGGGGATGGAGGAACCTGGGTGAGATAGGGGAGGAAAGGGACAAAAGGGAACTGGAACAGGTATGGGGAGCAGACAGGACAAAAGTCCAGGACACCAAAAGAATGAGTAGAGATAAACAGCATGGGGGGGGGCGCTCCTTAAAAGGTACCACAGACCCAGGAGGTGATAGATTCTTAAAGACTCATTGGTCCTTAAGCCAAATGACCTTAGCCAAAATGTCCAAGAGTGGGAAGAGGAAACTTGTAGAGTCTATCACCACTAGGTAGACAGACACAGCCTCACCTGGGCAAACAGGGTTACTAACCCAGAGTCAAAATTTCCGACTCAGAATTGTTCTTGTCTAAAATAAATGCAGGGACAAAAATAGAGAAGAGACTGAAGGAAAGGCAGTCCTGTAATCAGCCCAACTTGAGATCCATCTCGTGGGGGTTGGGGGCACATCTAGGCCTAACATTATTTCTGATGCTGTGATGAGCTTACCGACAGGAGCCTGGCATGGCTGTCCTCTTAGAGACCCTACAAGCAGCTGACTGGTGACAGAAACAGATACTTATACCCAAGAATTGGACTGAAGACAGGCACCCCTGTGGTTGAATTAGGGGAAGGATTGAAGAAGCTGGGGTGGAAAATGACCCCAGAGTTGACCTATAGTGTCAACTAACCTAGTTTCTTGGGAGCTCCCAGATTCTGAGCCATCCACAAGGCAGCATACAGGACTTGGTTGGAGGCCCCCAGCACATATATAGCAGAAGAATATCTGGCCTGACCTCAGTAGAAGAAAATATGCCTAATCCATAAGAGTCTTGAGGCCCCAGGGAGTGGGGAGGCGTGGTATGTGTAGGAGTATCCTTTGGGAGTCAGAGTGGAGAAGGACTTGCATAAGGTCCTGTGGAAGGAGGACTCAGAGCAGTGGCAATGCCTAGATTGTAAATAAAATAACATTAATAATATATGCATGTTTAAATGCATATATATGTATACATATGTGTGTATATATATATACATATATGTGTATATGTATGTATGTATATATATATTTGGTCTAGAAGGATGACACATGAATTTAATCCTAGCACTTGAGGAGCAGAAGCAGACTGATCTCTGTACATTCAAGGCCATCTTGGTCTACATAGTGATTTCCAGGACATCCAGAACAATAATGAGACCTGCCTTTTAAAAAAGAATATGAAATCGTCAAATAGAGTGAAGTACTATTCACACTATAGAGGACAGAGTCAGGGTGCCAGGATCCAGTGAAGTAAGAATCTTTGCAACTACAAAGGAAAATCTGTGTAGTGGTGGTTAGACCTGTTTTTTTTTTTTTATTTCAGAGGTATGATAAAATCACAGTTATATGCATAGTTTGTTTTCATGTCAGTTTCCTTAATTTTAATACTGTACAATAGTTCTGGGTAACTTAAACATTGAGACAAACTGAATAGTGAAAGAGATTTCTCTTTTCTGTTCTTGCAATCTCTTGTATATGGATAAAGGACTTCAAAATAAAAGTCATTAAACTTAAAAAACTTAATGTGTCCTATTCATCTTTTACTGAATGTAAATTAGGTTTGTGTTTAAATTCCGTGTTCAACAATCTAATACTTTGACATAAAAGTCCTATACCTCTAGACCAATTTTTATCAAGCTTAGACTCTCTCTAATAACTTGAGTTTGCAATAGTAGCAGTAGCTTTCCTAAAGGACTGTATGGATTTGTGTTTTCTCTTTATGACTATTGTGGAGTAATTGTACTTGGAATGAATAATAAATCTGTACTATGAGCTCTCAAATGTTGCTATGCATTCAGTTTTGACTTTTCAATACCGTTTTTAGTTGCACCATTATCCAAGCTTGACTAAATATAATTTTGTTTGACATTAAAACTACAACTCAGGTGTTGGTAATGTGATTGTAATGCTAATACTTATACCACATACATAGCTGTATTATAATCAGTAATAAAAGCATACTGAACTGTTGTGAAAACTCCTCATGCCTGCATTATCTTACGATCTTTGATAACCTTTATTTCTGGATGAAAGCAGTTTGCAATACTGTATCAGTTATAATGAGTACCAATAAACAAGCTGTTTTGCCAAGGGCAAATATAATTCCTAGCAATAAAATTGGCTCTATGACACTGTATCTTCTATTCTTCATTTCAGTTTCATTAACTATTATGGAGATCAATCTCTTTGACACGGTACATTTCTAACCATATTTATGCTAGAATATGTACTCATTAGCATGCTTGAACTCCATAGCTAAACTGACAGGGTTTCCCCCTTGCTTCATAGTATCAAAAATAATTTGAGAAAGAAGCCTTGAGGACTGTGACAACCACAGTACTTAAGATATACTTGCTTTATATAATGCATATATTTATGCCCAGCCAATACATTTTTGGAGTGTGCTTATTAAACATATGAAAACATTATGTATAATTAGATTCATTAAAATGTATGCAATTGTTTCATACATTATTTTAAGGGGCAATGTTTAGCAACATCAATGTATTGTTATTCTTCTCTCACATAGGTAATTTTACCTATTTATATAGGTGAATTATTTATAAATAAAAATGATGAAATTACTAGATTTATTACCTTTCTGATGACATCTTTCAAAAATAGTCTTTAGGATGTAAAATTTTTCTGAGTTTTTGGTTCAAATATTATTTTCTGTTATAACATATTGGAATACAATTACAAATAGAGAAGAAAGAAATTATAAAATGCTACCAAAGACAGCTTATATCAGTAGTAAATATAATTAAATGAATTTCAGACTAGCAAATGTCTTTTTATTCTTCCAACAGTAATTATATCAGGCCAGATAGCAAACCAAAACTGATAAAATGCAGAATTGTTGAGTCCAGTCCCAGTGGAAGGAAGATGACAATAGATATCCTAATCTAGGCGTGCAAAAGCTCAGGACGGTTTAACCTTTGAAGAACTACAGGGAAGCTAAGGAAAGATAACAGCTGCATTAGTGGAAATAGTCTCTCCTAGGGAAGAGCACATCAATTGGTTATCCATTATCAAATGGTCAGATTTGAAAACATCTACATACAAGTAACATCATATGGACTAAACAAGTTGTACTTATATCGTTAAGAGAACACATTCATATATAGCATTATGTAATATGTAACAAAAATGAAAGGAAAAGAAACCATAGGTAAGATTTATATGAGAGTGATTGGAGGTAGTAAAAGAAAGAGAAGAAATATAATAGCATAAAATAAAAATGTGGAAAATTTAAGAATATAAAATATACAACTGTAGCAGAACTTTTAGAATATTTGCATTTTATAAAAAAAAATAAAAATGTGCCAGGTGGTAGTGGTGCACACCTGTAATCCCAGCACTCTGGGAGGCAGAGGAAGGCAGATTTCTGAGTTCAAGGTCAGCCTGGTCAACAGAGTGAATTCCAGGACAGTAAGGACTATACAGGGAGACACTGTCTAGAAAAAAACGAATCCAAAAAAAAAAAAAACAATAAATAAATAAATAAATAATAATGTTCTCTATAGTACAAGTGTCTTTCCAGACCATTCTTTTATTTGAAAGAATACTATTGTAGGCATAGATTTTCAATACCTCCTTTTAATAAGTGTTCTCAAATGCTTTGACTCCGCTCTAGCCCACTGTCTAATAGTAGGGGAGAAAAGATGGTAAACAGGACAAGAGGATGTGACCCTGTTAAGAAGTAGTTCTTGGGAGTGATTCCAATTTCCTTTTGTCAGGATATCAGCAGTCCAGTTCAGTAGTATCAGGATAACAAATGGAAATCAACATTAGTGGCACAATCAAGCAGAAACAGTCCGGCCTCTGCTGAATTGACATGAGTCAGTAGGAGTGTCTAGGCCCAGTTGGGCTGCCGGAAGAAGTTCTCTGCTATGCCATTTTCATTGAAGAAAAGATCAGCAAAGACAGAGACAAAATGTTCCGAAACTATCTGTGTAAGCTCACCATCACTTGTCCATTGAAATCTAGGTATACTTCTCCAAACATCATGGGTCCTCCCATGCATCTTGCCTCAGCAAAATACCATTTGAGCCTACATTCTATGACACAACCAGAAACTTCTCCTTCATACCAGTGGTTAATGCTTCTTAAGAGGGAAGAAGGATAGGGGGATATGCCTTGAATGTTTAGCGGAGAAGAAAATGTAGGAGAAGCTTATGAGAATCTTGTTTGGGAAAGTCATCTCTAATTCCAGGACCCCAATCCATGCCATCCTGAGCTGTATGTTCACAAATATGCTTTTTTTTTTAACTTTTATAAACCATTTTAATAATTAACATAAAATGCTCTCTCTGTATGATATATATATATATCATATATATGATATATATGTAATACATTTTTTTTATTTTCTACACAAATAAGCTTTTTATTCTTATCTGTTAAGGATGATTTGATCTGTGAAAAATGTGGTTATTAACTAGCACAGATTAGGCAAGGTTGTAAAGGGACAAGATTTCATGTATGTGCTCTGCATGCATGCATGAGTTCAGAGCATGTGAAGAAGTAAGGAAAGTAAATCCATTCCCAAATATTTAAAATGATGGATAAAAAGCATTTAAAGATATGTTTTAAGAACTCTTCATTGGAAAAATGACAACCAGTTTTATGCTAAGTTTAATCTTACGCCTGTAAAATGACCTCTAGTATTGCTGAGATCTGACTCTCACCCCACCAGCACAGCTGTAGCCATTTTATTCCATGCTTCCCAGCTATGTCCTGTTTTGTTCTAATATGCTTGTCACTCATTGATGTAGAAAATACACTGACTCAGAGCAATGTCACGATGATTGCATATCCTGCTATGTTCTGTATGGTGTGTTAATCTTAACAAATTCCACGAACCTTAGAACCCATCAAATTGTGAATCAATATGAAATCTTATGTCTAAAATGGCTGACATCAGAGCCAACCCCTGGTTAGCTCTTCCTGCACCTGTGTATGAGCCCATTGGGGGTTCTGTGGTTTTAGCCTTTCTAAACTGACAGAGAAATCAGTTTGGTGTCTTAGCTTAGTCCCTGAATTCTGAGCTATGACCCAGATCAATCAAAATTAGGATGTGCATTCAGTAATACATCCCTGTCTGTTTTTTTTTTCTTCTGTGTTTTGTGTTTGTGTGGCTTGTGGGTTACCCTTGGACTCCAACAATTATTTTTTTAATATTCGTTTTTATTATTTTTTCTATATTCTTTGTTTACATTCCAAAGGCTTTCCCCTTTCCCAGTTCCCTCCTCACCATATGTCTCATAAATCTTCTCCCCCCCCAAAGCCCCCACCCTGGCTATTCCCCAATCACCCCCCCCCATTTCTCTGTTCTGGTACTCTCCTACAAAACAGGATCCAGTCTTTTCAGGAACAGAGAACTCTCCTTCCTTCTTCCTGGGAATCTTTTGACTTGCTAATTGTGCCTTGAGTATTCAGAGCTTCTGGGCTCATTAATATCCACTTATCAGTGACTGCATATCATGTGTATTCTTTTGTGATTGGGTTAACTCACGTAGGATGATATTTTCCAGATCCAACCATTTGCCATCAAATTGCATGAATTCATTATTTTTAATTGCTGAGTAGTATTCCATTGTATAAATATACCACATTTTCTGTATCCATTCATCCTTTGAGGGACATGTGGGCTCCTTCCAACATCTGGCTATTATAAATAAGGCTGCTATGAATATAGTGGAGCATGTGTCTTTATTGTATGCAGGGGAATCCTCTGGGTATATGCCCAGGAGAGGTATGACAGGGTCCTTTGGAAGTGTCATGCCCAATTTTCTGAGGAACCACCAGACTGATTTCCAGAGCAGTTGTTCCATCTTGCAATCCCACCAACAGTGGAGGAGTGATCCTTTCTCCACATACTCGCCAGTACCTCTTGTCTCCTGAGTTTTTAATCTTAGCCATTCTGACTGGTTTGAGGTGGAATCTCAGGCTTATTTTAATTTGCATTTCCCTGATGAATACTGATGTTGAACATCTCTTAAGGTGCTTCTCAGCCATCCGAATTTCTTCAAGTGAAAATTCTTTGTTTAGCTCTGTCTCCCAGATTTTTTTCTTTTTTTTTTAATTTTAAATTTTTTTATTTTCTATATTCTTTTTTTAAATTTTTTATTTTCTATATTCTATGTTTACATTCCAAAGGCTTTCCCCTTTCCCAGTTCCCCCCACCATACGTCCCATAATTCCTCTCCCCCAACCATTCCCCAATCATCCCCCCCCCATGATTTCTCTGTTCTGGGTCTACAAAACTGGATCCAAACTTTTCAGGCCCAGGGTCCTCTCCTTTCTTCTTCTAGGGAATCATTTGACTTGCTAATTGTGCCTTGAGTATTTAGGGCTTCTGGGCTCATTAATATCCACTTAGCAGTGATTGCATTTCATGTGTATTCTTTTGTGATTGGGTTAACTCACTTAAGATGATATTTTCCAGATCTAAACATTTAGCTACAAATTGCATGAATTCATTATTTCTAATTGCTGAGTAGTATTCCATTGTATAAATATAACATATTTTCTGTATCCATTCCTCCTTTAAGGGATATTTGGGCTCCTTCCAATTTCTGGCTATTATATATCCTTTGTTTACATTCTGAAGGCTTTCCCCTTTCCCAGTTTCCCCCACACCATATGTCCCATATGTCCTCTTCCTCTGCCCCAAAACCCCGCCTATTCCCCAATCACCACCCCACCATTTCCCTGCTCTATTCTGGTACTCTCCTACAAAACTGTACCCAGTTCTTTCAGGACCAGGGTCCTCTCCTTCCTTCTTCTTCGGAATCTTTTGACTTGCTAATTGTGCCTTGAGTATTCAGAGCTTCTGGGCTCATTAATATCCACTTATCAGTGATTGCATTTCATGTGTATTCTTTTGTGATTGGGTTAACTCACTTAGGATGATATTTTCCAGATCCAACCATTTGCCAACAAATTGCATGAACTCATTATTTTTAATTGCTGAGCAGTATTTCATTATATAAATATACCACATTTTCTGTATCTATTCTTCCTTTGAGGGACATCTGGGCTCCTTCCAACTTCTAGCTATTATAAATAAGGCTGCTATGAACATAGTGGAGCATGTGTCTTTATTGTATGCAGGGGAATCCTCTGGGTATATGCCCAGGAGTGGTATGACAGGGTCCTCTGGAAGTGTCATGTCCAGTTTTCTGAGGAACCACCAGACTGATTTCCAGAGCAGTTGTACCATCTTGCAATCCCACCAACAGTGTAGGAGTGTTCCTCTTTCTCTACATCCTCACCAGCACCTGTTGTCTCTTGAGTTTTTAATCTTAGCCATTCTGACTGGTGTGAGGTGGAATCTCAGGGTTGTTTTGATTTGAATTTCCCTGATGACTAATGATGTTGAACATCTCTTAAGGTGTTTCTCAGCCATCTGAATTTCTTCTGGTGAAAATTCTTTGTTTAGCTCTGTACCCCATTTTTTGATAGGGTTATCTGGTTCTTTGGGGTCTAACTTCTTGAGTTCTTTGTATATATTGGATATTAGCCCCCTGTTAGATGTAGGGTTGGTGATCTTTTCCCAATTTGTTGATGGCTGTTTTGTCCTTCTGATCATATCCTTTGCCTTACAGAAACTTTGTAATTTTATGAGGTCCCATTTGTCAATTCTGGATATTAGAGCATAAGCTATTGGTGTTCTGTTCAGAAACTTTCCCGCTGTGCCCATGTCCTCCAGGGTCTTCCCCAGTTTCTTTACTATTAGTTTCAGTGTGTCAGGTTTTATGTGGAGGTCCTTGATCCACTTGGAGTTGATCTTTGTACAAGGAGATAAGAAATAATTTGCATTCTTCTGCATGTTGACCTCCAGTTGAACCAGCACCATTTGTTGAAAAGGCTATCTTTTTTCCACTGGATGGTTGTGGCTCCTTTATCAAAGTCTGTGGGTTCATTTCTGGGACTTCAATTCTATTCCACTGGTCTACTTGCCTGTTGCTGTACCAATACCATGTAATTTTTAACACAGTTACTCTGTAGTACTGCTTCAGGTCAGGGACATTGATTCCCCCAGAAGTCCTTTTATTGTTGAGAATAGTTTTAGCTATCCTGTTTTTTTTTTTTGTTTTTTTTTTTTTTGTTTTTTTTTTTTTTGTTATTCCAGATGAATTGGAGAATTGCTCTTTCTAGATCTATGAAGAATTGATTTGGGATTTTGATGGGGATTTCATTGAATCTGTAGATTGCTTTTGGCAAGATGGACATTTTCACTATATTGATCCTCCCAATCCAAGAGCATGAAATATTTTTCCATTTCCTGAGGTCGTCTTTGATTTCTTTCTTCAAGGACTTGAAGTTCCCATCATACAGGTCTTTCACTTGTTTGGTTAGAGTCACACCAAGATACTTTATATTGTTTGGGGCTATTATGAAGGGTGTTATTTCCCTAACTTCTTTAACTTCTTTCTCAGTCTGCTTTTCGTTTGAGTACAGGAAGGCTACTGATTTGCTTGAGTTGATTTTAAAACCAGCTACTTTGCTGAAGTTGTTTATCAGCTGTAGGAGTTCTCTGGTGGAGTTTTTTTGGGTCACTTAAGTATATTATCATATCATCTGCAAATAGTGATAGTTTGACTTCTTCCTTTCCAATTTGTATCCCTTTGACTTCCTTATGTTGTCTAATTGCTCTCCCTAGAACTTCAAGTACTATATTGAAAAGATATGGAAAGAGAGTCCAACCTTGTCTAGTCCCTGATTTTAGTGGGATTGCTTCAAGTTTCTCTCCATTTATTTTGATGTTGGCTACAGTTTTGCTGTATATTGCTTATACTATATTTAGATATGGGCCTTGAATTCCTGATGTTTTTCTATATTCTTTGTTTACATTCCAAAGCCTTTCCCTTTCCCAGTTCCCCCCAACCATATGTCCCATAAGTCCTCTCCCCCCCCCAACTATTCTGAAATCACCCCCCTACCATTTCTCTGTTCTGGATCTACAAAACTAGATCCAATCTTTTCAGGCCCAGGGTCTTCTCCTTTCTTCTTCTTGGGAATCATTTGACTTGCTAATTGTGCCTTGAGTATTTAGGGCTTCTGGGCTCATTAATATCCACTTATCAGTGATTGCATTTCATGTGTATTCTTTTGTGATTGGGTTAACTCGCTTAGGTTGATATTTTCCAGGTCTAACCATTTACCTACAAATTGCATGAACTCATTATTTTTAATTGCTGAGTAGTATTCCATTGTATAAATATACCACATTTTCTGTATCCATTCCTCCTTTGAGGGACATCTGGGCTCCTTCCAATTTCTGGCTATTATAAACAAGGCTGCTATGAACATATTGGAGCATGTGTCTTTATTGTATGCAGGGGAATCCTCTGGGTATATGCCCAGGACTGGTATGCCAGGGTCCTCTGGAAGTGACATGCCCAATTTTCTGAGGAACCGCTAAACTGATTTCCAGAGTGGTTTTACCATTTTGTAATCCCACCAACAGTGGAAGAGTGTTCCTCTTTCACATCTTTGCCAGCACTTGTCTCTTGAGTTTTTAATCTTAGCCATTCTGACTGGTGTGAAGTGGAATCTCAGGTTTGTTTTGATTTGCATTTCCCTGATGACTAATGATGTTGAACAGCTCTTAAGGTTTTTCTAGGCTCACGAATTTCTTCTGGAGAAAATTCTTTGTTTAGCTCTGTACCCCATTTTTGATAGGGTTATTTGGTTCTTTGGGGTCTAACTTCTTGAGTTCTTTGTATATATTGGATATTAGCGCTCTGTCGGATATGGGGTTGGTGAAGATCTTTTCCCAATTTGTTGGTTGCCGTTTTGTCCTTCTGAAAGTGTCCTTTGCCTTACATAAACTTTGTAATTTTATGAGGTCCCATTTGTCAATTCTGGATATTAAAGCATATGCTATTGGTGTTTTGTTCAGGAAATTTTCCCTTGTGTCCCTGTCCTCCAGGGTCTTCCCCAGTTTCTTTTCTATTAGTTTCAGTGTATCTGCTTTTATATAGAGGTCCTTGATCCACTTGGAGTTGATCTTAGTACAAGGAGGTAAGAGTGGGTCAATTCACATTCTTCTGCATGTTGACCTCCAGTTGAACCAGCACCATTTGTTGAAAAGGCTATCTTTTTTTCCACTGGATGGTTGTAGTTCCTTTATCAAAGATCAAGTTACTGTAAGTCTATGGGTTCATTTCTGGGTCTTCAATTCTATTCCATTGATCTACTTGCCTGGTACTGTACCAATACCATGCAGTTTTTTAACACAATTGCTCTGGAGTACTTCTTGCGGTCATGGATATTGATTTCCCCAGAAGTCCTTTTATTGTTGAGAATAGTTTTAGCTATCCTGGGTTTTTTGTTATTCCAGATGAATTTAAGAATTGCTCTTTCTAGATCTATGAAGAATTGATTTGGGATTTTGATGGGAATTGCATTGAATCTGTAGATTGCTTTTGGCAAGATGGCCATTTCAACTATATTGATCCTGCCAATCCAAGATCATGAAATATTTTTCCATTTCCTGAGGTCTTCTTCCATTTCTTTCTTCAAGGACTTGAAGTTCCTGTCATACATATCTTTTATTGTTTTGTTAGAGTCACACCAAGATACATTATATTGTTTGTTGCTCTTGTGAAGTGTGTTGTTTCCCTAACTTCTTTCTCAGTCTGCTTGTCCTTTGAGTACAGGAAGGCTACTGATTTGATTGAGTTGATTTTATAACCAGCTATTTTGTTGAAGTTGTTTATCTGCTGTAGGAGTTCTCTGGTGGAGTTTTTTTGGGTTGCTTAAGTATACTATCATATCATCTGCAAAAAGTGAGTGTTCAACTTCTTCCTTTCCAATTTGTATCCATTTGACTTCCTTACATTGTCTAATTGCTCTTGCTAGAACTTCAAGTACTTACTATATTGAAAAGATATGGGGAGAGGGCAACCTTGTCTAGTCCCTGATTTTAGTGGGATTGCTTCAAGTTTCTTCCATTTATTTTGATGTTGGCTACTGGTTTGCTGTATATTGCTTTGATTATTTTTAGGTATGGGACTTGAATTCCTGTTCTTTCCAGGACTTTTAGCATGAAAGCTTGCTGAGTTTTGTCAAATGCTTTTTCAGCATCTAATGAGATGGCCATGTGGTTTTTTTTTCTTTTAGTTTGTTTATGTAGTGGATTACATTGATAGATTTCCATATATTGAACCATCCCTACATCCCTGGGATGAAGCCTACTTGATCATGGTGAATGATCATTTTGATGTGCGCTTAGATTCTGTTGGCAAGAATTTTTAGTATTTTTGCATCGATATTCATAAAGGAAATTGGCCTGTAGTTCTCTTTCTTTGTTGGATCTTTGTGTAGTTTTGGTATCAATGTAATTTTGGCTTCATACAATGAGTTGGGCAGTGTTCCTTCTGCTTCTATTTTGTGGAATAGTTTGAAGAGTATTGATGTTATGTCGCCTTTGAAGGTCTGATAGAATTCTGCACTAAAACCATCTGGTCCCATACTTTTTTGGTTGGAAGACTTCTATAACCCCTTCTATTTCTCTAGGGATTATGGGACTGTTTAGCTGATCTAATTCATTCTGATTTAATTTTGGTATTTGGAATCTGTCTAGGAAATTGTCCATTTCCTCCAGATTCTTCAGTTGTGTTCAGTATAGGCTTTTGTAGTAGGATCTGATGATTTTCTGAATTTCCTCAGTTTCTGTTGTTATAACCCCCTTTTCATTTCTAATTTTGTTAATTTGGATACTGTCTCTGTGTCCATTGCTTAGTCTGGCTAAGGTTTTATCTATCTTTTTGATTTTATAAAAGAACCAGCTCCTAGTTTTGTTGATTCTTTGTATGGTTCTCTTTGTTTCTACTTGATTGATATCAGCCCTGAGTTTGATGATTTCCTATCTTCTACTCCTCCTGGATGAAATAGCTTCTTTTTGTTCCAGGGCGTTCAGGTGTGCCATTAAGCTGCTAGTGTATGCTCTCTCCAGTTTCTTTTTGGAGGCAGTCAGGGCTATGAGTTTTCGTCTTAGCACTGCTTTCATTGTGTCCCATAGATTTGGGTAGGTTGTACCTTCATTTTCATTAAATTCTAAAAAGTCTTTGATTTCTTTCTTGACCAAGGTGTCATTGAGTAGAGTATTGTTCACTTTCCATGTGTATGTGGGCTTTCTGTTGTTTTTGTTGCTATTGAAGACCACTCTTACTCCATAGTGATCTGATAGGAGGCATGGGATTAGTTCGATTTTTTTGTATTTGTTGACATCTGTCTTGTGAAAAATGATATGATCGACTTTGGAGAAGGTACCCTGCGGTGCTGAGCAAAAGGTATATTCTTTTGCTTTAGGATGAAATGTTCTATATATATATATATCTTGAATCCAATTGGTCCAACGTTTCAATTAGTTTCACTGTGCCCTGTTTAGTTTTTGCCTTCTTGGTCGGTCTATATTGTGTTAGGTGCAAAGTGTGCTTTAAGCTTTAGTGAAGTGTTTTTTTTTTTTTTTTTTTTTTTTTTTTTTTAATGAGGGTACCCTTGCATTTGGAGCATAGATGTTCAATACTGAGAGTTCTTCTTGGTGGATTTTCCCTTTGACCAGCAAGAAGTGACCTTCCATGTCTCTTTTGATGACTTTAGGTTGAAAGTCAATTTTATCTGATATTAGAGTGGCTACTCCGACTTGTTTCCTGAGACCATTTGCTTGTAAAATTGTCTTCCAGCCTTTTACTGTAAGGTAATGTTTGTCTTTGACTCTGAGATGTGTTTCCTGTCTGCAACAAAATTTAGGATCCTGTTTCTGTATCCAGTCTGTTAATCTATATCTTTTTCTTGGGGAATTGAGCCCATTGATGTTAAGAGATATTAAGAAATAGTTATTATTAACTCCTGACATTTTTGAAATTATTTTTTATATTTGAGAGGTTATGTTCTTTTGGGTTTGATGAGAGGAGGTTTCTATCTTTCTTCTTCTGGGGTGTGTTTCCCTCCTTGTGTTGGTGTTTCTCCCTATTATTCTTTGTAGGGCTGGGTTTGTGGAAAGATATCATGCAAATTTGGTTTTTGTCATGGAATACTTTGGTTTCTCCATCTATGGTGATTGAGAGTTTTGCTGGGTATAGCAGTTTTGGCTGAAATTTGTGTTTTATTAGGGTCTGCATGATGTCTGCCTTGGATCTTCTAGCTTTCATGGTCTCAGATGTGACGTCTGGTGTAATTCTGATAGGTCTTCCTTTATATGTTACTTGGCCTTTTTCTCTTACTGCCTTTAATATTCTTTCTTTGCTTAGTACATTTGGGGTTTTGATTATTATGTGACAGGAGGTATTTCTGTTCTGGTCCAGTCTGTTTGGAGTTCTATCTCTCTCTTTAGGTTGGGGAAGTTTTCTTCCATAATTTTGTAGAAGATATTTGCTGGCCCTTTAAATTGTAAATCTTCACTCTCATCTATACCTATTATCCTTAGGTTTGGTCTTCTCATTGTGTCCTGCATTTCCTGGATGTTTTGGGTTATAAGCTTTTTGCATTTAGTGTTTTCTTTGACTGTTGAATCAATGGTTCCTATGGTATCTTCAACATCTGAGATTCTTTCTTCTATTTCTTGTATTCTATTGTTGATATTTGCATCTATGGCCCCTGATTTCTTCCCAAGGTTTTCTATCTCCAAAGTTGTCTCCCTTTGTGATTTCTTAGTTGTTTCAACTTCTGTGTTTAGATCCTGGATGGATTTGCTCAGATCTTTTGCTTGCTTTTTTGTCTTTTCATGTAATTCTAAAAATATGGAATGCTTCACGAATTTGCATGTCATGCTTGTACAGGTGTCATGCTAATCTTCTCTGTATCGTTCCAATTTTAGCATATGTGCTGCTGAAGGGAGCACGACCCCAACAATTATTAAGCTCATCAATTCTCAGATTCAGTTTTACAATATTGAAAATGGATCATAGCTATTTGACTGATATATCTTGAGAAGAATCATGTAATTTCCATGAATGGATGCCCAATTATTATGGTTTCTCTGTAACAGTATGTAAACTCAGATAATTTTTTCACATTTATTTGTTTATTTATTCAATTTACATCCTAATTGCAACCTCTACTCTCCTTCTAGTGCCCCCTGACATGGCCTCTCCCCCCACCCTCAACTCCCTTCACCACTAAGAAGGCTGAGATTTCCCCCCATGTCTCCAGGTACAAACCCACCCTGCTACCTGAAGGTACTGCAGGACTAGATATATATTTTTCCACTGAGGCCAAATAAGAAAGCCCAGTTGGCAGAACAGGAGCCGTCAGGCAACAGAGTCATGATAACCCACTGTTCAAGTTATTGGGGGACCCACATGAAGACCAAGCTATATGTCTGCTATATAAGTACTGGAGCCAAAACTGCAATTTTATTTTTTCTTGATGTGTTGCTAGAATAAATAATTTGGATGAATAATTGGAGATTTCAGAAAACAAGCAAAAATACAAAGACACACCAAATTGGCAAAAACATTATTACAGGAGTACCTCTTGTACTGAGAATATTCTTTAGAATTCTTTAGAATTCAATTTAGAATTGACTTTAGTAGTATCATATAGCAAGGTGTAAGAAAATACTTATTTCATTTTTCTTTGTTGGGGTAAAACAACATTTCAATAACAACTATTGAAACAACTATTGATCTAGTTACTTTTCTATTGCAATGCTAAGACACTATGATCATGAAGGAATGTATTTTGCTTAATGTTTTAGAAGGTGAGTCCATGACCATAATGGCAGGATGTATGGCAGCAAAAAGGTGAGCCTGGTGCTGCTGCTGGGGGAGTAGCTTAGAACTTTCATCTGATCCACAAGAACAAGAAAGAGAGTTAATTAGGAATAGAATGGACTTTTGAATTCTCAAAGCCGACTCCCAACTGTCATACATCTTTCAGGAAGGGTATAGTACCTAATCATTTCCTATATCCTAGCACTTGGGCTAGAATATTCAAATACATGAGTCTATGGGGGTCATTCTGATTCAGTCTACCACAGTAACTCTACCCTCCAAATTTGTCATGAATTCAATTATCCATTTGTTTTTAAATTCATATTTTTCCATGTCACCTTGTAATTGCGATGCCAACTTTGCAAGACCCATTGGGGTAAAGATGGGATCTATGTACCGTTCCTTTTTGTCACTTAAATAAATATGAGTTGGTGTATTTCCTTACTCAAAGGAAAATTGGAATCATTAAGACTCAAAATAAATGCAGGTCAGACTACATCTTAAAGCTATTTTATACTAAATCACGGCATTATTAAGAACTTTAATTACCATTTTATAATTCTACTGAGTATGAGTTCTACCGGTAGCCACTGAATAGCCTTCTAAGAGTCAAAAGCATGATACTTAATTTCTCATTGAAGTAACAAAGCACACACAGAAAGCATTTGCAGAGAATTATGTCATTTTCCTCTTTTTTCTTTAAACTTTAATACAGAGTTGGTTGTTACTAAAGATATTAGAATATAGTCTAAGCATGATAGTTAAGAGAAAAGACACATTCACACAGAAAGACACCTGTGAAACATGGGGGTGTCTCTTAGCAAGAGTTCCTGATTTCTATTTTTTTAATGAAGAAAAACCAGTGATCTTATTTTACTATGAACTATGAGACTAAGTTATCCATAATTTATGATTTATACTCCATTACAAGTATGACTTGTCAACTATGGTGAGTAGCTGAGATACATTCTTTAAGAATATTTTCTTCTTGTCTTCACAGAAGGGATGTGTGCACATTCCTCTGATTCAACTATTTTAGAGGCTCAATGCGTTTCAGCAGCTACCATGTCTTTGCTTTTTTTCCATCCTGGGTACTGACATTAAGGTCTCAAAGGTGCTAAGGAAGCATTCTGCCACTGAGGTACATTCTCTACTTGTTCTTCCGAAATTTTAGATCTCACCATTATTTATAATGGGTCTATGCTAAATTAATAGCTTCCTCTTTCATCTCTATTTGTGCCTCATATTGAACTGATGGTTTTAAATAACCAGTTCTTTGTAGATAAATGAGAATTAAAAATATGTGTGAGAAAATCTGGGAAATAATAATAGAATGATACATTGAAGGTATATCAGGAAATCATCAACTTGAAATCGTAACTGTGAATTAAATCTCAGAGTGTACTGAAAGTGTTCTGCAAGGATGATTTTGAACAATACCCATTGTATAAAACACAGCATTATTTCCGGATTGTGCCTATTAAACATACATCTACATTGGTTTGAGACAGGAATGGTCTGAACAATCATTTCATGAGGGAAACAACGTACTTCAGGGAAATTATGCAAGTTTTCTTACTTTATATATAACAGTGTCGCCAGACCTCGGATTATGGTTTTACTAAGAGATTCTACTTCTACAACATTTTGGAAAATAGAGTAGAAAAATATGTACCTGTATGTCTCAGAAATGAACTTCCAAATAACTTAAATATTAACACCTATGTATTCATGTTTAATAATGTGTATTATAATAGCTTAATATTACTCTAAAGTTAAAATTAATCTCTCAAAGGATACATTTTTCACGTACAAATTCAAGAATTTAACTGTTATAAATTAGTAATTGATTATATAGACTAATTTATTATATTAAATAATTAAGATAAAGCTACACAAGTGTTATTAGCATGTAAAATTTGATTGTGAATTTGAATTATTTGTGTGAACATGACAAGATGAATGGTGAAAATAAATTGTAGTTTGTTTGTTCCTGCTGGGCATTTGTATCTGTGGGGACACAAAATCATGATTTTGTTTCTGGGAGTTCAAATATATCAACTAGCATTTTCTCTCAACCTTACTTATAAGGGAAACAGTGGTAAAAATTTTTACACAGTTGGAAATGTATTAGATTGCGCTTAATGAAAATAGCCCCACCATTCCCAGCCCTTTACCACATTCCCACCGCCACTTCTCATGTCATGAAGCAATTTTTCTGCTTGTAAGCATCTCTCATTATGTTATGTTTGGTTTTCTGGGAAATATAACTACCAAGGGCCAGGCAGGAGGAAGGACAAATGGTCTTAGAGCCCATGGAATGCAACTCATTGGCTAGCACAGTAACTACAGTGTTTTCCTGAGACAGGAATAGTCCAGAGAACTGCATGTTCTGAGGAGTTCATGCTATTATGGAGTTTTGCTCTGCTGTTGCCTTCACATCCCTTTAAATCTAAGAATTGTATGAAAACCCTAAAGGGGCTAGGGGGCTTCCAGCCCCTCACTGGGTGATATCATTGGCACTCACAGTAATAGTGCTTGATCTCTTTTAGGCATTGCTGCTGGAGCAGATTCATAATTCAATCACTATCCCAGGAAACAACTTAGGAATGTATATAGTCAGCAATGACCACCAAACTTAGAAACTATTTTGAAAAATAAAACTGCTAATGAAGCTATGTTAAGATGTTTTTGCTACTGGCTCTAATACAGAAAATTTTAGAGAACAATTTGAAATTCAGAAAGGATTCGATTAATACTCAATCTAGGTACTGTTTAAGGTCAAGGAGCAAGAACCGTGGCAGCCCTGGCTGACATGACTCTCACTGAGGCTGGACTGGTGATTTATTTCTTATACACATTTTTTTTGCAATCAGCCTCCTGATAGGATTTAATAAAAATTGATGTTGAATAGGCATGCATTCTGCAGATTAAAATAGATATAACTAATTTTTATATAAAAGTTTAGATTTGTGATTCTTTTGAGATTCTTATAAGATTAATTTTAAAGATAAGTAATGAAATAATTAATCCAATCTTTGTAACTGCAAATCCCTGCCTGCAAGTAAGAGAAACTGGCTGAGAAAACTATGCTTGCTCACATTTTGTTAATCTATAACCAATTGCTTAGTTAAGAAGATGCTTAGGTTCTTGTGAATAATTTGTTTTCTTTACCTGTACTATATAATGTTTGTTCTTTTAAAGGTGTTGGGGAAAATACTGTTATTTTTTCATAGTCATTCACTAGAAAAAAAACCTGGAAAATCATCATTGCAATTTTGTGCTGATTGAAAGATGCTGGTGAAATATATAAATTATTGGAGAAAAAATGGGGTCGTTGGAGCCTTGTTCCATCCATCAAATCTAAATGTGTGTATATATGTAAAGCTTGTATGCTGTGTGTTGGAACTTTGTTCCCTCCAAGTTCTAGGTATGTATGTATTTGTGTATATGTACATATGTGCATATATGTGTATTGTAAAATCCTTGGAGCATGCTTTCTTAATCCTTGCTCTATCCATTCCATGTGTGAATATGTTTACCTCTGTCCATCCATCTTTCTGTCTTTCTGTATCTATGTACACATTTACATATGTTTATATGCACATATGTATGTATTTGAATGTATGAAGTTGTTGGAGTCTGCCTTTTGTTTCAACCACTCAGTGTGTGTGTGTGTGTGTGTGTGTGTGTGTGTGTGTACAAGTTTCTCTCTTCCCTTTTTTTTCTTACATTCCAATTAGAGGTAAAAGAGTTCAGTTTTTCTTGACCAGAGGGAGTGCCAGGCCCAGTGAATAAAGCTTTCTTCTCACAGAGAAAAGTCTGCTATATCATTTCTCTAATCTCTGGTTGTAGTATTCTATGCAGCATCTCTGTTGGATAGTATTGCATACTAAGCAGCCCTTGTCAATCATTAGCTGGACTGACCCCTGTCAGTCCTCTTATAGTGATGACTCTCCTCAGCTGCTTTCAGCACTGACTCAAATCACCGATGCCATGTCTTACTGCCTTGGTTTACCTCTTGGATGCGAAAACAGGTCTTTGACATCCTTGATATTATTTGGCATTTAAAATCTTTTCAAATCTGTGAAGAAATGGCATTTGCATTATACTCCCAAGGTTTCAAGACTGATTTAGTAAGGAAACAACTTTGTTAATAAAACACCATCCATGTATTTTCTGTCTCATACTTTCTTTTTCTCTGAGATTGATGTTTTGAATGCTGAAGTCAAAATGCCTAAAAGATGACTTTATAGAGAGAATTTGGCTTACTATAGATATGACACCCCTTCTTTATCTTTAAATGTTTGCCAATCATCAAAATATGGATTTAATTCTGAACTTGATATCTGAAAGTCTTTCTCATTGCTCTACAGCATTTTTTTAATTCTCTCAATTGAAGGAAGTATTTTTCCATGCAATCCTTAGTTACATTTCTGACTGTGTAAGCATATATATATATATATGTATATGTATATATATATATATATACATATACATATATATATATTTCAGATTATCTTTTATTAGAGTCTTTGTTGTATGTTGGATGGTATTATATACTAAGAAAATGGTTAAGGAAAAAAATTGATGAGTAAATGCTATTGGAGTGGTGGGGATTCCCATGGGGAAATATTGAACTTGTGTTATTGAACTTGTAATATTGAAGTGTATTGTTAGAAACTTTGAGCAAAGTGGTGGTATTTAGGGGCTTGTGGTGAACCATATTGACTAGGTTTGCCTATAACCATGACTTATTTATAATCAATTTTTGGGTAATATCTGTAAGTCGCAGATCACTTTGAATAAATAACCTTGTCGGGTTCCTATAGCTCATGGCAGTGTTACTCACTGGAATAGAACTAAACTCATAAAAATAAGTGTTCTGCTTTTGTATAATAGTACTAAGTTGCAAGATTCAGCAAAGGCACACAAGTATGATTAAAACATTCATGTATTGTTAAAGCTACTGTATAATCTTCAGCAAGATCAATGGCCAAGATGTCCTCATATTCTTGCAAAGTAAGAAGCTTTAGTAGGTGCTAGCTCATGTATTCCTAGCAAGCAAACACTGGGCATTCATATGGATGGTTTTGAATATACTTTGGATGACTTATGATGTATCATGTTGCAAGTTGAACTTGAAAAAGTTAAACTTGAACTCACTTGTATTAAGTGAGTACAGTGAGTTAAGAAAGTGGGCTGAGGAAGCCCATACGTAGTGCCCATCCATTGCCTCTGCTTTACTTTCTGCCTCATTGTTTCTTCTTTCACTTTTCTATTGATTTCCCTTAGGGCTAGATAACAGCCTTCAGAAAATTAAATACTTTCTCTAAATAGTGAGGTTTGGTCCATTTATTACCACAGCAATAATAACCTATAAAAAAAAGACTATATGTGAATGTAACAATGGGCTTGAAGACAACCCTCATTACACTCGTCTAAAATTTTCTACACAAAGCCTTTTGTTTATATTGCATCAGTAGGTAAAGTACATATTCATTTCCTTGAGTTAGTACTAAAAAGCAATACATAATGAATATTTATGGAATATTCACAAAGAAAATAAGTACCGATAAAAGAAAAAATGATGACACAAAAATTATTCAATGATATCTGTTAAGAGGAGGCAGTATATTCACATATATATCACATATAGTGATAATAATAATAATAATAATAATAATAATCAACACCTACCAAAATTACTTTCTTAGGGATAGGTTGGTTTTTTGTTTGTTTGTTTGTTTGTTTGTTTGTTTTTTTAGAATCCAGTGGGAGTTTGGCATAATATTTTATTATTGAGTTAAGTTTTTTGGTGAGACATGAAGAAGTATCTACTTACTTCTGATAGGACACCAAAAATAAAGTACTTCTAAGAATAGCTCATTGAGTCAGTTATTCTGCTGAACTTGTCTTCAGAGGTGTTCATGATCCCCTCCATTGCTGCATATGTGTGTGTGTGTGTGTGTGTGTGTGTGTGTGTGTGTGAGAGAGAGAGAGAGAGAGAGAGAGAGAGAGAGAGAGAGAGAGAGATGAGTCTATATCATCACATGTGATGTCTTAAATATGATTTCCATTTCTTTGAAGAGATGCCATGACCAAGGCAATTCATACACTGTACAACCTATAACTGTGGCTTTCTTGCAGTTGTAGGGGTTTAGTCCATTAGCTTCATGGCAGGAGGCATGCCAGCATTCAGTCAGGTATGGTCCTGGAAAAGGAACTAAAAGCATCTAGAAAGAGAGCGTCTTCCATGAAGATTAAAGAAAGGTCTCAAAGCCCATCCTTATGATGATACACTTTCTCCAACAAGGATACATCTACTCCAACAAGGCTGTACATCCTAATAGCACCATTTTCAGTATCAATCATATTCAAACCACCACATGTGATTATCCACAGAAGCTGAATTATGGATTTTCACATTTATTTACATTTTTATCTCATATACACTCTAGCAACCCTTACAAAAAACATATGCAACTTGGATGAACAATGGTCTCAGGGCTAGAATTTCAGGGACAGGTCCGATGACCTCTTTATTATCTATAATTATTGGAAAGTTAACTATTCATCATTATCACCCATCATCAAAGGGCCATGACTTATTTAGTTGTAATCATGATAATGACATAATTTCTATTTCACCATGTTTATGGCATGGTCACAGCCCATTGCACTGACACACATGATTATTTTTTTTTGCACTTGGATACTATACCTTTTCATGCCACTAAATCACTATTATGTCTAGTCAACATCAAATACTGGATTAAAGTTTTCTTTTCTGAGACTATATTAGAACATCTATATAATACAGTTCTCATTTTATATGAGACATGAGATAGATTATTCTTTGGTTCAATAAACTTAAATTGCTCAAACATAGATCATCATTGCCCTAGGTTATACGTTCAATTGAGAAACCATTTTCACATAGATTATATGGCTATAAAACAAGCATGTAATAGGGAATTTTATAATTTCACATGTGGGAATATTACGCAGACAGGTTATAGCAATGTGGACCTACCATCTTTTTTAAAGTTCACATGCATATGGCCTCAGAAATAATTAACACAGGTTTGAAGTATAATATATATTCAGGCAATTATCCCTTCAAATTTTGTAGCATAGGAGGTTTTTAGAATTATTTTGTTTGAATTCTGTCATTAAAAAAACATGGTAAAGATTATTTTTGATTTCAGGGCCTCCTTTTATTGAAAACAGATTACTTTCATAATAAAATTATATGCTAGATAATATAATATATATGATAGAACAAAATCTACCATACCTATGTTGTAGAAGAAAACTCAACACAAAGAAAACATCCAGAGCTTGCCTTGGGTCACTGCAGACGGCTGACAGCTGGGGTCAGGAGCATGGACAGAGACCTACTCTAACACCGACTACCCTGTCAGGCTCTTGCCTGCACCCAGTGCCAGAGCAGCTTGGCAGGGGGTCTGTGCACTGACAGCTGGGAGGCTGTCGCTGTCCACTGGGGGCCAGCTCTCTAGGCTTGCAGCGAGGCCACCATCTTGCCTTGGGTCACTGCGGGCAGTTGGCGGCTGGGGCCAGGTACGTGGAAAGAGCCCTAGCCTAACATCAACTACCCTGTCAGGCTCTTGCCTGCACCCAGAGCCAGAGCAGCTCGGTGGGAGGTCTCTGCACCAATGCACGTGGGAACCAACAGGCTCATGGTTCTGTGCCTGGAGTATGGCCAGAGGCCAACATCTTGCCTCTGGGCACCACAGACAGCTAACCATACAGAACCCTGTGGACGGGGAGTGTCACCAACTAGGCTCCAGCAGTCCAACCAGGGAACCGCTGGTCCAGCAGGGAATCCCACGGCTAGACAGAACCCCAAAACCCGCCACCATCTTGGAGCTGGGGGCCTGAACAGGTCACCATAGAGAACCAACAGAGGAGCCCAGGTCACTGTAAAGATCTAACAAACGAGCCCAGATCGGTGGAAAAAAAGATCTGATTCTTAAGAGCTGGTATATAGGCAGGCCAGGGGGGAGAAGGCAGGAGGCCAATTGCACTTCCAGCAGCAAGCCGGGGGAAGACTTAGGCCCAGCCCAGCAGAGCTAAGGAGGTAATTTGGAGCCCAGTAGAGGAAAACTTCTTGTTTCCACCTCGGAAGCACGAATGCCCTCTACAACAGCAGCACCAAATGCCAGGCTTACAGGAGCTTCAAATACCAGCCAGTAACAACAAGACGAACTAACTCCAGAGATAAACAGATGGCATTAGGCAAATGTAGGTATGTTACTAACAGAAATCAAGGCAATGTGGCAGCATCTGAACCCAATTTGCCAACCACAGCAAGCCCTGGATACTACAACACACTAGAAAAACAAGAGTAGGATTTAAAAGCACTGGTAATGATGCTGCTAGAGAAACACAAAAAAGACATAAACAAATCTATTAAAGAAATGCAGGGGAACATCAATAGGGTAGAAGCCCTTACAATGCAAACACAAAAATCACATAAGGAATTCCAGGAGAATATGGCTCAACAGACAGAAGCCAATAAAGAAGAAATGAAAATATCACTTAAAGAAATGCAGGAGAAATTGAGTCAACAGGTAGAAGTCATGAAAAAGGAAACAAAAATCTCTTAAATAATTGCAAGAAAACACAAACAAACAAGTGAAGGAACTAAGCAAAACCATCCAAGATCTGAACACAGAGATAGAAAGAACTAAGAAATGACAAAGGGAGATAACTTTGGAGATAGAAAACCTTGGGAAGAAATCAGGGGTTGTAGATGCAAATATCAACAACAGAATACAAGAGATAGAAGTAAGAATCTCAAATGCTGAAGATACCATAGTAACCATTGACTCCACAATCAAAGAAAACACAAAATGCAAAAGGCTTGTAACCCAAAACATCCAGGAAATCCAGGACACAATGAGAAGACCAAACCTAAGGATTATAGGGACAGATGAGAGTGAAGATCTACAATTTAAAGGACCAGCAAATATCTTCAACAAAATTATGGAAGAAAACTTCCCTAACCTAAAGAGAGAGATGCTCAAGAATATGCAAGAAGCTTACAGAACTCCAAATAGACTGGACCAGAACAGAAATACCTCCCATCACATAATAATCAAAACCCCAAACATACTAAAAAAAATAAAAAAGAAAGAATATTAAAGGCAGTAAGAGAAAAAGGCCAAGTAACATAAAAAGGAAGACCTATCAGAATCACACAGGACTTCTCACCAGAGACCATGAAAGCTAGAAGATCCTGGGCAGAACTCATGCAGACTCTAAGAGAACACAAATTTCACCCAAGACTACTATACACAGCAAAACTCTCAATAAATATAGATGGAGAAATCAAAATATTCCATGACAAGACCAAATTTACACAATGTCTTTCCACTAACACAGCTCTACAAAGGATAATAGGATAAAAACTCCAACACAAGGAGGGAAACTACACCCTGGAAAAAGCAAGATAGTAACCGTCTTCCATCAAACTCAAAAGAAGATAACCCCTCAAAAACAAAAATAACATCAAAAATGACAGGAAGAAATAATCACTATTCCTTAATAACTCTTAATATCAATGGACTCAATTCCCCAATAAAAAGATATAGACTAACAGACTGGATACAGAAACAGGACCCTACATTTGACTACATACAGGAAACACACCTCAGGGTCAAAGATAAACACTACCTTAGAGTAAAAGGCTGAAAGACAATTTTACAAGCAAATGATTTCAGGACACAAGCTGGAATAGCCATTCTAATATCAGATAAAATTGACTTTCAACCTAAAATCATCAAAAGAGATACAAAAGGTCACTTCTTGCTGGTCAAAGGAAAAACCCACGAAGAAGAACTCACAATTCTAAACATCTATGCTCCAAATGCAAGGGCAACCTTATTCATAAAAGAAACTCTACGAAAGCTCAAAGCATACATTGCACCTAACACAATAATTGTGGGAGCCCTCAAAACTACTATCCTCAATGGACCGATCAGGAAAACAGAAACTAAACATGGACACAGGGAAACTCATTGAAACTTTGGATCAATTGGATTTAACAGATTATATATAGAACACTTCACCCTAAAACAAAAGACTATATATATTTCTCAGCACCTCATGGTACCTTCTCCAAAATAGACCATAAAATTGGTCATAAGACAGACCTCAACAAATATAAGAAGATCGAACTAATCACATGCCTCCTATCAGATCACCACAGAGTAAGAGTGGTCTTCAGTAGTAACAAAAACAACAGAAAATCCTCATACACATGGAGGCTGAATAATATTCTATTCAATGATACCTTAGTCAAGGAAGAAATAAAGAAATAAATCAAAGACTTTTTAAATGTAATGAAAATGAAGGCACAACATACCCCAATCTATGGGACACAATGAAAGCAGTGCTAAGAGGAAATCTCATAGCCCTGAGTACCTCCAAAAAGAAATGGAAGAGAGCATATACTAGCAACGTAATGGCACACCTGAAAGCTCTGGAACAAAAAGGAGCTATTTCACCCAGGAGGAGTAGAAGACAGGAAATTATCAAACTCAGGACTGAAATCAATCAAGTAGAAACAAGGAGAACCATACAAAGAATCAACAAAAGTAGGAGCTGGTTCTTTGAGAAAATCAACAAGATAGATAAACCCTTAACAAGATTTACCAAAGGGCACAGAGACAGTATTCAAATTAACAAAATTAGAAATGAAAAGGGAGATATAACAACAGAAACTGAGGAAATTCAAAAAATCATCAGATCCTACTGCAAAAGCCTATACTCAAAACAACTGGAGAATCTGGAGGAAATGGACAATTTCCTAGACATATACCAAATACCAAAATTAAATCAGGATCAAATAGATCATCTAAACAGTCCCATAAATCCCAAAGAGATAGAAGGGGTCATAGAAAGTCTTCCAACCAAAAAAAGCACAGGACCAGATGGTTTTAGTACAGAATTCTATCAGACCTTCAAACAAGACCTAATACCAATACTCTTCAAACTGTTCCACAAAATAGAAACAGAAGGAACACTACCCAACTCATTCTATGAAGCCACAATTACCCTGGTACCAAAACCACACAAAGATCCAACTAAGAAGGAGATTTTCAGACCAATCTCCCTTATGAACGTCAATGCAAAAGTACTCAATAAAATTCTTGCCAACCGAATCCAAGAGCACATCAACACAATCATTCACCATGATCAAGTTGGCTTCATCACAGGGATGCAGGGATGGTTCAATATACAGAAATCCACCACATTAATCCACTACATAAAAAAACACTCCTCCACTGCTGGTGGGACTGCAAGCTGGTACAACCACTCTGGAAATGAGTTTGGCAGTTCCTCAGAAAACTGGACATGATACTGATGGAGGACCCAGCCATACCACTCCTGGGCATATACCCAGAAGATTCCACAGCATGCAATAAGGATACATGCTCCACTATGTTCATAGCAGCCTTATTTCTAAGAGCCAGAAGCTGGAAAGAATACAGATGTCTCTCAATAGAGGAATGGATACAAAAATATGGTATGTATACATAATGGAGTACTCTTCAGCCATTAGAAACAATGAATGTTGAAATTCTTAGACAAATGGATGGAGCTGGAGAACATCATACTAAGTGAGGTAACCCATTCAAATGAATACCCCTGGTATCCACTCACTAATATGTGGATATTAGCTTAGAATCTTGGAATACCAAAGACACAATCCACATACTAAATGATTTTCGATAAGAAGGAAGGAGTGGACCCTGGTTCTGGAAAGGCTCAATGCATCAGTGTAGGGGAATACCAGAACATGGGGAGGGAAAAGTTCATGTGGTACCTTTAGGGGGTGGGGAACCAGGAAAAGGGAAATGAAATGTAAATAAAGAATATATCCCATTTAAAAAAAAAAGGTATCATGGGAATATTGTTTATTCTTTTAATGATTATGTTCTAATTATAGGTATTTTTATACATGTGATGATCATATAAGAAGGAAAGAGTGAATCCTGGTTCTGTAAAGGCTCCAAGCATCAGTGTAGGGGAATAACAGAACAGGGAAGTGGGAAGGGGTCGATGGGGGAACATGGGGAGGGAAAAGGGCATGTGGGACCTTTGGGGGGCAGGGAACCAGAAAAGGGGAAATGAATTGTAAATATAGTATATATCCAATAAAAAAGAAAGAAATTTTAAAAAAGAAAAGAAATCATCCAAAGAGAAGGCACGAGTATTAGAGATGTACCTGTCAACACACTCAATAATCCCATAAAATTGCTAAGAGTAATATATAATCAGAGGATGGGATACAGATCAATTTAGGCCTGTGCATCCTGCTTTATTCTCCTTGAATTCATAGGAATTTTGCTTATGTTGATTTAGAGTGTCTTTTTTTCATGGTGTCCTACATTCTCTCTGGTTCTTACACTGTTTGCCCTCCTTTTCTGAGGAATTGATTAAGCTCTGAGGGAATGAATTTGATTAAAAGAATGCATTTAGGAATGAATGTTCCAAAGTCTCTTTCTGTCTGTGTAATATCTGATTGTGGATCTCTTTATTTGTTGCCATTTGCTATGGAAGGATCTTCCCTGAATGATGACTGAAAATGGTCCTGATCTATGAATATAGCAGAACACTATTAGATGTTATTTTATTGCCAATTGATTTTAAAAAATGACCAGACATATTTATTTTTATCCTTAGTACCTGAGTTACCTAATCTGCAGTTTTTGATCATTCAAGCAATGTAGTTTAGGGAATCCATCTCAAGAAATGGGCCTTAAGTCAAGTCATTTATTTGTTGGCACCTTTCACAAGCTTTGTGCCATAATTGCCCTAGAATATCTGGCTGAACAAAGGATTTTTGGCTGACTTGTTGTTTACACTTTCTTTCTCCAGAGTAGCTTTCTTAACTAAAGACACTAGAAAAACAAGTCAGATGCTTCATGTGGACATGCACATGCCTTCTCTATGTTCAAGGAATTTTGTAGGTGATATCTTTACCAATGGTGGCTTACTGTTACTTTGTAGAGTGCAACCTATTGTCTTGAAAACAGACTGGGTTGTTTTGTGATACCTGTAGGAATTCCTTTGCCCAACACTCAATTATATGCATCCCAAACCGGGCACCAGAAACTTCATTTGGTGCCAAGTAGTAGGTTTCTATACTGCTTGTATTATTTAGGGTTTAATTGCTGTGAGGAGACACAATAACCAATACAGCTTTTATAAAGAAAAACAAAGATTTGTGGCTGTCTTAGTTTTAGATGTTTAGTCTATCATCATCATGTTAAAAAATATGGCAGCATGCAGGCAGGCATGGGGCTAGAGGAGCTGAGAATTCTACATCTTGATCCACGTGCAACAGAAGATTATTTTACACTGGCCATAGTTTAAGCATATGAGAGCTCAATCCTGCCTTCACAGTGACACACTCACTCTAAGTCTACATGTCCTATTACTGCTACTCCCTATGGGCTAATCTTTCAAACACATGAGTCTTTGGAGATTGCACCTATTCAAACTTCCAGGCTGCTTCTCTTATGTCTCTTAATTTTAGCTGTCTCTCCCATTTACCCTCCCTCACCTACTTCTCCACTCTCCTTACCCACTTGACATTGATATGCCCGTTACCCCTAATATATACCCATAATTATCTATTTTATTCACCTTTCCTAAGAAGATTTGTCTGTCCTCTGTTCCCTTACTATATACCTATATCGTGTGGTTCTTCATATTTTAGTATGATCAACATTGACTTAAAATCTAATATCTACATTTAAAAGAATACCTACCACATTTGTCTTTATGTGCCTGGGATAAAAATCAGAACAATTTATCTATCCATTATTCTGTGAATTTTATGATTTCATTTTTGAAAAATTTTAAGCAAGTATCTGTGTTAGAATGAAGCGTCCTTTAGATGTATGCCTAAAGAAAGTTATAGCTGGATCTTGAGATATATTTTTTCTCATTTTTCTAAGGGACTGCTACACTGATTTCCATAGTATCTGTACAACATTTTACTCCAACAAGCAATGAATGAGCCTTTTTACTTTATATTCTTTCCAGCACAAGATGTCACTTATACTATTCATCATAGCCATTCTGACAGGTGTAAGATAAAAGCACAAAGTAGTTTTGAATTGCATTTCCCTGATGGCTATGGGCGATGACCATTTCTTTGTTTCTTAGCTATTTGAGTTTCCTGTATTAAAAACTCACTCTTAAGATATTTTAACAATTTTTAGTTGTTTCTACTTCTGTTTTTAGTGCCTGGATGGATGTGCTCAGATCTTTCGCTTGCTTGATTGTGTTTTCATGTATTTCTTTGATAGATTTTTGTGTTTCCTCTTTCATAGCTTCTACTTGTTGGCCCACGTTCTTCTGTATTTCTTTAAGTGATTTTTGTCTTTCCTCCTTATTGTCTTCTTCTTTTTGATCCATCTTCTCCTGCATTTCTTGAAGTGATTTTTGTATTTGCCTTGTAAAGGCTTCTAACTTTTGATCCATTTTCTCTTCTATTTCTTTACGAGATTTTTCTATGTGTTCAGCTACCAGCATCCTGACCAGTGATTTTATATCCAAGTCTTGTTTTTCTGGTGTTTTGGGGTATCCAGGGCTTCCTGTTGTTGGCGAACTGGGTTCAGATGCTGTCATGTTGCCTTGATTTCTGTTAGTGACATTCCTTCGTTTACCTTTTGCCATCTGGTTATTTCTGGTGTTAGTTGACCTTGTTGTCACTGGCTGGTGTTTGAATCTCCTGTGAGGCTGAGCTTACCTGTTGTTTCTCTACTGGTGGTTATGTGTGATTGCTGCTCAACCGGATCACGAGCTGGCTGCCACCCGCTGACTTTGTGCACGGCCTGAGGTCTCCGGGAAGTGTGGGGGGGGTGCAGCAGAGCCTCGGCAGGTGCTGCTGGGCCTGCCTAGTAGCGAGAGCTTAGCAGATCCCCCCACGTGGTAGCCCCTGATGGAATCTGTCTACCTGTTCCTTTCCAGCTGTGTTCTGGTTGCAGTATGGAGGCCTGCCGCTATCGCTGGTCCGGGCTCCTGGGGAGCTGGGTGGTGCCGGTTGCCTCGGTGCACGGCCTAAGCTCGCAGGGACGTGCTGCAGATCCTAGGCGCCTGGGCCCGCCTGTGGGCGAGAGCTTAGCAGCTCTCCCTGCTCTAGCCCCAGGCGGAGTCTCTATCTGCACCTTTCCAGCTGTATCCTGGTTGCAATATGGAGGCCTGCCACTATAGCTGGTCCTCACTCTTCTTAATAAACAAGAATTGTTGCTTATCCTGGTTCTGTGGGCAGGTTTTGAGCACCTGGCAAGCTGGCTAGGTCTGGCTGACCTGCTACCGGCTGGATGGGATGCTGCAGACAAGATGGCACTGCCTGCAGGGGGTTTGGGGTCTGGCCTGCGAGCACAGAGCGCAGGCACGGCCGCTGTATTCCAAACCGCTAGGCTGTGCGCAGTTCCTGCCCCAGACCTGAGTCCCCGGAGGTCTTAAACTCGGGCTGTCTCTGGTACCTGGTTCCGCTGGCAGGGTCTCAGCACCTGGCAGGCTGGCTATGTATGGCTGACCTGCTACTGGCTGGATGGGATGCTGCAGACAAGATGGCGCTGCCTGCAGGGGGTTCTGGGGTCTGGCCTGCGAGCACAGGGCTCAGGCACGGCCGCTGAACTCCAAACCGCTAGGCTGTGCGCAGTTCCTGCCCCAGACCTGAGTCCCTGGAGGTCTTAAACTCGCCGGCAGGGTCTCAGCACCTGACAGGTTGGCTAGGTATGGCTGATCCGCTGGGAAAGGGGAAAGCCTTTGGAATGTAAACATAGAATATAGAAAATAAAATTAAAAAAAAAGTGTAAAAAAAAAAAGATATTTTAACAATTTTTAAAAATTGGGTTATTTGTTCTTAATTTTATTTAAATCTTTTGAGTTTTTTTTATAAATTTTGGATATTAGTTCTTTGACAGATGTGTAGTAACAACTGTTGCTAAACATAATTTTTTTGTTCTAGTCTCAAGGACAGTTTTATTTGCCATGGAAACAACTTTCAGTTTCATGTATTCTTATTTGTTATTTGTTGACCTTAGTGCCTGCCCTAATGGTGTTCCTTTCAGAAAGTCTTCTCCTGTAGCAATGACTTCAAGGCAATTCTCCACTTTTTCTTTTATCAGGTTCAGTGTAACTGTTATTATTTTCACATCTTTGATTCATTTGCATTTGAGTTTTGTGAAGGGGGAAAATATTGATCTATGTGAACTATTTTACTTGAAATTACTCAGTTTGACTAGCACGACAGTTAAAGATACTGTTCCTGTTCTGATATGAGTTTCTATAGTTTATATCAAACATTAGGTTTCTATAGGCATATGAATTTACATCTCTGTCGTCAATTCAGTAACATCGATCAAGAAGTGTATTTTTGTGCCAACACCATACTGTTTTTATTACTGTATCTTTGTAGTACAACTTGAAATTGTGAATGGTGATAACATATTTTATTATTGAAAGTTTTTGACTTTATGTCTTTTATGAAATCACCTGGTATAAATATTTATTCATTTAGATATTTATTTCCTAGAAACATACATTGGAAATAATCCACAACTTTTCTACTTTTTACCTTTTTAAATATCCTTCAAATCATTATTCAGAATTATACATTACTATTTTATGTCAAGTAATTATTTTACAAATATTCATGAGTTTTTCTTATTCAGATTTAGTAATAACTAATGGCAATATTGTATGCTAATGAGGAATAAAGGCTTCAGTGAACTGTCCAAGAGATCATGGGTGTGCATGTGTCATTCAATGATTTATGCATATTTGTAAATTTTGTGTATATGTGAAGCATATGCACAGTGCCACCAGACAAACTTACACAGAGCTGGTAAAGTGGAACATGTTCAAAACCTGGAAGTCTCAAAACTTGAGAATCATAGCAACAGAGCTAGCTCCTTACCTGTATCTGTGCCTTCCTTAGAGTACCTAAACAGTCGGCCTCCAACAAGGTAGTCAGTCATGTACCCAATACCTAAAACTCCTCTCCATGCTAAAGAGTCATCTCAGGAGACTTCACCTCCACCAGTGGCCTTTCCCTCTGTGGATATTCCCATACCCTTCCTCAAAAATGATATAACCCTGGTTTACCATTTTATGTATGTGTTCCAATCCCTGCCCAGTAAAGAAGTAAGAATATCTCAGAGAGCTGCTCCATTAAAGATCCTTGGAGAAGGCCTTCACTTAAAAGAGGCATAACCCAAAGATTCTCAGAGAAGGCACACTCCCCAAACTTGCTAGGTTGTCTGATATTTCAGAAAGAAGTGACAGAGTGTGGACCTCATTTTTGTAGAAACAGGGTCTCATTTTTATGCCACACTATACAATAGGCAAGAGATCCCCAAAGATTCTTCTGTCTCTGCCTTGTGTCTCTTTTTACATATGCAGTGATTGCAGATGTGCACTGTGATACAAGTTTTGAGGGCTATGCAAGGGGAACAGCAGAACAGCTTTAAGACTTATGGAATTTGCTCCACTGGTTCACACAACCACAATGGGTGTGCCGTGGAGAGACAGAGACCTGAGGGCTACATGTCCTGAGGACTTCATGATGTTGAGTTTTTCTCTACTTGTTAGCCTCTAGTTCCATATGATATACAGAGGATCAGAAATTTGAACAGATGTGTGTAGCAATGGGGAATAAGCAATGGGGGTTAGCCCCCAGTAAGCCACAGATGCCAGGAAAGCAAGAGACTCCCAGGACCCAACAGAGATGAGATTAGCTGAAATGCCCAACAAAGGGAGAGAACCTGTAGTGACTATATCCAGAGTTTAGGCAAGGCCACTAGTAGGAGGATGGAGCCTGCTATTCATCCCCAAATTTTTAATCCAGAGTGACTTCTGTCTAGAGGAAATACAGGAACAAAGTCCTGAGCAAAGACAGAAGAAAAGGCCATCCAGAGATTGCCCCACCTGGGAATCCATCTCATACAGCCACCAAACCCAGACACTATTGCTGATGCCAAGAAGGGCTTGCTGACAGGAGTCTGTTATAGCTGTCTCCTGAGAGGTTCTACCTAAGACTGACAATTACAAAGGCAGATGTTTGAAGCTAACATTTGGACTGAGCAATGGAGGAGTTAGAGAAAGCCTGAAGGAACTGAAAGTGTCTTCAACTCCATAGGAAGAACAATATCAACCAACCAGATGTGCCACCTCCTCCAGCCCCAGAGTTCTCAGAGACTACATCACCAACCAAAGAATACACATGTAGGGACCCGCGACCCCAGCTGCATATGTGGCAGAGGATGGCCTTGACTGACATCAATGGGAGGAGAGGCCCTTGTTCATGAGAAGACTTGAACTTGCAGAGTAGGGGAAGGCCAGGGCATGGAGTTAGGAGTGGGTGGGTGGGTGGGTAGGGTGCACCCTCATAGAAGCAGCAGTAGGGGGTGCGATAAGGGGTTTCTGAAGAGCAAATCAGGAAAGGGGACAGCATTTGAATTGTAAATACATAAAATATCCAATAAAAAAAAAAAGAAAAAAGAAAACTCTAAAAAGAGCTTCCAGCCCTGCACTGGACAGTATCACTGGGACGTAATAATGTTTGGTCTTTTTCAAGCATACCTGCTGATGCAGATTAAAGATTCAGTCACCACCACCCTTGGAAAGAATTCGCAGATGGAGATTGTTAGCAATGACCACCACCCTTAAAAAGAAGTTGGAAAGATAGATTGTTAGTGAAATTGGATTAAGATGTCTTTCTTGGTGGCTCTGTTTTAGCAAATCTCTGAAAACAGTTTGAAATTTGGCAAGGCAAAATCTTAGTAGTTGAGCTGGGACCTTTTAAGGTCAAGGGACAAGAACAATATCAGTTTAACTAGCATTTGCTGATATGGCTCTTGCTGAGGCTGGACTCCTGATCAAGGTGATGATTAATTTCACGTACCCATTTTGCCCTCAGATTCCTGGTGTGATTTAATAAAACATTGATAATGAGCAGATGCATATCCTGAGGATTTTAAGTAGAATGATAGTTTTTATATATAATTTTAGATTTGTGATTTTAAAACTGTTATAAGATTACCTTTTAAGATAAATAATAAAATAATTGCTCTAACTTTGTAACTACAAATTGCTGCCTGCCACTAAAGAAAAACTAGCTGAGAAAACTACCATGCTTGCCTACCCTCGTTAATCTCATTAAATCTACAACAAGTGGCATGTTTACAAAAGTGTGTAGGTTCTTGGGAATAATTTGTTTTCTTCAACTGCACTGTATAAAATGTGTTTTCATGTAAAAGTATTGAGGATCATACTGGTTTTTCATAATCTTTCACTATAAGAAAAATAAAATGCAGATAAATTTCTATGCTGCTTGAAAGATTTTTCTGGGACATATAAGCTATGGGAGAAAAACTAAAGTTGTTGGAGGCTGCTCACTGGAGCTTTGCTCCATCTATCTACAATAAGCATGTATGGGTATGTACACGAAGTAATTATAGATTAGCTCCATCCACCCAATAATTCAATGTGTATGCATGTATGCATGTATGTATGTATGCATGTATGAAGTTATTGAAGCTTGCTTCATACATTCAGTGTTTGTGTATTTGTGTTTGTGTGTGTGTGTTTGTGTATGTGTGTGTGTGAAAATTATTCCCTGTTTTTCAGTTTTCCTTTTCATTGGCCCCAAAGAGTTCAAAGAGTTCAGAGTCTCTCATAGGTAACAGAAAATACTGCCTAGAGTGAATCTAGTTTATTACCTCAGAGAAAAGACAGTATGATCAGTTGCCAACTCTATGGTCCCCAAGAAATTTTTCTAGCAGAGCTTGCAGGGAACATGTCACCAGCCCCAAACAATCCCCTACTCTACGACTTTCCTCAGTTTACACTGGATGTCAAAGCTGGCCTTTGACATGTAAGCTCTTACATGGTGTCTGGAGATTCCAATTGAGGCCCTCATTCTTCCATGTCTAAAGCTCTAACTGCTGAGTAATCTCACAAGCTGATAAACTTTTTACATGAGCAATCATTTTCAATATTATTTTTTTAATTATGGATTGTTTCTTCAATCCACATAAGGTCCTGGAGGGGTGGAACAAAATTTAGATAGTATGACAAATATTAGAAATAATTTGAACAAAAGTTAATAGAATACATTATGTGGTCACGATGTAACTCAGCAGGAATGTTCCAACTAAGAAAAATGCTTTCACATTGAATCCTTTCCTACTGTTAAGATGGTGGATTCTCCACAAGGGAAGACTTTAGTATAATTGGAAAACATTAGGTACTTAGGATTAGAGTATATGAGTAGTGCTGGAGGTGTATGTGTAAAACTTAGCCATTAAGTCAAAACCATAATAAAATCCTTGTTTTCTCAGCTATATATTTTTAGTTAATGGAAAATCTTGTTTTTATGTTAAAAGATAGACTTTTGTTTTACATAGTATATTTAGTTTTGACCTACAAAACATTTATTAATTAACTTGGTTGTAGCTACACCATATTTCTTTTAGTCTTAAGTTTACATTCATTTAAAAATTTTATCATTTTGGTTTGGTCCTTGCCTTTCATTTCTATTGTTGAAAAAAAATTGAAATCTTTAATTTCATTGCTATCCTGGTATACATCCAAAAGCAGTTTTTATATAAAACATTGAATTTATTCTTTATCATATATATATATATATAAATGTGTACTTATATTGAATGTATTTACATACAATGTTTCCTGCTTGTTCTTTTTAAAATCAAAATGAAAAAATTATTCATAGTAAAATAATTTTTTGTTTAAATGACATCCTGGAAATTTATAGTTTTACTATAGGAAACATGAACATTTTATTATAAACATCCAGTAGTAATGAAGATTCTAAACAAGTTTGAGAATTTCCATGGCTGTTCTAACAAGTGATTTAGGTGAAAGAATTTTTAGATTTTCAGGTCTATCATAATAGATACCTAGAAACAGTTTTATTTAAAAGATGTCAGCATTGTGCATTCAAGGAGGTCTTACATCTCTGTTCTCTGTGTGTTACCTCCTTTCTGTTGTGTTCTCTGCTCACTTCTGTACTGATTACCTTTAATCACTCTATAAACATCTATCTATGTAATCTATTTTTCATCACTTGTGGTGGTATAATATGTTTGGCTCCCAAAGAGTCATGTATTTGATGTTTGGCCTATAGGGAATTGGACTTTTAAGAGGTATGCCAATCAGACACCCCAGAGCTCCCAGGAACTAAAACACCAACCAAAAGGCAGACATGGAGGAATTCAGGCCTCCTGCTATATATTTAGCAGAGGATGACCTTGTCAGATATAAATGGGAGGAGAGGCCCTTGGTGCTGTGAAGGCTTGATACCCCAGTGTAGGGGAATCAAGGCTTTACTTGGAGGTAGGAGTGGGTGGATAGGAGGGTGGGGGAACACCCTCATAGAATCAGTGGCAGAGGGGATGGGATAGGGAAATATGGGGGGGGCGGACCAGAAAAGGGAATAACATTTGAAATGTAAATAAAGAAAATATCTAATTAAAAAAATAAGAGGTGTGTCCTTGTTGAGCAAACTTTAGGTGGAATCAACAATCACTATTGCTTAATATCTGTTAACATCAATGGACTCAATTCCCCAATAAAAAAATCAGAATAACAGAAAGGATATGTAAACAGGACCCAGCTTCTTGCTGCATACAGGAAACACACTTCAGACTTTGGTCTTCCTACTTCTTGAGCTTCATGTGGTATGTCAATTTTATCTTGGGTGTTCAGAGCTTTTGGGCTAATATCCACTTATCAGTGAGTACATGCCATGTTTGTTCTTTTGTGATTGGGTTATCTCACTCAGGAGGATATTTTCTAAGAAATTTTGTAAGAATTTAATGAATTCATTGTTTTCAATAGCTGAGTAGTACTCCATTGTGTAAATATACCACATTTTCTGTATCTACTGCTCTGTTGAAGGACATCTGGCTTATTTCCAGCTTCTGGCTATTATAAATAAGGCTGCTATGAACATAGTAAAGCATGTGTCCTTGTTATATGTTAGAGAATCTTTTGGGTTTATGCCCAGGAATACGTGGGTTCTCATGTAATACTATGTCTGATTTTCTGAGTAACCTTCAGACTGATTTTGTGATTGGTTATACCAGCTTGCAATCCCACCAGCAATGAAAGAGTGTTCCTCTTTCTATACATGATCTCCAGCACCTGCTATCACCTGAGTTTTTGATCTTCAACATTCTGACTGGTGTGACATAGTATCTCAGGATTGTTTTGATTTGCATTTCCATGATAACTAAGGGTGTTGAACATTTCTTTAGGTGCTTCTCGGCCATTTGATATTCCTCAGGTGAAAATTAGTTGTTTAGCTCTGTACCTCACTTTTTTTTTAATTTTTATTTTCTATATTCTATGTTTACATTCCAAAGGATTTCCCCTTTCCCAGTTCCCCCCACCATACTTCCCATAGTTCCTCTCCCCCCCCAACTATTCCCCAATCATTCCCCCTTCCAGTGCGTAAGCTATTGGTGTTCTGTTCAGGAACTTTCCCCCTGTGCCCATGTCCTCCAGGGTCTTCCCAAGTTTCTTTTCTAATAGTTTCAGTGTGTCTGGTTTTATGTGGAGGTCCTTGATCCACTTGGAGTTGATCTTAGTGCAAAGAGATAAGAGTGGGTCAATTCACATTCTTCTGCATGTAGACCTCCAGTTAAACCAGCACCATTTGTTGAAAAGGCTATCTTTATTCCACTGTATTGTTGTGGCTCCTTTATCAAAGATCAAGTGACCATAAGTCTGTGGGTTCATTTCTGGGTCTTCAATCCTATTCCATTGATCTACTTGCCTGTTGCTGTACCAATACCATGCAGTTTTTAACACAATTCCTCTGTAGTACTGCTTAAGGTCAGGGATATAGATTCCCCCAGAAGTCCTTTTATTGTTGAGAATAATTTTAGCTATCCTGGGTTTTTTGTTGCTCCAGATGAATTTGAGAATTGCTCTTTCTAGATCTATGAAGAATTGAGTTGGGATTTTGATGGGGATCGCATTGAATCTGTATATTGCTTTTGGCAAGATGGCCATTTTTACTATATTGATCCTGCCAATCCAGGAGCAAGAAATATTTTTCCATCTTCTGAGGTCTTCTTCGATTTATTTCTTCAAGGACTTGAAGTTCATGTTGTACAGATCTTTCGCTTGTTTGGTTAGAGTTACGCCAAGGTACTTTATGTTGTTTGTGGCTATTGTGAAGGGTGTTATTTCCCTAACTTCTTTCTCAGCCTGCTTGTCCTTTGAGTACAAGACAGCTACTGATTTGCTTGAGTTAATTTTATAACCTGCCACTTTGCTGAAGTTGTTTATCAGCTGTAGAAGTTCTCTGGTGGAGTTTTTTGGGTCGCTTAAGTAAACTATGATATCGTCTGCAAATAATGATAGTTTGACTTCTTCCTTTCCAATTTGTATCCCTTTGACTTCCTTATGTTGTCTAATTGCTCTTGCTAGAACTTCAAGTACTATATTGAAAAGATATGGAGAGTAGGGCAGCCTTGTCTAGTCCCTGATTTTAGTGGGATTGCTTCAAGTTTCTCTCCATTTATTTTGATGTTGGCTACTGGTTTGCTGTAGATTGCTTTTACTATGTTTAGGTATGGGCCTTGAATTCCTGCTCTTTCCAAGTCTTTTAGCATGAAAGGATGCTGAATTTTGTTGAATGCTTTTTCAGCATCTAATGAGATGACCATGTGTTTATTTTCTTTTAGCTTGTTTATGTAGTGGATTACATTGATGGATTTTCGTATATTGACCCATCCCTGCATCCCTGGAATGAAGCCTACTTGATCATGGTGAATGATCGTTTTGATATGCTCTGACACCCAAAACATCTCATCATGTTGGCCTGGAGAGATCTAGTGACTGTTATCTTGGTGATATGTATCATAAGGTTTTCAAAATTTTTCTTATACAAAAGAGCAAAAGTGTGACCATTAGAAGATGATACAGAAAGGAATGGAGATTTAGATATTAGATATAAAACAAACAAACAAACAAACAAAACAGAAAAGTTTGGCAGTGGTCACACATGTCTTTAATCCCAGCACTTGGGAGGCAGAAGCAGGCAGATTTCTGAGTTCCAGGCCAGCCTGCTCTACATAGTCAGTTTTAGGACAGACAGGGCTAAACAGAGAAACCCTGTCTTCCAAAACCAAAACCAAATAAATAAATAAATAAATAAATAAATAAATAAATAGATGAAGTACAAATGTTAGCCAATAAAAGAATGCTCTGTCCCATAATAACAAAACAAACATAAATAATCTGTTCAAATAGTGCAAAAGCAAATAAAAATAAAAATGAACAAATTTGTGTCTAAATATTCAAAAGTTAAAATAAAATAAAACTCGAACCACCAGCTCAGAAGAAACCAATTGACTATTGTAATTTCTAAAAGGAGTCCTGGGACTTAAAGAGAACTCACTCCAACATAAGAGAGCAGTATCAACAGTTAGGCCAAGGGAGCCCATCTTTGGAACTGAGGCTCATCCCAGTGACTCAGCTTCTAGAAGCAATCATTGTAAAGTCCCATATGAAGGCTGGAACTGTCAGTACAAAGCATATTTCTGTGACTAAAAGAAATATGAGATAGTTTATTATTCTGCCATCTATCAGTGAATAGGGTCCAAAAATATAGATTCAGGTTGCCTGCAAGAACACAGTCTGACAATGAAATAGTTTCATGACATTTTTGTAATGGAAAAAACAAAATAAAACAATAAGTCAAGATACTTTCTCAAATACATTTGTGAGAATATCAACTTGGTTGGCAAATCTGTTATAGTTCACTATTGCCATCTCACAACATTCTTAACTTTTGCATTTTTGACATCTGATAAGTCATTACAAAATGATTGACCTATTCGTCAAAACGGGATTGGGCCAGACACAGAATTTGGTAAAGAATGGCTTTTACGGAATCACATTTTTATATTTTTAATATTCCAACTCTTTTCAAACACAAAGTGACACTCACTCACTCACTCAGCCTTGTAGAATCTTTAATACAGTCACTGATCATTTCTGGAGACTTCAGTCCTCAAGATATTTACACTTGAGATGTGTTCAAACTGACATAAGCACCTTGTTTAGCAATGTGAGGATTTTATATGTCCTACTAACCAATATTTACTTTTATGAAATAGAAACACAGGCTTTTGTACTTCAGCTGTTAGTAGAGCTTTAAAACAATTAAGTCAGTAAACAGCCTCTTGTGTGAGTCTAAGGAGTACAAGCATATGGGAAAGAATATTGAACTTAGGCCAAACAATGACACAACTAACCAAATATATCATTTTTTTTCCTTTATTTTCAAGGTGATGGCCAGAGGCATCTAAAAGGCCAGGCCTCTTCTGCAGCTCCTTAGTCACTCGAGAATTGTCTGTTCTCTAGAACATTTTGTGTCTCACAATGTCCTAACTTACTCCAACACATACTGCTCTTGCTGTGTTTGAACATTAGAAGCCAAACAAATAGTTCCACTGGATCCGGGATTTGAACCTCAAACCTCTAATCATTTTCAGTTTATTATTTCAGTGAGTTACCATTCCAAGGACTTTTACATTAACATGAAATCAATGTACATTTTTCAAGGGCAGTTTAACAATGGAATAGAAATAGCATTCTGAGCCATTTCATCTCATTCTAAAACTTCAAATAAGTCTAATCAGCATTAAATATAGAAATTAGGGTGGAGAACATAACTTAAGATTACTTTTAACCTTACATACATACCCTACATACACTTACATGTTGGTAATTCAGCATGTCACACTAAGATTTCTGGAACTTATAACTAATTAAACTAAAATACCTGCTAGGTATCAGTGGACTCATTAATAACCAAAGCAGAAAAGATTCATATTAGAAGATACCCTCCTATATTTTGAACTTCAAAACTGAAAGGTGATTCAGTGCTGATGAATTTCACAGTCAGCCCAAGTTCATTTAAAAAATACCATTTGATCCACTAATAATATTCCCATGTTTCAATATTATTTTAGTAGTAATAAATATTATACTTGACTCCAAATTCAAATATTCCTGTCTTAGTTTCTCAAATTAATGTGGAGCCACACTTGTTAATAATAATGTGGGTTTGTATTATTTTTAAATACTAGTTAAGTAATTTATTAGAAAAAATATTTAAATTTTTAGAAATTTAACAGCAATGGCACTCTCAGACCCATTTATCGGTTTCCAGGTATTATCATCCTTTTGTCTGATCAGTACCTCTCACTTTTTCTTAGATTTGTGTAAATTAATTTCTATGTAGTAAAATGGTAGTTAAACATTATTCTTTATCAGATTCATTATTGTATAATTAATTTTTTCCTGTAACGGAATGGAGAAGGGTAAGAGATAAATAGAGCCTATGCAAATATCCAGTGTCTTATCAAATAGAAAGTGTATTGGATCAAGTTAGCTATATAAGGTGAAATTTGTTTCTGACTAGCATAAGGTAGGGAGAAATCATAAATATTAATGGCACCACTATAAAGATAGGAAAATGGCTAGAGAACTTTAAAGTCTTAGAGTGTAAGGATAGCAGACAAATCTTGATTTTATACCTGGTTATAACAAGGAGAACGTAAAACTTCTGTCTTTGTGACAGGAGATATTTATCTAAGGGTAAGTGTTCAAGATATTGTCCTCCTCTTCCATAGAATATGGAGAAAAAATACTCACCAGGACCTTTCAGAGTTGTGCTTTCATACTCAAGAAACAGTTAAGAGCTATAAAAATGGCAGAAAGTTTGCAGAGGATACTTCTTTCAAAGGATTCTATAATGAATTTTCTACCTTAGGGTTTCAATATGACTTAATATGATTACTAAGATTAGTCAGGAAACTTGAGGAAAATAGGAAGCCTATTTCAGAAAAAGTCACAAAATTCACTATATTTTTTAAACTATTGATTATTTTTACAGAATAATTAGTATTCAGTGTGGTGGTTGTAGTTTAATAAATGTATTTCGATGTTTCTCTTTACATTTCCAAGTCACTGAGTTTAACTCTTCTCTTTCATGTATAAGATTATAGATATCATCATCATCATCATCATCAGCAGCAGCAGCAGCAGCAGCAGCATTATTATTAGTTAATCCTCTTTTACAGTCCAGATTTCATCCCCCTCTCTGTTTGTCCCCGACCTACATCTCTCCTCCCCCAACCCCACCCCTGTCTCTAAGAGGAGGTCCCCATTACCCCACCCCCTACCTCACCAGACCTCCATACTCACTGGGGCCTCAAGTCTCTTGAGGGTTAGGTCCATTTTCTCTCACTAAGGCCAGATGAAGCAGGCCTGTTGTTTGTGTGTCAGGGGCCTCATATCATCTGGTGTTTGCTGCATCGTTGGTGTATCAATGTCTGAAAGATCTCAGGGGTCCAGGCAAATTGAGACTGCTGTCCTCTCCTCAGCTTCTTCCAGCTTCTCCCCAATTCAAGCACCAGGGAATCCGTGACTTTTCTCCATTTGTTGGGTGACAGTTTCTGCATCTGACTCTTCCAGCTGCTTGTTGGGCCTCTCAGAGGGCAGCCATGCTAGGCTCTTGTCTGCAAGGACATCACAGCATCCGTAACAGTGTCAGGCCCTGGGCCTTCCCTTGAGCCAATTTGAGCCTGTCACTGGACTTCCTTTCTCTCATGCTCTTTTCCATTTTTGTCCCTGCAGTTCCTTCAGACAGGAACAATTCTTGGTCAGTGCTTTTGACTGTGAGATGGCAATCTCATCTCTCCACTTGCAGTCCTATCTTTCTACTGGAGGTGGACTGTACAAGTTTCCCCTCCCCACTGTCAATCACTTTATGCAAGGTCCCTCTCTTTGATTCCTGATAATCTCTCATCTCTGGGTGGGATAGGAAGAAGGGAGAGGAAGGGGGAAGATTAGCAGGTACTGGGGGAGGGCAGATCTGAAGCCCTGAGGACCAGAAGAAAGAATGGAACGAGGCAACCTCAGGAGGTAGGAGGTGGAGGGACCTGCTAGAAGGATTATCAGTTTTTAAAGTATAGTTTGCTTCCCATGTTTGCAATGGTTATTAGTCAGATTCTAATGCTTGCAATGGTTTATCTGTAATCCATATACAATTGTCCATTTGTATGGTATGAGAGTAAATATTTTTTATACTTAATTATATACTACTGTCTAGTAATTACTTATTGCAATACTAAAAATTCTAAGTGTTGGATAGTAAAAGGACTTTAAAACTGACTTTGCTTTTCACTCATAATTCATTATAAATCCTTAGATTTCATATGAAAAATTTTCAGGTCTGTCTGCTAATGAAGTATCTTAATGATTACTGGGAAAATAACACGCATTCTCACAGTGATTTTCAGATATGTCATGTGCTCTGGGAATATTCATTGCTACATTACCGTGGTTTCTTCTCTACTTCAGGCAACATAACTAATGAAGATTGATGCTTGGCTCATCTGGCTTTCTTCATTTCACATTTGCATTTCCATCACCTAATTGGATAAACCTTGATATTTGAAACAAAAATACATTCACTTACTTCTGTATTCTCATATGTACAAAGTCACTGCTTCAGAATTACCATACTTTAGCAAAATTTACAAGTGCTAAACCATACAAATTTCTCTTCTCTTTTATTTAAAAAAAATTGATTCAGTGTATACTCTTAAGTAACACATTCAAAGTAGCTTACATTATTCCTTGTTTGTGTCTCTAGTATAACTTGTAATTTATTTGAAATAATTTGGGATTGATCTGTTTCTGTTTATATATTTTTTTAATTTTATTTTCTATATTATTTGTTTACATTCCAAAGGCTTTCCCCTTTCCCAGTTCCCCCCTCACCATGTGTCCCATAACTTCTCCCCCTGCCTCCTACCCATCCCCCAATCACCCCCAAACCATTTCTCTGGTCTGGTACTCCCCTGCAAAACTAGAACCAGTCTTTTCTGGACCAGTGTCCTCTCATTCCTTCTTCTTGGGAATCTTTAGATCTGCTAATTGTGCCTTGAGTATTCAGAGATTTTGGGCTCTCCACTTATCAGTAATTGCATGTCATGTGTATTCTTTTGTGATTGGGTTAACTCACTGAGGATATTTTCCAGATCCAACCATTTGCCTACAAATTGCATGAATTAATTGCTGAGTTGTATTCTATTGTATAAATATACCACATTTTCTGTATCCATTCCTCCTTTGAGGGACATCTGGGCTCCTTCCAGCTTCTAGCTATTATAAATAAGGCTACTATGAACATAGTGGAGCATGAGTATTGCATGCAGGGGAATCCTCTGGGTATATGCTCAGGAGTGGTATGACAGGGTCCTTTGGAAGCATCATGCCCAATTTTCTGAGGAAACGCCAGACTGATTTCCAGAGCAGTTGTACCATCTGAAATCCCATCAACAGTGGAAGAGTGTTCCTCTTTCTCCGTATCCTTTCCAGCATCTGTTGTCTCTTGAGTTTTTAATCTTAGCCATTATGACTGGTGTGAGGTAGAATCTCAGGGTTGTTTTGATTTGCATTTCCCTGATGACTAATGATGTTGAACATCTCTTAAGGTACTTCCCAGTCATCTGAATTTCTTCTGGTGAAAATTTCTTGTTTAGCTCTGTACCCCATTTTTAATAGGGTTATTTGGTTCTTTGGGGTCTAATTTCTTGAGTTCTTTGTATATATTGGATATTATCCCTCTGTTGGATGAGGGGTTGGTGAAGATCTTTTCCCAATTAGTTGGTTGCTATTTTGTCCTTCTGACAGTGTCCTTTGCCTTACAGAAACTTTGTAATTTTATGAGGTCCCATTTGTCAATTCTTGATCTTAAAGCATAAGCTATTGATGTTCTGTTCAGGAAATTTCCCCCTGTGACTATGTCATCCAGGGTCTTCCCAAGTTTCTTTTCTGTTAGTTTCAGTGTGTATGGCTTTATGTGGAGGTCCTTAATCCACTTAGAGTTGATCTTAGTACAAGGTGATAAGAGTTGGTCAATTTGCATTCTGCATGTTGACCTCCAGTTGAACCAACACCATTTGTTGAAAAGGCTATCTTTTTTCCACTGGATGGTTGTAGCTCCTTTATCAAAGATCAAGCGACCATAAGTCTGTGGGTTCATTTCTGGGTCTTCAATTCTATTCCATTGATCTACTTGCCTGTTCTTGTACCAATACCATGCAGTTTTTTAACACAGTTGCTCTGTAGTACTGCTTGAGGTCAGGGATATTGATTCCCCCAGAAGTCCTTTTATTGTTGAGAATAGTTTTAGCTATCCTGGGTTTTTTGTTACTCCAGATGAATTTAAGAATTGCTCTTTCTAGATCTTTAAAGAATTGATTTGGGATTTTGATGGGGATTGCATTGAATCTGTAGCTTGCTTTTGGTAAGATGGCCATTTTTACTATATTGATCCTGCCAAATATTTTTTCATCTTCTGAGGTCTTCTTTGATTTATTTCTTCAAGGACTTGAAGTTCTTGTCATACAGATCTTTCACTTGTTTGGTAAGAGTCACGCTAGGATACTTTATATTGTTTGTGGCTATTGTGAAGGGTGTTATTTCCCTAACTTCTTTCTCAGCCTGCTTGTCCTTTGAGTACAGGAAGGCTACTGATTTGCTTGAGTTGATTTTGTAACCAACCACTTTGCTGAAGTTGTTTATCAGCTGTAGGAGTTCTCTGGTGGAGTTTTTTGGGTCACTTAAGTATACTATCATATCATCTGCAAATAATGATAGTTTGACTTCTTCCTTTCCAATTTGTATCCCTTTGACTTCCTTATGTTGTCTAATTGTTCTCGCTAGAAGTTCAAGTACTATACTGAAAAGATATATATAGAGAGGGCAGCCTTGTCTAGTCCCTGATTTTAGTGGGATTGCTTCAAGTTTCTCTCCATTCAGTTTGATGTTGACTACTGGTTTGTATTAATGTAAGATTTCTTTCATTTCTTTTCTAGTTTTCTTTCATAAATTCATGTTGATTCATTTTTAAGAAAGTAGACTACTAATACATTTCTTAAAGTATAATCTGAAGGAAAGAATACTCAGGAAATAATCATTTTCTTCCTACATGATATAACCCATTCTCCAGTGTTATATAGTAAGTCAGCTTATTTGTTTTTTGTACTATTCACTTTATAAATTTTTTTTGCAATGATACAAAGTCATAATCATTTATTTCCTGATTTAGACATTCTACTTGTCTTTTAAAGAGCAGAAGTCCCTACTACTGATTTACTTTAAAGTTTTATCCTTAAACATTATGTGCAAGGAAATAGTCTGTGCAGTTTAAAAATCTTCAAACCTTGTTTGTCATTGCATATAAATACCAATATTTTGTGTTTGATACAACAGCAAATTTCCCTTCCTTCCAAATTAGTGTACCAGCAATAACTTTAGTTATATAAGATTTTACAATGTTATGGGGGCTCTATTTACCTAAAGAATAAATAAATCATTTAAACAATAAGTGTTGCTTTAAGTAATATGTGTACATGTATATACATTTTTAGGGAAATTATACTTATCATCGTACTTCAGAGGAAAATATGATTATTGATTTCTTTTTCCTCTAATAAGAAATTACCTGGGAACCACAGCCAAGCTGTGACTACTCAGGTTATTTAATCATTAACCTTTCTTCACATGTAAATCAAAGACTTTTAACAAGCTAATATATTTACTATTTATCTAAGAATGTCCCAAGACTGACTTAAACCCTTATTTTGAAAATATAAAAAAATAGTTTTTAGACACTTGATTGTATAATTGTACTTTGAAAACTGGTTGAGAAACACCTAAAGAAATATTTAAGGTCCTTAGTCATCATGGAAATATAAATCAAGGTGACACAGATTCCACCTTGCCCCCTTCAGAATAGCTAAGACAGAGAACACAAGGGACATCCCATGATGTTAAAGATGTTGGGTATGGAGCAAGGGAAACACTCTTCCTCTGCTGCTGGTAGTGCAAACTTATACAATCACTCTCTAAATTGACTTGGCAGTCTCTCAGGAAACTGTGAATATTTCTACCTCAAGATAGCGCTATAGCACTAGGGCATGTATTCAGTAGATGTCCCACCATGCCACAGGGTCATGCATTTGTTCTACTATGTTCATAGTGGCCTTACTTGTGATAGCCAAATGCTCGGGGAAAAAAAAAAACTAGAAATGTGGTATATATACACAATGAAGTACTATTCAGCCATTAAAAACAATGAATTCAAAAATAAAAAAATAAATAAATAAAAAATAAAATAAAACAATGAATTCATGAAATTCATAGACAAATGGATGGAACTGGAGAATATCATCCTAAGTGAGGTAACCCAGTCACAATTCTGAGCTAAGCAACCCAATCACAAAAGATCACATATGGTATGCACTCACTAATAAGCAGAAGTTAGCCCCAAAGCTCAAAATAAACAAGTTACCATTCACCTAACACAGGAAGCTAATGAAGAAAGGAACTTAATTAAGGGTGCTTTGGTTCCTCTAAGAAAGGGAACACAATACTCACAGGAGCAATAAGGGAGACAATGTGTGGAGCAGGGGCTGAAGTAAAGGCCACCCAGAGACTGCCCTACCTGAGGATTCATCCTATAAGTCAACAAACTCTGACACTACTAAGGACTACAAGAAGTGTATACTAAAAGGAGCATGCAATGGTTGTCTCCAGAGCGGACCTGTCAGAGCCTACAAATACAGACAGATGCTAGCAACCAACTATTGGACTGGGCATGGGCTCCCCAATGGAGGATGTGGAATGAGGCCCAGAAGAGCTGAAGGGGCTTACAGCCCCATGGGAAGAACAATGATTTCGGCCACCCATATGCCCCAAGACTCCCAGGGAGTGAACCATCAACCAAGGGTCACATGGTTCCAGCCAAACATGTGGCAGAGGAAGGCCTTGTTGGGTATAAGTGGGAGGAATGGTCCTTGGTCAGGTAAAGGCTCAACAGAGGCCCCAACAAAGGGAAACCAAGAGGGGGGAGTGGGAGAGTATTGGATAGGGGGTCATTTATGTGGAGGGGGGAGGGAGGAAGGGGTCTGGGGGCTTTGGGGAGGAGGGAAATTGGGAAAGGTTTTACCATGGCACTGTAATGAAGATGATATTCAAAAAAAAGAAGGAAAAAAAAGAACACTCATGGTATGCACTCACTGATAAGCAGATATTAGCATATAAGTTGGAATACCCAAGACACAATTTACATATCAAATCATGCCCAAGAAGAAGGAAGGAGTGGCCCCCAGTCCTGGAGAGGCTCAATGCAACAGTGTAGGGGAATACCAGGACAGGGAAACAGGAAGGGGTAGATTGGGAAACAGGGGGAGGGAAGAGGGTTTATGGGGCTTTCGGGGAGGGAGCAGCCAGAAAAGGGGAAATCATTTGAAATGTAAATAAAGAATATATCAAATAAAAAAGAAAAAAAAGATAAACTGCTAAAAAATCTAAAACTAAAAAAGAAAAGAAAAAGTGAGGTAAGTCAGATCTAAAATGACATGAATGGTATATACTCATTTATTAGTAAAATAGCCATAAAGTATAGGATAACTACACTATAATCCACTGACCCAGCAAACCCAAATAACAAGGAGGGCCTAAAGGAGGATGGTTGACTGTTTCTCTGAAGGAAAATAAAATAAATATCAGAGGTCCAAGGAGAGAATGTACTGAGTGGGATATGAGATTGGGAGGAAAGAAGGGCATTGGAAAGGGGGCAATCAAGTGTAGAGAGAGCAGGGGAGAGAGAAGGAAAATCAGTGGTGGGGTGTCAGGAGGGATAGCAACTGCTAGGACTTGCCAGGGACCTGGGGGAGAGGAGTCCCAGGGTGTCAATGGGGGGGTGTGACTCTAATTAAAATTTCTACCATTGGGGATATGGATCTTGAAATGGCTATTTCCTGTAGCCCAACAAGTCAGCAACCCACACACAAAACCTTCAACCCAAAATGTGTTCTGCCTTCAAAATATACAGGGACAAAGATAGATCAAAGACAGAAGGAATGGCCAAATAATGACCTGCCCAAATTGAAACCCATCTCATGGATAAGAACCAATCCATGGCACTATGAATGATACTCCAATATGCTTGCACATAGCAACTTATTGCACAGAAACAACTGCCTTCTGAGAACCACCTCCTGCTGCCCTCCCCAAGAAACCAATGGAGAGAGATTTAAAGACCCGCAGCCTCCTCACCTCCATTTGGAGGGGCAGGAAGCAAAACTCAGGATGAAGCCCACAGCACCTCTGAAAGCTAAAAGCAGGTTAATCCCATATGTAATTAATTGGAATTTCAGGCATGTCAACATCCTTGCTACCAAATTGAAAGGAATACCTCAGGACACAGATACTGGCTGTGCTTCTGGATCTTAAAAGAACTTAGTGTCCTGAAAAATAAAAAGTAATTCTTAGTATAATAGCTTAAACCCATGACCCACCAGCCTGAGTAAGCTTTCTCCTTTCTTGCTTTAGAGAGAACCCTGGCCTTTCCATTTTAGATGTTTTAATGTATTTGGATCCCATCTAGCTATAAATTTGCCCTTCAAATTTTTGCCAGACTTATAATCCATAACAGTCATTTTAAGGACTCATGGGTCATGTCTTTGAGTAGTATATGAGAAGACGTTCTCTTTATCTCTCAGTCTTTGGGCAACCCAGTAGCCTACCTTCAGTAATCATGAGGGACTGTTAGTGCCCTGCTACACTGAGCAGACCAACTTCCTCAGCATCATCCAAAGCTTCATAAGCAGATTGAGATAACAGAAAAAGAAAGACACTCATGTGCTGGCACATGGGTGCCAGTGCTGACTATAGATGTTAAATAGAGAATGACAATGACATTGAAATAAACAAAACCTGAATAAAAGGAAAAAAAATGAAAAAAATACAGAAATTTGCATTAGGGCACACTTCCTAGTATGTTGTCCTAGAATAGTAAAGAATACAACAGTACAGAAAAGTTTTTTCAAAGCCATGTATGCAATTTATTCAGTCTTTCACAAGAAAATCATATCTTTCTGTAACAACAATTTACTGTAACAACTATTTTGGAATAGCATAAGGTAGAACATAGCAGTCTTGGAATCAGCACACATGTATATTCAGAAGTTATAAAAATATCTTATGGGACTCCAGAGAGATCTAATAGGTACATAGACATAGTCCAAGGCTAACATCACCTGGGTCACAGTCTGTCAGGCTTTTGCATGCGCCCAGGGCCTGGGCAGCTCTGTGGGCCATCTGGGTGCTAACCCTGTTGGGGGTCATTTGCCCCACCGTTGGAATGGCACTTGGAGGGGCACTCTACCATCTTGGCTCCTGGACACCAGAGAGATCTAACAGACAGCACCAGGCTCACAAATATAGCCTGAGGCAAACATAGCTTGGGTCTCAGATGGTCAGGTTTTTGCCTGCACCCAAGTCCTGGGCAGCTCTGCATACAGGAAACATACCTCAGTGTCAAAGACAAATACTACCTTAGAGTAAAAGGCTGGAAGACAATTTTACAAGCAAATGGTCTAAGGAAACAAGCAGGAGTGACCATTCTAATATCAGATAAAATTGGCTTTCAACCTAAAGTCATCAAAAGAGACACCGAAGGACACTTCTTGTGGTCAAAGGAAAAATCCACCAAGAAGAACTCTCAATTCAGGACATCCATTCCCCCAAATGCAAGGGCCCCGTCATTCATAAAGAAACTTAACTAAAACGCAAAGCACACATTGCACAAAACACAATAATTGTGGGTGACTTCAACACTCGACTCTCCTCAATAAACCAAACAGGAAAACAGAAACTAAACAGGGACACAGGGAAACTAATTGAAGTTTTGGACCAATTGGTATATATATATATATATATATATATATATATATATATATATATATATATATATAGAGAGAGAGAGAGAGAGAACATTTCATCCTAAAGCAAAAGAATATACCTCTTCCTCAGCACCTCATGGTACCTTCTCCAAAATGGATCATATAATTCTCATTGGATGCTAAAAAAGCATTTGACAAAGTTCAGCATCCTTTCATGCTAAAAGTATTTGAAAGAGCAGGAATTCAAGGTCTTGGAGTGACTCTAACCAAACATGTGAAAGATTTATATGACAAAAACTTCAGGTCTCTGAAGAGGGAAATTGAAGAAGACATCAGAAAATGGGAAAATCTTCCATGCTCGTGGGTTGGCAGGATTAATATTGTTAAAATGGCAATCTTGCCAAAAGCAATATACAGATTCAACGCAATCATCAAAATTCCCCATCAAAATCCCAAATCAGTTCTTCATAGAGTTAGAAAGAGCAATTCTCAAATTCATCTGGAATAACAAAAAAACCCAGGATAGCTAAAACTATCATCAACAGCAAAAGAACTTCTGGGGGAATCAATATCCCAGACCTCAAGCAATACTACAGAGCTGTAGTGTTAAAAACTGCATGGTATTGGTTCAGTAACAGGGAGGCAGATCAATGGAATAGGATTGAAGACCCAGAATTGAACCCACACATCTATGGCCAATTGATCTTCGACAAAGGAGCTGAAAACATCCAGTGGAAAAAAGATTGCCTTTTCAACAAATGGTGCTGGCTCAACTGGAGGTCAACATGCAGAAGAATGAGAATTGATCCACTCTTATCTCCTTGCACTAAGCTCAACTCCAAGTGGATCAAGAACCTCCACATAAAACCAGACACACTAAAACTAATAGAAAAGAAACTAGGGAAGACCCTTGAGGACATTGGCTCAGGGGGAAAATTCCTGAACGGAACACCAATTGCTTATGCTCTAAGATCAAGAATAGACAAATGGGACCTCATAAAATTGCAAAGTTTCTGTAAGGCAAAAGACACTGTCAAAAGGATAAATCAGCAACCAACAAATTGGGAAAAGATCTTCACCAACTCCACATCCGACAGAGGGCTAATATCCAATGTATACAAAGTACTCAAGAAGTTAGACCCCAGAAAACCAAATAACCCTATCCAAAAATGGGGTACAGAGCTAAACAGAGACTTTTCACCTGAGAAAGACCTTAAAAAATGTTCAACATCATTAGTCCTTAGGGAAATGCAAATCAAAACAACCCTGAGATTTCACCTCACACCAGTCAGAATGGCTAAGATTAAAAACTCAGAAGGCATCAGGTGTTGGCAAGGATGTGGAGAAAGAGGAACACTCCTCCACTGCTGGTGGGAATGCAAGCTGGTACAACCACTCTGGAAATCAGTCTGGTGGTTCCTCAGAAAACTGGACATGATACTTCCAGAGGACCCAGCCATACCACTCCTGGGAATATACCCAGAAGATTCCCCAGCATGCAATAAGGATACATGCTCCACTATGTTCATAGCAGCCTTATATATAATAGCCAGAAGCTGGAAAGAACACAGATGTCCCTCAGCGGAGGAATGGATATAAAAAATGTGGTATATATACACAATAGAGTACTATTCAGCCATTAGAAACAATGAATTCGTGAAATTCTTAGAGAAATGGATGGAGCTGGATAACATCATAATAAGTGAGGTAACCCAGTCTCAAAAGAATACCCATGGGATGCAGTCACTGGTAAGTGGATATTAGCCTAGAATTTTGGAACACCAAAGACACACACAATTCACATACCAAATGATGTCTGACAAGAAGAAAGGAGTGGACACTGGTGCTGGAAATGATCAAAGCATCAGTGTAGGGGAATACAAGAACAGGGAAGAGGGAAGGGGTGGAAGAGGGAGCAGGGCAAGGGAAAAGGGCATGTGGGACCTTTGGGTGGTGGGGAACCAGAAAAAGGGAAATGAATTGTAAAGATAGAATATATCACAAACAAACAAACAAACAAAAATCAAATGGAAGGAACCCTACCCAACTCATTCTACGAATCCACAATTAGGCTGATAACAAAAGCACACAAAAATCCAACAAAGAACGAGAACTTCAGACCAATTTCCCTTATGAACCTTGATGCAAAAATACTTAACAAAATCCTTGCCAACCAAATCCAAGAACACATCAAAACAATCATTCATCAAGATCAAGTAGGCTTCATCCCAGGGATGCAGGGATGATTCAATATATGGATATCCATCAATGCAATCCACTACATAAACAAACTCAAAGAAAAAAGCAACATGGTTATTTCATTAGATGTTGAAAAAGCATTTGACAAAGTTCAGCATCCTTTCATGCTAAAAGTCTTGGACAGAACAGGAATTCAAGGCTCATACCTAAACATAGTAAAAGCAATATACAATAAACTTGTAGCCAACATCAAACTAAAGGGAGAGAAAACTGAAGAAATCCCACTAAAATCAGGGACTAAACAATGCTGTCTTCTCTCTCCATCTTTTTTCAATATAGTACTTGAGGTACTAGCTAGAACAATTAGACAACATAAGGAGGTCAAATGCATCAAATTGGAATGGAAGAAGACAAACTATGACTATTTGCAGATGATATGATAGTATAGTTAAGTGATCCAAAAATTTTTAACAGAGAACTCCTACAGTTCAACTTCAGCAAAGTGGCTGGTTATAAAATCAACTCAAGCAAATCAGTAGCCTTCCTATACTCAAAAGATAAGCAGGCTGAGAAAGAAATTGGGGAAATGACACCCTTCACAATAGCCACAAACAATATAAAGCATCTTGGTGTGACTCTAACCAAACAAGTGAAAAATCTCTAGGACAAGAACTTCAGGACTCTGAAGAAGGGAATTGGAGAAGACTTCAGAAAATGGGAAAAAAATCTTCCATGCTTGTGGATTGGCAGTATTAATATAGTTAAAATGGCCATTTTGCCAAAAGCAATATAAAGATTCAATGCAACCCCCATCAAAATCCCAACTCAGTTGTTCATAGAGGTAGAAAGAGCAATTCTCAAATTCATCTGGAATAACAAAAAACCAGGATAGCTAAAACTATTCTCAGCAGTAAAAATTATTCTGGGAAAATCACTATCCGGGACCTCAAGCAATACTACAGAGCAATAGTGTTAAAAACTGCATGGCATTGGTACAGTGACAGGCAGGTGGATTAATAGAATAGGATTGAGGACCCAGAAAGGAACCCACACACCTATAGTCACTTGATCTTCAACAAAGGAGCTCAAAACATCCAGCAGAAGATAGTGTTTTCAACAAATGGTGCTGGTTCATTTGGAGGTCAGCATGCAGAAGAATGCAAATTGATCCATTCTTATCTCCTTATCTCTTTGTACTAAGCTCAACTCCAAGTGGATCAAGGGCCTCCACATAAAGCCAGACACACTGAAACTAATAGAAAAGAAATTGGGGAAGACCCTTGATGACATGGACACAGGGGTAAAATTCCTCAACAGAACAGGAATAACTTATGCTCTAAGAACAAGAATAGACAAATGTGACCTCATAAAATTACAAAGTTTCTGTAAGGCAAAGGACACTGTCAAAAGGACAAAATAGCAACCAATAAATTTGGAAAAGATCTTCACCAACCCTACATCTGACAGAGGGCTTATATCCAATATATTCAAAGAACTCAAGAAGTTAGACCGCAGAAAACCAAATAACCCTATCCAAAAGTGGGGTACAGAGCTAAACAAAGACTTTTCACCTGAAGAAATTCAGATGGCTGAGAAGCACCTTAAAAAATGTTCAACATCATTAGTCACTAGGGAAATGCAAATCAAAACAGCCCTGAGATTTCACCTCACAACAATCAGAATGGCTAAGGTTAAAATCTCAGGAGATAGAAGGTGTTGGTGAAGTTGTTGAGAAAATGGATCACTTCTCCATTGCTGGTGGGATTGCAAGATGATACAACCACTCTGGAAATCAGTCTGGTGTTTCCTCAGAAAACTGAGTATGACACTTCTAAGAGGACCCTGCTATACCACTTTTGGGCATATACCCAGAGGATTCCCCAGCATGTAATAAGGATATATGTTCTACTATGTTCATAGCAGCCCTATTTACAATAGCCAGAAGCTGGAAAGAACCCAGATGTCCCTCAACGGAGGAATGGATACCAAAAACGTGGTATATATACACAATGGAGTATTATTCAGCCATTAGAAACAATGAATTCATGAAATTCTTAGACAAATGGATGGAGCTGGAGAACATCATCCTAAGGGAGGTAACCCAGTCTCAAAAGAACACTCATTGTATGCACTCAGTGATAATCAGATATTAGTCTAGAATCTTGGAATACCCAAGATACAATCCACATATTAAATGATGTCCAAGAAGATGGAAGGTTTGGCCACTGGTTCTGGAAAGGCTCAGTGCAGCAGTGTAGGGAAATACCAGAACAGGGACGTGGGAAGGGGTGGATGGGGGGGGAAAAGGGCTTATGGGACTTTCAGGGAGGGGAGATCCAGGAAAGCAGAAATCACTTGAAATGTAAATAAAGAACATATCAAATAAAAAAGAATAATTAAAAAAAGTCTTACTAATTGGAACATACTATGTCATATTTTATAATTTATATCGAAGATCACATTTTCACCAAATATGCATATATCTTGTTACTATTTTGTTTCCCTTTGAAATTTAGTGTTTTACTTTGGTAGCTCATTTTTTTTCAATTTTTTTACCAGGCTAGCCCAAAGTACTGAACTTTCAGTTGTATACTGACAACAGGCACAGCATTCTTGTATTTAAGTACTCTATTTCCTGAACAATTACTGATCTCCATTCTCTCTCTCTCTCTCTCTCTCTCTCTCTCTCTCTCTCTCTCTCTCTCTCTCATTATGTGTAAAACATTCTTGACACAATATGCCAATGTAAATAGAAATTTGAAGGAAGCTTCACATACCTACTTACATAATTAAGTAGCCATAAATGAAAGTGGCATAAATTAAGTTACATATTTTAAAAATTCTGCAATGTAAAGATGTTTATTAATCTACTTTCTCATACACTGTCAAGTGCTGCCCTCTTCTTACTTCTGCATACATAGGTTCTCACTCTCATTATTTTCTCAGAAAAAATGATTCATGTTTCCCTTCATCTAAACATCCTTAAGCCACAACATAATTTATCTCTCTTCCCTCTTTGGAAATGCTGCATGAATTTTGCTCATCTCTTTAGCTTAGCTTCAAGTTCCCTGTCCTGCCTCATAAGCCAATCTCATCTTCCAGCTTTCAGCCTTTATACTTAACCACTTTTTATGACTTTTCATAATTTTCATATAAGTATATACCTTCTGGTATTGGAATACAAATACACTGTCAGAGACTTGATGTAGAAACATCTTTGTAAGCCTGTATGCAACATGCATTTTAGATATAAAATAATAAGGTATGATAGAACTGATGATACTCTAGAAGTTACATGTAGGCATTGTTCTTCAGGCATTTACTGAAACCTTAACAGAAGAACTGTTAGACCATGAAGTTAAAACATTTTAAGTTATAATATTAAAAGTTTATTATAGTCTGATATAAACTGAAGACATGACACAGAGATATAAATTAAAAACTGGGTTCAACATCATATAGTGTCATTCCATGTAGAATTTAAGCAATGATTGACAATTGTGTCAATGAGAGGAGAAGGACTGTAAATTTGTGATGAGAGCTAGCAGACATTTTTAATACATGATGATCATTCTATAGCAGGGATCATGTTTGCATTTCATTATATCTCACTATAATCATTGTCAAATTAACCCTAGAACATGAATGGTAAGTATGAAGTTTGTAAATCCTATCAATAGTGCACTCTAAACAAACAAACAAAAATCCAAAATAAAACAAACAACAGTAACAACAAAACCCAGCAGGCATTGCTGATTATTGAGGATAACAATACTGAAATTGTACTGAACAACACAGTGAAAAATTTCAATATTAAAGCTTTCTTGTTAAGGAAACATAGTCAATAAATTAGTGTAGGTTTGATTACAACTTATAATAACTAATTACTAACATGTACTGTAAATTTCTGCCTCTCCTCAATGTGATTTTTCCTTTTTACAATGACAATGTAAAAATGGAAATAATGCATGAAGAAACATACTGACCTGTAAAAGGCAGACATAGATGCATTTTTTTCCTTAATTCATTTTTAAAATGTGGTAGGTACTTAGTTTTTATATGCAATGAACAAATTCCACTGTGCTTTTAAGTTTGCCTGTAAAGGGAGATTGTTATTAAGGAATGTAGCTGACTTCCACCTTCAATCATATTAAATGTTAGAATATGTAGCTAGTAACTACAGATAACATTTTAAAGATATACTCTTAGTAAGTACAACACATGAACAATTCTCAGGGTAAAAATAAGCTGCTATAAGTAACGAAAGGACATGACATAGACTTGCGGTCATTAATAATAAAATCATATTGAGATATGAAGCACAAAATAGAACAAAGTATTTTTGGAAGCGAGTTTCAAATAAATATTTAAGGATAAATTCATTTTAAAGAAATGGAATATTGATGAAGATCCTCTCTATAAGAAAGAATCCATGTCTGAAGCTGGAAACCCAGCCAACTGCCTAGGGCTAGTAAATTCACACATCTTGGAGGACAACTTAGAACAGCCAAATTATTAAAACAGAATCATCTCCAACTTAATTCCAATTACTTGTCATTATGCTGACAAATAAGTTTCATAATCACTATGCTTTGAAGTAACTTCTTTTTGTAACAGGAGAGCTTTACAGAAAACCACAAGCAATCAATTATATAGAATTGAGTCCCAGTCACTACATCTTCAAAATAACGGCTGTTCCTAAGGCTCAGTAAACATTGAAGAGAGAGTGGTAAGACAGTCCATGCCAGAGAATTATAGAGTTTACTAGGAGGTGGTAGGTATATGACATGTTGCATAAGTATATTCATTGTTTTAATGTAAAAATCTTAATTTAAGCTCCAATCCAGACAGTACAGTTAGCTAGTAGAACTGCTCTGTGTCAGGTTTTTCCTCTCTCCTAATACATCCTGTCACTTGTCCTCAGTTGTATCCCTTCTCACATTTACACATATACTGATTCCCATAGGAAGCTGTGCCTGAAATGTGGAGCCTACCATGGGCTAGTATATTCAATGACACAATCAATGTTTAATCTTCTGAGACATCTACATGATTTATCATATTGCAAAATTATGATTTTAATCTTAGACCACAGTATAGGCTCACCAATTGCTCAAAGACTAACCTATAGTATAGTGACGGTGTAGGTGGCATTAAATATCAGATTGGAAGAAAATATATAGATTGTAGATAAAATCTGCTTATTTTTCAGGACTGTTAATTGTACAAATTACATATAAGTAATCCCTCTGGAATTTAAGACATGGCTTTTTCCCCCCAGAATCAATGCGTTTCAAAAGTAAACGATTCATTAATTGCACATGATTCAGCAGTCTCTATGCCTTGGTAGTGCAATCTCACAACAGCCCACTTTCCTGGTTCTAGCCATCAACCTTCTGCATGTTCAAGGGAACCAAGTCCACTATTATACCTCTTAGCTAGTCACTTATGACCTATCTTATTTATCAATAACATAGCATGGTGTTGCTGCTGTTGCTTAAGCAAACAACTATTAATTAATAACACTGCCCAAATGCCAGGGTTAGAGATCCTGGCAGTGTAGATATATAAAAAAGCTCTAACGTGCATGTATTAATTAATTAATTTTCCATTACTATGATATACCTTTATGACTAAAACCATTTATAAAACAAAGACTCTGTTGGGTCTTAAGTTCCAGGGCAGTAAGTGTCTGTTTTGGCTGAGATGCATAAGAATGAGCATCAGGAATGACAGCAGCATGAGAAAACTGAGGACTCTCATCTTGAACCATAAGCTTGCAGCAGAAAGAAAGAGCTAGCTCAGAGTGACTGGAGCATTTAAGTTTTCAGAACCTGACCCTAGAAACATACTTCTTCTAGAAAGACTAAACCTCTTTAAAGTCCAGAATAGCACAACTGACTGGAGGGTTGGGGGAGCCAAGTATTCAAATGCCCATCACTCTAGGGAATATTTCTCATTCAAACTACTGTGCTCATTAGAGTGATGTGATACAAGTTCTTGACAATAAACATTGAATTTCAAAAACAGTGTACTAAAAGTTTTAAAAGTAAAAGAGGGCCTAAATAACTGTGCTGTTATACCTGAAAATGTGAACTTTATACTCATGGCATGTGATAAATTTTGTGGTGGGAAACAGTCCAGTTAAATGATTGTGTACAAAGTATAGTTTGATATACCACCGGGCTTCACAGATTATACTTTTCAGAGATGGAGAAATACAACTATAAATACTGCATTTAAACAAGGTAGTTATGAGTCTAGCCTTTCACAGCTGAGCCATCTCTCCAGCCCTGGAGGACATGGGCACAGGGGAAAAGTTCCTGAACAGAACACCAATAGCTTATGCACTAAGATCAAGAATTGACAAATGGGACCTCATAAAATTACAAAGTTTCTGCAAGGCAAAGGACACTGTCAGAAGGACAAAACAGCAACCAACAAAGTGGGAAAAGATCTTCACCAACCCCACATCCAACAGAGGGCTAATATCCAATATATACAAAGAACTCAAGAAGTTAGACCCCAAAGAACCAAATAACCCTATCAAAAAATGGGGTACAGAGCTAAACAAAGAATTTTCACCAGAAGAATTTCAGATGGCCGAGAAACACCTTAAGAGATGTTCAACATCATTAGTCATCAGGGAAATGCAAATCAAAATAACCTTGAGTTTCCACCTCATACCAGTCAGAATGGCTAAGATTAAAAACTCAAGAGACAACATATGCTGGCGAGGATGTGGAGAAAGAGGAACACTCCTCCACTGTTGGTGGGATTGCAAAATGGTAAAACTGCTCTAGAAATCAGTGTGGCGGTTCCTCAGAAAATTGGGCATGTCACTTCCAGAGAACCCTGGCATACCACTCCTGGGCATATACCCAGAGGATTCCCCTGCAATAAAGACACATGCTCCACTATGTTTATAGCAGCCTGTTTATAATAGCCAGAAATTGGAAGGAGCCCAAATATCCCTCAAAGGAGGAATGGATACAGAAAATGTGGTATATTTATACAATGGAATACTACTCAGCAATTAAAAATAATGAATTCATGCAATTTGTAGGTAAATGGTTAGACCTGGAAAATATCATGCTGAGTGAGTTAACCCAATCACAAAAGAATACACATGAAATGCAATCACTGATAAGTGGATATTAATGAGTCCAGAAGCCCTAAATACTCAAGGCACAATTAGCAAGTCAAATGATTCCCAAGAAGAAGAAAGGAGAGGACCCTAGGCCTGTAAAGATTAGATCCAGTTTTGTAAAGAAACCGTGGGGGGAGGGTGGATGATTTGGGAATAGTTGGGGGGGGAGAGGAACTATGGGAAGTATGGTGGGTGGGAACTGGGAAAGGGGAAAGCCTTTGGAATATAAACATAGAATATAGAAAATAAAAATTAAAAAAAAACAAGGTAGTTAACAGAAGAGTGAGAGGAAAGAGAACAAGAATAGATAGAAAGATAAAGACAGTGGAGTAGAGTCAATATATAAATAGTTATGATAATATCTTTCAACTTAATTTTTAATGGGTCATGAACACAATCAATAATGAATGACAAAATTTAAAATTTAGCAAAAAAAAAACTTGAAGTTTTGAAGAAGAACATAAGTCCAGTTTAAATACTGGCTTACAAAATATCCAACATTAGGAAGAAGGAACTCAATGAAGCCACATCCAGTACATAGGCAAGGCCTCAAGCAGAGGGGCAGAGTTACTAACCAACAGTCAAAATTTCTACCCAGAACAATTCCTGTCTAAAAGAACTGTAGGGACGAAATTGGAGAAGAGACTGAAGGATAGGTGTGGTCCAATGACTAGTCGAATTTGGGATCAGTCTCATGGGAGGGCACCAAGGCCTGACATTATTACTGATGCTATGATGTGCTTACAGAGAGAACCCTGGCATGACTGTCCCATGAGAGGCCCTACCAGCAGCTAAGACAGAAGCAGATACTTAATACTCAACCACTGAACTGAAGTCAAGGACTCCTAAGGTTGAACTAGCAGAAGGATTAAAGAAGCTGAAGGGGAAAGCTCCCCCATGGAAGACCAGAGTCTCAACTTACCCAAACCCCAGGGTGTTCCCAGAGACAGAGCCACCAACCAGGAGCATCCACAGGGTAGTATGAAGCCCTTGGCACAAGTACATCAGAGGTCTGCCTGGTCTGGTCTTAGTTAGGAATATGTGCTTAATTCGCAAAAGGCTTAAGACCCCAGAGAAGGGGGAGGCCTAGTGTGTGGGGAAACATCCTCTCATAGGCAAGGATAGGAGGAATGGGATGAAGAACCTTTGGAAAGGGGAGAGGGGGACAATGATGGGAATGTAAATAAATAAAATAATAAAAATTAAAAAAATAGTGGCTTACTCTTGTCACTTCAAGTGTACAGATTATCTGAATGGAAAAAGAGTTAGTTTGTCATACACACACACACATATATATACATATACACATACACACACACATACACACACACACACACACACACATATATATATATATATATACATATATATTATTTATTTGTTTATTTTTCTGAGCAGGAATGTAGCAAGGGGTTATGGGGCTATTTTCTTTTAATATTGCTTGAAATTTTCATCTATTATGTGAAGGGGACAAAAGAGCGTACACTTTTATTTTTCATCAACAGAAACATGGGCAGGCTGGTTTCTGCCTCCACCAGGAAAACTTAGAGAATAGTGGGGAATGGGAGTGGCTACTTTCCTGAGCAACGGAGTGAAGCATAATCGTCTGTAGGAAATGTTGGACACTTCAGAAGGGTCAGTAAACCTTAGGAGTGGACTTATCACAGGCCACGTAAGAAGGAACCTGCTGTGACATTGGAACATGGTGACTTTCCTATTGCTCTGGTCTTGCTTAGCTCCATCTGCTTCAAATGGGTGGTATAAGCAAAATCCAGCATCCTCTCTCCTGCCATGGACCAGTAAGCAGCATGTTTCAAAAGAGAAAGCATGAAATCCAAACCTTCTGAGATGTTGGAATTCCTCGGAGAACGTGAAGCATGTAGTCACTGGACTGAAAGGATGTTGGTTAAAACTGGGACTGTGAGGATATACATAGGCATGTATGCATATATGCATGTATATGTTCCCACCCCAAACTCTCAGCTGCATTTTCAGCTGCAAGAAAAGTTAGAAATGTATTATTATCAAAGATGTTTTAAAGACAAAAGGAGAAAGTGGTAGAGATAGTCTCTTAACTATAAATGAATCCTTGTTAATGAATGAAAAATAAACCAAACACAGTTTGAAAACCACAAATATAGAACTATGTATATTTAGACTCTATTTTTTAGCTTATTCACTTTTTAGACCACTCACTGCCACCCTCCTGGTCACCCCCTCCCATTGTCATTTTCCCCCATAACCCTTCCCCTTGTACTTTGAGAGGGTGGTAGAGCCCCTGGGTATACGCCTAACCTGGCACTTCAAGTTTCTGTTAGGCTAGGTGCTTACTCTTCCACTGAGGCCAGACAAGGCAGCCCAGCTAGCACATATCTTACAGACAGGCACCAGCTTTTGGGATAGCCTCCACTTGAGTTCTATAGAAACTACATGAAGATGAAGCTGCACATCGGCTGCATGTCATTTGGTTGGTGCTTCAGTTTATGAGAGCCTCAAGGTTCCATGTTAGTTAGATACCATTGGTCTTCCTGTGGAGTTTCTATCCACTTCCAGTGCCTGCAATCCTTCCTCCTATTCATCTAGAAGAGTCTCCAAGCTTCATCCACTGTTTGTGGGTGTCTGCATTTGGCTGAATCAGCTGCTGGGTGAATCTTCTCAGAGGACAGTCTTGCTAGACACCTGACTACAATCATAACAGACTATCATTAATAGTGTCAGGAATTGGTGCTTGCCACAGGATCGGTCTCAAGTTTGGCCTGTTAATGTTTGGCCATTTCCTCAGTTTCTGCTCTATTCCATGACCCTGAATTTCTTGCAGATAGGATAAATTTTGGGTTGAAAACTTTGTGGGTCGGTTGGTGTCCCTATGGCTACCTTGGGGTTTCTGCCTGTCTGCAGGAGGTGACCTCTTCAGGTTCTGTATCCTCAATGCTGTGATACTCAGCTAGGGGTATCCCCATTGATTCTTAGGAGCCTCATCTATCCCAGGCCTCGGCCAAGTAAATGACATACTCTCCAGTACAACTCCAAACCCATCTAGCTGCAGATTTCCTTTCATTCTCATGATCATGTGGCCATCTCCCTGTCTCTCCCCACATCAGATCCTGAGCCTTCCCATCCATACTTCAATCCAATCTGCCTCCTATGATTATTTTATTACCCTGTCTAAGTAAAATTCTTTTTTATAAACAGTGTTTTGATATTTTGTTTGTTTGGGTTTTTTGCATCTTGTTTTTTTATTATTATTTTCTATATTCGTTGTTTACATTCCAAAGGAGTTTCCCTTTCTCGGTTCACCCCTCCCTATAAGTCTCATAAGCCCTCTTCCTTCCCCCATCAACACCTTCCACATCTCTGTCCTGGTAATCTCCTACAAGACTGCATCAAGCCTTTCCAGGATCAGGGCCCTCTCCTTCCTTCTTCTTGGGAATCATTTGATATGTGAGTTGTGTCTTGGGTATTCAGAGCTTCTGGGCTAATAGCTACTTATAAGTGACTGCATTCCATGTGTGTTCTTCTGTGAATGAGTTACCTCACTTAGTATGATATTTTCCAGTTCCAACCATTTGCCTAAGAATTTCATGAATTCATTGTTTTTAATTGCTGAGTAGTATTCCATTGTGTAAATATACCACGTTTCCTGTATCCATTCTTCCATTAAGGGACATCTGGGTTCTTTCCAGCTTCTGGCTATTATAAATAAGGCTGCTGTGGCTGAGAAGCACCTTACGAAATGTTCAATATCATTAGTCATTAGGGAATTGCAAATCAAAACAACCCTGAGATTTCACCTCACATTGGATCCAGTTTTGTAGAGAAACTGTGGGGGAAGGGGGAATGATTGGGGAATAGTTGGGGGGGAGAGGAACTATGGGACATAGGGAGGGGGGGAACTGGGAAAGGGGAAAGCCTTTGGAATGTAAACATAGAATATAGAAAATAAAAATTAAAAAAAATAAAGACACATGCTCCACTAAAAACAAAAACAAAAACAAAAAAAAAACACTCAGGAGACCGCAAGTGTTGGCAAGGATGTGGAGGAACACTCGTCCACTGCTGGTGTGATTGTAAGATGGTACAACCACTCTGGAAATCAGTCTGGTGGTTCCTCAGAAAACTGGGCATGGCACTTCCAGAGGACCCTGCTATACCACTCCTGGACATATACCCAGAGGATTCCCTGGCATGCAATAAGGACACATGCTCCACTATGTTCATAGCAGCCTTATTTATAATAGCCAGAAGCTAACTGAGCTTTAAGTTTTCTTGCTTGTGTCTTCTTTCTTGTTTAGCTTTTTTAGATCTTTACAGGATAGCATGAGAATCCTGTATTTTATGGGTAATATCCACTTATAGGAGAGAACAAACAATGCCCTCTCAACATGATATTCATCGGTTCCATCTATTTGCAAGCAAAATAAAATAGAATTAAGATAACAGTTTTACCATGGGGGATATCCATGAGCATTTCATTTTGTTTGATTGCCTACCCCACTCCCTCAGCTTCTTGACCACAGCTCCCTGCAGTGCCTTCATCCCTCAAGTATTCCTCTTTCTTCTTTACTCCTGCTATAAAACCTCTTTCTTCCAGTCTCAAGTGTTGTTATTATTTATTGGTAGGTTTGTAAGTAAGCAATTTTTTTATAAGTACAATGAAAAAAAACATGAACAAATAATACTAGGAATATTTCCAAGAAGAATAGCTCTCATGTTATCCTTGAAGAGAAGGCAATCTTAAATATAGTCCTCCCGATATCAAACTGAAAAACTAATAAATAAAAATAAAAACTGCATGGTTTTGGTTTGGAACAGACAGGTTGATCAATACAATTGAACAAAAGACATTGAAATAAGCCAACATACTTATGGACAATTGAGTTTTGAAAAAGAAGTCAAAACCATAAAATGAAAAAAAATCACTTTTTTAAAAGTAGCAAAATATAAAAAATAATCATGCACATTATTTGAATTTATATTTAAGTGTAAAAAGAATGATGCTACCGAGGATTTAACTTTCATTGTACAAAATGATATATGTGGCAAATTAATCTACATATGAAGAATGCTGATTTATTGTATTATAGAATATAAAGACCATCTATTTTCTTGACTACAGGTGTATAGGATAAAAAAAAGTAACAGGCAAATGTGAGGCCAAGAGTTTGGATCCACACGCACTCCAACTATAACAAGCACATGTTTATTGTTTATGTGTGTCATCTCAAAGTTCCTCTGGTATGATGGGACAGGGAAGGAAGAGAATCCTATAGGCAAGATAGTGTGGTACACACTGCCAAGCAAGAACCCTTAACTATAATGATGTGGAAAGGAGAACTGATGCAAAGCATCTTGGTATAATTCTTATAGTTATGAATGTGTATCCCCAAATCATATATATATATGTATATATAATATATATTTGTGTTATATGATGCATGTAGGTTATACATATCTCGATCAAATAATTATATTAACTATAATTTTGTTAATAATGTTAACTATATTAATAATTAATATTGATGGTGTTAAATTTAAGATAACTACTTTCATTTACAAAATAAATAGAATGTTTTTTTTAATTTCTTTCAAATATAACATTCCAATATAATTTACCAGCAGCTTTACACAGCCTGAGGGAACAGGTGCTTAAGTGGGCACAGTTTCAGGAGGACACAGGTCCAAAGACTGACAATCTCTGGCCTTTAAACACTCTAAATATCCTGGATGCTAAAGCTGATATCTTCTGGAAAAATCTAAACACAGTCTTGCTTATTTTATGGCTGTATGTCACTGGCTTCTTTTCTCTTTAACTCTCTATGCTTTATTAACCAATGTATCTTTATTTTAAAACTCTCTATTACTGTTCTGTGCTTCATTAAGCACTGAAAACTTAACTCTTTATCTCTCTTATTACTTATTTTATGATTCTATTATTCTCTGTGCTTGATAAGCAGTGAAAAACTTAACTCATAGTTACCTTATGTACTTACTTTATAATTCTCTGGCAATTAACATATGCTGTATACTAATGTAAAATTCAGTAGAGGATTTATTGGTAAGGCTCTTCTCCTATTGCCCTGGAGGCTTGTCTCTAATTCACAAGGTAAGAGAGAGGCTTAGAGCAATTAACTTTTATTGAATTAGAAAAAGAGAGTCACATGCACAGCCTGAACCTATTTTATACAAGCAGTTTTACAGACACACATACACACACACACACACACACACACACACACACACACACACAGAGAGAGAGAGAGAGAGAGAGAGAGAGAGAGAGAGACCAGCACCACTCCCATCACCAGAACCACTACTACCACCACCATCACCACCACTACCACTACCACACATTCATAGACAATACACATACACATTGGTGCACTCTTGCCAGGTTCAGCCATTTGACTCCACTTACATACTTATACACACACACACACACACACACACACACACACACACACACGCACGCACACACCCATATACTTACATACGAATATAGGTTTTTGTTGGATGAAGCAAAAGCCCAAGTGGCAGTCCAGAAGGAACTCACTCATTCATCTTCATAACTAACCTACAACCTTCAATGAATAAAGAAATTTCTATTGCTAAATGAATGAAACCCAAGATTGTTAGCTAAAAACATCTTTTTAGTCTGAAGAAACATAGCTTGCTTATATTATGCTATGTTCAGCTGTTTCTTCTGCGTCTTTCTTCTACCTCTATGTCTCTTCTATTATCATGTCTCCTTAATGTCATTGTTCCTAGTCTTTGTATTGTTTTTGAAGAGATCACATGGTATTCCAAGACTAATTTATCTCAAAAATTAACAACCAATTCAAACATAAACTCAGTTATGAATTGAATAAAGAGTTAAAACATTACTGTTTATACATGCTTGCAATGTTTTAACTCTTTATCTAACTGAACATTCTTTATCTGCCATTACTTCCACATGTTCATTGAGAGTTTAAAACTATAGTTCTTAGGTCTAAGTTAGCACAATATGTCAAGAGGCAAATGACCTGTCTACTGTCTCAATATTATGGAAGTTTTGTAAAGATAAACCTAATCAATATTTTATTTTCTGTCCTTGTACCTACAATAAATTGTTCATTCCCATATATGACCTTTAGTTATTAGAAAATGGCTTTACACTCTAGAGGAATGTTTTCCTAAAATTGTTAATTTGTATGATTTCTATCTTAGTGCAATTAAGCCTGTCACAAGTGAAGGCTTAGAAAGCCTTTTCTATAAAGGGTTCAATGAGTACAAATATAAATTTAGGTTCTTGTCATACAGATCTTTCACTTGTTTGGTTAGAGTCACACCAAGATTATTTTATATTGTTTGTGACTATTGTGAAGTTTGTTATTTCCCTAATTTCTTTCTCACCCCATTTATCCTTTAATAGAGGAAGGATACTGATTTGTTTCAGTTAACTTTTTATCCAGCCAATTTGATGAATTTGTTTATCAACTTTATGAGTTTTCTTGTAGAATTTTTGGAGTTACTTAAATATAGTATCATATGATCTGCAAATAGTAGTATTTTGACTTCTTCCTTTCCAATTTGTATCCCTTTGACCTCCTTTTCTTGTCTAATTGCTCTAGCTAGAACTTCAAGTACTATATCGAATAGATAGGGAGAGAGGGGGCTGCATGTCTAGTCCCTGATTTTAGTGGGATTGCCTCAAGTATCTCACCATTTAGTTTGTTGTTGGCTACTAGTTTGCTATATATGACTTTTACTATGTTTATGTATGGACCTTGAATTCCTGATCTTTCCAAGACTTTTACAGTGAATATGTGTTGAATTTTGTCAAATGCTTTCTCAGCATCTAATGAAATGATCATGTGGTATTTTTTTTAGTTTGTTCATGTAGTGGATTACATTGATGGCTTTCTGTTTTTTGAACCATTCCTGCATCTCTGGGATGAAGCTTACTTGATCATGAAGAATGATTGTTTGATGTGTTCTTGTATTCAGTTTGTGAGAATTATATCAAGTATATTTGCATTGATATTTATGAGGGAAATTGGTCTGAAGTTCTCTTTCTTTGTTGTTGGGTCTTAGTGTGGTTTAGGTATGAGTGTATTGTGGCATCATAGAACAAATTTGGTAGTGTTCCTTCTGTTTCTAAACTATTTTGTAGAATAGTTTGAAGAGTATTGGTATTAGGTCTTTTTATTGCCAGAACTTGGAAATAACCCAGATGTCCCTCAACAGAGGACTGGATATAGAAAATGTGGTACTGGGGTTGTTCTGGGGTTCCCAGGAATGAGACTAATTACATGTTGCAGAGGCTTAAAAAGGCAAAACCATAAGGCCACCATTATGTCCCCTCAGGTCCAATTAGGGGCAAGCATATAGTCTAATCCATTCGGGGACTACCATATAGTCAATGTATTTCCTGCCTACTTACCTCCCTCCTACATTCAATCAGGGGCAAGTGTACATTCTGATGCATTTCCTGCCCCTCCTATCTACAAGTGATCAAGCACACCCAGTGCAAGTGAGTCAAATAAATATATTTAGAAGAGTGAAAACGTGTGCTTTGTTATATGCCATAAAACAATGACCTCAGCACTCTAGGAAGTATCTGTCCTTGGCAAGTGGGGCTTACAGATTAACTGTGGCCCTGACAAAGAAATGGCAAAAGGGCTCTCATTAGGGTTTATATACATACATTTTTATTACTTATTCAGCTGTAGCATTTAATATGTGCCCAGCATTGGTCCAGACATTTTCTAAGGGAACAGAGAACTGACCCAGAAAAGGCATTTTTCTTGCAGAGGACTAGAGTTTTATTCTCCAGTCAGGCTGATATGTTTGATAAACCTGCAACCATTGCACATACTCACACACAGATACATGTGTGCACACATAAGATGATTAAAAAAGCAAATCTGTAAGTTTTTTATAAGTAATGATGCAATAAGACGAGACTCTAATGTTCTCACCTTACAGAAAGAGGAAGTAAAGAACAAAGAAGTGGTGTGGCCTTCCCCAAATCAGACAGACAGAAAGAAAGAAAATAAACACCAGCTGGAGAGAGGACAGGAGTCCACAAAGGCCATGCTTAGCCACTTACAGCTGTCTCTCCAGTGTCCTATCCATCTCCAGGTAATTCACAACTTCAAAATCTTTCCCATTCAGGTTCCATTCTAAGGAACTGCCTCTCATCTATATATTTATACTATATACACTCTAAGTTTACAGGATAATTTCATGTCAGAAGAGACAGAGCCAACCCATAAGAAACCATCCCAGAGACAGGCACCTGACATTTTGAGGACTGCTTGTCACCAGCTTTGTCTTATACACACATCTTAGTCGCTCGGGTAGATGTTTAGATCTTAATGATAACAACCACAGATTATGTTCCTCATCTTTTATTTTATGTGTCATGCATTTCTTTTTTCTTTATTTTCATCAGGGTCTTAACAAGGAATGTATCCTGGGCCTGGGAACTCCCGTTGACCTCTCACCAAGGTGCTAAACTATGACACCTTATGTATGCATTTCTCTCCCTCAATGGAGGGAAATGAGGCATAGAAGCCATGTGTCACCAAGAAGAATGGACATTCTTTTACAGTTTTTTTAAACCTCTTCTATATATATCATATGTATATATTGCCTTCCCTGTCTCTTCTCTCCCTATAAACAGTGAGACTATATTGCTTTATGCTCATTTGTTATTCTAGGGAAAGCATCTATATTGACATTAAGGTGAAGCACTCCTTAGACAGCCCTTTATAGCAAAGGGCTCATGAAATCAGTTCAACACCTGAATATCCTCCTTTATAACTCAGTGCGCATGCTGCCTCATAAAGCTGTGAACAGGCATGGCACAATGGACCCTAGGTCGTGGGAATGGTCTTCTTCCTCCTGTAGCCTTGGCGGCACTATAGAGCATGCACCACAGATTTCAGATAGACTCAAAGCAAGTTTCACATTCTCAGTCACTCTGCGAGTCTTCATCTATAAATACCATTTGGTCTCAGGAACTTACTTTTCCTTGTGCTAAACTCCATTTCCAAATGGACGATTGAAGCAGAGAAGAGGAAAGGTGGACTTTTATTTGGTTAAAGAAGTATTATTTCTTTTTATGTACTTCCTCTCTATGCCGTTTTCCCAACCACACACAGTGCCTTATTTCTTCTATAAATAAAAATATTTCTTTCTTTAAAAAAAGAAAGAAAGAAAATGTGGTACATTTATACACTGAAAAACTGCTCAGCTATTAAAAACAATGATTTCATGAAATTTGCAGGCAAATGGATGGAACTAGAAAATATCATGGTGAATGTGATAACCTAGCCACAAAAGAACATATTCAGTATGCCCTCACTGATAAGTGGATATTTGCCCAAAGGTTCGGGATACCCCAAATACAATTCACAGACCATTTGAAGCTCAAGAAGAAGGAAGACCAAAGTGTGGATGCTTCAGCAGTGTTTCTTAGAATGGGAAACAAAATACTCACAGGAGGATATGGAGATGTGGAGCATAGACTAAAGGAAATGTCATCCAGAGACTGCCTCCTCAGGAACCTGTCCCATATACATTTACCAAACCCCAGAAGCTATTGCAGATGCCATGAAGTACCTGCTGACAGTAACTTAATATGGCTATCTCCTGAGAGGCTCTGCCAGAACCTGACAAAGAGGAGGATGCTCACAACAAACCACTGGATTGAGCACGGGGTCCACAGTGAAAGCTCTGAAGAAGGAACTGAAAGAGCTGAAGGGGTTTGCAACTGAAGAGGAGCAACAATGTCAACTGGCCAGACCCCTGGAGCTCCCTGGGGGACTGGACCACCAACCAGAGAGTACACATGGAGGGACCCATCGCTCTGGCTGCATATGTGGCAGAGGAAGGCCTTGCTGGACATTAGTAGGAGGAGTGGCCCTTGGGCCTGAGGAGGTTCATTTCTCCAGTGTAGGGGGATGCCAGGGTGAGTGGGTAGGTGGGATGGTTGTAAACCCTCATTGAGGCATGGGGAAGGGAGACAGGACAAGAGGTATCGAGAGGAGAGACTTGAAATGGGGATAACATTTTAAAGGGTCCCCAATGGAGGAGCTAGAGAAAGGACCCAAGGAGCTGAAGGGGTTTGCAGCACTATAGGAGGAACAATATGAGCTACCCAGTACCACCAGAGTTCTCAGGGACTAAACCATCAACCAAAGAGTACATATGGAGGGACCAATGGCTCCAGATGCATATGCAGCAGAGTATGGCCTTTTTGGACATCAAAGGGAGGAGAGGCCCTTGATCCTGAGAAGGCTAGAAGCCCTGGTATTGGGGAATGCCAGGACAGGGAAGCAGGATTGGGTAGATTGGTGAGCAGGGGGAGGGGAGATGGCTTAGGGGATTTTCGGGATGGAAACCAAGAAAGGAAGACAACATTTGAAATGTAAATAAATAATATATCTAATAAAAATCCCTATTTCAATAAAAGCAAAAGTAATTTTTTTAAAAAATTAAAAAATTATCCAATAAAAGAAAAAGTAAAGAGGGGGAAAATACCCTTAGCAACCATGGAATATCCAGGAAGCACTCATTTCTCCTTCTTTGTGTATAGGGAGATTAAAAAAACAAATATAAATTTAGGAATTTTTATAGTATCATTATTAAGAATTAAGAAATCATATATTTGTCTACTTAGCATTGCTACAAAAGAATACACCTTTATTGATCTATAGAAAATCTTCCCAAAAGGGGTTCTAATGCCCAGGAATTGTTATTATTAATTTAATAATGAAAAGGCAATCAATAGCCAGAGTCAATATTAAGATGAAGTCTCATGTTCTTTGCCCCCATGAACTCATCCATAGCAGCCCATGCAAAATGGTAGAGCATCTCAGGAAAGTCATCTGCTAGGCGTAGACTCTCCTAGATGGCTTCTCACATTAATTGTCACTTATTCGGATGTGAGTATTTTATTTTATTAGGGACCTGAAAGACAAAGACAAAACAACAGACTGTCTTCAGGTTAAAGGGTAAAACACTACTCTTTCTGGTTGACCATTGTTATTTCTTACTAGCCCATGAAGTATTAGAGTAAGAAATGACCTTTACCCATGTTGTGATAACTTTTTAACTTACAGATACAAAGGGCTCAGCCTCACCTACTTCTAATTTCTAACTGTTCTTGCTGCTAACATAGATCTGAACTCTGAGTCAAACCATATTAAATTTACTTGGATGCTTAGTGACATTCTGACCACCTGAGTTTCCTGATCTGACTTCTTCTTTTGTGTGTGTGTGTGTGTGTGTGTGTGTGTGTGTGTGTGTTTTGTTGTTGTTGTTGGTTGGTTTGTTTGTTTTTCGATAGAGGGTTTCTCTGTGTAGTCCTGGCTGTCCTGGAACTCACTCTGTAGACCAGCCTAGCCTCGAACTCAAAAATCCGACTGCCTCTGCCTCCCAAGTGCTGGGATTACAGACGTGCACCACCACGCCCGGCTCACTTCTTCATGTATGTGTTTCCCTTCACTTCCACTGCAAAATTTTCTTGGGCATTTGACACAAAACCATTTTGGGATTTTTTTTTTTACAAATTAAGGCCAAATTTACAATGTAAATGCCTAATTTCACCTTTAATAATAACAAGAAACCCAGAGTAACATAATAACAACTTAAATATTAAATAAAATAACGTGTACATTAACCAAATGTTAATAAGCAGTTGTGGATTAAATGTTCTTGCTTTACCTTAGAAACAATGAGTTTAGCATTCTTACAAGAAATAAGTTCGTGTAGCAGTTACAACACTACTGTTAATGTTCAATTTTATCAATGTTCTTCAACTAAATTTTCAAGTATTCTAAAAAAATTCATTAAAATGGTGGAAAACATTTTTCATTAATATTGCAAATAATTTTCCGAGAGGATGAGCTAATTTCTCATTCATCAGGAGCATTGTCAAGTGTCTTTTCTCCAAACTCTCATTAGTATAATTGCCTTTAAATTAAAAATTAGACATAATTATACATATGATTACCGGGTTATTAGTGATAGAATTATGGAAATATTGATTATGCCCTTAGATATTTGTCTATAATAGATATTTTTATTTTCCCCTATATGTGTTCACATTAAGAATGATTTAACTAATTTATATGTACACTAAGTAATATAAATACTACTATATTATGAAATACATTGATGAGACATATTTTCTCCTGTACACTTTTGTATTTATCATGCATTATTTATTGTAAATATTAATGTAAGCTTTCCTTCATATTAAATCTATTCATGCTCAATCTATCTTCACATCATGCCATGACAATGAGATGTAAACTATTATATTACATAAATATTAAAATCCTTTATATATATGTATATATCTCCACAAGTAATGAAAATAATATTTCATTATAAAAGGTTGGGTTTTCCATAAACAAAGTCAGTTAATAGGTGATTGAAATAAAAAAGTCCATGTTTGAAGATGATAGAAGTAATCTGTCTTTATCTTTCATCTACCACTAAATTGCCTCATTTGTATTTTCGTGAAAGTAAAAGACAGAGATGTCTATTAATGTAGATATTCACATCACTTTAAGAAAATTCACTCATTAAAATTTAGAGCCGTGGTTCCGTTGACATTTCTTTTACAAGCTTCTCAATTATCCCCATTGTGTCTTTACTCATTAAAATTTGTTTCACCACAATACCTTCTAATAATGTTAAATTTGATAACACTGTGTCAAAGTATTTTAGCACTGCTTAGGTAGAATAATCAACCTGGACTCATTTTGCTGCTGCCAGTCCAGACAGGTGTCCCTATAAACAGAGTCATCAAATATCCAAAGACCAAGAAGGACAGAAAGACTGGCTTGTGTCAGGCATTAAATTCAATGATTTTCCTTTTAGGACTCTTGAGAATTTACCTAGCAAAATACATTTTCCCTGAAATTTGGACAAAAGCCTTGTATTTCTGAATTATTATTACTTAAAGATCTGCAAATTAGATTCTCTATTAATGCTAACAGTGTTTGCTGTGTCTACGGATAAAAAGGGGGTAGCAGGGAGAAAAATTTTAGAAAAGAACTTCATTAAAAATGAATTCTATTGTATAAAAGTAAGCGAATCATGAATTAATTAACCTAAATTTAGAAAACAGTGATGAAGTGGAATAATCTTCATTATCTACTTGGTCGGGTGTAAAATCAATATGAAAACAATCTTAGTGTCTGTAAGGAGGTTCCCAAAAACATATAGCTGATAAGGGAAGACCCATCTTTGATGTGTATAAAATCTCTTTATGGGCTAGACTTGCCCTGAATAATTGAAATAAAGTCATTTATTGCTGGCATTCACCTGTCTCTGTTCCCCAGTTGTACATACAACATGACGAGCTGCATATCCTGCTACTACACTTCACCTGTCTTGATTGACTATATCATCAAAATGAGAGTTAAACTCACCTTTTCTGAAGTTCCTTAATATTACTATTTCCTTTTTTAATTACTATTTTTGTTAGATATATTCTTTATTTACACTTCAGTTGTCCCCTTTCATGGTTACTCCCTCCCCCCAAAATCCCATAAGCCATCTCCCTTTCCCCAGTCAACCCTCACCGGCTTCCCTGTCCTGATATTCCTCTACACTACAGCATCAAGTCTTTCCAGGACCAAGGACCTCTCCTCCCTTTGATGTCTAACAAGCTATTTCCTAATATAAAAGAGAAAACTAAGTACTGCAACTGGGAAACATATACCTCAGATTCCCAATGTAGTGCTATCTTGCTTGCACAGAATCCTAAGCAAAGCTATAGCACAAACATATACAGCAGAAGACTACCTTGTCTGGCCTCAGTGAGAGAAGACACACCTAACACTTGAGAGACTTGAGGCCCCAGGCAGTTGGGAGGCCTGGTAGGGTCTGTGTGGGGGTGGAGATATGGGGACATCCTTTTGGATATGGAGTGGGGTGGGATGGGACGAATGTAATGAGGAGCTGTTAGAGAGAACTGGAGGAGGATAAGGACTAGAGAAAATTGAAATAATCCAATGCACCCTATCAGATCTCCACAGACTAAGGCTGGTCTTTAATAACAATGAAAACAACAAAAAGCCCACATACACATGGAAACCAAACTACATTCTACTCAATGCTAAGTTAGTAAAAGAAGAAATAAAGAAAGATATTAAAGACTTTGTAGAAGTTAATGAAAATAGAAGCACAACATACCCACACTTATGGGACACAATGGAAGCAGTGCTAAGAGGGAAACTCACAGCTCTGAGTGCCTCCAAAGAGAAACTGGAGAGAGCATGCACTAGCAGCTTGACAGCACACCTTAATGCTCTAAAAGAAAAAGAAAAAATACACCCAAGAAGAGTAGATGTCAGGAAATTATCAAACTAAGGGCTGAAATCAACACATGTAACAGGGTGAGAGGGAATGGGATATTGGCTTCTCAGAGGGGTAAAGAGGAAAGGAGATACCTATTGAGGTCTGTTTTGTGACTGAGTACAATTTTGGAGAAGGTACTATAAGTTGCTGAGAAGGTATATTCTTTTGTTTTAGGATAAACTGTTCTGTAGATATCTGTTAAATCAATTTGGTTCATAACTTCTGTTAGTTTCACTGTGTTTCTGATTAGTTTCTGTTATCATGATCTGTCCATTAATGAGAGTTGGGTGTTGAAGTCTTCCACTCTTATTGTGTGAGGTGCAATGTGTGCTTTGAGCTTCAGTAAAGTTTCTTTTATGAATGTGTGTGCCCTTGCATATGGAGCATAGATGTTCAGAATTGAGACTTCATCTTGGTAGATTTTTTTCTTTGATGAGTAGGAAGTGCCCTTCCTTATCTTTTTTGATGACTTTTGGTTGGAAGTTGACTTTGTTCGATATTAGAATGGGTACACCAGCTTGTTTCTTGGGACCATTTGTTTGGAAAATTGCCCAGCCTTTTACTCTGAGGTGGTGTATGTCTTTGTGTCTGAAGTGAGTTTGAAGCCAAATGTTGGGTCCTATTTTTGTCCTAAAATCAGACTCGATTTGTTAGGGATCTCCAATGGACATCCTCAGTCAAGAACTCAAGAAAATGCAGCCCTGAAACCATTGCCTGGCTAGAAAAGTTGTCCAGTTAAGACTCCTGTTCTTCTGTTACTAACAGTCCTCATTAGGTCACCCTCATAAATTCCAAGAAGCTTCTACTGTACTTTTTGTCTCACCAGCCCCCAAATCTCTTCTTGTACATTCTCTCCCTATATCCCACTCATGTATCTGATTCTTCCCTCTTTTATCCTCACCTTCTCCCAGTTCACCTAGTAAATCCATTCCATTTAGTCTCCCAGGGAAATCCAACAGTTTCTAATCCTGGACACCTACTATTTACCTAATTTCTCAGGGTCTATAAATTGTAGCTTGATTACTATATACTTAATAGCTAATAAACTTGTATAAGTAAGTACAGACCATATTTGAGATTCTGCATCTGGGTTGCCTTTCTTAGGATAATTTTTCTCTAGTTGAATACATTTTATGATGTCATTCTTTTAAATTGCTGAGTAACAATCCATACTGGAAATATATTTTTCTGCCCATTCTATATATTTTCTACATATTTTATGTCTATTCTACATATTTTGATATACATTTTATATATTTTCTCTGTCTGTTCTATAGCTGATTATGATGAACAAAGCCACAATAAACATTGTTGAGCAAGTGTCCTTGCAATAGAATGGAGTTTCCTTTAGGTATATGCCAAGGAGTTGTATACCTGGGTCTTGAGACAGCTCAATTCCAAATTTTCTCAAGAACTCCCATATCTGACTTCAGGGGAAGAGGATGAGCCTAGGGTTGGGGGCAATACTAGTGGCATCAACTCCCTTCTCCATGAAGAAAGGGAGAAAGAATCGGGGAAGGATCTCCATGAGGAAGTACTGGGAGGAGGGGAGGCTGCTATTGGGATGTACGGAGAATAAATAAATTCAATAAAAATTAAAAGTGTTAAGTGTATAGAATAAAGAAAGGATATTGAAAATTGCAATAGATAAACCTAAGTAACACATATAAGGCAGAATTATTAGAATTACACCAGATTTCTCAACAGAGACTTTAAAAGCCAGAAGAGTCTGGGAAAATTTCTAAGAGATCACAGATGACAACCCAGACTAATATAGCTAGCAAAATTTTAGGTATCCATGAATGGAGAAAATGAAATATTCCATTACAAACCAAATTAAAATACTATATTTTCATTAATCTAGTCCTATAGAAAATATAGGAAGGAGAACTTCAACTCAAGGAGATTAACTACACCCAAGAAAACACAGGAAATATATAACCTCACACCAGTAAACAAAGAAAGGAAAACAAGCGCACACACATTACTACCACCAACATAAAAAAATAGAAATTAACAATAGTTGGTCACTAATATGTTTCAACATCAAAGGACTCAATCACCCAATAAAAACAACAGAGACTAACAGAGTGGATGCATAATCAGGATCCATCTTCTGCTGCATATTAAGAAGCACACCTCAGGAAAAAAAAAAGAGGCATAACCTTCAAGTTAGTACTGGTAAAATGTTTCCAAAAAAAGGAACACAAGAAACAAAATAGAGTAGACATTCTAATATCTAATGATATAGACATTCAACCAAGATAATCAGAGAGAAGGGCAGGACCCTTCATACTCATCAAAGGATAAATATAACCAGATGACATCTCAATTGAATACATCTGTTCTCCAAATGCAAGAGAACCCACATTCAAAATAAAAAAAAAAATACTAAAGCCTAAATCACACATTGAAACCCACACATTAATAGTGGGAGAATTCAACTCCTAGTCTTATCAATGGACAGATATTGAGACAGAAACTAAACAGAGAAATAAAGGAATTCACTGATATTACAAGTTAAAGGGATCTAACTCATATCTGTGAACCAAAAACAAAAGAATATACCATCTTCTCAGCACCTCATGGAATATCACCTTTACAAAATTGACAATATTCTGTCACAAAGCAAGCCTCAGTAGATAAAAGAAAATGGAAATAACTCCTTGTATCTTATCAGACCACACAGATTAATGCTGGACTTTAACAATAACAGAATCAGCAAAAAGCCTACATACTCATGGAAACTAAACAACTCTCTACTCAGTGATTCCCCATGATCACATAGGCTTAATCCAAGCAATGGAGAAATGTTTCAAAATGTGAAAATCTATCAACATAATCTACAATATAAACAAACTGAAAAAGCAAATAATCTCATTAGATGCTGAAAAACCTACTGACAAAATGCAACTCCTGTTCATGCTAAAAGACATGGAGACATCAGGGATACAAGACACATGCCTAAACACAATAAAAACAATACACAGCAATCTAAGAGCCAGCATCAACTAAATCAAAAAAGAATTAAAGCAATTCCACTAAAATCAGGAACAATATTGTTGTCCATTATTTCCATTTCTCGTTAATGTAGTACTTGAATTCAATATGAAAATTAAAGGAGATCAGGAAAAAATGAAAGCAGAAGACAAAGAAATTCTATTTGCAGATGATATGATGGTATATATAAGCATCCCCAAAAATCCCATTAGAAAACTCCTACTTCTGACAAAGAATTCCAGCGAATTGGATGAATACAATATTAACTAAAGCAAATAAACAAACAAAAAACCCCAACCCAATCCAAATCAGCCAAACAAAACAAACCCAGTAGCACTCCTTTATACAATGCAGACATCCCTTAATTAAAGAATAACAAAGAAAACATGGTTCATTTCTACAATGGAATATTAATCAGCTATTAAAAAATGAGGACCTTATGAAATTTGTAGGCAAACCAATGGAAAATTGGTTTCATCCTAAGTGAGGTATCCCAGGTGCGAAAAGATGTGCATGGTATGCCATCCATACCTACTTGCAATATTCATTTATATGTGGGTATCAGCCGTAAAGTACATAACTATGCTACAATCCACAAACTTAAGGAGACAAATAACAAGGAAGGCCTTACTCTCAAGGCGATATAATAGACATGAGAGGCAGATGAAGGAAGATAACTAAGATAGATAGGATGAGGAGGGAAACAGGGCACAGGGATCAGGAGTAGTGAGAGCCTTTGATAGAGAAAATCGATTGGTGGAGGTAAGGGGGTCATATGTAAAGCTGGCTAGAGAACTAGGGTGGGGTCAAGGGGTGTAAGGGGTTAATTCCAGTTGAAACTTCTAGTAGTGGGAGATGTGGAGCCTCAAATGCCCACCTCCTGTAGCCAAGTGGGACATCCAAAGGAGGGAAAAGGACACTAACCCACCCACAAAACCTACCCAAAATATGTCCTGCCTACAAGATGTGCAGAGACAAAGAGGACGTAGAGACCAAGGGAAAATCTAACCAATGACTGTCCCAATTTGAGACCCATCCCATAAGCAAGAACATTTCTGACATTATTAGTGATACTCTGACATTATTAGTGATACTCTGGTATGCTTGCAGACAAAATCCTAGACACATGTCCTTTGAAAGCTTCTCCCATCACACCATGGAAACAGATGCAGAGACAGACACACTACCAAACATTAGGTGAAATTAAGGGTGTCTGGCAGAAGAGTTGAAAGAAAGTGTGAGGAACCTGAAGTGCGTGGAGACAGCACAAGACCAACAGAGTCAATTAACCTGGATTGGGGCCCCTAAACTAATGACTGAAATAACAAAGAGCAAACTAGACTTAGGACCACCAGCACATATGTAGCAAGTATGTAGCTTTGTCTTCATGTGGGTCCCCCAACAACTGCAGCTTACCATGAATCTGTTGCTTACTTGTGTATCCTGTTCCCCTAAACTGAGCCATTTTGCGTGGCCTAAATGGGAGAGGATGCTCCTAATCTTGCAGTGACTTGATGTGCCAGGGTGAACTGATATCAGATGGGAGTTCCCACTTCTTAGAGGATTAGGAGAAGGATTATGGGGAAAAGAGGACTGAAAGTAGAGAGGTGTTGCTATGATTAGGATATAAAGTCAATAAATACATTAATTAAAAGAAATCAGTGGCATAATTTCTGTTATGTTCTTGCTATTATTGCTGGTGGTGTTGGTAGTGTGTGTTTATGTTCTTCCAAGAAGGAAAAAATGTTTGCATCAATATAGTATGTGTATTTTCATATATACCCACAAAACTGCAAAGTACAATATGAAATTATATTTCAATTATTATCAGCCTTCTACTGAAATAAAATATAAACAAAATAAATACTGTGCAAATGGAAACAGAAAATTGACTCTGATTTGGAGTAGCACTTAAAATAATAAGATTAGTGTTTATTTAAAATCAACAAAAGAAACTTGTAGAGATAATTTTTACTCATTTCAATTCAATAAAGGTATTATTTTCTATTGTTGAATGCCAGTCAGAATATGTCATTTGCAAAATCACTAAACATGCTTTTCACAGATTTCAGTCATGTGCTCATGTTCATTTCCAAATGTTCATGTTACTTCACATCCTTAAGTTCCTAGTGAGAAAGTGGTTTGTATAGTGTTCTCCAGAATGTACAACTATTAACTGTGGTTTAGTGTATGAATCAAACATCTCTAGTCCAATATTGGAGAATGAATCATATCTAATCGAGACTTTCTATATATAGCATTATAATTCATTATGAAAATTACACAGAAAATTAACAAATCTAGTGGTTCTTATGTCATCTAAATTCTGAGAAACATGGAACATTGATATGGGGGGAAAGAGTCATATATATTATCCCATGTCTCTAGTCCTATAGTCCTGTAGCATGGTTTATTCAAAAAGAAACAAAATAAAACTGAGGAGAAGGAGAGAAATAGTAAAATGGGGAGAAAGGGCAATTTTTATTTTTTTCTATGAACTAGTAAAAGCAAAAGTCTAGAACAGGGAGATCATGATGAATGTTAAATTTTATGAAATAATAATGCAGCAATAGCCACCCAGTTTGTTTTCTTTACAGCAGGAAGAACTGCACATTACCTGAAAACAATGTCTTGGAAATTGTCAATGGCCTTGTTTAACCATTTGAAAGTTTTGAATCATGTAAAATCACTGTACTCCTATTTTATGCTTTATTTGTAGATTTGGTAAAATTATTCTTAGAAAACATCCAATAGCTGAATTCTTTCAAGTAAATGCAGAACACACCTGCTATTGAACATGTGTAAGCCTAGCACTAAGAGAGGTCAAACATGAGGATCAGGCTTTGGAGATCAGTTACTAGAAAACCAAGGCCACATGATAGAGTTCTTGTGTATTATGTGGGTTCTATTCCACTGCAATTACTCTTTAAAAAATTACATAAGGAAAGTTTAGAAGTTAGATCATATTTCAATAAAAAATTCAAAGTAACATCTAAAATCCTTAAGACACTACTTTTTAACATCTAACCCCCTACATTTCTTCTTAAAAAAATACATCTGATCTAATACCTAAAGGAAGACAAATAAAAGGGCAGAACTATACTCATTGGTTAAACTAAATCAGATGCAAAAACTAAGAAAGTTTTTTATTGGTTATTTTATTTATTTATATTTCAAATGTTATTCCCTTTCCTGCTTTCCCCTCTGCAACCCTCTATCCCATCCCACCCTGAACTGTTTCTATGTGTGTGATACCCTACCCACCTACTCATTCTTCCATCACTGCCCTAGCATTACCCTACTCTGGGGCATCAAGTCTCCACAGAACCAAGGGCCTCCTCTCTCATTGATGCCGACAAGGCGATCCTCTGCTACATATGCAGCTTGAGCCATGGGTCCTTCCATATGTACTCTTTGGTTAGTGGTTTAGTCCCTGGGAGCTTTAGGGTGGTCTGATTGGTTGATATTGTTCTTCCTATGGAGTTGCAAACAACTTCAGCTCCTTTAGTTCTTCTCCTAATTCCTCCATTGAGGACCCTGTGCTCAGTCCAATGGGTGACCTCTAGCACCTGCCTCGGTATTGGGAAGGCTCTGGTAGGGTCTTACCTGCCAGAAACTGTTATATCAGGCTTCTTTCAGGAAGCACATCTTGGCATCCACAATAGTGTCTGGGTTTGGTATCTGTATATGGGATGGATCCCCAGGTGGGGCAGTTTGTAGATGGCCTTTCCTTCAGTCTTGTTTCATACTTTGTCTCTGTATTTCCTCCCATGAGTATTTTCCCCCCATTTAAGAAGGATTGAATGAAGCATCTACACTTTCGCCTTCCTTCTTCTTGAGCTTCATGTCATCTGTGATTTGTGTCTTGGGTAGTCCAAGCTTTTGAGCTAATATCCACTTATCTGTGAGTGCATGTGTGTTCTTTGATATGGGGTTGCCCCAATCAGGATGTTTTCTAATTCCATCCATTTGCCTAAGAATTTCATGAATTCACTGTTTTTAAGAGCTGAGTAGTACTCCATTGTGTAAATGTACTACATTTTCTGTATCCATTCCTCTGTTGAATGACATCTGGGTTATTTTCAACTTCTCGGTATTATAAAGATGGCTGTTACAAACATATTGGAGCATGTGTCTTTGTTATATGTTGAAGCATCTTTTGGGTGTATGCCCAGGGGTGGTATAGCTGGGTCCTCAGTCTCAACTAAAGAAAACCTAATGGCTGAGAAGCACTTAAAAAATGTTCAACATCTTTAGTTATATCTGGGAAATGCAAATCAAAAAAAAAAAAAAACCCTGAGATTATACCTCACACCAGTCAGAATGGCTCAGAACAAAAACTCAGGTGACAGCAGATGCTAGCAAGGATGTGGAGAAAGAGGAACACTACTCCATTGCTGGTGGGATTGCAAACTGGTACAAACAATCTGAAAATCGGCCTGGTGATTCCTGAGAAAATAGGACAATAGTGCTACCTGAGTCATCTGAGGTTTTGATCTTAATCATTCTGATTGGTGTGAGGTGGGCTCTTATAGTCCTTTTGATTTGCATTTCCCTGATGACTAAGGGTGTTGAACATTTCTTTAGGTGCTTCTCGGCCATTCAAGATTCCTCAGATGAGAATTCTTTAACTCTCTGCCCCATTTTTAAATAGTGTTAGTGTTCTCTGGAGTCTATCTTCTTGGGTACTTTGTATATATTGGATATTTGACCTCTATTGGAGGTAAGATTGGTAAAGGTCTTTGCTTAATCTGTATGTCTGGCTTGTCCTATTGACAGTGCCTTTAGTAGAAGCGTTTCAGTTTTATCAGATCCCATTTGTATATAGTTAATCTTAGGGCCTGAGCCATTGGTATTGTGTTCAGCAAATTTTCCCCTGTACCAATATGTTTGGGCTTTTTCCCACTACTTTTTCTATTAGATTCAGTGTATCTGCTTTTATGTGGAAGTCCTTTTCCACTTGTACTTTAGCTTTCTACAAGGAGATATGAGCAAATCATTGTGTGTTCTTCTACATGCTGACAGCCACTTGTGTCAGAACCATTTGTTGAAAATGCGTTTTTTTTTTCCACTGGATGATTTTGGCTTCTCTGTCAAAAACCAGGTGACAAGGTGTGTGCATTTAATTCTGGTGGGTCTTCCATTCTATTTGGAATGATCTGTTTGTCTGTTTGTGATTACACTACCTATAATAGTTTAATTTTTCTTTGTTTTGTTTGTTTTTAGAAAATCTCATTTTATAAACATTAAAAAATATGTGTATCTAAATATATGTCTGTCACTATGTTTCTGTGAGTATTTCCCCAGAAAAACTATTGGTTTCAGATACCCTGGAACTAGGGATATAGGCAGTTATGAGATGCCTAACTGGGTACTTTTAACTGATTTTGGAAAAGAAGTGTATGCTTAACAGTGATTCATCTCTCTAGCCCAAATATATTTCCCAATCTAGCCTTGAACTGTGATCCTTCTGTCTTGGCTGTTTTAGCATGTCGCCCAAACCAGCTCACCTTTACCAAGTCTTCTGGTTTAGATTTGAAACATTCTATAAAAACGCATCTGTTAAAGGCTAGCTTTCTATGATGTCATTTATACATGGAATGGTAATAGAGTATCCAATTGTATAAGAAGTAGTAAGTTTGCACTCCTCCACTGCTGGAGGAACTGCAAGCTGGTACAACCACTCTGGAAATCAGTCTGGCGGGTCCTCAGAAAACTGGATGTGATACTTCCAGAGGACCCAGCCATACCACTCCTGGGAATATACCCAGAAGATTCCCCAGCATGCAATAAGGATATATGCTCCACTATGTTCATAGCAGTCTTATATATAATAGCCAGAAGCTGGAAAGAACACAGATGTCCCTCAACGGAGGAATGGATACAAAAAAATGGAGTACTATTCAGCCATTAGAAGCAATGAATTCATGAAGTTCTTAGACAAATGGATGGAGCTGGAGAACGTCATACTAAGTGAGGTGACCCAGTCTCAAAAGAATACCCATGGTATGCAGTCACTGATAAGTGGATATTAGCCTAGAATCTTGAAACACCAAAGACATAAATCACATACCAAATGATGTCTGACAAGAAGAAAGGATTGGACACTGGGGCTGGAAAGGATCAAAGCATCAGTGTAGGGGAAAACAAGAACAGGGAAGTGGAAAGGGGTGGATGAGGGAGCAGGGGGAGGGAAAATGGCATGTGGGACCTTTGGGGAGTGAGGAACCAGAAAAAGGGAAATGAATTGTAAATATAGAATATATCCAATAATTAAAAAAATAAAAACAAAACAAAACAAAAAAGAAGTAGTCAGTTTGCTTTCCATAATGACTATTCCAGAAGCTCTCTGTTCCATAACATCACCAATAACTTATTTCACAACTGATACATTGTAGAATCTAATTATATAGGATTATAATTTCCTACTGAAAAACTTTTAATTTCTGGACAGTTTTCTATTTTGATTTATTTTTGACTTCAAACACCAACTGATCTCAAGAGTATGAGTTCTTCAAATATTTTGCTAAGTGCTACCAATAAAAGTCAGCAATCATCACTAACTCTCTGTTTCTCAATCTGTTCCAGTAGAGCTCAGGCTTACAAGCCATATGGCTTATCCAAAAGTCATCTCAGTTAAACCAAATAGTTATCATGGATAATGGGAAACAGGATATTTTTAATAACATTTAAATTCAAGTCTCATGTTTCCTTATTAATTGTGGTGGTTATAGAGCTGAAAAATCTCCTCCATAAACATCAGGGCTTTTCCACAGTGGTCAATATTTGCTTAAGCAAATTTGAACTGGTGGTATACATTCTAAGGAAACTGTCATAATCCTCAGGCAATTGTGGCAAATTATCTAAATTTAAATGTGCAGTTTTCAAAGTTACCCTCTGTTTCAGACATTATTGCTCATAAGAGAACAAGTCAAGTGTTTGACTTCAGACGGAGCAGTTCCTAACTTTACTTGACTTTATGTTTCATTATCTGGAGTGTATTAATATGCCCTCAACAATTGGAAAGAAGCAGGACATATATAACAAACCCTCTACAGAATGGAATGGAGCATAAGAAATTATGTGTCTTACATCCAACATTTTCCAAGTCTCTGTTTACTTCCAATATTTAAAAAATGTATTGATAATTCCTTGTCAGATTATTAAAACAAAAATAAGGGTGGAAAAAAGATAAAGAGAAGGTCTTTATGATTATATAAGTGGCTTGGCAAATGCAAGACAAATATTACCTCTAGCCACCTATATCAGAAAACAAACCAAACACAAGAGAAATAATGAATTTCATCATATATAAAATGGAAAGACATTCCTTAGTAGTACACATCATTTTAAATTTCATTATGACAGGCCTATATTTAAAGAATGCTGTACCCATACCTAAACATAGTAAAAGCAAACCAGTAGCCAACATCAAAATAAATGGAGAGAAACTTGAAGCAACCCTACTAAAATCAGGGTCTAGACAAGGCTGCCCTCTCTCTCCATATCTTTTCAATATAGTACTTGAACTTCTAGCAAGAGCAATTAGACAACATAAGGAAGTCAAAGGGATACAAATTTGAAAGGAAGAAGTCAAAGTACCATTATTTGCAGACGATATGATAGTTTACATAAGCAACCCAAAAAACTCCACCAGAGAACTTCTACAGCTGATAAACAACTTCAGCAAAGTGGCTGGTTATAAAATTAACTCAAGCAAATCAGTAGCCTTCTTGTACTCAAAGGACAAGCAGGCTGAGAAAGAAGTTAGGGAAATAACACCCTTCACAATAGCCACAAACAACATAAAGTACCTTGGCATAACTCTAACCAAACAAGTGAAAGATCTCTATGACAGGAACTTCAAGTCCTTGAAGAAAGAAATCGAAGAAGACCTCAGAAGATGGAAAAATATTTCTTGCTCCTGGATTGGCAGGATCAATATAGTAAAAATGGCCATCTTGCCAAAAGCAATATACAGATTCAATACAATCCCCATCAAAATCCCAGCTCAATTCTTCATAGATCTAGAAAGAGCAATTCTCAAATTCATTTGGAGCAACAAAAAACCCAGGATAGCTAAAACTCTTCTCAACAATAAAAGGGCTTCTGGGGGAATCAATATCCCTGACCTTAAGCAGTACTACAGAGGAATTGTGTTAAAAACTGCATGGTATTGGTACAGCAACAGGCAAGTAGATCAATGGAATAGGATTGAAGACCCAGAAATGAACCCACAGACTTATGGTCACTTGATCTTTGATAAAGGAGCCACAACCATCCAGTGGAATAAAGATAGCCTTTTCAACAAATGGCGCTGGTTCAATTGGAGGTCAACATGCAGAAGAATGCGAATTGACCCACTCTTACTCTTTGCACTAAGATCAACTCCAAGTGGATCTAGGACCTCCACATAAAACCAGACACATTGAAACTATTAGAAAAGACACTGGGGAAGACCCTGGAGGACATGGGCACAGGGGGAAAGTTCCTGAACAGAACACCAATAGCTTATGCTCTAAGATCAAGAATTGACAAATGGTACCTCATAAAATTACAAAGTTTCTGTAAGACAAAGGACACTGTCAGAAGGACAAAATGGCAACCAACAAAGTGGGAAAAGATCTTCACCAACCCCACATCCGACAGAGGGCTAATATCCAATATATACGAAGAACTCAAGAAGTTAGACCCCAAAGAACCAAATAACCCTATCAAAAAATGGGATACAGAGCTAAACAAAGACTTTTCACCAGAAGAAATTCAGATGGCTGAGAAACACCTTAAGAGATGTTTAACATCATTAGTCATCAGGGAAATGCAAATCAAAACAACCCTGAGATTCCACCTCACACCAGTCAGAATGGCTAAGATTAAAAACTCAAGAGACAACAGGTGCTGGCGAGGATGTGGAGAAAGAGGAACACTCTTCCACTGTTGGTGGGATTGCAAAATGTTAAAACTGCTCTGGAAATCAGTTTGGCGGTTCCTCAGAAAATTGGGCATGTCACTTCCAGAGGACTCTGTCATACCACTCCTGGGCATATACCCAGAGGATTCCCCTGCATACAATAAAGACACATGCTCCACTATATTTATAGCAGCCTTGTTTATAATAGCCAGAAATTGGAAGGAGCCCAAATATCCCTCAAAGGAGGAATGGATACAGAAAATGTGGTATATTTATACAATGCAATACTACTCAGCAATTAAAAATAATGAATTCATGCAATTTGTAGGTAAATGGTTAGATCTGGAAAATACTATCCTAAGTGAGTTATCCCAATCACAAAAGAATACACATAAAATGCAATCACTGATAAGTGGATATTAATGAGCCCAGAAGCCCTAAATACTCAAGGCACAATTAGTAAGTCAAATGATTCCCAAGAAGAAGAAAGGAGAGGACCCTGGGCCTGACAAGATTGGATCCAGTTTTGTAGACCCAGAAGAGAGAAATTGTCTGGGGGACAGGGGGGAGGGGGTGATTGGGGAATAGTTGGTGGGGAGAGGAATTATGGGACGTATTGTGGAGTGGAACTGGGAAAGGGGAAAGCCTTTGGAATGTAAACAAAGAATATAGAAAATAAAAATTAAAGAAAAGAAAAAAAACAAAAAGAAAACAAAACAAAAAAAAAGAATGCTGTAGTAGTAAAAAGGAACACCATTGTATTTTTACATTATGTTTGGTATAGGTCAGATGTAAAAAATATTAATAAAAACATTGAATTGTATACACAATGGTTGAAATGTTGTCTGTCGAAGTTTTGACTTCTTAATTGGAGAATCAGATACCTTGAATTGTTTAATGAAAATTTTCTTTAGCAAAAGTTTTTATAGGAGATATGACTTTATTTGATTGGTTAACATTCAATATTCCTACTTACAGTGGAGTTGAGGTAATACTTCCATGAAATAAAGGGATTATTGTTATCATATGTTCTTCTAAGTTCATCAGCATTTAAATATGATGAGCTGAGGGACAATTAACATTTTCCTTGGAGGTCAAGTATTATCTAATATACTCTTTTCGAATAGAAAATATTTTGCATAAAATGGGGTTAAACAGAAGCCTCAAAACATATTTTATTATACTTGTTTAAAAACTGCCTAAATAAATGAGTTAATTAGGGCTCAAAATGTCTTTCATAGAGCTTTTAATGAATTGTTAGGTTAAACACTTTTACTTCGAAGTTGACATGGAATATAACTATTATTAAATATTTATGATATTCCTCTTTAGCTTTTGAATATATTAAATCACGTTTATTAAATTTATTTGAAAATGCCTATGACTTTCAAAATGCCTGTAAAACATATATTTGCTTATAATATATATTTATATATAAATCTTTATACATATATTTATATCTATATGTCTATATCTACTATATATAAATATTTATATATGTGTGTGTATATATGTATATGCATAGTGTGTACAGACATACCCCAACAAAATTCCATTTTAAACCTGATAATCCTATTGAGAAATTATCTAAAAATTATAGTTCAATATTAGTAAGGAGCTTATCTTTTTCAACATTTCTTTTCATTTGACAACCGAATGTCAAAAAAACATTTTTCAGGTTACCTCACTATCTGTTTGCCATCTGGTTCACCACTATAATATTGTTCAATGTATTTTTCATGTGACTAGTAGATCATGACAGAATTTTTTTTTTTACATTTTTAAACTTATCATTAAGGCTGGGCGTGGTGGCACAGGCCTGTAATCCCAGCACTTGGGAGGCAGAGGCAGGCAGATTTCTGAGTTTGAGGCCAGCCTGGTCTACAGAGTGAGTTCCAGGACAGCCAGGACTACACAGAAAAACCCTGTCTCGAAAAACCAAAAAAAAAAAAATTCTTAAACTTATCATTATATAATATCCCATTTTCTTTATTCCTTTCCAACTCCAAACTTTGCCATGTACTCTACCTGTTCTTTCAAGTTCATTTTTCCTTTGTAATATATGTATATGAATTCAACATATACAAATATGTAAATATTAATATATATAACATATAAATCTATATATGTGTACATGTTGAATTCATGTACATATCTGCATATATGTATATACTGCTTAGTCTGTATATTACTTGGCTAGCTATTCATTTGGAATCATAAAACCAATTTATGTAGGAAGTCTTCCAGTTTTTGTCTATGGCTAGAGAAAAACATCCTCTGTCACAGGGCTCCATACCCAGTTGGCCCAGGGAGATAGCTAACCTCCCAGAAGTGTGGACAGGCCTGGGAGTGGAGGTAGCACCATGCCTGCTACTCAGAGGAACCTGCCCGAAACCTTGAGGACACAAGAAGCCTGGGATCGGAGTCTTCTGATTTCCATATGTGCCCAGAGCTGATCCTTGGCCACAGAGCTATAAGTACAAATACCTCCATGAAAGAGTGTGTCTCCCAGGAGTGCCTACATAGCTGCATGCACAGGTACGATCACCACTTCTTGTCGAATACAAGGCCTAAGAGGTACCTCTTCAGAGCCATCAGGACACAGAAACCAAGGATCAGCTGGGGACAGGATCCTTCTGATTTCTCTCTGCACACCTGAGCTGACCCTGTGCCACAGCTCTCCATACTTAAATTCTTTCAAGAGGGAACTTGTCTCCCAGTAGTACTGATACAGAGACTTGCAGTACAGATAAGCCACAGTTAGAGACAGTAAGACCAGCTAACACCAGAAATAATCAGATGGCAAAAGGCAAATGCAAGAACATTACCAACAGAAATCAAGCCTACATGGCATCATTTGAACCCAGTTCTCTATGGTTACCCCAACACACCAGAATAAAATGATTTGTATTTAAAATCACATCTCATGATGCTGATAGAGGACTTCAAGAAGGACTTAAATACCTCCCTTAAAGAAATACAGGAGAACATGCGTAAGCATGCAGAAGCCCTTAAATAGAAAACACAAAAAATCTTAAAGGATTATAAGAAAACACAAGCAAGTGGAGGAACTGGATAAAACCATCCAGGATCTAAAAATGGAAGTAGAAACAATAAAGAAATAACAAAGGGAGAAAACTCTGGAGATAGAAAACCTAGGAAAGAAATCAGGAGTCATAGATACAAGCATCACCAACAAAATATAAGAGACAGAAAAGAGAATCTCGGGTGCAGAAGATACCATAGAAAAAGCATTGACAGGACAGTAAAAGAAAATGCAAAATGTAAAATGCTCCTAAGCCAAACCATCCAGAAAATCCAGGACACAATGAGAAGACCAAACCTAAGTATTATAGGTATAGAATAGAACAAAGATTTACAACTTAAAGGGCCAGTAAATATCTTCAACAAAATTATAGAAGAAAACTTTCCTAACCTAAAGAAAGAGAAGCCCATGAACATACAAGAAGGCTATAGAACTCCAAATAGACTAGAACAGAACAGAAATTCCCCCTTTTACATAATAACCAAAACACCAAATGCACTAAAGAAAGAAAGACTATTAAAAGCAATAAGGGAAAAAGGCCAAGTAACATGTAAAAGCAGACCTATTAGAATTATACCAGACTTCTCACCAGAGATTATGAAAGCTAAAAGATCCTGGGCAGATCTTATATAGACCTTAAGAGAAAATAAAGGCTAACCCAGATTATTATACCCAGCAGAACTCATAATTATCACAGATGGAAAAACTAAAACATTCCATGGTAAAACAAAATTTAAACATCTTTAAAATAATCCAGGCCTACAAAGGATAATAGATGGAAAACACCAACACAAGAAAAAGCAAGAAAGTAATGTCCATTCAATGAAGCCAAAAAAAGATAACCACACAAACATAAAAATAACAGGAAGTAACAATCACTATTCCTTAATATCTCCTAACATCAGTGGACTTAATTCCCCAATAAAAAGACATAGACTCACAGACAGGATATTTAAACAGGACCCAACATTTTTCTACATACAGGAAAAGCACCTCAATATCAAACACAAACACTACCTCAGAATAAAATGCTGGAAAATAATTTTCCAAGCAAATGGTCCCAGGAAACAAGCTAGAGAAGTCTTTCAAATATTGGATAAAATTGACAATCAACCAAATGACATAAAAAATAATAAGGAAGGACACTTCATATTCAAAGGAAAAATCTACAAAGATGAACTCTCAATTCTGTACATCTATGCTCCATATGTAAGGGCATCCACATTCTCATCAATGGACAGACCATTTCCATTTATTTCTGTTTGAAAACGAAATAAACAGAGACAGAGTGAAATTAACAGAAGTTACGGACCAAATGGATTTAGCAGCTATCGATAGTAAATTTCATTCTAAATCAAAAGAATATATCTTCTCAGCACCTCATGGCACATTCTCCAAAACTGACCAATCAATTGGCCACAAAAGAGACGTCAACAGATATAAGAAGATGGAAATAATACCATGCCTCCTATTGGATCACTATATATTAAGGCTGGTCTTCAATAGCAACCAAAGCATAAAACCCACATACACATGGAAGCAGCACAATGCTCTACTCAAGGATACCTTGGTCAAGGAAGAAATAAGGAAACTTTTTTAGAATTTAGTGAAAACAAAGGCACAACATACCCAAACTTATAGGACACAATGAAAGTAGTGCTAAGTCATAGCTCTGAGTACCTCCAAAAAGAAACTGGGGACAGCATACACTAGCAGCTTGATAGCACACCTGAAAGCTCTAGAACAAAAAGAAGCTAATACACCCAAAAGGAGTAGACAGCAGGAAATAATCAAATTCACGTCTGAAATCAACCAAGTTGAAACACAAAGAACTATATAAAGAATCAACAAAACCTGGAGCTTGTTCTTTGAAAAAAATCAACAAGATGGATAAACCCTTAGTCAGACTAACCAGAGAGCATAGGGACAGTACACAAATTAACAAAATCTGAAAGTAAAATAGAGATACAACAACAGAAACTGACGAAATTAGAAAAATCATCAGTTCCTACTACAAAATCCTATACTTAAATTGAAAATCTAGATGAAATGGACAATTTCCTAGGTAAATTCCAAATACAAAAGTTAAATCAGTATCAGATAGACCATCTCAACAGTCCCACAACCCCTAAAGAAATAGAAGCAGTCATCGAAAGTCTCCCAATGTAGGGCGTAGGGGGAGGGGGAGAAAGCACAGTACGGGATGGTTTTAGTGCAGAATTCTATGAGACTTTAAAAGAAGTCCTAATACCAATACTGTTCAAACTACTCCAGAAAATAGAAACAGAAGGAACACTACCCAACTCGCTCTATGAAGCCACAATTACACTGATACCAAAACCATACAAAGATCCAACAAAGATAAAGAACTTCAGAACAATTTCCCTTATGAATATTAATGCAAAAGTACTCAGTAAAATTCTTGTAAACCAAATCCAAGAACACATCCAAATGAGCATTTCATTAGATGCCAAAAAAGCATTTGAAAAAATTCAGCATCCCTTCAATTTAAAAGTCTGGGAAAGATCAAGAATTCAAGGCACATAAATAAACTTAGTAAAAGCAACATATGGCAAACCCATAGCCAACATAAAACTAAATGGAGAGAAACTCGAAGCAATGCCACTAAAGTCAGGGACTAGACAAGGCTACCCTCTCTATATATATCTATTAAGAATAGTACTTGAAGTTCTAGCTAGAGCAATTAGACAACAAAAGCAGGTCAAAGGGATACAAATTGGAATGGAAGAAGTCAAACTATCACTATTTGCAGATCATGTGGTAGTATACTTAAATGACTCCAAAATCTCCACCAGAGAACTCCTAAACCTGAAACAACTTCAGCAAAGAGGCTGGACATAAAATTATCTCAAACAAATCAGTAGCCTTCCTATACTCAAAGGAAAAGAGGCTGAGACAGAAATAAAATAAATGACACCCTTCACAATAGTCACTAACAATATAAAATATCTTTGTGTGACTCTAACCAAACAAGTGAAATGTCTGTATGACAAAATCTTCAAGTCTCTGAAGAAAAAAATCAAGGAAGACCTAGAAGATGGAAAGATTTTCCATGCACATGGATTGGCAAGATTAATATAGTAAAAATATCCATCTTGCCAAAAGCAATATACAGATTCAATGCAATCCCCATCAAAGTTCTAAGGCAATACTTCATAGAGTTAGAAAGAACAATTCTCAAAACCATTTGGAATAATAAATAAGTCAGAATAGCTAAAACTATTACCAAAAATAAAAGAACTTTTGGTGAAATAACCATCCCTGAGCTCAAACTATACTCCAGAACAATAGTGATAAAAAACTGTGTGGTATTGGTAGAATCACAGGCAGGTAGATCAATGATGGAATAGAAATGAAGATGCAGAAATGAATCCACACACCTATGGTCACTTGATCTTTGACAAAGGAGCCAAAATCTTCCAGTGGAAAAGACAGCATTTTTAATAAATGGTCCTGGTTCAAGGGACAGTTAGCATGCAGAAGAATGCAAATTGATGCATTCATATCTCCTTGTACACAGCTCAAGTCCAAGTGGATCAAGGACCTCCACATAAAACCAGACACATTGAAACTAATAGAAAAGAGCATGGAGAAAAGTCTTGAGCACATGGGCACAGGGGAATATTTCCTAAACAGAACACCAATAGCTTGTGCTCTAAGATCAAGAATTGACAAATGGTACCTCATAAAATTAGAGTTTCTGTAAGGCAAAGGACATTGTCAATAGGAGAAAACAGCAACCATGAAATTGGCAAAAGATCTTTACCAGCCCTATATACCTCAGAGGGCTAATATCCAATATGTACAATGAACTCAAGAAGTTAGACTCCAGATAACCGAATAACCCTATTTAAAATGGGGTTCAGAACTAAACAAAGAATTCTCGAATGAGGAATACAAAATATCTGAGAAGCACTTACAGAAATGTTTAGCATTTTTAGTCGTCTGGGAATTGCAAATCAAAACCACCCTGACATTCCACTTCACAACTGTCAGAAGGTTAAGATCAAAAACTGAGGTGACAGCAGGTGCTGATGAGGATGTGGAGAAAGAGGAACACTTTCAGCACTTTCCGCAGTGGGGATTGCTAGTGGGATTGCAAGCTGGTATAACCACTCTGGAAATCACTTTGACAGATCCTCAGAAAACTGGACATAGTACTACTGGAGGACACTGCTATACCACTCAGATTGCATTCACACAAGATATGCATTTACTGATAAGTGGATATTAACCCAGAAGCTTGGAATACCGAAGATACATTCACAGACCAAAGGAATCTCAAGAAGAAGGAACACCAAACTATGGGTACTTTGGTCCTAATTAGAATGGGAACAAAATACCCATGGGAGGAGATACAAAGTATGAAGCAGAGACTAAAAGAAAGACCATCCAGAGACTCCCCCACCTGTGGATCCATCCCATTTATAGTCACCAAATTCAGACACTATTGTGGATGCCAGGAAGTGAAATGTAAAGAAAGATATTGTCTAAGAATAAAAAGTTTAAAACAAAAAACAAGAAACCAAAAAACAAAACAAAACAAAACAATTTATGTGCTCTTCCCTGAGGATGATTATTTCTCTTGCTCTCAGCATTCCCTAATTAGATATCTATACTTATTTTGTGTATGTCATATATATATATATAGATTGACATTTTCTTACTATGCTAAATAATGGAATTATGCAATAATGAAACAACACTTTTACTGGTAAGCTGAGGTTCCTTTTAGCGAGTTACTATTTTCTTTCTTTTCCTTCCTTTCTTCCTTCCTTTCTTCCTTCCTTCCTTCCTACCTACCTACCTTCCTTTCTCTTTCTTTCTTTCTTTCTTTCTTTCTTTCTTTCTTTCTATCATCAAAGTAATGGTTTTATTGCTGGAACACATTGGACTAGAAGGCCAGCATTCCCACACATTATCAGGACATTATCAGGTCTTCACCACACAAGAACATATAAAGCAAGTTTGTTCCATCTTCCACACAGGCAGATAACACCTGGGTGAAAAAAATATGGAGTAACATATGTCTGGTACATATTCTGGACTTCAGCACGCTGGGAATTGGCTTTCTCTAGAACAATGAAATGAAAGTGAAGGAACAGAGTGAAGGCAGTAGATTTTTATGTTTAAAATGTAAATTCCTTGATAAAAATAGGAGACAGAAAAAGAAGATCCAAATCAGATACTCTAATTAGGAAAAAAATCCACCAACTAAAAATCCACCAACTAATTATGCAAGTCAACTGTTTCAGAATTTTTTGTTTTGATTGAGCATTTGTAGTATCTATTTTTCATTAAACTATATATCAGCATTTGAGATTAACTAAAATAAATTATTTTGCTGTGGTGAATATAGATAAACAGTGAAGTAATATGGGGGAATTAAAGCTAGAGTCAGGAAAATGTAAAAGTAAAATTAAAAACATCATCACATTCCTAACTGTATGTATTATGTATGCTATACAGACCTTGGCTAGTTATTTTTAGTTTAATAGAGAACTTACCACAGAATTTATGAGTAGTAGATATGGAAAACAGTTCATGTTTTAAGAATTCATCTCTAATTTCTGGCCACTCTGCTTGTGCTTCATGGATTGTAACTGCGAAGTGTTATAGTGGCTGAGCTATTTTCCTTGGCAAAGGAATTTAGAAATATATTTAGATTGGGATGCCTCACTCAGGGTGATATTTTCCAGTTCCATCCATTTGCCTAAAAATTTCATGAATTCATTGTTTTTAATAGCTGAATAGTACTCCACTGTGTAAATATACCACATTTTCTGTGTCCATTCCTCTGCTGAGGGATATCTGGGTCCTTACCAGCTTCTGGCTATTATAAATAAGGCTGCTATGAACATGGTAGAACATATGTCTTCATTACATGTTCAAGAACAATATGTGGATATGAGCCCAGAAACTCAGAATACCCAAGATTCAATTCATAGACCAAATGAAGCTCAGTAAGAAGGAAGATCAATGTATGGATACTTTGTTCCTTCTTAGAAGGGGGAAAATACCCATGAGAGGAGATACAGATACAAAGGGTGAAGCAGAGACTGAAAGAAAAACCATCTAGGGACTGCCCTACCTGGGGATACATCCCATATACAGTCACCAAACCCAGACACTATTATGGATGCCAACAAGAGCTTGCTGACACAAGCCTGATATAGCTGTCTCCTGAGAGACTTTGCCAGTTTCTGACAAATACAGAGGGGGACACTCTCAGCCAACCATTGACCTGAGCACAGGATCCCCCAATGGAGGAGCTAGAGAAAGGGTCCAAGGAGCTGAAGGGGTTTGCAGCCCCATAGGAGGAACAACAACATGTTCCACCCAGTGCCAGCCAAAAAGAACACATCGAGACCCATGTCTCCAGCTGCATATGTAGCAGAGGACAGCCTTGTTGGATATCAAAGGGAGGAGAGGCCCTTGGTCCTAAGAAGACTCGAAATCCCATTACAGGGAAAGGCCAGGACAAGGAAGTGGGAGTGGGTAGGTTGGTCAACAGGGGGAAGGGGGTATGGTATAGGGGATTTTTGGAGGGGAACTTAAGAAAGGACATAACATCTGAAATGTAAATAAAGAAAATATCTAATACAAAAAAGAAATATATTTAGAAAGGAAAGTCAAAATTATTATATTAATGTTTGCATATGGAGCTAAAGAGCAAACAAACAAGCTGTAAATGTTGGCAAGTGTTCGTAGATGTGAGATGGATATAAGGAAATGAGACAGCCATGTGATTTTGAGCTAGGGTCCCAGAAAGGGGAGGCAATGGAATTCAGGTGTAGTTAGGGATCTATAAAAAAAAGCCTGAAAAGGTCAGAACAAAGTCATGCTTAGAATTTTGACCATGATACAATAAAAAAAAATGAAAAAGAGAAAACATATTTTTTTACTTAGAACTCAGAAAAGCAGAAAGATTTCTCAGAAAAATTCTCTTAGAAATTCTATCCTGCATTAGGGGAAGGGTTTCTGGGGGGCTATTAGTACATTATTTCATTAAGGAGATAGGTATTTTTGGTTACTCTTTCCTACTGGAAGTTTAAAGCCACAGACAGTTCTAAAAATTAACCATTTACTTTTCTATTGCTGAGGCCTGTTGATGGCCAGGCCCACTTCTCAGGGATCACCTGCATCTCAGGAGAAGTTTATAGATTTTGTAGTCTTTCCTTTATTGGTTGTAGCATTTGCTTGGTTACATCAGGCCATGATGACTGTGTTACCTTAGTTGGAAGCAGTAAGATCCTTTCATTCTGTGTTGACCTTATTATTGCAGAATATGCACTGCTTACAGTATAATACCAGGTCTTCATAGCCTCTCTGATCAAGAAGAAAGATGTCATACCAGAATGTTATGGTGCTTTACGAGGCAGCAGTCTGACTCAGAATAATAGGAAAGGGGCAAAACTATTTACTTTCCTTGTAGTCCCTCTGTCTACTAAAGCAGAGGCTTCCAAAGCTTAGATTGTTGGACCCACAAAAAGGAAAGTTTGTCTTTTGGTTTTAACATGTTTGAAACATTTAGAAAAAGCATGGACAGAAAACCAAATGCTTTTAAATAAGTCTTGATTAGACATGTTTTCTTTCCCTTTAGCCAATGCTTATAAATACTACCAAGGACATATCAATAATGTAAGAGAGCTCTATTGATTTCAATAGCAATTTGGTAATGATGTACTGTAACTTGACTTTAAAAAAACATTAATATACATTAAGAAGCCTGCAGTCCATCTGCTAAGTCTCATCATTTATACAACTGTAGCTTAAAATGGCATTGGAATGTTATCGTAGCTTCACTTTTGCCTTATTTTCATATTTCTTCTGGAATGAAAAAACAGACATCTTAGCTTAAGATGAGGTAATATACATATTATACTTTTCCAACAATAGTTTTATTTTCCAGCTTCTAGCATCTCTCTTTCTCCTAGTTACTTTTCTCCCTCATTTTATTTCCCTTTTACTATCATAAGACATAGTAGAAATTACAAAGAAGATTACAAATGTATTGAAAGAGAATTGAATCCAAATTCTATGTAGGGCATAATATAATATTTAAGATTATCTTTGCACATATTGTTAAATATAAGGCTTTTGTTTATTGCAGGTTATCAAGTAAATATCATATATACCATGAGAGAGTTGTAACTTTATATTTAAACTCTACAGTTATATCTTGGATCACAAAATAAAGGTGTTACTCCACTAAACTGAAGAAGATCAAAAAAGGCTAAACTTGTTCTTGAGGATCTAGAGAAGACAAAAAAATCATTCAGTTTTGACATGTTGCAGGAGGCTAACTGTGAAGTTCTATGACATCTGGCTAAACCCAGAACTTTGTGCTTATCACAACTTGAACAGATTTGCCCAGACAATTCTTATCATTTGCTGGGTTTTGAGGTGGGAATGGGGATTACCCACCCTATCCATAAGAAAATTCTGTCTTATCAGAAGGGACACTTAATTTCAAAGACTTATCTGATAAATTTATATATTTCTTTAGTTTTATGATCATAAGTGCATGACCTCTGGCACGTATGGTCAAGTGATATTAAGCCAATAAGCACATGTTTACCCATGCTTAACTTGAGATCTTCTCTAGCAACATTTGGAGATGAACGAATGCTGTATCTGCCATCAGTTAGGGCAGTAAGCTTACAAGTAGTAACAGATGACATGAGGAACTTTAAATATTGTCCTCCTTTATACATACATGTAACATTATGATTAATATAATTCTATAGAGGCCATTTCTCTCATTTTCATTATGTATTACACCAGGCTTGAATTCTAAGTAAAAATACCAGGTATTAGTTTGTAGGATAAACAGAAGATGGAAAACTATGCATCTATATGATCCGAAAATGTTTAGAGATATGTTTTCACTTTGTCTTTCTCTGAGAGAATCTGGTGATCTTCCTATTTCCATCTTCATGACCAATCATGAAAGGATTTGTTGCTCAATAGACTTGCTTTTTATCTTCTGATCTTCAGGAATTAGTCCTGCATTTTTCCTTGTTAGATTTGCCCTGTTTTTACCAGAAAAAAACACTAATTTAAAAATGCAACAAATACTGGACACCCATATGAGAAAACTATGACAGTCACTATTGATTGTATAATTCAGGAAGTATCATGGCTCCTTATGGCTTGAGCCACTTATATTTTCCTTAGAAGCTTATATAACTTCATAACTTCCCACTCTATATTATGCTGCTCAGTCTGAATAAATTAAAAAAACAGTAATTCCCAAAGTAAAATTTCTAACTCACTTCAGGCTGCTTGGATCTGCAAAGCCATATTATAATTTTTTATATCTGAGAGAAGCAATTGTACCCTTTCAAAGAGAAAGAAGACAGAGTGAGGCTTAATCTCTGCTAATCACAGTAGCTTATGGGGCTTGACTCTGGCTGGTCAAGCAAATTAGTCCCAGATCATTAGGTTTCAGAATTATGGGGGCAGCATGCTATCCCAAATCCCAGTAAGCTTTTGACCCTTGGTTCTCACCAACCAAAGCAACTTGGAAATTGACCAGTTCATGTTAATACTGAGTTCCAGCAACATGTGGATCTTAATCCTTGTTGCCCACAAAATTAGTCTCTACTGGCTAATGTAACTTCTTATTAGGTATTGATTCTTGTCTCAGGTTTATTCTTATAATTAGTACAATTTACATTCTCAAGCTTAAAAAGATAAGTAAAAAACAAAACACAAAATCAACAACAACAAAAACAGTCCTGATATTGTAGTCCTGATATTGTAGCATTGTTTTCATTTCTGGTTCCTGAGTTCAATATTCTCCAGAACAATAGATCATCAATCCAGACTGCATTTATAGATGACAAAATTACATGCTTTGCCAAGGAAGGGGAATACATACTTTACTGTTATTAAGAAACAAACAAAAAATCACTTGTATCTGGACTTTGAAGCTGCTGGTATAGCAGAAGCTCATTAAAAATAAGGAGGGATGGTTGACTTTACAAATATGAAGGGGTGGTACTGTTGATTTTGAAGCAACATGGAAAACTGGATAGTCAAAGCATCTGATAATGACTTAAGATAATACTAGGAACATCCGTGAGTCACTCTGAGCGTGGAGCATTCGAGATCCTCAAACAGAGTTAATTCTAATGTAAAGTCTTAGCGTTGTGTGACACTTTAACCTCCTTAGAAAATTAAGGAGCTTGTATGTGGCCAAATCTTCACTCTCTGGGCCCTTCTCATTTTACATCAAGTAATTAGACCTTATGAAAATGAAATAAGCATCATTTTCCTTTTCATTATTTTACAAAAATTATTCAGTGAAAGATTTAGAATACTATCAGTAAATTCACAGAAAGATTTAGAATCTCTCCTATGCTAACCAGAACTTGCTGGAAACTCTACAATGGTGTTTTTGGTGTTTCAATATATTAAATTTGAAACTTGCTATATTACTCAGGGTTTGTATTCCTGCGCAAAACATCATGACCAGAAGCATGTTGGGGAGGAAAGAGTTTATTCAGCTTTCACTTCCACATTGCTGTCTACCACCAAAGGAAGTGAGGATAGGAACTTACACAGTTCTGAAAACAGAAGCTGATGCAGAACTCATGGAGAGATGTTACTTGCTGGCTTGCTTCCCCTATGGTGCTCAGCTTGCTTTCACATAGAAGCCAAGACTACAAGCCCAGGGAGGGCACCACCCACAATGGACCTTCTCATCCTTGATCAGTAATTGAGAAAATGCCATAAAGTTGAATCTCATGGAGGCATTTCTGCAAGGGAGGCTCCTTTCTCTGTCCAGTTTATGGCACGTTGACACACAAAATCAGTCAGTACAATTGACCCCTGGACAACTTGACCCACAAAAACATCACTATGAAACCTCAACCCTTACTTTCTTATTCATCCCCAAGACCCAAATAACTTTAAGTCCCACCATCTTCACAAGTTCTTACTTATTCAAATTTCAATCCCTTTAAAATTTCCAATCTATTTTAAAATTCAAAGTCTTTTTACAATTCAACCTCTCTTAACTGAGAGCTCCACTAAAATACTTTCTTCCTCCAGGAGAGGAAAATATCAGGCACAATCACAATCAAAATCAAAATCAAACTCTTAATTTCCAATGTCTGGAATCCACTAACAATCTTCTGGGCTCCTCCAAGGGCTTGGGTCACTTCTCCAGCTTTTCCCTTTGTAGCACACACCTTAACTGATGCTCCTGTTCCTGGTGGTCAGTTTATTGTATTGGCATCTCTAAAACACTGCTTTTTCTGCTACAATCAGGCTTCACCAATAGCCTCTCCTAGGCACTCTTCTTGTTGCCAAGATTCAACTACTTTGAATGACCTCTTCAGTCCTGGTTCATCAATTACAACTGAGGCTGCATCTTCACCAATGGCCTTCTATGGTCTCTCACAGTGCCGAGCCTCAGCTGATCCTCATGACTCCTTCATTCCTTCAAAACCAGTACCACCTGTGTGACTCATACACTTTACCAAGTCTAGACACAGCATGGGATACAACGTTGGCTATTTCTGGAACACAGCCTCTTTGTGCTCTCAGAAAACACTTCCCAGAATATATTACCTTAGTGATGCTGGTCTCTTCTAAATGACCACTAATTTCTTTGTTCCAATTAATATAAAGGTTTCACTTTAGTAGCTTTATTATCTTGTTAATCGATGCTGATTCTTTAGCCCCAGCTAACCAAAACCATAGAATCTTCACAATCAAAACAGCAATTGGCCCTAATAAGAATCTTTAATCTTCCTTCTGAAATATCACAAGCCAGGCCTCCATCCTCCATCATTAGCACTGTTATCAACATTATCTTCCACACTGCTACAGAACATCCCACAGAGTTCTTAACACCCAATGGCTCTTCTAGTCAAAGTTCCAAAGTCCTTCCACAGTCCTCCCCAAACTGTGGTCAGGTTGTCAAATAAAATCCTATAAACCTGTTCCCCATTTTCTTCAGGGTTTCTGAGCTCTGAATCACTATATCTTTTTCAATAGGATGTAGGATGGGGTTTGTAGTATTATTGTTGGATTAGGTACCTATTTATGAGTATAAAAATATCATTACAAATCCATTTATTGACTTTACCTTTCTTCTTCTTCCTCCTCCTCCCTCTCTTCTTCCTCCTCCCTCTCTTGCTCCTCATCCTCATCCTCCTCGTCCTCCTCGTTCTCGTCTTCCTCCTCGTCCTCCTCCTCCTCCTCCATCTCCTCCTCCTCCATCTCCTCCTCCTCCATCTCCTCCTCCTTCTCCTCCTCCTCTTCCTCGTCCTCCTCGTCCTCCTCCTCGTCCTCCTCCTCCTCGTCCTCCTCCTCCTCCTCGTCCTCCTCCTCCTCGTCCTCCTCGTCCTCGTCCTCCTCCTCCTCCTCCTCCTCCTCCTCCTCCTCCTCCTCCTCCTCCTCCTTCTTCTTCTTCTTCTGCTTCTGCTTCTGCTTCTGCTTCTGCTTCTGCTTCTGCTTCTGCTTCTGCTTCTTCTTCTTGCCAGCCAGCCAGGCATTGTCAGAATTTCAGAATTTCACACATCAGGAAGCAGGAGCTGATGTACAGGCCATGGAGAGATATTACTTATTGGCTTGCATCCCATCGCTTACTCAACTTGGTTTTTTTGTTTGTTTGTTTGGTTGGTTTTTTTGTTTTGTTTTGTTTTTTTTATAGAACCCAGGACTGCCAGACACAGGATTGTGCAACCCACAATGGCCCATCCCACCCTTGATCACAAATTGAGAAAATGCCTTGGAGTTGGAACTCATGGAGGCATTTCCTCAAAAGAGGTTCCTTTCTCTGTGATAACTCCTGTTTCTGACAAGTGGTTCCTCAAAACCATCCAGTACATATGTCTATACATATGTTTATGAAATGACAATGAATTGTGATACTAAATTTATAATTATTAAGTACAATAATTGATATATAAGAAAATTACACTGCAGTGAGGGCCTGTTAAGTCGAGGGCTCTTTGAGAATGCTCTGAGCAGCAAGGATAACAGTAATCTCTAGATTGTGTGTTAATTATTTACCTAGAATGCAAATAACAGAAGGAAAGAGAAAAAGAAAGTAAAGTAAGAAAAAATTAAATGGAAAGAAATTGATAACAGCTCTCAGTACAGAAGGAAGGTTTGCTTCATATTCCTAGCCAATATTCTGTGTAAAAATTTATTGATGAGAGTACTTACTTTAAGACTAAGCTACATTTGGTCTAATTAGTTCTAAATTTTTAAACTGTGATAAAGTATTCCGTGGGAAAAAAATGTACCTAATTTGTAATGCACATGTCCATTGAAAATACTCACCTATTGAAAAACATTTTTCTAGGCTAATATCCACTTATCAGTGACTGCATACCATGGGTATTCTTTTGAGACTGGGTCGCCTCACTTAGTATGATGTTCTCCAGCTCCATCCATTTCTCTAAGAATTTCATGAATTCATTGCTTCTAATGGCTGAATAGTATTCCATTGTGTATATATACCACATTTTTTGTATCCATTCCTCCGTTGAGGGACATCTGGGTACTTTCCAGCTTCTGGCTATTATATATAAGGCGGCTATGAACATAGTGGAGCATATATCCTTATTGCATGCTAGGGAATCTTCTGAGTATATTCCCAGGAGTGGTATGGCTGGGTCCTCCGGAAATATCACATCCAGTTTTCTGAGGAACCGCCAGACTGATTTCCAGAGTGGTTGTACCAGCTTGCATTCCCACCAGTAGTGGAGGAGTGTTCCTCTTTCTCCACATCCTCGCCACCACCTGATGTCTTCTGAGTTTTTAATCTTAGCCATTCTGACTGGTGTGAGGTGCAATCTCAAGGTTGTTTTGATTTGCAATATCCACTTAGTGGATATAAGCCTAGAATCTTGGAACACCAAAGACATAAATCACATACCAAATGATGTCTGACAAGAAGAAAGGAGTGGACACTGGTGCTAGAATGGGCCAAAGCATCAGTGTAGGGGAATACAAGAACAGAGAAGTGGGAAGGGGTGAATGAGAAAGCAGGGGGAGGGAAAAGGGAATGTGGGACCTTTGGGGGGTGGGGAACCAGAAAAAGGGAAATGAATTGTAAATATAGAATATATCCAATAAAAAATAAATAGATAAAAAGAATACTATTGAGATATATGTGGTAAGCCTGTAATTTGGAGGGTTTCATACTTGGTTTGAGTACTAACTCTGCCTTTGTACTTCATTCTTCTTAAAAGTCTGCTGGGTCTTTGATTGATTGGATCAAAATGGTGGATTCTTTCTTAATTCAAATTCTCTATTCTCATTAAATTTAGTCTCCCCCCCAAAAAAAAGAAAAACATTTTTCAAATTTCAGAAAACTATTAGAGAAGAGTATTTCCTGAGATTCATTGTTCATATAGCCATTTTCTTTGCTTTTGACAATTTTTCCTATATTTTACTGCCCTCTCTTTTGTATATATTGGTACTTTCATAAAATATAGTAAGTTAATAAGTATTGGTCATAAAGTCATGGCATTTCTATAGTTGAACAAAATTTCAAGAAAATGTAAAAATATACCTTAGGTTTATATGCTTTAGTGTTGTGGTTAATGTTTGTCTATGCACCATGGGAATATCTGTGCAGAGAGGCCAGAAGAGGGCATTGGCTTTCTTGGACCTGGAGTGACAGTGGTGAGAGACCATCATGGGAGAGCTGGAAATTTAGTCTGAGTCCTCTGAAAAGGAAGCCATGAAACCACTGAGCCATCTTTCCAACTCCAATAATTATACTTTAATACATTGCAAATCTTTTTAAAAAGAGTCTATAAATAATAGATTTTAGTTATCTGTGGGAAACTATATTTCATGACACATCATAATTTTGTATAGCACCTTTGCTGTGAGAATTTTTGTATTTTTTCATATGGTAAATTTACCAAGTATATTCCAAAATATATTTTAATATTTTAGTTATATATACTCTACATTATGAACATTCTTGTATATTTATATGTGATTATGCCTTAAGGGTATATTCCTGAAATAAAACCATTAAATTATAATGTTTGAATGACATAAAATATTTCAGTCCAAGCTTTCTTTTAAACCACAAACTTTCACAAAGAATGAGACATAAAATTGATTAAGCAATAACTATGCACTTTACAAGTTTTATTATAGCAAAGACATCCTTGGATTGAGTAACTCTCAAGAGTCAAAATGATTGCCTGAACAACATGTAATATATATAATAACCATGCAAGATAAAAGCTATTACAATCTTGAGAATGGATATAAACTTATCTGCCAATAATAATGTTGATAATGGGAAAAGCCAAATTTGAATGGAATCTATTAAAGTATAGATTTTCTCAGTCATGACAAGATGCATGACAATAAAAATTAGATGTTTTGTTGAGAGAAGTGGAGAAAATATTTTTATTATTTTGTGTTTAAAATGCAATACCATCATTGGGAGACAAATGAATTTGAAAATAAAGGTATAGAGCTTTGTAATTAATAACCATGTTTTTCCCTTTCCTTCATTACTTACTTACTTACTTATTGACTACAAGTTACTTACTTATTGACTACAAGTTTTGGTCATGTGAATATTCTTAAACTTTTGATTTTCTTATAATGAACTTAGTGTTCATTTCTCTGCTGACTGTAGATAGGAGACCCAAAGCACAGGCGTTCTAGCAGTAGTGAAGCAAGCCATGTAAATAAATAAAATAATGAATAAAAATTTACAAAGAAAAGAAAGAGCCAGATGTGGGCTTTTGAAAAACCCAAAGCTTACAACCATTGTCACATTTCCACTTTCTCCAACAAAGCACACCCCTTAATTCTTATTCTATTAAAAAGTTCCACTACTTAAGCATCCAAATATATGAACCTAGGGGGATCAGTCATATTCAAACCACTACAAACATACCTTGTGTCTCCTCCCTTTTGTACAAGGAAGTGCTCTGTAGCTCAGCTTGAGGTGGCTATGGCTTGTGTGGTTTCTCTGAAAAAATGATAACTAAAGAAACAGGTAGGTAGACTTTCAAAAAGATTTAAAAAGATATAACCAAGGTATGGGGATGTTGACGAATAGTTTTGTCTTGGACTTGAAATTATTTGTTAGTATAATTTACTACTTGCATTCAGTCCTCAAAGAAATATTTAACTTCATTTAAACTAATTATGTCAGTCATGTGCTATTAGTTCCTTGTGATTGAGAATCTCTATTCATGTTCTTCTGGTAACTTTCTCATAACTATGGGAGTTGCCCAAAAGTATACACACACACACACACACACACACACACACACACAAATGTTTGATATTTTAATTACCGCAATACCTTCCTCTTTTTACTGTCTGCAAAATCTTCCATGTAATCATCCCATCAATCCAGCTCTCTTTCCAATCCATAACTCATTTTTCTTTTAATTATTAGTTCATATATATACATATGCAGCATATATCTATATACATATATAAATAATACACAAGAGCAACCTGATCAGTTTGTATAATGTTATTTGTATATATTTGTAATCACTTCTGACAATTTGTTATTGCATAAATAACTTATATTTTTCCTTGAGGAATACTATTTTTCCTTCTTTCAACATTCATCAACCCATTTCTTTTGGTTTCCTCCTGTTCAGGTTATGTCTAGGAGACATACTGGAGAATTCATTTATGTAATTTCTAATGTTTCTAGAAAAAACAATGTGAGGAAAACATATTTCTCCTGCACTTGAAAATTTTCTGCCCCTATTCATAATCTATGAGCCTTAGGTATAAGAGTTGTAGTGTAAATTCATGTTAGGAATTATTCTTTTTCCCTAAGATCTCTCTCTCTCTCTCTCTCTCTCTCTCTCTCTCTCTCTCTCTCTCTCTCTCTCTCTGTCTCTCTCTCTCACTGTGTGTGTGTATGTGTGTGTCTCTCTCCTGTGTCTCCGTGTGTGTGTGTGTGTGTGTGTGTGTGTGTGTGTGTGTGAATTCTATATGTGTGCAGCCATCCATGAAAGCAAGCCTGTAATGTTGAATTGCAGGTGGAGTTACAAGAAATCTAATCCCTGACCTGGGTGGATACTCAACCACCTTGCCATCATTCAACTCATAGAAATTCCTTTGTTATTTCCAGCAGCCTATAAATAAGGTTGCTATGAACATAGTGGAGCATGTGTCCTTATTACATGTTGGAGCATCTTCTGGGTATATGCCCAGGAGTAGTATAGCTGGGTCCTCAGATAGTACTATGTCCAGTTTTCTGAGGAACTGCCAGACTGATTTCCAGAGTGGCTGTACCAGCTTGCAATCCCACCAACAAGGGAGGAGTGTTCTTCTTTCTCACCATCCCCTCCAAAATCTGCTGTCACCTGAGTTTTTTATCTTAGCCATTCTGACTGGTGTGAGGTGGAATTTCAGTGTTGTTTTGATTTGCAATTCCCAGATGACTAAGAATGTTGAACATTTCTTTAGGTGTTTCTCGATAATTTAATATTCCTCAGTTGAGAATTCTCTATTTAGCAATGTGCTCCACTTTTTAACAGGGTTATTTGGTTATCTGGAGTCTGCCTTCTTGAGTTTTTTTTATATATTTTTGATATTAGCCTTCTATTGGACTTAGACCATTACTGAATATATTTTCTGAATCTGTATGTTGCTGTTTTGTCCTATTGATAGTCTCCCTTGCTTTATAGAAGCTTTTCTTTTTTATTGAATATATCCTTCATTTATATTACTCTTTTAGCTGGAAGCATGTGTACCCCTTGGTTGATGTCTTAGTCCCTTGGAACACTGGGGCTTCTGTTTGGCCTACATCTTCGTACTTCCAATGGCGCTGCAAACCCCTTCAGCTCCTCCAGTCTGCCCTCCAACTCCTCTATTGGGCACCCTGAGCTCAGTCCACTAGTTAGCTTCTAACATCTGCCTCTGTATCTGTAAGGCAGGGACCCACCGGAGACAACCATAACAGGCTCCTTTCGGTACACACTTCTTATCATCCATAGTAGTGTCTGGGTTTGGTGATGATTTATAGGATGAATCCCCAGGTAGGATAGTCTCTGGGTGGCCTTTCCCTCAGACTCTGCTCCACACTTTGTCTCCATAATTGCTCCTGTGAGTATTTTGTTCCCTTTCTCAGAGGTACCATAGCACCCCCAATTAAGTCTTCCTTCTTGGGCTTCCTGTGGTCTGTGAATTGTAACTTGTTTATTTTGAGCTTTTAGGCTAATATTCACTTATCAGTGAATGCATGCGATGTGTGTTCTTTTGTGATTGGGGTTCCTCACTCAGAATGACACTTTCTAGTTCCATCCATTTGTGTAAGAATTTCATGAATTCAGTGTTTTTAATAGCTGAATTGTACTCCATTGTGTATATATACCACAATTTCTGTATCCATTCTTCTGTTGGAGGACATCAATGTTCTTTCCAGCTTCTGGCTATTATAAATAAGGCTGCTATAAACATAGTGGAGCATGTGTCCTTATTACATGTTGGAGCATCTTCTGGGTACAATAGGACAAAAGAGCAACCAACAAATTGTGAAAAGATCTTTACCAGTCCTACATCCGATAGAGGGCTAATATCTAATGTATACAAAGGACTCGAGAAGTTAAGATTCCAGAGAGTCAAATAACTCTATTAAAAATGGTGTACAGAACTAAACAGGGGATTCTCAAATGAGGAAACTTGAATGCCTCTGAAGCAACTAAAGAAATGTTCAGCATCCTTAGTTATCAGAGAAATACAAATCAAAGCAACCCTGAGATTCCACCTCACAACAGTAAGAATGCCAAAGTTGAAAAACTCAGGGAACATCAGATGCTGGAGAGGGTGTGGAGAAAGAGGAACACTTCTCCATTGCTGGTGGGATTGCAAGCTGGTAAAATCACTCTGGAAATCTTGGTGGTTCCTCAGAATATTAGACATAGTACTACCTGAGTACCGAGCTCTACTACTCTTGGGAATATACAGAAGCTTTTCAATTTTATAAGTTCCCATTTGTTGGTTGTTGCTCTTAAATCTTAAGCCATTGGTGTTTTATTGCGGAAGTTTTCCCTGTGCCCAAGTGTTTGAGGCTCTTCCCCACTTTCTTTTCTACTAGTTTTAGTGTATCTGGTTTTATGTGGACATCTTTGATCCACTTGGATTTGAGCTTTGTGCCAGGAGATAGCTGTGGATCAATTAGCATTCTTCTACATGCTGATCACCAGTTGAAGCAGCACCATTTGTTGATATTGTTGTCTTTTTCCCACTGAATGGTTTTAACTTCTTTGACAATGATCAAGTGACCGTAGGTGTGTGGGTATGATTCTGGGATTTCAATTCTATTCCATTTATCTACTTGCCTGTTTCTGTACCAATGCAGTTTTTATCACTATTGCTTTATAGTACAGCTTTAAGTCAGGGATAATTCTCCCAGATGTTCTTTATTGTTGAGAATAGTTTTTCATATCCTATGTTTTTTGTTACTCCAAATGAATTTGAGAATTGCTCTTTCTAAGTCTAGGAAGAATTGAGTTAGAATTTTGATAGGGATTGCATTGAATCTGTAGATTGCTTTTGATAAGATGGCCAATATTTTTTATTTAATTTTTTACACTCCAGATTTTATTCTGTGCCCCAATCTACCCTCTGACTATTCCACATCCCATACCTCCTCCTCACCACTTCCTCTACAAGGATGTCCCCACCCATAACCCCAACTCCACCTGACCTCTAAACACTTGGGGCCTACAGTCTCTTGAGAGTTGTGTGCATCATCTCTGATTGAACACATTCCTCTGCTCTATATGTGAAAGGGGCCTCATATCAGCTGGTGTATGCAGTCTGTTTAGTGGTCCAGTGTTTGAGAGTTCTCTGGATTAATTGAGACTGCAGGTCCTCATACAGGGTCACCCTCCTCCTCAGCTTCTTTCAGACTTTCCCTAATTCAATCACAGGGGTCAGTAGCAGCATCCAATTGTGGGATGCAAATATCTGCATCTGACTCTTTCAGCTGCTTCTTGGTTCCTCAGGAGTGTGAATTTGGTGCATATACACAGTAGATTACTATGCAGCAATTAAAAACCACGACTTCATGAAATTCACAGGCAAATGGATGGAACTATGAAATATCATCTTGAGTGAGGTAACCCAGACACAAAAGAACATACATTATATGTACTCACTAATAAGTGGATACTAACCCAAAAGCTCATAGTGCATATGATACAACCTACACATCATATGAATCATAGAAGGAAGATCAGGGGGTGGATGCTTCAGATCTGCACTGATGGGGGAACAGGATAATTATAGGCGATGGAAGGAGAGAGGACAAGGGAAGGAGAAAGGAAGAGGAGGAAATAAGAGTGGCAGTATCAGAATCTGGACGAGACATGAGAGAGGTACAGAGGGTCAGGAAATTGAATAAAAATAGGTAGCAGAGGAGATGAGGAACTGGGGATATCCACTGGAAGGTCCCGGACACCAGAGAAACGTGAGGCTCCTAGGACCCAATGGGATTTACTTTAGCTGCAATTTGCAGAGAAGGGTGAGATAGATCCTGTGGAGACCCCCTCGAGTCGATAGGCATGGCCCCTGGTTGGGTGATGGAGCCACCCATGCGCCCATATTAAAATTTTTTAACCCAATAATGTTCCTGTCCAAAGCAAAAACAGGAACAAAAAATGACAGACACTGAAGGAAGGACCATCTGGGGATAGGACCCACCTGGTGATAAATCATGTCTGCAAACACCAAACCCAACACTGTTGCTGTGGTCAAGAGCCATTTGCAGACAGGAACCAAGTGTGGCATTTCTTGGGGAGGAAGCAGCCAGTGACAGACCAAAACAGAGGATGCTTGGAGCCAACAACTATCAGGCTGAACTCAGGGAATGGTGGGGGAGCTGGCAGAAGGCCTGGAGGAGCCAAGGGGTTTGCAACCCATTCTAAGAGCAACATGGGCTTGCCTGACCTCCCACATCTCCCAGAGACTGGCCCACCAACAAAGGAGTGTGCCGAAAGGGATCTTTGGCTCCAGATACATATGTAGCAGAGGATGGCCTTATCTAATAGTAACAGGAGGGGAGGCTCTTGGTCAAGGGGAGGTTTGATGCCCAAGAGTAGGTGGATGCTAGAGCAGTGGGGCAGGGAATGTAGGTGGATGACGGAGCACTTTCATACAGCAAAAGGAAGAGGAGAGGGCAGATGTGGAATAGAAGGGAGGCAGATGGGTTACTGGAAAGTGGGGTATCATGGGATGGGGTTTGGTAGAGGGGGTAACTAAAGTTGGATATACTTTGAGATGTAAATGAATGGAATAATTAATAATAATAAAAGAAAAAATTAAAAAGATATTCCTTTTGTTATTACAGAAATTACCTTTGAAATTATCTCTTAGTTTCTCTAGGGTGTCTTGAGTATGTGACTCATGGTTGAAATACAACAGTTCTTTTGTTTCTGAGAGCAGGGAGACAAACCATGCTTAGGTAAGAATGAAAATTCTCAGTTTAACCCAACTAAGTCACACAGGGTGGATCAAACTTCAAAGAGTCTGATGCCAGACAGTTTATTGACAGCATATTTACACACAGTACAATTTGGAAAGCAAAATTCCTGGTATAATGCCCCCCATGATGCTTAAGAAGGTATGATTTTATTGAAATCCAACTCAAAGTATATGTTATTTCTTCTAAGAAGATGGGTTCTAGAGATAGGTGACCCATATTAGCTTCTGAGGCTGAGGAATGATCTGCCATGCTCTTAGCCATACATATGATAATATTTTGGTTGCGGAAGCTTTGAGAAATGCAAGCTTTCTAACTCGAAAAAAATGGGTTTTATGTTCTTTCTTTTGAAAAGACAATCCTATGTGATTAGAATCCCTGGTTTCCTTGGAGATAAGTGGTTCCAAAAACCTCCATGCTCTTGCTATTATTTATTTATTTTTCATAAGAATCTGGAATTCAGGTTGTCCTTCTATATATTGTTTCAATTATGAGTTAATAAGCAACAACCTCTGGTCAATTAGTCTCCAAACAATATTCAGTGATTGAGAAATTGAATACTGGAGAATGTTGACTTCCTTATAGATTGCTATATAGCTTTGAATACTGGAGAATGTTTACTTCCTTATAGATTGCTATATAGCTTTTCTTCTTCATCTATCTCCAAAGTTTGATTTGGGTTCTTGAAGCCCATATGTTGTACAGGCATATGTATATGGAAAAAATATATTGAGGATAGAGGAAGAAAGAAACAGAAGAAAATAAGCTTTTTCACTGTTAAAAACATTGAGGTGTGGTACATATGACAGACTTTGTTGCCCGAGAAACTTCAAAAGCTGAGTATTGTAGCATATGCCAATAATCTCAACATTTACGAGGCTAAAGTAAGAAGGTTCCACAATGCATGCCAGCCTGTGTTACACTTTACTAAGTCTTAACCAAATGAACAACAAACAAACAAAAATCAGAAAGAAGTAAAAGACAAAGGGGGAAGAAGACTACACAAAAGTAGAATATTTATGTAATCTCTATGATGTAACCAGTAACTCTTCTGAATGACTTGAGTTACTATAAACTGTGTCCTTAATCTTCCTTGTATTGTTAATAATAATATTGTCAGCTACCATGGCTTCAATAAATAGAGGAAGAAAAATGTGGAGAGGGAGGAATAAAACTAAAAAGAAAAATTCTTATTTGTTGAATATAAATTATCAGCCAATTGAAAATGTACTAAAGTTAGTGAAGGGTTTCCTAATTTCACACAAACTCACTTATTGGTACTGTGAGTTCTCCCTAGTTGACATCTGACCAACTGGAAATATGGTTCTCTAGTTGGCCTAGCCGAAGATATAGTACCCTCCATTTTCTGGAACTTTATTTTAGTGAATTGAAACAGTAGCAATTTCCATGTTTGTTAGCATTGTAAGTACCAACCAATCATTTTAAGGAGAGCTCAAGATCTTCCAAGTCGGAGAAAACGTCAGCTGAGGCTGGGCAGTGGGAAGCAATGGTAGGAATCATCATGCCATCCAGAGACATAGTCTTATGGAGATATCTGAATGCTACTGGACTTGGGGGATATGAGAATGAAGAAATTACACATCCATCTAAGAAACTATTGCAACTTTTTTTATTACAGAATTTGAATAGCTGTGATCTCCTATCTCTAACCATTCTAGGTTTCATTTATTCTCCCATTAAGTTTATTATCTTAGTAAAGTTAGTAATTTGGGGACCCATTTTTATTTAAGGTCAGAAACACTAATTTGCAAACAGCTAATATGTTTGCCAGTTCTACAAAATGCTCTGTCTCTGTCTGTCTCTCTCTCTCTTTTCTCGGTGTGTGTGTGTCTTTTTCTGTATCTATGTGTCTCTGTCTTTGCCTCTCTCCCTGCCTCTCCCACTTTCCCGCCCATATTCCCTTCCTTCCCCAAACCTGCAATATACATATTTTATTTTAAAATCACCACTAATAAATAACAAATATTTTAATGAACTTAGTTATATTTTATGGTTTGGGAGTTCTATAAAGATTTGAACAATATGATTTTTTGATGTGTCATTTATTACATTTCTAATGTAGTTTGTTTTTATCTTCATGTGCCTTATTTTGTTTGAGGTGCATACACAAGCACATCCATTCGACTTTGTGATTGCTGGTAATATAAGTGTTTCAGTATAGCTATGGTAGCATGCATTTGGTAATTACTTGTGACAGGTAAGGTTTCAACATAAATTTATAAGTTCCATGAGTTTTTTATTATGAATTAAAACATTAAACATACCAGAAAACTGAATCAAAGGGAAACTGAGTAGGATTCTACAACTCATACATAATACAATTTAGGCAAAACTCAAAACTTAACCCCTAGTTAGCTGGCTTTATGGTTACACATATAAAATGACCTAGAAGTACAGAATAGTACACATACCATAGATAAAATAGGCCTTACCACCAAATAACAGTGACATTGTTTGTTTTAGATTGTGATTATTTCACAAATTCACCTCCATTAAAAAAGTACATTCATTGAATCACTAACAAATACAATATGCCTTGTTTCTATTGGACTTGACTGGATAGCTAAGCAGCATCTTTAAATGTCAGAAGAGAGCCTATGGAAATAGATTGAAATTCTAATCTCTGTACTAAAGGTCTTCTATGGAGCAGTAAATGAAAAAATGTGTGGGGAACATTGTTTTAGCACCTGTTTTATTGCCTGCACTTGATGTAATTAGTGTACTTAAAGACAGCCCCATTGGTTACACCATATGGTTTGTAATCATTAGTGTAATAATAGATGTACCATTTAAAAGGGAGCTCAACAACAGAGTGCTATTGTTCCATGACGTTAACATAATAGGGGACTTTCAGGGAGCTGAGTCCCAATTTGGAGTCTCTGGCACACTTAGGTTCCTAGGGTAAGGAATGTTGCACAATGTAATAGCTGATGTGCAGCAATAATCTTTAGATTCCAGTAAATATTTGGAAGTTTTGATTGACACATCTGAACCTAATATAAAGATATCTTAAATAAACTCTAATAAACTGGCAATAAATTTCATTAACATTTTAAACATAGGGAGTTGTGTTATCTTTTGGTTTGCTAACACTTAATTTCTATTTTGAAAGTTTATATGAAACTTTATTTGAGAGCTTATTTGAATGCTTGCTACTCATACCCTATTCAGTTGCAATTTTGAAAAGAAAGATCAACAAATTCAGCAATGTAAAGAGGTGATAGAGGACCTTATAAATGAAGAGAAAAAAATGTCAAACAAATTGGTTAAATTTACAGAGTGCTCCTAAGTGACAATACCTAGAAGGAAAAAAATGGTTCTGTCTTCTTACTCACTACAAGCTATAGGACAGGTAAAACACAATCTAAACAGTTATAACATACAAAGGAAAGGAAGACAATGATTTCCACTACATTTATCTAACACTTATGTGCAGTAACATTTTGTAAAGATTTTTATTTATTTACATTCCAGTCTCCCCTCCCACAGTTGCTCATCCCATTCCTCTTTTCCTCTAAGAAGGTGCTCCCCCCAACTAGTCCTCCCCCTTCCCTGAGGCCTCAAGTCTTACTAGTATTAAAAGCATCTTCTCCCACTGAGGCCAGATCAGAAAAAACTGTGCTATATATTTGTGCCAGGGGCTTTGGATCAGTCCATGTATGCTCCTGGTTGGTGGCTCAGTCTCTGGGAGCTCCCTGGGGTCTGGATTAGTTGAGTCTGCTGGTCTTCCTCTGGGGTCACTCTCCATTTCAACCTCTTCAATTTTTTTCCCCAAGGGGTCCTGGACAATGGTGGGGTGTAAGTATCTTCCTCTCTCTTAGTCAGCTACTGGTAGGGCCTCTAAGAGGACAGTTATGCCAGGGTCTGGTTTTTAAGCACATCATAGCATCAGTAATAGTGTCAGGCTTCAGTGTCCCCAACCCCAATGGGATGAATCCCAAGTTAGGCAGGTCATTAGGCCAACTTTGCTTCAGTCTCTTCTCCATTTTTGTCCTGCAGTTCTTTTAGACAGGAACAATTCTATGTCAGAAATTTTGACTGGGGTTTAGTAACCCTGTCCCTCTACTTGAGCCCTTTTCTATCTACTGGAACTTGACTCTTTGAGTTCCCTCTCTCCAATATTGTCACTTTGGCTAAGGTCACCACCAGTGAGTCCTGAGAGTCCCTCACCTCCTGGATCTCTGGTATTTCCTAGAAAGAAGATCCACCCTCCTTCCACCCCCTGAGGCTACTTAATTCCAATTATTCTCTATGCCCTCTGGGCTTGTCTCCTGCCCTCATCCCCCATTTCTGATCCTATTCCCATTTTCCCCTACCCCTCCTTTCTCCCACTCAGATCCCTCCCTCCCAATGCTTTCTGTGGTTTTGGTTCCCACTGTGTTTTTGACTACTTTGTCAAAGATCAAGTGTACATAAGTGTGTGTGTGTGTTTATTTCAGAGTCTTTGATTCTGTTCCACTGATAGACCTGTCTGTCTCTTTACTAATACAATATGTTTTTGTTGTTTAATCACTATTACTTTGCAATACAGCTTCAGGTCAGGAATGGTGATTCCCTTTGAAATTCTTTTATTACTGAGAGTTGTTTTGGCTATCCTGTGGTTATTTGTATTTCCATATGAAGTTGAGAATTGTTCTTTCCACATTAGTGAAAAGTTATTTTGTAATTTCGATGGGGAATTAATTGAATTTGTACATTACTTTGGGTATGAAGGCCATTCTCACTATGTGAAACCTATCGATCCATAAGCATGGGAAATCTTTCCATCTTCTGAGGTCTTCTTTGATTTCTTTTTTTCAAGGATTTCAAAGTTTTTTGTGCAGATATTTCACTTCCTTGGTAAGAGTTATACCATTCATCGTATTTTATACTATTTGTGGCTAATGTGAAAGGTGTTTTTCCATAAGTTCTTTCTCAGCGTCTTTATCATTCATAAAAAGGAAGACTACTGATTTGTTTGAATTTTTTAATATACTGCCACTTCATTAAAGTTGTTTATCAGTTGTAGAAGTTTTAGGGTGAAATTTTGGGGGTTGTGTATGTATACTATAATATCATCTGCAAATACTGATATTTGGCTTCTTCCTTTCCAATTTGTATCCCTTTGACCTCCTTTGGTTGTCTGGTTGTTCTACCTAGAACTTCAAGTACTATATTGAATAAACAGGAATAAAGTGGCAACGTTTTCTTGTCTAGGATTCTAGTTTCTCTCCATTTAATTTGACGTTGGCTGTTGGTTTGCTATATATTGCTTTTATTATGTTTAGATATGTGCCACTGATTCCTGATCTCCCTTGGAGTTTTAAAATGAAAGGGTGATATATTTTGTTGAAGGCTTTTTCAGCATCTAATGAGATAATTATGTTTTTTCCTCATGAGTCGGTTTATATAGTGTGTTAAGTTGAAGGAATCATATATATTGAACCATCCCTGCATCCTGAGAATGAAACCTACTTATCATGTTTCATGATGCTTAATGCATTCTTGGATTCCTTTGGGATGATTTTTATTGACTATTTTCATGGAGATATTAATAATCATGAATGGTTTAAAGTTCTTTCTTTATTGGATCTTTGTATGGTTTAGGTATCAGAGTAATTGTGACTTCACATAATGAATTGGGTCGTGTTCCTTCTGTTTATATTTTGTGGTATACATCTGATAGAATTCTTCACTAAAACCATATGGCTCTGGGCTTTTTTGGTTGGGAGTTGTTGATAATTATTTCTCTTTCCTTAAGGATAATGGGATTTTCATATAGTTTGTCTGACCTTTATTTAACCTTGGTATATGGTATCTGCCTAGAAGGTCATCCATTCATTTAGATTTCTCAGTTTTATAGAGTATAAACTTTTGTAGTAGGTTCTGATTATTTTTTTTATTTTCCTCAGTTTCTGTTATATCTCCCTTTTCATTTCTGATTGTGTTAATTTGTATGCTATCTCTGTACCCTTTAGTTAGCTTGGCTACGGGTTTATCTATCATTTCGATTTTCAGAAAGAACCATAACTTTATTTCCTTGATTCTTTGTATAGTTCTCCTTTTCTTCTGTTTGATTTCACTGCTGAATTTGACTGTTTCCTGTCTTCTTGGGGGTGTTTGCTTCTTTCTTTTCAAGCGTTTTTAGATGTGCTGTTAAGTTGCTTGTATGGGATCTCTATACTTTTTTTTTTTAATTTTATTTTCTATATTCTATGTTTACATTCCAAAGGCTTTCCCCTTTCCCAGTTCCCACCCACCATAGTTCCCATAGTTCCTCTCCCCCCCATCTGTTCCCCAATAATTCCCCATCCCCCCTCGGTTTCTTTACTAAACTGGAAGCAATCTTTACAGGCCCAGGGTCCTCTCCTTTCTTCTTCTTGGGAATCATTTGACTTGCTATTTGTGTCTTGAGTATTTAGGGCTTCTGGGCTCATTAATATCCACTTATCAGTGATTGCATTTCAGGTGCATTCTTTTGTGATTGGGTTAATTCACTCAGGATGATATTTTCCAGGTCTAACCATTTACCTACAAATTGCATGAATTCATTATTTTTAATTGCTGTGTAGTATTCCATTGTATAAATATACCACATTTTCTGTATCCATTCCTCCTTTGAGGGATATTTGGGCTGCTTCCAATTTCTGGCTATTATAAACAAGGCTGCTATAAACATAGTGGAGCATGTGTCCTTATTGCATGCAGGGGAATCCTCTGGGTATATGCCCAGGAGTGGTATGCCAGGGTCCTCTGGAAGTAACATGCCCAATTTTCTGAGGAACCGCCAAACTGATTTCCAGAGCGGTTTTACCATTTTGCAAACCCACCAACAGTGGAGGAGTGTTCCTCTTTCTCCACATCCTCGCCAGCACTTGTTGTCTCTTGAGTTTTTAATCTTAGCCATTCTGACTGGTGTGAGGTGGAATCTCAGGGTTGTTTTGATTTGCATTTCCCTGATGACTAATGATGTTGAACATCTTTTAAGGTGTTTCTCGGCCATCCAAATTTCTTCTGGTGAAAATTCTTTGTTTAGCTCTGTGCCCCATTTTTTGATAGGGTTATTTGGTTCTTTGCGGTCTAACTTCTTGAGTTCTTTGTATATATTGGATATTAGCCCTCTGTCGGATGTGGAGTTGGTGAAGATCTTTTCCCACTTTGTTGGTTGCCGTTTTGTCCTTCTGACAGTGTCCTTTGCTTTGCAGAAACTTTGTAATTTTATGAGGTCCCATTTGTCGATTCTTGATCTTAGAGCATAAGCTATTGGTGTTCTGTTCAGGAACTTTTCCCCTGTGCCCAAGTCCTCCAGGGTCTTCCCAAGTTTCTTTTCTAATAGTTCCAGTGTGTCTGGTTTTATGTGGAGGTCCTTGATCCACTTGGAGTTGATCTTAGTGCAAAGAGATAAGATTGGATCAATTCGCATTCTTCTGCATGTTGACTTCCAGTTGAACCAGCACCATTTGTTAAAAAGGCTATCTTTATTCCACCGGATGGTTGTGGCTCCTTTATCAAAGATCAAGTGACCATAAGTCTGTGGGTTAACCTCTGGGTCTTCAATCCTGTTCCATTGATCTGCTTGCCTGTTGCTATACCAATACCATGCAGTTTTTAACACAATTGCTCTGTAGTACTGCTTGAGGTCAGGGATATTGATTCCCCCAGAAGTCCTTTTATTGTTGAGAATAGTTTTAGCTATCCTGGGTTTTTTGTTGCTCCAGATGAATTTGAGAATTGCTCTTTCTAGATCTATGAAGAATTGAGTTGGGATTTTGATGGGGATCGCATTGAATCTGTATATTGCTTTTGGCAAGATGGCCATTTTTACTATATTGATCCTGCCAATCCAGGAGCAAGAAATATTTTTCCATCTTCTGAGGTCTTCTTCGATTTCTTTCTTCAAGGACTTGAAGTTCCTGTTGTACAGATCTTTCACTTGTTTGGTTAGAGTTACGCCAAGATACTATACTTTTTTATGATGGCATTTAATGCTATGAAATTTTCTTTTGTCTTTTTTTCTTTTTGGTGTGTCCTATAATTCTTTTTTATTAGATATATTCTTTATTTACATTTCAAGTGATTTTCCCTTTCCTGGTCACTCCTCCTCCCTGAAAATCTCATAAGCCATCTCCCCTCCCCCTCTCCCCCAATCACTCCTCTCCCACTTCAATGCCCTGGTATTACCTACACTGCAGAATTGAGCCTTTCTAGGACCAAGGGTTTCTCCTCGCTTTGATGTCCAACAAGGCCATCCTCTGCTGCCTATGCATCTGGAGCCAAAGGCAATACCATGTGTAATATCTGGTTGATGGTTTTGTCCTTGGGAGCTCTGGGATTATTGGGTGGCTCATATCGTTGTTCCTCCCATGGTGCTGAAAACCCCTGATAAGTGGATATTAGCCCAGAAGCTTGTAATAACCAAGACACATTTTTCACTTATCAAATGATGCCCAAGAAGAAGGAAGAAATAAAGTATGACTATTCTGGTCCTTCTTATAAGGAGGAACAAAATACCCACAGTAGGAGATACAGAGACAAATTCTGGAGCAGAGTCTGAGGAAAAGACCATCCAGAGACTACCCCACCTAGTGATCCATCACATATACAGTTACAAAATCCAGACACTATTAGTGATACCCACAAGTACTTACTGACTGGAGCCAGATGGGATGTAGCTATCAGCTGGAGGCTCTGCTAGTGCATGACAAATACAGAGGGGACATTCTCAGCCAGCCACTGAACTGAGCACAGGGTCTCCAATGGGGCAACTAGAGAAAGGAGCCAAGGATCTTGAATTTTTCTTAACACTGCTTCAATTTGGGTATGATGTGTCTTCATTTTCATTGAATTCTGAAAAGTCTTTGATTTCATTCTTTATTTCTTTCCTAACCAAGTTTTCATTGAGCAGAGAGTTGTTCAATATCCATGAATACGGGCTTTCTGTTGTTTTGTTTTTATTAAAGTCTTGCCTTACTCTGTGATGATCTGATAGATGCATGGGTTTATTCCATTCTTCTTGTATCTATTGAGGCTTGTTACACATTTGATTATATAGTCAATTTTAGAGAAGGTTCCATGAGGTACTAAGAAGAAGGTATATTTTCTTGTTTCAGGGTAAAGTGCTTTGTTGATATTTGTTAAATCCATTTGGTTCATAACTTATGTTAGTTTCACTATGCTTCTGTTTAGTTTCTTTTTCAAATACCTGTCCAATGGTGAGAGCAGGGTATTGATGATTCTCCCTATTATTCAATTTGTTGTTCAATGTGTGTTTTGAATTTTAATAAGATTCTTTAATGAATGTGGGTGACCTTCAATTGCATAGATATTCAGAATTGAGACTTCCTCACTGTGGATTTTACCTTTGATGAATATGAAATGTTCTCCCCTATCACTTTTGAAAACTTTTCTTTGAAAGTCTATTTTAGTGGATATTAAAATGGCAACTACAGCTTGTTTCTTCAGACCATTTGCTTGGAAATCTTTTTCCTGTCTTTTAATCTGAGGTAGTGTCTGTCTTTGTCACTGAGGTATATTTCTTGTATTCTGCAAAATGCCGGATCCTATTTAAGTATCAAGTCCGCTAGCTTTTGTCTTTTTATTGGGGAATCAAGTCCATTGATGTTGAGAGATATTAAAGACAGATGTTTGTTAGTTATTGTTATTTTTGTTGCTTAAGGTGGTACTATGTTTGTATGATTCTCTTCTGTTGGGATTCTTGAGAAACTTTAGTTTCTTATGTTTTCTTGTCTGTAGTTCCCCTCCTTGCATTGGAGATTTTGTTCCAGTATCCTCCATAGTGTTAGATTAGTATTGTTTAAGCTACGTATTAATTGATACTTCCTGAAGGACTTCCTAGGACACAATATTTTCATAGGTATGTGTATCACACTTATGCTTGGTACGTTTATTTGACTTTTGGGTTAAGGCAACAATTCATTTACTGATATAACATTTGTTACTGATAGCAAACTCTTACACTATGTTTAAACTGTAAAAGATGTTCTTACTGCTCCCTAATCTTAACTTTCTTCACATCTTTCATGTTGAAGTACATGCGATAATGCAAGCCCTTACCACACTTAACTCAATCGTGAAAGCAAAATTAGACTTGGTCCCTGTGATGCCAGTGTTCTATATGTTTTATATGCTCTTGGAATTGGGAGCTAAAATGAGAGCAGTCTAATGCAAAGCACACTTCAACTTTCCTCATGATTACTACTCTCAATTTACTTCCCTAGCCATGTATTCTTGTTCTCATTTTACTTCCTGTTTATTCTAAAACTTTACCTCTTAAAACTGTATCTATGCCAACCTAGGGAGGTGCTGTGACTCCTTTACTGAGGGAGTGCCATCAGGAATGGACTGAATCCCTTGGAAATCTCTCTCTCTCTCTCTCTCTCTCTCTCTCTCTCTCTCTCTCTCTCTCACACACACACACACACACACACACACACACACACACACACAAAATGTAAAAACCAAACAAATTTTGCTAACTTGATAAAGTGACTTTCTGCTACATAATTGTTTCAATACTCTGCCTGGAGTTATATAAAAGCCTTATTAATAGAAAAAAGTAAGTGCATGTGGGCATTTCAAATAAATAGAGCACTATATAAAATTCCACTACTAAAACTGCATTTTTAATATGAAGATGAAAATATAAATTAATACATTATAAAATATATATTTAACTATTAAAATAACTTGAAGAATTAAAACAAAAGAACTTATGAAGCAAATAGATGACTGCAGGCAGAACTTGAAGTCTTACACCCTGGTTGTACTTTCTGTATGGGCTCTTGTTTATAACTGCAGACATTGTGAGCATGTGCTCTTATGGTTATATAGGCATGTTCTACATCATGGTGTGATATGCCATTTTAACTTATAAATTACAATGATCATTTCCTTCCTCTGCTTGTTATTGGTTAGGTATTTTATCGCAGCAGCAAGACAAATTACTAATACATAAAAATCACTAATACATCCTATTTCTATAATTGCAATTCCTTCATTTATATGTAGTATAAGACATATCGATAAATTTTTAAATTGGACTAGATGACAAATAAGAAAGATATTTATTTAGAGAACTCTATCTCAATTAATAGATACTTCTGTCAGTCTGACAAGTTCTTCCATGAATTATCTTAAAGATCTAGACTCAAATACAAACTTAAAGGAATACTTTTTCTCTAAATATTATCTGACACATTGATTCTTTTCTAAGAGCAGAATGTAAACTACAATTATGGATGTTATTCTTGCTTGTTCAATCTGCCTACATAAGTATCAAACTGGTCAACAAAATCTGTTGCATTTTCTCTGCATAATATTTCATGTATTCAAACCTTCACTTTTATTTTGTGATATTATGGACTCATTTCTTACATCCACTATTCCTCCTCATCATAAAATCTCATTTCCCCATATTTTTTAAATCTAACACATAGCATTATCATTTCAAATGATGTTTTGCTTGTGAATTGTGCACTTTGAATTTAACATAGGCATTTCTTTAAAGTTAGGCTTTCTTTATGTGTATGTGCAAGTGTGTGCGTGTGTGAGAAAGAGAGAGAAAGAGTGAGAGAGAAAGTATGTGGTGTGTGTGTGTGTGTGTGTGTGTGTGTGTGTGTGTGTATTTGTAGGTGCATATGTTTAAGCTTAGAATCAACTGTAGAGAGCCATATGAAGTCAAGAGTCATGGCTTTATGTGCTTTCTCACTGTATTCCAGCCAGTGAACTAAGTAGTAATGAATGTCTATCTTGTAGCAGCAGTAGGAAACAGGGAGAAAAGCCATAGCAATAATCTCAACTGAACAGAAAATCCCCAAAACATAGAAGACCTTAAAAATTAACTCTGAGTAAGACTGGTAGAAATTTCATTAGAGTGAGAAAGACTAAGATAATTTGGGCATTTGGTTTTCATCGTTTTCACAGACAATACATTGTAACCACAGTTTCTACTCTCTCAGTAGCCCCATTGTGATATCCCTTCTCCACCAGATGTTCTCTTCCTCCATTTCCATTCAGAAGACAGCAGGTCTTCCAGGAGGATGAACTGAACACAGCATAGCAAGGTACAATAAGACTTGACACAAACCATTCTATCAAAGTTAGAAGAGGCAACCCCATAGGAGTAAAAAGTCCCAAGAGCAGCCAAAGAATCAAAGACATCCATAATCTTGCCATTAAAAGTCTTATAAGAACACCAACAGACAAGCATAACATAGACAAAGAATCTAGCACCAACCCACATGGGCTCCTTGGTTGTCCTTTCAGTCTCTGTGAGACCTGATGAACCCTGTTTAGTTGATCAGGTGGACTGTGATATCATGGTGTCTTCTAATCCTCGACCTCCTATAAACATGTTCCCCATTTTCTGCATGGTTTCTGAGCTTTGGATCTCTGCATCTTTTCCAATGGGTTGCAGGATGAAGTTTCTCATATCATTGCTACATTAGGTACCATCGTGAGGGGGGGAGGGATGACTGGGGAATGGTTGGAGGGGGAGAGGAATTATGGGACGTATGGTGGAGGGGGAACTGGGAAAGGGGAAAGCCTTTGGAATGTAAACATAGAATATAGAAAATAAAAATTAAAAAAGAAATAAAAAGAAAAATAACATTAGGAGTCATTTTATTGATTTTTCTTCCTTTTCCTTCTCCGTCTCCTTTTCTCCTTTCTCCTCCTCCTCTTCTTCCTCCTCCTTCTTCTTTCTTCTTCTTGGCAGTATCAAGGTCCCAGCCATCTAGGCATTATCAGGAATGGTTTAGATCCCAACTTTTTTTTCACAGGTTAGGACTTACTTGTTGTGTTTTTCATTTGTGGATTTCCTGTGACAAGGCTGCAGAGTACACACTACACAGCTTCAATGTCACATTTCACACTATTCAGAGTGGAGGAGCTAACACATCTTCCTCCCCTCAGACCCAGTTGACATTCTTGTGGCATCAAATTTTCACCAAAGAGTTTCAAGATATTTGTTTTTCTTGACTACTTCAAATATGTTTTTTAACTAAGCCTTTGGTGTGATATTGGTTCTTAGTTTTATTATTTTTTCTGATTGATAATATTATGAAGTATACAATATTTACATGGAAATGATTCTTATTTAATAACTACCAAAAGTAGCCAAGCATTTCCCTTTTAACTCAGCTCTTATACAGCAAAGCTATGAAGAACAGCTGTCATTATTTTCTATGAACTAGCCTTGATAATAAGTAATAAAGTATATGTTAGTATTTATATAAGGTAAAAATTCAATCACTTTCTCTTTCTCCAGTCACTGGGAATCGCAATGGGGTTGACCGCATTTGTGTTGTTTGTGTAATTAATCGGTTCCAGAACCAAAATAAGACTTGGTTCTTGAGCATTTCAAGGAAGGGTATGTGATGTTCCCAGGTTTTACACCATCCTTGAGAATTTTTTTCTGGTAACTAAAACTCTGGTATTTTCATTAGCTCATTATTTAAAAAATTAAACTCCAGTTTGCAGAGGTTTTGTTATTAATAAAATATCCCAAATCATAACCAGAAAACATGAAACAAATTTCTTCATAGCCATTGCCCCACACATGAAAATACCTGTTTAGTACTAAAGACCTGTGTATTTTGCTTGTTAATATAATTTTTGAGTTAGTTGTTACCTTCTTAAGATATTTTAATACAATAGACATTAATGAACAGCCAACATATATACTAAATTAATTCTCTAACGACTCATGGCTTATTAGTGTTTGGGTTTCATTGGGTTTTTTTTCCTTGATAATGATTATAGCTCCTCTGTAAATAAGACATGTAATTAAAGGAACACAAGAAACACATGTGTGTTCCTACCTCAGAGTTTCCATGCCTTAAGTAAATTATTTGTCTTATAAATCTCCAAATCTTTATGATTTTAACTTGAACTTGCCTCTCTCTGTGTTTTCATTGATAAAAATCAAATCATATCACATTTTGTTACATATACATTCTTTGTTCCATGTAACATATTTGAAGAAATTATTAGGTTTCTATAATATAGCAATTTTCCTATGTATCAAAGACCAATAAAGCTGGCCAACCTACAATTCAATTGTCAATGGATTTTAAGCTGATATAATTAATTTACTATATTCAATTTTCAGTTGTGTTACTTTAACTATTTTACTTTCCAGTACAATATAAAGGACTGATTCATGTTAGATGTAGAACAAGATAAAGGAAACTTAGAGACAGTAGCAGAAATTTATTATGTAGAAAAATATAATAAATGTAGAATTTTGTTCCCTCCAGTACCAGTTATTCTGTTTTGGATAATCATCATAACCATGATCTCCAGGGCTACAAAGATATCTTCTGATGCTTGAGACACTACTATAGCTAAGACTTGGATACAAATGAATTTATAAATTTAAAAATAATAATTCAAAATAACTTTTATTTCTTTGTGATATTAGCTAAATGTTAGTTTTTTTTTTCTGTATGGTTGGAAAATATGTTCATATGGATTCCAAATTAAAGCTGAACAAAATCAAATTTTCTGAACGAAGAGACAACACCTATTTCTTTAATTAAAAGAGCCTGATGTATAAGCAGTCTACCTATGCTATACACCTTATTTACTACTTTAAAGCTGCATACTACTTTACAGGTACTTACTTGAGCTGTCAGCTCAAGAGATAGTTAGCATCTCACTCCTTCTCATAGAAGTAAAGAACAATTCCTGATGCTTGAGCCACAGAAACATGGAACCTATCACAGCTGCCACTCTTTCTTGCTGACTTTTGCTTCAAAGATTTTATTCTGCTAGATGGAAGATGTTTAATTTCAGAATCCCAAGCATAGATGCTTCAGAAAGACCAAAAATCTATCGTCAGTTTAGTCAATCTAGTCAACTCTCTATCTCTCCTACCACTTAAAACAAGAAAGTAAAAGAAAAGGGTTTTTCTGAAAGAGTTGATGCCCCCAATGAAAGTTAGCAGTCCCGTCTGCAAGGGGACTGTCACACTGTAATACTGTAATACATCGACCTCAACATCCTGATACTATAAATGAGGGCTTGTGATAGTAGCTACTAAAACTACCTGCAACTATGGTAAGATAATAAACACAAAGCTACAAGTCCTGGTGATTTTGGACTTTCTGACATAGTAAGAGCAATACTTTGCTATTGATGACATGTTTTCAAATACAGCAAATGAAGGTTCAGCAAGTTTTAAAATGCAGAAACAGAATATGTCCTTATTTGGAAACTGTCTTTACAGATGTAGATGAGGGACAAATGATAATGTGTTTCTCTGTGTAGCTCTGGCTGTCCTGAAACTCACTCTGTAGACCAGGCTGGACTCAAACACAGGAATTAGAGTCCCTATGCCTACAGAATGCTGGACTTACAGGCATGTACCACCACAGCCTTGATTCTTTTATTCTTATTCTTATTCTTATGCTTATTCTTATTCTTATTCTTATTCTTATTCTTATTCTTATTCTTATTCTTATTCTTCCTCTTCCTATTCCTATTCCTATTCCTATTCCTATTCCTATTCCTCCTCTTTCTCCTCCTCTTCCTCTTCCTCCTCCTCCTCCTCCTCCTCCTCTCCTTTCAATTATAGGTTTCATAGTCATTTACTTGTGTAGTCTCAGATCCATGTTATTGATGGGAATAGTCTCTCTTTAAAACTTTTCAAATTCATCCCAGTCTATGATTTGTATGCTAGCATGTCACTTTTTCCTTATATAGTTAAAATATTTCTCCCATTTTTTTTCACCCCACCCTATATACTTCTTGCTCTCCTTTAAATTCATGACTTTAAAAAAATGTTCCCTGATCAAGAAAGTATCCAAATTTCATTTAAGAATATTCTACCTACTGTGGAAAATTTTATACACACGATACATTAGATAATATTATCTACACATGTATTTATTGAACTTCTCTTTAAATCTTATAATATTCACATTTCTGAAGTGCCAATAAACAATAAGACATGGAACATACTGTCCTTACTTTATATTCCTTTAAACTCCCAAAGCACTGTAGATAAACAGCAAAGACAAAAGAAAAACAACAAATTATGCATTGCTAAAGGTGTAAAAATAATTTTGTCATGGATATGTATTTAGTTTTATATAATGCAGTATATTTCAAGTGAGGTCGGACATCTTTTAGTTACACTTGTGACTTGTGCTTCATCATGTGCAGCCATACACGTGGCTGAGATTGACATGGAACTATTTAACTTTTTCAAAAATAAAAATCATGAAACTTTGTTGCTCTTGCTTTATCATAATCCTGTTTAAACATGTTAGTGTTTATTTCAGAAATCTTTGAAAATCAAATACCTTAGACGTAAAAAATACTCAGTCTATCTGACCATTATATAGAAGCTTTTCTAATAACACAAACACACACACACACACACACACACACACACACACACACACACACACACACGACAGCAACAACAAACACTTTGAATTAGTTTATTTAAGTTTTGTAGAAGTAGTTTTGTTTTTTTTTTGTTGTTTTGTTTTTTTTTTTTTCTTCTTTTTTTTGGTTTTTCGAGACAGGGTTTCTCTGTGTAGTCCTGGCTGTCCTGGAACTCACTCTATAGTCCAGGCTGGCCTCGAACTCAGAAATCCGCCTGCCTCTGCCTCACAAATCCTGGGATTACAGGCCTGTACCACCACGCCCAGCTCTGAAGTAGTTCTTAAAATAAATACATGTATAGAAATCTTGGAAGCATACAGCAATCAGTAAAACAGGTAACAGTTTTAAATGGATAGAGTGTGTTTTCTCTCATCATTTTGCTTTCCTTGTATTCTTTAATCAGTTTATCTGGACATACATAATGTTCATTTGCAGCGGGACTCTTAGAACTCTTAACAAAGGGAGTGATTTAGCTTCCTAAGAGACACATTGTACAGATCATATCCAGAAGTTATCCACTGCGCCGACTCCCACCGAGGGATGGGGCCACCCACCCTTCTCTAAACTATTAACACAAAATTATTCCCATCTAAAGAAAATGCATGGACAAAGAGTGAACCAGAGACTGAAGGAAAAGCCATCCATAGTCTGCTCCACCTAGGGATCCATCCCATCTGCAGACACCAAACCCGGACAAGACTTTTGATGCCAAGAAGCCTTGCTGACAGGATGGTATGGCTGTTCCGAGAGGCTCTCTGCCAGAGTCTGACCAATACAGAGGTGGATGCTCACAGCCAACCATCAGACTGAGCACAGGGACCCCAATGGAGGGGTTAGGGAAAGGACTGAAAGAGTTGAAGAAGTTTGCAACCCCATAGGAAGAATTATAATATCAAACTGTGAGGTGCCTTGCCACCTGGCAGGAACTTGACATCGACCAATGTGAAGTTCCTCTCCCAGCCTTTGAGTGGGAACTCCTGTGTTAGCCATAATCCCCTCCACCTAGGGTGGAGTGCTCAGACCAAGGTGAAGCCTATTGTTCTTCAAGGACCTGCAGTTTCCTGAGAAACACTAGCCACCTGTGGAGCAACTGAACCAGTTCTGCTGAGAAGCTTCCAGCCTTTTCCTCCTGCCTGTATATTTTGGGAATTCTTCATTAAACTTTGAGACCTTGAATAGCAGGTGTTATCTTGGTCTGTCTCTTTTTTGCCACCTTCCCATACATCCCCAGCTTCCCTTCCAGGTAACCCGTTTGATGTAACTGCAGACAGTTACATTAAACAACCAGACCCACCCTGCACCCAGAGCTCCCAGGGACTAAACCACCAACCAAATATTACACATGAAGAAACTGGTGACTCCAGCTGCATATGTAGTAGAGTATCGCCTTATCTGGCATCAGTGAGAGGGGAAGCCCTTGGTCCTGTGGAGACTCAATGCTCCAAAGTAGGGGACTGATAGGGCAGTGAGGAGGGAGTGGGGAGATGGTAGGTGAGCTCCATTATGGAAACAGTGTGGGGGAGATGGAATAGAAAGTTTGTGGGTTTGTCGATAGAAACCAGGAAGGGGGATATCATTTGAAATGTAAATAAATAAAACAAATAAAAAGGAGGCAATCAAATAAAATACTGAGCTCCATTTTTGACAATTTGAAGAAAGCAGGGGAGGGGGAGAGTGGCAAAGGTGTGTGTGTGTGTGTGTGTGTGTGTGTGTGTGTCTGTGTGTATGTGAGAGATAGAGATAGAGATGAGAAAGAGAGAGAGAGAGAGAGAGAGAGAGAGAGAGAGAGAGAGAGAGAGAGAGAGAGAGAGAGAGAAATCTACAGGATATGCTCAAGAACTCTTGAAAACGTGTTGCTTTTAAAGGGCAACTTTTCTTAATTTTAATCACTATCTCCTTCAAGGCAGAGAATTCTTTCTCTACCACTCAGTGAATAACTTATCTTGACTGAGCTCACTCTTGGCATATTTCCCCGGTACCTGCAGTGCTCATTCTGGCTGTGCTGTATCCTACAGGGTAGGCAGATGGCTCCAAAAAATTGACTAATGCAGACAGGAGTGGTCTCTTTGGACATGTTGTGAATGGGTGAGCTTTGAGTCCCAAAATAAAGCTTTCTTTTTCTTTCCCTGACACTAAATGTGCTGAGGTCCTCTCAAATTTCTGTCTTTATAGAGGATAAGATCAACTTCACCAAAAAAGAAAAACCATTTGTATATTTCAGAGTTAGTAATTATATTTTAAGAAAAAAATAACATTTGAAGCACTGAAGCCCTTAGGATAGCAAAGCTGAAAAACACATGTATTAGGAAATAATATGTTTTAATGAGATATTACCAATTATGTGGTATTTAGTGATATGGGCAGGTATTTCATTTTGATCCACCAGTCCTTTAAGAAAATGAGGCCTAATAAAATATAAAATGTTGCTGTGTGATTCTCCACCTTGAAAGAATGTAGCAACAACAATATAATTGACACAAATTAAGTTTGACAGGTAACACAGAGAATGCCTTAAAATGCACTTTTCTGCTTTCACAGAGAGTACAGAGGTGTCTCAAGATCAAAATGGCACAATCTCTGAACTACATCCCATTTATTTTCTCTAATCTACAAACTTAACTGTGGGAGAAAAAGATTAAAGAATGTCACATCTGTGCAGACATGTCAAGAAACAAAGAGACTTATATCAGGTGTATTTATGAGAAAAGGTGCCAACAGAAAATGTGGTTAAGTACTGAATTACTTCAATATACTCACACAGGAGAAATCCCAAAGTATTCAGTCAAAATCAAAGACTATACTTTTAAAAGTCTTAATTTGTTGGACTTTAAGGGAATAAGAGAATAAATTATTCCCTTAAACTAAATATAAAATATTTTGGTAAAATAAGTGCAATTTCTCCTTTATTTTCAAATTTTTAAATTCTTGAATATATCATAGAATAATTGCATAAGAAATTCTCATTGAAACCAGACATATAGCTCAGTCATTGGTTGATTTCTAATAGAGGAATCAATCACCTTTTACTTTGTCAGGGAGGTTTATGACATCCTTAAACACAGTCATAAAATCTGAGGGCTTCTTCAGTGTCTCTCCTGACCCCTGAAACGAAGTGTGTGTGTATATGTACCATACAGATAGCATACACACACTTACACACACACACATAGATACACATACCATATACACATATATGAACACACATACACATTCACACACATATACCATATAGATACATGCATATACATATCATATACACACAAATACACATTCACTCACACACATTCCATACACATGCACATACATACATGTACAATATACACACAAATATACTTACAGGCACACACACACATTTTCACAGACATACACATGATTAAATGGAACACTATAAATATTTTGTTTGTGCTGATGCAAAACTTTTACAAAGCATACTAAGTTCCTTACAAGTACAGAAGGCGAAGGCATCACTAATACTTTTTAGGACACTGGAATTTTGTAACACTTAAATTATAAGCAAATACAGTAATATGAGAGATGGTAGAAGCACCTGATGCTAGAACCTTGCAAAATAATTAAATATTCTTAGCTAGATTCCTATTTTACAGAAATCAAGATGGTTAACAAGGCTGTAGCAGAAAGAGTAAAAGAAATAGTAAAATCCAATTATTAAATCTTTCTTTGGATTATCTGTTAAATTTTTTCCATCGAGTATATTTATCAGTTGAATATTTTTTAATGAATGGCAATATTATGAGGAATGATCAAACTGCCATTAATTATGCTATTAATTCCCTTTAGGATTTGGCAAAAATTTACATGTTCCAAGACAAAATCTTCACCATCTGTATGCTATAATAGAGCTTTGCTGATTTTTTTTATGGATTCCTTGATATTGATGTGGCTTGTCTAGAAACTGGACTTCAAAGAGAAAGCAATATCATTCGGAAAAGAGATAATTTCTTCATATTCATCTTATGATCATATAGGTTTTTAAACTCAACTCAGAAAATATATTATATATATATATATACATATATATATATATACATATATATATATATATATGCACTTTATTTCTTCTTTTGTAAAAAAAGCTTATGGAAGGAGGATGTCAAGACATCAAAGTACCTGTCACAAAAAGCATCATATCTTAGGTTAAAGGTGTGATTTCTGTAGACCTCAGCTCAACCCTTATGGACATGTTTAGATCTATCTCCAAGTAGATACAGTACTTCCTTAGATCTAGCCATATTTTAAAAGTAAAACTAGACTTGAAAAGGCAGAACATACAGGTGAGAATTTCAAGGACCCATTGTCACTCAACAAGTGATCAATATTGATCTATATTATGTTCCTCCTTTTAAACATTGCCTTTTGAATTGATGAGAATACTGATTTTTCTATTGAAAATATTTTTTTAATGAAATTAAAATCACTCTGAAAGAGTTTTGCTTTGTTTTGTTTTGTTTGTTTGTTTTTGGAACTTGGACAGTACACAGAATTACTCTGTGGCCAGGCTCGATTCTCTAAACTCGTGAAAGAACAAAGAGAAAGAATACGAAAAGAAAAGAAAATCACCATTTTCCTATATCACCAAATAAAAATAACCCTCTGAATATTTGTCTAGGCTCCCAAGTATTTCTAAAAGATCTAAAATAATTGATACACACTTGTAAATGTTACATTTGGGAATATCTCTAAATATGCCTTCCTCCTTTGTCCTTTGTTTTTAGCTCAGCTTTCAAATGTCATTTTAAAATATCTTCAAAATTTAGAAATGTTGTTTATTCTTATAGGGTTTTCTTCTGGAGATCTTCAGGGCATAAAAACATCATATGGTGTTATGAACATATAACAACTCAAGCAACAAAAAGTACGATGAAAAATATTGTTTATTGTGAGAATTTTATGTGAAATTAAGAAAAAGTACAGAAATCTCATTTTATTTCTAACTGCACATAATTTATAAGAAGTATCAATTGCAAGGTGATATCATGTTTTCATGTGCAAAGGTGTTTTCATGTTTTCTTCTCCTATTTTTAAAAAAAATATTTGTGGCTGTGATAGATTTGGATAGATCTGAAAATTTTCTCTGAACTGCTATAAATAGCAGACAAATAACTTTGTCAGATTATCTTAATACAATTACAGGTCAGTTCCCACTTGTGAAATACCTTCAGCTGCAGGTGCACTCATTATTTGGGTGTGTGTGTGTGTGTGTGTGTGTGTGTGTGTTGTATATGTTTCTATGTGTGTGATGTGTGTCTGAGTATGTTTGTAGAACACAAATTACATAGTTTTGTAAAATTAAGTGACATTTGTTTCTGATGTGTATTAATATTTATGATTTTACATTTAATCTCTTTCCTTCTCCTTGTTTGCTTTCATCCTACTCCTCCTTCTCTCCTTCTTTCCTCTTCTCTCCTCCTCATCCTCATCCTAATCTTCCTCCTCTTTTTTCTTATCTTTAACATTCCACTGACTCTAGATTATTCTATTAGGATTACTTCTCTTTTCGCTAGTCCTGCTATTGTCTAATCTCTTTACACTTAACAAAGAACTAATTTGGAGCATATTTATATTAGAAAATTGCTATGAACAAAGTAGTAATGGATATACACACATGCACATGCAGGCACACATGCATGGACATGTTGTACACACACACACATCATAAGTGAATCAATTAATTAATCATTAATTCTTTAAATTAATTAACCATTAATTAAATATTATTTGAATGAGTTGGTAACATATGAAAAGGTAAAAGTGAGATTAGCTTTCAAATGTTTTCATATTAAACACTTAGATACAGGTTTAATAATTTGACAAATTTAATATTTCAAAAAAATCACTTTCTTTGCTTTCCATTTGTACCCCAAAAATAATTTGTCAAAGCTACTCTATTTCCTTTATTATCTAATTTTAGATTACCTTTCTAATTTCTATTAGGAATGAATTTTCCTTGGTTTCTTATTCACAGTTACCAAAATAAAAAAAATACTCATATGAGCACATTACTTGTAAATGTCCATATTTTGTTGGTTTTATATTCAGCTTGGGTTTTGCTAAGTATGGTTTTATTAATGCCAGCTTCTTCAGAATCATTTCGTAGCATCATACTTAGGGCAGTGTTATATTTAGTAGGAGGGGGACTCAGAAATGGAAAAAGTTAGAAAGGAATTCAGTCCAGTATTTCATTCATAATTCTTTTTCTCATAGTTTTAAATTTCTTTGTCATATCTGTTTTATTCTCCATAATAGCCAACTTTCTATTTCTACCCACCCTCCTACCCCCCACTGCAGAATAATGTACTAACCTGCCTTCTAAATAGAATGTTCAACAGAATTACAAAGTTGTATCTAAGTAGGGAGAAAAATCAATTCTCTTCTCTAAGGACCTATTTTGTTCTCAGGATTTAACAGAGGCTCTGGGAAGATGTGCAGTTAAACATGAATATAATGGAATCTTTATTTTATTAAACCATATATTCTACAATACTATAAATGATTTTAATTGAAAACAATAACTTTTGAGCTACAAAAATAACACTATTAAATATTTTCTTTTAAACTTTTCTTAACCTTTTATTCCAAAAAGTGGGTTTTGTTTTGTTTTGTTTTGTTTTATTTTGTTTTGTTTTAATACTCCATGGTAAGAACTACTTGCACGGAACTGTGGAAAACTCTATTTGACCTTGCACCTCTCAGCATGCTACGCCCGACATGATGTGTGCACAGAAGCTAGGCAAAGAAAGATGAAGTCTGCAGATAGCTATCAATTTACAAACAAAGAAACATGAAATATTTTCCTCCCATTTACTCTCCTCTCGGGGAGAAGCCATGGCATTCTAGACAAGGTCAATTACATAGCTTTCTGATATTTCCTTTGAAAGACACTGAAGAGAGATTCAGTATCAGAAGACAGAAAATGTAAACAAAATACGACCCTTTCTTTAATATCTGGATCTGTGAGTCACAATGATTAAAGATTGGAATATAAAATGGCTGACTCTCTAGTTACAATATAGAACTCTTGCCTTCTATAGGAAGAATAATTTTCTGAATAGGTATTCAAATTAATAAAACTGGCTGATGAACTTGATGAATACCACTTACTACCATATGTTACTGAGCTGAAGAATGTGTAAAATATTTGTAAAATTGGCCAAAATAAAACTGGTCATGCATTTAAACATACAAAACAAGTTTAGGTGACAAACATTATAAATCAGCACTGTTATATAAAGAAGAGAGAAGTACAAAGACAATAGTTTATTATATTTACATGTAGGTGGGAAATTAAAATTCAGTAGTGTGCTCTAGGCTTTTTATTAGTGAAAGCCACATAAGACAGCATAATTACATCATTTATCACAGTGTTCAACTATGGTTAATGATCTATTGATTCTATTTTTTCCACTTCTTTATCTAAGTATATTTTGAATTCTTTTATTAAGGACAAATGAGTAACATAAACAAACTATACCACAATAGAACACGTATGTTCCAAAAAGTTCAGAGAGATTTGTATAGGTTATAGAGAAGTGAAGAAATTTGAAATTGTGCTGAGGGACCAGGCATTTGCACTAGAACTTGACATTTGAACCAATACCAAAATGTAGGGAATGAGTGAGTCAAACCGATGAATAAGATAAAATGCCCTGCCCTCCAATGGCAGTATGCTTTGTACAGGTATTTGCCAATGCAATTTCACAAGGGTAAAAAGATTTTGCTGGCTAGTCAGCAGAAGCCAGAAAGAAACAGTCTACCAATCATTACAACAAATTAAAATATTTAGTTTATTGGTAAAGGACACTTGCTTTTGTTTTTATTTTGAAAAAGCAATTTAGGAAAATAATAGAAAAAATAAGATCAGAAGACAAGTGTAAGTAATTATGTAATATGGAGCTACAGCCCATTGAAGTAGATGATATTATATTTTAATTTTTTGAGTCATATTAGTTTAAGGTAAGTGCATGTGTACGTAGCTATGTGAATGCAAATGTCCATTGGAAGACAAAGGACTCAGATTTCCTTGAAGTTGGGATTAGAGTTGGCTCTGAGCCACCTAATATAGGCTCATGGAACTGAACTCAAATTATCTGCAATGGCATGTGTTCTATTAATTGTTAGCCCATCTCTCTAGAAACTGATAAATATATTTTATTAGGAAAGCAAACAGGCTTTCTAATGTGGATAAGAAACATCACAATGTAAATGTGAGAAAAGAAGTTGAGCAGAGAATAGTAACCAGGAATTTGGGTGAATACCTGTTTTATGTCAGACTATGAAAGTTAAAATAGACTCTGGTAAACTCTGCCAAGAGTTTGTGTGAAACATATTCTGTTTTAAGTAAGGAAGATGAATTATCGAATGAAGAACTTAATACATATGTCTGTGCTATTTAGACAAATCTAAAAATAAAATTTAAGTTAAAAGTACCAAAAGAAACAAAGGACAGAAGGATCAGCATCCCTGAGGACTTCCAGCCTCTGAGTCTAGGGAGAGCACAGGTTCTCCAGAGAAATTTGTGAAGGGATAAAGCAAGTGAAACAAAAGGGATCCTACTGGAAAAGCAATGTCCCAGATATGCAAGGTTGAGTTAGAGGTACTAAGTTCAAAATCCATGACACCATCTACAAAATTATATTTATAAAATAAACACCACATATCAATGAAAATGAACAGTAAGGATAATAAAAGATAACCCTTAGAAAATTATACTTTGCCTTACAGAAACTTTGTAATTTTATGAGGTACCATTTGTCAATTCTTGATCTTAGAGCATAAAACATCATCCTAAGTGAGGTAACCCAATCACAAAAGAATACACATGGAATGTAGTCACTGCTAAGTGAATATTAATTAGCCCAGAAGCCCAGACTCCTCAAGACACAATTAACATATCAAATGATTCTCAAGAATAAGGAAGAAGAGGGCCCTGGTCCTGGAAAGGCTTGATCCAGCATTCTAGGGGAGTAGCAGGACAAAGAAATGGGAGGGGGTGATTGGGGAATGGGAGGAGGGAAGAGAGCTTATGGGAGTTATGAGGAGGGGAGAACCAGGAAAGGGGAAAGCATTTGGAATGGAAACAAAGAATATAGAAAAAAAGAATTATACTAATTTAGAAGACACAGAAAATATTATATAGATCAGTGTAGTTACAGGAAACATGTATACAAGGAAAATAGGAATGGATTAAAAACAGAGCAATTTATTGAATCTGGGGTAAATAGAGAGACTATAAATTAGTGTGCTGTTCACACTGAGATAAAGATAGTGTTGTAAGACTGAGTTGTGAGATAGTTGCACAGTATATCAGTTTATGAAGAGACTGCAACAAATTATAATCAAGAATAAATAAATATGATAATAAATAAAAAGAATGGAATTTTAGTGTGAATTATACCATAATTAAATTTTTACAAATGATTGAATGGCTGGAAACGTGGAGAGTAGGAGTTTATTATTTTGGATGCCATCACATTCAAACACTTGTACATTTTTCTTAAATTATTTATATAATCACTTCACATCCTGTTTGTAGTCTACCTCCTGCCAGTCCCCACTTACATGGCCCTTCTCCCTACCATCCCTCACTTTCACCTCTGAGAATGGGGAGTTTGCCCCTGGGTACTAGCCCACACTGGCACCTCAAGTCACCACTGAGGCCATATAAGGCAACCCAGTTAAGGAACAGGATCCAAAGGCAGACAACAGAGTCAGGTAAACCCTGTACCAATTGTGGAGGGACCCTCATGTAGTTCAGCCTGTGCATATGCTACAAATAGGCTGGGGCCTAGTTCAAGCCATTGTATGCTCTTTGCATTGTGGTTCAGTCTCTAGGAACTTTCAGTGGTCCAGGTTAGTTGACTTTGTGGTTCTTCTTCCAAAGTCCTGATACCCTCCAGGTTTGTCAATCCATCCGCCAACTTCCCAAGTTCCATCTAATGTTTGACTGTGGGTTTCTGTATCCTTTTTGGTCAGCTACTGGATGGAGCCTTTCAGAGGAGAGTAAAGCTATGCTCCTGTCTGCAAGAATAACAGTTTCATTAATACTATCAGATATTGCGTATTGCCCACTGAACAGATCTCAAGTTGATCCAGTTATTGGTTGGTCATTTCCATAGGCTTTGTGTCATCTTTGTACTGGATCTTCCTCTATGCAGGACTAATTTTGAGTTGAAGGATTTTTGGATGGGCTCGTCTCATTTTTCCTCCTCTGAGAGCCCTGCCTGTTTACAGCACATGCCTTCATTATTCTCCATATGCCCCACTGTTAGGATTCACATTAGAGTCACCTCATAGACACCCTGGAGCCTCCGAAGCAACTGAGGCACATATTAAAGATTCATTTCTCTGACCAATATTCACTTTTCTAGCTTTCTTCCCAGATCTTCCTACACTTGATCCCCCCATTTCCTTCCCTATTCCCTCTCAAATGCAGTTCCCTCCCTCTATCAACCTCCAATGACTATTTTATTTCCCCTTCTGAGATTCAACCACAGTTTCTTAATCATTCTTTGGTCGAGGGTCATCTCAGCTGTTCCACCTTCTGTCATTTATGAATAAAGCACTATGAACATAATGGAGCATCTATCCTTGTGAGATAGTGGAGAATCTTTTTGGTATATGCCCAGGAGTAGTGTAGCCAGGTCTTGAGGTAAAAAGAATAGCAAATTTCTGAAAAGTGGCCACACTGGTTACCATAGATGTTGTACAAGTTTATACTCCTACCAGAAATGAAGGAGTATTTCCCTTGCCTCATATTTTTGCCAGCATTTTTGTCTCTTGGGTTTTTGATCTTACCCATTCTGATGGCTGTAAAATGGAATCTTGGAGTTGTTTTGATTTATATTTTCTAATGATTAAGATGTTGAACATTTCTTAAGTGCCTCTCAATCATTAGATTCCCCTGCTGACAATTCTCTGATTAGCTCTATACCCATTTTGTTTTTTAATGTATTTGCTTTCTATTCTAATCACTGTCCTCTTTCTGGGTCTCTGATACCTCAGTCCCTTCCATCACTCCCTTTACCTCTGAGAGAATGGAGTACCGCCCTCCTCATATCTCCAGACCCTGGCTATCAACCCTCTGCGGAGCTAGGCACTTCTCCCTCTGAGACAAGAAAAGACAGCTTTGAAAACAAATTTTGAAAAAGAGTTTTGAAAACAAATTCCATAGATTGCTTTTGTTATTAAGGTCATTTTTACTATGTTAATACTAGAGATCTATGGGCATGGGAAATATTTTCACCTTCTTATATCTTCTTCCGTTTTTTTTTCCTTCAGAGACTTGGTATTCTTTTTTTTTGATTTTTTTTATTGTATATATTCTATATTTACAATTCATTTCCCTTTTTCTGGTTCCCCACCCCCAAAGATCCCACATGTCCTTTTCCCTCCCCCTGCTCCCGCATCCACCCCCTCCCACTTTACTGTTCTTGTACTCTCCCACAATGATGTTTTGGTCCATTCTAGCACCAGTGTCCACTCCTTTCTTCTTGTGAGACATCACTTGATATGTGATTTGTGTCTTTGGTGTTCCAAGCTTCTAGGCTAATATCCACTTATCAGTGACTGTATACCATGGGTATTCTTTTGAGACTGGGTCACCTCACTTAGTATGACATTCTCCAGCTCCATCCATTTCTCTAAGAATTTCATGAATTCATTGTTTCTAATGGCTGAATAGTACTCCATTGTGTATATATACCACATTTTTTGTATCCATTCCTCTGTTGAGGGACATCTGGGTTCTTTCCAGCTTCTGGCTATTATATATAAGGCTGCTATGAACATAGTGGAGCATGTATCCTTATTGCATGCTGGTGAATCTTCTGGGTATATTCCCAGGAGTGGTATGGCTAGGTCCTCTGGAAGTATCACGCCCAGTTTTCTGAGGAACCGCCATACTGATTTCCAGAGTGGTTGTACCAGCTTGCATTCCCACCAGCAGTGGAGGAGTGTTCCTCTTTCTCCACATCCTCGCCAACACCTGATGTCTTCTGAGTTTTTAATCTTAGCCATTCTGACTGGTGTGAGGTGAAATCTCAGGGTTGTTTTAATTTGCATTTCCCTAATGACTAGTGATGTTGAACATTTTTTAATGTGTTTCTCAGCCATCCGAATTTCTTCAGGTGAAAAGAGACTTGGTATTCTTAGCATACAAGTTTTTCACTTGTTTTGTTAGAGTTACACCAAGATATTTTATATTATTTGTGGCTATTGTGAAGGTTGTTGTTTTCCTGATTTCTTTCTCAACTTGTTTATTCTTTGTATAAATAGGTTACTATTTTTTTTTTTAGAAAAATTTGTAGCCATCATTTTGGAAAGGATATTTCCAAATATCAGCTATAGGGGTTCTGTCCTAGCACTTTTGGGGACATTTATGTTTATATACTAAGGCAACATCTGTGGTAAACAATGCTTCTACTTGTTCTAATCCAATTTGTTTCCTCTTGATCTCTGTTAGTTGTCTTACTGCTTTGGCTAGAATTAGAAGTTCTACATTGAAGAGATAGCAAGAGAGTAGAGAGCCTTGTTTCATCCCTGCTTTTGTGTAATTGTTTTGGGTTTTAGTCCATATAATTTGGTGTTGGCTATTGGTCTTTATTTTTTGTATGTATGTGCCTTGCATCCCTGATCACTCCATGGATTTAAACTAAATGGGATGTTGTGTTTTTCCACATCTATTGATATGATCACGTAGGGTTTTTCTATCAGTTTGTTTATATAGTGGATTATTGAATAGATTTTCATATATTGAACCATCCCAGCATCAATGGGATACAGCCTACTTGATCATAGTGGGAGAATATATATATATATATATATATATATATATATATATATATTCTGGAATTCTATTTGCAAGTACTTTATGCAGTATTTTTACATCAAACTTCAGAAGGGAAATTGGTCTTAAATTATCTTTCTTTGTTTAGTCTTTGTGTGGTTTAGATATGAGGGTGACTCTGGCCTCATAGAATGAGTTTGACAATATTCTCTCTGTTTCTGTTTTGTGGAATAGTTTGGGGAGCATTAGTATTATCTCTTCGTGGAATATTTGGTAGAATTATGCTCTAAATAATCTAGGCCTGGGACTATTTTATTGGGTTAACTTTAATGAATACTTCTATTATCTTAGGGGATATAGGACAGTTTAAGTTGTTTACCTGATCTCAATTTAATTTTGGTAAGTGGAATCTGTTAAGAAAATCATACATTTCATTTAAATTTTCCAATTATATGGAGTAGAGTCCTTTGCGTAAGACCTAATGATTATTTGGATTTCCATGGTGTCGGTTATAATGTCCCTTTCATTTCTGATTTTCTTAATTTGGCAATGGTCTATCTGCTTTTAGTTATTTTGGCTAATGGTTGCCTTTCTTGTAGATTTTTTCTCAAAGAACCAGCTCTTTTCCTTGATGCTTTGAATTGTTCTCTTTGTTTCAAATTGATTGATTTTAGCCCCGAGTTTGACTAATTCCTGCTATCCTCAGGTCTGTTTGCTTCTTTTTGTTCTAGAGTTTTCAGGTCTGTTGCTAAGTTTCTAGTATAAGATCTCCCCCTCCCCCTCCCCCTCCCCCTCCCCCTCCCCCCTCCCCCTCCCCCTCCCCCTCCCCCTCCCCCTCCCCCTCCCCCTCCCCCTCCCCCTCCCCCTCCCCCTCCCCCTCCTCCTCCTCCTCCTCCTCCTCCTCCTCCTCCTCCTCCTCCTCCTCCTCCTCCTCTTCTTCTTCTTCTTCTTCTTCTTCTTCTTCTTCTTCTTCTTCTTCTATTTTTTTATGAAGGCACTTAGAGCTATAAACTTTCCACTTAGCACTGCTTTCATTTTGTCCAAGTTTGGGCATGCTGTGCCTTCATTTTCCTTGATCTCTAAAAAGTCTAATTGCTTTCTTTATTTTTTCTTTGATCCATGGATATTGACTAGAGAGTTGTTCACTTTACATGAGTTTGTAGGTTTTCTGTTGTTTCTGTTGTTATTAAAATCTAGCTTTAATACATGGCAGTCTAATAAGAAGCAAAGGGTTATTTCAATCTTCTTGTATCTGTTGAAGCTTGCTTAGTGACTGAGTACATGGTCAGTTTTAGAGAAAGTTACATGAGGGACAGAGAAGAAGGCATATTTTTTGTTTGTTTAGGATAGTTTTCTGTTAGGTTCCTTTGATTCATAACCTCTGTTAGCATCATTATTTGTCTGTTTAGTTTTTGTCTTGATGACCTGTTCATTATTGAGAATAGGAAGTTGAAATCCACCACTACTAGTGTGTGGGATTTGATATGTTATTTAAGCTTTAGTAATGTTTATTTTATGAATGTGGTTACCCCTGACTTTGAGACATGTGTGTCCAGAATTGACATGCCATTTTTGTGGCATTTTTTTTCTTTATAAGCATGAAGTGTTACATTTGACTGAAAGTCTATTTTATTGGATATTACAATTGCTGTGCCAGCTTGTGTCATGGGTCCATTTGCATAGAAAACCTTTGTCCAGTCCTTTATTCTGAGTTAATGTCTGATGTTGTCGATGAGGTGTATTTCTTGTATAAAGGAGAATGAAGGTGTGAAATAGCAAGGGTTATTTTTTATTTTTCTCTTAGTTCCAAGCAAAGGAAATAAAAAATATTCACATTTCTTCTGAAAAAATGTAGTGCCTTCAAGCTAGATATGGAAATAATTTACTCTTCTTCAATCAGAAAAGTAAATGGAGAAATCAGAGAGGGTATTCAATCTACTTCAAACTTCCTTGAAGATTAGCATACCTCTAAATGTCAAAAGGAAGTATCTTTCAAAAAGCTACATCAAAACCCTGGATCCAACATTTATTCTACCTACAAGATATTGAGGTACAAAGATTGGGCACAGTTTGAGGGAAATGCCAAACAATGACAGGACCAACTTGAGGACCCTTCCATGAGAGAGAACCAATCCCTGACCCTATTGATATTCTGCTATGCTTGTAAGCAGGAGCCTAGCATAATCATCTCCTGAGAGGATTCATAGTGGGAAATCTATGAAATAGATGGAGAGATGCACAGTCAGACATCAGGCAGAACTTTGGGATAGGACTGAGGATCCAGGGGAGTCAAGGACAGAACAGAATGACCTACAGAGTCAACTAACCTGGGCCCTTGGGGTATCAGAGAGACTAAGCTAGTAACCAAAGGGCCTGTAGAGGTTAGACCTAGGCATTCTACACATTTGTAGTAGATGTGCAGCTTGCTCTTCATGTGGTTTTTCTACTAATTAGACCTGGGGCTGTCTCTTACTCTCTTGCCTGCTGTCACATATTCTTCCCCTAGGTAGACTATCTTGTCAGACCTCACTGGAAGAGGATATGTTTAGTCCTGCTAAACTTGATGTCCCATGGCACAGTGGTACTCATGGGGGCTTCCTTTTCTCCTCAGATGTTGAGGGGAAATACTTGTGAGGGTGAGACTGGGAGAAGAGGAGGCGGGTGAGGCTCTTGTTGTGATATAAAGTAAATACATACATACATACATACATACATACATACATAGAAAAGGAAGAGACAAAAAGACATAGCAAATTGATCATAAAAGGGAACATAATTTTAAAGGATAATAGAATATGAACAACGGATAATAATGTGTTCCTGTGATTATTTTGATGATTCACTCTAAACAAGTCAATGTGCAGCATAAGCTGTGAAGGCTCTCATTCTACTGTGCAGACATGCAAATGAGTCAGCGCGCCACAATTTCATGACAGCTAGAAGACAGAATTTACTTCTGTCTTCTTCTAACAAGTCTGACAATGTAGCAAGCCATGGGCTTGAGGCTCATTCATTTCTTTCACTCTCCCAATCATGGTAGGAATATAGAAGGATCTAGGCAAAAACTGTATGACCCTACTTGCCCCACTGATAGCAGAGAACATCTTTGTAGAATCCAAAATTTCTTAGAGTTTCTTAAATTGCCAAAAGCAATATCATTGACAGCATATCCAAAATTAAAAGGACATGTTCACCAATATATAAAGAAATGTGTGCATGTTTTCTCCCAGTTCCAAAGTAGCTAATGATTTCTAAATTCTTTGATGGTAGGTTAAGCTATACCCCTTTCTCAATTACACATTGAGTACAAATAGATCTAAGAAGGTGCAAGGGTATTTTGTTTGCATAATTCGTCTTGGTCAGTTTCAGTTTGTGTTATCTTTGGAAACAAGAGTTGAAGTCTACATGAGCCAGCACTCAGTGTGGCTAATTTAAGTTTACCTGAGAATATGAGATAGCTAAAAGGGATAACCTTATAGCCATCAGATTATGAATAGAGATATGTTTTGAAGACATCATTTTTCGAAGTGTATAGCTACAGCTACATGAAATAAGTTTGACACACAGAATAAAAGTTTGGATTTTAAGAAGACTACAGGGGAAGGAAACTTATTTTTGTTAAGGGTGTAGGCCCTGAGATGCCACACATTTGGGAGTCTATTGTCGTTAGTGAACCCAACTAGGCATAAATAAGTTTTCTCATTTCCAAAGGAGCACAGAAAGCAGGCAGGGGAAAATGTTGGAGAATATGATTCGAATAGAATAGGAAGGAATATGGTGTAAGTTTTCTCAAAATGCATGAAACACATGTATAAAATGCTCACTAGAAAGTCAAAATAATCCACACTAAAACAATGTGCCTAAAAATGCATGAATTTGGGAGAGGAAATGGGTAGAAACATTATATATATATATATATATATATATATATATATATATATATATATGTATATATATGTATGTATATATATATATATGTATGTATTTATATATATATATAATTTGTTATATATATATATAACAGAAAATAAAAGATTTATAGGGAGGATTTGTAAGCCTAAATATGTTTTGCAAATCCTGGACTTTTCTGTTCTAAAATACTTAGCAATCTGCGGTTTGCTTCATATTATGAAATGATGGCATCTCAACTCATTTTTGTATTCCACTGTAACTCAGCATTATTACCACTGATGTAAATAATGACATGAATATTTATATGATAATACTAAACAGTGAATCAGTGATTATTACATTTGCTGACATGATAAATTGATATATAGACATGATTAAGAATTCCAATCATAGCTTGCTCTTAATTCAGATATCCTAAATTAGCAGTGATTTGTTAAAAGTACAGAATATCTTCCCCTGAACTTCAGATATAGGCCTACCATGGAGATGATATAATATAACCTTCATGAATGAAATTCTTAAAAACCGTTTTGTAAAGTATAGAGAATCTTAACAATGAGTTAGAGATATTTATTTTTAATCTATTTTTTATTTAAATGATTACTTATCTTGAAAATAAAGGACTTGGGGGCTGGAGAGATGGAACAGAGGTTAAGAGCACTGTCTGTTCTTCAAGAGGTCCTGAGTTCAATTCCTAGCAAACACATGATGGCTCAAAACCATCTATAATGAGATCTGATGCTCCCTTCTTGTGGGTCTGAAGAGAGCATACTCAAATAAATAAATAAACATTAAAAAAAGAATATAAAAAAAGGAAAATAAAGGATTTAATTTATAAAAGTCGTAATTTGTTAATATTTATCAATATAAACTACTATCATATTACATAGGTAATGAAAAACCTTTGCAAAAACAAATGTATGTATATAAAATAGGTATTCACATATAAATCGGCATATATTTGATAAAATAAATATAAGTATATAACTTTTGGAAACACACACTTAAATAATACACACACAAACACATAAAACACACACACAATAGACTGAAAGAGCTTATCATGTCTGAGAAATAGCTAATGGAATGTGTATTCTTTTTTGTATAGTATTTTAAATTTTAAAATACACTAATGTTAGCCGGGCTAACATTAGTGCGTGGTGGCGCATGCCTATAATCCCAGCACTTGGGAGGCAGAGGCAGGCAGATTTCTGAGTTCGAGGCCAGCCTGGTCTACAGAGTGAGTTCCAGGACAGCCAGGGCTACACAGAGAAACCCTGTCTGGAAAAATCCAAAAAAAAAATACACTAATGTTGACAACTATAGAATTTTAAAATATATTAATAATGACAACTAAACTTCATATATTCTGATTATTATTATTTTTCTTATCTTACTGATTTTGAAAATACTGCAAATAATATGTTGAATAAGATTCGAGGAGGCTATTACTGATGTCATTATATATCAAGGTTATATTAGATTAATGTGCTCCTTAAATCTTGCAGATTGGATATCATATCATGGTATACTGTTGTGTTTAAAAATACTTACTTTTCTCTTTTTCCACATCTCACCAACAAAAACCCCTCTGGAAATCAGTCTGGTGGTTCCTCAGAAAACTGGACATGTTACTTCCAGAGGACCCAGCCATACCAATCATGGGCATATACCCAGAAGATTCCCCAGCATGCAATAAGGATATATCCTCCACTATGTTCATAGCAGCCTTATTTATAATAGCCAGAAGCTGGAAAGAACCCAGATGTTCCTCAACGGAGGAATGGATACAAAAAAATGTGGTATATATACACAACGGAGTACTATTCAGCCATTAGAAACAATTAATTCATGAAATTCTTAGAGAAATGGATGGAGCTGGAGAACATCATACTAAGTGAGGTAACCCATTCTCAAAAAAAATACCCATAGTATGCAGTGACTGATAAGTGGATATTAGCCTAGAATCTTGGGACACTAAAGACACAATCCACATACCAAATGATGTCCAACAAGAAGAAAGGAGTGGACACTGGTGCAGGAAAGGATCAAAGCATCAGTGTAGGAGTATAGCAGAATAGGGAAGTGGGAAGGAGTGGATGGGGGATCAGGGGAAGGGAAAGGGGCATGTGAGACCTTTGGGGGGCAGGGAACCAGAAAAAGGGAAATGAAATGTAAATACAGAATATATCCAATAAAAAATGCAAAAAAAATAAAGAAAGAAAGAAAAAATACTTACTTTTATTATACAATCTGAATTTTAGTGTGTATATTTTCCACTCTAATAGATTTTATTTTTCTTTGATTCTCTAAGGTTATAAACTTGTTTAGAATCTAGAAAGGATTGTTAGAATACATGTGAATCTTAGCGATTACTTTGCAGAAAATATATCGGAAATAATTATAATTATGATTTTAAAGTTTAAACCATTATAAATTTCCTTTATGCCACCAGATACATTAAAACATAATATTAAAAGTAAATTAAGAAGACTTATATTATCTAAAAGATGCTCCAACATATAACAAGGACACATGCTCTACTATGTTCATAACAGCCTTTTTTGTAATAGCCAGAATGTGGAAAAAAAAATCCAGATGTCCTTCAACAGAAGAATGGATACTGAAATGTGGTACATTTACATGGTGGAGTACTACTTAGCTACTGAAAACATGTAATTCTTAGGCAAATGGATGGAATTAGAAAATATCATCTTGAGTGAGGAAACCCAATCACAAAAGAACACACATTGTATGCATTCACTGACAAGTGGATATTAGCCCAAAAGCTCAGAATTCCCATGATATGATTCACAGACCACATGAAGCTCAAGAAGGAAGAGCAAAGTGTGGGTGCTTTAGTCCTTCTTAGAAGGGGTAACAAAATACTCACGGGTGCAAATAAGGAAAGAAAACGTGGAACAGAGTTTGAAGGAAGGGCCATCCAAAGACTGCCCCACCTGGGGATCCATCCCATATACAGTCCCCACATGCAGATACTATTGTGGATGCCAAGAAGTGCATGCTGACAGGAGCATGATATAGCTGTCTCCTGAGAGGCTCTCCTAGAGTCTGACAAATATAGAAATGGATGCTCTCAGCCAACCATTGAATTGACCACATGGTCCCCAATGGAGGAATTAGAGAAAGGACTGAAGGAGCTGAAGGGGATTGCAACCCCTTAAGAAGAATAACAATATCAACCAACCATAGCTCCAAAGGAGCTAAACCACCATTCAAGGAGTACACATGGAGAGACCCATGGCTCCATCTGCATATGTAGCAGAGGATCGCCTTTTTGGGTATGAGTGAGAGAAGAGACCCTTAGTCCTGTGAAAGATCAATGCACCAGTGTAGGGGAATGTGGGGGTAGTGTGGTGGGAGTTGGTTGATGGGTGAGGGTACACCCTCATAGAAGCAGTAAGAGGGAGGATCAGATAGGAGGTTTCTGTGGGGAAAATCTGGAAAGAAGGTAACATTTGAAGTGTAAATAAGTAAAATACACAAAAAAGGTAAAAAAGAGGTATATTTGAAATACTAGATATATTAGATTGTTGAATTTTACAGATAATTTGCTTTCGTGAGACACAGGTTCTAAAAGTTTCATTATGAAATTTGAACTTTGTTTAATTAAAATTTCATCTCAATTTCAATCCATATTTTTGTCATATAATAAACTATCAAAATCAACTAAGTAAAACTTTAAAATAAGAATAGAGTAAAAGAAAGAAATAAAAGAAAGAAAAGAGTTTCTTTTATGACTCAGTTCCTGAGCAGAAAAATTGGGGCATTAGCACCTTGATGTGTTTTGTGATCATTCAGAAAGGAACAAGAAAGCGTGTCTGAAGAAGCTCAGTTTACTTTTTCACTTCTATATGATCCAAGATCCCTTTACTCAAGAGCAATGCTACCCATTCTCCACAGGCTAAATTTTCTACCTCAATTTGACAAGTTAATCTCTACAAGATGTGTACAGAGGCTGATAGAGGACATATTTATAGATTTTTGTCAAATTGATAATTAATACCATTGATATGGTATAAAAACAATAGATAGTTGAAAAAGAAGAAAGAAAGGAAGAAAAGAAGGGAAAAAGTAAATATCTTTCAGTTCTAATATCATTAAAAATATTTTGAGGTTCGATTTTGTTTGGTTTTTCTAATATGATATAATATTGGTTGAGTATACCTAAAATGCTATTGTCTGTCGTATCTATTCACAGTTACTTCAAGATTTTTATATTCAATGGACTATGTAATTTATATTGTTGAATGCATTTATATAATATAGTACATTGGTTGATTTTCCTAAGTTGGAACATCCTTACATCCCTACAATATCGTCAACTTAATCTGATGGCTAATTTTAGCAAAGGAGTGGGATAAAAATATCAGTATATAAAAATAACAGAATAATCATGCTGAGAAAGAAATCTAGAAACTATATCATTTATGGTAACATAAAAAATTAAACTACACAGTGGAAACTACAAATTTGATAAATAAAATGCACTAAAGACTATAGCCAAGTGAAAGATCTCTCATGGTCATATATTGTAAGAATTATTATACAATAATTACATTATCCAGAGGAAGCAAATGTTTAACTCAACTTTCTGCTATTTGCAAAGACATTATACAAATAAATAGGAAAACCATCTCCTCCAAATCTAAAGAATCATCCTAAGGCACAGAAATAAACCTAAGAAATTTGAGTAAATAGAATAACTAAAGACTATCAAATAAGTGATTTTAATATATGCTATAGGGCTAAGATATCTTAAACATCATGATACTGGGTCAATATTAAGCAGATAAATCAGTATAATAAAAGAAAAAACACATAAATGAAGCCATTCAGTTTGAACCATCTTATTTTTTCACAAGATGTCAAGTAACATATTTGAGAAAATATAGGCTCTTTAGTAGATGGTGTTTAGATATTCATTTTTATACAAATGAAGCTAGACTCATAGCTTCCTCTGTACAATTAACACTTCAAGCTGCACCAAATATCTTATGCCAGATGTAAGGAAAAATTAGAAGAAAATTTTCAGTGAATAGACATGAGAAAGTCTTTCGGATTGGACCCCAAAAGCTCCTGAAATAAAACAAATAGATAACAAAGGGGAGTGTAGTGCATCATTTTAAGGATCATTGACCCAGCAAATAAACAAGCAACTGGAGGAATATCCTAAAATATATAAGAAAATCTGTTATCCATATATCTCACCTTCGGTTAATATCTCAAATATACAAAGAACTCAAATCAAAACACCAAACCAACAATTCACTCAATTAATGAGCTAATTAATAGATGTGCAATTCTTACAAGATAAAATGAAACTAAACAATAAACACACAGAGTAATGTTCAATGTCCTTGCCCACCAAGAAATACAAATTAAATACTATTGAGTTTCAAGTTCACCAGTGAACATGTCTATCATCCAGTATACAAATAATAAATGTTCATAAGGATAGAGGAAAAAGGGAAAACTTACATTCTTTTGTTGGGAATATAATGCAATCTAGGCACTATGGAATTTAATATAGATGCTCTTCTGAAAATTTAAAACAGAATTATTATACGACTTGACTAAATCACTCTTAGTTGTATACCCAAACATCTCTAAATAAGTTATAACAGATATTTATGTACCTATTTCAGCACTATACAATTATATTCTAGGTATGGATTAGTTTTAACGGCCTGTAACAAATGAATGGATAAAGAAAGTGTGGCCAGGTGTGGTGGCACAGGCCTGTAATCCCAGCACTTGGAAGGCAGAGGCAGGCGGATTTCTGAGTTTGAGGCCAGCCTGGTCTACAGAGTGACTCCCAGGACAGCCAGGGCTACACAGAGAAAGCCTGTCTCGGAAAGAAAAAACAAAAAACAAAAAAACAACAACAACAACAACAAAAAAACAAACAAACCAAAACAAATCAAATTAAAACAAAAAAAAAGAAAACAAAAAAAAAAAAAAGAAAGAAAGGGTGACATGTAAACACAGGGATCAAGATCAGATCAAAGTCATGACAATCACAGTAAAACAAGTGCAACTTGTACCTTTCACCCGGCTTTGAGCAGGCTAAACAGACTTTATGTGTTTGCCACAGTTGGTCTTCTGCCACCTAGGAGGAGTCTTCTGCCTTGCAGCGCTGGCAATTTCCTCTAGGAGCAGACTGCCTGGGGAGCTTGCTTTGCAACATAATCCAGCTGAAACAAAGGATGGGTCTGTGCACTCCGCTTATATATATTAATATTCAGTGCTGAATATTAATCTTCAAGCCTTGATCAGAAATGTTTGTCTTGCCTTCATCCTTCTCTCATCTCCACCAATCCCCCCCCCTTCCCACTGTCCTTTTTCTATTCTGGCTCCCTTTCAGGTACCCAGTTCATCCATGGCTGCTGGAAAGCTACAGCAAATGGGTATTATATTGAGTAAAATAAATCAAATTCTTTGTCTTTCCACTTTACATTCTTCTCATTGCCCACCTCCTGGTCAACCCCTCCCACGATCCTTTCCCCAATCTTGCCTCCCCTTCTCCTCTGAGATGGAGGCCTCTGGGTATACTTCCACCCTGGCATAATAACTCTCTGTGAGGCTAGGTTAGTTCTCTCCCACTAAGACCAGACAAAGCAGCCCAACTAGATGAATATATCCCACATAGAGGCAACAGCTTTTGGTACAGATCCTGCTCCAGTTGTTCTGGATCCACATGAAGACCAAGCAGCACATTTGATACATATGTGCTAAGAGGAATAGGTTCCCCCTATGTATGTTCTTTGGTTATTGGTTCAGTCCCTAAGAGTCTGAAGGCTCTAGGTTAGTTGACTCTGTGATCTTCTTGTCAAGTTCTTATCCCCTTCGGACCACAATCCTTCCTCCTGTTCTATAAGAGTCCCCAAGCTCCATCGAGTGTCTGTGGGCATCTATGTCTCAATCAGTCACTTGGTGGAGCATCTGTGAGGACAGCCATGCCAGACATCTGTCTGCCTGGCAGCGATGGCTCACACCTTTAATCCCAGCACTCAGGAGGCAGAGGCAGGCAGATCTCTGAGTTCAAGGCCAGCCTGGTCTACAGAGTGAGTTCCAGGACAGCCAGGGCTATACAGAGAAACCCTGTCTTGAAAAACAAAACAACAAACAAACAAAAATAATGTCAGGAATTGGTGGTTACTCCTGTGATAGGTCTCAAGTTGGGCCAGCTATGCTCTATCCCCTGTACCTGCATTTCTTGTAGATACAATAAATTTGGGGTTATGGGTGGGTTGGTACCTCTGTTCGTCCATTGGGGTTCCTTCCTGGTTACAGTTCATGTATGTCTTCAGGTTCCATGAACTTTCTGTCATTTGTGAATCATAGATGTATAAAGATATATAAAACCCTACATGTAGAAATTACAAGATATGAAGATAAAATTAGGACTAACTGGAAAACAGAACGGAAGTATACAGAGAAGGTACAGGAAAGGCAGAGACATTTTGGAGACTGAACCATAAGCCCTATAGAAGGTATTCATAAGATAGTGTTTAAAGGATTTTGGTAAAGATAGTCCAATACATGGTATAAATAATTATATTCTATCAATTTGTTAGTATCATTTGCAAAGGCTGTTAAATAACTAAGTGGTGGGGAAAACATATGGTTCCAAACATGTTAGGCAAAATGGCTGTATACATTAACTTATAAAATTTAGTTGTTATTCCACATACAAACACATTTTATTAAAAAAATATACATTGTTAAATTAAGTCTGCTGTCTGGACAATGATGTTCTGTTTTGTTTTCTTGTAGTGGAGTTTAAAAGAGACTATTATTTTATTCTGACATATTATTATTAAAAAGACATTTTAACTTTGTACTTGAACACCAAGTGAGCGATTCTACATGTTGTAGCTGAGGCATTGAAGCAGCGGTTGTTAACTTGTGAAAAATCATGTATTCATACTACAAAATGAATTCTGTAGCTCATTTGGTAATAACTTTTACTGTTACAGATAATTTAGCTTTGATTCTGATGGCAAAGCACTTTTTTTAAATATTTTTTTTATTTATTGAAAAAGGAAGTAAAGGGAAATAAAGACACTTTATGATAAAATTAAAGATTTACATGGAAAATATTTCATTAAGCACATTAAAATTGACAATGTTCATGGAAAATTAAGGAGTAAAGTGGTAGACATGTAAAGCATTGTTAAATTACTTGAAATATGGTATAGAAATATTTTATGATAGAATGAAAGACTTAAGTGGAAAATATTTCTGATAAAATTGTAGAAATATGCAGAAAACATGTTAGAATTGAAGATTATCATGGAAAATTTTATGTAGATATAATAATGGTAGGCATAAAAATATTCCTAAGTTGATTAAAATTGAATTATAAACATTTTCTGATAATCTTGAAGATTTACATGGAAAATATTTCTGATAAAATTGTAGAAATGTTAAAATTAAAGATTATAAAAGAAATTATATAGATGAAATTATAGGCATAAAGATAATTCTAAATTGATTGAAGGTGGAATTATAAATATTTTCAGAAAACATCGAAGATTCGCATGGAAAATATTTCTGGTAAAATTAAAATAGACAAATACGCTAAAATTGACTATTTCATGGAAAATTTTACATAAAGAATGGTTGATGTAAAACCTCTTTCTAAATTAATTGAAGGTGGAATTAGAAACATTTTTGATAAAATCAAAGATTTACATTGAAAACATTTCTGATAAAATAGAGGAAGTATATAGACATATTAAAATTGAAGATTATCATGAAAAATAATGTAGATAAAATGGTAGACAAAAGAAATTACTAAATTAATTAAAAGGGGAATTGTGAACATTTCTGATAAAATTGAAGATTTACTCCACATTCCATGGAGCTAAGGCAGGCCCTTCCAGAACCTTCCCCCAGCCCCCTTCTGGGGGCTAGCTCACACTTTTCCCATTTTTTTTAAAAATATTGTTTGTTTTTCCTGCTCTCAGCTTCCTTATACCTCTGTACTTTTTGTTGGGTTGCTTCTCTATTTATTGACAGTAATAGTGCACATTTCACAGTCTAGTTCTGGGACAACCAGGAGGGATGTGGGGGGCTGAACGTACATAGCCTGCTGTGCAACCTGGAGTCTTGTTGTATCTCTGTGTACGTGATGCTCATGACATAGTTGTTGAAGAAATATTAAAAGGACAATGCATTCAAGAAAACAAACAAACATGTTGTTGAGATCATAAGATCATGAGGATGGTTTCATTCAGAGTAGCCTCAAAATCAAAATCAAAGTGTAGGATTGAGCTTAGCCAAGGATGTAAAATATGTTTCCAATGAAAATTTTCAATCTCAGAACAAAGAAGTTGAAGAAGATACCAAATGGCAAGACTTCTCTTGTTCATATATTTGTAGAATTAATAGTATCAAAATTACCATCTTATGTAAAAGAGTTTATGGACTCCAAGCATTCTAGTAACAAAAACCATTACCATCTTACATAAATAGAAAAATAATCTAAAAAGTTTTATGTAAACAAAACATGCCCTAAGTATTCAAATGAATGTTTTTGGGAAGGAGGTTGAAGAATTCCAGAGTAAGTGTGTGTTATTGACAAAGATTACAATGCCCTAAATCCACTGGATTTGTTAAAGTTTTCCTTTCACTTCCAGTATCCCTTTCATACAAGCTATGGGACAGGAGGATACAAATGACTTGTCAGAACAGGTCTCCACTCACAATAAAATTAAGATAAACAATAACATCAAGAGACTCACAAAACGGAAAAGCTTCTATTCAACAAATGAACCAATTAATCAGGTGGACAAAAATTCTAGAGTGGGAAAAATCATTTAATTTTATACATCTCATATAGGAGTCATATACTGAACATTCAATAGAATCAATAATAAGAACTGCGTTTTTTAAAACTAGACTAGTTTTAAAAAAATAGTCTATTGATTTGAATAGAGTTTCTCAAATAAATAAACAAAAAGACTTAGCAAGATATGAAATAATACTCAGTATTAGCCTTAGGAAAAATGCAAATAAGAACCACTTTGAGATTTCATTTTACTCAGTGAAAATATCTACTACTAATAAAAACATTGACGTTAAATGATGGTGAAGATACTGGAAAACACAACATTTCATCACTGTCAGTGGGACTGCTACTTACTGTTTCTTAAATTATTTTGGAGAATTATCCACATGACAAAAATATATCTGATATATAACTGAGACTATACCTCAATTGGCATGTATACCACTCATTGGCATTTACCAAATGACTCAATATGCAACTACAAAGAAGCTTACTTGTCCATGTTCACTTTGTTCAATTCAAAAAAATCTTGAACACTGTATCCCTCTTCATATCCATTAGCTGATGAATGTTTAATGAAAAGATAGTACATATTCACAATGCACCCATAAACAGAAAAGGAAAACTGTTTTGTTTAGGCTAGTGGATGCTCTTGAACTTTTAGTAATATTTTTCTTGTGGACTTATTCCAAAGACCCTGACTTAGTAGATATTAAGGTATCCAAGAAACATTTCCTTAAAAGCTATTTCATCTACCTGATAATATCATTAAGAATTCAACAACCACGTTAAAAAAAACCTTTCATTTAATTTCCTAGACTATCAGTACCACCATTGTGTGTGATAGTAATCACATGATGATTATTTCTAATATGAACGATAAGAAATTATAACGTTGTAGTTGACAAAGAATAATAGTGAAAAAATAACATAATCTATGTGATAACCTGATGCTACATCCAATAATTTGTTATATATTATTTCTAATTTAACATAGCAGATATATAAAAATAAAAGCAAGGAATCTGTGAAAAATTCTCATGCTTCTATCATAGTGCTAGCAATGAATTGACTACTGACAAGAGTCATATTTTTTTATTTTTATTTTCCACTTCTACCCTCACATCATTAGAGCATAATTATTTGTATTTCCTCTTTGAGGACAATTTCTACCTTTGATTACATCTGTTGTTGCAATATATTAATTTTAGTAATGTAAACATGTGAAGTGTTGATGATCATATTTCTTCACTTTACTCGGTCCTCCCTCCTCATGACACCCCCTATCATTAGTCCTCTTGCTGCTACCTCCTCTCATTAGCTGTAATTGTTATGGTTCTTTGATTCTACTCTTTGTGAAACAATGTTCCCTGTAGGTTTTATTTTTCTTCCAATAATAAATAGTAAGTACTGCTGTTTTGAAAAAAAATAATTAAAATGATTATGTGTCTAAATAGTATCTGAGAAAAGAATAAAGTTATATTGTCTCTCCTATTACTTATTGTTTTGACTTTGACATTTCCCCATGATAGTCGAATGAGGAACAGGTAGAGAGGATAAGAAAACAGTGTTTGCCACAATAGTCTGTAACAGACATTGTGGTTTGTTCTTCCAGTCTCTTCAGTTTTAAATTCTGTAGATAAGCTGTGTTCCTTCACCTCCTCTTGTTCTTGGAGAGTCAGGCTGCTGCTGGGTAGATAAAAAAGATGATGATTATCTGTGAGATCCATGCTTGCTTCACTTTTGTTTAAACTGACATTGAAATTTAACATTTATCATGGAGCGATTGTGAATCTGGAAAACTCCAGACAATATATACATATATCCTGTAAAGGGTACCTCAATGTCTGTTTCATAACTGATTTGATGAATACAGAAAAGGTCAAACTAAAAATAACTAAACTGAGTTAGTTATAAGTATACTAACATATGCCCTATTTAATAACTGACTCTGAGTATGCCATATAGTTTAAGTAGTTTCACAAATGCTAATTCCTACAGCAAAGGTTTTGAACTACCAGTCAACTTGCTCCTAACAAGGTCAGGCAGTTATGTGTCAATGACATCCTAATGCACCAGAAGGTGAATGACTGACATGAGTAGGCTTGTGGGATGAAACTGCTGCAGCAGGGTAGCACATTCAGAACGACATGATGTCCTGAATCAGAAGCAACTGTGATCCCATCTGTTTAGAAAGCCTAGCTGCTCACATTAAAACCTCTCTATGCAGGCAACATATTTCCTGAGAGATATATATTTTATTTCTGTAAACACTTCAATGCTGTAAGTGTGAAATGTTTTCAGATTCCTCTTACATATGTGGTTAGCTACTTCTACAAGATTTCATTAAATATCTCTGACACGTTGAGCAACAATGAGTACTTGCATGTGCAGACTGTGGATTGGTTAATCAGTCTTACCCAAGAGCAGAAAGCGATAATGTCCACCAAGATTTGTATTAAAAGCTTCCCTATGATAGTGATCAAATGGAAATATAATTTATTCTTGTTAAAATTCAGAATATCAAAGCAAGCCCTGGGCACAGGTCTCTGATAAAAGCTAATATTGTTAACATGAAATATTTTTAAAATATCTGCAAGTTTTATTGGATCATATCTGTATTTTTATCATACTCTCCAGTCATTTGAAGCCTGAACAAAATTAGAAATCTATGTTCTCACACCCCCTTGTGCTTCTCTGTGGTCTATTTTCTTATGGTAGGATTATAGTCTTCCAGAAAGCTGTAATTAATATCAATACCATATAAAATAAAACAATGAACACTTATGGACAATTATATACTTGCAAACATAGTAGTGAATATTTGGAGGTATCTATTTGAAGTAGCTTTTTACTCTTTCACGAATGCCCTAAGAGAAGATATAAATTCAAAATCTGTAATAGCTGCTAATATAATACTATGATTACTAATGGAAACAAGAATATGGCCAATTTAGAGAACTTATAAAATAAAAAATCATAATGGAATGAGTAAATATGTGATTAAAAGATAAGTAACCTTTAATCTTAAGAATATCTTATTTTAAATATAAAACATAAATTAAAACACAGAAAGTGAAGCAAAATAATTTTATAAATTAGTTACATGAAAATGCAATAAAACATATGTATTTATTTAACAATTTTAAAGAGACTGAACCCAAAGTAAAGGAAAATTCTTGAGAGGTTGTTTGTTAGTTGTGTTGCTTTGAATAAGAGTACCCACCAAAGGTTCATTTATTTGAATTCTTAGTTGCAAAATATATGACTATTTGAATTGATTAGAAGTATTAATAGGTGTGGCCCTGATAGAAGAAGAACCTCATATATGTAGAATTTTAGGTTTTAAAACTCATATGATGCCCAGAGTCTCTTCGTCTTTGCCTGTTACTGTCTATCTCTCTAATTCTCTCTCTCCCCTGTTCCCCCCTCTGTCTGTCTCTCTGTCTTGCTGTCTCTATCTGTCTTTCTTTGTCTCTCTGCCTCTGTGTCTCTGTGCCTCTATGTCTCTGTGTCTCTGTGCCTCTATGTCTCTGTGTCTCTGTGTCTGTCTCTGTGTCTGTGTCTGTCTCTGTCTCTCTCTGTCTCTCTGTCTCTGTCTCTGTCTCTGTCTCTGTCTCTGTCTGTCTCTCTGTCTCTCTCTGTCTCTCTCTTTCTCTGGCTATGAATCAGGTTGTAGCTCAAAGCTACTGCTCCACCAGCATGCTACACTTCATGATGATAATGTACTAAGCCCCTGAAACAGTAAACAGGACTACAATTACATGCTTTCATTCTTAAGTTTTTTAGGTCATGTTGTCTTTCCATGAAGGAATATAGAAGACTGGACATTTGGACTAGAAAAGGACTTACTGAGCATCCTTAGTAGGAGAATGGAAGAGAATAAGCCGGTAGAGGCTCAGAACAGGAATTTTCAGAGGAGAAATATATACAGTAACATTTTTGATATTTTGGAAAGCAGTGTGGTTTCTTTTACTATTGTCCTAAAAATCTACCTGAGGTTAAATTGAAGACTTTTGCATTAATATGTTTTGCAGAGGAGATTTGAAGAATGCCTAGTATGGACTCTCTGGTTATGCATCTCTATAATGAGTAGGAGTAAGATGGACAAAGAGCAAGAGAAACGTATCATTTGTGGAGAAAACAAGCACTGGGAAGTAAAAATTCTAAAACAAACGGTTTAATAATTTGACTATAAATGGAATAATGGGAGTGTTGACCTCAGGAAAAGACCCCACCCACCTAAGCTTCCAACTTGTGAAAAAGAATTAAGCAAACGTTTAAGCACAAAAGGAAACTATCAATGAGAGAACATTGATTTAAATGTAATTGTAAGGTTCAAACCCAGTCACCACCACAATTTGGCAGTTTCAGCTTTCGAGTTGGGCACAAAAAAGTGATTGTGGGATTTCCCTCTGCAACTAAAGTAAGCCAGGAAGGCCAAGTTTGTGTCAGGGATGTCCTGTGCGAAGTCCCAGAGGTACCATTGTGTGAAATTGAAATCTTGATTATATTGTAGACCCCAAGAGGCTAGAGATGGCAGAGTCATGGAATACCTGCCCAAGAGAGCTCCAGACTGGGCCCAAGACAGTAGTATGTTGCAGTCAAAAAAGGTAAAATATTGTAGATCTGAAGAGGAATTTAATATTAGACCAAGAGATACAGAATTTGCTGTGTGTCCTATTGTCTTGGTCCAAAATTTCTTTACTATGGTCCCTTTTCTCTCTTGTCAGATGCCAATGGTATTCAAAGTCATTGAATGTTGAGTTAGATGGACTTTGCCTTTCATTTTGATATTAGAGAGGTTTACAGTTAAGAGTATCTGAAGAAATACTGAACTTTGGATTTTGAAACAGCATTGAGACTGTGATAGATTATGGGACTTCTATTACTGTGAAGAGACACTATAATCATGGCAACTCTTATGAAGGGAAACATTTAATTGAAAATGAGAATTTAATTTCAGAGATTCAGACAGTTTTCATCATGACAAGCGGTAAGTACACAAGTAGACATAATGCTGGAGAAGTTCGTGGGAGCTCTGCATCTGGATTGGCAGGCAGCAGGAAAATAGCAACATGGGGTCTAGCTTGAGCACCTGAAACCTTAAAGCCTACCTCCAGTGACCCAACTCCTCCAACAGGGTCATACATCCCAATAGTGCCACTCCCTTTGAGTTTATAAATGTCATTTTTATTCAAACTACCACCCCAACGGAAGAACAACAATATCAATCAACCAGAGTTCCCAAAGCTCCCAGGAAATAAACCACCAACCAAAGAGTTCACATTGGGTGACACACGGCTCCAGCTGGATATGTAGCAGAGGATAGCCTTACAGGGCATAACTGGTCCTGTGGAGGTTCCCAGGGTAGGGGAATGCTAGGACACTGAAGCAGGAATGTGTGGGCAGGTGGGGGAGCACCCTCATAGAGGCAGGTGGAGAGCGGGAGGATAGAAGTTTTGTGGAGGGGAAACTTGGAAGGGGGATAACATTTGAAATGTAAATAAATAAAATAGCCAATAAAAATAATTTAAAAATACCGCAAGGCCTTTCAAGATTGAATTGAATGCATTTTGCCTTATGAAATATATATGTCTATTGGTGACAAGGAGGAAAATGGGATGGTTTGAATAGGAGTGACTACCATGTGTTCACCAAAATGTGGCACTATTTGAAATGATTAAAAGAATTAAGGTATGTGGCCTTGTTTGATAATGTATGTTACTAGGGCTGGCCATTAAACTTTCAAAAGCTCATATCAAGACCAGACTCTCCCCCTATGCCTGTGAATCAGGAAGAAGCAGTCCCCTATTGCTCCAGTGACATGCTCATGATATTAACAAAATTCCTAAAACTGTAAGGATTTTTTTTTTTTTTTTAGAAAGTGGTGTCTTGGTCATGGAGTTTTGTCACAGTAATAGAACAGTGACAGAGACAATAGATATATATCATTCATACAAATGTATCAAATCCCAAAGGACTAACATTCCATTTTCAGGAATTAAAAATAGATGAAAACCATTATATATGATATCAAAGGTCCTTCCTAAATATGAAAGCCAATTTATGTAATTGTAGATTCAGCAATACCAAGAATTAGAATTCATATTGTCACAATGATGGTATGGAAAGATAATAAATTCAAGTAACCATATAAATCTATTTTCTATGGAAAGATTGCAGAACACAGAAAAGAGCCTCATATGGGAATTTGAAAATAGGATTACAGCAATGAATGCCTATGAAGGGCTTCCTTCATGAAAATCCAATTTATGGAAAGAGAGCAGTTTCTCCTTTGCATCAATGTTACAGAAGATCCAAAAAGAGGATGATGGACTAAACACATCTAACATTTTCTCATACTTCACAGGATCAATATAATTAGAGCATTGTGCTTCAGGCACAGATAGGGTATGGTATAATATTGGAATATAGAAGGAAATTATTATCAATTGAGTTATATTGTGAAAGCAATTTAAATAAAAAAAAAACAAAGAAATATCCAATGGTGTGTAAGGAAAGAAGTAGCTAAGCACCCTAGTGTGCCTTCCCCTCCCAGCCTTGAGTGGAAATCCTGTGTTAGACATAATCTCCCCCACCTAGGGTGGAGCTTTGGAACCACGATGAAGTTCATTGTTCCTCTAGATCTATAAATTCCTGAATTAAGCAGGTGATCTGCCCAGCCACCTGAGCAGTTGAGCCAAAGAGCCAACACCAGCTGAGCAGTCAGATCAGTTCTCCTGAAGAGACCTTGGAATTTGGGGGAGGGGTTTCACCTGAAACTTCTGAGTCCTCCATTAAACCTTGGAACCTTGATCAGCAACTGTTGTCTTGGTCTGGTTCTTCTCTTGCCTCCTTCCCATACATCCCCAGCTTCCCTTCTGGGTAGCCCTTTTGATGTAACTGCGGGCAGTTACACTTTCGTAGGAATTTAATTGTATGGGAAATAAGTCTAGGTAACCTCCATATTCTTAGAATCTAGAACATTTTAAATATACACTTAGGGAAAATAAATATGTAACCCCAGTAGCAAATTGCTACTAGATAAGACATTCTCTGTACATTTTAATTTAAGCATAAATAGGTGAGAGACTATGTAGACATCCTAAGAAAGGTCCAAACATCTGTCCATACATGAAGAAAGATTAGAAGCCTTCGAATTCTATATCTTCATGTTGCACATAACCTACCATCCTTTTTCCTTTGCTTACTAGCCTTTCATTCAAAAAGTAACAGAGGTTCAAGTATGCTGACTCAAATTTGCATAGAAGTTTCTAGACACATGTCTGTATTGTAAAAACTACCAGTGCTGTCATTATTCTTAGATATATACCAAAAGGAATCAAAGGTTAATAGAGATGCATAAAAACCTCACACTATTACAGAACAAATCCTAGTAGGTAAATTGTGAGATTACCCTAATGCCTATGTGTGTACCATAGGTATATTTTACATACATACATACATAGATAGATAGATAGATAGATAGATAGATAGATATACAATTTCAAGGATTCTGTTTCCTTCAAGCACATTTGATATAAGTGTTGAATAGAAATAAAGTAGGCAAAACATCCAAACACATAATATAAAATAAATATAAATTTAAGGTGATAAGTTTAAAACATGGCTATCCAATTCCTACACATATATAAGATCTACAGGAGATGGCAAGAAATGGATACAAGAAGGTAGATGGTTGAACATAAAAAAAAAGAAGAGGATTCTGAAAAGTGATGAGGTAAATGAGACAGAGTGATAAGTCAATATGCTTGACAACCACTATACCACTATACGCAGCACTGTAATAATAGACTTATGTCCATTATTTTATATAATTTATAGAAAGTTTAGGAAAGAAAGATGCACCAGTCACATACAGAAAATCTGACAGGTACTCTGCCCCAATTATTTTGAAGGTTGATTTATACCTGTGACCTTATCACTCTGTAAAAAAGAGTCTTATTAGAAGCATCAGCTCAAAACCACATTAATATCAGGAACTTGTATGCTGATGAAATGATGAAGAAATGTATAAAGCTTTGTTATGTGTACTGCATCGTCCATACTCACCATTAGAAAGTAAATCTGAAACATACCAACATGTATTAGTACCCTAAATAAAAATAATTATTTACTTATTTTGGACGCAAATGAATAGTTTTGAAAAACAGTTTGCAAACAAAGGTAATCTGAATAGCAGGTTTTTAAATGTTGGTAATATTTTACTTCATTCTTATATCTGCTTCTGCATACAGTCTGTTTGCAAATGCCACTTTGATTTTGGTAACTAAACAAAAAAAAAGATGTTAGGGCTCATATCGTAGGGAAATTGGAAGGAAGAATTCTCCTGGGGGATTTGCATGGACATTTCACACAATAACATTTCATACATTTACTATGAAAACACATTGTATTTTTAAAGTTATATTGAAGATAATAGAGTGTGTATGTATGGAATGTTAAAACTTAAAAATAATGTTGCTGTGTTAATGAATTTCTCAATTATTCTAGCAAAAATTAATCCAACAAAATACAAAAGATATTTTGGTAATTTATTCCTATCTTCCAACAGTATTATTTTTCTTTTCAATTGCTGTTGATAAAGAGTTTTACAAGCACTAAGATATTGGTAGTAGTAAATAAATATTCAACATTAAACTAATATATTTTCAATAAAGCTACATTACACTGATGTTTAGATTAAGCACTTACATATAAGCTATACAGTATATGTAAATGATATATTGACATCAACAGAAAAAAGTATTTTGATAAATTATATATTATGCTTCATCATTTTTTCTAGTGAGACTTTAATTGTCATTTGATTTTATTATTGTACTTCATGTGCTCATTACTTTTTGTGCATTTCAAGTAATGTGAGACAGCCAGGAATAATCACCCTCAACTAAGAAAGTACCTCAAGGAGATTGAGCTGTACTCATATATATTGAGAAATTTCCTTTATTAAAAATTGATGTGTGAAAATCCAGCTCGTTGTAGGTTATGCTGACCAGATTATTGAGAACAAGCAAGTAAGCTTTCTTCCATAGTCTCTCCTTTAGTTTTTGGCTCCATGTTCTTTTTTGAGTATCTGCTTTTACTTCTGTGATGATGGACTATGACCTGTAAGGTGAAATAAACTATTTTCTTTGCAAGGCAATTTTGTTAGACTGTTTATCACAGCAACAGCAAACAAACTAGGACAGTTATAAAAACTGATTTTCTTTGCATTATATGATATTAATTGGTATGCATGTCATTATGTAAATCCATTTTATTTACTTCCATTTAAATGAATAATTTATGCATAATATTGCTTTGCATAAGAAATGTTTAAAGATAATTCTATCATAAATTCTGACATTCTTTTTAAGTAAGCAATATATATGGAAAATATGGTCCTACTTTCAGCCAGTATTGCCCAACAAAATTGAATTATAACAAGAGCTTCATATAAAAATTGAAATATCCTCTGAGAGACCCAAAAAGCAACTGATTGAGACAGACACAGATACTCAAACACAACTAATGGACTAAAGTTGGGGACCCCTTTGGCTGTATTAGGGAAAGGGTAGAAGAAGCTGAGGAGTAGGAGACACCATAAGAGGACCAGCCATCTCAACTAACCCCGGACCACTGATATCTCTCAGACACTGTTCCACCAACCAGGCCGTATACATGATCTGGTCCAAGCCCCCCAAAACATACACAGCAGAGATGTGCCTGGTCTGGTCTCAGTGTGAGAAGATGTACCTAACCCCCTAAAGACTTGAGGTCACAGGGAGTGGGGAAGCCTGGCAGGAGTGGCAGGAAGTGTTCCTCTTGGAGACAGGGGGAGGAGGAATTTGATGAGGAACAGAGGGAGGGCAGACCAGCGGAAGGTAATGGCTAGACTGTTAAAAATAAAAGTATTGTGCAATATATAAGTAAGTAAGCATATTGCAGTCCCATAGAAACAAAATATGAACCAACCAGTACCCCCAGAGTTCCCAGGGACTAAACTACCAACCAAAGAATACACATGGAGGGACCCATGGTTCCAGCCACATATGTAGCAGGGGATTGGCCTTGTTGGTCATCAAAGGGAGGAGAGGCCCTTGGTCTTGGAAAGGCTCAATGCCCCAATATAAGGGAATGCCAGGACAAGGAAGCAGGAGTAGGTGGGTTGGTTAGCAGGGTACCCATGGATGGGTGGGATGGGGTGTTTTCAGAGAGGAAACCAGGAAAGGGGATAACATTTGGAATGTAAATAAAGAAAATATCTAATGAAAAAAGTTTAAAAAAATTAAAAAATGTAAATAAAAAATTGAAATATCCTAGAAGCCACATTGAACAAAGTAAAGGAAACTGTCAGTTTTGTTTCATTTGCTGAGATAAAGATCATGGCCAAAAGCAACTTGGAGAAGAGAGGGGATGTTTTTTTTTTTACTCACTTGGATTGGTCTTAGTCTATCAGCATTTAATTCCAGTGCAGGAACTCAGAAATCTGGAGAAGGGAACTGACACAACTATCTTGGAGCAGTGCTTCTAATTGGCTTGCTACACAGGTTTTATGCAGTGTGCTATCTTTATTCCTCTCCAAGTCACCCCTTCCAGAAATCCCTCCTCCTCCCCCTCCCTTCTCCTCTGAGAGAGAGGAGGCTCTCTGTGGGTATCCCCCCACCCTGGCACCTCAAATCTCTGGAGGGCTAGGTGCATCCTTTCTCACAGAGGCAAGATATGTCTGAGCAGCTATAAGAACATACCCTACATACAGGCAAAGCTTATGGAATAGTCCTCATTACAGTTTCTCGGGACTCATATGTAGACCCAGCTGCACATCTGTTACATACACATGTGTGGAGGTAGGGTGTGTGCTCAGTCTGGCCCATATATGCTCTTTTTTGAGTAGTTCAGTCTCTGAAATCCCTATGGGTCTAGGTGAGTTGACTCTGTTGGTCTTCTTCAGAAGTTCCTATCTCCTCCTGTGTCATCAATCCTTCCCCCAACTCTTCCATAAGTGTCCTCAAACTCTATCCACTATGGTTGTCTGTGGTTCTCTGCATCCATTTGAGTCAACTGCCAGGTGGAGCATCTCAGAGGGCAGTCATGTTAGATTCCTGTTAACAGGCAGAGAATCACTAATAGTGTCAGGGCTTGGTGCTAGCCCATGGCATAGCTGTCTAGTTGGGTCTGTCCTTGTTTGACTACTCTCTCAGTCTCTGCTCCATCCCCATCACTGCATTTCTTGCAGACAGGATAAATTTGGGGTGGAAAGTTTGGTGGTGCGTTGATGTCTCTATTGTTCCACTGGAGTTTCTGCCAGGTTGCAGGAGGTGGCCCCTTCAGGTTCCATAGCCATATCCAATGCTGGGAGTTACAGCTAAGATCACCCTCATTGACTCTTGGGAGCCTCCCCTATCCCAAATCTCTGGCACATCCCCAAGTTGACCCCAACTCCAGACTGCTGACAGTTATAGATTTTCACTCATTCTCATGGTTATCTGTCCATACATCCTATCCCTTCCCACATCTCACTCTGAACCCCCCTTTCTTCTCCCCATCCTGTCTCCAACCCTCTTCCCTACCTCTATTTGCCTCATTTGAGTAGTTTATTCCCCATTGCAAGTGAAATTCAAGCATCCTTGCTTGGACTTTCCTTCCTATTTAGCTTCTTTGCATCTGTGAAGTCTAACACAGGGATCTTGTATTTGATAGGTAACATTCACTTATGAGTGAGTACATATAATGCATATACTTTTGGGTCTGCGTTACATAGGATGATATTCTCAAGATCCATCCATTTGTCTGAAAAAAATCATTTTTAATAACTGAACAGTATTCCATTGTCTAGATGTACCATATTTTCTTCATCCATTCTTAAGTTGAGGGACATTTCGGTTTTTCCCAATTTCTAACTATTCTAAATAAAGCTGCTATGAACAAAGTTGAGCAGGTATCCTGGAATAGTAGTGCATATTTTGGGTATATTCCCAAGAGTGGTATAGCAGGGTCTAGAGGTAGAACTATCCCCAGTTTTCTGAGATACTGCCAAATTTATCTCCTGAGTAGTTGCAGAAGTTTGTACTCGCATCAGCAATGGAGGAGGTTCCTCTTGCTTCATATCCTCACCAGCATGTGCTACCACATTTGATCTTAGCAATTCAAATTTCTATATGATGGAATCTCAGAGATGTTTTTATTTGCATTTCCCTGGTGACTAAGGATTTTGAACATTTCTGTAAGTGCTTCTGGGCTATTTGAGGTTCCTCTGTTGAGAACTCTCTGTTTAGTCTTGTCCCCCATTTTAATTGGGTAATTTGGGATTGTTAACTTCTGGAATTCTTTATAAATTTTGGATATTATCCCTCTAAAGATGAGGTCCTTTAGCTATGTGTAGGGTACCTTTTTATGTTGAAGTCTTTGATTAACATGGACTTGAGTTTTGTACAGTGTGATAGAAATGGATCTATTTGCCTTCTTCTACATGTAGACATTGAAGATGCCTTTTTTCACCATTATTTTGTTTTTTCTTCATTATCTAAAGAAAATATCCACATTTATATGTGTCTGTTTATTTCAAGGTCTTCAATTCAATACCATTGATCAACATGTTGTTTCTGTACAAATACCATACAGTTTCTATTATTATTTCTTTGTAGTGCTGCTTGAGGTCAGGGATGGTGATTCCACCAGTTGGTCACTTATTGTTCTGGATTTTTTTTTGAGATATTCTGTTTTTTTTGCTTGTTTGTTTGTTTTTCTATATAAAGTTTAAAATTGCTCTTTCCATGTCTGTAAAGAAAGGTGTTGGAATTTTAATTGTAATTACATTGAATTTTGGTAAAATGACTATTTTAACTGTGTTAATCCTACTGATACCTGGTCATGGGAAAATTTTCAATTTTCTGATATCTTCCTAAATTCTATCTTCAGTGACTTGAAGTTCTTTTTATATAAGCCTTTCACTTAATTGTTTAGAGTTACATCAAGAGTAATACTATTTGTGACAATTGTAAAGGGTGTTGTTTCCATAATTTCTATTTTGGCCCATTGGACACTTGTATTTAAAAGGACTACTGATTTTTTAAGTTAATTTTGAATCCAGCCATTTTGCTGAATTTGCTGAAGGTGTTTTTTCAGCTGTAGGGGTTCTAAAATCATGAGGTCTTACTTCAAAATTATGTACTCTACAAAATTTTAAATCTTAACAAAATGGATGATTTTCTAGACATATGACACTTACCAAAGTTAAATCAAGATCAGGTTAACTATTTAAACAGACCTATAACCCTTAAAGAAATAGAAGCAGTTGTCAAAAGTCCCCAAAACAAAACAAAACAGGCCAGGACCAGGTAGATTTAGTGCAGAATTTCACTAGATGTTCAAAGAAGCAGTTTGTTTTGTTACACAATTCAGGACAATCTGCTTAATATGGCACCGAACAGTTGAAAGGATCACACAATATCAAATATTAATAAAAAATGTGATATATACTTTTCAACAGTACAGTATAATGGAGGCATTTTTTAATTGCTATTCTCTTTTTCAACATTATTCTTGTTGGTGTCAAGTTGACCAAAAAGCTAATAACTATATGGAAGTCATTTCAATAATATATCTTAAGTATTTTAATTTATCTTATACTTTGTTAACTAATGAATATAAACTTATAAATGAGCTGTATAATATTTCGGTGGTGATATGTGGGTTATTCTTTTACAACAAATTTCAACTTGAACATGATTGATTTCTTTGGAAATCTTTGCATTGGGCATAGATTCTATAATATTAGTAATTCAAATGAATTTATATGCTGAAGATATTCCACAAATATTTAAACCTGAATTGAAGGATTAATTTTATATTCTAAATGTATGTTAATTAAATGAAATATCAACTCATAGACTCATTAGTCATCCATGTCTTATATTTACTGCATTGGACAGCACAGATCAATGCCACAATTTTAGTATTATTTTCTTATTTAAGAGAAAGGTTATTTTATTTATTAGTAAATATATTCCAGCTTGCTTAGAAAATAATACGATATGATCATATCATTGTTGATAATGGTATTTAAAATAATCATTATCAGAAAAATATTGAATGTTATTTAAAATAATTTCTTTAAAAGGCATAATTTCTTATGTAAGGTTTAATGTTTTCACTATGTTTTAAATAGTAATTTATATTTAGGCAATGGATAAATGATTATTAGTAGAGAAATGATAGTTGTAAGTGTTACGTTTTTGTTATTATATAGATACATATACAAGAATATGAGAATACAATATAACTAAGACACAATATGGCAACCATTAATGTCACATTGCTATGAAATATTTGAAATGTGGCTTGTCTGAACTGACAAGTACAATTAAATGCACTTCAAAGCAATATTTCTTGATTGAATAGTGGAATTATAAAACATTAAAACATGGTTTTTTAAAAAAAGAATTGTTAGCTGGGCGGTGGTGGCGCATGCCTTTAATCCCAGCACTCTGGGAGGCAGAGGCAGGTAGATTTCTGAGTTCGAGGCCAGCCTGGTCTACAGAATGAGTTCCAAGACATCCAGGGCTACACAGAGAAACCCCGTCTCCAAAAAACCAAAAAAAAAAAAAAAAGTTTTTACCTGGTTATTTTTTTATTTCTAACAGGTAACAACTGAAAACCATAACATTATTGATGGATATCATTAGATATGAGGACTGTATTGCTCAGGAGGGAAATTACATTTGCAAGTTCACTGTTCATGAGCTCTTTCTGAAACATTCAATTGTGCTCATTTGCCTGCATCGATGAGACATGGTTTTATTCTATAAAGAGTAACAGTGTATGAATGATGTTAATTATTTATTTTACCAAATGTAATGCATTTAAAATGAAGCAAGAAGACACAGAAAAAATTTTCCCCTTGAGATATTTGGTATGGCTTCTCTTTGTAAGCTTTATTCTCAACGTGATTTCCATTTATAACACCTAAAATGATGACATTTATTAGATTCATGTCTGTAGATTGAGTTTCAAATAGAACTAAAGAAGTGAGAAAGTATGTTTCTTGGAATCGGGTCCACAAAATAATTTTAAAGATTTCTGGAAAATCTGACCATGTCACTCAGTGGTACAGTACTTACATAGCAGGTCCATTACCTTGAGAACTTTGTCCTATCTTTAGGCTATAAGTTTTGCTATTAAATTAGTTACTGTTTAACTGCTGTGTCTAAGAAAAACATATACAAGAAATGTGAAATTTGGAGCTTGCTTAGAGCTTCAGAGGGTTAATCCATTATTATCACTATAGGAAGCATGGCAGCTCATAGGCAATAATGGTGCTGGAGAAATAGCATAGAGTTATGTTATGATGCATATGCAGACAGAGGAAGAGAGAGAAATAATGGGCCTTACTGAGATTTTGAAGCCTCATACCACCCCTTTTAGTGACACACCTCTTACAATAAAGCCAAGTGTTAATCCTTCCCAAACAGTTCTACCAATGGGAAGCAAGCTTTGGCATATATGAGGATATGGGGTATTCTTACACATGTTAGATATTGGAGAGGAGTTGGAGAAAGAAGAACATTCCTCCATCGCAGGTGAGATCATAAGCTGGTAAAAACATTCTGGAAATCAGTTTGGTAGTTCATCAGAAAATTGGACATAGTACTACCTGAGGCCCTGGCTTACCACTCCAAGCCATATACCCAAACAATATTCCAAAATCTAATAAGGACAAATGCTCCACTATGTTCATAGCAGCCTTATTTATAAAAGCCAAAGCTGGAAAGAACCCAGATGTCCCTCAACAGAGGAATGGATACTGAAAATGTGATACATTTACACAATGGTATACTACACAGCTTTTTTTTTAATTTTTTTTATTGTATATATTCTATATTTACAATTCATTTCCCTTTTTCTGGTTCCCCACCCCCAAAGGTCCCACATGTCCTTTTCCCTCCCCCTGCTCCCGCATCCACCCCCTCCCACTTTACTGTTCTTGTACTCTCCCACAATGATGTTTTGGTCCATTCTAGCACCAGTGTCCACTCCTTTCTTCTTGTGAGATATCACTTGATATGTGATTTGTGTCTTTGGTGTTCCAAGCTTCTAGGCTAATATCCACTTATCAGTGACTGCATACCATGGGTATTCTTTTGAGACTGGGTCACCTCACTTAGTACGACATTCTCCAGCTCCATCCATTTCTCTAAGAATTTCATGAATTCATTGTTTCTAATGGCTGAATAGTACTCCATTGTGTATATATACCACATTTTTTGTATCCATTCCTCTGTTGAGGGACATCTGGGTTCTTTCCAGCTTCTGGCTATTACATATAAGTCTGCTATGAACATAGTGGAGCATGTATCCTTATTGCATGCTGGTGAATCTTCTGGGTATATTCCCAGGAGTGGTATGGCTGGGTCCTCCGGAAGTATCATGCCCAGTTTTTTGAGGAACCGCCATACTGATTTCCAGAGTGGTTGTACCAGCTTGCATTCCCACCAGCAGTGGAGGAGTGTTCCTCTTTCTCCACATCCTCGCCAACACCTGATGTCTTCTGAGTTTTTAATCTTAGCCATTCTGACTGGTGTGAGGTGAAATCTCAGGGTTGTTTTAATTTGCATTTCCCTAATGACTAGTGATGTTGAACATTTTTTAAGGTGTTTCTCAGCCATCCGAATTTCTTCAGGTGAAAAATCTCTGTTTAGCTCTGTACCCCATTTTTGGATAGGGTTATTTGGTTTTCTGTGGTCTAACCTCTTGAGTTCTTTGTATACATTGGAGATTAGCCCTCTGTCGGATGTGGGGTTGGTGAAGATCTTCACTACACAGCTTTTTAAAGTAATGAATTCATGAAATTCTTAGGCAAATGGATTGAACTAGAAAATATCGTGAGTGAGGTAACCCAATAACAGAACACACATGGTATGAACTCACTGATAATTGGATATTATCCCAAAAGCTTGGAATACCCAAGATACAATTCACAGACCACATGAAGCTCAAGAAGAAGGAAGACCAAAGTGTGGAAACTTTGGTCCTTCTTAGAAGGGGGATCAAAATCCCATGGCTCACAGTCAACCAATGGACTGAGCACAGAATTCCCAATGGAGGAGCTAGAGAAAGGACCCAAGGAGCTGAAGAGGTTTACAGCCTCATAGGACTCTTAGAGCTCCTAGGGACTAAAGCTCCAACCAAAGAGTACTCATGGAGGTACCCATGGCTCCAGCTACATATGTAGCAGAGGATGGCCTTTTCAGACCATCAATGAGAGGAGAGACCATTGGTCCTGTGAAGACTACTTGATGCCCCAGTGTAGGGGAATGCCAGGTCAGGAATGTGGGAGGGGGTTTGGTAAGTAGAGGGAGGGAGGAGGGGATAAGAGGTTTTCAGAAGGGAAATGAGGAAAGGGGATAAAATTTGACATGTAAACAAAGCAAATATTGAATTAAAAAAAAAAAACACTTTACACTATGAGGTGCCTGTGATGAGTCAGAAGATATTGAGCCTGATAGCAGATTTCAAAAGTTAAATCCAAAACATGTTGACATTAATTCAAGGAATTATATGAATGTGACAAGAATCCCATTAGACTACTAAAATTATAGGATCTAAGCACAAAATAGTAATCCCAGTTTAACTCAGAAGAGAGCTGAGGTACTGTGTTTTCATATGTTTGTTTTCCACATACTGTTCATTAACTATGTGCTGTGAATCTTCTCATGGTGGCATAATCATATTCTTGCTTTCAAAGAGATATTAATTTTTTTTAGTAAAACAATGTGTAAGTTGAAATATTAAGGGTGTCATTAGTACACTTTGCTTCAGAATCAGAAATAACCAATCATAAAGGACCTAGGAAGCAAGGAAGAAAAGGTCTGCATAGTTTTCTTCAGGAGTAGAGATCTAGAGAAGTAGAATTTAGGCGCTGAGGTATTGGAATGGAGTCCATATACTTTAAGCTTTGTGGGAAAGGCTAGTGAAAAAATTATGTTTGAAACTTTCTCATCTTAGAGTAGTTACAGTGTCCCAAGTTTTAATTTCTGTAATTGTATTTGTTCATTCAAGATTTCATTTTAGTGGGTGCTCCAGGGCTGATTCTATGTTTCCTCTGAAAATATTCACAATGCAACATATGGGTTTAAACAATGTTTCTGGATTTTTACTTAGTTTTCTTTCATTCTACAATATTTTGTCTTACTATTCTTTAGTATTTAGATTCAAATTCTAAACATGATTGACCCATACAATCTAATAAGGAATCTAAGCTATTTATGATCATACACTTAAAAAAATTCTATCTGAAACATGTGTGTGACGACTGCTACCAAGAAAGAAAGGTGGTCACTACCTTCAACTGAAAGAATGAGGGTTGCAGGCTGGCCCCATAACAGGAAATGTGTAACAGGAAATGCCTGTGTGACCCTGGCATGGCAGCCACGTAAGCAGAAATGATCTAACTAGTTCCCATCCAGGTTCTATAGGAAACTGATTGGTTCTCCCAGAGTCTGGTCTTGGGTGACTTAAACTGATTGGCTTGGAAGCTATGGAGTAGCTTGTGTTAGGCGGGCTTTGCTGTAAATCTATAAAAGCAGCCCTGTTTCTGTACTCAGGGCTCACACTCTTTTACCCTGCGTGGTAAGACTGTAAATCCAAGAGACTCTGGAATTAAAATCTTCTTGCAGTTGCATCAAGACTGTCTCTCGTGAGTGATTGGGGTGACGCCTTCCAAGACGTGGGGCGCTGGGGTGTCCCCATTTTTCTTTCGGGTCTTACATTTGGTGCATTGGCCAGGAAGTGTGATCACCCCTCCACACCTGAGAACCAACTTGGAGGTAAGGGGATCCCCTCTGAAATGTGTGTGTGCAGGCCTATGTCTTTGTTCTGAGTGTCCTGAGTGTTTGAGTGTGGCGCCACTGTCTGTGTGTATGTGTATGTGTCTTGGTTTTGATTTGTAACAGAGGGAGTGGACATGGAATCCCACTCAGTGAAGTTGCCACTGTGGACCTTAAGGACCCAGGGGCTGTGGGAGGGGATGCCCTTGGGCCACAGGCTGCAACCGTGTTTGGAAGACATTCCACGAGGAGGAATGTCAGGTGATCTGGCTGTAGAACGAAGGAGATGGAGTGCTCCTTCTACCTAGAAGGGAGTGGATGTGGACTCCCACTACATCAGAGGTTGAAAATTCGGTATCTGAAACTGGGCTTGTCTAGAGGCAAATTGTCTTGAATTTAGAGGCCTGATGGTGGCAGGGTCAGGGTGTCTATGTGGTAAATGTTTTTCTCTGTGTTGTTTTGTATCTTGTCCTGTGTTCTCAGACTTAGATTACTGATGAGATGACTGATAATTTTGTTAGGAATTTAGACCAACTGAAAAGCTCACCATGTTAGGCTCTGTGGCTCCAAGATAAGGTTACGTGACTCAAGCCCGCCATGTTAAGACTCTGGCACCAAGATCAGGTCACATGACTCAAGCCTGCCATGTTAGAACAAAAAAGAGATGAAATATTTAAGCTCTGAGTCCCCCTGGTGGGGAAAATAAGTTTTAATAAGACACTCAAGGTGGCGGATATGGGAATTCTGGGTTTAAGTTACAGATGACTTATTTCATTTATTTTAAATTGTTTAGATTATTATAATAGATATGATGTTAAACTTCATGGTTATATTGTTCCTCTGGGAAAGAGGTCAAAATAAGGGAGACTTCCAAAAGACTAGATTCTGAAATATTAAGTGAAAAATCTGTCTTGGTGATATTAAAATCTTGTTTTGAGATTTATATTACAGAAACTGTTATTATGTTCAAGGCATAAATTCCTATTTGATACATATTTTAGTTTAATACAAAATCAAGGTTTTCATTGGTATAAATACTAAAAATGTTGAAGTGCAGGATTTACACCCAGTCCTTCTTTGCTGTTATTATTATAGATCTGAGATATTTAAGCCTGTGAGATTAGGGCCAAATAAAAATATAAGGCTCTGAGTTTATTAGTAGGGCGTTTTCTATGCTTTAATCAGAAATAGCTGAAGATAGTTTAACAGACAACAGCTCATATTACTTTACATAAATAGTTGGTTTTTAAAAATGTCAGAAGTCCATGGAATATGATGTTTAATGTTATTTATTTTTGTTGTAAAGACTAGTCTGCTCCTGACAACTTCCCTTTCTTAAAGAAACAGCATGTGTAGAGATGTTTCTGTTATGGTGAAAAAGAGAGAGAGAGAGAGAGAGAGAGAGAGAGAGAGAGAGAGAGAGAGAGAGAGCCACAAGTTTGCCTCTCTTCATTTACAGACAAACTTGATGTGTCTGTAGATTATTATATGGCTTAATCATTCCTGATTCTTTAAGTCTGTCAGATGTTCTTGTGCCATAAGGCTGAAGACCAATGCTCCAACATTTTTTAAAGTATAAACTGTTCAGGTGTTTAGCAGTCTCTATCATTTAGCTAAGTCTTAGAAGCTGTGTTAAGCTTTCTATATATTTTCAGTTAATATTGGTTACTCTTGGATTTCTGACTGGGATGAAAACTGTTAGTCCCATAGTCAGCCCAAGCTCTTTAATTTTGCAGAAGCTGATATAGATTTAAATAAATGATTTTCAGGTGACATAAAATTTATAGCCAAGATATGAGTCAGGTGTTAATTCTTATAGTCTTTTAAGATAGTAAAGATGACAAAGGTTCTGTTTGATTGACAGAGATTGGATGTTAGGTCTATCTTATAGTTTATAATTTACAAAATGATAATAGTAAGTTCAATTTATATTTAGAGAAGACCACAGAGTGGAGCAGGAGAAGATCTGAGACCACCTATCCTGATTCCATGGTGGCTTGTTCACTAAGGACATATTTCTCAAGAGACTGATTAATCTCTTGAGACTGTTTTATTTGTAATACAGGAAGCCAGAAAAGAATACCCACTCAGACAAAAGGTAAGAGGCACCTGAAGGACCAACACCAGACTCCATTGGCAGGTCTCGAGGGCATGGCAGCCCACAGATTTGACGAAGGTATGTGAGGTTAAGCAGGGGCCAGATGAGTCACTGGCAGCCTTTCTAAAGCAGCTCATAGAAACATTTTGCTATACACCCTATGACCCCAGACTAGAGGGACTTTAATGTAGTTTGCTGAGAAATATGTAGAGGGATTTGGTGCACGTTATTTAGAAGGTCTATAGAGAGATTTGATGGTGCAGGTTGTTAGAAAAGTCTGTAGAGAGATTTAGTGTAGGTTGCTGAGACAGGGAGACAGAGGAGATAAAAGGAAAGAAAAAATGACAGAGAAGGAAGCTACAGAAAATCCTGGCTACAAGACAGAAAGGGATCAATGTGCATACTATATGGAGAGAGGCCACTGGGCCAGAGTGTGCCCTAACAAAAGCTGGAAGCAGGAACTTCCAGGTCTTGGGAGAAGTGCCCCAACTGGCAAAGGTGGTATCCCTGGGTGAAGACAATGACTAGGGGAGATGGGGGTTCTGACCGCCTCCCCCAACCCTGGATAACTGTGAGGGGGAAAGAGAAACTCACTCAGTTCTTGATGGACACAGGGGTTTAACACTGGGTCTTTCAACCCAATAGCCCTGTTACCAAGAAAAGATCTTGGGTCCAAGAAGCCACTGGCACCAAAATATGTTCATGGACTACCCGAAGAATAATAGACCTAGGGATGGGATGGGTAACCCATTCATTTAAGGTCACCCCAGGCTGTTCCTATCCTCTCTGTTGGAGCAGGGCATACTCTCCAAAATGGTGGGGAAGACAGATATACTTCCTGTCCAATGGACTGCAGCAACTGTCCCAAAAAGAGAGACTGACCCCTGCTGAAAGTTGCCACAGACAGGAGCAATTTTCTCCACGAAGGACAGAGACAAGCAGGTGCTGCTATGGAGGACAGCACAAATGGCATCTGGGTAGAAGAATCTTTACCCCCTGGCATGTCAATGCAGAAAGTGGAGCCAATTGCCCTTACCAACACTTGGAACTTGGAGACAGCAAGAAAATCAACATCTACATGGATAACAGGTATGCCTTTGCCACAGCCCACGTCCACAGGTGTATATGTCAAGAGGACTGCTCACATCAGAGGAAACCAACAGGAAATCTTGGACCTCTTACATGCCCTAATGAAGCCAGCAACTGTGAGTATTACCCACTGCCCAAGATGTCAAAAGGGAAAGGACTCAGTGGGCAATAGCCAGGCAGAGCAAATGGCTCTAAGAATGGATATACAGGAGCCTCTGCAAGAGACACCCACTGAGAAATGGGACAAAATTAAGAGATAGCCTCACTTAAAATATGCTGATGAAAAGAAAAGGACTGAGATTGCTAGCCATCCGATCAACTATTGCCAAGGAAAGGTGCACATAAGAAGGGAGAATTATACTCCCCAGAAAGTAAGCCAAGGACTCGCCAGGCCAAAAGCACAGATGATCTCATTTAAGGGATTAATAGAAGAGTGGAAGGTATGCCAGCAAGTGAATGCTTATGCAGCAAAGAGTAAATAGGGGAAAAGACCTAGAAGAGAACAGCCTAGAGTATATAGAGGTTTTATAAAAGCTAAGGCAGGAAAATATGGTTATCAATATCTTCTAGCATTTGTAGATACTTAATCTAGATGGGTTGAGACTTCCCCCAGCAAGCAGGAAACAGCAGCCAGGGTTAGAAGAAATTTTCCTGAGTTTTAGAGTGCCCAAGGTAATTGGATCAGACATTGGTTCTGTTTTTGTTTCTAAGGTAAGTCAGAAATTGACAGAGATATTGGGGACTAATTGGAAACGTTATTGGATGTACTCTCAAGACAGCTAGAAAAAATAAACAAAACCCTATGAGAGACCTTAACTAAATTGACCTTGGAGACTGGCTTAGGCTGGGTGGTGCCTCTCCCCTTGTTTCTGAATAGTTCTTGCCATTTTAACCTGACCCCCCTGGAGATCCTCTTTGTTACCCCAATTCCTTTGTCATCCACTGGGTCCTCCCAGGAGGTGTACCACAACTTGAGATTTGGCTCAAACTGTCTGCCTTGATACTCTAGGCATGTCAGAGACTCCTCACTGCTTCCAGACAGGTTACTGGATCTGTGAAAGAAGGCTTCTGGAACAGTTGTTGGAACCCTGGTGAGAGACCCTCACCAAATTGATCACAGAGACTGGAGTTAATAATTGGATACCTCTCCTACTCTTTGTGCTCTTCAGGATTGGGAAATACCCCTGGATGGTTTGAACTGGTCCCTATAAATTACTCTATGGGTGCCCCCCTCTACTGGTAGAAACTGCCTCTGTATGTGCTCCTTTCCCAGCCTTAGTTCTCTAGGCTCAAGGCGCTCCAGTAAATGAGACATCAAGGTCCAGGAGGCCTACTCAGGAGAAGGAGATCTGCAAGTCCCACAACGCTTCCAAGTTGGAGATATGGTCTATGTTAGATGCCACCACGTGGGAAAACGTAAGACTCGGTGGTGGAAAGACCCTTATCTTGTACTCTTGTCCACCCTGTTTTCTGCCCTGATAGGACCCCTAATGATAATGCTCCTGTTGCTTACAGTTAGACCTTATATAGTTAATATATAGTTAATAGGTTAATTCCCTTCATCAGGGAGCAGGTGAGTGTGGTCCGGATTATGGTACTTAGGCAGCAGTATAAGAGCCCTCTGAACCAAGAGGAGGCTGACCTTTAATTTTCCTAGTTGTAACAAGACAAGAAGTGGGGAATGAAATGACCTAACTAGTTCCCATCTGGCTTCTATAGGAAACTGATTGGCTCTCAGAGAGTGCAGGCTTGGATGATTTAAACTGATTGACATGGAAGCTATGGAGTGGCTTGTGGTAGGTGGGCTTTGCTGTAAATCTATAAAAGCAGTACTGTTTCTGCACTAGGTGATTGCACTCTTTTACTCTGCGTGGTAAGACTGTGAACCCCAGAGACTCTGGAATTAAAATCCTCTTGCGGTTGCATCAAGACTGTTTCTTGTGAGTGATTGGGGTGACGCCTTCCAAGGCTTAGGGCGCTGGGGTGCCCCAATTTTTCTTTCGGGTCTTACACAACCGCTATAAGGGATTCCTCTGTCTATTGTTTTAAATCTTCACAGCCATCTAAGGGCATAGGTGATAAGATTATGAGATGAAGTTACTGTAATATGTGAAAAATATATTAGTAGCATGACTGTCTCATGTTTACCTGATAAACCAAACTCTGAATTGCAAATCTTTATTAACATCTTTCAATTCTTATTTTACATTTCTGATGTGCTTGCCTGTGTTGTGTGCCTGTGTGTCTCTGTGTGTGCTTGAGTATAACTGGCTGCAGTTACTTCAAACAGGTTTCTGGGTTACCTGGAAGGGAAGCTGGGGGTAGAATGGAAGTAGCGGGAGAAACATGAAGCCAAGACAAATTTCCTGATCAAGGCTCGAAGTTTAATGGGGGTCTCCAAATATATAGGTGGGGAAAGACACTTCCCTCAAAGTCTGGAAACTCTAGAAGAACCCCTTTGCGCTTGCTCTGCAGGTGACTAGTGTCAGTTGGCTAGAGCCTCTCAGGAAACTGCAGGTCCTTGGCGAACAATAGGCTTTGCCTTAGTCTGAGAGCTCCACCCTAGGTGGAACAGTATTATGACTAGCAAAGGAATTCCTGCTCAAAGGCTGGGAGAGGAACTTCACCTTGGTCAATGTCAAGTTCTTGCCAGGTGGTATGACATGCCAATATGGCTCTCTACACTTGAGAAATGCAAACAGAACAATTTGAATATGATTATGACTTCAGTGCTTAAACTTTGTCTCTATCTTCTGTTGAACATTTATCATCTTCTACTATTGGTGATATATACCTGTATTTCAAAAATATTTATCTAATTTCTTTTCTAATTACCACATTTTCCATGGACTTATTAGATGTAAGGTATAACGTAAAAATACAGTGGAAACACATAGTGCTCTATTTTAGTACCCATCTGTAGGTTGTTAAGGGAAAGAAATGTGAAGTGCTGTTGTATCAATCAAATAAAGTATTATTCCATAGGCTAGGAAAGAAAACAAGAATGCTGGCATTCTTGCTATTGAAGGATACAATAAGCACTGATGACTTCTAGTTGGAAATAGCAGTTAGGTCTTATTGCTCACACTGTACTAGATAATAGCAACAATTTAGTCATGTAGAAATCATTTGAAAACAAATACAAATCAATGTTAACTGTTCCCACAAACAGCATAAGAAAACAGTGTTATTAATGTGAAATTTTGGCATAGCTGATACACATGTATAAGATGGGACCATTTCCAGTTCAAATCTCTAGACATTATGCTGCAAACTGTGCTCAATTACAGTGTGAGCTCTGATTAGTAATTTTCAATGGTCATTGCATAAAAAGACTCTTTGTGACTTCTGACCACTTGGAGTCATGCTTGCTTATTTTTCAACTTCTTTATCTTATAAGGTCAGAATATATTTCATTTGTATCTTCCTAGTTGAGTATTTTAATTAGAAGGCTTGCATTATTTCATTATATATACAGTCAAGCCAAGCCTATCAAAATACATTCCTGGATTTGCCATCACATTTCAGCTGTGTGTACAAGATTTGGCTGCTTGTCCTGAATTAACTACTTATGCTTTGCAATGTAGACACAAAAGCAGAAACTAAATATGACGCTAAATTCACAGTGCCAAAAACTGTAGTTTTAGATTGTCTATGAGCGTTAGTTATAATCTAATGCAACACAGTAAACTTTCAGTTGAAGAAAACAATGCCAGAAGACATTAATTAACTTTAAATTTATTTTTTTCTTTTGTTTCTTTTTTATTCCTTCTTTTTTTTGTTTTTTTCTTTCTTTTTTATTTTCTATATTCTTTGTTTACATTCCAAAGGCTTTCCCCTTTCCCAGTTACCCCCCGCCATATGTCCCATAGTTCCTCTCCCCCCCATGCTATTCCCCACTCTTCCCCCCCCCCACGATTTCTCTGTTCTGAGTCTACAATACTGGATCCAATCTTTACAAGCCCAGGGTCCTCTCCTTTTTTTCTTCTTGAGAGTCATTTGACTTGCTAATTGTGCCTTGAGTATTTAGGGCTTCTGGGCTCATTAATATCCACTTATCAGTGATTGGATTTCGTGTGTATTCTTTTGTGATTGGGTTAGCTCACTTAGGATGATAGTTTCCAGATCTAACCATTTACCTACAAATTGCATGAATTCATTATTTTTAATTGCTGAGTAGTACTCCATTGTATAAATATACCACATTTTCTGTATCCATTCCTCTTTTGAGGGATATCTGGGCTCCTTCCAATTTCTGGCTATTATAAACAAGGCTGCTATAAACATAGTGGAGCATGTGTCTTTGTTGTATGCAGAGGAATCCTCTGGGTATATGCCCAGAGTGGTATGCCACGGTCCTCTGGGAGTGGCATGCCCAATTTTCTGAGGAACCGCCACACTGATTTCCAGAGCGGTTTTACCATTTTGCAATCCCACCAACAGTGGAGGAGTGTTCCTCTTTCTCCACATCCTCGCCAGCACTTGTTGTCTCTCGAGTTTTTAATCTTAGCCATTCTGACTGGAGTGAGGTGGAATCTCAGGGTTGTTTTGATTTGCATTTCCCTGATGACTAATGATGTTGAACATCTCTTAAGGTGTTTCTAGGCCATCTGAATTTCTTCTGGTGAAAATTCTTTATTTAGCTCTGTACCCCATTTTTTGATAGGGTTATTTGGTTCTTTGGGGTCTAACTTCTTGAGTTCTTTGTATATATTGGATATTAGCCCTCTGTCGAATGTGGGGTTAGTGAACATCATTTCCCACGTTGTTGGTTGCCGTTTTGTCCTTCTGACAGTGTCCTTTGCCTTACAGAAACTTTGTAATTTTATGAGGTCCCATTTGTCAATTCTTGATCTTAGAGCATAAGCTATTGGTGTTCTGTTCAGTAACTTTACCCCTGTGCACATGTCCTCCAGGGTCTTCCCAAGTTTCTTTTCTAATAGTTTCAGTGTGTCTGGTTTTATGTGGAGGTCATTGATCCACTTGGAGTTGATCTTAGTGCAAGGAGATAAGAGTGGGTCAATTCGCATTCTTCTGCATGTTGACCTCCAGTTGAACCAGCATCATTTGTTGAAAAGGCTATCTTTTTTCCACCGGATGGTTGTGGCTCCTTTATCAAAGATCAAGTGACCATAAGTCTGTGGGTTCATTTCTGGGTCTTCAATCCTATTCCATTGATCTACCTGCCTGTTACTGTACCAATACCATGCAGTTTTTAACACAATTGCTCTGTAGTACTGCTTGAGGTCAGGGATATTGATTCCCCCAGAAGTCCTTTTATTGTTGAGAATAGTTTTAGCTATCCTGGGTTTTTTGTTGCTCCAGATGAATTTGAGAATTGCTCTTTCTAGATCTATGAAGAATTGATTTGGGATTTTGATGGGGATTGCATTGAATCTGTAGATTTCTTTTGGCAAGATGGCCATTTTTACTATATTGATCCTGCCAATCCAGGAGCAAGAAATATTTTTCCATCTTCTGTGGTCTTCTTCAATTTCTTTCTTCAGGGACTTGAAGTTCCTGTCATACAGATCTTTCACTTGTTTGGTTAGAGTTACGCCAAGGTACTTTATGTTGTTTTTGGCTATTGTGAAGGGTGTTATTTCCCTAACTTCTTTCTCAGCCTGCTTGTCCTTTGAGTACAAGAAGGCTACTGATTTGCTTGAGTTAATTTTATAACCAGCCACTTTGCTGAAGTTGTTTATCAGCTGTAGAAGTTCTCTGGTGGAGTTTTTTGGATCGCTTAAGTAGACAATCATATCATCTGCAAATAATGATACTTTGACTTCTTCCTTTCCAATTTGTATCCCTTTGACTTCCTTATGTTGTCTAATTGCTCTTGCTAGAACTTCAAGTACTATATTGAAAAGATATGGAGAGAGAGGACAGCCTTGTCTAGTCCCTGATTTTAGTGGGATTGCTTCAAGTTTCTCTCCATTTATTTTGATGTTGGCTACTGGTTTGCTGTAGATTGCTTTTACTATGTTTAGGTATGGGCCTTGAATTCCTGCTCTTTCCAAGACTTTTAGCATGAAAGGATGCTTAATTTTGTCAAATGCTTTTTCAGCATCTAATGAGATGACCATGTGGTTTTTTTTTCTTTTAGTTTGTTTATGTAGTGGATTACATTGATGGATTTCCGTATATTGAACCATCCCTGCATTCCTGGAATGAAGCCTACTTGATCATGGTGAATGATCGTTTTGATATGCTCTTGGATTCGGTTGGCAAGAATTTTATTTAGTATTTTTGCATCAATATTCATAAGAGATATTGGCCTGTAGTTCTCTTTCTTTGTTGGATCTTTTTGTGGTTTAGGTATCAGCGTAATTGTGGTTTCGAAGAATGAGTTGGGCAGTGTCCCTTCTGTCTCTATTTTGTGGAATAGTTTGAAGAGTATTGGTGTTAAGTCTTCTTTGAAGGTCTGGTAGAATTCTGCACTAAAACCATCTGGTCCCGTACTTTTTTTGGTTGGGAGGCGTTCTATAAACCCTTCTATTTCTTTAAGGGTTATGGGACTGTTTAGCTGGTCTACTTGATGCTGATTTAATTTTGGTATTTGGTATCTGTCTAGAAAATTGTCCATTTCCTCCAGATTCTCCAGTTGTTTTGAGTATAGGCCTTTGTAGTAGGATCTGATGATCTTTTGAATTTCCTCTGTTTCTGTTGTTATATCCTCCTTTTCATTTTTAATTTTGTTAATTTGGATACTATCTCTGTGTCCTTTGGTTAGTCTAGCTAAGGGTTTATCTATCTTGTTGATTTTCTCGAAGAACCAGCTCTTGGTTTTGTTGATTCTTTGTATGGTTCTCTTTGTTTCTGCTTGATTGATTTCAGCCCTTAGTTTGATGATTTCCTCTCTTCTACTCCTCCTGGGTGAGTTAGCTTCTTTTTGTTCCAGGGCCTTCAGGTGTGCTGTTAAGTTGCTAGTGTATGCTCTCTCCAGTTTCTTTTTGGAGGCACTCAGGGCTATGAGTTTTCCTCTTAGCACTGCTTTCATTGTATCCCAGAGATTTGGGTAGGTCGTACCTTCATTTTCATTGAAGTCTAAAAAGTCTTTGATTTCTTTCTTCATTTCTTCCTTGACCAGGGTGTCATTGAGTAGAGTATTGTTCAGTTTCCATGTGTATGTGGGCTTTCTGTTGTTCTTCTTGCTATTGAAGACCACTTTTACTCCATAGTGATCCGATAGGAGACATGGGATTAGTTCGGTCTTCTTGTATTTGTTGAGGTCTGTCTTGTGACCAATTATATGATCAATTTTTGAGAATGTACCATGCGGTGCTGAGAAAAAGGTATACTCTTTTGTTTTAGGATGGAATGTTCTATATATATATCTGTTTAATCCAATTGGTCCAAAGCTTCAATTAGTTTCCCTGTGTCCCTGTTTAGTTTCTGCTTTCCTGATCGGTCCATTGAGGAGAGTGGAGTGTTGAAGTCACCTACAATCATTGTGTTAGGTGCGATGTGTGCTTTAAGCTTTAGTAAAGTTTCTTTTACGAATGAGGGTGCCCTTACATTTGGTGCATAGATGTTCAGTATTGAGAATTCTTCTTGGTGGATTTTCCCTTTGACAAGCAGGAAGTGACCTTCTGTGTCTCTTTTGATGACTTTAGGTTGAAAGTCAATTTTATCTGATATTAGAATGGCTACTCAAGCTTGTTTCCTGGGACCATTTGCTTGTAAAACTGTCTTCCAGCCTTTTACTCTAAGGTGGTGTTTGTCTTTGACACTGAGATGTGTTTCCTGTATGCAGCAAAATGTAGGGTCCTGTTTCCGTATCCAGTCTGTTAGTCTGTGTCTTTTGATTGGGGAATTGAGTCCATTGATATTAAGAGATATTAAGGAATAGTAATTATTACTTCCTGACCTTTTGGGCATTATTATTATTATTTGTATTTGAGTGGTTCTCTTCTTTTGGGTTGGATGAGATGGGGTTTCTATCTTGTTTCTTCTGGGGTGTTGTTTCCCCCCTTGTGTTGGTATTTTTCCCCTATTATCCTTTGTAGGGCTGGGTTTGTAGATAAGTATCTTGCAAATTTGGTTTTGTCGTGGAATATCTTGGTTTCCCCATCTATGGCAATTGAGAGTTTTGCTGGGTATAGTAGTCTTGGCTGAAGTTTGTGTTCTCTTAGGGTCTGCATGAGGTCTGCCCAGGATCTTCTAGCTTTCATGGTCTCAGGTGAGAAGTCTGGTGTAATTCTGATAGGTCTTCCTTTATATGTTATTTGTCCTTTTTCTCTTACTGCCTTTAATATTCTTTCTTTGTTTAGTACATTTGGGGTTTTGATTATTATGTGACCGGAAGTATTTCTGTTCTGGTCCAGTCTATTTGGGGTTCTATAGGCTTCTTGTATATTTATGGGCATCTCTCTCTTTAGGTTGGGGAAGTTTTCTTCCATAATTTTGTAGAAGATATTTGCTGGCCCTTTAAGTTGTAGATCTTCACTCTCATCTATCCCTATAATCCTTAGGTTTGGTCTTCTCATTGTGTCCTGGATTTCCTGAATGTTTTGGGTTACCAGCTTTTTGCATTTTGCATTTTCTTTAATTGTTGAATCCATGGTTCCTATGGTATCTTCAGCATCTGAGATTCTTATTTCTATCTCTTGTATTCTGTTGTTGATGTATGTATCTACGACCCCTGATTTCTTCCCAAGGTTTTCTATCTCCAACATTGTCTCCCTTTGCGATTGCTTAGTTGTTTCTACTTCTGTTTTTAGATTTTGTATGGTTTTGCTCAGATCTTTCAGTTGCTTGTTTGTGTTTTCCTGTAATTCTTTAAGGGATTTTTGTGTTTCCTCTTTTATGACTTCTACTCGTTGACCCATGTTCTCTTGTATTTCTTTAGGTGATTTTTGTTTCTCCCCCTTATTGGGATTCATTTTTTGCTCTATAGAGAATATCCTGGATTTCTTTAAGTGATTTTTGTGTCTGCCTTGTATGGGCTTCTAGTTTTTAATCTATTTTCTCCTCTATTACTTTAAGAAATTTATCTAAGTGATCCTCAATCTGCATCTTTACCAGTGATTTTAGATCTGAGTTTTGTTTTTCTGGTGTGTTGAGATATCTGGGATTTAATTGTGTTTGCCTTGCAATGGCTTCTAGCTTTTGATCTATTTTCTCATGTATTACTTTAAGAGATTTATCTAAGTGTTCCTCTATCAGCATCCTGACCAGTGATTTTAGATCTGAGTCTTGTTTTCTGGTGTTTCGGGGTATCCAATATTTATTGCTGTTGGGGAACTGGGTTCGGATTCCGCCATACTGCCTTGATTTTTGTTAGTAGAGATCTTACGTTTGCCTTTTGCCATGTGGTTAACTCTGGTGTTAGTTGGTCTTGTAGATACTAGCTGGCGCTTGACCCTCCTGTGGGGTTGTAAGGCTATTTCCCAGCGACTGGGATACTCGAATCACTGTCCTGTGGGGCTCTTGCTCACAGATTGCTGACAGGTGGCCTGAGTTCCCCGAGGTCTTAAACTCAGGATATCCCAGGTACTTGGTTCTGCCTGTTGGGCGGCTGCTCTGCACTGCTCCTGCTCAGGGTTTGCTGTCTGATATCCTGTTTCCCCAGGGGTCTTAAAGTTGGGATATCTCAGTTATCTGGTTCCGCCTGCTGATCCCAAGCTGCTGGGAAGCTGGCTGGGTCCGGTTTCCAGCTTCCCTGCCACTGGCTGGATGGGAGGCTGGTTCCTCCTCTGGCTGGGTCTGGGCACCTGGCACGCTGGCTGACTCCGGCTTCCCCACCACCAGCTGGACGGGAAGCTGCAGGCAATATGGCAGCTGCCTGCAGGGAGCTCGGGGTCCGCCCTGCGAGTGCAGAGTGCACCTGCTACTCTGTGCCCAACTCCCACTCCAGGCCTGAGTCCCCGAAGGTCTTAAGCTAGGGCTGTCTTGGGTACCTGGTTCCACCGCCGGCTGGGTCTGAGCACCTGGCATGCTGGCTGACACTCTGGCTTCACCACCACCAGCTGGACGGGAAGCTGCAGGCAATATGGCAGCTGTCTGCAGGGAGCTCGGGGTCCGCCCCGCAAGTGCAGAGTGCACCCGCTACTCTGTGCCCAACTCCCACTCCAGGCCTGAGTCCCTGAAGGTCTTAAGCTCGGGCTGTCTCGGGTACCTGGTTCCACCACCGGCTGGGTCTGAGCACCTGGCACGCTGGCTGACACTCCGGCTTCCCCACCACCCAACTTTAAATTTATATTGTAAAGTAATGACAAATAAACTTCTGGGACCTGGATGTGGGCTTCTCAACACATTTCCATATTAATTGTGTGCTGCTAAATGGACCACAGCTGTAGACAATGCCACCACATTTGTCACTCAACAATCTAGCCTCACCTCCTATACAATTACTAACTTGTCTTCTTAGGTTTTAGTTAGCTCTTGCATCCAGATCCACATGATATACACTGAGCTCACTGTAGTTTCATAGGCTATTTTTCAGTTATACCTGCAACAAATCCAGTACTCCATACATAAGTGTTAGAATATAAGAGTTTAGAGATATATTGTGCTAAATGTTCCACATTCAACAGGAAGGTTCTATGAAATCTGATAGTATTGTTTTAGCCTTTGAAAAAATAAGTAAGTAAATAAGTAAATCAATTAACAATGCATTTGAGGATGTCCTCAATTAGTACATGAGGTGCTGTCTACTTCCCAAACATTTTTCAATGTGGCTCTTGAAACATTAACCAGAACAATTAGAAACCACATGGAAACTAAAGTTGGAAAAGAATTCGAATTATTGTTATATGCAAGTGATACAATATTATACATTATGTCCCAAAAATTTCAATAAAGGATTGCTCAAGAATCATGAAAAACTGCAACAAATTATCAGGATATAAAAAACAACAAAATTATCAACCACTGTATAACTCAATGAAGAATTGAGTTGGAATTTTTATGGGGATTGCACTGAATTGATAGATTGCTTTCAGCAAGATGGCCATTCTTACTACATTAATCCTGCCAATTCATGAACATGGGAGATCTTTTTTCAATTTCTTTCTGCAGAGACTTGACGTTCTTTTCATACAGATCTTGCTTGGTTAGAGTCACACTAAAGTGACTATTGTGAAGGGTGTTTTTTCCCTAATTTTTCTCAGTCTGTCTATCCTTTGAGTAAAGGAAGGCCACTGATTTGTTTGAGTTAATTTTATTTGCAGCCATTTTCCTAAGTTGTCTCTCAGGTTTAGGAATTCTCTTCTGGAATTTTGGGGTCACTTAAGTATACTATCATATTATTTGCAAATAGTGATATTTTTACTTCTTCCTTTCCAGTTTGTATCCTTTTGACATCATTTTGTTGTCTAATTGCTCTGGATAGGACTTTTGAATACTATATTGAATAGGTAGGCAGAGAGAGGACAGCCTCTTCTAGTCCCTGAATTTAATGGGATTGCTTCAAGTTTCTCTCCATTTAGTTTGATGTTGGCTAATGGGTGCAAATTCATATCAAAAAGCCTCAGGGTAGCAGAAACTATTCTCAGCAATAAAAGAACTTCTGGGGAAATCAACATCCCTGACCTCAAGCTGTACTACAGAGCAATAGTGATAAAAACTACATGGTATTGGTACAGTGACAGACAGGTAGATCAATGGAACAGATTTAAAGACTCAGAAATGAATCCACACACCTATGGTCACTTGATCTTTGACAAAGGAACCATCCAGCAGAAAAAAGATAACATTTTGGACAAATGGTGCTGGTTCAACTGGTGGTCAGCATTTTGAAGACTGAAAACCAACCCATTCTTATCTTTTTGTACAAAGTTTAAGTCCAAGTGGATCAAGGACCTCCACATAAAACCAGGTACGCTGAAACTTAGAGAGGAGAAAGTGGGAAAGACCCTCGAACACTAGAACAGGTGAAAGTTTCCTGAACAGAGCACTAATGGCTTATGCTCTAAGATCAACAATAAACAAATGGGACCTCATAAAATGGCAAAGCATCTGTAAGGCAAAGGAAACTCTCAATAGGCCAAAATGACAACCAATAGATTGGGAAAAGATCTTTACCAACCCTACATCTGATATTAAATATATACAAAGAACTCAAGAAGTTAGACTTCAGAGAACCAAATAACCCTATTAAAAAATGGAAGGAGAGCTAAACAAAGAATTCTCAACTGAGGAATATGGAATGGCCGAGAAGCACCTAAAAACATGTTCAACATCCTTAGTCATGAGGGAAATACAAATCAAAACAACCCTTAGATTCGAGCTCAAACCAGTCACAATAGCTAAGATCAAAAACTTAGGTGACAGAAGATGCTGGTGAGAATGTGAAGAATGAGAAACATTCCTCCATTGCTGGTGGGATTGCAAGTTGGTAAAACCACAATGGAAATCTGTCCGGTGATTTCTCAGAAAATTGGACATTGTATTACCTAAGGACTAAGCTATATGACTTCTGGGCATGGACAAAAAAAAATGCTCCAACATATAATAAGGACACATTTTTTACTATGTTCAGCCTTATTTTTAATAGCCAGAAGCTGGAAAGAACCCAGATATCCTTCAAGAGTAGAATGAATACAGAAAATATGGTACATTTCCACATTGGAGTACTACAAATAACAATTACTTAATGAATTTTTTAGGTAAATGGATTGAACTAGAAAATATTATCCTGAATGAGGTAACCCAGTCACAAAAGAACACGCATGGTAGGCACTCACTGATAAGTGGATACTAGTCCAAAAGCTCAAAATATCCAAGAACCAATTCATAGTCCAAGAAAAACGAAGACCAGAATGTGGATGCTTCAGTCCTTCTTAAAAGGAGAAACAAAATATTCAAGGGATAAAATACAGAGATAAGGTGTTGATCAGACTGAAGGAAGGCTGTCCAACATCTGCCCCACATGGGGTTGCAAGCCCAGACACTATTCTGAATGCCAAGAAGTACTTTCTGACAGGAACCTGAAATAGCTGTCTCCTCTGCCAGAGATTGACAAATACAGAGGCAGGTGCTTGCAGGCAACCATTGGATTGAGCACAGGGTCCCCAATGAAGGAGTTAGAGAATGGACAAAGGAGCTGAAGTGGTTTGCAACTGATAGGAAGAACTACAAAATCAACCCACCAGATACCCCAGAGCTCTCAGGGACTAAAACACCAACCAAAGAGTACACATGGAGGGACCCATGGCCCTAGCCACATATGTAGCAGAGTATGGCATTGTAAGACATCAGTGGGAGGAGAGGCCCTTGGTCCTGGAAAGACAGGATGCCCAATGTAGGGGAATGCCAGGGCAGGGAGGCAGGAATGGGTAGGTTGGTGGGGGAGCACCCTCATAGAAGCAGGCTAATGGAGGATAGGATTGTGGGTTCCAGAGGAAAACTGGGAAATAAGATAGCATTTGAAATGTAAATAAATAAAAAAAATCCAATAAAAATTATTAATACTTTGTAAAGTTGATTTTGAATACACTTTCATTCAGAAGAACCTTAAGTAAAATAAAACAAACAAACAAAAACAAAAACAAAGAAATCTAGGAGTTAACCTAGAAGGGACGTGAAAGAGCTCTGCAATGAAAACATTAAGACTTGGAAAAGAGACACTGAGGAAGACGGGATAGCATGGAGAATTCTTGCATGCTCTGAGATAAATAAAATTGATTTTGTGAGAGTCACCATTCTACTGCAAGCAGTTCACAGAGCCAGTGCCATTCCAATTCAAATCCAAATGTAGAGACACAAAAAATGTCCTAAAATTCATATTACCACACACATTAGTAAACAATAGCAAAATTAAACAACTACTAATAAAACTTATATCTAATCTAATCATGACCAAAAGGAACATTTCTATAGGGATCAGCATTCCAAATCTTGATAGTTGTTACAGACTTATAGTCTTAAAAATACCCATTTTACTGGCATGGAACAAAATGTCAATCAGTAAAAAAGTAGAAGACTCAGATATAAGAACAGACAATTACAGCTGTCTCACATTTAACAAAAATGCCAAAAATACACATGGGAGACAAGATGGCAACATCAATTTGTACATCAAATTAGTTCTTTTAACTCATTAGAACACACAAGATATCAAGATAAACATCGAGTAATCAGATATATTTTGTAACTTACTATTTTGTTTTCCATTATGGGCCTCTGATGTCTCTTAGAAAATTCAAAGAATGATTTATTCTTAACTTCCTTCCCCCATCCCATGTTCTGAATTTTTTTATCTTAGTTCATATCCATATTTTAGCTAAAGTTACTCTACTTATGTAGAACCCATTTCTATACCTAATATATTTTTGTCCAGAAATAAAAAATATTACAATTTTCACATGCATATGCATATATGATTATGTTTGTTGACAAAAATATGTTCAGTCCAAATATGTGAATAATGATTATAATAGCCAAAGGCAAAAATACTCAGATTAGTGTAAGCCTCATCTTGTAGAATTCCAGTTCATGTAATAAATGTTTATGTGTGTATACATACATATAGATGCATATATATCATACATATACATATATTTCATATATATATATACACATATGAATATGCATATGACCATTACATATAAAACATACATATTACATGTATTCATTCATATACATGCACACACATGTTCATATATATATGTATGTATACATGTAATAAACATACACCCTTGTATTTATAATATACACACACACATATATACATATTTATTTATTTATAATGATTGTGACATACTGTCTATTCATATCTCTGGCTCCCTTGGAACTTGACAAATAGATATTGCTGGCTTCCAAATCACAAAGATCCATCTTCCTTTGTCTACTGAGTGCTAGAATTATAGCATTCCACCCATATGTTGGCCAGTTATGTGATATTTTTGACAATCAATTGTCTAGCCAATGTTGGAATTTCAAATGAGTTCTTAGAAACAACTTAATACAGCAGTTAGCTGCAATATTTTTGGGAGGATAACTTTCAAAAATGCTAAAAATACTCCCTGCCACTGTAATCACTACATCCATGCATAATTAAAGCTTACATACATGCACCTCTCTAGAAGTTAGTTTTTTAATAAAACTTAACCTTGGATGGAATTAAAATAGGCATATGTTTAATATTTGAAGACTCAAAAAGATTAAAGCTACAGAATCTGATTTAGTATCAAAACATTTTGTTGACTGACATTTGCAGTAAGCAAAGGAAAACAGCTGAATATCGAGATTTATGTGTGAGAAAGGGATGAAGGAGAAGGAAAAAGGGGGTCAAACACAAACTGAGTAGTGTCAGGGAAGTGAATCTTCTTTGAGGCAGATTAATCTTATAGAAGAGCCACATCTTCCATGGGAAAAGATACATTTTTTTTCTGCCATGGTATAGGTTTGCCTTAAATTATATAAGAGGATATAGACTAAGACCGAGCTAATTGTTATCACAAAATGAAATTAATTTTATAGTAGTAAGTTTCATTTTTTATAAATTCTCTTTTTGTAGTATTTATTTTGTTTGTATGATTGAGATTCAAGTGTCATGGAGTATATTATCTCCACAAGATATCCTTCAAAATACTTCAGTTGTTTCCCTTGAATAAAGCAAGACTCAAGGCTGAACTATCAAATTTTTATAGATATATAAAAAATCCTTAAGTTTCTATTTCGTGGAAAAGTTTGAAGAGTATCGGTATTAACTCTTCTTTGAAGATCTCCTTTCTTTAGGTTGATGGTAATTATACGATGAATTCCTAAGTTACTTTTACATTCAGCTAACATATTTTGTTAATATCCTTATATTATTTAATAAAATATTTAATGTGATCTAGTAGAATAAATAACAGAACTCCATTTATATGAACCTTAAAATAGATTTAATAAACCATATGACTAAATTATGTACAATTTTACAAAATTATGCAAAATAACCCATTTCTAAAACCCAGAAATATATGGAAATAACAAAAAATACTGTTACAGATGAGAAACTATTGTTTTTGTAATGAGCAGGCAAGTATATTTTAAGTATTTATCAAGTGAAGTATTTATTTGAAATTTAAAGGTCTCTAAAGTCATTATTTTCCATTACAAGTATATCTCAACACTTTATTACAGCCGACTCTTTCTCCCATCACCAATGAGAGACATTGTTTTGAGGTTAATGCTAACAAATTTTATTAGGTTCATATAATAAGCCACAGATTGTTTGTACACTGGATATGCAAGGTAGTAAAACACCAATTACATGAGTTTAAAAAAAAACACTTAATAATTATAAAATTGCCCTGGAGACAATAATAAAGTGATAATTAAAGTGCTGTGTGAGCAAGAGCAACAGCAAACCAGGAGTATGCATGGGAGGATCTGGAGAATCTAATCAGAGAACAGAAGAATGCTTCGGAAATTAAGTTGGAATTGATTAGGCACAGAAAAGCACAAATTCTTAATCAAGCAAAGAAGTACAAAGCCTGTGGCTATAAGCAGGACTCCAGTGTTCTTTAGTTGTAGGCTAGGATTATTTTCTTTTAAGGATCTCTTACATTATAAAGACTAATAGATTGTAGACTAATTGTATTTACAGCTATAGAAATTATTTATTGTCTAATCTGAAAAACTGAAATAAACATAAAATAAATGTAGAAAATTTGTTTGGACATTATATATGTTATAAAAAAGGTTCTCTGATGTTTGAAAACCAAATCCCCTGTAGTGAAACAAGTAAGAACTATAACTTGATGTATAATGATAGACAGCACTGTAGAAAAGAGAAGCCATGGAATTCACTGTCCTGTGGGTATGTAAGATGGAAATAAATGCACAATGAAAAGCAGAAGTAAGGCTTCTTTTGGTGGAATATTGTGTATGTAAGAAAATCCTGAAAGCATCAAGACTATCTTTGATTATTCAATACAGCAAGGATCACTACATGAAAGAAAAAATCAAATCAATTTTTGTGAAATGGGTATCAGAATATCTGGAAATATTTATAGTTACATCGACCTCTGGCATTTTTACAAACCTGAGATGAGGCATGAAGATTTTGTCCATTGAATATGAAAATTCTCACAATTACTGAATAGATGGATCATCTACATTATGCTGTTAAAATAGAGGGGAAATTTATTTGGAGAAAAATGCTTGAAGTTTTAAAATGTCATTCGAAAGGATTAATTAGATCCCATCATGAAATAGAATGCACAAATCCATATATATGGAAAGAGAGACAGTGTGTGTGTGTGTGTGTGTGTGTGTGTGTGTGTGAGAAGAGAGAGAGAGAGAGAGAGAGAGAGAGAGAGAGAGATACAGAGACAGTGTTCTTAAAGTATGGTACCCAGAAAAGCCAGAACCAAATTTACTGTAAGAGAATGAGAGACACACAAATAAATCATGAATAAGAAAATTAGAAGTATTTACCTTAAGTTTTATTGTTTCAACATTGATAAAGATTGGACATATTTGCATTAACACATAGATTCTAATTATTTTTCAGATTCTTAAAGTCAGAAAAAAATTGAGATATGGAAGTCATATGATATATAAATCAAATTATGTACCTAAGTACTACTATTAAAAAACTATAATGCCTGAGACATTTATAAATAAAATACCAAGTAATGTGGAGATATAGAGTCCAGCCAAAACTAAAACATTCACACAAAAATGAATGAATGAATGAATGAATGAACAAATGAACCTTTTGGGAACTATGGAGTAATTTCAAGAAACTTCCTTGAAAGACTTGTGTAAGTAATTAGTGATCAATTTAATAATATTCCCATGTAGTAGGATTATTAGTTGGTTCTTCTCTAGGGCCTACAATCTTTCTAGTCACTATTTTTGGTCACAATAAGGAACCTCATACAAGCTCTTAATATCAGTCATTTCATTTTACATAAGATGTTGATTAACAAGGAGATATATAACTGGTCAAAGTACACAGAATAAAAGACTACAGAATTCTTAGTTTTAGTATATAGGACTCAAGCCAGAAAAAAGGTAAAGTTAGAACGTAGATGTAGTTATGAAGTCCCAACCACATCTATGTAGCCATTGTCAATTGGTTATTGTTAGGTAAGGGATAAACATTTTTCTTTAAGTGTATATATATACCTCCTAGGTCAACCATGTCTCAGTGAGTGGTCAAAAGCCCAGAAGTACATACGCAGTACTAATTGGACTTGAAAAGTATATTTCCCCTTTCTCTCCCCTTCCATCTCCTACTTGCCTTACTGTGTCTCTAATTCCTTACATCCTTTTCGTTATTATTTTTACAATACACACACACACACACACACAAAATACTTATAAATACAACTTGCTTGAGTCCATTAAGTTTTGTTTTCATGTACATAATTTTAAATCTGTTAACTTGGCATTGGGTAGTCATTTTGGGGGCTCCTGCCTAGAGCAAGACTCCTCCTCCTGCTCTTAGCATCCCTTAGTTGCCTATTATTCTCTGTTTAGAGTTGGGGCTCCATGAAGTTCCCTTATATTAACATGCTTATTAATAGTGCCATGGCTCATGTCCTGATTAGTTAATCATAGTGTTGAGGTATTATGGGTGACACCTGGCTTGTTCTAGCAGATAAAATGCTAGAGTTTTCCAGGTCATCAGTCTTATAATTTTTCTGCCCAACTTTTCATCAATGTCTCCAGAGCCTAAGCTAGAGGAGCTGTGTTGTAGATCAGTTCATAAGACCTGGGTACCCATGAGGATTTAGTTGTTCTCTGTATTTTATATTTTGTGGATTTTTAATGGTTATTATCACACAAAGAGATAATCTATTGCAACTTTAGAGCTACACTTATCTGTGGGTATAATGAATAATTGTTTAGAACCTCATTAGTAGTTATTCTGGTTCTGTAAAGTGGTAGTAATGGATCATTTTATGAAATCTGTGACCTCACTAATCATAGGTAGCTAACCAAATTTCACATATCAGTCAAAATTTTCTTCCTTTTGATTATTGGAAGTCCAAATTACTGGAGTCCAAATAAGCAGCTGCTAGTTACCACCAAGCTATGAGAGCTTCTACTCCACTGTGAGAGATATATTTACAAAGTGATCATTGTTGTGGTTCATAGTATTCACAGCTAGGTGGATATTATTTTTTGTTCTTTTGTTTCATTTGGATCTGTTGGATTATTTTCTTTTGTTGGTTTGTTTTTATAGCAAATAAATAAAGAAATTGGGTTAGTTAGGGTATAAGTGTTGATCTGGTAAGGGATAAATATAACTAAAAACATTGAAAATTTCAAGGGACTAATAAAAATTAAGATAAAAGGAAGTCTATTTTAAATGAATGCAGCAAAATAAATAATAGATGAAGAAATCTGCTAACATATTCTTAATTTAAGAAAAACAGAAATCAAATTCAAGGAGTTTCACTAATTCAAACTACAAGAATGAAAAGAAAAAGTGTAAAAACCTACTGAAAGCTCATTGATTCAAGCCAAATATTTTATTGTGAACAGAATAGAGCACACCTTTCATACCACTGTGAAAAACAAATGAAAATATATCTTCTCAAGATGTAATTGGAAAGATAAAACAATAGATTTAACATACTAAACAGTAGAATTATTAGTGGATGGCTCTTTATATCAGTGTTTAAGAGGTTGAAGGAGAATTTTTGCAAATTGCAGGTCAGCTTGAGATATAAAAATGCATGATACTAGTCATAGAAAATGGTATTTTTCTATTTCAAAAAAAACTAAATATAAAATCAGTCTTTAAAAAGTCAGTCTTTTTTTTGGATCTATTCTATATTTACAATTCATTTCCCTTTTTCTGGTTCCCCACCCCCAAAGGTCCCACATGCCCTTTCCCCCCTCCCCCGCTCCCTCATCCACCCCCTCCCACCTCACTGTTCTAGTACTCCTCAACAATGATGTTTTGCTCCATTCTAGCACCAGTGTCCACTCCTTTCTTCTTGTGAGACATCATTTGATATGTGATTTATGTCTTTGGTGTTCCAAGCTTCTAGGCTAATATCCACTTATCAGTGACTGTATACCATGGGTATTCTTTTGAGACTGGATCACCTCACTTAGTATGACGTTCTCCAGCCCCATCCATTTCTCTAAGAATTTCATGAATTCATTGTTTCTAATGGCTGAATAGTACTCCATTGTGTATATATACCACATTTTTGTATCCATTCTTCTGTTGAGGGACATCTGGGTCCCATAAAATTACATAGGTTTTTATGAGGTCCCAATAGCTTCTGGCTATTATATATAAGGCTGCTATGAACATAGTGGAGCATGTATCCTTATTGCATGCTGGGGAATCTTCTGGGTATATTCCTAGGAGTGGTATGGCTGGGTCTTCCAGAAGTATCACGTCCAGTTTTCTGAGGAACCGCCATACTGATTTCCAGAGTGGTTGTACCAGCTTGCATTCCCACCAGCAGTGGAGGAGTGTTCCTCTTTCTCCACATCCTCGCCAACACCTAATGTCTTCTGAGTTTTTAATCTTAGCCATTCTGACTGGTGTGAGGTGAAATCTCAGGGTTGTTTTAATTTGCATTTCCCTAATGACTAATGATTTTGAACATTTTTTAAGGTGTTTCTCAGCCATCCGAATTTCTTCAGGTGAAAAGTCTCTGTTTAGCTCTGTACCCCGTTTTTGGATAGGGTTATTTGGTTTTCTGGTGTCTAACATCTTGAGTTCTTTGTATACATTGGAATTTAGCCCTCTGTCGGATGTGGGGTTGGTGAAGATCTTTTCCCAATTTGTTGGTTGCTGATTTATCCTTTTGACAGTGTCTTTTGCCTTACAGAAACTTTGTAATTTTATGAGGTCCCATTTGTCTATTCTTGCTCTTAGAGCATAAGCAATTGGTGTTCTGTTCAGGAATTTTTCCCCTGAGCCAATGTCCTCAAGGGTCTTCCCCAGTTTTTTTTCTAATAGTTTCAGTGTGTCTGGTTTTATGTGGAGGTCCTTGATCCACTTGGAGTTGAGCTTAGTGCAAGGAGATAAGAGTGGATCAATTCTCATTCTTCTGCATGTTGACCTCCAGTTGAGCCAGCACCATCTTTTGAAAAGGCTATCTTTTTTTCCACTGGATGTTTTCAGCTCCTTTGTCGAAGATAAATTGGCCATAGATGTGTGGGTTCAATTCTGGGTCTTCGATCTTATTCCATTGATCTGCCTCCCTGTCACTCAACCAATACCATGCAGTTTTTAATACTACTGCTCTGTAATATTGCTTGAGGTCCGGGATATTGATTCCCCCAGAAGTTCTTTTGCTGTTGATGATAGTTTTAGCTATCCTGGGTTTTTTGTTATTCCAGATGAATTTGAGAATTGCTCTTTCTAACTCTATGAAGAACTGAGTTGGGATTTTGATGGGGATTGTGTTGAATCTGTATATTGCTTTGGGCAAGATTGCCATTTTGACTATATTAGTCCTGCCAACCCACGAGCATGGAAGATTTTCCCATTTTCTGATGTCTTCTTCAATTTCCCTCTTCAGAGACCTGAAGTTTTTGTCATATAAATCTTTCACATGTTTGGTTAGCGTCACTCCAAGATACTTTATATCATTAGTAGCTATTGCGAAGGGTATCATTTCCCTAATTTCTTTCTTGGCCTGCTTATCCTTCGTGTATAGGAAGGCCACTGATTTGCTTGAGTTGATTTTATAGCCAGCCACTTTGCTGAAGTTGTTTATCAGTTGCGGGAGTTCTCTGGTGGAGGTTTTTGGGTCACTTAAGTATACTATCATATCATCTGCTAATAGTGATAGTTTGACTTCTTCCTTTCTTATTTGTATCCCTTTGACTTCCCTCTGTTGTCGAATTGCTCTAGCTAGTACCTCAAGTACTATATTGAAGAGATATGGTGAGAGGGGGCAGCCTTGTCTAGTCCCTGATTTTAGTGGGATTGCTTCAAGTTTTTCTCCATTTACCTTGATGTTGGCTACTGGTCTGCTGTATATTGCTTTTACTATGTTTAGATATGGACCTTGAATTCCTGCTCTTTCTAAGACCTTTAGCATGAAAGGATGTTGAATTTTGTCAAATGCTTTCTCAGCATCCAATGAGATGACATGTGGTTTTTTTTTCTTTGAGTTTGTTTATGTAGTGGATTACATTGGTGGATATCCGTATATTGAACCATCCCTGCATCCCTGGGATGAAGCCAACTTGATCATGGTGAATGATCGTTTTCATGTGTTCTTGGATTTGGGTGGCAAGTATTTAGTATTTTTGCATCGATATTCATAAGAGAAATTGGCCTGTAGTTCTCTTTCTTAGTTGGATCTTTGTGTGGTTTTGGTATCAGGGTAATTGTGGCTTCATAGAATGAGTTGGGTAGTGTTCCTTCTGTTCCTATTTTGTGGAATAGTTGGAAGAGTATCAGTATCAGGACTTCTTTGAAGGTCTGATAGAATTCTGCTCTAAAACTGTCTGGTCCTGTGCTTTTTTTGGTTGGAAGACTGTCTATGACCCCTTCTATTTCTTTGGGGGATATGGGTCTGTTTAGACGATCTATTTGATCCTGGTTTAATTTTGGTATTTGTTAACTGTCTAGGAAATTGTCCATTTCCTCCAGATTCTCCAGTTGTGTTGAGTATAGGTTTTTGTAGTAGGATCTGATGATTTTTTGAATTTCCTCAGTTTCTGTTGTTATATCTCCCTTTTCATTTCTAATTTTGTTAATTTGAATACTGTCTCTGTGCCCTTTGGTAAGTCTGGCTAGGGGTTTATCTATCTTGTTGATTTTCTCAAAGAATCAGCTCCTAGTTTTGTTGATTCTTTGTATGGTTCTCTTTGTTTCAACTTGATTGATTTCAGCCCTGAGTTTGATGATTTCCTGTCTTCTACTCCTCCTGGGTGAAATTGATTCTTTTTGTTCTAGAGCTTTCGAGTGCGCCATTAAGTTGCTAGTATATGCTCTCTCCTGTTTCTTTTTGGGGACACTCAGGGCTATGAGTTTTCCTCTAAGCACTGCTTTCATTGTGTCCCATAGATTTGGGTATGTTGTGCCTTCATTTTCATTAAATTCTAAGAAATCTTTGATTTCTTTCTTTATTTCTTCCTGGACTAAGGTATCATTGAGTAGAATATTGTTCAGCCTCCATGTGTATGAGGATTTTCTGTTGTTTTTGTTGCTACTGAAGAACACTCTTACTCCATCGTGATCTAATAAGAGGCATGGGATTAGTTCGATCTTTTTATATTTGTTGACATCTGTCTTGTGTCCAATTATATGGTCGATTTTGGAGAAGGTTCCATGAGGGGCTGAGAAAAAAGGTATAGTCTTTTGCTTTAGGGTGAAATGTTCTATATATATCTGTTAAATCCAATTGGTCCAAAGTTTCGATGAGTTTCTCCGTGTCCCTGTTTAGTTTCTGTTTTCCTGGTCGGTCCACTATGGATAGTGGAGTACTGAGGTCCCCCACAATCATTGTGTTAGGTGCAATGTGTACTTTGAGCTTTAGTAAGGTTTCTTTTACGAATGAGGGTGCCCTTACATTTGGAGCGTAGATGTTTAGAATTGTGAGTTCTTCTTGGTGGATTCTTCCTTTGACTCGCAAGAAGTGACCTTCTGTGTCTCTTTTGATGACTTTGGGGTGAAAGTCAATTTTATCTGATATCAAAATGGCTATTCCAGCTTGCTTCCTGTGACCATTTGCTTGCAAAATTGTCTTCCATCCTTTTACTCTAAGGTAGTGTTTGTCTTTGACTCTGAGGTGTGTTTCCTGTAAGCAGCAAAATGTAGGGTCCTGTTTCCGTATCCAGTCTGTTAGTCTATGTCTTTTTATTGGGGAATTGAGTCCATTGATGTTAAGAGATATTAAGGAATAGAGATTATTACTTCCTGACATTTTTGATGTTATTTTTGTTTTTGAGTAGTTATCTTCCTTTGAGTTTGATGGAAGAAGGTTACTGTCTTGCTTTTTCTTGGGTGCAGTTCCCTTCCTTGTATTGGAGTTTTCCTCCTATTATCCTTTGTAGAGCTGGGTTAGTGGAAAGATATTGTGTAAATTTGGTCTTGTCATGGAATATTTTGATTTCTCCATCTCTGTTGATTGAGAGTTTTGCTGGGTATAGAGTAGTCTTGGCTGACATTTGTGTTCTCTTAGGGTCTGCATGAGTTCTGCCCCGGATCTTCTAGCTTTCATGGTTTCTGGGGAGAAGTCTGGTGTGATTCTGATAGGTCTTCCTTTATATGTTACTTGGCCTTTTTCTCTTACTGCCTTTAATATTCTTTCTTTGTTTAGTATATTTGGGGTTTCGATTATTATGTGACTGGAGGTGTTTCTGTTCTGGTCCAGTCTGTTTGGAGTTCTGTAGGTTTCTTGTATATTCATGGGCATCTCTCTCTTTAAGTTAGGGAAGTTTTCTTCCATAATTTTGTTAAAAATATTTGCTGGCCCTTTAAGTTGTAGATCTTCACTCTCATCTATCCCTATAATCCTTAGGTTTGGTCTTCTCATTGTGTCCTGGATTTCCTGGATGTTTTGGGTTACAAGCCTTTTGGATTTTGCGTTTTCTTTGACTGTGGAGTCAATGGTTACTATGTTATCTTTAGCATCTGAGATTCTTATTTCTATCTCTTGTATTCTGTTGTTGATGTATGCATCTACGACCCCTGATTTCTTCCCAAGGTTTTCTATCTTCAAAGTTGCCTCCTTTTGTGATTTCTAAGTTGTTTCTACCTCTGTGTTCAGATCTTGGATGGTTTTGCTCAGTTCCTTCATTTGTATGTTTGTGTTTTCATGTAATTCTTTAATATATTTTTGTGCTCCCTCTGTCATGACTTCTGCCTGTTGTTTCAAGTTCTCCTGCATTTCTTTAACTGATTTTCTCATTTCCTCTTTATTGGTTTCTGTCTGATGGCGATATTCTCCTGGAGTTCTTTAAGTGTTTTTTGTGTTTGGATTGTAAGAGCTTCTACCCTATTGATGTTCCCCTGCATTTCTTTAAGAGATTTGTTTATGTCTTTTTTGTGTTCCTCTAGGAGCATCATGACCTGTGCTTTTATATCTAACTCTTGTTTTTCTGGTGTGCTGGGGTATCCAGGGCTTGCTGTGGTTGGCAAATTGGGTTCAGATGGTGCCATATTGCCTTGATTTCTGTTAATAACGTTCCTACGTTTGCCTTTTGCCATCTCTTTATCTCTGGAGTTAGTTGGTCTTATTGTAGATGGCAGCCCAGCTGAAAGCACAGTGTGCCTGTCCCCAGGAGACAGTGACCTTGGCTGAGCTGTTGATACCCGGCTCCACTGATCTCTTCTGGGAGAGTTGTCTGTGCTGGACTATGCTAGCTCTCAGTCCAAGCCCCTGACTCCAGCTGCTAGACTTCTGTGCTGTGTCTTTGAGGCAAGATGGCCCCTTGCTGCCAGCCCGCCTGGAGAGCTGGCCGCGGTGATCTGTACCCGCAGTTGAGCTGTCTATGCCCAGATCTCCTGCAGAGCTAAGCTAAGCTATATCTCTGTCCACGCACCTGACTCCAGCTACTTGCTGTGCCCACCATTCGCATGCGGTATCCCAAGGCAAGTTGGCGCACAGCTGAAAGCACAGCGTGACCTTGGCTTAGCTGTTGGTACCCGGCTCTGCCGATCTCTTCTGGCGGCTTGTCTGTGCTGGACTATGCTAGCTCTCAGTCCAAGCCCCTGACTCCAGCTGCTAGAATTCCGCACTGTGTCCCGAGGCAGGATGGCCCCTCGCTGCCTGCCCACTCGGAGAGCAGGCCGTGGTGGTCTGCACCCGCAGCTGAGCTGTCTGGCAAAAAGTCAGTCTTTAAAAGATCATGTCAATCTGTTTCATTTTTATCATGAAGAAATGTGAGTGACTTTTGCACATATTCAAAGCCAAAGGATTTATCAAACTTTGGGACATTAAGCTAGAAGAAAAACCTATAATGAATACAAGTCTGTATCTGTGTGTTGCATTAAAGGCTTTATGACTATGTGGTTAAAATGTTTATTGCTCTTACATAGAGCTAATATTAAGTTCTTCCATATCTAAACAGCAGTGCTCAAAAACATGCAACCTAAATCCCAAAGAGTCTGATATTCACTTCCTGTCTTATTGAACTGTTATATACACATTATTAATATCAACTAATTTCTTATTCAGGCTCCTGCACATGTGTGTGTAGGCATGCACACATACACAAGCACACACACAAAATAATAATAAATACTTGGAAATAAAAATAATGGACATCATAAAGAAAATCACAATTTCTCTATTCTCATTTACAAAATCTATATGAAAATTAATACTCTTAAAATCAACAAAAATAAAATGTAGTGTGTTCCTTTTAAAATATATTGTGATATAATGTAAAAGAAAAATCTAGAAATATAAAAGGAAAACAACCAAAGCATATTTATGTAGAGTAATTTAAACTATAGAAAGGTTACATAAAATATCATTTTAAATATATCACCAACTCTGATACGAAGCATACTACATATACAAAGGCAACTATTAAAATAGCACAACATGTATAACTATGTCAAGTGAATAAAATTATATGTAAAATAATCCCAAAGAAGGTAGAAAATAGGAAAGGTGAAAAGTATATAGAATAAAATAACTTTAAAGGACTTCATTGTACTTCATTCCAGATAAAAATTGTTTTAATATAAAAAACAGTAATAGGTACATTTCCCTAAGTAAAAATTCATGTGCCCATTGACAAAATAATGTAGATAAATATTAACTACATTAAAGCATAATATAGCCAAACAATTAATAACTAATTATCAGTTAAAGAATAAACATTAGATATTGGGTTGGCAAAATACTTTAGATGACAGTAACTACCTGCACATTCCTTTATTAAAGATACTTCTGAATAGCACTGAAATGGGCTTGTATCTATGGCTATAAAGATTTAAAAATAAAACATAAATGCATAGAGTACCAGAGGACACTGTCAAGTTTTACAAAGTGTAAAATCAGTTTCTCCCCTGGTGAGAAGTTGTTGCTCTACTAGAATATGTTATTCTGGCAGAAAGGAATCAATAAGTCTTGAAACACATCCCTTTATAAGATACCTAAAAAGCATTCTATATATAAATTCTTGTTTGTGAAAGATGGACACAGAACACCTGTGATGGTGCTACCTGCCATTTCTCTAAGAGGTTTGTCTGAACACTAAAACACTTCTCCCAGTGTATTCCTCTACTGTGTGTGTGTATGATAGTGCCCATCTGGGACTTAAATCTCCAGCTCTGTGGAGAACTGGGCAAAATAAAAGCTAGGATAAATCAATGATGGGGCTTTAATATAAAATATCTATATCAATATGCAGTAAATTCTAAAGTATCATAAAGTACCTTTTATGATAGTTGGAGTACAACATTGATGACTATTTTGCATCATCTATTTGCATATAGTCTTCTGGTACTACAAAATCTAGATGGTAGAAAGTATACAATGATCCTATCCTGTACAAATGATAGAATCCTGCTTTTAGAATCCCTTGAAAAAAAGAGGTCTAGATAAAGATAAAGATAAAGATAAAGATAAACATGTGGACTGAAACACAGTTGTGAAAACATCCTTAGAGTCATAGGTGGTAAACTTTATTTGAGCCATTATACAACAGACAGAGAAAACAAGCACACATGAATCCTTATTTACTTTTCTTTTTATAGTAAAGAACCTGCTGTCAGAACAACTAAGAAAGACAAAGTTAATTATGGCACATGATTTCAAAGAGATTAGCCCATCATGGTGAGAAGACATGAGAGTTCTGAGTGTGAAAGAGCTGGCCATATTGAAGAGACAGAGAGAAAGTAAAGTGGGAGATTGTAACCCAAGCATCATGAATGTTCACTCTCAGTGAACTTTATGTTCCTGTTAATCTCCATACACCATAGGTTCCCTGATCTCTGAAAACAACATGACAAGCCAGGCTCAAAGTACTCAAAACCCAAAATGTGATGACTATTTGAGATTCAATATGGAACAACATTATAGGAATTATATTGGTATTCTGATGATAGTATGTCTTCCTGGTCAAGGAACAAAAAGATTGTTGTTGGTAGAAGATTCTATAGTTCAAAATTATTACATCACTTATGGAGAGTGGCATAAGAGTTTTTCATGCATATGAGAATGCTGATAAGTTTTCTATTGCTCTATAAAATCCATCCCTTTTCTTTACAACCATGAACTATTTCATTGTTCATGGGAAATTAACATGTAATTTTTGTATTTGTTTTTTATCTCTAACATGCTGAGGATTAATTTACTCCTGTGTTATTTAGCTCAAATTTTTGTCCATCAATGTTGATATAAAATCTTGAAAGATATAAAAGGACTGTCTTGATAAATTGAAAAATATTCCCCTGTATACAATAAAGGCACATGCTCCACAATGTTCATAGCAGCTTTGTTTATAATAGCCAGAAGTTGGAAGGAGCCCAGATATCCCTCAAAGGAGGAATGGATATAGAAAATGTGGTATATTTATACAATGGAATACTACTCAGCAATTAAAAATAATGAATTCATGCAATTTGTAGGCAAATGGTTAGATTTGGAAAATATCATCCTAAGCGAGTTAACCCAATCACAAAAGAATACACATGAAATGCAATCACTGATAAGTGGATATTAATGAGCCCAGAAGCCCTAAATACTCAAGGCACAATTAGCAAGTCAAATGATTCCCAAGAAGAAGAGAGGAGAGGACCCTGGGCCTGAAAAGATTGGATCCAGTTTTTTAGATCCAGAGCAGAGAAATGGTATGTGTGTGTGGGGGGGGTGATTGAGGAATAGTTGGGGGGGGAGGACTTATGGGACATATGGTGGAGGGGGAGCTGGGAAAGGGGAAAACCTGTGGAATGTAAACAAAGAATATAGAAAATAAAATTATAAATAAAAAAAGAAAAATATCGCATTGTTTATAATCCTACAAAAAGTATCTCTATTATTATTAATTTTATTGATGTGTGGATTATAAAACACTACTTGCTCTTAACAGGAAACATAAATATGGTAGAAAAATTAAGGATAATGTAATGTATTGAATTAGTCCTAATCAAATTTGTCACTTACCTTTGTTATTTTTAAGTGGTTTCCATTTTGTAAACTCAGGAGGAGAAGGTAAGACTCTAATATTTTGTACTGTAAATATTTTATTATGTTAACAAATGTAACACTCAGAACTATCTTTCAAGCAATGCTTTATTAGTATTCCTTTTGAAATAAATAGCCTGGAATTCTGAACAGTTATAATATCTGGAGAGAAATAAAATATCAAGGAAACAATATGAGGATAGAATATAAACTCATGTATACAAGATTCCCTCTTTATTCAAGATCGATGTTTGAAATCGTGGTTTCCAGGGTCATTACTAACTGAGTGATTACAGTGTGTTCCAGGCAGTAAAGGATTGTGCTTTCAAATTAGTTTGAAAAAGAAGCTGAATAGTCTGTTGTATATTTGCATACTAAAGACTCAGCATCAACCTGAAGTGAAAAAGATCTGTTCATACTTGTTTAAATCAGCTTTCTACAAACTTGTTTATAAGAAAATTTTTCATTAGAAATCATTTTGTAGAGTGTGGATTATTAGTTTTCTACAGTGAGAAATTAGAGCACCATGAAATTTGTTGTATTTTAGTGTGCATGACTTGCAAATTAAAGTGTACATGTTTGTACATTTAGTATTGTGACTAAAAATGATTTGGAAGTCAGAGACAAAATATTAAGATGTATAATTTCTCAAACCTTTAACAAAATCCTTCATGGACCATTTCTTAAGCTAAAAGCTAAAAGGGGCATTACAAACCAAGAAAGGAAACACTGCACATAAATGAAGTGATCAGTTAACCTAGATGTCCATAGAAAGCCAAGCAAAATAGGAAGGAGAGTGTCTTAGGAAATATATGGAATTTCAGTGCTACTGACATAATTTCAATTGAGATTTTTTTCATGGGAAGTGAGGAAGTAAACACGTTCCTTTTTCCTCCCGAAGCATGAATAATAACAGAAAGAATGTTATGAACTACATAGTATCCCTAGACCTCCCAGGGACTAAACCACCAACCAAAGAGTACACATGGAGGGACCCATGGCTCCAGCCATATATGTAGCAGAGAATAGCCTTTTTGGACATCAAAGGGAGGAGAGGCCTTGGTCCTAAGGAAGCTCAGTGCTCCAGTGTAGGGGAATACCAGGGCAGGGAAGTAAGAGTGGGTGGGTTGGTGAGCACCAGGAGGGGGAGATGAGATGGAGGTTTTTGGAGGGGAAACCAGGAAAGGGAATAACATTTGAAATGGAAATAAAGAAAATATCTAATAAAAAAAGGAAATGAAAAAAATGTTCAGAAGAGAGAAAAAGGAAGGTTAACAATATAAAGACAATGTATGAACAAATGAACGAAAGTCCAGTAAGTACCAACTATGAGCTGAATGGAATTTGTATGTTGATCAGCACATGATGAATATAAATCCTTCTATTTTCTTTTTTTTATTCGATATTTTCTTTATTTCAGTTTCAGATGATTTCCCCTTTCCTGGCTCCCTGCCGCCCAAAAGTCCCATATGCTCTTTTCCCTCCCCCTATTCCCCCATCCACCCCTTCCCAATTTCCTGTTCTGGTATTCCCCTACACTGATGCATTGACCTTTCCAGAACCAGGGGCCACTTCTTCCTTCTTCTTGGACATCATTTGGTATGTGGATTGTGTCTTTGGTGTTCCAAGATTCTAGGCTAATATCCTCTTATCAGTGAGTGCATACCATGGGTATTCTTTTGAGACTGGGTTACCTCACTTAGTATGATGTTCTTCAGCTCCATCCATTTCTCTAAGAATTTCATGAATTCATTGTTTCTAATGGCTGAATAGTACTCTGTTGTGTATATATACCACATTTTTTTGTATCCATTCCTCTGTTGAGGGACATCTGGGTTCCAGCTTCTGGCTGGTATAAATAGGGCTGCTATGAACATAGTGGAACATGTATACTTATTACATGCTGGGGAATCCTCTAGGTATATGCCCAGGAGTGTTATGGCAGGGTCCTCCGGAAGTATCATGCCCAGTTTTCTGAGGAACCACCAGACTGATTTCCAGATGGTTTTATCAGCTGGCAATCCCAACAGCAGTGGAGGAGTGTTCCTCTTTCTCCACATCCTCGCCAACACCTGCTGTTTCCTGAGTTTTTAATTTAGCCATTCTGACTGGTGTGAGGTGAAATCTCAGGGTTGTTTTGATTTGCATTTCCCTGATGACTAATGATGTTGAACATTTCTTAAGGTGCTTTTCAGCCATCTGAAGTTCTTCAGGGGAAATGTCTTTGGTTAGCTCTGTACTCCATTTTTTGATAGCGTTATTCGGTTTTCTGGGGTCTAACCTCTTGAGTTATTTGTATATATTGGATATTAGCCCTCTGTCAGATGTAGGGTTGGTGAAGATATTTTCCCAATTTGTTGGTTGCCATTTTGTCCTTTTGACCATGTCTTTTGCCTAACAGAACCTTTGTAATTTTATGAGGTCCCATTTGTCAATTCTTGATTTTAGAGCATAAGTTATTGGTGTTCTGTTCAGGAACTTTCCCCCTGAGCCAATGTCCTTAAGGGTCTTCCCCAGTTTCTTTTCTATTAGTTTTAGTGTGTCCGGTTTTATGTGGCGGTCCTTTATTCACTTGGAGTTGAGCTTAGTACAAGGAGATAAGAGTGGATCAATTCTCATTCTTCTGCATGCTGACTTCCAGTTGAGCAAGCACCATTTGTTGAAAAGGCTATCTTTTTTTCCACTGGATGTTTTCAGCTCCTTTGTCGAAGATGAAGTGGCCATAGATGTGTGAGTTCAATTCTGGGTCTTCAATCCTATTCCATTGACCCACCTGCCTGTCACTGTACAAATACCATGCAGTTTTTAACACTACTACTCTGTAGTATTGCTTGAGGTCTGGGATACTGATTCCCCCTAGAAGTTCTTTTACTGTTGATAATAGTTTTAGCTATCCTGGGCTTTTTGTTATTCCAGAAGAATTTGAGAATTATTCTTTCTAACTCTATGAAGAACTGAGTTGGGGATCTAGTTGAATCTGTATATTGCTTTTGGCAAGATTGCCATTTTAACTATATTAATTCTGCCAACACATGAGCACAGAAGATTTTTCCATTTTCTGAGGTCTTCTTCCATTTGCTTCTTCAGAAACCTGCAGTTCTTGTCATACAAATCTTTCGCTTGTAGAGTCACACCAAGATACTTTATATTGTTTGTGGCTATTGTGAATGGTGTCATTTCCCTAATTTCTTTCTGAGCCGGCTTATCCTTCAAGTATAGCAAGGTTACTGATTTGCCCTCTATTTTCTTTAAACCATTTTGCAATAAGAAACAAGGACACTAATGCATATCATATCTTTGAAGGACATCTCTACTTTGTATATTTTTATTAGTATTGTAGTAATTTCTTGAGAATTCACAACAATGTATTTTGATCTTATTCATATACACCTCGGCAACTCTGACAAGATTCAAACTCACCTCCTACTAACACAACTTTGTGTCTTCTTTTTTTTTCTTTTCAAAGCCCATGATGCTCAACTTGTATTGCTCACATACCCTGGTATGGGGTAATTCAATAGAGAAATGTCAACTTACTAAGAGTTACAATTAAAAAAAATATTTTTCTTGTGTTCTATTAAATTCAATGGATTTTTATCTCGTAAGCACACTGTATGTAATTCTCTCAATCCATGCTAGAATTTTGTCTGGCTTGAACTTTCATAGGTTCTGTTCATGCCATTAGAACTACTGAGAGTCATATGTACAACTGCCGTGCTGTGACTGAAAAGAGTTTTACTGTAGCCCCCATTCCCTCTAGCTCCTACATTCTTTCTGAACTCAGTTCTGTGATAGCCTATGAGTATTGGACAAAGGAACATAATATAGATAACTAATTTATGGTTGAATTTACTAAAGTAACTTATCCACACATTTTTTTGTGGGTTGAGCATATTGATGTAACTTATAGACTTGACCCTCTGTGTTAATAACCATCTACTTCAAGAAGAAACTTCTTAGGGAGAATAGAGAAAGGCACTATTTTGTGGGTATGATGTCCCCATAATGTATACGTTTGGTTCAATGTCTACATCAAAGATGCTTTTCATTTTTATTATTTCTTTGAGAATTGTATACAATTTATTTTTAATTGATTTCTTTATTTACACCAAACATTGCCTCCCTCCCAGTCCCTGCTTGTGGATATTCCCAGAGAATATCCACTCCTGCCCCTTTCCCTTCTCTGCTGCCCCAGGTATCCTCAGTCTCTGGTATATTATGTCTTTGCCAGGGTAGGCACATCGTTTTCCACCAAGGCCAGACATGGCAATACTGTTGGAGAACAGGTATCACAGTCAGGCTGCAGCTTAAGGGAGAGCCTCCACTCCAGTTGTTGTTTGACCCACATGGATTTTGAGATGCATTTCAGCTACATATGTGTCATGGGCTTTGTTAAAGCCCCTGTGTGTTCTTTGGTTGGTGACTAAATCTCTGAGAACTCCCAGTGGTCAAGGTTAGTTGACTGTGTTAGTCCTCTTATTGATCTCAATCTGCCTCAGGGACTTCAATCCTTCTCCCAACTCTTCTGTAAGAGTCCCAACCACTGTCCAACATTTGGCTGTGGGTATGTCCATCTGTTTCAGCCATCTGCTGGGTAGAACCTCTCAGACGACAGTTATGCAGGCCTTCTGTCTGCAAGCATGACAGAGTGTCAATAATAATGTCAAGGACTGGTGTTTGCTAACAGGTTGGGTATCAAGTTGGGCCATTCCTTCAGACTTTTTCCATCTTTGTCCTTGCATATCTTTTTTAGAAAGGACAAAATTTGAGTGAGAAGTTTTTTGGATGGCTTGGTGTTCTTATCCCTACATTGGGAGTTATGCCTTGCTATAGGACATTCCCAGTGTTAGTCATCTTGGCTAAGGTCATTCACATTGACTCGTGGGAGCCTCCCCCGTGTCAAGTGTCTGGCATTTATGAACACTCCTTCGCTCACCTCTGCAACTACAGATTTTCATTCTGGGTCTGTCCTGTCTGTCAACACACCTCATCCTGACCTCATTCTTCCCTCCTCTCTCCCACCAACTTCTGTCCCTCCTTCTGTCTCATAAAATTATTTTATTTCCCATTCTAAGTGTGATTCAAGCATCCTCACTGGAGCCTTCTTTCTTGTTGAACTGCTTTGGGTCTATAGGGTGTATCCTATGTATTCTGTACTTTATGGATAATAACCACTTACCAGTGAGTATATACCATGCATGTCCTTTTGGGTCTGCTTAACTTCACTCAGAATGATATTTCCTACTTCCTTCTATTTTCCTGCAAAATTTATTTCAATCATAGCCCCCTATTCCTCCACGATCAATTCTCTATTCTCTACTTATTCAACTTTCTTCATATTTTTTTCATATCAAGTAAAGTTGTGTTGTGCATATATCCAACAATGCAGGCCCTTCACTTGAAGGAAATCTACCCCAGGGACCTTCCTTAAAGAATACTTTTGAAATAACCATCCAAAGCCAATATCCATTTATTTAGGAGTGGAATTCATTCATACCTTCTCTCTCTTGCAAGAACTATACCTAGCCTGCACTTGTGGATGTCTTTTATATGCAATATCCACTGTCGTGAACGCATAAGTGAAAACTTGTTTAATGTGTTCAGCAAACACTATTTTCTTATGGTCATCCTCTTATTCTCTTATAATCTGCTTTGCCCTTTCTTTTACTTTGAATTCTGGTTTTATCGAAGGGGATATAATATAATATAGATATTCTGTTTAAGGATGAGCTTGCATAGTCTCTAATTCTCTGCACCATGAACAATTGTGGGTCCTTGGATTAATCACCATCTATTTAAAAGAGTTTAATTAGATGAAAGTTGACCTATACTCATCTATGATGTCATTAGGTAGTAGTTTGTTTATTAATGTTTAATTTATTTACAAAGTAGTTGTATTATGATCATATCTAGACACTGCTTTTATGATTAACCACAGGTTCTTAGGCTGATAAAGTTGCCAGGTTTGGGTTTCCAATTATGGAGTGGTACCTAAAGCCAATTATAATATAGTTGGCTACTCCCAAATACTACAGTTCTTTGCTGAAAATGTTTATCAGCTTGAGGGACTTTTAGCAGAGTCTTTTGTATAAGATCCTATCATTTGCAAATAACATTATTTCAACTTCTTTCTCTGCTAATAATATACCATTTTACAATCTCTGCTTTCTAATCCTACATAAACCTTCTAGTATTCATTAAATAGGTGGCTAGTGGTATTAATAACATTGTCTTCCTCCTGATTTTAGTGGAAATTCTTTGTTTAAGAAGATAGTGTTGAGGACTTATATGAAAATAGTTTTCATATACTATGTTTTCTCTCTTTCAATTTCTTGCATATACTCCTTTTCTCTCTACCCTTTCAACTCCATGTCTTTATCTATCAAGAAACCAAATAGGAAATTTAAACAGTAAACCAACATAAATAAAAGAAGAAAAATATAATCAAAAACTGTAGAAGAAATATGCACAGGCTTGCAAATGCATGCACATGCATGCACACACACATACATACCCACATACCACATAAAATAGAACCAAAAGACTCATAAAATTTTAAAGAATGCCCAAGCAAATCAATTTGAAACAAAAATTACAAAAATACTTTTTAGTTCATTTTGTGTTGTCTTCCTACTACTGGGTGGGTATTGGGTATGGTGCCTACCTTTAAGTGTGGGTTATATATACCCAATGAGACTCCATTAGAAAAAATTGATTTATCTTTTGTGAGAAGTTGGCAGTTAGAGATTGCTTCTGGTTATGGATTGGGGCTAGCATCCATTTCATCTTTTCAGTGTCCGGACACCATCTGGTTTGGACTTTTATAATCCCTATACATGCTACCATAGTCTGTTTTTCTCATTCGGGCATCAGTACTGTTGCATCTGGAAGATACTCCATCTTTATTTAGTATTCTCCATCCTTTCTAAGTCTGATAATCCTTTTTCTTCCTCTCCTTTGAGCTATAAAGGGAAACGTTTGATAAAGACATTACATTTACAAATGAGTTTTCCAAACTATCTCAGTCTATGTATCTTGTCAATTCGTGAGGCTCTACACTAGTTCCCATCTACTGCAGGAGAAAGCTGTGGTGATGAGTGAGACAGTGATATGAATATAACACAATGACATTAGAAGATATTTTAGTGCTATATACTTACATAACAAAAGTACTTGCTTTTCCCCTAAGTCTATGATCTATCTTGTTTAGTTTCTTGGCCAACCAAGAAGTGTCAAACGTGCGTTCCATCTCATGGAGTGTTCTTTATATTCAATCAGACAATATTCTGTTAATACCACAATAATTATGCCCCTATTGCAGCAGTGTATCATGCAGGCAGGTTGCTGTTGTAGAGAGAAAGTTTTGTAGCTGGGTTGGTGTTTTCTTTACCCAATACTAGAGTTCAGAGCCATGGACACTAATTAGTAGGAGTGAAGGCTCTAGGTAACCACAAGATTGACATATCCACATTCAATGAGATATACAAGTATTTTCTTTAGCAATAGGGTCTGTCCATATGTTTGTGAAAAGCAACCAGTACCTATGGTAATAGCCTGAGTTTCAAGGTTTACATGGAGCCTCTTTGGCCAACAACTCAGTTAAATGCAATCTATTTATTGAATTATATCATTGATATTTGACTAATGTATCCCTAATTAATTTGACATATGACTTCTATATTCATAGGTTATCTAGGGGTATTATTATAATGTCATGTTTGATTGTCAAATAGCTATATGTAACTCATGAGATGAAAATGTTGATTCTATGCTTGTGTCTTTCATGTGGCTGGTTATGTATTTTGAATTACATGTGTTGGATCATCCTTGATCTCTGGGAAAAATAAAAATTCATCATGGTGACTAGTATTTGTTATCACTATATTTTTCCAACCTAATTACCTGTTTAAAAAAACTCAACTCAATCAATAACAATACAAACTATACACCTTGATTGGGTGGATCTCCCACTACTCTTTTCCCATCTATGTTATCCCATATAACTTGTGTTTTCTCCAGGCCACAAGCTACTCTCCATCCTTTCCGCAGATCCTCTACAGCTCCCCCTTTTCCATTGATCATCTTCTCCTCCCCCAAACTCTCAGCTCCTCCTCCTTCCTCCTGCCCAATAAAAGGCTCTAACCTTTATTTGAAAAGTTAAGGTGGGAAGAAGGTTTACAAGGCAACTCCTTGTCTGCAGCCCCTCCCAGGAGTGGAGTTAGCATCAAAATAAAAGCCCAGGGCTATCCCCAATACTTTTTGATATATTTTAAAAAGTTTTTTCTAAGTACTCTATTAAGAAGTTTTTTTCATCTATGTTCATCACAGGTAATTAGCCTAAGATTTTCTCAGTTTAAATGGCTTTTTAGATTGTCTTGTTGTCAAAGTAACACCAGAATCATAAAATGAATTTCTCCTTGTTTCTCATGCCCAATTTGTGAAATATTTTGTGTTAGTTATGCTTTGAAGGTCTGGTAGAATTTCATGCTCAATGTATAAAACCATTTTGTTATTTTTAACTTTTTAATTTTTTTGGTTGGAAATATTTAATAACTGCCCTATTTCAATAGAAATTAACAATACCAACAATCTCTGAATTTGATTTTATTTTTTCCTGAAATATTAAATAGCCTGAGAAATTTGAAGCAGTTACAGACTTTATGATAGTTATATTGTTTCTATATAAAACACCAAACATTAAGTTAACTTCATATGACTCTAGAGCATAGTGTCATAAAAAATTTGCTAGACAATGCCATGAAAATCCACAGAGCCATTCTGTGTTTTATAATTCCCTTAATCAATTATAGTCCTACTTAACAAAACTTCAATAAGGAATTCCTTTGCATGTATTGTTATTAATTGTTTCAAGAATTGTTTTGGGCATATAATGTTTTGGGAATGTCTCCCATAAAATTGTTAACATTTAGCCGGGGGTTGGTGTTGCATGCCTTTAATCCCAGCACTTGGGAGGCAGAGGCAGGTGGATTTCTGATTTTGAGGCCAGCCTGGTCTACAGAGTGAGTTCCAGGACAGTCAGGACTACACAGAGAAACCCTGTCTCGAAAAACCAAAAAAAAAAAAAAAAAAAAAAAAGTTGTTAACATTTCTTTCTGTGTCAATCATGCAGTATTAAAACACATAAAAAAGTAGTAAAACAAGTAATAGGTACATTTAAAATATTTATTTATGTCTACAAATGCATCCAATTTTTAAAAATATCTTTTCCAGTGGAATGTAGGTATATAAAATATTATCTATATTAACATAATCAGGACATTGTTAATGTTTTTCTTTATAGTTAATTTTAAGGATTTATTAACTTAAAACACAGATATATACATACAAATGCATACATATACACATATTCTTATATCTACACTATCCATCTATCTGTCTACCTATCTACCTATCTACCTATCTATCTTTCTATCTATCTATTTATCTATCTATAAATATATATGCCTTGTACAATCTTGCCTTCAGCAGTTTGGTCAAAAATTTTTGGAGTATGTTCTCTGTATTGGCTTTAGGATTTTTTTATATGAGCCTTGGTAATAACAAAGTGAATCTCAAAGGGCTAGCAGATTATTTTATGTATAAATAAAATTCTCCTATAAGTAGCTTTGTCACATTTATTCATACCAATATGCAAAGTAGTTTTTAAAATGAAAGCACTAATTCTTCCATACATTTTACTATTGTATACAATATTACTATTATACTCTAATATTACATAACAGTAACCAGTGAATATTTTAGAAATATTAAATACTCAATTTCATGCTAAACATATTAAATGTAATTATATTTAATATAAACATTCACATTAATTTCAAAGAGCACTTTAATTATTACTTTTTAAATATATATAATGTTAATTCTATGTCTTTTAAGGGTTTTACTGTAAATATATGAAAATTCTCAGTCTTCCTTGAGATTTATGGAAGAGATAGAAAAAGAGAGGGGGAGAGAAAAAGAGAGGGGGGAGTGGAGAGACTGAGAGAGAGAGAGAGAGAGAGAGAGAGAGAGAGAGAGAGAGAGAGAGTGATTGAGAGAGTGAGAAATATACCCGTGGAGTGGAGGCTTCTTATCTGATGCCTTGGAGGATTTGGGTATCTGTCTCCATTCCTTTCCATATTACTACCTAGAAATTTCTCACTGAAATTAGAGTTCATCAAGTTTCTTCTAGAGTGGTAGCTATTAAATTAGAAAATCAGGCTTCTTGTTTGTGTCCCCACCCTTCTGAATAAACAAGGTCTACGGATGCACATGATCATGTCATACATTTAAGAAGATTTCTCGAAATTTACTGTCAGGTCCAGCACAAACATTCATACACAAAGTCTTCTTCCAACCCCTTTATTATCTTAATGATTTAAAAGTTTTTATCTCATGTAGGTGACGATTTAGGATTTACATTATCTACCTAGCTATTCTTTATAAGAAAACAAGTATTCTGATTGCTTTATTTGAAAACTGGCCCGATCATGCATCTTAGTCAACAGGTTAATAGTAAAGTGTGCTATTTTTTTATATAAATTGCATTTGTATATTTTGAATTTCTGAATTTCTATGTCTAATTATAACTTTAAAACAAAATTTCCATAACCAAAATCACACAATGTATGGCTTTTTTCTCCTTATTTAATCCTAGTTTATTTTTAATTTTTAAATCTTATTTTAAGTTTTAAAATCAGTGTCTCCTAATTATCAACATAATCAGGGCATTATTAATGTGTTTCTTTAAAATACATGTTTTCCCAGAGCTCCAAGGGACAAAGACATCAACCAGATAGTACACATGGTGTTACCCATGATTCCAATGCATAGGCAACAGAGGATGGCCTTGCTGAACATAAAGGGGAGGAGTGGTTCCTGGTCCTGGAAAGGTTCTATGCAGCTGTATAGGGAAATTCCAGGAAAGGGAAGCAGGAGGGAGGTTGGTTGGGGAACAGGTTGAAGGGAGATGGCTTATGGGACTTTGGGAAAGGGGGAAACACTAAAGGAGGAACAATTTGAAATGTAAATAAAGAATATATCTAATAAAAAATAAAATACATGCTTTCTTTAAAATCTAATCAATTTGGTAGACACAATAGGCCATATTTCTATAACACAGTTAGAACATTTATTTTAATGATTCTTTTCTCCTATTCTCAGGATACTTGGCTCTGTTTTAGTATTTTCTCATCCTCAGGACTCAACTACAGATAACTTGTTAAATTAATTTCTATGTCAATATTATTGAGATTCTTGTAAAAAAATCTGCCTTTAAGGAATGGTATTGAAAATTATGTACATTTTAGGACCATAGATATTTCTGATATTTCAGAACATTTTTTTTTTCTGTTTTCTCACTTTCTTGTTTAGTGTAACAAGATTCCATAAAAAGCATAAGCTGGCAAAGTGTTGATTATATCAAGTTAGGAGAAATAGGTAACACCTTGGGAGACAGCATCATATTACAAGTCAAAATAAAAACGTTAACAAGTGCATACAAGCAAACTATATGCAATGGAACTTGATAATGGATAAATAACAAATCTAAACTAAATATTGACAATTAATTATTTCTGTTTTCGCAGTGGAAACCAACCACAAATTGCCACTTATGTAACAGGGTTGCTTTTAATGTGTGCCCAGACCTTTGGTTTCTTTTCAGTCCACTTACAGTAAAGAATAAAGCTATTATCCTTTGAGTTCATGTTAATAGCAGTGACCCCACAAAAGTCCTAATGGCTACCATGTTGGCACCAATAGTAGATTCTTCAGCATATAAAATTCCCTGAAGTCATTCTGTAAAATATCCTTGTATTTCTCTATGTTAACACATGGAAGTCCAAAACCTTTTTTCCTATAGTTATAACCTTCATGAGTAGGATAAGAGAACTCAAATAGTACAGTTAAGAACACCGCCAGACTATTTGGGGCAGAAATGTTGTTTGCAGTTAAATAATTGCATTTGGAAAACTTACTTCTTCACCATCAAAATGTAGTGTGATATAGCAGTATGAGGGGAAGTAAATAAAGAGAAGCAAAATGATGTGTTGGGATAAGGATTTTATATTTTTCTTTAAATCTGAAAACCATTAATTAGATGAGAAATATTAATCAAGGCAGCAATACTAATGCAAAGGCATTTACTTTTATCAATTATGATAAAGTATATTGACTAATTAAATAAATACAGTACAGGGCCAGCACAGAAACGAAGAAACTACAATAGAACCACAGCATAATTCAGATGAGAATGGATTTCAAAGGTAAAACTTCACAGTTTTCCTGATCGTGCAGTAAATAGTTGTCAACGATTCGTGGATTTCTCTCCCATTATCACTATTGTCATTGGCAGAATTTTGAAAATGTATTATGAACTGTTTTAGAGGTCCTTTTTTCCCCTCAGATGCAACTTATATGATATTTCAGAGATGATATTATCTAAATTTAAAGTTTTAAATGCCTTATTGAAATGGAATTTAGGAACTGATGTGATGTTTCTCTCACTCTCAGCATTATTTTTTGTATTTATGTATTTATGTATGTATGTATTTATTTATTTATTTACTTACTTACTTACTTACTTACTTACATTGTGCTCGCACCCTCCCTCTTCACTTGCTCCTCACATAGCTCCCCCCTTCCCCTCTGTCCATCTCCTCTGAGAAGGAGGAGGCCCCTCTCTGGTACCATTGTATCAAGTCAGTGAAGTCCTAGACACAACCATTCCTATTGAGGCCAGTCAAGGCAGGCCAGATAAGGGAACAAAACCACAGAAATGTGACAAGAGTCAGGAACAGCCCCTGCTCCTCTTTCCTCGAAGTGCAGGAACTCAAGAAGACCAAACTCTGTATCTTTATCTTTCACGTATGTGCAGGGGGCTTAGCTTCAGCCAGTGTGTGCTCTTTGGTGAATCTGTCCCTGTGAGCTCCTAAGGGTTTAGGTTAGTTGACCCTGTTGGTTTTCTTGTGAAGACCCTATCCACTTCGGATCCCTCAATCCTTCCCAGCAACTCTTCCTCAGGGCTCCTGAGCTCCTCCATAAAACCCAAAGCTCCATCTAATGTTTGGTTGTGGCTCTGTGCATCTGTTTCAGTCAGCTACTGGGAGAAGCCTCTCCAAGGACAGATATGCTAGGCTTCTGTCTTAAAGCAAAACAGAACATCATTAATAATCTAGGAGTCTCTGTTAGAGTCATCCTCATAGGCTCCCTGGAGTATATCTCATCCCAGTTCCCTAGAAAGTCCTAGTTCCTGGTAGCTATTTGTGAAAGATGAAGGCCTCTTGGGATTTCTCCTACCACCTCCAAGGCAGTCATATTATTTGAATTCATGAATTTAGCTTCTGACATTCCTGGGAGATGCAACCTCATAGGAAATCCTTTCTCCCTAGGTCTTGTAATTGGTTGTTAATGCCAAATGGACAGACATGATAAATATGCATAACAAGTAGCATTATACAGAGTGAAAAGGTTAAATTTTGGGATTTTATATATATACATATATATATATATGTATATATATATACATATATATGGATGATATATATATGTATATACACACACACACACACACACACACACATATATATATATATATATATATATATATATATCACAAGTAATAAAAATGGAGTTCATGTATTTATAAATGAGCAAAGAGGAGTACCTGAAAGTATTTGGAGAGAGAAAATGGAAGAGTATATTTTTAAATATAATATAATTTAAGAAACTGAAAAATAAACAATGTCACAACCAAATTGTTACTACACATGAAATGCACAACATAGAGTTTCTATTTTCATTTCTGATAAGGAACAGATGGTGCTATGTAGTAATATATCTGTAGTAAGAAGTCTAGGCCATTAGAGGCTGAGATGAAGTGTTCTTGGAACACAGGTCTATTTTCAATCTAAACAATCCCTGATATCGGTAAATGTGTTCAGAAATAATAAAGTTTGCTTCATTCATATTTGGAACATTTAATACTACTGTATGATTGACACAGAAAGAAATGTTATGTTTAATAATTATATAGCAGACATGCATGCCCAAGGCAATTCACATGAGACAATTAAGGACAATGCTTGCAAAGGAATTCCTTATTGAAATTTTATTAAATAGAACTATAATTCATTAAGTGTTATATCATTATAAAACCCAAAATGCCTCTGGGGACTTCCATGGCCTTGCCTAGTAAATTTTGCATGATGTTATGCTCTGGTGTTACATAAAGTTTAACTTATTTCTGTCCTGAAATGTTTGGTATTTTATGTAGAAACACTATAAAAATAAGCCTGCAACCGCTACAACTTCCTCAGGCTTTTTAACAGTTCTGAAAAAAAAAATGAAAGTATATTCATAGTTTGTCTGTTTTTTTACAAAGCCTTATCTGTTAATAAAACTAATGCTTGCAGTAGAAATTTGGGAAAATAAATGCAATCTCATTTTAATTATATTTTCTCATATATCCTACCATGTAAATGTATTTTCATAGTTGACATCTTACTTAATGTAGCAAATATGAATTTGATATTTATATTAACTCAACTGTGAAATAATTTTAGTTTTTTTGTAATAGACTTTTAGTTCTAACTTTAGATTCTATTTTGCCTTATTAAAGAGGACATAAATATTTTTGGTTTAGACTTCTTTTGGGTAACCTTAGTTAACTTCAGTTATATTCTTGGTAGGTCAGCATCTTGTAGCCTTCTTTGATATTTCTTAGTGCTTTTCTTTACTGTGTGGTCCTGGATGAGAGCTTCTGAGTGGTTCAACATTAGTAATAATACTTATTTTATTTATTTACAGCCCACATGTTGCTTCTCTGGTCCCTCCTCACAGAGTTCTTATCTCCATCTCTTTTCCTTTGCCTCTTAGAGGGTGTCTTCCCAATTTTCCCTTGACCTTGGACAGCAAGTCTCTATAGGATTAGGCACACCCTCTCCCGCTGAGAAAGGACAAAGCAGCCCACTGCTACATATGTGCTGGAAGCCCGGTACAGCCTGTGTATGCTCTTTTGATTGCTCAGTCTCTGGTCACTAAACTGACCCCCTGAGTGATTCTTACCCTCTGCTGGTAATTAATCCAAATGCAAGTTGTTTGCACTGAGGTAGGCCTTACTTGACAGCAAACACATTTGTTAATTTTTAGTATCTATAAATTATAGGCATGCCATTTTAAATGGAACATCAGCATATTTTTTTCTCATACCCAATTGAAGACACAGGCCTCAAGATGATGTAGTGGTATGCAAAGTGGTAACATGAATGTTCCTTGTAAGTGATGACAACTTGCAATTCAGATGAAGTATGTTTTATGTAGGTAATATCCTTAACATTTCCCCCCTGGTTCTAACACACTTAGTAGCCAGGTTTTCTTCTGTAATAAAAAGTGAAAAGTTGTCCAATACAAGAGAATAGACATTTTCCTGTGAAATCATACTGACCATTATAATTATTATTCTCTATGGTTTGAATAAAATTGACACATTAGGGTCATATATTTGATTGCTTAGTCACCAGGGAGTGGAATTGTCTATTGAAAGAACGATGCTTAATCCTTATTGGATTAGATAGTTATTCTGTTTGTAGATTGGCCTTTCCTGCATGTAATGTTTCCATCAAAACTATGAACTGTGGATTTACATAATGTCTTATCCTGTCATGGTATTCCACAAAGTATTGCTTCTCTCCAAGGACTTTATTTCACAGCCAGAGAAGTGAGATGGTGAGCCCATGATCATTGAATCCATTGGTCTTAACATGTTGGCCACCCCTGATTCTGGAGAGACTCAGTGAAGCAGGGTAAGGGAATACCAGAACAGGGAAGTGGGAAGGCATGGATGGGGGAAGAGGGGGAGGGAAGAGGGCTTATGGGACTTTCAGCAAGAGGGGATCCAGGAAAGGGGAAATCATTTGAAATGTAATTAAAGAATATATTGAATAAAAATACCATGTTGGCCACAATCCTTCAGTAGCTGTCTAATAGAAATATGGAATGACCTTAGAAGACACAATTATAGTGCCATTTATGGTAAAAAAAAAAGAGAGAGAGAGAGAGATGGAGAACCAGAGCAGATATGTTCAAAATGCAGAATATGCTTTAGGTATGTGTCCAATATGGGACAAATGGGGATCCAAGGGGACCCACAATTAAGGGGTGAAAAAAGCAATAGTTCTACATGCTATGACTGCTAGTGACACACTAGGAAAGAATTTGCTTCCTTTTCCTGTGATCTTAAACTATGTTAGCACAGGTGTTTTGGTTCCAGAGATAGAAGTGTTTTGACAAAAGACAATAAAAAGCATGCCATTGACTAGAATGTTTAGACATCCTGTTAGCCATTTTGGGCTTCTGATACACTTAAACCAACAGGCTAAGAAAAAACTAATAGTGTTAGGAGAGGTGATTGATATACCAAGGGAAATTTGATTGCTTCTCCACAATGGAGCTAAAAAAGTTTATTTCTGAAATGTAGGCAATCCTATAGGACTCTTCTTGCTATTGTATTCTGTTATAAAGTCAATCAGAAATTATCACAACCTAATGAGAAAGAGCACAGATCCTTCAGTATTGATAATGTGAATTACGTCTCTAAGAAAAGACCCATTCTGTCCTGGCTGAAGTACAGAATCAGTAGTATAGGAAGATAGTTACAAATACTAGATGAGGCCACATGACCTGATACAGAATTAAGTATCATGATTTTCTTGAATGTTTCTGTTATATTTTGTTAAGAATCTGCTCATATAGATATTTGTTTTTATTTCTCAGATTCTATATCATGTACTATAAAATAAATTAAACCAATATTAGTTGTTTATATTTAAGTTCTGAGATATTAATGGAACATCCCTCAATGGACATTATTGTATATTCTAAAATTTATAATGAATTTGCTGTTATGAATGGGATAGTTATATAATGCTTGGTATAATTATGACATTTATTGTTTTCATATGAAAATTAAATATGGCATAAAATATTATTCTGTATCAATTTCATAAAGATAGAGTTGTGCTGGCTATTCCAGGTTGTAAGCTAGAATATCCATGGAATTATCTAAAATCTAAATATATATCAATATATAGATGATATATAACACATATATGCATATATAGATGTGTGTTTATATATATGAATATATATGTGGGATATAGATAATAGATAGATAGATAGATAGATAGATAGATAGATAGATTTCTATTCCTCCAGAAACTGATTAATAAAGTCTCCTTTGCAAATTTCATGTTTTTGATTCTTCTAAAATTATAATGATTCTTCTTTTTAAGGACTGATAATTAGCAAGATTATTTGAGAAATTGGGACTTAAAACCATATATCTTGAATATACAAATGTTTTTATTTCTCTAGATTTGAAGTATATACTGTCTGGAAAAATGTATTTGCAATAAAATCTTCCAATGTTGAAAACATTATGCCCCTAATTCATATATAAATATTATTCCCCATTGAGACATTGAATGCATTTAATTCAATGCAAGAATACTTTTAATGGTAATAATAGTAATGGTGTTATAATAAAATTATTTTGTAGAAACAAATAATAATAATAATATATTCAATAAAATATCAATGTATCAAAAGTATTTAAAATTTCATGTGACTACTTACCCAGGAGATATTACAAAACATCTCTCAGATTGCATTCCTAAACATATGTGTGAAATACTTTTAGTCACATCTGAATTGGGTATATTTTTTGTAACATTTCATATAAGTTCTGCTTCTATATCCATGTTTCACTACAATAAGAGTTGTAGTATAATTTATATAAGACCTAATTGACATTTTTTTGCTTTATGTCCTTCTTTATATATATTATATTTTTAATTTGCCTGTTAGAATGGTAAAATTCACTGAGAACTTTTGGTAGGAGTAGCTGAGCATTAACTTATGCTGAGTACCTAGATGGTGGAAAAAAGCAACAATAAAAATGACAAACACTTAACGTCAAGTGATCAGTGGGACTCTTTTTTTAAAAAAATTTATTTTCTATATTCTTTGTTTAATTTCCAAAGGTTTTCCCCTTTCCCAGTTCGCCCCCACCATACGTCCCATAAGTCTTCTCCCCCCCAAACTCTTATAAATACTAACTGGCAATAACATCCTAGTAACTCTGATTTTATTGAATGTTAGTTATGATGATTACATGGAGCAGGACAATGCATCAAATTAGGTAATATATGAGAAAAGATATTTATGTATTGTTAGTAAGAAAGACTGCTCTGTTGGTAAGAACTGTGCTCTGTTCTTATCATCCTAGTTAGATAACATAAAAATAGGATTCGATAGTTCAGAAAAGAATCTGTTAAGGTAAGATATATTATTAAAATTATAAGATTTTTTTATAAAATAATCTTCTCATGTGGGAGCCAGATTATGATTCAAGTATGTTTATAAAACTTTAAAAGGATGCAATGTATAAGACCTGGGTCTAGTGGAATGGAAAGGAAATATCTAAGTTCTAGGAATGAACTAACTGAATGTCAAAGAGTAAGAATACTAAAATCTTCAAATCAATTGAATGTTCAAGGGAAGCAGAAAAAATTTGTCTTCTCCTTAGATTACAGTTTCTTCCTTTTCAAAAGTATAAGAACACTCCTGCCTCACTGCCCTCACATTTCTCTACACTGGGGCATCAAGTCTTCACAGGACCAAGGGCCTCCCCTCCTATTGATGCCAGATAATGTCCCTTCAGCTCCTTCAGTCCTTCCCTTAAATGGGTTCCCTTTGCTCAGTCTGATGGTTGGCTGTGAGCATCACCATTTATATTGGTCAGGATCTTGCAGATCCTCTCTGGAGACAGATATATCAGGTCCTGTCAGCAAGTACTTCTTGGAATCTGCAAGTAGGTGAGGTGGGTTGGGGAGCACCCTCATAGAAACAGTGTAAGGAGGGATGGGATAGGGATTTGCAGAGTGGAAACTAGGAAAGGGGATAATATTTGAAATGTAAATAAATAAAATATCCAATTTAATAAATTGTGTATATAAGACCATATCATATGCAAACAGAGATAAAATACCATCTTTCTTTGTGATTTGGATGAGTTTATTTCTTCTTTTTGAATGCATATTTTAGGAATTTGACAAATACAAATGCTAAGTATATGAACACTGTTTTGTTTTGAGCTTAGAAGACAAACGTTCAACTTTTTGTAATTAACAATAAGTAAAATTTGGGACCCTTATAAATGGCCTTTATTATATTGAGGTGTATCTTTTATATAGTAAATTGATTAAGAGTTTTCATCTTAACAATGACCCTACATTTTATTAACTGCCTTTCTGTATCTATCGAGATGAACATATGAAAAAAAATTATGAGAACACAAGTTGGTTCTGTTGTGTGTAGATTTCCACATCTTTGAGTATCTAATCTTGTAACCATAATATCACCTTTACATAGTAAACATAAAAAGAGCTTATATGGTCAAAGCCAATATAAAAACCACATGGAAAAAGTTGTAATATAAACATGTATTAGGACAGGAGGATGTCCAAGAAAAGAAAGGGATGTATTTAGATAATGTTTTATAAGTATGAGGGCCTGTGAGTATTATTCAGTGTTCAACGTTTAAGAATAGGTGTCTAACATGGTTGGAATATGTTGAGATGCTTTTAAGAAAACCAAGTGGTAGTAACCTTACAATTTTTTGGGCTACATCCTAAGTTTGCATGTACATTTACTTGCAGTACACGTGGTAAAAATCTGAGAGTGCTGGTGTTCCTTTGTCATGCAAGAACCAGGAATGCTTAAATGAAGGCTTACTTAAGCCTTTTGAAATTCTAGTACATACATAGTAAAACACACAAAACAACATCAAAATCAAAAATCATAGTGATAAGTAACCTTTGGAAGCTACAATTTTATATTCTAGAAATAGATCTTAAAAATACTTTTTAAAAATATCTCCACCATTTAACCATCAGAGACAATGTGTCCCTAACCATTATAATATGAATCAAATCCAAAACAAGTACAGGCATCTTATACATGCACATATAGAGGTGTATTATAGTGACTAACAGGTTGTGGTAACACCAGAATTAAGACAAACAGCTGGATACACTAAAGCACTTTGTCAATACCAAATCATAATGGTTAATATTCATTGACTGTTACTTGAGACTTAGTGTAAATTTATTTTCAAAGTTCACTAAGTAAACAGGATATCAAGACTTCTTGATAACAGAATTATTAAAATGACTCTGCAAACTTGGACCCTAATATGCTAACAACACTCTCCAAACAGACTGTGGAGGCCAGCATATGTAGGTTAGACAAGAAACATAGGATTCTTGTAGGTCCTCCACAATGGTTTTCTTTTACCATTCCCAAATTTATGAATGCAATAAAAATTTACTTAATACATAGAAAAACCATTCCATTTCTGCTTCAATCAGAAAAAGTATGAAACCTGAAGTGGCCAGTGGATGACCGTGGAACTTCAAGGCATAAGCAAAACAATAATTTAGAGAAAACACATGTTTAAAGGAACTTTAATGATCAATGCTATTCTTAAGGGCTGAAAATATTGTGCTCTCCTTCAAAATATATCACTGTAAGAATTCACATGACCATGTTTATTCTGGAGTTGGATTTTAGCACATAATAAAAATCTTACAGAATATCAGACAAATGAAAAACCATAAGCAGATGACAGCAATCACATCATCCCCTCAATAATATGTACACCTATGGGAAAACAGTGTTTGGAAATATAGTTATTGCTCTGTCAATAACAGTCTTTCTAACAACTAAAAGTAAAGAAAAAAAGCTTAGTATTTCAAGGCAGGGATGGTTGTGCACATAGAGCTTTTGGTTCCCAAATTATGTTGTTTCCTACTATCAGGTATGACCTCCTCAGTAGAGAATTTTGCCTTTGTATTTTATCAATGATAAGATGTTTCAGACTTTCTAATATATAATTTTGTGTTGAAGATTGAAAGCTTATAGCATTTGATGATTTGGCAAGCCATCCCTGCCAGACAGCTTGAGGTCAACCCCATGCATTTAAGGATTTGCCACCTCTCTGATGCTTTTACTTAAAAGCATTGGTGGGGAAGTTTTGTCTACAGTGAGTAAGCAATAATTACACTGTATGTTCTGGGGTTAAGGAGTCCTGGCACTTGGGAGGGATAATAAACAGCAGGGATACATTGCTCTAAAATAGTAATCAGTGGTTTAAACATTTTCTTCTTTCCAATGAAAACACATGTGAATTCTATGATGTAACACAAGGCTCTGCTTACCTGTGTCACATCTTTCAAATCTTTAACTGTACATGATTTTCACCACAATAGAACTGAACAAGTATGTGGTTTGGAGAATTGGAAAGCTAAAATAGGGGTGTTTGATACAGATAAGGAGTAAGAGTACAAATAACAAGGAGTAAGAGAATAAGATTCTTATATTTTCTGAAAACTGTTTTATTTCAATTTGAATAACTGATTTTGACTTGAACTCAGCATCAGCTAAATCTCTGTAGTGAATCATTCATCTAAGACATTGCACATTTCATCTCTAGAATCTTCTGTTTGTTTCATAGTTTGCACCATCCCATTGAAATTCTTTTTTTTAAATGATTAAAAACTCAAAATCTTTTATTTTGTATGTAACATGTCAACAACAACAACAAAAAAGAACAGTACTCAATTTCATGAGAAACAGACTCAAAACTTTATTTTACTTTAAAAATGATAACATAGAGTTGGTAAATAGAAGTGGAGCTTTGGCAATCTCCCTCTCCCTCTCCCTCTCCCTCTCCCTCTCCCTCTCCCTCTCCCTCTCCCTCTCCCTCTCCCTCTCCCTCTCCCTCTCCCTCTCCTACTCCCCCTCCCCCTCCCCCCTCTCTGTCTCTCTCTCTCATACACATACACACCATTTATATAAATGGATACTTAGTTCTAATTTTTCAGAGGTCTTCTTTTATGTTTTGGCATAATTGCTCTATAAACGTACTTTGTTTTGAATCATTTTTCAAATATAAACATAAACACATGTGAAGGCAAGAAGAACACAGTCCGAAGCATGAGCATGTAAAGATTTCCTTGCTTCTATTTTCTGGCCATCTTCTTCCTCCATTTGCTATACAATATGCGCTGCTACTCTGTGGAAAGCACTACTGACATCCCACTGAAATTCTTCAATTCCTTATTCATTGCTGTCTTTCTTCCTTAATTCCCCATATATTAGTGTTGTGGAAAATGTTTACTAGGTATACAAAGCTTTGCTTACTACATCACACAATATACTTTTTAGAATATTTAAGTTGTCTGTTTTACTTTTCAGAACATAAATAACTCATAGTTTATTTACATATATTTTCTAAATTTTATCAAACATCATGATTTGATTAGTTTAACAAAAAAAGATACCAGTTCACATGCAAACCGTTATAGTTATTTTATGTTTGTTAGTAGGCTTAAATTTAATGTATAACAGTTATAACACAAGTAGTTTATATGGCTGCCTTCTTTTTGTGTCAACTCTTTTAATAATATTTTTCAAATTATAAATGCTAATGTTTGTAAATATATGTTCTCAGGTATGATCCATTGGAAAAGAAATTGGGGTACTCTCCCTAGGAGAAGACCCTGTCTTCCACTACTCCAGGCATTTCCCAGTTGTCCTTAGCTCCTTTCTGAGGGTAGAGGCTTTTCAGGTTAGCCCTGTCCAAAATGTTAGCACATCCACTGGTGTCTTTGTCTTTTAAAATATCTATCTTGTTTTGTCTTAACAATACATGGTTTTTGAAATTTTACTTTATAATAAACATGAGTATCTTCATAGTTAGAGTTTTTATTCCTGTGACAAAGAAACACAAATCCAGCCAGTACAACTAGCAACAGTTTCCTTTATGCTGTTTTCATACATAGCCAGTTTATGCTGAGTCTGGCGCTCCCCCATCTTCTCTCTCAGTCTTCCATTCCCTCTCTACATCAATCCACATGCTCCAAATCTCCATCTCAACTTTCACATTAGATGTTCTGTGGTGCACTCCTTGCCTGCCTGCCTACCTTCAAACCATTTCTGTTTTCTTCTCAGGGACCACTTTTCTTCTTTTGTACTCTCTATGCACATGGTCTCCCACATAGACTTCATATGAAAGTGTAATATTTGTCATTCTGAGCCTGGATTGTCTTGGACAATTTTCCTCATCTATTTTCTTACAAATTTCACATTGGTTTACAGATTAATACAATCCTGCTGTGTGTGTACTCTGTTTTCCTCATACATTCCCATTTTGATGGACATCTAGTTTGCTTCTATTTCCTTGCAATAATGAATATGCATAGACAAGAATTGCCATGGTAATGTATATGCCTACAAGCAGTTCAGCTGTGCAGTGTGGCAGCTCTATAATTTTTCATTTAAGTTCAGCAGGACTTTACTAACAGTTACAAGTTTACCGTTTTGCAAACATTTTCTTCCCGCCCCCCCCCCATAGGCACATGTATTTCTTACCATTGTTTAATACCTACATGGAAACAGGTTTGCTGGATTCTTCTGTTGAAAAAATAAGGTTATTATTTACATTAACATATTATTTCATCAATTCTTGTAATTTCTGTATAGCTTGGTGATAAACCCTCAGACTATCAAGCCTCCCAGTTTTTATTTCTTCTTTTTGTAGTATGAGGAAATCATTAAAAGCTAATTAAGTTCACTGAATGTAAGCTTTCATTTTCCCCTGGATTCACTTGTCTTGATGTGTGCTCTACACACCTATTGGTTCTTCAGAGATATGTGGAGGACTTGGCAGGCCTTTCTACAATGTTCTGAAATGTCTAGTTCCTTCAACAGCGTCCCACTGCTGGTGGACTGCAGTCCTCTGAGGGGTCGATGTCCCGTCACCATCAAGCTGTCCAGATACAATGACAGTGACAGCAGTTTTTCATCCTCCCCAAAGGTCAAGCCTGTGTCACTTGACTTCCAAGTTCCCGATCCTCATAGTTTTCTTTGAGTTAAACGATTTCTTGGTCTCAGAACTCTACTGGGAGCCACTGAGATAGGAGTTCATAAGTACTCACAGGCCTACTTATACCTGGTATGACCTGAGGGATGTTGGTTTCCTGTATTAAATAAGCATTGAATATGGTTAATTTTTCATCTTCATTTTTTATTATTTTCTTTTGTTTTCTTTTTCTGTAGAATTTCTAGAGCCTATAAAATTGTTTTATATAAGTTCACTTAGTTTTTAATATTTTGTGATTTAAGCAGCTTACCTCAGGTTTCTGGCATTTAACAAAAATGTCTTCAATGATCTTTTTAAATGTATTTATAGTACAGTGGAAACAAAGGCATATAATTATCAACAACAACAAAATATTTATTAATTTTATGTACAGATAACACAACTGCTAAAAGAGATCAGAAATGAAAAAAAAAGAAAAGAAAAAGAAAAAGAAAACAAGAAAAAGAAAAAAGGCCAACAAATAAGTGGTCTTTTGACTTTCTAGTTTTCTTTCTTCTATATTAATATAATTATACTCAAATACTTGATACAAGATATTTCCTATCCATTCACATTGAGTCAGTGAAAGGCCAATGATTGGATGGGAGAGAGGAGAAGGAGGAGCTACGAGAAGGAGGGACAGAAACTGAGGGAGCCTGGGAGCTGCATGAGGGAGCAGAGAAAGAGACACAGATCCAGATGGGGTCAGATGTGTTTCTGGTGTGCTCAGAGGTTAGAAATATTAGGATAAAACTTTATCATTGTAATTTGACATTATGTAATTGGGAATTTCATATACATAAATATATTTGGTTAACTACTCAAGTTTAAGTGTCATGCTTTGCCCAATACTTGGAAAGAGTGGGTGCTGGGCAGGAAAGATTGACCCACCAGGGACTTGGAGCAGAGGCCTGGCGGGGCAGTACTATCTTATCCTTTTCCCACAACAAATACTTTTTACCAAAATGAATGTCCTTAATACATTTTCTGTAAAACCACTTGCTAATCCTGAGCACTTTACATAGTAAAGCTATTGGGGGTAGTAAAATTCTGTTCTCTGTCTGCAGTTCATGGGATCCAACCCAGGTCTTGAACATGCTAGGAAAATATGCTACCATTGATCCTCATCTCCAGCAGTTAATTTTATCTTGTATTTGAGTAAAGTCCTCATTAATTGAACCGGCTTAATTTGAACTTACTTTATATTCCATAGAGGCATTGAATTTGCAATATCTGTGACGTAGGCTTCAGAGAATATTGAAGAAACGACTGCTCTGCCAGGCTCAAATATCAAAAGCATCTGCTGAGGTTGTTACACAACAGACTTTCTTTTCTTTCCTTCCTTTTTCCTTTTCTTTCCTTTTTCTTGAGATATGTCTCCTTGTGTGTCTCTCCCTGTTCTGTAACTCTCTTTGTAATCCAAGCTGGTTTCAAAGGCACAGAAATATGGCTGCATTTGTCACCCTGTACTGAGATTAAAGACATGTGACACTGCAGGCCTCAAAGGAAAAAAAAAATCAGGAAAGCAACTTGAATTGCTTCAGAAACTTAATTATTGTAAAATTAAAAATAAATATTCCTTGTCCCAAATCAAAAGAATTCTGACTGTGGCAAAGATTTTCCATGGTAGCTTACAGAGAGTGAGGTACACAGAACAGTACACAAATTTCCTTAATATAACAGCTTGTTGTACTCACTATTCAGATCTTTTAAAGTAGAGGTTTAGGCACAAAGGACTTCACCTTCCAGTTCTATAGGTTTTTCCCAGTGAACCACCTGGTGCCAAGGTCCAGCCAGGGCTTAGAGAGGGGTTCTGAGGGAAGGGGTGCCTGGGAGCAGTGAAAACAAATGACTCAAAATCAAATTGTGGGTTACAAGTGGGCAGCTTATGTTCTGCTCTAGATGGTTCCCTAGACAGTTGTTTGTAGATAGTTCTTGTCTCTGTAATCTGCTCTGGTTGAGACAGCTCTCTCTGCTGGAAAAATTCTAGAAGCTCTCTATATGGCTCATGGGATTTCTGATCAAATCAGAAAAACTGCTACCAAAAAAATTCTTAGATTTTTCTGATCATGTCAGAAATATTTTTTAAAAAGTTCTAAAAGTACTTCTTGGGTTTTCCGATCAAAATCTGAAAACCAGAAGACATATGAAAAGAGCTGTGTTTGCTTTCTAAGTAATTCTTGGGGTTTCTGACCAAGGTCAGAAATTGTATATAAAAAATTCTAAAAAAGCTATGTTCCCTCTTTGTGAATGCTCTGATCCAAATCAGAAATACTGTTAAAAAATTCCTGGACAGCTGTGTTTGCTCTCCAGAGATCTCCAAACAGCTCATCTCTAGCTATAAAAAAAAAAATCAAAATAAGAACTGTTAATTGCTTTTCGCTAACTCATCTCATGCAGACCAAAAAACCCTCAATTTTTTATTTACATATCAGTTCAGTAATTTATTCCAGGCTCCCCCTAAAATTGTCATTGCAACCACACGAGGACCTTGAATTATGGAATCTGTCTGCATTTGTATCTTCCTGTCTTTGTATCTTCCTGACAAGCTGGGACATAGTGGAGCTCCCTGTGTTCTATTAGATCTGCGAAACTCCTCACACAACACATATTACACTCTTATATTTTTGAGTAGTTGAGAAATTATATATTTTTGAACTCATGCTTTTAGGGTTCTTTCCCACACATTTAAGGACTGTCCTGAAAGTCCCAGTTTTTACCATTTTGCTGAGACATTAGCCCCAGCTTTGCCTCCCAGACTCCTGCTGTCCCTGATTATCGGGGAGTTATGTACATTAATAAGGAAGACATCCCTTGAATGAGAAACACAAAAATATTTATATAATTATGCAAACAAGCCTTGGATTCACAGGAGTCATCATCTTTTGTGGAGTCCCATGCCCTCTTGGCCCTATTCCAGGGGCAGAATCTATATCATTCCACCCCTACCAAGTCCATGCCAGACTGGCAACCTGGGTTCTGTTGGTTTGGAGTTTTGTTCCTGTTTGTTTATTTTTGGTTCTTTGTTTGTTTCTATGTTATTTATTATGTGGCACTGTTAATGACCAATTTCAGTCTTGGATTGGTCTTGGATGTTCTAAAGTATAAGCTCAGTTCAAAACTATAGTTTTTGTATACTTATCATATAAAACATATATGGGATCTAATCATTTCTGAAGGCTCCCAAGAAATTGTGAGCCAATAGTTTTAGTTGACCTTAAATACTCATATTGAATATTTGCAAACTTATTTATAAAGTCAATTAGACATGGCACAGCATGTTTTTCGAATTTACAGTTTTTGTTTCTAGGAAATACAATTAAGGTTTTTAAAAAGCAATTTTTATTTGGTAAAAATGTACCTTGTGAATATTTGTTTCCTTTTAATGCACATTTACAGCTGCAATATGTGCCCCACTTTCAACATACAATGTAGTAAGATGAAGGATTCTTGAACTATAGCTATATTTATTTGTGCTCAAACTGGGTATGTGAAGGTTAACCTACTTAAGTAAAATTGTGCAATTTAATACATTATGACAAGTGTTACATTTAAATAAGTTATTTCCTATAGTTTCAGATTGTAGAAAAAATGTGAGCATATTTTGTTCTAAAAGGAGATATAGAGCCATTCATTTTTTTATAAGACATATCCAGGCAATAACTGCTGATGAAATTTGAAATGTAAATTTTTTCATAATTTTTATTTAAGAAACTCATATTTTGCATGTGAATTTATTTTTCTCTTTGTAAAAATCAAAAGCACCACTCGTCCTGGTTTATTGGATTGCAGCACAATACTGAAAAAAAGTTACAACTTGTTTTCTTTCTGTATTTTTAATCATTCTCAATACTTTTACTTTATGGACTTTCACTTTTGTGTGTGTTCAGGGGTCCATGCCATGTGTTTTATTAATTTATTATTGTAAAAAATATTAAATGTAAGTCTTTTTCTATCAATTATATCAAATTTTGTAGTAGTAGTAGGGACTCAAATCCTTTTAACATCACTGATCATGAATATGTAACTCTAGAAGTAAGACATACCTAAGCACAGACAATTTCTACTGAATTCCCAAAATAGGGTGGCCTGAAGCAGTAAGCATTTTTCTCTTGATTTAAGGATCTGTTATCTCTTCCTCTTACATTTTCTTTTTGACACCTCTTTCAAAATTAGTTCATGATCTTGCTGAGGTCTGAGACCTGTGTTACCACCAAAGGAGATGGTATATGCTGCCATCTATAGCCATGAAGATGTCATAGGACCATGCAGTCATGGGTTCCATATTGATATGAGTGCCTATGCATCTACTGGAGACCATGATGTTGCCTAGTGGTCCATGCAGTCTTCAAGGGCCATGTGTCGGTCCTTCATATTTCTATTTTAACTAGGGATACATGTTGGTATCCATGGCCTGTGTTACTTTTGAAGGCTTTGTGGATATGAACATTGTTGTTTGAGGGCCATGCTGCTGCTCTGGGCCATCATCATGTCAGTGACTGGTACTGTTGAAATTAACCATGTGGAAGTCTATGATCCATGCTCCTGATGACTGTAAAGGGCAAAGAACCTACTGTAACAATGTTATTATCAATTACTGAAGATTCAGAATTGAAATAGGGACAGAGAAGGTTTTTATGACAACCTCTACTCTCAACTAACCACCCTCCTCCTAAAAAAGTAACAGCTTAACTACTTGAACAGAAAGTAATCGAGAAACACTCTTAAAAATTGTTAAGTGTTGCTCTCCATAAGTGCTAGTTTCTGGTTGTTGGGAGGTAATGTAGGGAGATAGGCGGAGGATTATTCAGTTTTCCTTTAGGGGCTGACCCCTGACTGTTTGACCATACTCCAGTGAATATATGGGTAACACCTATTACACCCGATGCTCTTGTTTTTCCCTCTTTCTCTTCCTCCTCCTCCTAATAATCTTCTTCTTCTTCTTCTTCTTCTTCTTCTTCTTCTTCTTCTTCTTCTTCTTCTCCTTTTTTATCTCCTCCTCTTCTGCTCCTGCCTGTTCTTTTGCTTCATTAGGGTAGGAGGAGAACACAGTATTTGGGGCACGCTGGGATGTCTTGGAAGTGAGTAGATCAGAGGGTTCATGGGTTTAAAATTCCTAAATATTCAATAAAGTATCATGAAAAAAAGACTAGTCAGTTGAATAAGACTTTAAGGTAGAATTCTAGCCAGAGGAGAAAAGGCATAGTGACCTTCCTAGTGAGATATAAGAAAAAAACAAGTACAAGTTTAGTAAAATTTCAGGTTCATCTCCAAGAATCACAATTTCAATGACCAATTGAGCATTCCTGAGTGTATACAAACAGAATTATATGGCTAAACAGACTATATTTAGGCAAAATATGTACATGTAACATCAAATAATAATAATAATAATAATAATAATAATAATAATAATAGATTGAAAGAAGGAGTGGTATACCCAGTGTTTTAAAGGGAGAAAATGGGGGGGGGGTTATGTAATTATATTGTGATGGCAAACATAAAACAAGTAATAACAAATCCATAAAAATCCATTATTTCTCTGTGTGTGTTTGCCCTTCTGAGCAAACCCACTTAATCAAGAGTAAGCTTTTGTTCTGTCTAGAAACATGGAGTGGTTGTTTTTCTATTTCTATACTAAATATTTTCTAACACAATAAGTTGGACTGCAAGCGACTACACTATAAGCAATTCCTTTTCTATTTTCAGTCATCTACAGTTGGGCCTATTTCAGAAGTGTTAAGAAATTAACTGAACCACTTGAAGGAAAATATCTGCATAATAGAACACAAATTCAAGTGCCATTCTTCCTCGTTCCATCTTTTTCTTCCTCTTTGTCTGAAAGATTTCTTTCCCACAGAGGCTGAAAACTCTTTACACTTGAGGTTTGACCTTGTCTTTCTATAATATACCTTTTATCTTTGGAGGAACTTCTAGAAAGATTCCGTTTTAGAGAAATGGATGGCTTTCTTCCAGTTTCCATCTGCACATAAAGGTGATCCTGTGCCATAGTAATCCATACAGAAATACCACTAGGAGTGAGCTGATCTCCAAGGAGTGCTGACTCACCTGTGAGCACAGATAAGACCACTACTTCTACTCAAGTTCCGGGAGCAAGAGGGACCTGCCCTGACCCATCAGGACACAGGAACCAAGAAAGAGCCATGAACAGGATCCTACCAGTTTTCTGCCTGCACCCTAAAGCTAACCCTGTACCAAACCCAAAACATCCAGGAAATCCAGGATACAATAAGACCAACCATAAGGATAAAGGGTATAGAAGAGAGTGAAGAGTCTCAACTTAAAAGGACAGTAAATATCTTCAAAAAAATTATAGAAGAAAACTTTCCTAAAGAAAGAGATGCACATGAACATACAAGAAGTCTACAGAACTCCAAATAGATTGGACCAGAAAAGAAATTCTTCCTGTAACATAATAGTCAAAATAACAAATGCAGAAAACAAAGAATATTAAAAGAAGTAAGGGAAAAAGCCAAGTAACATATAAAGACAGACCTATCAAAATTATACCAGACTTCTGGCCAGATATTATAAAAGGTAGAAGATCTTGGGCAGATGTTATACCGACCCTAAGAGACACAAATGCCAGCCCAGGCTACTGTATCCAACAAAACTCTCAACTACATAGATGGAGAAAACAATATATTTTATGACAAAAACATATTTATACCATTTATCCCCATAAATTTAGGCCTACAAAGGATAATAGATGGAAAACACCAACCTAAGGAGGGAAACTACACCCCAGAAAAAGCAAGAAATTAGTCTTCTTTCAACAAATGCAAGAAGAGATAGCCACACAAACATAAAAATAACATCAAAAATAAAAGGAAGTAACAATCAGTAGTCTGTATTATCTCTAAACATCAATGAACTCAATTCCCCAATAAAAGTCATATAATGACAGATTAGATATGTAAACAGGACCCAACATTTTGCTGCATACAAGAAATGCACCACAGTGCCAAAGAAAGACACTTCCTCAAAGTAAAGGGCTGGAAAAATATTTTCCAAGCAAATGTTCCCAAGAAACAAGCTGGAGTAGCCATTTTAATATCAAATAAAAGCAACATTCAACCAAAAGTTATCAAAAATGATAAAAATGACATTTCATACTCATCAAAGGAAAAATCAAGAAGAACTCTGAATTTTGAACATCTATGCTACAAGTACAAGGGTCCCCACATTCATAAAGGAAACTCTACTAAAGCTCAAAGCACAAATACTACCTCAAACAGTAATAGAGGGAGACTTCAACACCCCACTCACTTCAATGGATAGATAAAGGAATCACAACCTAAACAGAGACACATCAAAACTAACAGAGTTTATAGACCAAATGAATTTGAAGGTAACATTAGGTAATATATATATTATTAATATGGTACCTTCTCCAAAATTGTCCATATACTTGGTCATAAAACAAGACTCAACAGATATACAAGAAGATAGAAATAATCTCATGCATCCTATCAGATCACCAAGAAGCCTGATCTTCAATAGCAACACAAACAGCAGAAAGTCCACATATGCATGAAAGCTGAACAATGCCCTACTCAATGATAACTTGGTCAATGAAGCTATAAGGAAATTAAAGACATTAGTATTTAATGAAAATGAAGGCATATCATACCATAACTTATAGGACACAATGAAAGTAGTGCTAAGAGGAAATCTTATAGCTCTAATTGCCTCCAAAAAGAAACTGGAGAGAGCATACACTAGTACCTTGACAGAACACCTGAAGCTCTAGAACAAAATGAAGTAAATACACCCAAGAGGAGTAGATGGCAGGAAATAAACTCAGGGCTAAAATCAACCAAGTAGAAGCAAAAAGAACTATACAAAGAATCAATCAAACAAACAAACTAAAAACCAAAACAACAAAAACAAACAAACAAACAAACAACAACAACAACAACAAAAAAAAAAAAAACAGGAGCTGTTTCATTGGGAAAATCAACAAAATAGTTAAACCCTTAGCCAGACTAACCAGAGGGCACAGAGACAGTATCCAAATTAAGAAAGTCAGAAATGAAAATAAAAACATAACAACAGAAACAGGAAATTCTAAAAATCATCTGATCCTACTAAAAAAGCCTATATCTAACAAAATTGGAAACTCTTAATGAAATGGACTATTTTCTAGACAGATACCAAATACCAAAGTTAAATTAGGAACCGATAAAACATCTAAGCAGTCCCATAACCCCTAACTAAATAGAAGCACTCATTAAAAGTCATCCAACCAAAAGAAAGGCCATGTCCAGATGGTTTTCATGTAGAATTCTATTACTCATTCAAAGAAAACCATTAGGTATTAGACTAATACTCTTCAAATTATTCCACAAAATAGATACAGAAGGAACACTATTCAATTCGTTCTGTGAAGCCACAGGTACACTGAGCATTCTCCCTTGGAGATGGAATGGTTTCTGTCTAATCAGGAACTTTTCTCAATTTCCTTTCATAGATGACTTTCCAAGAGATTTCTATAATGTTTAATGTTCCAAATAGATTTTAAAACTTGATTGAATGTATATTACTTTTAGCTTCAGATGATATCATCTATATTTAAGATGAATTTAACTATTATAAATTGTTTTGATGACTTAAAAATGTTAGTTTAAAATAAATGTTATTAGTTTCATAAAAAAAAAATAAATAAAGGAATGGATGAAATACTCATTCAGAAAAGATAACATCCATTTATCTCCCATGATGAAGGAAACTTGCTTAGAACCTGAGACATAAATGCCATTCCCTTTTTCTTCTTATAATTCAATGCTTGCCTTTTCTCTTAAAAATATATTAAAAAATAAACAAAGCAGCAGGTGAATACTCAGACCATTGTGTCAATGACACCTGGAATATAACAGGACACATTACATTGATGTTCTTTTTGTGTGATTTAGTTTTATGTCAGTGTTCTGCTTGCAACATAATAATGGAGATTTGGGATATATCAATGATTGCATAGCCCTATAGTTCTGAAACAAATGAAATACACTATAATTAATGTGCAGAAAGCCTTAACAATTCATAGAAAGTGAGCAACCTGCCAGAATTTCTGGAAAGGCAGGAACCAGAGGTCAGTCCATGAAGAATGCAGTATGTGCCTAACCTTTCAGGTCTCAGACAAATATACAAACTCCAAACATCAAGCAACTCAGGAATAAGAACAAACATAAAAAAACCATCAATATAGGGTGCCATAAAATAACCAATCAGTGAGGAATATTGTTGGAGGGTATAAAACAGTTGTTTTTAAGGAAAATCAATGAGCATAAAGAAAACACTGAGACATGAGTCAGAAATCCAACAGAGAACTCAGTGGAGAAATAAAAACAAACTTAAGACATCAAATGGTTTTCACTGAACTGAAAAATATGCAAGAACCAAAATTGAAAGTATTATAGAACATTCAGTAATCAAATAGATTAAACAAAAGAAAGATATAATGTGTTTAAAAATAGGGTACTTGAAAATGTATATACAGAAACAAAAAGAAAACAGAATATAAAATAATAAACAAAGCCTATGGAACTCTTGATATATGTCTTAGAGTTTCTACTGCTATGAAGAGACAGCATGATCCTGGCAACTCTTATATAGGAAAATTCTTAATTTCTGGCTAGCTTACAGTTTCAAAGGTTATTCGTATAATCACTTTGGTAAGAAACATGGTAGTAAGCTCACCAGCATGGTGCTAGAGAAGAAGGTGGGAAATCTACATTTTTATCTGCTGGAAGCACAAGAAGACTATGCACTATACTGGGCATAGTTTGAGCATAGGACATGTGGAATCCTGCCCCTCAGTGACATACTTCCTTGAAAAAGGCCATATATACTACAATAAGATCACAACTCCTAATAATACCTTTCCCTTTGGGTCATATTTTCAAACACATGAATCTATGGTGGCCATTCTATTTCTAACTTTCACATTCAATTCCCTGACCCCTGTAGGCTTCTAGGCATAGCGTTGTGAAAAAAAAAAAAAATCGGGCCAACTTCAAAATTCTCCAGAGCCTATATTAACCTAAAAAATTTTAAAGATCCAAAGTTCAAAATCTCTTCTGAGATTGATGGTCATCCCTATAAATTCAAAAGCAGTAGTCCGATTATATAATTCCAAAATTTAGTGGCAGAGGATATCCATTACTCTTCTACATCAGAGCATAATGAAGAAATTCAGAACCAAAGACTGAAAGCCAGCTGAGCAAACTCAAAACTCTGCATCACCATATCTGATGTCAGAGCACTCTTCAGAGCTCCAACTCCTTTCAGCTTTGTTGACTGTTTCAAACTTCTTTCCCTTTGGCTGGTTTCATTCCCTGTTAGAATATTACTTTGAGAGGTATTCCATGACTTTGACATCACTAACATCTTGGAGTCTCCAAGGAAATATAGGCTTCTACTTCACAGTATCACATAATGTTCAGGGACTTTTCCTAGTTGAGGAGGGAAATTCTAAATCTCCTTTCTTCTATCCTTGACTCTAAAGCCAGCACAATATGGCCAATGCTGTCAAGTTCTGCTGCTGCGTGTCAGGGAATGAACATAATCCCTTTTTCAATTAAATCTTTTACAGCTTTTGTTTTCAATATCTAACTTCATTCTCTAAACTTAATGTTCCAGGAACTTGATCTGTAGACTTACCTAGCTCAGAGATCTGTATGTCTCTCTCTCTCTCTCTCTCTCTCTCTCTCTCTCTCTCTCTCTCTCTCTCTCTCTCTCTCTCTCTCTCTCTCTCTCTCCCCTGAGAGCTGGGATTAAAGGCATGGACCACTATGCCTGAACCTAAGAGTTTCTTTAATTCCTTTTCACAAGTTGGAAACTTTGTTCTGTAAGATCTTTTTCTGAAGTCACCGTTTGTTCAATTTAATGTCTGCTTTTGTCTAAACTGTTTATCTCATTGAAAATGATTTACTTGCATTCATTCTAATGCCCCCTTTTTTCTCAAATTGGATATTTTATAAAATTATCATTACTCACTTTGCTCCTTTTCATTATAGAACTTTATAAGCATGGCCATTAATAAGTGCAGGATATAGTCCATAACAGTCATTTTTGAAAATTTCTCTGCAGATGAGATTAATCCAAACACTTCAATTTTGCCTCAGGTAGATTTTTTGGTAAACAGCAAAAACCAACCACATTTTTTTTTTGGCCAAAATATCACAAGAACTTCTTCTCCCCTGAAATCTTTTGAATCAGGTTCCCACAGTTCAAATCATCCTCGGTACTGCTATGTTCCATGTTCCCATGAACTAGGGTCAATAAACTCTACTTAAAGCATTCAATATCTTTTCTAACCCAAAGTTCCAACGTTCATGTTCCTCCAAACAAAATCATGGCGACCAATTCTCTCTTAGTTAAGGTTTCCTTAAATGTGAAGAAACAACATGACCAAGGTAATAATAATAATAATAATAATAATAATAATAATAATAATAAAAGAAATAAAAAAGACAAATGAAACTTTAATTTGGGGCTGGCTTACAGTTTCAGTGGTTTAGTCCATCATCATTATGTTGGGAATCATGAGAGTGTGAAGGCAGACAAAGGCACATGGTGCTGGAGAAGAACTTGAATATCTAAATCTTGTTCTGCAGGCAATTGGGCATAGCTGGTGCATAGAAGACTTTAAAGACATCCCCTAGATTGACACACCTCCTCCAATAAGTCCTCACTTACTCCAGTAAGGTCACACCTTCTACTTATGTCATTTTCTATAGGCCAAGCATTCAAATATGATTATATGAGAGCCAAACCTTTTCAAACTACCACAGGCTGACTTACACTTTGGAAAAATGTGAAAAATGATGGAAATATTTTTTCAGGAGGGAAACAGAGAAGCAGTGTGTGGTTTTTATAACTATGGTTTTACTAAGAATTTCTGGTTGTCAGTCAAGTTTAGTACCAGTAATCTACATTGTTTTGAGGGTCATTAAGTCATTCTTGAGCATGAGCAGCTGACATTCCATCACTGTCATTATTAAAATATTTATTTGACAGCCTCTGGGTTTTGGACAGACATAATGCTTTATTAGGGATAGCTCAAATGAAATATATATATATATATATATATATATATATATATATATGTGTGTGTGTGTGTGTGTGTGTGTGTAAACATAAATGTAAGTATATGTATAGATATAAATATAAATACATATAGATAGATATAGACAGGGTATAGATATAAATAGATATGTATATAGGCATAAGTATAAATATAGGTGTAATTATATAAAGCTTATAAAATACTAGGTTTTCTTAGAACTTTTAATTTTTTATTAATCATTTTATTTGTCTACATATCAAATGTTATGCTCCTTCCTCGTCTATCCTCCTTGAGCCCCCCACCACTTCCTACTTCCCTTTGCCTGTGAGAGGGTGTTCCCCCACATACCCACTCATCCCACCACCTTAGAGCTTTTGCAAATATTCCAAGTACTAGTTATTGTTCCTCCAATTTCCTCCTGTATTGTACTGCCCTAAGCCACTTAAATTTCCTGACCTATCATTATCCTTTAAAATCATATCACATATATAATGTGTTATACAGTTCCCATAAAGTCTTTCTTTTCCCATTCCTGTGACCACATTCTAATTTTCAAAGTTTGGCAGGCACTCAAAGTTAAAACAGAAAATTAAATATTTGAATTCAGGGTCCATATATTAAGAGTATCCCTTCACTCCTAGCTGAGGAGTTTGGGGCAGTGTTTTGATTCTGAGGGAGCAAGGGTGTAATAACACATTGGTTAAGATAGCCTTAATGAATGATCTTGTTTCTTTGAGTATATGCACAGCTCAAATTGTAATCTGGAATCTGTATAAGAAAGGTGATAGGAAGTCAGTGGGTGTGAAGAGCTTGGGGATACAACTAGCAGGAATTTGGAGAGAGGATGTTGGAAACTTAATGTGAATAGAATACATTGGAGACATGCATGAAAGAACTTAAAGAACTGATAAAATGTTACACTTTTAAAAGAAAGTAAAAGATAAAAGCTAGGAGTGTAGCACTCTAAAGGAAAATATGGTGACTATTATCCTTTGACATTTACAGAAAATATGTTCAAAATTCACAATTCTCATATTCATTTCTCATAGTTTTGCATATCAGTTGTGGAATCTACAATTTCTACTATATTAGAGTAGATATCACATATCTACTATATGTGATATCCAATGAAAATTTGCTGTTCTTCAGAATATTTTGTCCTTTTCCAACACCATAGGTAACCATTCCACACACAGTGTTTGTAGTTTACAGTGAGAAGATAGACTGACAATTTAAGACACTTGTGCATGATTTCTCCGTCTATCACCTGGGGTCCAACTAGAAGCTATTCCACTATGGACTAATATTCATGAGACTGAACAGAACTTTTCATGCTATTGGATGAAAATATTAATTATCAATATTATTCAGCCATGAATGCTAACCATGCATGAATAATGTACCTGTTCAATATATTAGTGAAATTGTGTCACAAATATTTTAGGAGTAACCAATAACTTCTTATTGGATTTAAAGCCCATGCCATGAGACAGAATCCATGACTGACATTACACATAATCCAAGAATATGAAAGTAGATAGTTTGTGGGCCTTAGGGGAAAATTGCTAGTATTTTCCAGCTAAAATAATAGGGTAATAAAATAATGTGGAATCCTGTATTGTAATACCCATTGAATGGTACACTACTCAGCCATTCTCAGAGAAGCTTTATTTTCTTGCAATCAATGGAATTACCACAGAACTCCAAACTGCACAGGGTAAGACCATGAAAGAATTTGGAGCACACAGCCATAAATAAGTTGTATTTTTCTGTAGAGGAATTTTAATCCAACAACCAGGCTACTCTGGCAAAGGGTCATAACCAAAGACCTTGGTCTGTGTGAAACTTCTGGAATGAAAAGCCTTTAACCCCAGTGGCTGGAATTCAGACATTCCCTTACTGCACACCTTTAATCGCAAGCAATGAAGGTAAAGTTAGTGTGTAGATGGGAGAAGCCACGTTTCAAAGCGACCACTAATTACATTTTTCAAACCTGTCTCATCAAGGCATCTATATAAAAGTAGAGGCAAGAAGATTATAAAAGCAAATTTTGGGGATAACTCTAAGAAACAGTGTCATCCAGACACAACAGGGCTCATAAATACTTGAACACACAAAGATTATGACAGTAAGACCATGATCTGCACAATTTGGACCAGATAAAATCCAGATATAAAGGCAGGGAAGTAAACACAAAGTTCCAGTCCTATCTAGGATGATCATTGTAATTGATAATTCTGAGAGAGGGAAAGCCAATTTTCCAATGGAACAACCATGGGTATATCAGTCATATTCCAGGAAAAACCATACACCCAGGTGTAGCTGACCAAGAGTAAAAAAAGGAACTTGATTTCTAAAATACTTTTTCTTACTCTTCCACAGACTTTCACAAATTCTAAGAGGAGGACCCAGTGGAGAACTCCAATTTATACTTTTTCTCTGGATAACATCTGGCTGTGGGTTTATGCATCTGATCCCATCTGATCCCTGAGGAAGGCTCTCTGACAAAAATGGAAGATAGAAGGACATAGTCCACTGAATCAACTAATCTTGGGCTCACAAAAGAAAGCAGCAAACATAGAGGCATCCTGGGGTCATCTACATTTATGTTATGGCTGGTAGCTTGGTGTATTTGAGGGACTCCTATAAGTGTGACTTTGTGTTCTTTTGACCTCTTTTCTGCTATTGCAACTTATCTCCTTCTGTTGGTTTGCCTTGACCACCCTCTATATGAGAATAGTTGCTATGTCTTATTATATCTTCTTTTGTCGTGTCTGGTTGTCTTTTAGACACCTGTTTTTTTTTCTGAAGGGAAATGAAAAGGAGTGGCACTGGGAAAAAATGGGAGGTGAAAGAATATGTGAGGAATGATAAGAGGGAAACTCCAGTTTATATGGTATGAAAGGAAAATCTATTTTCAATTAAAAATATATTAATGTTTTTGTGTGAATGTTTTTGTTGTTTTGCACTATTGCTAAAGATTTATTTTTTTTTATTTTTACTTTTGGTGTCTTTGTTTTTCTTTGTGAGAGAGGTAAAGACATGATATTGCATGAATAAGGAGGTAGGGAGGATTTGGGAGAAGTTGGGTGAGGGAAAAAGAATATAATCAAAATATATTATATGGAAAATATGAATTAAAAAGAACTTTTTATCACTACATTTCTTAGATATCAAACAAATACTGTCTTATCTTTATGAGATATGGACAATCTTTTTGATGGGACAGCTGTAATTGTTGGGTTATTGTTTCAGGCCATTGTGACTCTGTATATCCTTTACCTCATTTTCCCCTTGGTACTGCAGTTTATATTTCACACTAAATAAAAAACACTATCAGGAAAAAGGAGAAACTAATGTAATCTTATGACCTCTATGGCGACAGCTCCATATGTTTTAAAGGTGATAAAGATACAAAATCAGTATTATGAAACAACTATTCACATCCGAGGGATGTTTTGTAAATTTATTGCTTGACTGTGTGGTGCAACTGCCATTGTTTTTGATAGAAAAGGACATGTATCTGTGAAATAAAACCAAGATAGTAACTCACTGCAATTGGAAAATTGTAGTTATGGTAAGCTACAATTGTTCAGCAAATGTGAGATTATTGGTTTCCTAGGGATTTATTAATTTGATGTATTTTAATCCCAACCTATTGTAAAAGAATAAGGTCGTCACTCAGATGATGGGGTCTCACTTGTTTTGTGGAACATTTTGAGTATCTTTTTTTCAGTCATGTCTAAAATTTATCTGGAAGTTGGGAAAAGGCCTCTGCTACACAGCAGTCAGTCACCTACAATGAATGCAAGAACCACATCCAGACTTCAAATGTCACCACATTGCCATCTTACTGTGAATGGCTGAAATTTACTTCCCGTTGTTAGTGGGGCTGAAAATTGCCACAGGTTTCTACAGTTATAATGTATTGTCTAAACCAGAAAACACTTCCCAGATTGAATTGACCTTTTAGAAATAGCACTTTCATCTTTAAGATGCAGGACTGGTGCAATATTTTATTTAAAAAGGTTATTTAGTTGTAAAAGATGGAGAAAGGGTAAGGAATTAGAAACAATTATTTCTATATATAATGCTTTGCTGTCAAAAAAATAGTAAAAGGAGAGCATAGCACTGGCCACTGAGTATTTAGCCATGTAAATACTACAATGAAGACTATTTTGAAAAATACTCACTTATCCCTTACCAATAAGAGTAGTATGAAGAGTGACAAAAATATTGTATTTGTACATCTAAGTAATGGGTCCCTTGGTCATTATACAGAGAGTGGAAAAACGTCAAGTTTATTGGAATACATAAAGCAAAATATAAGCCTATGTTATTCAAAAAACAAGGTATATTTTTCTTATGTCTCTCATTGTGTGTGTATGTGTGCTTATGAGAGAGTGAAGGAAAGAGTGAAGGAAACAATAATAAAAATGAACAGTGTCATAGAAAGAAACCTTGAGAATGCCTTAAATGTATTATTTCATAATTTTTAAAAAGTAAATTAAAAATTTTAAGTTTGGTTATCCAGGTAACCAATGTGATAATAATTAATAGAGGTGTGGAATATGAGATTAAAATTTGTTCATTTTATATGTTTATTCTTTGTACATGTCTTTTTTTATATAACCACTCAGTACTATTATTGGTACATGGAATTTAGGTTTTCCTGAGAATTAGCTAAAGGAAAATATCAATGCAAATAAAGATGGAGTCAAGACTATTAGACAGAAAATATTCGTCATGCCTCATTCTAGATTGCCTTCAGTACCCATACTCATAGTATTTGGCCATAGTTTAAGTGTGAATTTAAAGGTTTTAAAAAGAACTTATGATAATGCAGAGTTTAAAAAGGTGTTTCTTAAGGACTTCATTGTTTCTTTTTCTTTTATTCAGGTTTTAAATAGTTATTTTCCCTCCCCTACATGTGTGAGCTTAAATCAGTTTTAAGCACAAGTCTTATCAATTTATTTCCTAAATGAATAGAATTATCTTGTGGACAATAATTACATATAAAACAACATTTGAAGAATGTAAATAAACATCAAATAGACAATTCTTTCATGTCATTAGTCATCCCTTATCACTGATATGTCCAATAAGCATAATCATCTATTCATTTCCCCCTTTAGATACAGCATGACCAGACAAGCCTTGGTAAATTGAAAAGAAAATAAAACAGTGATGTTGAAAACTTAATAGATAATGTTGAAAATCTAGAGGAATTTTATTTTATCAAACATGCTAATGACACAAAATTCAGAATTACATGAGATCATTTTTATTTTAATATATACTATTTATTCTGCATTGTTTGGTGCGACTTACATACAAAACACTACTGTTTGCTTTAAAATGCATTTGCTTTGCATCCTGGCTTGGGATTTGATGTTTTAGTGGTGTAGATAAAAATATCCCTCAACCATTATAAAGCTACTTAAGAGCAGGGAGCATGTTCTTGGCATCTGTGAAAGTTCAGTTCTCCAAGATTGATAAGTTGTTTGTGTACATCATTTACTGTATCTTTGATCATTCCTGTGGTCATGGGGTCAAAGTCTCTCTAATGATTCATCCCCTTATATGTCATTAAATTGTAATTCTAACTGTAGATTTCATAACTGGAATAAAATAGGGCCGGCCTTCACATTAAAGAAATATGTGTTCCCATGAACATCGATTCTCTCTGGCTTCCTAGGAAATACTCTTAATCAAAGCTGCACCAGAGGAGTTGTGCTTAATGCTCTACTAGGAATATTTACCAGTTCAAAGGCTAATGTAGAGCTGTCATAAGTTTATTTAGAGGCCATTGATTTGCCATTGAAGATAAGAAGTCACCAATCTTTGTTGAAGATAGTTTCTCAGTCAGTGTCATGTTTCAACTTTGTAATGCCCCCACAAGTTCATGTTCTTGAACACTTGGTCCTCAACTTATGGCACTGTAGCAGAAGGTTATGACACCTACAGAAGATTGAGTCTTGTTGGAGGAGGTATATCACTGGAGGTGTGCAAGGAGTTTGAGAGCTTGTTTGTTTATTTATTATCTCTCTACTTCCTGACAGTCAGGCCGGTTGGCTTCAGAGTCCTAATGCCACACATTCTATTCATGGTAGACTGTATCCTGTCTGTATCTGTAAGATACCTTTCTTCCTCAAGTTGTTTTGACCAAAGCAATGAACTATATAGTAACAGAAAGTAAACTAATACATTACAATATAGTAATATGACTTATATGTTAAAAATACTTTTATTATATTTTATGTTCAAATTATTTAAATTTGATACTGTGATACTGTATAAAACATGATTTCTCTTTAGAATGTGGGAAGGCTCCCAAAAGTCTATGGTTGCAACTGTAGCTGAGGCTCCTAGCAACAGGGGGCATAGACCCTGAAATGGCCTCCTGTTGTAACTAGCCACACTTCTATTGTAGAGGCAAGGAGACAGCAACCCTCCCAAAAACCATTGATCTAAAATGTTTCCTATCTACAGATATGCAGGGGTAAAGATAGAACAAAGACAAGGAGAATGGCCAATCAATGACTGGTCTAAATTGAGAACCATTTCATGGGAGAAAACCAATCACAGACACTATATTCTGTTATCATTGCAGACATGAGCTGAGCATAACTGTCTTCTCAGAAGCTTCACCCAGCAGCTGATGGAAATGGATATAGAGCCACTACCAAATAATAGGTGGAATTCGAGGGATCTTGTAGAAAAGCTAAGGGAAGAATTGAATGATCCAGAGACGTCAAGGACATCACAAGAAGACCTTCAGAGCAAACGAGCCTGGGACAAAGAGGCTGACAGAGACTGTACCACCAACCAAAGAGCACAAGCATGTGCTAGACCTAGGCTCCCTACCCATTTGTAGCTGTTGTGCACCTTGGTCTTCACATAGGTCTCCTAACAATTGACGTGGGAACAAGTTTTTATTATTTTATGGTCAAGTGGAGCAAGATAATGGTGAAGCTATTTGAAATAAAATAAATCCACCCAAAGATGCTTGTTACAAAGGTTTGTAGGCTTCCTTCACATTTCTAAAAACAGAAACAAAACGAGAAATAAAGATGTAACATGCAAATATCCCAGACATTTTTACATGCCAACCAATTTTTCGAGGTTCAGCTATTGGAATTGGCCTGCCACTCTCTTTTTTTTCTTCATATTAATTCATTTTAATATTACTTTGAAACACAGAGAACTGTAATCAAACTGATTTGCAATTAATAATAAACTAACTCACTATGGTAATGAAGTTGATGAATTACATCATTTTAGAATGTTTACATCTCTGTTTTCTTTTTTTTTATTTTCTATATTCTATGTTTACATAGAATATAGAAAGGCTTTCCCCTTTACCAGTTCCCACCCACCATAGTTCCCATAGTTCCTCTCCCCCCCCATCTGTTCCCCAATAATTCCCCCTCCCCCCTCGGTTTCTTTACTAAACTGGATGCAATCTTTGGCCTGCCACTCTTATTTACAACAAAGAAAATATTTTATAGCCTTCTTTCTTACTTCAAAAACAATGTAAACATATTTTTTTTAAAAAAAATCCCAAGTCTATTTGAAACTGTCAGAGAGATTTGAAACATTTTTATTTTAATATTCTGGAATTATAACCTTAAATGAGGCTAAGATGGCAAATGATACTACATATGGAATACAGACAGACTAACATTAGGATACAATATTTTAATTTTTTTAATTTTTATTTTCTATATTCTTTGTTTACATTCCGAAGGCTTTCCCCTTTCCCCTTTCGCTCCTTAACATATGTCCCATATGTCCTCTTCCACCCCATCCCCCGCCTTTACAACCTGAATTCAAGTTGAGCATGTTTTCCAAAGTTTTGAACAATATTGTCCCTTGTATGCTTGTGTATTTTCCTCTGTAGTGAAATCTTTTTTTTTTTTTTTTTTTTTTTTTTGGTTTTTCGAGACAGGGTTTCTCTGTGTAGTCCTGGCTGTCCTGGCGCTCACTCTGAAGACCAGGCTGGCCTCGAAGTCAGAAATCCGCCTGCCTCTGCCTCCCAAGTGCTGGGATTAAAGGCGTGCGCCACCAACGCCCGGCCTCTGTAGTGAAATCTTAAATCTCTCATATTCACCTGAAATAAAGGAAGCCAAACATTGACTTGTTGAGTAACCAAATGCCCATATTTCAGACAATATTCAGGTACCAGGTTCTTGATAAGCTTTATTGTGTAATACAGCTATATGACAAGAGATAGACCATAGCAAAACTGTAAGAAAGCACAATACAAGTAGAAAATTATAAACAAAAAATAAAACTGGTCATTTACTTCCTTAGACATGTATTTATGTAGTGTCTGTTTATAAATAGGAAGAATCTTCATTATTGGAATAAAGGATGTTTCAATTAATTAGGTATTATATAAGTGTATTGCTTTTATTTTATATTTTATCTACTGAATTTGTTTCAGAGTATTACTTTAGTTGAAGTCATAAAAATAAATTAAATTACATTACTGACATGATTAGTATTTTCTGTTTACCTGTGTCTATAAAAGAATAATTTAACAATGAGGACCTTATACTTCATATGCAGGCAATACCCCGAGAATGAGTAAAATGGAAATTCTACTTGCCTTACTTCCCTTAGCATCCCTGCAAGCCTCTTTTCTAAAGTGTAGAATAAGGGAGATAGGATGACAGTTCCCCTTGGAGTGCATCAAAACACACCAGGGCAATAAAAACTATGATAGCAAAGATGAAGGTCTGTGACCCCAATTGTGGCATCTGAGATTTGTCGAGAGCCACTGGAGAATGGCCTGCATGGCCTTGCTATACTAGTCAGTGTACAAGCCAGTCAGAAACATTTTGAGACTGAGAAAATTTTCTTTTAAAATCAAGCTTTCAGGATAAATTTAATCTTTTAGCTCAGTGGAACAGTTCTACAACCTGCAGGGTGAACACACCACAGAGCCCATAAATTTTTGAAGCCTCAACTTTATAGAAATCCATATTGAATTCATGGGTGTGGGGGATATGTAAAAAGATAAACATATTTATAAAGTTACCACTGAATCAGAAAATTGAATGATAATTATCAAATGATAAGAGTGGTCATACTAAAAATAGACTTTTCATACATCTATATATATCTTATTTTATGAAAGTCCCTATGTTAGATTTATATAGATAAGTACTTTGTGGATTCTTCTTGGCTACACCAACATAAGAGAAGGCGAAGTGAAGTTTCACTGCTGTGAAAAAACCCTAAGAAAAATTAGGTTTTTTTTTTTTTTTTTAAAGAAAGCTGGGGAAATCTTTTGATTAAGACTTATGTTAAGACTTAAGTTTCCGGTATGCAAGTTTGTAAGTTAGACATTAGTACTGAATATTTGAATTATAGAGGCCTCATGAGTTCATCAGTGCAAGGATTTGTTGGTTAGTATGGGATGTCTCTTTTTGTCTCTTTTCTTTTCTGCTTAGGACCAATCCTCAGCATTTGTGAATCCCATCATTATCTGAAAAACGCTGGGGACCTCATCAGAGAACACAGACAGCATTCTGCCTTTGGACTTTTAGCTTCCAGTATTGCAGGGTTGAAAGTAAATTAATTTCATGAGAATTTATTCAATCTTGAGTGTTCTTTTATAGGAGAGGACTAAAAGAGTTCAGTTTATATAGTCTTGAAGACCTTGAAGATGCAGTGATCTAAAAGAGAAAGTATTATGTGGCAATATTAAAATGAGATTGTATGATAAATGTTTTTGCTTTAATTCTACCTAATATCATTTCCAAAAATGTTCTCCAGAAAACATGGGCCTGTTGATGTACACACACACAGTTCCTTGGAGATAAAGTGCTCTTGAGAGAGGGAAATGTGAAAAATAACAAATAATGATCCTCCACATAAAACCAGACGCACTGAAAAAAAGAGAAAAGAAACTGAAGAAGAGTCTTGAGCACATGGGCACAGGGGGAAAGTTCCTGAAAAGAACACAAATAGCCTATGCTCTAACATCAAGAATTGACAAATGGGGCCTCATAAAATTACAAAATTTCTGTAAAGCAAAGGATACTGCCAATAGGACAAAATGGCAACCAACAAATTAGGAAAAGGTCTTTACCAACCCTATATCCTACAGAGGGCTAATATCCAATATATACAAAGAACTCAAGAAGTTAGACTCCAGAGAACTAAATAACCCTATTAAAAATGGGGTACAGAGCTAAACAAAGAATTTTCACCTGAGGACTATTGAATGACCAAGAAACACCTAAAGAAATGTTCAACATCCCTAGTCATCAGGGAAATGCAAATCAAAACAACCCTGAGATTTCACCTCACACCAGTCAGAATGGCTAAGATGAAGATCTCAGTAGAAGGCAGGTGCCAGAGAGGTTGTGGAAAAAGAGGAACACTCTTCCACTGTTGGTAGGATTGCAGGCTGTTAAAAACCACTCTGGAAATCAGTTTGCAGTTCCACAGAAAACTGAGCATAATACTACCAGAGGACCCTGATATACAAATCCTGGGCATATACCCAGAGGATTCTCCCAGATATAATAAGGACATATGCTCCACTATTTTCATAGCAGCCCTATTTATAATTGCCAGAAGCTAGAAGAAACCCAGATGTCCCTAAACAGAGAAACAGATACAGAAAATGTGGTATATTTACACAATGGAATACTACACAGCTATTAGAAACAATGAATTCATGAAATTCGTAGGCAAATGGGTGGAACTGGAAAATATCATCCTAAGTGAGGTAACCCAATCACAAAAGAACACACATTGTAAGCACTCACTGATAAAAGGATATTGACCCAGAAGCTTGGAATACCCACAGCACAATTCACATATCAAATGATGGCCAAGAAGAAGAAAGAACAAAGCTTGGATACTCTGGCTGTTCTTAGAAGGGGGAACAAAATACCACAGGAAGAGATACAGACATAAAGTTTAGAGCAGAGTCTGAGGGAAAGACCATTCAGAGACTACCCCACCTAGTGATCCATCACATAAACAGTTATAAAACAGAGAAACTATTAACAAAGTCCATAAGTACTTGCTGACCAGACCTGGATATGGCTGTTACCTGGGAGGCTCAGCTCGTGCATGAAAAATACAGAAGGGGCAACTCTCAGCCAGCCATTGAACTGAGCACAGGATCCCCAATGGGGAAAGTAGAGAAATGACCCAAGGAGCTGAAGGGGTTTCAGCTCCATAGGAGGAACAAAGATATGAGCCACTCGGTAATCCCAAAGCTCCCAGGATCAAAAACTTTAACCAAATAGTGCATATGATGTTACCTGTAGCTGCCAGCCGCTACTGTGAACATGGTTTCTGGAAGAGAAGCTGAGGATAGATGGCGGGATGGCAAGAAAGAAATGACAATTTCTTTTTTTAAATGCATTTATTTACCTTATTTTTTTATTTTTTTATTTTTAATTTTTTATTTTCTATATTCTTTGTTTACATTCCAAAGGCTTTCCCCTTTCCCAGTTCCCCCCTCACCATGTGTCCCATAAGACCTCTTCCTCCCCCACCCATTCCCCAATCACCCCCCAAGCCTTTCTCTGTTCTGGTACTCTCCTGCAAAACTGGAACCAGTATTTCCTGGACCAATCTCATTTCCTTCCTTCTTCTTGGGAATCTTTTGATTTGCCAATTGTGCCATGAGTATTCAGTGGTTCTGGGCTCATTAATATCCACTTATCAGTGATTGCATTTCATGTGTATTCTTTTGTGATTGGGTTAACTCACTTAGGATGATATTTTCCAGATCCAACCATTTGCCTACAAATTGAATGAATTCATTATTTTTAATTGCTGAGTAGTATTCCGTTGTATAAATATACCACATTTTCTGTACCCATTCTTCCTTTGAGGGACATCTGGGTTCCTTCCAGCTTCTGGCTATTACAAATAAATCTGCTATGAACATAGTGGAGCATGTGTCTTTATTGCATGCAGGGGAATCCTCTGGGTATATGCCCAGGAGTGGTATGACAGGGTCCTTTGGAAGTGTTATGAATACTTTTCTGAGGAACCACCAGACTGATATCCAGAGCAATTGTACCATCTTGCAATCCCACCAACAGTGGAGGAGTCTTCCTCTTTCTCCACATTCTCTCCAGCACCTGTTGTCTCTTGAGCTTTTAATCTTAGCCATTCTGATTGGTATAAGGTGAATCTCAGGATTGTTTTGATTTGCATTTCCCTGATGACTAATGATGTTGAACATCTCTTAAGGTGCTTCTCAGCCATCCGAATTTCTTCTGGTGAAAATTCTTTGTTTAGCTCTGTACCCCATTTTTTAATAGGGTTATTTGGTTCTTTGCGGTCTAACTTCTTGAGTTCTTTGTATATATTGGATATTAGCCCTCTGTCAGATGTGGGGTTGGTGAAGATCTTTTCCCAATTTGTTGGTTGTCGTTTTGTCCTTCTGACTGTGTCCTTTGCCTTACAGAAACTTTGTAATTTTATGAGGTCCCATTTGTCAATTCTTGATCTTAGAGCATAAGCTATTGGTGTTCTGTTCTGGAACTTTCCCCCTGTGCCAATGTCCTCCAGGGTCTTCCCCAGTTACTTTTCTATTAGTTTCAGCGTGTCTGGCTTTATGTGGAGGTCCTTGATCTTAGTACAAGGTGATAAGAGTGGGTCAATTTGCATTCTCCTGCATGTTGACCTCCAGTTGAAGGAACACCATTTGTTGAAAAAGCTATCTTTTTTCCACTAGATGTTTGTAGCTCCTTTATCAAAGATCAAGTGACCATAACTCTGTGGGTTCATTTCTGGGTCTTCAATTCTATTCCATTGATCTACTTGCCTGTCGCTGAACCAATACCATGCAGTTTTTAACACAGTTGCTCTGTAGTACTGCTTTATGTCAGGAATATTGATTCTCCCAGAAGTCCTTTTATTGTTGAGAATAGTTTGTTATCTTGGGTTTTTCATTACTCCAGATAAATTTAAGAATTCCTCTTTCTAGATCTATAAAGAATTGATTTGAGATTTTGATGGGGATTGCATTGAATCTGTAGATTGCTTTTGGCAGGATGGCCATTTTTACTATATTGATCCTGCCAATCCAAGAACATGAAATACTTTTTCCATCTTCTGAGGTCTTCTTCGATTTCTTTCTTCAAAGACTTGAAGTTCTCGTCATACATATCTTTCACTTGTTTGGTAAGAGTCATGCCAAGATACTTTATATTGTTTGTGGCTATTGTGAAGGGTGTTATTTCCCTAACTTCTTTCTCAGCCTGCTTGTCCTTTGAGTATAGGAAGGCTACTGATTTGCTTGAGTTGATTTTATAACCAGCCACTTTGCTGAAGTTGTTTATCATCTGTAGGAGTTCTCTGGTGGAGTTTTTTTTTTTTTTGGGGGGGGGTCACTTAAGTATACTATCATATCATCTGCGAATAGTGGTAGTTTGTCTTCTTCCTTTCAAATTTTTTGAAAGTCTGATAAAATTCTGCACTAAAACCATCTGGTCCCGCAACATTTTTTGGTTGGGAGACTTTCTATAACCCCTTCTATTTCTCTAGGGGTTATGGGACTGTTTAGCTGATCTCATTAATCCTGATTTAATTTTGGTATTTGGTATTTTTCTAGGAAATTGTCCATTTCCTCCAGATTCTCCAGTTATGTTGAGTATAGGCTTTTGTAGTAGAATCTGATAGATTTTTGAATTTCCTCAGTTTCTGTTGTTATATCACCCTTTCATTTCTAATTTTGTTAATTTGGATACTGTCTCTGTGCCCATTGGTTAGTCTGGTTAAGGGTTTATCTATCTTGTTGATTTTCTCAAAGAACCAGCTCCTGGTTTTGTTGATTCTTTATATGGTTCCTTTTGTTTCTACTCGATTGATTTCAGCCCTTAGTTTGATGATTTTCTGTCTTCTACTCTTCCTGGATGAATTATCTTCTTTTTGTTTCAGGTCTTTCAGGTGTGCTGTTAAGCTGCTCCTGTATGCTTTCTCCAGTTTCTTTTTGAAGGCACTCAGGGCTATGAGTTTTCCTCTTAGCACTGCTTTTATTGTGTCCTGTAGATTTGGGTAGGCTGTACCTTCATTTTCATTGAATTCTAAAAACTCTTTGATTTCTTTCTTTATTTCTTCCTTGACCAGGGTGTCATTGAGTAGAGTATTGTTCAGTTTCCATGTGTATGTGGGCTTTCTCTTTTTTTCTTAGTATTGATGACCACTTTTACTCCACAGTGATCTGATAGGTGGCATGCTGAAGGAAAACCTGGTGTATTTGGAAGGGGCTGGAGGTAAATATGATCAAAATATTACAAAACAATCAAACAATAACAAATATTTATTAATAGTATAAATTGAGAGGAGAACAGGCAAAAGAATAGAATATATGGAGACTTTGCATTAATGTATTTGGCACAAATAGACAATTTTTTGTGGATGAATGTGTGGGAGAAAACAATACTCAATTGCGAACAATGAGTATACAAAGTTATGCACAATATAATCTGGAGTCAAACATAAAATTTGAGGACTTTCCTGTGAAGGCAAATGCCTTTGCATTCAGATCAGCAGGGGTTCTTTCTTTATCTTGTAGCCATATGCAGAATGTTTCATCCATTTAATCAAGCACTTTTTAAACTTTCTAATGCTGTGCCACATTAATAAATTGGTCTCTGTGTGTGACTCCAACCACAGAATTATTTTTTTGATACTTCAAAACTGTAATTTTGCTACTGTTATAGATAATAATCTAATGTATATAATATATGTAATCATATATTTTTAGTTTTGCCTAAAGTTTAGTGATACACAGGTGCTCAACCAATGGATTAGAGCCTTGACTTGTATTAAATCTCCACAAGTAGATTTTATGTATAAAAATGCAAATCTTCCTAATTTCCCACAGTTCTTAATATGATTTATTTGACTCAAGGCACAATTAGCAAGTCAAATGACTCCCAAGAAGAAGAAAGGAGAGTACCCTGGGCCTGTAAAGATTGGATCCAGTATTGTAGACCCAAAACAGAGAAATCTTCACCCAGGTAGAAGAGGAGAAATGGTAATTTTATTTTTTTCTTCCATGACTCCACTAAACAGTCTCATTTCACTTTTAGTCCTGCTGTCTAATAGATTTCTTCTTGAAAAGCATTTTAATTATGTTTTGAGAATGTCATATATCCATATAGTATATTTTGAGTGGGGAATAGCAGGGGGGGGGAGAGGAATTATAGGACATATGGTGGGGGGTAACTGGGAAATGGGAAAGCCTTTGGAATGTAAACATAGCATATAGAAAATAAAAATTAAAAAAAGAATAAAAACAAATAAATTAAAAAAATATGATTTTTTTGATAGTAAAAGAACTATCAATAACATGTTTAAAAGAAAGTAATAATAAAAGGGGAGGTCCCAAGACCTGACATTATCACTGAGGCTATGGAGCACTCATAAAAAGGAAACTAGCATGACAGCACTCCAGAAGACCCAACAAGCAGCTGAATGAGTCACATGCAGATATTTGCACCCAACCAATGGACAGAAGCAGCTGACCCCTGCTGTTGAATTAGGGAAGGTTGAATGAAGCTAAGGGTGACCCTGTAGGAACACCAGCAATCTCAATTAATCTGTCCCCTGGGATCTCCCAAACACTAGACCACCAAACAGGCAGTATACACCAGCTGATATGAGGCCCCTAGAACACATACAAAGAGGACTGCCAGATCTGTGTTCATTCAGAGATGTGGCACCTAACCCTGAAGAGACTGGAGGCTCCAGGGAGTTTAGAGGTCAGGTAGGGTGGGGGGTAGGGACATCTTCATGGAGATAAGGGGAGGGGAGGAGGTGTGGGATGTGGAACAGTCAGAGGGTGGATGGGGATTGGTGGGGCTGGTAATAAAATATGGAGTGTATGAAAATAATTAATAAATAAAATAAAAGAAAGAAATCTATGCTAGTAATTCATTTTCATCTCCATTGTACTGGAATTGCAATATCACGGGAAGTCAAGTTTATGATTATCATAATTTAACTATTTTCAAGATTAAATTAATTAAACATTTAATTTATTTTTACATATCCCAACAAAGATCCAACTATAACTCCCCATTGCATTAGTGTTTCTTTATATTTCTGGTTTTATTTTTTCATGTTTGTCAGCATGTTACCTGGCTTCTTATATGGAATTCTGTCAAGGTCTCATGTATTTAGTAATGCTTATATCCTGGGATATTTTATACCTCTGTGTACACGCAAAGAATTATTTTATTCAGCTAAGCACTCTGGTCATGTACTATTGCACCAGGAACCATTTGCATCTTTCTCTTAGCCTTTTATCCCTACCATTCTTGAAGTAAAGGTGTTATTTTTTATTATACTTCAGTTATTCATTTTTTGTGCTTTATCCTTATTAATTTCATTTGCAGATACGTTTTTAGGGAAAGTGGACACAATTTACATAATTGAAAAATCACACTATAAAACCTGTTGCTGTCATCTGAAGGTAATGGGATCCTGGCCAAAGGAAGTATACAGAAATCTATTTCACCCAAGTTAAATGAAAATATAAGGAAAGCAATCAACACCTTCTTTCCAATGTTACCATCTGCTTAGATAAAGGAGGCCAGGGCATATATAAATGTGCCTATTTGTAAGGACAGTGTAATTTCCGCATCTTTTCATGTACCTTAGTAGGTTTTAGTCTTCAACTATAATACAGAACATACCTTCATCTAAATGTATCTCAATGTTGATTGAGTATGCAGATTAATTCTTGGACTATTTACCTACAAGTGAATGATGCCTGAATACTGAAGATCTTTAGTAGAAACTAGTTGAACTTTTTCAGTCAAACTTGTCTCAAAAATGCAAGGACAATATGTATTACAAATATGTGAAACTGTCAAGTAATAACCTTAATTTGTAAAGGAAAATCTAAAGTAGGCTTTATTAAGTTCACATCTCATAGCAAAAGAAATTAGCCTCATTCAGGGATTGTGTGGGTTGTTTTTCAGAAAGGTACACATAGGACATAATAGACATCACTCTCATTTATGCTCAGTGCCTATTTTCTTTTTAAATCATTATTTTTTATAAATGATACACTAAGTTTATTAACACAATACCTTAAAATACTTTTCCTACATTGTGAAATAAGTTTAGGTTAATTTAATAATCTGTTCATCACCTATTGCAACATATGGATGGAGAATTAAGTTTGCCTATTATAACATCTAATTCAATACCCCCAAATTAAATACATGTTTTTGCTCATTTTCTCAGGGTTTATCACAGACAAAAGTATAATAAAGACTTCCATACTTTGCCAAGCCCACCTACCAGGAAATTTTGTGATTAGCACTGAATTGATTAAAGTAAATTACAGGGAGAACAATTTTATTAGTAAGAAAGTGCCGAGCCTTGGTAAAGGGAGTTTCTAGGTATGATAATTATAAAATTACATGAAAGCATTTATTGGGTTCACAGAAAGCCCTTTATGAAATAGAAGAGGCCGGAGCTGAAATGCAGCCAGATTTGGTAACAGCATGCAAACAACCTTCAGAGTCAAATACCATTCAAAACTGCCTAATCCCATAACTGTACCAAAGCTGGCAGGTGCTCACTACACAGAACATTAATTTAGGAGACTTAGAGGGGATTTTAAAGATAACCTTCTGTGCCCAATATGCTGAGAGCAATGTGTCTCTGGATAAAAATGCAAAAGTTTTCCTAATCTATAAGATGATGAAGACGTAAAATGGAAACAAAAATATATTTTTCACCCCGGAATGATTAAACCATTTTTACAAAGCTTGTTTTAAATTCATTTATCCCACAATCTCTAGAAAATAACAACAAAAAAGAAAGATAGGGATTGCTTCCGTTCTAACACAACAAACATTATAGTAGATCATGATGACTGAAGGTATTCTATATATAAAAGCAAAAATACCACCATGTGAACAACTTATAAGCATCTGGACAAGGACTTTGAGGACAGTGTTAATAAAACCCTTTCTTCTCATATGACTTTCTAGCAAAGAAAGAGTTGTAGTCTCATCACAAACATCACAGAGTCTTGAAGTCAAGACTTATCTTTGTGATACTTCCCACATTGACTTGTTCCTTTAAAGGATTATGCAATCGCCACCTTAGAAAGTTAAAAATCAACAAAGCCAAGAGGTAGTGAGAAATGCAAGGATACACACTGAAAAGGAATAAATGGGAGAACTGTGAATATATTTGATTTGACAAAGAAACCTGGAGACCAACATTAATTTTATTTAAATTTATTAAAGCTTGTATATAAAAAGGGAAAATGATTTTCTAAAATTGCATTGTCTTTTATTAGGTATTTTTGGCTATATGATCTTAAAAATATTAGACTGAATATTTTCTAAAAGACCAAGCCGAGAGTGGTGAAATGTAGAAAGTTTCTCTTTATTCTTTTCCTAAATGCAGTCAATTTAATTATCTATCAAAAGGACAAAATCAAAAAAGCAAACAAAATAAAATATCAGAATAATCAAATGGATATTTAAATTTTATTTGTGCTTTTTTCTATACTTGTAGGTCTTCCTAGAAATAGACCCATGTTTTGCTTTTGTCTTTATATGTCTAAAATCCTTATGAAATCCTTCAAGTATACCTGAATATTTTCATGAGTTTATCTATGCTATTTGATCCGACCTTCATATCTATAGACAGAAAAACAGCATGTCTTGTCTTTGTTTTAATACTTAGGCAAATGGACCTGGTTGGTGAAAGTCACAATACCTTCAGATAACAGCCTTCACAAGTAATGTTATTCAAGCTTGACAAGGTTGTTTATCATGAGCATCTACAGTTCTTTGTTCTCATACAATTTTTTCCATTTTCCACAATATTTAACTGAACCTCTTTATTGCCTCAACTCTCTACTGTTTACTTTTTTGATCATGTTCAGGTGAAAATCCTTTCTCTTCCTTCACAGAAATACAAAATTATTCAGGTAAGGGTTCTTTCTGACTTCTGACATAATGTCTCCAAAAGTCATTGTTGAGTGTCATAACTGATGTCATCCATTGGGCTTGCAATATCTCAAACATCCCATCTTGAACCTCTCTTCTTGGACCCTGGATATTACAAATCCCTTCTAAGGAATTTTATTTTGATTGACCCACTTTTTCATTTTCCTACACTAATTCTCCTTTTGCCTTTTAAAAAGTTCTCAAGATATTTCATTTGTTATTTTACTTCAAGCCTTTCCCTTTTTATCTGCTGTGAAGAGCAAAAATATATTTTTTGGAAAATGTATCTAATCTTTATTTTCTTTTTCTTATTTCAACTTACTGTTACAAATGTTGCATTATAAATTTAATCCACTGTGGAAAACTTTGGAATTGGATTAAACTCTGTATCATTATAATCTGTGCACAGGTAACACCACTGAAAGTTATGCAGACACTGTGCACAGGCCACCTGAAACAAAGCAGTCACAGCATGGAACTCTATGATGTGCTAAATCAAAAACCATAAATACAAAATATGCAGATTCACATCCAATGGAAAATTGTTTTCTTATCTCTTATAAATCACAGTCACACACAATATTGACCATCAAAGTCCTCTTGATTGATGTGTTTAGTAAGACTTTTGTTTTGTTTCTCTCTCATTGTAACATTTTAGTGATGATCAAAACATTGAATCTTCAAAGAAAAAGAACATAAAATGAAAACTACTTTATTTTTTTAACAAATGAAGAAGCATGCCTTGAAAGAAGTACATATGTTTACAATAGTTAAAACCAACAAAATAAATGAATCATAATTGGTAAGTTCTTTAAATAGCATAGAAATGGAATGTAAATAGATATTACACAGGGGAAAACACTTACTAATTTACTCAACATTCAAATTTTTATTTGGAATCATCACAAAAAATAGCAAAACAGGTTATAACTCAGGATAAATTCATATTCACTACATTTCATATGTAGTTTTACTCATCAAATGCTGTCAAGGATATTAAACAACATTACAGTCTCATTAGTCCACTTTAATACTAGGAATTGTCTCTAAGGAGCCTTTATTATTAGTACCAGGGAATGCATGGCCCCACATGATTCACCACAGCAAGTGAATAAGAAGATATCGGATATTAATAGACATAAGAATAGTTTAATAAGCTACAGTGCATTCACATATAAAATATAAAACCAGGAAGTAAATGAAACATGGCTGTGTATATCACTATGAATATATTTTGTTATTAATATCATGAAAAAAACTGTGTGGTATTGGTGCAGAGATAGGCAAGTAGAAAAACAGAATAGAACTGAAGATGCAGAAATAATCCCACATTCCTATGGTCAGCTGATCTTTGACCAAAGAGCTAAAACAATCCTGTGGAAAAAATGACAAGATTTTCAACAAATGGTGCTGAGTCAACTGGCAGTCAGCTGGTAGAAGAATGCAAATCGATCCATTCTTATCTCCTTGTACAAAGCTCAAGTAGAAGTAGATCCAGGACCTCCACATTAAACCAGCTACACTGAATCTAACAGAAGAAAAAGTGAAGAAGAACCTGGAACACATAGGCACAGGGGAATATTTCCTGAACAGAGCATGAATGAGTTATGCTCTGAGATAAACAATAGACAAAAGGTCCTCATGAAATTGCAAAGGTCTGTAAGGCAAAGGACACTATCAATAGGACAAAACAGCAACCATCAGACTGAGAAAAGTTCTTTAACACTCCTACATCCTATGGAGGCCTAATATCCAATACATTGTCAAGAACTAAAAAAAACTGAAGAAGTTAGACTCCAGAGGACCAAATAACCCTATTAAAAATGGGGTACAAAAGTAAACAAAGAATTCTCAACTGAGGAATACCAAATGGCTGAGAAGCACCTAAGGAAATGTTCAATATCCTTAGTTGTCAAGGAAATGCAAATCAAAACAACCCTGAAATTCCACTTCACACCAGTCAACATGGATAAGATCAAAACTCAGGTAACAGAAGATGCTGGCAAGAATGTGGAGAAAGGATATTCCTCCACTGTTGATAGGGTTCCAAGTTGGTACAATTACTCTGGAAATCAATCTTGGTGTTCCTCAGAAAACTGGACATAGTATTACTTGAGGACCCAGCTATATAACTCCCAGGCATATACCAAAAAGATGCTCCAACATATAACAAGGATACATGCTCCACTATGTTCATAACAGCCTTATTTATAATAGTGAAAATCTGGAAAGAACCCAGATGTCCTTCAACAGAAAAATGGATGCAGTAAATGTGGCACATTTACACAATGGAGTACTCTTCAGCTATTAAAACAACAAATTCATGAAATTCTTAAGGAAATGGATGGAACTAGAAAATATCCTGAGTTTGACAACCCAGTCACAAAAGAACACACATGGTATGCGCTCACTGATAAGTATATATTTTCGCAAAAGCTCAGAATTCCCACAATAAATTTCATAGACCATACATTCAAGAAAAAGGAAGACCAAAGTGTGGATGCTTTAGTCCTTCTAATAAGGGGCACAAAATACTTACAGGAGGTCGAGTGTTGGGTGGGACTTGGGGGGAAGAAAGGAAAGAGAGTATAAAGGGGGCAGGATCAGGTATGGGAGGAGATGGGAATAATATACAGAAGGTCAGGTATTTGAGCTGAGGTGTGTAGCAATGGGGGATGGAGAACTAGGAGTAGGCACAAGAAAGTCCTAGATGCTAGGAAAGCAAGAGGCTCCCAGGATGCAAAGGTGATGAGATTAGATGAAATGTCTGCCCAAGGGGAGGGAGCACCTATAGAGGCCATATCCAGAGTTTAGGCAAGTCCCCTGGTTGGAGGATGGGGCCACCAAAACATCTCCAAATGTTTAACCCACAATTGATCCTGTCTAAAGGATATACAGGAACAAATGGGGAGCAGAGACAGAAGGAAAGACCATACAGAGACTCCCCCACCTGGGGGTCCATCACACATATCGGGGTCCATGCACAGACACCAAATCCAGACACTATGGTGGATATCAAGAAGTGCTTGCTGTCACAAGCCTGAACAAGCTTTCTGCTGAGAGGCTCTGCTAGAGCCTGATAAATATGGGTACAGATGCTCACAGTCAACCATTGAACTGAGCACAGGGACACCAATGGAGGAATTAGAGAAAGAACTGAAGGAGCTGAAGGGGTGTGCAACCACATAGGAAGAAACACACTATCAATCAACCAGACCACCCAGAGCTCCCAGGGAATAATCCACCAACCAGAGTTCACATTCAGGGACCCATGGCTACATCTGAATCTGTAGAAGAGGATGAAATTACCTAGTGTCACTGGGAGTAGAAGAAGCCCTTGGTCCTGAGAAGGCTAGGTGCCCCAGAGTAGGGGAATGCCAGAACAGTGAGGTGAGAGTGGGTAGATGGGTGGCAGAGTACCCTCATAGAAGCAGGGGGATGGTGGATGGGATAGGGGTTTGTGGAGGGGAAACCACCAGTGTGGGTGATAACATTTGAAATGTAAATAAATATAATATCCAATTATTAAATTACCATGCGTAAATAAACAGGAATAAGAAAATAGAAGATTTTGATGTCTGTGCATTTATAAAGTAACAATAAAATCAAAACCATATCTCTAGTACATATTCAGCACAGCAATTATTTCTAGCTATACATAGCATAGGGATATGTGATTTAGTAATGTTATACAACAGAATTTAATTATACTTACAGTAAATATTTATTTTCATTTTCTTTTGTTTCTATGTTTTTGAGACTAAATTTAATTATGTGATCATAGTTGGTGTGGAAGTCGTGGCAAATCTGCCTACTCACTTTGGTATAGGTTGGCCTTGTCCCCCACACTAGAGTCAATAACATTCGGTATCCTAACCTGAGAAGACTATGTATGTCTTATTATAACTCTGCTCTATACTTCTTCACATCTACTAATTACTTGTGGTTCAGTTTATACATTTCATAAGGAGTTAGGAGAAAGGCATCTTCTGGCTTAAAATAAAATATAAAGCATGATATGAATATTTAAACATGGAAATAAAATCTCTTGTGCAGTAAGTGGAATGATCATTCAAAAAGTCCAGGGAGCATGATTTCTCCCACTTGTGGTTAATTATCTGTTGTTCTTGGTGTATGATTGAGGCCTTCTAGGCTTTCTCTGTCTATTGTAGTCTTGCTCAGCTCATGCTTATGCTGTAATATTAATGAGACTCTGTATGTGCTGCTTCTGACATTTCTAGAGGACTCAATCACACAGTCAGCTTCTTGATGCTTTGGCTTTGACAAGATTTCTGATCCCCTTCCCCTCTTATTCTTAGGCCTTAGGGAGATGTGTTGTATTGTGAATGCAAGTAACATTATATAGACTAAGCACAGTATATTTGGGAATATGTATGTAAACATACAGCCTTTATTTAAAAGTTCATGGAAAAAATTACCCCCTTGAAAGAGAGCAAGGGGGGATATATGGGACCATTGGAGGGACAAAAGGAAGTTGAAATAATATAATTACCTTCTCTAAAACATTAATAATAATTTTCAAAGATCTTTAGTATTTAAATCTTATACATATGTTGTTTCATACAAAAACAGTGAATTTTTCAGTAGCTTCACTTTAAATTTCTTAAGGACAAATTGTTCTACTCTCCTATGAATGGCCTCAGGTTCATTTAAGAAAGGACACTTTTGGTAAACATTTTAGTCCCAGCAAGACTTAACTAGGGGAAGAGTGCATAAAGGGATGCAGGTTTTGGTTTCTGAACATTCATAAATTAGGAAGAAAAATCACAGGAATGTAGGTAGCCACTAGACCCTAAGAAACACAAGAAAACAAATTAAATGAACATGATATCGACAATAATTTACATACATACATACATACATACATACATGCAAGAAATTAAATAACCAGAGGTCATTAATTTGAGGAGTGAGTGTATGAAAGGACTAGAATAGAAGAAGGGAAAATAAATCAAAATCATGTGTAATTTTATTTTAATTTCCAAAATCAAAATAAGTTGTAAAGAGTTCAAACATCACAAGAATATAAAGACAAAAATGTAAGGAGATAATGGGAGATCAATTTCCTATTTTACTATTAATTGGAATGTATTTGCACTTTAAACTTTAAGCAGAAAATTTTATTTCAGTGTAATCTGTATGGAAACAGTTTATTTCAAATATTCTAACAAAAGTACACCAAAAAAGTAGTTCTGACTAGAATGGCTTCAGACTGTTCCCTGAGACCGCAACTGGGAACAAAGAAAAAGTATGTGAACAAAGTATCACTGCGGACTCTGGTGGAAAATACACCCTCTAGATGACCAAACACTAAGTTGGAGCCAACCAATTGCCAGGCTATAAAGTAGATAAATATCATGCTCTTCTTTGTAGGTCATATCCCTCTGGCATAAAACTGATAAGTTCACCTCAAAGATACAGGTGCAGGAATTTAATGATAAATACAGAAATGCATGTTTCTTGCCTTTGCATCTAAAGAAGTTTGTAAATAGTTATAAACTTTAGCAAAAATAGAGTTGATCCAAATTCAATATGCAGCTGAGGATTCATAAAAGTTCATGTGCTCTGTGTTCATTCGCTTATTGTAAATTTGTTTTTTCATTGTGTATACTTGACCAGAGGCTCATGAATTTTCAAAGCTCAGAGGCTCAAGTAAATAGTGAAGAGTAAATAAAGACATCTCTAATACTGGAAAGGTGATGGGATGGATTTGCTCCCCAACACAAAAAGAAGGAAGAAAGTAAAGAAAGTTTGTTTTCATCAAACAGGAATTTCTCACCACCAAACTGTGAATAATTAATTGTGTACTACAAGTGAAAATAATGATGATTTTTATTTTATAGTGTGCATACCATAAAATAGCCTATTTATTTATTTTCATAGTATTAACATAGTAAGAGAAATCTTACTATGAGATTCAGAATCATATTTGTCTTTGGAATCATTTTGTCAAATATTTAAAATTAAGCATTTACATTTTCTTTGCTGACTGGAAATGTACCTAACAACCACCTTGAGTTTGTTCTTGAGTTTAAGTAAATTACTGTTTATACCGTGCTTGATCTACTACTAATGGTATAAATGTGATTAGGAATGGGGAGGGGTTCAGTTGGCAACATGTGTTCTGTGCAAGTATGAGAACCAGAATTCAACAACTTCAAATGTGTATAAACATTAAACTTCTTGCACAGACACAGATACGTATACATTCATCCATGTGCACAGAATCATACATGCATTCATCATATGCACAATTACTGACACATACACACATATGCACGCACGCACACACACACACACACACACACACACACACACCTAGGTGTGATAAGAGAGATACTGCAGGATTCAGAAGTGCAGAAGGACAAAATAAAGTGGTAGGCATGTGCAGTGCACAGCTGATATAATCCACAGTCTGAGGGGGGTTTTTTGTCCTTCATTTTATTTTTTTTTTATTTTGTGGTAATGGAAAATGAATTTGTGGTCTAAATCATATGTCCCAGATGTTCTAAAATTGAGAATTATCCCAGGCCCTTTCTTTGTTTCTTTGTTTCTTTGTTTCTTTGTTTCTTTCTTTCTTTCTTTCTTTCTTTCTTTCTTTCTTCCTTCCTTCCTTCCTTTCTTACTTTTGTTTCTTATTTTTGTTTCTTTGTTTCTTTGTTTCTTTCTTTCATTCTTCATCTATCTATCTATCTATCTATCTATCTATCTATCTATTAATTTATTATTTTTTGAGACAGTATCTCAGTTACTTAGGATAATCCTGCACTGGAAATCCTATATCCTCAATAACCTAAGTAGCTAGGATTACAGGATAGTGCCACAAATACAAGGATGAAAATCTTTTTGTTCCAAGTTTCCTTGTTTAAATAAATCACTTTGTTACAGCAATATCTAAACAGCTGCATCTGTTAAAGACCACGAGTAAACAGATGGTACCCTCAAAGAGTAATTAAGGAAAGTTTAAGATAAGGGTTTTTACACATAAGTACATAGGTTAAGTAAAAAACATAGACAGTGCATTCAGGAAATACCAGCTACACAAAGCTGTTGTCAGTCCTACCCCCTAATCAGCTGTAGTTGAGCTCTGAACTCAACCAGTAGTCAAAAGCCATGAGAATGTATGTGATAAAAATATATAACAGGAAACTTCAAGGAGCCAAATAGCAGGGAGAAGAGCAAGAGTAAATCAGGAAGAAAGTTCAGAAAATGTCACATAGTCCTATCCTTTGACCTCTCTGGATGCACTTTTATATGTGTGCTTCTGCTGCAGTGTGCAGATGGTCTTTAGTTTGTGATGTTTTGATTTACAGATTTGGCTTATCACATGAAAGTCATACACCTTCAGTAGAAATAACATTAAATTTCGAATTTTATCTTTGCCTAGGATGGTGACAATGTGGTAGTTAACACATTTAAGAACCAATACCTACACCAAGCTGTTTTTGCTCCTAACGTTGATCAGTCTCTGATGGTGGACAGTCCCCAGCTAGCCATCCTAACAGACTGTAATAGTCTATAACATGAAATATCAGTGTCTGAACTGATATTTCAATTCAATTGGTTGAGCATATTTTCAACTTAAATGGTTCAGTTTACAGCCACCCAGTTGAGAAGTAACATTTTCATGAACTGAAAGCATCTAAAATTTTTGTCTCCAAAAATAATGATAATAATAATTAATAATAATTAATAATAATAATAATAAATTTTCATTTTATAAAAGTGGGTATCACAGCAATATTCAAAAATAAATAGATGATGAGAAGTCTGAATAGTAAGAGCTCTTTGATTCTCATGATATTTTGCTTTATTATTTGATTTTCAGAGTCTATAGAATCAAAATCAGAATAGGGAATTTGGATGATTTATTTTTGTTGTCTAGACTCAAAACCTCTGGTAATTTCAGAGACATGAAGCACTGAAGGACTTTCCTTATGAGTAAAATGGGTCTTCTGAAAACAGATAATCATGAATTGGCTGCCATTGTGACTGTCACACAGAATTAGCCCATACTTTTCATAGTACCCCTATCTCTTGAAAACTTTCAGCAATACCATAAACCTTCAATGGGAAAACAGCTTTCTTAAACACTGGGCTTGAAGTAGAAAGAACTTATATATACATACCCCTTATGCAGAAACATTCTAAGAGTGTCTTCTCTTCATAACTGCAATAGATTGCATACTTAGTGAAATACATTGTTTTCATCAAAAAGGGGCCTTGGATTTTTTTAAGTACATGCCATTGACTGTACCTGGGAGGTAGCTTCTATGTTATGCCCACTTCTGCTTCTCTATTATTTTCCTCAATCTACTTGATTTCTTTGTTCTCATTCTTCTTACAAACAACAACAACAGGAACAGCAACAATAAAACCCAAAAGCCTCTTGAATCAATCTCATGCAAGATATCAGTGATCTGAGGTCACAAGTGTAGTTTGTGAAATAAAAACCAGTACATTCATTCACAGTGATTACTTCTTGCTCTACTTACTCATGGAAATGATCTACATAGATGAAGGATGAAGAACTACTTCAGGAAGAGGGTTTTGATACTTTCTTTATGTTCTGAATTTCCATACCAGAGAATTGTGATAAAGCACTGTAGGAAATTATTTACAGTGTAAGACTTTTAGCATAGGTTTGGTTCACACAAGATTTTTTTTATACAAATTAGAGCAATGTGATCGGCGGTGCTAAGATTTTGTGATGTCTATTTTTATATGCCAAAGCTTAGCTATAAATGCCTGGATGTGCAGTGAGGAGAGGTAGGGGTTACACTGTGAAAATTCACTTCACAAATTTGAATATTTATCTTATTGGATGACTCCATGGAGATTCCAAGTTTAACTCAACATATGGTCTGTAAAATTAAAATTAAATTTATTTGTATAAATTTGACACAATAGGAGTTAAGCTGAAATGAAGGATACAAGCATATGGTGGGTTTATCACTAATTGAGAGCCTTATAGTATGGGAAAAAAAGAAAAAGAAAGGATTCCTAGTTTTCCCTTCATTTTCATGTCTATATTTAACAGTACATCACTGAAGTTCATTATTGGTTGTTATTCTAAGCTCTGAGTAAAAAGATTTTTTAAAGTAATGTAACTAAAGGAAATAATCTGATTTCTACTTTTAAAAAGAAAATGTTTATTTTTATATTATGTGTATATATATTTAAATACATATTTGTATATATACATATATACATATATACATATGTAGATATGTAGATATCAGTGCCTTATATGTGCACACACACACACCACTGCCTTTCAAGTGGGTATTTCCACTTTTCTCTGTGCAAGTTTTACAGTAGAAGTTGTGCATAACTATCTTCTCCAGTAACTGCTTTAAACTATCCCTTGATACTTCTATTCAATATAATGTCAAAGAATGTTATTCCTTTCATTTTAAATTAATCAATCTTGAATAGAATATTGTATTATACATTTCTTCTCCCTGCTTTAAACATAGCAGGACACGTGTTTTCTTAAAACTCTAAGCAGATGAGAGAATACATTTAATGTCCACTAGAAAATGAAGCCTCTCCAATGGAGTCAGTTTTGGATGGTGGATTCTTCATTTGACAGAAGACCATGTCTCACTTTGGAGAAACATTTCAGTATTGGCGATGGCTCTGCCACAGTGGAGGTCTGATAGGATACAGTTGACTTCCTATTCAGACAGTTCTGCTGTTGAGTTCTTTCCTTTTATTCCACTATAGGAATCACAGATGACTGTTTTTCTTTCCTGGCTTATATGTAATTGGCCAGATCCTTTCCAATGATTAGCACACAATTACCATAGCTTTATTTATTATACTATGAAAGCACAGCATGAAGAATTTGTGACATGTTTTTAGGAGTGCTGTATGCTTTAGTATAAAACTCCAGATTATCATTCTCCTTTTTTCCTTTTTGTATATGATTTCTATCATTTCTTCTAACATTACTACCATGTTCTTATTAATACTTATTAAACTACTTAATAGTTCATATTTTAGAAGTGAGAATTCCAAAGTATGTTTCACTGTGCTAAAAACCTAAGTTTCTATTTTATGAAGATACAAGAGTACCTGTTTCTCTGACTATTCTAGGTCTGTTTGTATGTCTTGGAGTAAGGCATTCCTAATCTTTAAAGACAGACCTACATATTCGTGACCTCATTCTCTGAAAGATGTCTTTGTACTCTAATCCCTATAAGCCTCTTCATTTTAAATTCTGAACTTCATTTATTTCACACATTTTATTGTGATCTTTAAATTAATCACATCTAGAGTTACCTTTTACCTTTTAATGTGAAATATTCAGAGATTCTTAAAATAAGCTTTGGTTTTCTTGGTGGAAGACCTTACCCGGTCTTTCTATATCTTATACTAAGTCTTAACCACTAACGACTAGCTTCTGGCCACTCTATGCCATTTAGATTTCCTGTTTAAAGTTATCTAAAAGAAGGTTCCTTTGTTCCTGCATAATGAATCAACAAACTTTTATCTGCATATGTCTTTGCTATGCGTACCCAACTGTGTATATACAGAGTGAATATAACTCAGAAGCATATTGAATGTAAATTTTTCATGTCCTGGTTTTTGCATACATTTTTACATATGTACAAATGTGTAGCCATAGACATTAATATTAAGAATGCAGTTTTATTTTTAAGTAAACACAAAATTGAAAACTGGGGGAGGTAATTTCTAAGCTAGGAAATAAAATGAATCTTTGTTTCTTTCAATAACATGACTGAGTAAGAAGAGTAAGGTATTATAATGTTCTTTGTGTTTTGGACTCTAGTCTAGATTTACCCATACTCTTCTCCCATTGAAGACAGACCAGCCAGTTCTCTGCTGTATATGTATCTGGGGCCTTGAACGAGCTAGTTTATGGTGCCTCATTGATAGTTCAGTGTCTGAGAGATCTCAGTGGTCCAGGTTAGTTGAAACTGCTGGTCTTCCTATGGGGTCGCCCTCCTCCTTAGAATCTTCCAGGATTTCCCTAATTCAGCTAGAGGGGTACTGCACTTAGGTCCAATAGTTGAGTATAAGAAAATTCTTCCATCTCACTCAGCTGCTTGCTGGCCCTCTCAAAGTACAGCCATGCTAGACTCTTGTTTGTAAGCACATCATAACATCAGTAAAAGTGTTGGTCTTGGATCCTTACCTTGAGATGGATCCCAGTTTAGGCCCATCACTGGACAACCTTTCTCTCAGTCTCTTCTCCATTTCTGTCTCTGCAGTTCTTTTAGTCAGGAATGATTTTGTGGTGTAGTTTTTGACTGTGGAATGACAAGCCTATCCCTCTATTTGATGCCCTGTCTTTCTACAGGAGGTTGACTCTATAATTTCCCTCTCCCCACTTTTGGGTATTTCAAATAAGGTCCCTCCCTTTGAGTCCAGAGTGTCTGTCACTTCTCAGGTCTCCAGTAGTTCCTAGAGGGTCTCCTACCTCCCAGCTCTGAGGTTACATATTTCTATTCATTCTGCTGGCCCTCAGGGCTCCTTTCCTATCTCCTCATCTATACCTGATTATGTTCCCTTCTCTCTCCCTTCTCCCTTCCAAGTCCCACTCTCCTCCCTCCCATGATTGTTTTCTTCCCAAGTAGGTTTGAAGCACCTCATTTGGCCCCTCTTGTTAACCTTCTTGATTGCTGTGGATTATATCCTAGTTTTTCTGTTCTTTTTTGGCTGATATCCACTTATTAATAAGTACATATCATGCAACATCTTTCAGGGCTTAGTTACCATACTCAAGATGATAGTTTCTAGTTCAATCCATTTGCCTGAAAAACTCATGGTGTCCTTGTTCTAAATATTTTAATAGTATTCCAGTATGCAAAGGAACATATTTTCTGTACTCATTCTTCCATTGTGGGACATCTGGGTTGTTTCTAGCTTCTTTCCTTTTGTTATTGTAATACACAGTCAGGTCCCATCATATGAAAGCTTAGATGTAGACTATTTCCATTGCCTTCCCAAACAATAGAGGTACTAAGCAAAATCCAGTCTCCATCAGAGATTTGGTACATATCTATAGTAGTGGCCCTCAGGAGATTAAGACAAGAGGAGCACAAGTTCAATGTCAAACTGTGATGAATTCTGAAGATTTACTGTTTAAAGAAAGATCTGAGATGTGTATTTTGGAACGCTAAGATTCTAAATGATCTACTTCCTCTGGCAGTTGCCTTGGTTTCTCTTCTTTCCTTCCTGGAGTATGTTAATGACTTCCCAGAAGGGGTTACGATAGAGCAATGCCAAGTCTACCTCTCTTGTGTTGCATTGTCATGGTCTCTCAATATTTATGCTAGGAGATGTACATGTTCTTCCAGTTCTTCTTTTAGACCCCTACTTTCATTATGGTCTCCCAAGTGCTAGAGTGCTTTTTGGGCATATTTTTCTATTTCTGTTGCTGAAAAGGCAGATTTCCTGTTTCCAGTGGAAATTGCTCTTGGCATTTCAGACAAAGGAACAAGAAAGTTGAATGTCTCTTTAAGTTGCTGTTATACTGGAAACAGCATCACATAATGAATTTCTTTTTAAATATATGACATATATTCAAAAGCTAAGGGATCTGAGAAGGATCTCCACAATTTATAAATGTTTATCTGCAAGCCACACTTCTTAAATAGGATTTCAATGTTTTCTTTAGCAATTGGGATTAAAATGATGAAACATTTTTAGGGATGGTATGTTTATTTGTTTGTTTATTTTCTTGAAGCATTCAAATGTATAATGTATAAATGAAGGAAAACCAAAAAATATATAGCAGAATAGAGATTCACTAAACCTTAAAATCTAAGAGTAATATAAAATAAGGTGAATAGTCTATAAAATTTAGATACATTTTTTAAATATTACAATAATCGTCATAATTTGTTATAACTGAAGCATAATCATTTTTAGTGACATGATTATTTTATCTAATGCTGGTAGATTTTGATGCTATTGTAAAATGTGACTTGTGAGCTGAATTTTCATGTTTTGTTCTGAAAGATACTTGAGGCTCTAAAATTTATTTCACAGCAGGACACAGACAGTTAGAGAAAGGAAATAAAGCCCACTATTTTGTTGAAAGAAAATTAATTTTATTATAGATCTTTGATTTTCTGATCTAAGAAATACTGATCTAACTGTTCAACAGGATGTTTGCATTACATAATACATCCAAGAGTCACTACTCCCTTAAAGCAAAGACTAAGAGTTTCTGGATGTGCATGTGAGAGTTGTTCCACTGTTCAGGACACAGGCACTTCACAGGCCTTTGTGCTGGGTGCTGAGTCTCCATCTGTCAGGACCCTGATTGTTTCAACAGTGAATGTGGCACTATTGCATGCTTAATTTAGCCAGAACCCTTGATCAGCCTTCTTCTGTGGATAATGGCAAGATGGCATTTGATCATTTCTCATGACATCTCAGTGGGACTCCTATTCTAGAATATTTTCTTTTAGAATCAAATTAACTATATTTTTTTCTCAAAGTGCCGAGGAGAAATACTAAATAATACATTAAATGATCTTCATAGTACAGGTGAAATTTTACTTTTCTTCTTTTTAATTAAAAGTCGATTCTTCTCTCATGCAATAAATTCCAGCCACAATTTCCCTGCCCTACACGCCTCTCAGCTTCCACTCCTTCTCCCTTCTCTCACAGCCCCACTTCTACTTCATTTCCTTTCAGCAAAGAACTTTTTCTCATATGTGTGTATACGTATGTATACATATATGTATGTATATATATATACTTATATAAATTATATATATATATGCATATGGTTTTCAAGTGCTACACGTGCAAGTGAATGTGTATTATATGACTAAGTAGGTATTCCTGTCTATGAGTCTGATGCATGTGTGGAAAGTGTGAGCATGCATCTATATGCCCATCCATGTGGAGATATGTCATTGACACTAGGAGTTTATACATCATTCTTCACTTTATTCACTGATGCAGGTCTCTCAATTGAACTGACCGGTCAACCCCATGGCTACTCTAGCTAGTTTCCTTCAAGAGATCTTCTATCTCTGCTTCCTGAGTGATAGTTACAGGTTGACTGTGCACCCACATGCCATTTATGTGGTTCTTTGAGATAAAAATTCTAGGACAAAAACTTTAATCACTGAGATGTTTTATGAGATCTGAGACAACATCTGGAGTAATTAAATAACATGAATAAGTGAGAAACCTAAATGCTTCTATGATGCAATATGACTTGTTTTTACTAGGATCTCTCATTTATTATAATATACCTGACAAGCCCAGTTTTTTACTGCTTTCATTGCCTTGCACACTTGCCTCAAATAAACAAAGATTTATTTATTTGTCTATGTATACATGTTCAAGATTATTATTAGAATGCATATGGAAGAAATGACACACACACACACACACACACACACACACACACACACGTGCATGCTCATATACTCATATGGAAAAACTCCAGTTAATCATCATCTAGGAAAAGTAACCATTTTACATATATGTGGGGAAAAAGTGGGGACTGGGTTGGTAGCTTGCAGAGCAGACCTCTGGCAGGCGGAGCCCACATAGGGGAATAGGAAAACACTGGCTAGGCCTGTGCACTGTACCAGTATAGAGACTGAAGATGCCCAAATACCTATGGAGCAAGAAGTTGCCATACTAACAGGGAGGTTTTTGCCCAGAGGGCAGGTCCGCTTGCACAGGCGGGGAACTATTGAGGAAGCTTGACTGAGAAGAGGCTGGGTCCTTTCTTGGTGACTGGAAAGGCTGAGGCCTGCTCCCAGTACTTATACAGCGGGTTTTGATAAGAAGAGGCAGTTCATAGTTTTAATGCTTTATTATAGAAAGGTAGGAAAAGAAAAGGAGATAGAAAAGTAAAGAGAGAAAGAGAAGATAAAGGGATGGCCATGACCATGTGGAAAGAGGCCAAAGAATGGAGAGAGAGGGGGGAAGAGAGAGAGAGGGACAGGAGAGGGAAGAGAGAGATAAGAGAGCAAAGAGGGGCAAGAAGCCTTCTTTTATAATAGCTGGGTCTGGGGCGTGGCCATTTGTGACTGATGGTCACTGAGGATTATGGAGTTGAGGAGTCAGCAGTATGGGAGCATGGCTCACGAGTCCTGTCCCTTGTAGAATGTTCTACTGGGTCTCCTGAGTAAGTCTAGTTCAACCAGGCTACCGACTGCCTTACAAGGTCCCACACATACATTCAATTTGGGGAACAAAGGACTACAAAAATTCCAAGGATTTAGATTAGAAGCATTTTTTTTTTTTTGAGTTTTACTATGGAACTGACTCTAATTGTTATAGCAATACAGAAGCTGTATCATGGATTCTTCAAGTTATGTTCTGATGCCTTGACTAAAATATTGTTATTTGCACAAAATACACAGCATTATTACATGGCCTAATATTAGAATTACCTATTATGTAACATGTGGAAGACACCAGTGTATCTACAAGTTGATTATAGGTATTGATTACATAAATAAGCACAAAGTACAACAATGCAAATCCATTTTAAGTAACAAGGACACCCGAGTGCACAGTTCTCAAATAGCATCTCACATTACTATTCAAAACGATCATAAAGTCTTGTTGAATGCTCACTGGTCTATGCATTTGAAGTAATAACTTCTTGGCCAACCTTTACCCATCTTTATATAAGAATGCAAAACTTCTATACATAATGTATAAAGTAAATGACTACTTACACAGTTTTGTACATTTTGAGATCTCACTATCTGAATTTCAGTCGCTAGTATAAACATGAGAGAGCATTCTACCCTTTTATGGTACATTAAACATTTTTAATTTAAATTTAACAGTTTTCAATTAATTTAGCTTCAGTATTTTTGTGAAGCTTTAATTTCTTTAGAATTAAAACATTCACACTATGTGTATTTGTTTCAAATTCTAAGAAACATAAAATTTCATAGCATCATGTAATATCTATTTTATAGGGTTTATTGTTTAATTATATTGTTTGATATAACTAAGTATAAATTAAACCAAATGAATAAAATGACTTTAAAACTTCAAAATCATGAAAAAATGTGTACTTCACTTTTTTCTGCATTTTATACAAATATCATATAATAGTTTGGTTAAATTAAAAAAAACACACTATGATTTTAATCACAATATTCAATTAGTTGATGATATTTGCAGAGCTCAAATGTCATATGATTTGATACATGGGATCCCCTGTCATCTTTAGTCACTGAAGTCTATGATATTGTTGTGTTTATAATATATACTTTCCTTAACTGAAGTATCAAGAGTCATATTAAACCATACCTTAATAAATTCATTGACATTATGTTGGATTTTTTTGTTATTTTTAATTAAATTTTTATTTTATATATTCTATGTTTACATTCCAAAGGCTTTCCCCTTTCCCAGTTCCCCCCCTCCGTACGTCCCATAATTCCTCTCCCCCCCCAGCTATTCCCCAATCATTCCCCCTCCCCCCACGGTTTCTCTACAAAACTGGATCCAATCTTTATAGGCCCAGGGTCCTCTCCTTTCTTCTTCTTGGGAATCATTTGACTTGCTAATTGTGTCTTGAGTATTTAGGGCTTCTGGAAAAGCTATGTTCACACCTGCTTAACTATAATACACGTTTTGCATTTTCACAAACATTTCCTTTTTATCTGAGTTTCTTGTACTGCTGCACAGCATGATCTTTCTTTAAACTTAGTTCTTAAAAGTCTGTTTTATCTATGTAACATTTATTGCAAAGTAACAGCTTTAACTATGTCATATTTACGGATTCATGTCATAAGTACTTACCACAATCAGTTCCATTCATGTCCTCCATTTTCCTGTCTCCCCTAACCTGAGTATGCATCCCACATCCTCACCTTCCTATGCACAGATCGGTTTTTGTGTGGTCTCACTCCTTAACATCAGAATAAAATAAAAATTATAAAGTGAAAATATGCTTTATTGATTGTGTTATTTCTGTCAGACATAATATCAATATTTTATTTATATTTATTTTATGTATACACTCATTCATACACACACACACACACACACACACACACACACACATATATATATATATATATATATATATATATATATATATATCATAGTGGATAAGAGCATTGCTCTACCAGAGATCCTGAGTTCTATTCCCAGCAAGCACATGGTGAATTATAACTGTTTACAATGTAATCTGATGCCCTTTACTGGCATGCCGGAGTACATACACATAGAATACATGCATACATAAAATTAATAAATAAATTTTTAATACAAGAAAAAGATATTGTAGATTTGAGAATTAGTAGGGGAAGGTAGCACAGGAAGAGTTGGAGCGAAACATAAAATTATGTAATTATATTTTAATTAAATTAAAATAATAATACAAAGGTAATTTAATTAAGATGATAGTATTCGACTTTAACTATAGATTTCAAAATATACCTATAAAATTAATTTTTCTTTTTTCTTTTTATTAATTACATTTTATTAAAAGGAGTTTTTTCATAATGTACATTCTGATGGCAGTTTCTAGTTTCCCCTTCCCCAACTCCACACCCAGCCATATCTATGTCCTTTTACTCTCTTTCTCATTAGAAAACATGCATAGTAAGAATGACTATGAGGAAGAAGAAAAGAAGAAGAAGCAAACAAACCAGAGTAAGACAAAACATAAAGGAATCTCACCATATAGCTTGCAATTGTCTTTCATTTTCCGTCCTATTTATTCTGCTAATGGAATGCTACGACTATGTGTATGTACTTATGTGCCTGGCTCTTTTGGAAAGATTTTGTGTAATAATACAGAAGCAAATCACAATTTCTTCACTGCACAAGAGTGTGTGATGATCACTTGTGAGCAGTGTTATCAATATGATGATTATAATGTGCTAAATGGTGGCCCAAAATGCAAATATTATTTGTGTAAATTTCTATAACTGTAAGAACTTTGTTTAGTAAAATAAAAATGATTACTACTTATGACTAAAATGTTGCTAAGAATCTTGAATCAAAATACTATTAATTAAATTTGCATAGCCAGGTATAAAAAACTATCAAAAATAGTCTCTCCATGCTGTTCCATATGAGAGAAAAACAGAGAGATACTTTATTGATTGTCAGATATGAAAATGCTATATGAATATGTTAGAAAGCAGTGCAGGAAGTCATCAGAAACATCAGTCTCAAGGGATAGTAATTCCTAAGGTCACAGATGGAGAATCAGACTGAACTAATATTTAAATACCAAGTCACCAGACCAAGGTTTTCCTAGTATGCTTTCTATGGCAATTGGTTTTAACAGCCATAGTACAACAGCAATTCTGCTACAACTACTGGTTCTAGAAAATTGCAGTATTAAGGACAATTATTCCAGACAATTTACTGATTTTGCTTTGTTTTGTTTTGTTTTGTTTTCTGAAATCAAGAAATTCAAATCAATCTAATTACAAATGTAGGTACTCACAGAAAATTGCAGTGCCAGCATGGGGATCTACAATTGGACCCCGACTGCTCAGAGAAGAAGGGGGAAATATTTTGGGAGGTGGTGACTGGGAGGGTTGTAGTGAGAGGGATGTAAAGCAAATTAAGCAAATAAATAAATAAATTTAATTTCATTTATAAATGAAGGCACAATTTAACATAAGTTTAACAATAAATGGAAAATTGTTAGTCCATATTGAGAAGCTACAAAGACAATGTGACTCTAATTTGTCAATTCTCTATTTAAAGTCTTTCTATGTCTATCAATACATATTGCATATATATGTGTATATATATATACACAGACAGATAGGTATACATACACTCTTGTATGTATGTGTGTTTTCAGATAACCAAACAAATCATAACTCATAAAATTTTAAACTTAATGGACACAATGAAATTGTTTAATCTAAACTATTCTGGATATTTTCACATTAAAAGGATCAAACCATGAAAGTCTATGCATAAGCCCTGAATGAATTTCCTGTAAGCTTTTATACCTTCTCTGAAACTTAGTCCATTTCCTATAACTTTAAAAGTGGGGCCTGAAAGAGAAACTTAGTTTTTTTATAAGTGAGTAGAACACAGAACAAATTGAAATTTCAAATAGCTGCACACACCATCTTTAGTTAAAGTGAGTGAATTGACTGAGAAGTGTTGGTGAACAAAAATCATTCATGGAACAGAGGGAGAGATTGTGAGGAAGAACAAGAAGTCGGCCTCTGAAATTCTACTCAATCTTCTTCAACAGTTGCCATCTCCTAGTACTTATAACTGACAGTGTTATCCTGCTCTGCATGAATAAATTGTGGCAATTTTGCTTGAGGTAGTTGGCTTTCAAGACAGCAATTTTTCTTCTCAAAACCTCTTTGTACAAAGTCAAATGTGAAGTCTATGAGGAGATATATTACAAACTAAAAGACACGAATGATAGTTGTTTTTCCACTTTAAATAGTCTGAAATCCTAGATATATGTGAAGATGAATATTAAGTATAAAGGATGGTGGGTAAATGAATGGAAAATTGGAAGAGGCTGAGTTTGTTGATATAAGAAATCATAGACTCTAGACTGACATTTTCTGATTACAGCAATAGAATAAACCCTCAAAGGCTTAATTGATTAATCAAAATGTGGATTATAAATGACTCCCTGTAAAATTTAAAGGTAAGAAAAATTTTAATATATTTTACAGAATGACACAACACACAATTGTATGCACAATTTAAAATAGAAGACTAATGCAAAGGTATAATGTCTTCTGTATAAGATAACAGAGTCAAGGAACTCCCAGAGCCTGCCTCACAGACCAATACTTTAGCAGAGGCTTATTGATTATAGATTCCCTAACAGTGAAAGAGAAGAGTAATCTATAATATACACTTTATCTGTGTAATACAGAATTCTAATATCAGAGAATAGACATCTCACTGGTATCAAGAAAACAGAGATATGGTTTTTATCAATTCCAAAACCCACAAGTAATACTTATATTCATATCTTGAAAGAAGACCATGCAAGACCCCTTTATGAAAAAAACCTAGTTAAATTCAAAATACATATGCTATTAGTGGTTGTCACAGCTCTACAATTGTTATCAATAAAACTATGATGTAATGTAAGAAAATATACAAAAATGTCATAGATTTCTGAACATTGACATTCAATGACAACTCATTCCGATGTCAATATGTTTATCACTAAGTACAAAGGTTTATTGAAGTCATTAGTAAAATGAAGTTTTAGAACAGATCCACTCAAAGGGCCTATGTGGGTCCTTGAAAGACACATGAGTTTTCCTCAGTTTCTGAAATGTATAATAGGAACAATGTACACACTGGGTCCTATATATGTTCAGTGAAGGTCATGAAATAAGATGGACCATTAAGAAAATACCTGAATTTGTTTGTTGTTGTTTTTAAATTTTTATTTTTTACACTCCATATTTTTACCACCCATCCTCCCTCTGATTCTTCCACATCCCATACCTCCCCTACCCCCCAGATTCCATGTAGATGTCTCCACCAATCACCTGACCTGACTTCTAAACTCCTGGGGCCTCAAGTCTCAAGATGTGGGACATCTTTTGGGTATATTCCCAAGAGTGATATTTCTAGGTCATTAGGTAGACCTGTTTCCAATGTTTTGAATGAACACATACCCAGAAGTCCTCTACTGTATGTGGGTTGGGGGTCTAATGTCAGCTAATGTATGCTGCCTGTTTGGTGGTCCAGTGTTTGAGGGATATCTTGGGTCCAGATTAATAGGGATTGATGTTCCTCTTTCAGGGTTACCCATGTCCTCTGCCTCAGCTTCTTTCAGCCTTCCCTAGTTCAACAACAGGGGTCAGCTGCTTCTGTCTATTGAACAGGTACAAATATCTGCATCTCTGGCTCCTTCAGCTGTTTGTTGGGTCTTCAAGAGTGTCATCATGCTAGGTCCCTTTCTGTGAGTGCTCCATAGACTCATTAATAGAATCAGGCCTTGGGACATCCCTTTGAGCTGGATCCAACTTTGGGCCTGTCTCTGGACCTTCTTTTCCTCAGGTTCCTCTCCATTTCCAACCCTGTAATTCTTTCAGACAGAAACACTATGAGTCAGAATTGTGACTGGGATGCCCCCTCCCTCATTTGATGCTTTTTCTTCCTGTTGGTGGTAGGATCTTTAAGTTCTTTGCCCCTACTGTCTGGCATTTCATCTAAAGTCCCTCCCTTTGAGTCCTGAGTGTCTCTCACTTCCCAGGTCTATGTTGTATTCTGGAGTGTCTCCCCAACCTGCTATCTACCAAGGTTGCTTGTTCCCTTAATTCTGCTGGCTCTCAGGGCTTCAGTCTTGCTCAATACTAGATCAGGTTCCACACTCCTCCCCACTCCCCCCACCCCTTCTACTTTTGCTCCCAGATCCCTTCCTCCTTCCCTCCTTCTGATTGCATTCTTCTCCCTCCCAAGTGGGACTGAGGCATCCTCACTTGGGCCCTTCAGTTTGTTGACATTTTTGAGTTGTGTGGTTAATGTACACTTATTAGTGAGTACATACCATGCATGTCATTTTGTGTCCAAGTTACCTCACCCAGAATTATATTCTCTAGTTTCATCAATTTGCCTGAAAAAATCAGGATATCCTCATTCTTTACAGCTAGGTTGTATTCCATTGTGTAAATGAACCACATTTTCTGTATCTATTCTTCTGTAGTTGGACATTTAGGTTGTTTCCAACTTCTGGCTATGACATATATGGTTGAATAAACATAGAGGAACATGTGCCCCTGTGGCATGGTGGGGCATCTTTTGGGTATATTCCCAAGAGATATATTTCTGGGTCTTTAGGTAGACCTGTTTTCAATTTTCTGAGGAACCTTCAGATTGATTTCCAGAGTGCTTGTACCAGTTTGCAATTCCACCAGCAATGGAGGAGTTTTCCTCTTTCTCCATATCCTCTCCAACATGTGTTGTCACCTCAGGTTTTGAACTTAGCCATTCTGATTGGTGTAAGGTGGAATCTCAGGTCTTTTTGATTTGCATTTCTCTGATCACTAAGGACTTTTTTGACCATTTCTTTATGTGCTTCTCAGCCATTTGAAATTCCTCATTTGTGAAATCTCGGTTTAGTTCTATACCCCATTTTTTGATTGGGTTGTTTGGTTTTTTCTTTTTTTTTTTTGGTGATTAGCCTCTTGATTTTTTTTTTTTAATTTTGGATATTAGCCGTCTGTTGGATGTAGGGTTTGTGAAGATTTTTTTTTTTTTTTTTTTTTTTTTTACAAATCTGTAGGTTGCCGATTTGTCTTACTGACAATGTCTTTTGCCTTACTGAAGCTTTCCAATTTCATGAGGTTCCATTTATCAATTCTTGATCTTAGAGCCTGAGCCTTCAGAGTTCTGTTTCGGAAATTTCCCCCGAGCCAATGAGATCAAGACTCTTTCCCACATTCTCTTCTATTAGATTCAGTGTATCGAGTTTTATGTTGAGGTTCTTGATCCTCTTGGACTTGAGCTTTGTGCAAGGTGACAAATATGTGTCTATTTTCATTTTTCTACAAATAGACAGCCAGTTAGAGCAGCACCATTTTTTGCAGATGCTTTCTTTTTTCCATTGTTTATTTTTGGCTTCTTTCTCAAAGATCAAGTATCTGAAAGTGTCTGGTTTTATTCCTAGGTATTTAATTATGTTGCATTGATCAAAGTGTCTTCCTCTATACCAGTACCATGCAGGTTTTATCACTATTGCTCTGTAGTATAGCTTGAGAACAGAGTTGGTGATTTCTCCAAAAGGTTTGTCATCATTAAGTATTGTTTAATCCATGATTTTGGTGTGATTGCTTCAAGTTTCTGAAGTTTTTGCTGTTATTGAAGACCACCCTTAGGCCATGGTGATATGATAGGATGCATGGTATCATTTCTATCTTCTTGGATTGGTTGAGGGTTGTTGTTGTTTTTGTTTGTTTGTTTGTTTTTGATTTGTTTTTTATTCTGTTTTTTCTATATTATTTGTTTACATTCCAAAGGTTTTCCCCTTTTCCAGTTCCCTCCTCACCTTATGTTCCATAAGTCCTCTTCCTGCCTTCTCCCCACCACCACCTATTTCCCAATTGTGAACAATTATATGGTCAGTTTTGGAGAGGTACAATGAGATGCTGGGAAGAAGGGTATTCTTTTGTTTTAGGATGAAATGTTCCGCAGATATCTCTTTAATCTATTTGGTTCATAACCTCTCTTAGTTTCACTGTGTCTCTGTTTAGTTTCTGTTTCAATGACCTGTCCATTGGTTAGAGTGCTGTGTTGAAGTCTCCCACTATTATTGTGTGGGGTTCAGTGTGTGCTTCAAGCTTTAGTAAAGTTTCTTTTATGAATGTGGGTGCTCTCAAAATTGGAGCAAAGATGTTCAGAATTGAGACTTTCTCTTGTTGGATTTTCCCCTTGATGAATATTAAAATGGCAACTCCTGCTTGTTTCCTGCCACCATTTACTTGGAAGATCTTTTTCCATCCTTTTACGCTGAGATAGTGTCTGTCTTTGTTACTGAGGTGTGTTTCTTGTATGCAGCAAAATGCTGGGTCTTATTTGCATTTTTTTTGAGACAGGGTTTCTCTGTGTAGCCCTGGCTGTCCTGGAACTCACTCTGTAGACCAGGCTGGCCTCGAACTCAGAAATCCACCTGCCTCTGCCTCCCAAGTGCTGGGATTAAAGGCATGTGCCACCACGCCTGCTTATTTGCATTTTTATACTACATATTTTAAATATCTTCATTTCAAGATCTCTAAAGAATGGTGTTGGAGGCTGGAGAGATGGCTCAGTGGTTAAGAGAACCAACTGCTCTTCTGAAGGTCGTGAGTTCAAATCTTAGCAACCACATGGTGGCTCACAACTATCTGTAACAAGACCTGATTCTGTCTTCTGGAGTGTGTGAAAACAGCTACAATTTACTTACTTATAATAAATAAATCTTTAAAAAAGAAAATAAAAGAATACAGTTATTATTTTTAAAAAAAAATAATGGTGTTGGGCTGTCTTGGCCTCTGTTGCCTCCCATTGGATCCTCTTGCCATACTTGGACTGCTTGGTTGAATCTCATGAGAGAAGATGTGGCTAGACCTACTGGGACTAGATGACCAAAGGATGGATAACATCTGAGGGGGACTTTCTCTTCTCTGAGGACAAGGGGAAAGATTTGTAAGGGCAGAACTGGGAGGAGAGAAGGAGGTCCCTAGCAGCCTTATTTATAATAGCCAGAAGCTGGAAAGAACCCAGATGTCCCTCAACAGAGGAATGGATACAAAAATGTGGTATATATACACAATGCAATACTATTCAGCCATTAGAAACAATGAATTCATGAAATTCTTAGAGAAATGGATGGAGCTGGAAAACATCATTCTAAGTGAGGTAACCCAGTCTCAAAAGAATACCCATGGTATGCAGTCACTGATAAGTGGATATTAGCCTAGAATCGTGGGACACCAAAGACACAATTCACATACCAAATGATGTCTGACAAGAAGAAAGGAATGGACACTAATGCTGGAAAGGATCAAAGCATCAGTGTAGGGGAATACCAGAACAGGGAAGTGGGAAGGGGTAGATGAGGGAGCAGGGGGAGGGAAAAGGGCATGTCGGACCTTAGGGGGGTGGGGAAACAAAAAAAGGGAGATGAAATGTAAATATAGAATATATCCAATAAAAAAATAAGAATTGTGCTGGAATTTGTTGGGGATTACATTGAATCTGTAGATTGCTTTTGGTAGGACTGGGATTTTCTATGTTAATCCTACGTTAATATTATGTTAATCCTACAGATCCATGGGTATGGAGATCTTTCCACCTTCTGATATCTTGCAGCTTACTTAATTAAAAAATCCTTCACTTGTTAGAGTTACTCCAAGATATTTTATATTGTATGTGGATGTTTTGAGGGCTGTTGTTTTACTGATTTCTTTCTCAAGCTGTTTGGCATTTGTTTATAGGAAGGCTACTGATTTTTTTTTTTTTTGAGAAAAGAATTAAAAATTTACTAGAGGCATGACTATTTCTTTCCATTGCAGCCTTCTCTTGCAGCATTATTGATAATTCATAAACGTACTTTAGGTTTAACTTTCTATAACTTTAATAGACTTTAGGGAATGTTTTGTCTTTGGCCTTTACAATCTTTGGATTTATGCTTCAGTAAAGCTTCTCAGCCCCAAGGTAATTCTCCATATTCTCTTTATTTACTTGTTCAAATTGCCGATTTCCCCACATTTGGAACATTCTTCCTTTGCTCAATGGTGGGATTTTGGGACTGGCTCTAAGGAAATGCATTACAACCTAGAATCTAGTCCTGCTAACATAAATTCTGAAGAAACAGTTATGGGCAATATAGTGCATTTTAAATGTCTCATTACAAATTGCCTCAATTTCTGAGAATTCTTGTTGTCTTAGTTCTTCATTTCTGAATTTTGACTTTTATTTCATTTAGTATTTTTATTTAGAAGTATGCATGTTAGAAATGTTACTTTCGCTTCTTCTATGCAAATGCAAATATGGACTTTATATCTCATTTAAAAATGTTTCTTATCACACCTTTACAAGGTTTTATTTTCCTGTTGCTATTCACAATTTTTTTTGTTATCAATAATGTATATTCCTCCCCAAACCTGCAAATTATTCGAGAAATAAGAGCTCTGGAAGTTCAAGGTAGTCATTGCAATATCCAAAGATTTAAAAAAACTTCTACCAAATAGATTTAATATAATAGAAAAAGTATCAATTTTATATTTTACCAGAACTCTATAATTTGTCATGACTTAAAAGCAAATCATTTTTATTTTAATAAATTGAAAAACATATTCTTGACATATACATTTAATATAAAAATCACTCCTCAAAGAAATATCATTATTATTTAAAACTTATTGTGCATTTTTTAAATAATTCATTTAATATTTTCTGTTGGTCATGCTATTGTCAATATGTAAAGAGAAACTATTTTTTCATTATTTATTTTACCTACCTACCTAGCTAGCTAGCTAGCTAGCTACCTACCTATTCTCCTTTCCTTATATGATTTCTCTTTCTCTCTTTCTCTCTTTCCCTGTCTCTCTTCTTCATTTCCTTCCTTCCTTCTTCTTTCCTTTTTTCTTTTCTTTACTTCTCTTCTCTTTTACTTTGTATTTTCCACAGTGATGTGGCTTTCACACATCAAAGACAAGGTCATGACTAATCTAGAATTCAAAACTTGATGTTTCACAAAACTAGTTCAAAACTTTGAAATATTGCTTTAGAAAATACTCTGAGAATATAGCTCCAGAAGGTAAAACAATGCAAATTAAGCTGTGACTATGAGTATTTGCAGAGAACTGAAATTTAAGCTAAAATGAAGTGTTAGAAGTTAAGAAGATGCAGTTTAATTGGAAGGGTTTTTCAACAACAGTAATACAAAGTGACAATTTACTATGGCAGGAAAGCATGCAGCAAATCATGACATTTAAAGAAGACATTGCCAGATAGAAGGCAAATATATTAAGAGCACAATGATACTGATAGGCAAAGGTAAAATATGTGAGCAACTTTCCGGTGTGAGCTTAGAGTACTGTTTTTAATTATAATATCATTAAAGAATCACAAGAGCAAAACAGTAAAACAAATAAGTATTATTCTTGCTTGACCTATATATTACAAAAAGTAATCATTTATTTTATCAAAACGCCCATGTGCATGATTAAGGCTACCTAAAAAAAGAAGTGCAATAAAGTCATTAATAACATGACTTTAACAACTGTAAGCAACAACTTGGGTCATCCAGAGAAAAGTTTTCTAGATCTGCATCACATAAAATAAGTGTTCCCTCAAAAGGTATAAGAACAGAAGCAGAGATGATTAGATCATATTGAAAAATCACATATATGGCCATGAGATTAAATATACAATTAGGGCTAGAAAAATCTAGATTTGTTAAATTTATAACCACAAGATAAAATTAATAGCACAGTATAATAGATACAACAGAAACAAAAAGGGGTAATATGAACTAGAAGCCTTGCATTAGTGCTTGACAGAGGGGCATGGGTCACTTGATGTGTAAGAAACAATGAAGAGAGAAGGCTCTTGGGAAGGAAAGAAAGAGGATTTCACTTTAGATCTTGACTAGGTAGTTAGTGAGAGTTTTAAGAGACTCAAGGGACAGGATCAAAAGAACCATGGAAAACGTAATTCTGAGGCTAATGGAAGAAAATTCAACAGAACATAAAAGTTGAAGTTTTTTTATTTCTTTTAAACTTATATAGAGCATTTATAGCTGAGCGATGCTGCAAGAGTCAGATGGTCAGGAGCCAGAACCCAGAGTCTGCGAGTTGACAATTATCCTGTAAATGGGACAGTGAATAACAAAATAAATGGGAATGTTTTAAGGCCAGAAGATGACTTCAAAGGATGAATGTACAGTAAACACTGATATGTCACCTGATATGTCAAGAGATTTTTTTAAGAATTCCAAGGATTTTTACTCAAATGGGAACATATCATAGTCTAGGTGGACAGAGTCAAACTGTCCATGGAAAAAGGTGGACAAAGAGCAGATATTCTTTTAGAGAGGTGTGATTAAAATACTATAAATAGAAATAGGGCATATAAAAGAAGATACATCAAAAAGAAGCATATTTTTATTTGATTATGTTCTGTGCTATATTTGCTTCAGGTACTCTAAGATTTTTCAGCATATTGAAAAAAAACTAATTTCTGCCTTAGACAGTCTTTGTTATACTTCTCAAGGGCAGTATTTTAAGTATATATTATTATGTTTAGCTTGAAGTACAGCTATTTTGTAATGGTCCAAATCTATGAACATTTACTATTGTGCCCAGATTTGTGGAAGTCATTGACATCACATGTTGATTTTACTGTGGAGAAAATTGTATTCCCTATAAAACACAAAGATTTTATTAAATCTTTCCCTGTACTTCTCCTAAAGCATTGCAAGTTATCTGTGACAAATAAGTCTAACGAATACTATTCCTTTTGATATATATATATATATATATATATATATATATATATGCATTTTAATAAGTTGCTTTTCCAAAGGCAATGTGATTTATTAAATTATTTCAATGACTATGTTGATTTTTCTTGTGCTCATTAAGTACTTTGTCATCTTTAATGCTGTGGTTTATTTCTTAAGGCAATGATCAGTATGATGATTTTATCACTGCTCATGTTAGAGACTATGTGTTTTGTCACAGGCAAATTATTAGAGTCGATGTCCTAGGTACTATAGTAATATCTATAGAAGTTTTTATGTTCTGAGATGGTTTTCTTAAATGATTAAAAAATTCAATTCTTTTGAATTGAATTCTTTCATTTATTTGTGTGTATGATTATTATCTTCACCAGATTCCATAAGTATCCAGGATTTATCTCAGTCTTAAATGATGTTCACATTCATTGATTCTTTTTGAAAAAAAATAATTTTATATTATCTTATTTCCTATTTTCTTTTCCACTTTTATAGACTAATTTTTCATAGTCATAATTAAATAAAATTATAGTTTTGCATATATAAATTATAAAATTAGGAATGAATAAAGGAAACTAATCACAAATAATTATTTCTGCTTATTTTTGGCTATATTATGATATGGTTAATGCTAAACACAGTTTAGCACACAGAATAGTTTTTAAATCACTCAGTAGCCAGCCTGGTAAGTTATTTTTCAAACTTTAAAAAGATACCATTCTTAATTCAGATATCCCTAATGATGTGAAAACTTGGTTTGGACATTCTTTCTTTTACAAACTTTGCAGCAGTTACAGCTACAAACACAATTATTAAATGTTTCTACATTCTTCCATTAGTCAGTTTATAATGCTCTCAAGGAAGCTTCCTGGCTGCCAGCTACTTATACTTCTCTTTGGATACTTGAGAATTTTCTCTTTCAGTTGTAGCACATATGCCCTTGGGTAATTCTATGTGTTCAACTTATAGAAGTCAAGATAATTCCGGAATATAGGTGAACATTACAGTTTCTAATGTCTTCCCTACTTTGAGGCTAATGCTTTCCAAACATTTTTAGCCACTATGTAAACTGACAGCTGCCCTGAGGGTTTTATTCTTTGAGAAGTCTTGACTAGAGGTAGAATAGTATTTATGTAGCCTCAGAAATAAATCTGTAAATTGATTAGTTTTAAATTCATATTTCTTCTGCTCAAAAAGGAAGAAGAGACTCCCGACACACTGCAGTGAATAGTGTGGAGCTTCTAGTTGAAGATATTTGAGAAAATATGGGCCTATTTGTGATCATATCAATTTAGGTATAAAAAACAGACGGGTTTTTTAAGTGAATTCAGAGGAGGCACTAGCCATTAGGTATATTAAATAGGTGAATTTTTAATGGGTTTATTATATGTTGAAGCTTAGTAGGCTATGTACAATGACATTCACAGGTTTTGTGCACAGTAGTTGTAAAGACACACACACACTGAGAGAGAGAGAGAGAGAGAGAGAGAGAGAGAGAGAGAGAGAGAGAGAGAGAGAGAGGGAGATAGGGAGGGAGGAAGGGAGGGAGGCTAGAGGGAAATTGTATAACTATCTCTTGTGAACAATAAAGAATTTTAGAAGTTTCCCTGAGGATGATCAAACAAAAACTGGCAGGATGTTTGTAAACTCAGTATTACTTTTTGATATTATTGGTATTATTCATCTAGTTTTACTTGAGAGACAAATAAAGGTTTCTAATTTACAAGCACAAATACACTTCCTCTCTCCCACTCCTTGATATTGCTCCCTCCTAAATTGTTAATCTACTTCCTGATATTCACAACTTTTGTTTTCCCCCAAGATACTGTTGCTGGGGTCTTGGAATGCATCAGAGTGTGTTTCTTGGATTAGATAGCCTTAACTCAGAGAAAGGGTCCTGGAAACTAAGGGAAACCATGAAACTCTAATCCAGGAGTTCCCATGTTGGTTGCTCCACAACTGCAATGAGTCAGAAGTGGGGGTAGTAGTAGCAGAAGCAAATGTTTTGTTTTCAGTTCTGTGTAGTATCCATTCTGATGATATCTCAAGGTGGAATCAAAGCAATGAGGAATCTAAGTGTAGTATTGATTTGTGTGTGTGAAGGCTAAGGAGGCTGAGTATTTATTTCCTCATGTATTTAATGGCCATTGGTACATTTTTTTGCTGTTTGTGGTTGGTTTTTATTTTGCCTTTAATAAATAACATGATTTCTCATGTGATTTCTTAATTTGCTTGTTAGAAAAAGTATTTTTAATTAATCATTCCATTTGTTTACATCTTAAATAATATCCCACTTACCAGTTACCCATCCACAAGCCACCCATCCTACAGCCTCCCTCTCCTCCCTCCCATTTTCCTCTATGAGGTGCTCACCCACCCACCCCACCCCATTCCCCTAAATAGGGGCATCCAATCTCCATAGGGACAAAGACCTTCTATTGCTGCCAGACAAGGTCATTTTCTACTACCTATTTCTGGAGCCATGGATCCCTCCCTGTACTCTCATTGGTTACTGGGTTATGCATGAGTATTACATATCTATGTATAAACATATGTGTAAGTATGTGTGGGTGGCTAAAGGTCTGTATCAGCATGTATTCTTTTTTATTGTTCTTCCTGCTTTTTTATTGGATATATTCTATATTTACATTTCATTTCCCTTTTTCTGGTTCTCTGCCCCCCAAAGGTCCCACATGACCTTTTCCCTCCCTGTGTTCCCCCATCCACCCTTTCCCACTTCCCTGTTCTGGTACTCCCTTACACTCATGCTTTGAGCATTTCCAGAACCAGGGTCCACTCCTTCCTTCTTGTTAGACATCATTTGGTATGTGGATTGTGTCTTTGGTGTCTCAAGATTCTAGGCTAATATCCACTTATCAGTGAGGGCATACAATGGGTATTCTTTTAAGACTGGGTTACCTCACTTAGTATGATGTTCTCCAGCTCCATCCATTTCTCTAAGAATTTCATGAATTCATTGTTTCTAATGGCTGAATACTACTCCATAGTGAATATATACCACATTTTTGTATCCATTCTTCTGTTGAGGGACATCTGGGTTCTTTCCAGCTTCTGGCTATTATATATAAGGCTTCTATGAACATAGTGGAGCATGTATCCTTATTGCATTCTGGGGAATCTTCTGGGTATATGCCCAGGAGTGGTATGACTGGGTCCTCTGGAAGTATCATGTCCAGTTTTCTGAGGAACTGCCAGACTGATTTCCATAGTGGTTGTACCAGCTTGCAGTCCCACCAACAGTGGAGGAGTGTTCCTCTTTCTCCACAGCCTCACCAACACCTGCTGTTTCCTGAGTATTTAATCTTAGCCATTCTGACTGGTGTGAGGTGAAATCTCAAGGTTGTTTTGATTTGCATTTCTCCAATGAATAATGATGTTGAACATTTTCTAAGGTGTTTCTCAGCCATCCGAATTTCTTCAGGTTAAAAGACTTTGTTTAGCTCTGTACCCCATTTTTGATAGGGTTATTTGGTTTTCTGGGGTCTAACTTCTTGAGCTCTTTGTATACATTGGATATTAGGCCTCAGATGTAGGGTTGATGAAGATCTTTTCCCAGTTTGTTGGTTGCTGATTTGTCCTTTTGACAGTGTCTATTGCCTTGCAGAAACTTTGTAATTTTATAAGGTCCCATTTGTCTATTCCTGATCTTAGAACATAAGCTATTTGTGTTCTGTTCAGGAACTTTCCCCCTGAGCCAGTGTCCTCAAGCGTCTTCCCTAGTTTCTTTTCTATTAGTTTTAGTGTGTCTGGTTTAATGTGGAGGTCCTTGATCCACTTGGAGTGAGCTTAGTACAAGGAGCTCAGCGTGTATTCTTAAGTTGCTTCTCCACATTGTTTATTAAGGAAGGGCCTGTCCTTGTAGTTGAAGTTCAGTTTCATCTGGCTGGCTGGTGAACATATGCAATTTTTCCAGTACCCCAGTTCTGAAGTTCTAGACATATGCTGCTGCACTGAACTTTGGTGTGAATGCTTAAGATCCAAACTCAGTTCCCCAGGAGTTTGTCCCAAATATTTGCCTACTAAGGCATTTATCCCACTCCAATTATTAGTCTTTTTTGACTTTCTAAAGACTTTGTTTAGATACTCTGAATATTAATATTATTTTGGATGCAAGGGATGTCCATTTTGTAGAGCCCTGCCTTTCCTTTGTTAAAAGTTAACTCTACATCTTTCAAGAAAAATAAAAGATCTGTTTTTATTGATTTTAATTCTACATAGATGTGAGTGTCTCTGTGTGACTATGTGCACATAAGTCCAGGTGTCTGCAGAGGTCAAAGACATTGAATCATTTAGAAATGGAATATCAGAGGATGGCAAAACACCTGAAATGGGTGCTATGGATCAATCTTTCATCCTGGAGTAACAGCAAGCAATGGTCTTTAACACTCTACCTTGCACTGTATAGAAACATTTTATTAGGATTCAATGCCAGTGAGAACTCTTGCTTTAATTCCCTGGACTGTCTGTATATAATTGGCAAAAGGATTGCTTGTGCAATATCTGCAATGGTTCCCTATAGTGTTTTTCATTTTCTATATCTTATATTAAGGTCATGGTATAACTTCAATTACTTTATATGTGAAATGAAAGATGGGACTATAGCTTTAACTGTTAACATGTGTGTGGTAGTTTGAATGGAATTGGCCCCCCATAAGCTCATAAGGAATGGAACTACTAGGAGGTGAGTCCTTGTTAGAGTAGGTGTGGCATTATTGGAGGTAGTATGTCTCAGTTCACCTCCTGCTGCCTGCTGAGCAAGATAAAGAACTATCAGCTTCTTCTCCATCACCATGGCTGCCTATATAACACAATGTTTCCCACCTTGCCTATAATGGACTACACTTCTAAAAGTGTAAGCCAGCCACAATTAAATGTTTTCCTTTTTTAGAATTTGCACTGTTATTGTGTATCTTCACAGTAATAAACCCACAACTAAGCAATGTAGATATTCAGTTTTCCCAGCAAATGTGTGATTAAGAGGCTGGCATTTCTTAAGTATTTTGACATTTTCCCCCTCCCCCTTCCCCCCTGCAAGAATCCACTGATGTAGATACCTGGGTTCATTTTCAGGTCTTCTGTTCTTGTTCGTTGTTCTAACTCCCAATATCAGCCTGTGTCTGCCACTAAACTCTCACAAGATGTTTAAAAATATTGAAATTCATCGATCTTGTCTCTTATGGCTCAACACAAGGAGAATGAAAATTATCAAAATGGCTCTTTTTAAAAAAATCAATAAAATTCCCATCAAAATACCAGTGTCAGTGCTGCAGAGCTGTCTCAGAAGTTAAAAGCACTTATTACTCTACAAAAATACTAGAGTTCAGTTATTAACACCTAAAAAGCACAACTTTTTGTTTGTAGTTTCAGTTTTTAACATTACAAACACAAATACTTGTAGTTTCAGTTTGAAGTGATCCAATGTGCCTTCTAGACACATGCACACACACACACACACACACACACACACACACACACACACAGATGCATATGCACATGAACATGTATGTTCACATATCAAATTTTTAAAAATAAACACCAGTGTATTTCTAGTTCACAAAACTATAAAAATAATCTTAAAAAATTCATATAGTCATGCAGAAAAGGTTAAATAATCAAAGTTATCAATATTTATTTTCAATTGATGATTAGAACAAAGAGATTTAAAACCAATGTTGAAGTGCTTACTATAACTTATTTCTGGATTTAAAGAACATTGCAAGAATTGTATATATTCTTTCTTACTATGAAGTTGCGTTAATCAATGGAAATACAAAACCTATTGACATGCAAACAGAATGGCTAGGTTTTATCTATTAGGTATTTATTGTTTAAAATATGAATACTTTTATTTGGATATAACAAAATCATATTTGTATAGGTTTTTACATTTTAAATTTTGAACATTTAAAGATATAAACAATATAAATGAACTTAAAGACTTCATGAAGTTTTAAATCTAAGGTTGTACACTACCAAATGTAGCAGAACAATGTGGATTCAAAAAAAAGCACTTTAAATGCTAGCAAAAATAGCTTCTTTTATCAAGTGATATGAGGTTCACAAACATTAGAAAGCATTTTATTTCTATGTATTGAGGATTAACCAATGACACTGTGTTCATGAATATGTTGGCAACATTACTGATAAAGTCACCGCAGTTGGTATTTATTGCTATGAAATATAGTTCTCCCCTCTATCACTCAGAGTACATCACACTGTTCTAACAAATACAATCTGTTAACTCTCAAACAAATAGACATAATGCCCATAAAGGAAGTATCACTTGCCTCTGAAGGTTCCCTAGCAATATTGGAGATTTCATAAACCTTGGTAAAGACCAATATCAGATATTAGGTGGATGCTAAATTGTGAAATGGAGACTGAACATTCTTTTGTTGCGTAAGAAACAGAACTGTGTTAACTACTGTCCTAATACATGCATGCATATTTCAGCAAACTATTATTCTATTAAATATTTTTCAGATGACATATTTTTAATGTGTTCTTTGCAATAAATGAATCAGAGAAAGAAGTATGTAACAAAATCCTGAACATCTTCAATCTCCTAGTCTACTTTTTCTAGGGAATATATTAATAGCAAATTGTGTATATCTCTCAACATTTGTGATGTCCTTGAAAATAGATACATATATGCATCTTGCTTTTACAAGATGTCAAATATGAGGCAACAGTTCTGTTATATGCTCTTTCATAAAAAATGTATGTATAAATCAATGTTTTTCCATGGATGGATACATAATATTATTTTTAGATATTACATCGTTCATTTAACCAGATTATTTATGAGTATCTAATACTTGTTGTTTATAATGTCCAAAAAAGCTGCAAGACGTACCATTAAATACGTGTCTTTATAAGTTAAATTATTTTTTATAATATATATTTTGCCTTGTAAATTTTACAGTTGTAATTTGATGCACATTTCTACTTTGGTTTAAACAGATTTATTTGTATTACATATGCTTTATTAGCATTCAATAAAAATGGATGTGTGTGTTCCATTTGATCAGTATCAGCAGTATTGGATGCTATTATCATTATTTTTATTTTCTGTCATCATTAATGAACACTCTTTATCATCATTAATTTTTACCACGTTAATAACCTGGTTGAAATCTTTTCATACACTTACTTTAAATTTGATTTAGAAACATCTTTGCTTGAAAAATTCTGAGGGGCTCTGCCAGAGCCTTACAGATATAGAGGCAGATGCTTGCCCCCAACCATTGGACTGAGCACAGGGTCTCCAATGGAGGAGTTGGAGGGCAGACTGGAGGAGCTGAAGGGGTTTGCAGTCCCATGGTAACAACGGAGATGTCTGACACGAGACACCCCAGGACTCCTAGGGACTAAGCCATCAACAAAGGGGTACACATGGTCCCAGCTGCAATTGTCGCTGAGGAATGCCTTGCCAGGCATCAATGGGAGGAGAGGTCTATGTTCTATGAAGGGTCTATAGATGCCCCAGCATGGGGAAATCAAGAGAGAGTAGGTGAGAGTGGGTTGGGTGGAGTATCGTCTTCTGGGAGGCAGGGGTTTGGAGGATGGGTTGGGGTTTTTGTGGGAGTGGAAAATCGGGAAAGGGTATAACATTTGAAATGTAAATGAGAAAAATATTCAATGAAAAATTTTAATAAAATTATCTCATAATATTTTCTATGTTTTCATTTGGCTCTCATTTCTTTTATACATTCTTGATATGTGTTGGTATACATTTTGAATGAGTGATTTCTTATATGTGTATATTTGGATCATGCGTATACAATGCCCATGAATGTCAAAAGAGGAATTGTATTCCCTGGACTGGATTTGCAGAGGGTAATTAGCCACGACTGGTACTTGGAACTGAAATTGTGTCTTTTCCAAGAGCAGTCTGTATTTTAAACAAGAAGCCATATTTCCAGTAATGTTGTGCCATTGTATGGCACATATATGTATATGGTTTATTTGTATATATATATATGTGTATATATATATATGTATTATGTATATGATATACATGTATGTATATGTGTGTATGTATGTAGATATATGTATATATTTGTATGTCAAATGCATAAACAAATGTATATTTATGCATGATATGTAATAAATATATAAAATAAATTATATCCACACATATGTGTGTACATATCTATCCATATATATAAGGATATATGTATATCCTTATATATATATATATATATATATATATATATATATATATAAGGATATATATATAAGGATATATATATAAGGATATATATATAAGGATATATATATATATATATATATATATATATATATCCCCTGTTATATTGGGTTTCTTTCTGTTAATTTTCACTCTTATCTTACAGAATATGACAAGGCTGTGACCTCCCCCTCCAGCCTCTCCTGCTCTTCTCTCTCTAACCTCCTGTCTTCCCAGGATGCAGTGCTTCTCTTATTCCCTTCATAAAAGAGCAGTCCTCCAAGTGATACTCCATATAACAAGATGTAATAAGACTAGCCATAAATTCTCATATCAAAGCTGAACAATGAAATCTAGTAGGAGTAAGATGGTCTCATGATCCTGCGCAGGATTCTGACTTGTCCCCACACTGGTTCTTAGGAGTCCAATCAAAATCCCAAACTAAAGAAATGCAACATATATGGAGGGAGCTTGATGCAGACCTATGCAGGCTGCATGGTTGATACTTTAGTTTCTGTGTGATCATATGAGCCATGCTTAGTTGACTGTGAGCTATGATCTCCTTCTGTCCTCAAACCAGCTGGCTCTTACAACCCTTCTTTCTCCTCTTCTGTGGGGTTCCCTGAGCTCATCTTAATTTTCAGCTGTGAATCTCAGGATCTGTTCCTACCAATTTGGATACTCACTGATCCTATGAATATAGCAGAATATCATTCAGAATCATTTCATTGATTTTTGTTTGTTTGTTTTGTTTTATTTTGTTTTTGTCATTTTTTGTTTTTGTTTTTGTTTTTTTGTTTTGTTTTTTGGTTCTATCATAGAACTCTGAGACATCTAGTTTCCTGATACTAGCTTTCTCAACCTTGTTGGACATGGGCCCCCTCTCGTGGTATGGGCTTCAGGTTAGATCAGTCTGTTATTGATCACTTCTACAAGCTGTATACTACCAATGCCCCCTGCATCTTTCATGGTGGGCCATAAATTTTGTGGCTGGGTTGGTGTTCCTGTCTCATCACTGCAAGTCTAACTACAGAAGATAGCTGTTTCAGACATCATATCTTCTATTACTAGGAGTCCTTGCTAAGGTTAACTTCATAGGTTTCAGAAAGTTTTTACTACACATGGGTACCGTAAATACCCACCTATTTCAGGAGTCGATTCCTATACTCTCTACAGTCTTTATCACTTACTCTCTTACCTGATCCCTCCTGTCCCCATCTCCATCTGCCTCCAGTCCACACAATCTATTCTTTTTCATCTTTCTAAAGTGATTCATGTGCACCAGCACCCCAAAAATATTTTCTATTCATCTAACTTTTCTGGGTTTGTGGATTGCCTTGTAACTATCTTTACTTAGCAACTAAGATTATTCCAAACAAATGGACCATTCTAAAATCTAAAAAAATATTACTTCAAAGAAAAATTAATCACAAGAAATGGAGGACATGTCATACATATCAAAGAAAAATGTCCACCAACATAATGTGTTGGTTCTTAACATGTATGCCCTAAATGCAAGGGTACCCATTTTTGTTTAAAAAATATTACTAAACTTTAAACCACACATTTTCCTTAAACCATTAATAGTAGAAGAGTTCAATATCTCAGTCTCACCCAATGGACAGGTCATCAAGAGAAAAACTAAAGGAGAAAAGAGAAAAACACTAGTGGTAATAGATGGTAAAACCAAATAAACTTGACAAAATATATAGAGAGTGTTTCACCCAAACATAACACAAAGTATATATATATACACACATACATATTCTTCACAGCACCTCAGGAACCTTCTTATCCAACATTGACAACAACAACACACTCAATCACAAATAAACTCTCAACAGATACAGAAAATTTAAAATAACCCCTGCATCCTATCAAATCCCCTGGGGTTAATGTTGTACATCAATAACAGCAGAAACAAAAGAAAGCATACAAACTCTTGGAAATTTTAATATATTTGTACAAGTAGAAATATTTTTTCTAAAATATTGTGGTTCAATCTTTCTTTGCACAAAGTACCTTCCAAAACTCCTATTTAATTTGTAATTTAATCATTTTAATAACTTTTGCTTATTGTTTGCAATAGTGTCATAAGGCGAATTCTGTTCTGAGACACAGGCAATAGCATACACATAATAATTAAACCCATTCTTTCCAAATCTTTGATATTTTATTTTCAGAGTTAAAATTAATTGCAACACTTTTATCTTTGAGTAGCTTAGTAAGTACTCTTGCTTCTACCATAAAACACTTCTTTTCATTCTATGTAATCTTTCTTGTAATCTTTGCATCTACTCTCTACCCATAAATAAGTTCTCTGTAATAGCTAAACACTAGTAGTTTTGATACTATTTTACTATTTTTCTGTCATTTCTACCTCTAGAAAAAGTAGCACGTTTACATGCATGAATGTGTATATGTGAATTTGCTCAAAGATATCTTTGAAATTTTATTTATCTTTTCTTTGGAATGGTCACAGATACTGACAGTGGGAAGGATTATGACTTACTCAGACATTTATCAGGAAACTCTATGTGCTATTTTTCTGTAATACTGTAAATGTCTTCTGGCACAGGTGACTTTTCATGAACTAGTTCAAACATCTCCTGTGAAATCAGTAAAGCCCCGAGTGTTAAAAGTTAGAATTGTGATCAATTCCTCCTGGATCAGGCCAAACCACCTTCATTTTGATATTTGATTAGAAATCAGCTGCATTATTGACCAAGCCTACAATATTTTTGATCTTTACTATGAAAATTAATACCTAAAATATGAAAAAATAAAATAATTTGTGAACTAAGACTTTCTTGGAGCATCACTCAATGTTTGGTATCTATTATTTGCCTTTTAATACCAACAATAATATTCTTAGTTAAGCTATACATTTCCTGGAAAATATGGTTGCAATTTTCACAGTTTCATTTGTAAGAATTCTGCTTTCTTCATTTTAGGTATTCTTCTACTTAATTAAGTTATTTGTCTATGGCTAATTTTTCAAGTAGACTATATCATAATGTGAAATTAATAAGAATGATTGAAAAAAGACTGACACTGACCACTATCCAAAATTAGTAGCTGAAATGTGCACAAATTGGTGCAGTGTGCTCCAGAGGGCTTCCAAAATAGAGTAATGGGGGATATCATTCTCATAAATAAAAATAATTAGAAAATTTCTGACAATCCTATGAATCATAATTGAATTGTAAATGTTAGATAAAATGTGGTCAGCCATGATTCCTGTGTTAGTTTGTTTGTAAAGATATTTATGAATAAGAAAAACAGTGAAGAGCCTTTACAAGAAACCACTGATGTAATGGAAACAGGGGGAATAATTCACATAGTCTTCTTTCAATCAGAATTGACATTGAGAAATTTAGATAAAGAAATTCAGGAACAAAAAGGCAGAATAAAAAGTCATTTGTGATCAAGAGAAAAATTCTTATAAATTAGATTGAATATCTTAATTCATTGAGTAAAAGAGTTGAATACATAAATATGCAAATCTTAACATTTATAGGTAATATTTTAAATATACATATAATAAACTTGGACCAGAAGGTTGCTAAATACCATTATTCTCTATTTTGTAAATGGAAGGTAAGAGTAGCAAATTCTCGAAATTTCAATAGATCTTTGAATATGAATGCATAGTACAAGTATTTTCAAAATAAAAGGAAATTACATAATTTATGAACCAGATATTAACAAAATAGTAATATAAAATTTTGTATTTAGTAATGTAAATATTAAAATAAAACAGTAATATTTTCAGCAAAAAATTAGTATTAAGCACTGAATAATTATTAGATATTAAAATATGTTTAAAATTTTTATTATTTATTTTTATGTACACCTGTGTATTATGTGTATGTGCTCATTAGCATGAAAACTACAAGCTATACATTTTTATTACTTAATGATCAGTGAGAATATTTAAGGAGGGCTGGAGAAATGGCTCAGTGTTTAACAGAACATACTGATTTTCTCAGGGATCTGAGTTCAATTCCCAGCATCACCCACAGGTGGCCTACAACTACATATAAGTCTAGATTCAGGGAAACCAGGCCTGTGTGGGCACTTGTTTTCAAGTGCCTTCACAAACACATGAACATAATTAAAAATAATAAAAATAAATTTTAAAAAACTATTTTTAAAGAAACCCTAACATGATGCTAGAATCAATAAATTGTTTGTAAATAAATCCTGCCCAATTTTCAAAAATGATGCTGCTCTAAAGTTTGAAGGTTCAAAAACTAATATTTAAATTTACAAATTTAAATTCGTAATATGAAGAACATTTCCAAGATCAACATACTGAATGACTTCAACCAATGGATAACAAAAGAGAATAGCTAAGAAGATATATAAAGAAGGTATTAGAGTTACGTTAAAAAAACAGTAGGTGCTCAAGAGACAGATTACTTCAGAGAATTATGATAATATAATGAATCTCATTAATACCCATGGAAACTTTAGATAGTGCACCAGAGGAATTAGGTAATCTTGCCCTTGATTCAAGAACTGAGGAACATATAACATTGCTCAAGAACAAAAAGCAGAATGACTCCTTTTTTTCCTTTCTTTTGATCTTTTTCTCTTTAATATTTGTTGCCCCTAAACTTCCTAAAAGTATGTCTTTCTTCTCTTCTAGTCAAAACAAAGTGAAGGGTTTTGTTTTTGTTTTTGTTTTCTTTTCTTTTTTTGTAATTTAAAAGCAAGTTTCTCAGTTGTACCTAAAATAACTTACAGAGACACATGATACACATATAGGGCCTTATTTGCAAATTAGGAAACTTACTTAGCATAGGTTCACTATAAACACCTTCATCTTGTCCATAACGACTATTCCCTGGCTTCTTTCTGTGTTCACCCTAGCACATGTTCAGGGAAACATACTCAAGGGTTTTGTAATTCTTCTCAATTGTACACTATATTTTTAAGGTGTTTCTTTCAAGATTGGAAAATGTGACAAAAATTTGGAAATGTAATCTTGGATATTACACATACAAATAGATAGTAGACACATTGGGATAAAGTGGGAGCGTTTCATTAATTCACTTGGATTAATGTGTTTTCTGATGTGGAAATATTTATAAATGGTAATGTTTGGAATTTTGGCAATATACAGAACAGTTAGGGAATGCATGATGTGTAATCATTGATAAAATAGGAAGAACATCTAGAATGATGAATTCTGAAGTCAGAGTCAAATCATGAATTGAACAGACACACACACACACACACACAAATAGAAAACAGGGTCTGATCTTTCTTTCCCTCTGCAACTTATTGATATATCCTTGTTTATAACTGAGTTAGAATAGTCAGAAATATATCGATCAAAATTAAACAGTATTTATCATGTATGACATGTTATACTTTTCAAATTCAATACTCATTATTTTCTCTGTTTCTTGAAACACTTTAAGAAAACAGAAAGTGTGGAGTATAAATGTGTAAGTAATGGAGATTTAATGACAATGGACAAGGCATAGGCTTCTCTAAGATAAAGTCATAGATTGATCACTACACAAGTGTGTTAAATATTTAATGAGTATGATATAAGTCTGAAATCTGCTGGAATACTAAGGAAATTGGAATCCTGAAACATTTTTTGGACCATCTGCTGATCTTGCACTATTTGAAATATGCTTTATTGTAGAAGTTATGGTCTTGGTTCTTCCTCCCACTTCCATGCTCTGAGAAATGGGACTCAGACTCAAAATATAATTACAAGTATGTTGGCCATATAACTAGGTTCTTCTCTGAATATAATCATAACCTATGATAAGACATTTATTTTAACCAACATTCTTCGAAGTGACTGGTTACCTGTGGTCAGACCTCATGTCTGTCTTGTTACATCTTCCTAGTGAAGATTTCTATGCCTGGCTCTATCCCAGAATCTCTTCTGCCTACTGGATGTCCGTCTCTATTTCCTGATGAATCAGTAGGCCATAGACTTTTTAATTGACAGGTGATACATCTATACAACACAAGAATATATTCTCTCTACACTTTACAATCACTTACAGGCTCCAAATCACATCATGTCACAGTGATCTAAATGGGCTTAGATGTAATGTTCAATTTTATATTATATAATTTGCTTTTCCATAAAATATAAAATTTAAATAACCCTTCTTGAAATATGTATGCTTTTCACACTCATAACCTAGGAGCACAACACACCTATCAACTACAGTCAGTAGAGTTAAAATGGCCTTGGTCTTTTTCTCTAATTTATTCTAATGGCCATTTCAGGTTATTCATTCATAAGATGTAACAAACACATTTTTCCCCAGGCATAGCCCTGAATATACAACAACTCCCCTCAACTCAATTAGATGGTGTTAGTAAACCCATCAATCAATGAGTTTTATTGTTTCTCTCAACTTTGGACAAGTGTGGCTCCTGATGATTGTCTCCTGAAATGTATCCCAGGCCAGTGAAGAAGGAAGCTGGAACAGAGCTGCAATCCTCACATCCATTCTAACTCAGCATCCCTACTTTTACTTCATTGCTTATCTTAAAAATAGACATATTATGAGAAATTTGTTACGTAAAAGGGTGATCTATTAATTAGGACCCTAAGTATACTCTGTTCTATATCCATTAACAAAATGACTAATAAGAATCATATGAATGCAGCCTGTCCTGTAATTTGACTTATTTAAGGCCTTGTCCTATTAAGAAAAAAATATATTAAACATGATTCTCTGGTTTCCTTCATATTAAATTCAGGTGTCTCCAAAGAGACCAGCCTTGAGGCTAAATTCAAGCTTTCTTCCATTAATTTACAGATTTATTTTTCTCTAGTGCTTCCTTAATATGACTGATGGAGTCTCCTTAGAAAGAATCACAGTGACTATTGCTGCACCTGCTTTTTACTTCAAAAACAGGCAGTGCTCTTAGCTCTAGAATTTTTAAAGCAAATTTCTTTCAAAATGTACTTTGGTATTATTGAAGCCAAACAGCAAGTGTAAAATTATTCCAATTGATTTTTAATCTCACAAATGCTCCTAGAATAGAAGAAAGCAACTCACTATGTTGTTTCAATTTTTCAAATATATTATAATAGGAAACATAATTTAAAATAAAATTCTCAGATGCGTGGAGGATCATAGCAGAGGTATCACAGAATAAATTGTTCTAATGAGTAAAACACACAGACAGAAGCATTGCATTACAAAATGAAAATCCAACTTATAAAAACCCGAATAGATCTGGGTCTGGATGAAAATTTCATATGATAGTGATGCCTTCACTTATTTCCATCCATGTAACAGACAAAATGCATTGTAGAGTTGTGCATAAAGAAAAATAAACAAAGCCCACCAACTCTCTCATACTCTGTAACTGTTAATCTCCACAAGGATGCAATTACAGGGCCATCACCCACCTGTGCCCTTTCTTGGAACATATCCCCATGAAAACAGACTGTAAAAGAGATGCTTTATTGCATAAATAAATGACATCCAAAGGGTCCCTTCAATCTGCCTCTCCATCTTCACTCGTATTTTTTCAATTTAAATGATTTGGGTAGTTTTTATACTGTATTTGTTTCATATCTGGACTAGCCTGCACTTCCATTATGTTTAATTATAAATTCTCTTTAACAGAAGCATATTCATTAAAATCCACAAATACAGTAAAATTCTTGAGAGGAACATACATAAAGCATCTGAGGTAAGTCAGGAACTTATGTCATTACTATTTTAGAGCTCATTCTATATCCATTTTGTTTCCAGTTCCAGAAAAGAATCTTGAGTCTAAATGAGGAAATTATACCTACTTTCTTCTGCTAAAATTTAAGCATACATATTTTTAGCATATTCTTTGAACTCTGCCATGATGATGTTTTAAAAACAAGATGTGTTTGTAGTCAAAATGAACATTCTTTTGGATTATAGAGTGAACTTTTTGTTGTTTGTCACTGAGACATTTTTCATATGTGTGCATTACTGATGGATTTTCCTTGGCTTCAAGATCTAGAACACATATTTAAAGAATAATACAAAATGTACTCTAGTTTTAACTAGAAGAATAAACCATTCATTGTTTCATATCAGTTATAATCATTTGATAACTACTTATTTCTTAAAATGAACCTGGAGAAATGTTTGAAGCAGAGAACAGCCTGTATTTGTCTGTTTGTTTCTTACCTTTGTCTATGTCTTTTAAAGCTCCATCTTTTTTTTTTTTTTGATTTCTGTTGTTTGGGTGTTTGTTTGTATATTTATTTGTTTATAAAGTGGTGCACAAATTAATTTTACATGTTATTTTTAGAACTCACATCCATGCATCCAGAAAAATTTGCAGAAATCACAAATAATAGCACTATCATAATATAAACATAGAAACTACTTAGTTACTTGTAATATGAATTATTTATGAGTCATCCTTATATATACTTATACATATATATGTATGTTACAATAAGAATCTTAAAAGAAATTTGTTTTTTGACATTGTTATTGTTTTGACCTATACTGAGAAAACTGACCTTAATCAAATAAATTGCATCTTGCTGACCTGTTTACAAAACTATCTTGATTTTCTGGCTAAAGTTCCAGATCATTTTCAATCTCCAAGTTACATAAGTCCTTTAAACTTCATTCTGTGACACTGGTCCTAAAATGTCAAATCCTGTTTGTTTGGGGTTTTCTCTCTCCAGCAGTGTATTCGCCACTGCAGCTATGACTTAAGTAGATAACCTTCGATTAAGCTATCTTTCTCTACGGCTCTCCCTTCAGTGTGTCTATACCGGCAGTCACATAAAGACTTCAGTAGCAATCCTTCCCATGCATGTGATAAAACAGTCTGTAAAGATTAGCTTTCCCCAGGGACTCACAGCACTAGACTACTTTTAAAAGACACTAAAAGTGCACTCTGAAAATGTTACCTAGAAAAAAAAAGTTTTTATATAGAAAGGACACAAACACAGCCTCCTAACATGAGAAGATCCTGATGATGAGATATGTCACATTTAGAAAAATAACACCGAACACTGAAATCAAATCTAATGCTTCTGATTCTGATAATAGCTTAGTGGATATAGCATTACATGTCAATATTTCATATAATCTTATAGAGTATTACCTTATTTAAGAGTAATATTACCGCTTGTAAAATTTTATTATTATTCTTTTTGTTAGATTAAAACTGATTATCTGAGTCATGAATAGACATTTTCACTATGGCACATTACACCAAGAATTTATGCTCTTTGTTTCTATGCTATGTTGGCTTAAGAAAAATAAGTTCATCTTAGGCAGCTAATTGAAGAATTTGTTCAATATTCATTTCTGTACTGTTATATTTGGTCTGCATGTGAGTAATCAGCCTTATGTTAAATACAAGCATTTATTTAGTATCACTCAAATGTACTAATATTTATTTTAATCTTCATTGGATATGTTGAGATACCACAAATGTCATCCAGTGAGCTTTGATTTTTTTCTTTCACTTATGTTATTAAGATCACATAGCACAGACACCATTTTTTCCAACTGGCCTACGGCAATGGAGATCTAAACTTCCCCAGTGCAGATGATGTTTGTGAAAACATCAGCCACAAAAGAAATAGTCAAGGTAAGTTTTTGTTAAAAAATATTGCTATTATTATCATACATAAAATCATTATCATATAGAGGAAATATTAGGATTTAAAGATGATATGTTGCATGGATATTAAATTACTTAGCAATATGAGCCTATATTAAACTTGGTAATCTTAAAGAGAGGAGTGGAACTCAAGCTATAATATTTGTAAACTGAAGATTTAATAACAAAAGATATTGTTCTTATCACAAACTAAGCATGTCTCATGCTTGTCCTTGAAACGTCTTTGCCAGCATCACATTTATGCCAATATTCTTATTAACATTGTGATGATCTATGTATTACAAATGGTACAAATGAGCAAATGAGAAATTTTAAATAAAATTCAAAATTTACTCTAATGTAAAGAATGTGTTGATTTTTTATTTAAGTAAAGCCAACCTTTATTCTTTTTTTTTCTTTTTTTTATTGGATATATTCTATATTTACAATTCATTTCCCTTTTTCTGGCTCCCCACCCCCAAGAGTCCCACATGCCCTTTTCCCTCCCCCTGCTCCCTCATCCACCCCCGACCACCTCACTGTTCTTGTACTCCCCCACAATGATGCTTTGGTCCATTCTAGCTCCAGTGTTCACTCTTTTCTTCTTGTCAGACCTCACTTGGTATGTGATTTATGTCTTTGGTGTTTCAAGATTCTAGGCTAATATCCACTTATCAGTGACTGCATACCATGGGTATTCTTTTGAGACTGGGTCACCTCACTTAGTATGACTTTCTCCAGCTCCATCCATTTCTCTAAGAATTTCATGAATTCATTGTTTCTAATGGCTGAATAGTACTCCATTGTGTATATATACCACATTTTTGTATCCATTCCTCTGTTGAGGGACATCTGGGTTCTTTCCAGCTTCTGGCCATTATATATATATATATATATATATGTGTGTGTGTGTGTGTGTGTGTGTGTGTGTGTGTGTATGTGTATATATATGCACATATACATATATATATATAATATATATAAGGCTGCTATGAACATAGTGGAGCATGTATCCCTATTGCATGCTGGGTAATCTTCTGGGTATATTCCCAGGAGTGGTATGGCTGGGTCCTCCGGAAGTATCACATCCAGTTTTCTGAGGAACCGTCAGACTGATTTCCAGAGTGGTTGTACCAGCTTGCATTCCCACCAGCAGTGGAGGAGTGTTCCTCTTTCTCCACATCCTCGCCAACACCTGCTGTCTTCTGGACCTCAAGCAATATTACAGAGCAGTAATATTAAAAACTGCATGGTATTGGTTCAGTGACAGGGAGGCGGATAAATGGAATAGGATCGAAGACCCAGAATTGAACCCACACATCTATGGCCAATTGATCTTCGACAAAGGAGCTGAAAACATCCAGTGGAAAAAAGATAGCCTTTTCAACAGATGGTGCTGGCTCAACTGCAGGTCAACATGCAGAAGAATGAGAATTGATCCACTCTTATCCCCTTGCACTAAGCTCAACTCCAAGTGGATCAAGGACCTCCACATAAAACCAGACACACTAAAACTAATAGAAAAGAAACTGGGGAAGACCCTTGAGGACATTGGCTCAGGGGAAAAATTCCTGAACAGAACATAAATACCTTATGCTCTAAGATCAAGAATAGACAAATGGGACCTCATAAAATTACAAAGTTTCTGTAAGGCAAAAGACACTATCAAAAGGATAAATCGGCAACCAACAAATTGGGAAAAGATCTTCACCAAACCCACATCTGACAGAGGGCTAATATCCAATGTATACAAAGAACTCAAGAGGTTAGACCCCAGAAAACCAAATAACCCTATCCAAAAATGGGGTACAGAGCTAAACAGAGACTTTTCACCTGAAGAAATTCGGATGGCTGAGAAACACCTTAAAAAATGTTCAACATCATTAGTCATTAGGGAAATGCAAATCAAAACAACCCTGTGATTTCACCTCACACCAGTCAGAATGGCTAAGATTAAAAAGCCAACCTTTATTCTTTAAAATAGAAGCCTTTAAAGTGTGTACAATGTACAGATGATCTACTTGGAAATAGAAATCTTTGGGACTGTCGGAAAAACATAGAACTTTCCAAACCTAGTACAATTTCAGTCGTATGCTTCTACCTCATCTCTATATTCGTAAGGTGATAATCTGTGTTCAAGATGATCATATCACATGTTGTCCTCTTTATCCTCAAGCATTATTTTCCTGAGAACCATGCAGCTCAAACTCTCAGCTTTCTGCAGCCCAGATGTGGAAAAACTACAGACACATTTTTTTCAGGACACCACATTCTATGAAAAGTATTATGAATTTGAATTTGGATCCTGTAGATCAGTATTTCTCAGCCTTCCCAATGCTATTTGGACATTCCTCTTGGCATGGTGACCCCCAACTGTGAAATTATTTTGTTACTACTTAATAACTATGATTATACTATTTCATATATAGTTATTTCATAACTAAAATTTTGTATTAGTGAAAAAGTAAATATGAGTTTTCAGAGAGTCTCAGGTGATCCCTGTGAAAGGGTCCTTAGATCTCCAAAGGGCTCACAACTCAAGGGTTGAGAAACACTTCTGTAGATGGAGAACACATTCCTTAAGAGAAAAGTAGACTAGGTGTTTCAACAATGTTTAACTAAATGGAAACACCACAAAAAAAGACAAGGGGGAAAAAGCACAAAGGTGGCTATAGTCAGGATTTGACATTGTTAAGAAAATTAAAGTGCTTCAGAGTCAAACAATGTCTTAAGAATATAGTACAAAATTATAAAAACAGAACTATGAAAATCATTAAAAAATAATTAAAAATGCCCATAGAGAATCAGAGAAGCTAATTACATCTGGACTGTCACCTATATTAACATTTCTTCTAATTTTCTGAATATTTAAACTCTTTTCATATTTGATATTTCACTTAAACCCAAGGCTAGATGAGAGCTTGATGAACATGTGTAACATGATACTTAAAGCACGCTGTTTTTGGTAAGAAACATGGCTGATAATCAATATTTTGTCTGATTACTGCAAAAAAATAGTGGCAGGATATTTGTCATATTTTCTGATCCTTAGTTTCCTAATGAGTAAATTTTACTTTTAAACCTACCAGTGGCAAAATTGAGAATCACCGCTATTTAGCACTTAAGGAATGCTTATTTTTTTTTAAAAAAAAGAAACACATAAAGCATGAGGGGGCAAATGAAAATTAATGATTACCCAGATGACAAGAAAACTAGCACAAATAAATTATTTGCAACTAGAAGTCAGCACACTACATATAATTAGCAATTGTTGTATGCAATTAGGCAGGAAAACCCCAATTGGTAAACAGGACCATGTGAAACAGCATAATTAAGTCTAGCCGTAGACTTTATAAATGGGTAAACGTTCATTCTAAGCCTCAGATCAATTATTGTATCATGGAATTATTTGAGGTCATGTCATAAAGAAGTGTAGTTACTAGCCTTGATTAAAGGAGAACCCAAATCTGTATTCTGATAACATAGTACAGGCTCCTTCAATTACACCATGATTTTATGCAGACATTGCCTAATATTAGCTCATAAAAAGCTGGCAACTTCTTTGACTTATGTTACTCCTCCGAAATTTTAGTTTATTGTGACAGCTGGCTTAATATCCATGTGTAGGAAAGAGCTGAACACTGATTTCCCTCAACTAACCATAAATGCAAATAGCAATAAAACAGTAATTTATAACAGAAAGATTTATTGGGTTTTTCTTCTAGATGATTTTTCATGTGGAGAATAAAATGATTTACTTGGCCTGTATTGCTAAGATGCTTGCTGTTTAGTGAATAAATATTATTCTTTATCTTTCTACTAAGGTCATATGAATCCTCCATTTAAAAATAAAACAGTAAAGGAGTCTCTGTTTACATATCATGGAAAGGTGATATAAAACCCCAAATCATAATATAAACCACATTAAAAGGACGCTATTCTGTTGGATTGACCAAAACAGCAGGAATGTTTTTGGGAAAAAGGAATGTTTTCTACAGATGACAATATATTCTGGGTTTTTCCCATCTCTGCCTTTAAAAATATATATTTTATGCACATATACATATATATGTATATACATACAATGGCTTAATGTTGGTAGTCTGTATTATTTTTTGAAAATATCTATGTTTTCTGTTAATGCTAGTGACATTAAATTTCACAAATCTTATCAGCGTATATAATAGCCTACTTATAGCTTTGAGGGGGTGATAACAAGAAAATATTTAATGAGTTTATTTGTAAGTAGGAACTCTTCAGTAAATATTAAACAATGTAACAATTTGGTGTAGGGTAGTATATTATAGGGGTTTTTTTGCAACATAATCTCATTCCCACAACAATGTATTGTTAGTGTTCCTTAGAAAAACTGTGCTATAATTAGTGTCCAAACATTGTTAGAGTAACAAATTGTAATCTATTTATTGAATTGAGTTGTTTTATGGTTTTATGCATCTATCCTTTTATCTTCGGTTTATGTATGCATATTTGTGCTTGTACATGTGGGGCAAGTGTGTGTGTGTGTGTGTGTGTGTGTGTGTGTGTGGTGTGGTGTGTTTGTGTGCACATGCTCAAGTATAGAGCCCAGAGGTCAACTACACAGGGCCTATTTCTACTCAGGTATCATTACTTTTTTGTGTGAGATGGGGTCTTACTGGCCTGGAGCTTGCCCCAAATACAAGGCTGAGTTCCAGAAACTTTTCATGATATCCTTTTGAATATATGACTATTCTTTTCATCCAAGCAATTTAAATATGTAGTTAAAAAGAATAGAAAAAACCCTGTGTAAGTGTAAATACCTGACACTAACCTTGTAAGTCAGGTTAAAACTAATACAAATAAACTGCACATAGCTATACTGAAGAATATCACATTGAAGAGGCAGATAATAGAAAATAATCTATTCATTTGCTATATAAAATAAATACTAACTATACTTACCATAACATGGTACATTAGCTAGCAGTGTACAATAATTCAAAAATCAAATTCACACTGTCAGGAAATTTTTGCTTAGAGAGGGTAAAGCTATAAGTGAAGTTAATAAGAATATCAAATAATAAAAATTATTACCTGAATTTGAATGGGGACCAAATAAATACTAAAGCAGAACACTCTGGAACTGCTGACTGTCCTATTTAGATGTCCAGAATTATCTCAGTCATTGTGCTCTGTGCTATGAGAGTTAGAGGAGTTATCATGGCTGATGCATGAACTGAATCAACAGGGATGAATATGTCAATGTCATGGATCTGGAGAAAGTATGGCATAGTGGATCAAGTTAGGGCAGTTAGGAAGTGTAGCAGAAAATGAAGAAGAAATAAGTAAGAACATCATCTTACACGGTTCTTTACACTGTGATTTTTAGTTATATTTACTCAATGATAATGCTATGAACAAATTATAATTTGGAGCAGCATCTAATATGGTCTCTCTAGCTTCTCTAGAAAGAGTGGCACTAGGTGCGTGTGTTTAATAATACTATTATAGTGGTGCATGTGTTTAATGTTAATGCTTGGAAGAGGATTCAGAAAAATCAATAGTTCCCTGGAAACATAGGATACAGAGTAAATCCATGGGCAGCCTGAATGCTGTTGCAAGACCCTGAGACTGTGGGTGTAGCTGAGTGGAAAAGTATTTGCATAATCCTTTGCATAAGTTGCCAGGTGTAACCTATATGTCATCATCATCTCCATAGTTCAGGTAAAGGAATATGGGAAACAAAAGTAAACTGAAACTATAATTGAACATATATCTGGTGACAACTAGGTTTTGGAAAAGAAAAGAAATTCTAAATCCGGGTTGCTGATTCAGCAAATAGTAAAACTGTGGCAGTAGTGCTACAAATAGAAACACTGCAATAAAGATTTTAAACTTCAGAGTGAAAGCAAAATGCAATATTGAAGCATAGATCAGACAATAAAATATAAATAGCAAGTTAACTATTGACTCTGTGCTTTTAGAGGATGGCATTGACAAGAGGCATTCAGAAATCCTAGTATTTAGGTGTCCTCCTTGATTTCATAATAACCAGTTAAATGATCCAGAGAAGTGGTTCTCGATCTTCCTAATATTGTGACTCTTTAATACATTTATGTTGTAATGACCCCTACCATAAAATCATTTCATTGCTATATCTTATTGCAATTTTGCTAGTTTTGTGAATCATAAGGTAAATATCTGATTTGCAGGATATTTAATATGTGCCCTTGTGAAAGGGTCTTTCTACTCACAAAGGGGTCACTGGCCACGGCTTGAGAACCACTGGACTATAGAAAGTGTAATAAGTGTTACTTATACATCCATGTTTATTGCAACTTTATTCACAATATCTAGAATAGAGAATAATCCTACACGTCCATCAACTGGTAAATGTGTAATGAAACATGTACACAATGGAATATCACCTCTCTGTAAAAAATTGACATCATGAAATTTGCCAGTCAATCATCAGAGCTTCAAAAATTTTATTAAGTGGAATTATAAGAAAGCACTAGCTTTCTTAAATATCATCTAGAGTGAGGTGACCCAATCTCTCTCTCTCTCTCTCTCTCTCTCTCTCTCTCTCTCTCTCTCTCTCTCTCTCTCTCTCTCTCTCTCACACACACACACACACACACACACACACACACACACACAAACCCACACATGGTATGCACTCTCTGATAAGTGGATATTAACTCCCCACAAGATACAATTCACAGACCACATGAAGCTCAAGAAGAAGGAAGGCCAATGTGTGGATGTTTCAGTCCTTCTTAGAACAAGAAACAAAATACCAATGGTAGGATATACAGAGACAAAGTCTGGAACAGATACTGAAGGAAAGAGGACATTCAGAGACAGCAGCACCTGGAGAAAGATCCCATATATAGTCACCAAACACAGACACTATTGTAGATGCCAAGAAGTACATGATGACAGGAGCCTGATATAGCTGTCTCCTGAGAGACTTTGCCAGAGCCTGACAAATACAGAGGTTAATGTTTGCAGCCAAACACTGGAATGAGGACAGGGTCCCCGATGGAAGAGTTAGAGAAAGGACTGAAGGAGCAGAAAGGGGTTTGCAGAACTACAATATCAACCAGGGACTAAACCACCAACCAAGGAGTACACATGCAGGGACCCATGGCTCCAGCTGCATATGTAGCAGAGGATAGCCTTGTATGGCATCAATGGGAGGAGAGGACCTTGGTCTTATGAAAGCTTGATTCCTATAGGGATTGCCAGGGCAGGGAGGTGGGAGTGGGTGTGTGGGGGAACAACATCATAGAAGCAGGGGAATGGGGAGAAGATAGGGGAGAGGATAATATTTGAAATGTAAATAAAGAAAATATCTAATAAAATATAATTACACCAACTCTTTCATCTCTTTAACACTGAGTAAATATAGAAGCCAGGAAACTAGGAACAGGCTATTGTTTGAAGGGATGAATTTAGAGAGTAGGAAGGTAGAATACAGTTGAACTGAACATAGGGAAAGGATAGAAAGTCTCCTGTATCTCACGAGTTGTAGCTCACTGACAATGAGTGACAGTCTACAGAAGCAAGAGTAGGTGGGGACACTATGTGATAGCATATAGTCATGTAAGCTAAATTCAAAGGAAATTATAAGAAAGGATGGAATAGATGGTGACATGAAAGAAAAGATGGAAAAATGTGGGAGCTAAAGGCTGAAGCTGAAGCTGAGGTGGGAATAGGACAAGGTGGGGAAGGAGGGATGGAGGTGGGTTAACCTAAAATAAAGATATATGCAGAGGCCTTATAAGATTATATTATTTTATGGTAATCAAACACTTTTTAGAAAAATAAAGGAGTTTGAATAGAAGTACTTTGCCTACCCATCAAAATACAGGCTTTTGCCATTGCAACTGTATGTGGAAAAATCTTATTGTTGAAAACACTGCATGGCATTGCTTCAGGACACAGAAATCAGTATCTATCTAAACAAGATACTCCCTGCTCCCTGCTGGCCAACTTTTATAACACTGGGAAGTGCTGCGGAGTAATAGTTTGTATCTGGGATTGAGTTATGCGTACCACCACACTAATATGGAAGGCAAGATGTGCCAACCAATTTACTAGTAGCAAAAATTTTGAAGGAAAATAACCAATTGCTATTTCAATAGATTAAAGGCCTGCTCCAAAGCAGGGACCCCAGGTTTGATATATCAACATAGTCAAACTGATGGCTAGGGAAATTGTTATAGGCTAGAGGAGAGAAATTATTAATATTTTTCTAAATCGTCATATTGTCAACCTGTCCTCCATATATTTATGTTTCTATCCTTAGATGTATGCTATACTTAGTCATGGTCAGAGAAGTTTCTTATTGCAGATGGTAGTCACTAAGGAAGATACTTTACTCTAAGATAAAGCAAATGTGATTGCTCAGTTGTATACAACCTTCTGGATATCCCCTTTCCTCAAGGTACAGAGATTGATGGAAGAAGGGCAGAAAGAATGTAAGAGTCAAAAGTTCGGAAGAAATGCTCTAAGATAAGGTCTGCTGGTCATAACACAGTTGGTGCTCAATTCATGAACTCATAGCAGCTGTGGTTACCTATGGATGACCTGGAATAGATCAAACTACTTAAAGATTCCACATTGAGTCCAGAGAGGCTCACCTTCCCTAGATTGAAATCAATTGAGAGTTGACAGCTGCTCCTGTGAGAGAGAACCATTCTCTTGTAGAGTGTGATCACCGTTAGGCGGACTCCATGTTCTAGTGAATGGGTATATGGGTAGGACTGTTAGATTCAGTGAGCTTTGAAATAAATAGACCTAAATCTTAAAGTAAGGAAAAATGAGATAACGGTCATGTGGGAATTTGTGATAGGAATGAAGAATGGGTATGATCAAGATACACTGATTATATACCTCAACAATGTGGGTAATATTTATCCTGGGCAGATGATATTAGAATATATAAGCAGGGTAGCTGAATTTAAACATGTGGTGCAAACTAGTACACAGTGTTCCCCTATTTTCACCTTATCAGTTCCTGCCTCCTCATTCCTGCTCTGCTTGAATTCCTGTCTTGGCTTTAGTATGTGATATTCTGTGATCAGGACTAAAAGCAAAGACAAGATCTCTTTGTTCATGGTCTTTCAGGCAGTTGAAACCAATTTAGAGCAACTTGCATGGGAAAAGTATGAATAGAGAAAGTGGCAGCAATCTGCCTGCATGTTACCATGCTTTGCTAAACCTCTGTAGCTAGCCCCAATTAAATGATATCTTTGTTGCCTAGTCTTCAGAGCAGTAAAACTTAGAAATTGGAAAACCTATGAAAGACCTTGGCCAGTGTACAGAAAATGCTCATCTTTCAGGGTTCTTTTCTAAATTGATTACTGTAGATTTTATGATCATAAATAAAGAATATACAGATAATAATGCAACTAAAGAATAGAGTTACCTAATAAGACTAAAGTGGATTAAGATTGTAACCAGACATTCATTTTATTTTCTCTCTAAATGAAAATCAGAGTTGATTACATCCTACATACTTTGTCTCAATTTAACATTAATCATATGAAGACAGTGAACTGAGTAGAGAAATACCTTCTAATTCAGAGAAAATATTTAATAATCCTATCTATAAACCTACTCACATATTGAGTATTTCTAGTATAGGATTATATATTTTATATATTCATAGAATTATACTCACTTCTTATATATACATAATATATATATACATAATATATATATAAGAAATTTGTCTGCCACATATACCTATCGATAAAACAAATGACCATAGAATTTCAATAAGAAACTCCACAGTTTAAAAATTAATAATATATTTATTAAAGATTAATTGTACATAAATGAGTTGTCAGACTATGGAAACTAAACAAAACAAGTAATCATTACAGGTATGTAAATTAAATCCACAAAAATGCTCACATAAAAGGACAGCTCAAAAGATTGATAATAGCAAATGCTGACAAGGAATTGGTGAGTTGAATTCATCATATATTGCTGTAGGAAAGACAAAATCAAATAGTCACCTTGGAAAACTATTTGATAAATTGTTTAAAAGTAAGAACTCATTTATAACATGACCCAGGAATTTCTCTTATTTATCAAAAAGAAAGAGCATATCTGCATAAAAAGATTTACTGAACAGAGTCTGCATGGGCATCTTTGATAGCCTCTAGTTGGACAAAATCCCAACACATGTCCTCTACTGAGTAGATTAAAGTAATTGTCATGTTAAAACAATAGGATCTATTCAGTAACAAAGAAAAAATAGATTTATACCTACTACAATACGGATGAGTCTCAAAAATCATTACATAAAGAAAAATTCTATTCATAGCAAATTTGTAGAATGTAACAAGGACATATGAAGTAACATTTTCAATGGCTGAAGGCAGTATAAAATATTACTGATTGTTGTTTACCACCTGTGTGGAATTAATCCAACTATATCAAACTACCCAAGTAAAAGAATAAGCTTTATTACTGTAAAGAACTTCAGTAGATGTGTGTGCCGTCTAAGGCTTATTTGCAGTAAGGACCTGCTTAGACAGAATTGATTGGCCATTTCTAGGCTCTGCGGATGCTCTGTGGGTTAATTCATCCTCTTCATATTCACTGATGTTAGCTCGCTGAGTAAAAGCCAAATGTTCTCTTCTTTTATAAATTTTGACTATGAATGATAAGGAAGGTACTGGCTGATGATGAGGCCTTCTAATGATCCCTCCTTCTCATCCCACACTGGCTTATATTTGGGCATTTACTCACTGTCAGTAAAGAAACAAATATTATTCCCGCTGAACACCATTCATCTGAATCTCCAGTACTTTTATTTGTAAACTGTGTAGAAGAGTCAGAATACCATATTATAAAATTCTCCTAGATTCTTTTCTCCATCTATGGTAATTAAGAGTTTTGGTGGGTATAGTAGTCTGGGCTGGCATTTGTGTTCTCTTAGGGTCTGTATGAGATCTGCCCGGGATCTTTTAGCTTTCATAGTCTCCGGTGAGGCTTCAGCTGCATATGTCGCAGAGGATTGCATTGTTGGACATCAAAGGGAGGAGAGGCTCTTGGTCCTGAGAAGACTTGATAGCCCAGTATAGGGGAATGCCAGGAGAGAAAAATGGAAGTGGGTGGGTTGGTGAGCAGAGGGAGGGGTTATGGGATGAGGGGACTTGGAGAGGAAACCAGGAAAGGGGAAAACATTTGAAATGTAAAAAAAGAAAATATCTAATAAAAATTCTAACTTAATATGTATATTTACATCTATCTACTTATGTTTATACTATATAAACAATATGCTTTATACCTATAATTATTCTATCCATCTTTATTTATTTATTTTCAATGATATTTTATTGGATATTTTGTTTATTTACATTTCAAGTGTTATCCCCTTTCCAGACTCCCTCCTACAAGAAACCCCTCATCCCTTCCCCCCTCCACCTGCTTCTATGAGGGAGCTCCCCCATCCATATACCCACTCCCGCATCCTGCCATTGAATTCTCCTACACTGAGGCATCATGCATTCACAGGACCAAGGGTTGCTTCTGCCTTTGATGCCAGACAAGGCCATCCTCTGCTTTGCCTGGAGCCATTAGTTCCTCCAAGTGAACTCCTTGGTTGGCAGTTCAGACCTTGGGAGCTCTGGTTGGTTGATATTGTTGTTCTTCCTATGGGGTTGCAAACTCTTTCAGTTCCTTCAGTCCTTTCTCTAACTCCTCCATGGGGGCACCCTGTGATCATTAGAAACTGTGGATTAACATGAGAAATAATGTACAAATCTTTGATTCATGAGATTTTTATTGATACTATATTTTTAAATGCCTATTTGAGACTACTTTAAAATATTATTCCACACAAGGAGATGCAGAGACAAAGTGTGGAGCAGAGTCTGAGGGAAAGAGCATCCAGAGACTACTCCACCTAGGGATCCACCCCATATAGATTAACAAAACCCAGACACTATTATCGATGCCTACAAGTACTTGCTGACTGAAGCCGGATATAGCATGATAAATACAGAGGGGGACACTCTCAGCCAGCCATTGAACTGAGCACAGGGTCCCTAATGGGGGAGCTAGAGATAGGACCGAAGGAGCTGAAGGGGCTTCCAGCTCCTTGGAGGGGGAAGGAAAATATGAGTTACCCAGTACTCCCAGAGTTCCCAGGGACAAAACCATCAACCAAAGAGTACACATGATGCTACCCATGTCTCCAGACATATAGGCAGCAGAGGATGGCCTTGTTGGACATCAAAGGGAGGAGAGGTCCTTGGTCCTGATAAGGCTCAATGCTGCAGTGTAGGGGAATACCAGGATAGAGAAGCAGGAGAGGGTTGATTGGGGAATAGGGGGATGGGAGATGGTTTATCTGATTTTCAGGAGGTGACCAGGAAAGAGGACAACATTTGAAATGTAAATAAGAAATATATCTAATAAAAAACTAAAAAATTATTATTCCATTCTAATTGTTATGGAATAATCAGAGGTGTATGACATTTAGTTTATGAGATAAATTTACAATGTAATATGTCTCAGCTTGTTTCTATATACTGGCAGTACTATTTGAGATACCAAATTATACAATACTACATTTTGTAAACTAGGTAGAAAATATCATGCTACCAATGATGGCACTGTGATATTTGAGATATATTTAATACTCAATATTAAACAATACATATCGTGAGTCTTGTATAGTAGGTAGTATTTACAAATTCATTTAAATAGCTTCAGGAAAATGATGGTAGAGCACATAGAAAAATATTTTTTGACATTTATATTTTAATATGAAGTTGCATTATGGTTGAAAGTAATCTGGGAATTAACATGCACATAAAGTGTCAGGAGCAATTACAATGCCTAAGAATCAAAGGAGAATATGTTTGCTGTAAAGTCAACCATACTATGCTTCTGTTTTGTTCTGACTTATGTTTCTGTATCTATCAATTTCTTCCCCATCTCCATCTTATAGTGATAGTCTCCAGATTATCATGCCTTCCATGCGTATAAACTCTTCAAACATCAGCACTGTGTATCTCATTTCTATCCCAAGGAGTGATAACCTCCTCTATATTACCATGTTAGGCATGCCATCATGTGTCCAATATATATTTACATGTGAAAAGAGCATACGTTTGCTGAATTCAATGGCAGGTCTCTCCTCACATTAGTATTCATAGAAGCACTTATTGTGTCTAAAATGTTCTTGGGGTACAGAAATGTTTGTTAAATTTAAAATGGTGGAGAAATTTGGTTGAAAAAAACTAAGAAAAGACTAGACACTTACACAAGTGGACATTGCTGATAACTTTGGGCAATGTGAAATTTTGTAAAGATCTTTCCCAGAACAAAGTCAATTGGCTGCAGGCACTGGATAGGGATGTTCAATTTCATTTCTCTTAGAGTAAAGGGCACATTTCTATCTTTCACACAAATTGGTGCAATTACTGGAACGAGATAGAATTATCCGGCTTGCTATTGTATGTGCTCAGTTTCCCAGAATATGGAAGATACCTTCAGGGATTTATTAACAACTTCCTACAGTCAGACTATTTTAAAGTTGTGAATGCCCTGGACACTGAAATTTCAAAGTATAAAAGAGTTTTATTTCCAGAAGTTTTTGTATAGTACTCTTATAATTGTGCTGGGAATAATATAAATTTTAACCCATAAATGTTCACTGGTTTCTTTACCTTGCCTTGAGACCTATAATGAATATGCTGGCATAGTCTGATTTGTCTTCAAATACTCACCCAAGTACACAGCAATAATGTATTATAAGAAGTGAGTCTTGGGAAATAGTAGTTAAAAAGGTGAGAGCTCGAATATATTTTGTATCCTTATGGTCAGAATATATGTGGCAGAGAAGAAATAGAAGCGAAATTAGAGAGAGTGAATAGAAATAGGTGAACAAAAAATAGGCAGAATTGTAGGCTTCAGGATGGAAATTACAAGGAGGTTTTAGGTTCTCTTCATACTGTAAATACTGAGTCTATAGCATTGCAAAAGATGATAGAATGGACTGGATAGTAATGGGTAAACTTTTTATAGAGCTTTCAAAACTCATATTTCTTTTTTACTATTCTTCTCTCATAAATTAAATCCCACCTGCAGTTTCTACCCTGTCCACTCCTCCAAGTGACTTCTACTTGCCTTCCCTTTCCCCAAGATCTATCCTACTCAACTTTTCCTCAAAAAAGAGTAAGCCTCCCAGAGATAGCAATCAAACAGGGCATAAAAAGCTACAATAAGACCAGGCATATATAGTCACATAAAGGGTAAGGCAGCACAGTAGGTGGAGAAAGATCCCTTAAGTAGGCAAAACAGATTTCTGATATTGACTATTGACATTTCTGACAATGGCTATTGGAATTGCCTCAAAGAATTGTTTCTAAAGAGATCTATAATCTCCATTTTCTCTTAACCTTTCTTTTCCACTACTAGAAGGGAGGTTGAAACATTTAAAAACCCTGAATAAAGACGGTTTGAAAAAAATCTAAGCCTATGTATTAGAGCTGGGTAGATATCAATCCTCTATACTATTTTGTCTATTTTCCTATCAGGAACCACAAGATATCATTGGCTATGTTCCCCTGGGCCACTCCTATTCAAATAGGCCAGCCCACTCAGTCCTGAATTTATGATCCACCTACCCCATGGTGGCTTCCTTCTTTTCCTGTGTCCTTTCATTTTTCTTCATGATTCTTGCCTGAGACTCCAAGCTTGGGAACTTCATTGTGCCCCCTCTATTCTTTGAAACCCAGGCTGTTGACATCTTTTTTAACTAATCAGGGATTACTTGGGGTGGGGTATGGGGAACAAGATTTACATAATAAAAGCAGATATTCATGAGTAACTCCTTTTCTTGGAGCAGTCAGATCTTGGGTACAGAATTTAGTATTTGAATATATAGTAATACAGGACCAATCCACTATCTTTACCACCTTTTTTTTGTGTGCCCAAAAAACTATGTGTCCTTGTGTTATCATCTTCTTCTTGCTGTTACAATCTTTCCATCTCTTCTTTGATAGATATAGATATCCCTCAGCATTAGTGATAGTGTAATATATATATACATATATATATATGTTGTATATATACATATGGATGTATATACACATGTGTGTGCTTGTGTTTGTGTGTGTATATATGTCTGTGTATGTGTATATTTAGTGTCTTGTTACAGAGCAACTCTCCACAATCTCTTCTTCTTTCACACAAACCACATGTAGATTTAGTGTTAATTTTAACCTACTGTAAGAAAAGTTTTCTTTGATTGTGTTGAAAAATGAAATGAAATATGGGCATAGCAATAAGCTATTAGAAACCATTTTAATATTATGTCAACTTGCAGAGTTATCATCTGGACCTATCTTATTTCATGTTCTAGGCTTTTTTATTATTATTATTTATTTTATTTCTGGAAATTAAATAAATCAAAGAACTAGATTCACATTTAGTATATCAATAATTTTTTCTTTTATAATGTGAGCTTATTTTTATTAGATATTTTATTTACATTTCAAATGTTATCCCTTTCCCAGTTTCACCTCCAGAAACCCTTTATCCCATCCCTCCTCTTACTGCTTCTATGAGGGTGCTCCTGCATCCTCCCCATCTCCCTACCCTGGCATTCCTCTACCCTGGGGCATCTAGCCTTCACAGGACCTAGGGCCTCTTCTCCCCTGATGTCCCACAAGGCCATCTTCTGCTACATTTACAGCTGAAGTCATGAATCCCTCCAAGTGTACTCTTTGGTTGGTGGTTTATTCCCTGGGATCTCAGGCGGGTCTGGTTGGTTGATATTTTTTTCTTCCTTTGGGTTGCAAATCACTTCAGCTCTTTCTGGCCTTTCTCTAGTTTCTCCACTTTGGACCCAAGGCTAAGTCCAAAGGTTGATTGCAAGCATCCCCCTCTGAATTTGTTAAGCTTTGGCAGAGCCTCTCAGGACACAACTACACCAAGAACTTCTTGGCATCCATAACAGTGTCTTGGTTTGGTGTCTGTGAGTGGGATGCTGCATGTGGGGTAGTCTCTAGATGGCCTTTCCTTCAGTCTCTGCTCCACACTTTGTCTCCATATTTCCTCCTGGGAAAATTTGTTTCCCTTTCTAAGAAGGACTGAAGCACTCACACTTTGGTCTTCCTTTTTCTTGAGCTACAAGGGGTCTGTGAATTGTATCTTGGGTATTCTGTGTCTTTGAGCTAATATCCACTTATCAGTGAGTATGAACCATGTATGGATTTTTTGTGACTGGGTTACCTCACTCAGGATGATATTTTCTGGTTCCATTCATTTGCCTAAGAATTTCATGAAATCATTTTTTTTAAGCTGAGTAGTATTCCATTGTATAAATGTACCACATTTTCTGTATCGATTCTTCTGTTGAAGGATATTTGGGTTCTTTCCAGCTTCTGGCTATTTATAAGTCTTATTTATAAGACTGCTATGACAATAATAGAGCATGCTATTTTGACTATATGCCCAGGAGTAGTAGAGATGTGTCCTCAGTTAGTACTATGTCCAATTTTCTTTGGAATTGCCAGACTGATTTCCCCAGCGGTTGTAACAACTGGGAATCCCACCAGAAGTAAAGGAGTGTTCCTCACCAGCATCTGCTGTCACATGAGCTTCTGATCTTAGCCATTCTGACTTGTGTGAGATGGAATCCCAGGATTGTTTAGATTTCCATTTTGCTGAGGACTAAGAATATTGAACATTTCTTTATGTGCTTCTCAGCCATTCGTTATTCCTCAGTTGAGAATTCTTTGTGTAGCTCTCTACCCAATTTTCTAATAGGGTTATTTGGTTCTCTGGAGTCTAAATTCTTGAGTTCTTTGTATATATTGAATATAAGCCCTCTATCGGATGTAGGATTGGTAAAGATCTTTTCCCAACCTATTAGTTGCCATTTGTCCTATTGACAGCGTCCTTTGCCTTACAGAAGCTTTGCAATTTTATGAGGTCCCGTTTGTCAATTCTTTTTTGGGGGGGTGGGGGTGGGGGTTGAGACAGGGTTTCTCTGTGTAGCCCTGGCTGTCCTGGAACTCACTTTGTAGACCAGGCTGGCCTTGAACTCAGAAATTCGCCTGCCTCTGCCTCCCAAGTGCTGGGATTAAAGGCACTTGCCACCACTGCCCAGCTCCGTTTGTAGATTCTTAATCTCAGATCATAAGACATCGGTGTGGTTATTTGTTTGAGGATCTTTCATACTTTCTTTTCTATTAGTTTCAGTGTATCTGGTTTAGTATGGTGGTCCTTGATCCACTTGGACTTGGGCTATGTAAAAAGAGATAAGAATGAATCAATGATGTGCATTCTTCCACATGCTGACCTCAGGTTGAACCAGAACCATTTGTAGAAAATGCTGTCTTTTTTTCTACTGGGTGGTTTTAGTTCCTTTGTCAAAGATCAAGTAACCGTAGAGTATGAAATCATTTCTTGGTCTTTAATTCTATTCTATCATTTAACATGTCTGTCTCTGTATGAATACCATGCAGTTTTTATCACTTTTGCTCTATAATACAGCTTGAGGTCAGGGATGGTAATTTCCCCAGAAGTTCTTTAACTGTTGAGAACAATTTTTGCTATCCTGGATTTTTTGTTATTCCAAATGATTTCCCAAATAGCTCTTTTTAACTCTATGAACAATTGAATTGGAATTTTTATGGGGATGGAATTGAATCTATAGATTGCTTTCAGCAAGATGGCCATTTTACTGTATTAATTCTGCCAGTCCATGAGCATGGGAGGGAGATCTTTCCATCTTCTGAGACTTTCTTCGATTTCTTTCTTCCGAGACTTGAAGTTCTTGTCATACAGATCTTTCACTTGTTTGTTTAGAGTCACACTAAGGTATTTTATGTTATTTTTTTACTGTGGTGAAGTGTGTCATTTCCCTAATTTCTTTCTCAGCCTGTTAATCCTTTTAATAGTGGAAGGCCACTGATGTGTTTAATTTAATTTTATATCCAGCCAATTTACTGAAGTTGTTTCCCAGCTCTAAGAGTTCTCTAGTGGAATATTTTGAGGTCATTTAAGTATACTATATCATCTGCAAATATTGATATTTTGATGTTTTCTTTCCAATGTGTATTCACTTGACCTCATTTGGTTGTCTAATTGCTTTGTCTAGGACTTTGAGTACTATATTGCATAGGTAGGGAGAAGGTGGGCAACCTTGTCTAGCCTCTGATTTTAATGGGATATATGTGGGGGAAATGTGAGGAGTTGTTTTTTTTTTTTTTCAAAAGCTAACCCTGTCAAACTTAATTCTTGCTCCTTGAAAATAACTACTTTGCTTTGGATTCATGGTCCCAACATTTGGTGCTTTTTTTCTATAAAGAATTCCCTATAATCATTTTCTATGGCCTCATCAGTTCTTGACAATGGAAAATAGGCTCTCTTAAAATTTGTCCCAGATTTATGCTAGTATAATTTGACTGTCAATTTTCCTTTGTAGTTGTAATGCTGTAGGCTTTGATCAGTGATAATTTGCTTTTTTTGACCATAACTATCAACTCTGGTTTTATTAGGGCATGGCTCTTGGTACTTCCTTGTCTACTTCCTTAAGACAACCACTTCTTTTACTTATGTATAAAATACCATCAATGTAGTTAAGACACTTTGATTGATAATACTCCTTACAGCAATCATAGACTAATAGGAAAACCTATTATCAAGTACAAGAAGGCTCCTATTTCAGTGGCTGGTGAAGATAGGACTCCTAAAACAATATATTCTAAGTAGCAGTTGATTGCCTCTTTGGGGAACTGAAGACAGGTTCCTAGGGCTGAAGGTACCACACATTTAGGATATAAGAATCAGATGTTTGATTTGGTTCTAACAAGAAGAACTCTTTTTTCGTAATCTAGCCTCCATGGTACCAGAAAATACTACTGAAACTGCCAAGATAGGTGATCAAGTAAACAATCCTGCTTAGTTGAAACACCTATGAACAACGACAATGTATAGTATGAGCTATCTGTAAGGAATTTGATGTCAGACTACTCAACAAGAGAGAAACCATGACTGTGCTGACAGGCATGCTGGATTCCTTGCACTCTTGAGTACTCGGTCACCAAAATGTATTTATTTTTCACTGCTTTTCTAGACCCACATAATTCCTTCCTACATTATTTTATCCTTAAATCCACATAAAGGTGTAGCTATTACTCCTCATCAAAGAGTTTCTCTTTATATCGATGATGGGCCATGGGAGAAAAGTACACCTGGACAAAATGTAAAAATCAGTGGAATGTGTATAGATTTCCCCAAAGAATGTTTCTTTCACAATTCCTGCATTTATGGCTTGGGAAAAATAGAAGTAGACAAAGATGAAAGAATGTGAATCCCAGAATATAAGAAAGTGGGTACTGTAACAATCTTTTCTCCAGCAATATTTGCACAAACAACAGTGGAATATTGGCAATTTCAGTGTATTTGTTAACTTGGAAAATGGAAACTGGTAATATCAGTGTACATGTTAACTTGGAAGATGGAAATTTTCATAGGGTCCCACTGCTAGATAAATGGTAGAGGTAATGAAAGAATACAAGAAGAAGGATACACACCTGTTTTGGTTGTTCAACATGCATTGTTCTGCACTAAAACAATGTAAACACAAATAACTCACCAAGAATCATTACATAGTAGTCATATATTCAAAGATGCAGAGTCCATTCATTTGAGAGGAGGAGGGAGTGAAAGGGACTGGAGAAAGGAATATTGGGAGAGGCTAGAGGGGAGAGCAGGATGGGGCAAACTCGTGTAAATAAATTAAGAACATATTAAACAAATAGGAGTAGCTAGTTTTCACCACATATAGGTGAATCTTGTCCCATTTACATATTTACTACACATAAAGAGCCTTCTGTGGCAGAACTGGTGCCCTTTTCATTTCTAGTTGAAATGATTTAATCATTTCTACATTCAGATTTTTCATAGTACATTGTTAAGAGCTAAAGGACAAAAAGTAAAAATTTTAATATTTCAGCAATTTTAATGAGAAGGCGGGTCACTTTAGCAATCAACCACTGCACCACAGAAAACAGCATGTGGGCAAATTACTTATTGTTTGTCCTTAAATAATGAAGGTAGGGAGTACTTAATGCAGCATGGCTTTTAATCATGGAAAAAGAGTTTGAGGTTTTCTTTAGGAATCATTTTATCTCACTTCTGACTCCGTAGAACAAAGAGCAATAAATAACACTTAATTAATTAATTTTCATTTTACATGAGCATTTTTATGTATTTAAATGCAAATGTTTTCAATACTTGGTAAGAGAAAAAAGCATTGCTCCTGATTTCTACTCTATTCTACATGTAAACCAATTTGTTCTGCCTCTCAGTCCTTTTCTTCCAAGCCCTTTTTAAAATGGGTAGGAAAGGCTTTATTACTCTATTAATTCACACATACACACACACACACACACACACACACACACACACACACACATACACAAACACACATGCACACATACAAGTGGGAAAGGTGGTCCTGCCAGGCAAAAATGCGGATATATATATTGGTGGCCTGAGTCAGAAGCTGGTGGCAGTGGCTCAGACTCCTCCGTGAGGCTATGCTTCTAAATGAAAGGAAGAACAAGACTTTCCAGATTATTGGCTGGGCCAGATGCAGACTGTCATGTTGAATGCTTAGAGCAAACTAGCTAGCACAGAGCAGCTATACCTAGATTACAGGCATCGTGGGCAGAGTCTAGCTGCAGCACTTTGAGATGGCATGACTAGGAAGGTACAGACTGTTCAAACTTAGAATTTTTATGCTTCTTTGTCTAAAATTTGTTTAAATGCTTGCTTTTCCCTAATAACACAAACAACTAAAAGAATGTTCATGCTTTTAACCCAAAATTATTTAGATTGCAAACAATGACAATCTTGACATTTCTAAAAATTTATGTCTGTTTTATAAACTTAATCCCATTAAACTTCAGAGCATCATTGTTAATCTCACACAAATGAAACTAGCTACATTAACAACTACTATTTAATCTTCAGTTAAGAAAATAAGACCAACTCCTTAAGCCAACTTATTTTTCACAGACAAGCTGTTCCTGTCCATTCCAGATATATAATTAACATGGCTCTTCCTTTTCAACCACCTTAAATACATGAGCTAAATGATCTGCAGCTCTTCTCTTTGATTTTCTTTCTACAACATAGCTGAGTTCCTATTTTAAGGATGCCAGACCAGGATTAAGATTCCTCTAACACCTACTCCTTTGCCTTTCTCCTAGGAGTTCCAATGGACTGCCAAGCTGCTGCCAATCAAATGGTTATAGGCTTAACATGCTAATTACTCCCTCCCTTCTTTTAGTGTAAAGAGAAATAAATAAATGTCCCCTGTTCAGACATCCTTCCTCCAGGGTTCTGCATCCCTATTGTGACTATTTCATAGGGTTATCTCTAAGAGGTAAGGAAGGTGGTCCCACTGCTGTAGGCCAGACAGAGAGAGACCTGAGATGTTTCTTCCCTTCCTAGAGGGAACAGAGCCAGTGATCTTCCTTGGGTCTGCTAGGTTTATGAAAGCTTCCTTATCCAGACACAATCTGGCCAGTGACTTCCAGGACAAGCTTGACCAGATAATGTCTTCCCTTCAATGACAGATAAACTCCCTTGTGGAGGTTGCTCTCCAAGAGAAGAGAGCTCTAGCCCTAATGAGTGCTGAACAAGAAGTGGCTTGCATTATGTTCTGGGAGGAAAGCTGTTTCTTTGTTAACAAATCCAGGCTTGTGAAAAAAGACATAAGAATGTTCAAAGATATCTGACTATGTCTCCAAGAACACTGTGCACCCAACATACTAGCCCCATGGTACACAGACCACCTTGTAGCTTGGCTTCTTCCCTTCCTTGGTTCTGTACTGGCGATCATAAGCCCTCATCCTCCTGGTAGCCTGCATTGTCCAATTATTGAAAGAGCATATAAGTAGCATTAGAAAAGTTACTGCCCCAGAAGCCCTAAATACTCAAGGCATAATTAACAAGTCAAATGATTCCCAAGAAGAAGAAAGGAGAGGAACGTGGGCCTGAAAAGATTGGATCCAGTTTTGTAGATCCAGAGCAGAGAAATGGTGGTGGTGGGGTGATTGAGGAATAGTTGGGGGGGAGAGGACTTATGGGACATATGGTGGGGGGGGGAACTGGGAAAGGGGAAAGCCTTTGGAATGTAAACAAGGAATATAGAAAAGAAAATTATATATATATATATATATATATATATATATATATATATATATATATATATAAAAGTTACTGCCAATCAGGTTCTGGTTCAGCACTAAACCATTTCTAATGGAGAGGCTGGGGACTTTTGCTGACACCTCTCCATTAGAAAGTAAAGCAGGTGGAGATATTTGAATGAGGTAGATCATTTCTAACTAGAGATTTAAGCCCTACAGTTCTTGTAAATGTTCTTGAACCTACCATTGATTAGCTCTTTACAGATTCACAGAACCTCTACAGTCTTCTACACTTTCTTTTGCCTCTCAAATCATTCTGATATTTTGCTTTTTGGAAATAAGCTTGACCTGGAAACCTGTCTAAATTCACTCAATTCAGGCTTCATAATTTTACATTATGAATGGCATTTTTCTATTTCTTTAATTTTCTTTCTGAAGGTTCATATTTGATTTCATCACTCAGACAATTAAGCTTTCTTTAAATGCTTTTTGCTGAATGCTTCACATGGGTGGTTCGATATGCCTCACTTCTGCTCATTTAAGCTCAATCCTGAAAAGCATATTTTTATTAACTTACGTGTCCCAGTTACCTTTGGGACCTAATATGGGGAAGTTGTTGTGGCTCTGTCCTTCATTTCGGGATTGTCCTTTACAATATTTCTTATACAATGTTCTACCTCTGCCCGTCTTTGAGAGTTCTTCTTTGGATCTGCCATCAGTGGTATATGTTCAAATTTCATTTTATTATTATTGTGTTAAACAAATCAACTAGACTCAGAAGAGTATTTAACATTTCACAGTCATTACTAAATGACTATTTAAAAATTAAAATAATTTATTTTAATTTTTAAATAATGGACAAAGGTGAGAAATAAGGGAGAGAATATAAGCAAAACAAAATGATATAAAATTTTTTAATGAAACTCATTCCTTCAAGGATATAAGTTATCTTTTTAAATGACAGTTTATAAATGACCATTCATTTCCATCCTGTCTACTTCTTCCTAATCCTTCATGGAGGTTTTTCTTCATATTATGGTAATTTGTAAATTCTGAATGTGAAAAATATAATTGATACCCATGGGTATTCGATGAGGTCCTTATTTCTCCACTTTTGCTTGTCTTATGTTTGTTATCCATGTTCACTAGGTTCACTTAGTTTGTGTAATATAATTTCTTTTATATTTGTGATTTATAGCTATTATAAATATATTTATATTCTATCTTTGAATCCAATGCTGATTTTCAATAACAAAACAGGATGATAGTTTAAAGAAATATGTTTAATAAGATGATTTTAACATGTTCTCACACTTTCCTAAAGAACTAAATAAAAATATCACATTTAATTCAAGAGTTTGCTTTTTTACCTTTAGTAGGAAAATCAAAATCCACAATGAATCTTTTGTTTTATTAAATGATTACTATTATTTTCATTTACTATGGTGGCAGGCACACTTACCTGGAGGTTCAAGGGTGAAAAGGTTTTTCACCATCTGCTAAGGTGAATTAAACATGTAATTATTCGTGCTTGTAAAAGCAGAACTGTTCTATGAGACATCTTAGGAACAACATCTGTCTCAGAGTTATGAGGTCAGGCACAGGTGAGACTGAACATGATGTCTAAGTTGACATCTCAGTCATCTGTAAGAATTCACCAGGTTAATTTCAGGAGGAACAAAGGTCATATCAGAAGTAAGGGAAGACCCAGAGGAGGGGGGCTATGAGCATGAATACAAAAAGACAGAAGTTTGTTTTGATACATGGGAACTCTGATTAGAGATGAAGTGGATTAAAAAGCATAAAATCACTAGAAGAATTCAAATCTTAATTCCATAAAATTAAAATAAATGTATTTGAATAGTTATTGGCAATGGACTATTCATCTGAACTGAAATATGTAGGTTAAGTTGAAGAAAGTATTAATAAAGATAATAAATAGGAGAAAGAGATTGATGTATCAAAAGCAACATCAATGGCAGTTGCTATTGGACTGGAAGCATCAGGGATAGAAGAACTACTCAGAATATCTACATTTCACAAGACATAATCTGAAAATGGAGTAATAAAGACAACATGTTTATTATTTACTCTTTGCATTTATCTTCAAACTAAAAGTTTAACCAATCTCTATTGTATTTTGCTGGTAGCTAACAAAGAATAATTTCACATAACTAATGAAATTTTGAGAGATCCATAGCAGAAATGATTAATATTTTTGATTTCATTATTGGCAGAGCACCTATAAATGCGGTGGTGATATGATATCAGATATTCACTTGTGGCCAGAGTTTTGCAAAGGTGCTCTTGAAGAGGATGTTTCATGGAATACAGGAGTCAATGAAACCTGCAGTAGTAGAATGTAGTGCATAGTTTGTGAAATTAAAAGTTAGCAATATTTAAGTCAAGTAATTTCACTTGACAAAAATTTATAAAGTAAATGTATATTTGTGATCAATAGGCAGTAAAAGATACTGTTTCAAGAGTATAGATTAGATAGAGCAAATAGTATTTAAGATAAACACATTATAAATATTTATAAATAAGTACATTCAGATAAAATGACATTGTGATAAAATGAAACTATTCCCAAACACTGACTTTAAGTAGATCTAAAGAGCTGAGCATCATTTTCTTCCATCATCAGGTAAAAGAAAGTATTAATCATTTAATAACTTCTATACATTCAAAATATATATCATTTGAGAGAATATATGGTATTTTTATATCACTAATTGTTACTGAACAAACTGAGATGTATGTTAGGCTGACATCTTACAATGTAATTGACAAATTCTAAATTCTCAATATCTACCCAGATATCAAAAAGACAGCAGCATGTCACCATGACGTGGCCTGTGATCAAGTGTACTTGCCTCTATCACTAACTGTAAGTGTTTACTGTTCTTTTATGCTCCTAGACTTTAACGTATTAACTGAGCCAAATAAAATTTTTAAAGATGAATTTGATGATTTTTTTGATATTTTATTAACTTCAGTCAAGTTCTATGTTTCATTATTTGCACATTCATTATCCATTTATTCAAATATTTAATAAAAGTAACATTGGCTATATTAAAAGCACTTTATTTATATTCTATATATTATAAGGAATATAAGAATGGAATTCACTATTCCAGCATAAGGAAACTCTGAATCTTATTTAAAGCTAATTAACAATGTGAGAACAATAAACTGCTAACATAGAAGAGTATATATTTTTTATCATTTTTTTATTTTCTATATTCGTTGTTTACATTCCAAAGGCTTTCCCCTTTCCCACTTCCCCCCTCACCATATGTCCCATAAGTCCTCTTCCCTCTGCCCATTCCCCAATCACCCCACCACCATTTCTCTGTTCTGGAATTATCCTACAATACTGGATCAAGTCTTTTTGGGACCAGGACACTCTCCTTCCTTCTTCTTGGGAATCTTTTGATTTGCTAATTGTGCCTTGAGTATTCAGAGCTTCTGGGCTAATTAATATCCACTTATCAGTGATTGCATTTCATGTCTATTCTTTTGTGACTGGGTTAGCTCACTTAGGATGATATTACTGTTCATGTAGAAATGCTATTGGAGTCAAAGAAAGGGTAAGATAACTTTTTGAATCAGGTACTGTAAGATAATATTTTGTAGCATAAATTTTATAGTTGAAAATATAACCCAATCTCTTTCTCAAAGTCTCTACCAAGTTTACTTATGATTCTCAATTTATTTAAACTTTATTTTATTTATCTTTACATTATCATTCATACTGCCTGCCATAAAATTTCAAATTGTTATTTGTAAAATCTCTTTTCTGGCATCTTGTGATGACCTCATTAATACTATAGTGTGCTTCTGAGAGACCCTAACTCAATGTTTTTAGACCCCTAGCAACCAAGCCTAGCACAGAGTAGATTGTTTCTCTGCTTTCAGCCCAGCACAAGTAACTTGTTTTTTCTGCTTTTGGCTTGGAAAAAAAAGTAGCACACCCTGTTCCAGGAACCCATTCTTGACTACTTACCTAGTGTTTTGCTTAATGTTCAACTATACAATCTCCCCAGGGTAGCTGCTCCAGATAAAATCTAAACTTCCCTTGAGACATAAACTGTTGCCTGACTTCCTCATTCTATATTCACCATTTCATGCATGATCAAATCCTCCACCTCTTGCCTTGTGAACCTCCACCTCTTGCCTCATGATTTCTGTCCTCTGACCCCTGCCTTATGATTTTCCCCTCTAAAACCCCCTGACTTCAGTTGCTCAGTGTCAAACTCCTCGGCCCCTGCGTGGGTTATGAGCTCGGTCCCAGTGCACTGGTTTCCCCCGAATAAACCTCATGTGATTGCAGCAGGAACAGTCTCTTGTGAATTTCTGGGGCATCACCTTATCCTGAGACTTGAGTGAGGGTCACCATGATTCGGGGGGTCGTTCACTTCCAGACAGGAGCTTTACATGCCTGTGCTCTGAGAGGTCCAACAAGCAGCCTAAAATTGTCAGATACAGATATTTACACCCAACAGTAGACAGAAGCTGGGACACCTGTGGTTTAATTAGGGAAAAGCAAGAAACTGAGAAGGGGAGAGACCCGATAAGAAGACCAGGTGTCTTAAGAGCTGGATCCCCAAGATCTCTCAGACACTGACCAGTCAGCATAAAAGAAGCTGATATGGGGCCCCAAACATATATATAGTAAAGGACTGCCTGGTCTGGCCTCAATAAGAGAAGAAGGACACTTGAGGCCCCAGGGAATGAGGAGGTCCCAGTATTGGGGAATTCCAGGACAGGGAAGAGTAGTGGGTTGGTTGGGGGCTGGGTTGGATAGGGTGTTTTTGGAGGGCAAACCAGGAAAGGGGATAACATTTGCAATGTAAATTAAGAAAATATCTAATAAAAAAAGAAAAAAAAAGAATTGATAAATGGGACATCATGAAACTGAAAAGCCTATGCAAGGCAAAAGACATAGCCAATAAGACAAATCAGCAATCTACAGATTGGGAAATAAACATCTTCACTAACACAACATCTGATAGTTGAGTAATATCCAAAATATATAAAGAACTCAAGAAGCTAACACCCAAAAAAACCAAACAACCTAATCAAAAAATAGGGTATATGAGATTGGGGAATAGTTGGGGGGGGAGGAATTATGGGACATATGGTGGGGGGAACTGGGAAAGGGGAAAGCCTTTGGAATGTAAACATAGAATATAGAAAATAAAAATTAAAAAAAATAGGGTATAGAAATAAACTGAATTTACAAAAGAGGAATCACCAAATGGCTAAGAAACACCTTAGGAAATGTTCAAAGACCTTAGATATCAAAGTAATGCAAATGAAAACTACTCTGAGATTCCCCCTTACATCAATCAGAATGCCTAAGTTCAAAACCTTAGGTGACAGCACATGTTGAATTGGAGGAAGAGGAACACTTCTCCATTGCTGGTGTGATTGCAAACTGATACACCCAGTCTGGAAATCAATCTGGACATTCCTAAGAAAACTGGAAATAAATCTACCTGAAGACCCAGCAATATGTCTCTTGGGAATATATTCAAAAGATGCAATCCCATGACACAGGGGCACATGTGACACTATGTTCCTAGCAGCCTTGTTTGTGATAGCCAGAAGCTGGAAACAACCTAGATGTCCCACAACAGAAGAATGGATACAGATAATGTGGTTCAATTACCCAATGGAATACACCTCAACTATTAAGAAGGAGGACATCCTGAGTTTTACAGGCAAATGGACAGAACTAGAAAATATCATCCTGAGGCATATTAACTCAGACCCAAAAGGACATTCATGGTATGTACTCATTAAAAAGTTAGCAAAAAAAAAAAGTGCTGAATACCCAAGATACAGGCCATAGAACTCAAAAAGGTTAATAAGCAGAAGGGACCAAGTAAGGATGCCTCAGTGTCACAAGAAGAATGCAACCACAAGAGAGGATGGAGGGGCTTGCAGGGGAAAGGGGATGGGTGGGGTAGAGAGGGGAGCATGATCAGTACTGGGTGAGGGAAAAGGACTGAAATTCCCGAGAGCCAGCAGAAAGAATGGAAACATGAAACCTTGGGAGGGAGGAGGTTGGGGGAACCCTCCAGAATGTACCAGAGACCTGGGAGATGAGAGACTCTCAGGACTCACAGAGAGGGACCTTAAATGAATTGCCCTACAGGGGGCAGAGGGAACATGGAGAGCTCACCTGCAGCAGAAAGACAGGACATCAAGTGAGGGATGGTGTTGCCATCCCACAGATAAAAATTCTGACTCATGATTGTTCCTGTCTGAGAGATGCAGTGATGGAAATGGAGAGGAGCCTGAGAAAAAGAAGGTCCAGTGACAGGCCCAAAGTGGGATCCAGCTCAGGGGCAGGTCTCAAGACCTGACACTATTACTGAGGTTATGGAACACTCACTCCCCAAATGGGGCCTATCATGATTGCCTTTTGGAAGACCCAAGAAGCAGCTGAAAGAGTCAGATGCAGATATTTGTATCCAACCAAAAAAACAGAAGCTGCTGACCCCTGTAGTTGAGTTAGGGAAAGCTGGAAGAAACTGAGGAGGAGGGCAACTCTGTAAGACCAGCTGTCTCAAATAACCTGGATTTCTGAGATCTCTCAGACAATGGACCACCAACCAGGCATCATACATCAGCTGATATGAGGCCCCCAACACATATACAGCAGAGGACTACCGGGTCTGGGTTTAGTCAGGGAAGATGCAGCTAACCCTCAGGTGACTGGAGGCCCCAGGAATTTTAGAAGTCTGGTGCAGTGGGGTAGGGGGTGGGGACATCCTTGTGGAGACAAAGGATCTGGGAGGAGATATGAAATGTGGAATATTTGGAGGGTAGACTGGGAGGGGAATAAAATCTGGAGGGTAACATAAAAAAAAATAGAGACAGATGCCAGAAGAAAAGAAAATGTCATTCACCTCCACAAACTAGAACTCTCACTAGAAGTATATTGCCAAACAAGGCCCAGAATCCTGATGGGCTTAAACAAGTTACAACTGGGTGTATGCCACTGGCTGTCAAGAGCAGCACACAGCTCTCTACACAGTCTCTCATTAAACAAAAATCATATGACTTTAATGCTCACATTTGCCACTGATAGATGGATGTATTATGTTATAAATTCATGGTACTGTTTGTCATAGACATTCTCTTTAGTTATTCCCTAAACCATTAAGCAAATTTAATTAAAAAACTGAATTTTAATTCTTATTATTCCACCAAAAAAATGAAAGTTGAGCCTCTCAGGTATTCATATATTAACCATAAATACAATAACTACAATGAGGGGCCTAGAGAGATGGCTAAATAGCAAATTCATTTACTACACTTCTATAAGACTTTTGTTTAGGTTCTAGCATTGATATTATATGGTTCAGAACAAAGTGTAACCCTAGATCCAGGATGTATTCTAGCCTCCACAGGCACTGCATGCAAATGCTGAGACACTGGTAGACAAGGATACTCACAATTCTTTTAAATTAAATCTTAAAAGAAATTATAGTAGACAAGTAACTGAGATGACTACTTGATAGATACTTTATCTCTATATAATACATTTACATTTAACAGACTTTCTGCCTAAGATTCCTATTTTCCACATATCTTTACATATTATTTGGGAATTTCACATAATGAACCTCAATCACACTTAATTCCTTGTCCTCTTACTTCTTCCCCTACCAACTTTGTGACCTCCTATCACCTCTCCCAAAGAAGAACAAGTCAAAGAAAATTTCCAATATATGTGGCTGATATTCTCCTTGGAGCATGGTCAGACTCCTGGTGACTAGCCTCTTGGACTTTAGTGGTAACTCAGGTAGCAGGCATCAACAGGTTGGCGGCTCCTCTAGGACCTTAGATATTCACATGAACCTAATGCTTCAACGAGGCCTACAGCAGCATACCACAGATAACAAAGTGGCTTCCAACAGTAGGATGGATCATAGATGTCTTTCAAGGAGGTCCAATCCAGAAAATGAACTGTTCTTCAACTCAGATATACTGTTATTGCTCAGAAGTAGGGTGATAACGCAGCTGGGCAGTGTTTTCCATGGCTTAGTCTATGCAAACTCCAGGTTGCTACATACCACCCTTTTGGTATTATTCAGCAAGGACATACCCAACCTTAATCTTGTCTTCTTTCAAACTTGACACCACCATCTCACAGCTGAGTTCCTCTGTATTTCCAGTCTCTCCATTGAATACTCATTCATGGGTAGTGGCTTTGGAAACTTCAGTGTACCACAGAGTATAATTTTTGCTCAAACAACTTTACATGTGAATATTCATTAAGACGAGTCATTGGTCTAGTTCAAGGGTTTTGATTTCCTAAGCATCATTAGTAGTGAACAATTGCCGAAACATCTTAGATATTCTGTTCTGGGTCAAAGTCAGGGTGATATGATGGCAGGTAGGATATCTGGAGGCCAAGTTCTGTGAAAGCTTTTAGCTGGCAAATACCTCGATCACCTTGATGTCTGATGTCTGTCAGCCTGATGCTTGCCAGGCTTGATCTTTGTGCTTGTAGTCTGTACTCAATGCTGCTGCCCTGTGCTTTTGGTCACCCAGCTTTAGGACAGGATGCAGCAGGTAACTCCATGCACGGAGTAGCCACCAGACCTGGGCCTGTCCATATTCAGTAATGACTTGTTTATGAGGGAACTCCAATTCGCTGCACATCTCCAGGTCCTCAGTGAAAGCAGTCCCACAGCTCATCTAGCATGACCTTTGTGCCTGCAGCTTGCTGGTTAAGAAGGCTGCAGCAAAGGGTATATAGTCATCATTATCTATCTAAAATATACAGTTCTGTTCTACCATCTTTGTTTCCAATTTCATGAGTGTACTTTTTAAAATAACCTCCCATAAAACACACCAATTGTTATTGCTTTTGCTTTTGTCATTGTTATCATAATTGTTCCCATAGTCTTCATCTTAGTAACCATAGTTGTATTGGTATACTCATTATTGTAGTGCTATTTTTGAGGACTCCTTTTCTGTCACCATTAAGAGTTTTCATAGGTCTCATAGACTCCTCAGAGCTCAGCAGTGTGCACAGGCTGCTGCCACCATGTTTGTTTTTCCCTAATATTCTTTATATTAGAATTTTTGTCTAGAGTTGTACCCTGAGTGTGTTCAATCTCATCTCACCCATGTTTTCTATACTGTGTGGACTCCACACAGACAGTGGCTCATTCAACTACAGCAAAAGGTGAGTACTCTGACAAACTTATCCTACATGAACAGGGAGGAGGATATAGGAACAACATGAAGAAGTATCTATTTGCATGCCTTCTGTATATAGAAGCATTATTTTATTTTGTCTTTTGCCTGTAGTGTTTCCTTTAAGGCTCACATGCCTTAGTGAAGTTTGATAGAGAGTAGAGATCTGCCATAATGTTGATATCGGTGTGCTTATAGTTCTGCTTTAACAATTACACAATTATAGTTCATACCTAACTTTTAAGTATGCACATATTTTTCTTTGCTCTTTTATTTTATTTTTAAACAGGATATCCCCATTTAACTCAGTCTGACCTATGGCATTCTGTGATCACGCTGCCTCTGCCTCAAGACTGTGCACAGAAGCCTCTAAAGATTCCAAATAATTAAGCAATTCATCAACATTTATAAAACATCTTACATGACAGAAACCACCTTGGGAGAAGGAATACAAAATCCTAGTGTAAGTAGGAAATACAGTATAGAATTAATAATTGATCCAAGTTCTGATTTTTCCTAAACCAAGTACTTTCCCTACTCTGCTGATAGACTTAATACTTAACTATCTGTTGGCACAGGAATTCTTCCTAACCACCCCTATCATATCAGTATAGAGCATATTTCATTAACAAATAATATTATCTGTTTTGATCTCGTTAATGACATTGGTTTGTATTTATTTTCCATCTTTAATTTTATGTTGGAGCATGTGAGTGGAGTTTTATGGAGGGCAGAAGATGATGTGGGGCACCCTGGTGCTGAGGGTGATCTGTCACCCATGTGATGGGTGTGCTGGGAACTGAACTATGCATGGTTACCTACAAGAGTAGGTGATCTTAAATTTTGAACCTTCTTTCAATCCTCAGTTAAATTTTTAATAGATATATTTATGGATTTCTAGTAGAAAATAGATGCTAATACTTATTTTCCTCACTGGTATAAACACCAGGTAAGAACATGGTAAAAGTAGTACAATACTGAGAATTTGTTTTACTACATTCAGATTTTAATTTACACGTTTGGAGTATTTTAAAGGAGGTTATGACTTTTATAATTAAAGGTCTTATGTGTTCTTTGCAAATTATATTTCATGGGTTAATGGATTCAAATTACAGCAAACTCAAGTTGTTTTTCATCTGACCCAAAATGAGTGAATTCCTACTGCTACTTTTTCAATTTATTTATATTTAACTCTGCCTTTCTGAACATATGCTGGCATTTTGGCACCAGCATGACTACCTGCAGTATGAATATTTTTGTTTCTTTGAACTTGAATTGATGCCAGAATTTGAGTTGAAGTTGCCTGTTATATTTTAAACATTCATCCATTGATCTACTCAGAACATTTTCAAACAACACAGAGATTCTTTATGCATCCATGTAGGGTACCAATTATCCTCAGGTAATAAATACTTTCAATTTGTTGATCTGAACACATCTTGTGTCAGAGGGCATCTGGATTGGTCAAGATTTTTGTACTATATTTAACAGATATTGACCAGGCATTTAGCAAATGTTAAAATATCCCAGGCCTGGAAATCACTAAGACATGATGTTCCATCTGTTGAAGAACTTAGAACTTTTAGGGGCTTGTGCTCTACTACTTCACCTTGATGACACAGAGTTTAATTTTCCATTCTCCTCTTTTTCACTAGAAATTAAATGCTTGTATACTATGTGTGTTGTAGTAGACATGATTCTGATGGACACATGCAGATAATTATATCAAATTATATCAAAATTATATATATATGGTGGTATAAAATATATATAGAGATTATAATGTCCTTTCATTGATTATGAGATACTTAGGCTTTGTTCTTTAAAATACTATATAACAATATATGTATTATGATAACTTAAGAATTCTAATATTTATAGTTTTTCTAAATTCACAATATATAGTTCTATAATCCTGTGCTTAGAAAAAGTAAATATTACATGTATTTTATTTTGTTTCTCATAAAACTGGAATTTGTCAAAATTATAAAAACTGTTATGCAATTTGGATTTTTACCAAAAAAGATAACAGTAGTTATGATATTAAGACTTTCCAGAAAGTGGGCTGTTTCACAGATTATCTCAAAATTAAATTAATATTTGTATTGTTATTGAATTAGTTTTACATGGGAGAAGATACATCTATCTATCTATATATATATATATATATTTAGTAGCAATCTATGTATATATGTTCTTTGTGTTTTTCTTAGAACTGAACTAAGAACCTCATGTGTACTATCTATTGAAATATCTAGATAATGTTTATATGACTGTAGTCAAATATTCCTAGAATAACCAGTCTTAATCCAGGACAGCTTCTCATATACATATGGAGTAAAAATTTAGTGTAAACATCATCATATCCTTATTTTTGTAAAGCTAGTTTCTGCTCTAAATGGGCATTAATTATTTTAAAATCAAAGAGAGCAATCAATAGTATTATCAAAGGTATCTTTGTAGTTAATTTCAGGAACTTTTAAAATTTGTTATAAGAAACCTGATATTTAGATTTAGCCTGGACACATTTACTGAGCAGATGGCATTATGAATCTCTTATTATTTCTCAAACTGAATCACCCTGAATTTGAAGAAATGATATATTTTAAAGAATAACAGAAATCTTTCAAGAAAATGAAAATTTATTTTCAAAAGCTGTCAGTGGATACAAATAATGCTTTATTATTCTACCCTGCATAATGCAAATTAATTTTAACTAAAACTTTTAAAAGAGGCTTTAAAATTATATTTTTTCTTTATTGTGATACAGCTTCTAGGTAACTAATAAAAGAAGTTACAATGCAATTCTTACTGTGACATGGAATTTTAGTAATGTGAGGATGGACCTCTGACTACAAGCAAGACACCAACAAACAATTGCAGATTTCCACTAAGTCTGTGATTCTCCTCAGTTAAATGTCCTTTCTTTGTATAATTTTCTTAAATCTTTAAACATGACAGAAAACTGAAGGTAAATTTGAGATTTAGAGTAAGTTAGCTAGACTTCTTGCCTCTTAGGATTTATTCAGACTGTCACAATATTTTTGTTTAAAAATGATTGATCCAGAGTATATTTCTAATATGGTTTTTAAAAATGAATCTTGAGATATATGCATAAAATATGACAAAATAATGCATATTGTATAAATACTAGACATATGAAGACTGGAAATTTCCTTGTTAGAAAACTGCAAATTGAATATTCATGTAATTTTAAACTTCTGAAAATTTTCTTTCTCCCAAATACACATATAATTATGATAAGATACTTAAATACAAAATTAAATTTGACTAAATTTGTATGGAGATAAGAATACAAATAGGTAGATACCAGAATCATATTTTAGGGTATTACAACATGTGTTGATGACTTAAATATGTTTGTAAAATATTGAATTTCTGAGGCTGATAAAGCAGTCTGAAATGTATAACAATGAACTATCTACAAAAAGCTTTTGAGAGAAAATAACCAAATATAAAGGATGCAAGTCTGGGAAACTAGCTTGGTTAGAGGACATATGCCCCTGTTCGTATAAACAGCAGTTAGTGGACTCAGTATATTTGAAACCTCACTTCATTCTTAAAGATTAGTTCTAGAAATATGCTACATATAATCTTGAGAACCTAGGTTAGAAAAAACAAGTTATACAGCTTTCTCATTCAAGATACAATTTTGTATATTTCACATTCATGGTTTCCCTCATGCTTTGTGAGAGAGCAAGGAACATTGTGCTCCCAGCAAGTAGATTTGACTAAAGTTTATTATAGGCATATATGAAATTCTCAAACCATAGTAATACAGACAAAACCAGGAAATGCATAAATGTAAAAGAACAGAGAACAGCATGAATGAGCTGCTTGGGCTTTGTTTTAGTGCTCCATTGCTGTGAAAAGACACAACAATCATGTCAACTTGTACAAGGGAAAACATTTAATTGGAGTTGGTTAACAACTACAAAAGCTTAGTCCATTATCATCATGGCAGGTGAAGCATGGTGGCATGCAGGATGACCTGGTAACAGGAAAAGTTGCTGAGAGATTTACATCCTGATCATTAGGCAGTTGGCAGAAAAGGTCACTGGTCCTACAGTAGGATTTTGAAATCTCAAACACACCTTCAGTGACACACCTCCTAATCCATTCAAACTTTTCACATGCAAATATATGAGCATATGTGATACATCCTAATAATTTCATTCAAACTACCACTGGCATAATAGTATGTATGTATAACTGTGTGTGTGTGTGTGTGCTTGTGTGTGTGTGCATGTATACATGTAGATGCACAAAAAAGGGAGGGGGAAACCAAACTTCCTAAGTTATTTTATACTATTGTTCCCAAAGGCTCTCCACCTTGGTTCATATTCCTCACATAAGACAAATCACGTTTCCACGACATGACTGCTAATGAGCGCTCCAGGCACCTCACATAAAATATTCTAAATTAAAATCTCAGGAAAGGAGCTCATTTCCTGTTTTCCTGTAACTAGACTAACTCTCTTCTCTATTCTACACTGACACTTCACATTTTAGTTTTAATACGTATAAAACTTTGCTTTCCTCTAACATCCCCGAAGAGCTATTAAAAAGAAGCAGGGATAAAATTACATGCAAGTCATAGGCTCTCAGTCCCAATGTGTTTGAAAAAATGATGGTAAAATCCAGAGGGCTAACAAAAAGGCAGGGATACAAAAAAAAAAAAAAAAAGCACTAGACATTGTTAACGATGTGGTTCCCAGTTAAATGAGCAAACTTATTAAATAAAGAAAAACAAGAGGCGGTATCATTTACCATAAGACCATTTGAAAGAAGAATTTATAAAGAAGATTTCTCAGTTTTAAAATGCTTCATATTATTTCCTGGAATTTTCTAAGAAATAACACTGTATCTAAATCTGCCACGTTATCAGATTAACAGATGAGAAGTTGTATTACCAGGTAGTGCTAGCAAAAACACAGAAAGTATCCACAAAATAGCAAAATGATATCTTGTCCTTGCTTTTACAATAGCCACAGAAATCATCTTTTGTTGAATTTTTAAACCATAAAAAATAAAATCTTTTAAATTAAAATTCATGCATTCTGAATTCTTGTATACTGTTTAAATAAGAAAGAGTAAACTCTACTTTTCTTTGCCCGGGTAACACCTCCTAGGAGCAGAATGCACTTTCATGTTATTGGTTATATTAATATTCACACTTTGGTTTTCAATATTAAAGAAAATAAAATTAATCTTTAAGTTTATACTATGTAACATAACAGAAGGAATAATTTAATATTATATGAATTACATGAGTGAAAAATGTTTGCATATATCCAACAGTATAGGATGTTAAGAATGTGGTTTTCTATTGGTCTTTAGATCATGTTTCAGTGTCTTTGGGTACCTTCTAGAAGTATGTGTGTTAAATACAACAAAACAAAAGATTCATGAATTTGTGCTTCTAGCTGTCTTATTTATAATAGCCCAGATATCCCTCAAAGGAGGAATGGATACAGAAAATGTGGTATATTTATACAATGGAATACTACTCAGCAATTAAAAATAATGAATTCATGCAATTTGTAGGTAAATGGTTAGACCTGGAAAATATCATCCTGAGTGAATTAACCCAATCACAAAAGAATGCATATGAAATGCAATCACTGATAAATGGATATTAATGAGCCCAGAAGCCCTAAATACTCAAGACACAAATAGCAAGTCAAATGATTCCCAAGAAGAAGAAAGGAGAGGACCCTGGGCCTGTAAAGATTGCATCCAGTTTAGTAAAGAAACCGAGGGGGGAGGGGGAATGATTGGGCAATAGTTGGGGGGAGAGGAACTATGGGAACTATGGTGGGTGGGAACTGGGAAAGGGGAAAGCCTTTGGAATGTAAACATAGAATATAGAAAATAAAAAAAATAAAAAAAAGAATGAAAAAAATTGAATAAATGCTGAATTCTATTCAATATTATAGCTGATGAGCTAGCTATTGAAACAAGAATGGTAAAGATTCTACTAATAGTAATTAAACTGAAAATTAATATAAAAAAAGAATTGACGAATGGGATCTTGTAAAATTACAAAGTTTCTGTAAGACAAAGGACACTATTAATAGGATAAAATGACAACCAACAAATTGGGAAAAAACCTTTACCAACCCTACATCTGACAGAGGACTAATATCCAATATGCACAAAGAACTCAAGAAGTTATACTCTAGAGAGCCAAATAACCCTATTAAAAATGGGGTACAGAGTTAAAAACAAAAAAATTTCACCTGAGCTATATTTAATGGTTGAGAAGCATCTAAAGAAATGTTTAATATCCTTAGACATCAGGGAAATGAAAGGCCCAACAACCCTGAGATTTCACCTCACACCAGTCAAAATGGCTAAGATAAAAAACTCAGGAGATAGTAGGTGATGGTGAGGATGTGGAGAAAGAAGAAAACTCTTCCACTGCTGGTGGGATTGCAAGCTGGTACAACCACTCTGGAAAACAGAAGTGGATACTTGTAGCCTACCATTGGACTGATCGCCAGGTCCCCAATGGAGGAGTTAGGTAAAGGACTGAATGAATTCATGGGGTTTGCAACCTCATAGAAAGAATAACAATATCAACAAATCAGACACCCCCCCCAGAGCTCCCAGGGACTAAGCCAGCAACCAAGGAGTATACATGGCTCCAGCTGCATATGTAGCAAAGGATCACCTTGTCAGGCATCAATGGGAGGAGGTTCCTTTGTGTTAGAATTGCTTGATAGATGCCTCAGTGCAAGGGAATCTAGGGTGGGGCAATGGGAGTGGGGTGCATGTAGGAACACCTTCATAGAAAGAGGAGTAGGAAGAATGGGATAAGGGGGTTTCTGGGAGGGGGAACCAGGAAAGGGGATAATGTTTGAAATGCAAATAAAGAAAAATCCAATAAAAGAAAGAGAGAAAGAAAGGAAGAGAAAGAAAGAAAGAGAAAGAAAGAGAAAGAAAGAGAAAGAAAGAAAGAAAGAAAGAAAGAAAAAGAAAGAAAGACAGGAAGGAAGGAAGGAAGGAAGGAAGGAAGGAAGGAAGGAAGGAAGGAAGGAAAGAAGGAAGAAAGAAATCTGGCTATCATAGGAAGAAAGTATCATACTCCTATAACCAAGTCACCAGACCAAGACTCTTAATTTGCTAAGATGTTGATATTGATTTTGTATTTCTGCATGAGGCTCTATTTAAAATTCTCAATTTTCTGTTTAAGTTGGAGTGCTGATTTTCATCTTAAAAGCCAAAGTCATGAATCTCAAAAATCTAATGCCTAACAAACCTCTGCAAAATAGTACTGTAATTAAGTAAGATAAGAATACATTGAAGTAACTTAGACATGAATAAATTAAGGCAATGTACTTTATTGATTTTTAATTGCTGAATTAGATAATTTAGCAATGGTGTTTTTAAATTCAAATATTTAAATGTTAATCTTTTACCTTTGTGTATGTAGTCTGTATTCACATAATTTCCGTCCCCTCCTTTAATCTGACCTTCTTTCCACACCTCTAATTTGCTTTTTCTAATGCTTTATTACTATTATTGCCGCACACATATATATGTATATATGTATATGTATATTTGTGTATATATATACATATATATATATATATTCACACACAAATAAATATACAACCACACACTACATTTTTAAATGTCATGTTTCTGGTGTTTTCCTTCTAGGTGCAGCATATCTGGAGTATCCGCTAAGGTTTTAGCAGACTGAAATAGATTTGGAAGTTGTACAAGGAAGGTGTTCCTGAGCTCATTCTAGTTGTTGATAGAATTCACTTCCTTTCAGCTGTACTAGGACACTGGTTTTTCTCTGATAATAGAGTGGCTGGTTGTGATTCTCTGACACATGGAATTCTTCAACTACAACAAGACAGCTAGCTTTCATGATGCAAGTAGGGTCTCTGATTCCAGGTGTTAAATGGGTATCTTATGTAATCTTTTTTTTTACAGGATTAGAGATGTAACATCCTGTCCTTTTGGTCACAAAGAAGTTAATACAAGGTCACAAATTCTCTCCACTCAAAGGAAAAAGATTACTAAAAGACGTAAATCATCATCTGTCTGCCTGAGCTCTCTCATTCTTTTAAATGCACCTAACAAGGTAAAGGAAAAACTTGAAAGCAGCACAGTTCTCTTAGTAAGACACACTATTCTCTCCTCCAGTTTCTAATTTATCTTCAAGCTTCCAGTTGTTCATTTGGCTCTTTAGCAATTACAATTAGTAATTACAGGTAGTAAGTGAAAATTCTCTTCAAATATTATTTGGAATAGAAAATAAACAAAAAGCAAAACAATAAACATACAAATACACACACACAAACATACATACATATACATACATACATACATACATACATACATACATACATATTCAAGGGATTATAACACAATATGCTTCTCTATTTTCTTATCAAAATTTTATTTTAAAAAAATACACAAAACCTACATTTATATAAGAGTTTGACAGAGTTGTCAGGTAGAACATTTTTTTTAAATTAGAGTTATGCTTTTCAATTCAAGTCAACAAACATTTTATTTTGGGGAGTTAAAAATTATTGACTTGCAGAAACCACATAAAAGCTGGATTTAGTTACTAGCAGCAGTGATCTGAGGCTATGTTTGTTGGGAAGACTCCAGGAAGATTCAAGAAACTGGCCCAAAGCTCATGGCCCTTACACAGCAGCCAAAACAAGATGAAGGTCAAAGCCAGCACCCAAGGCTGGTCTCTCACATTCCCATGAGGACTACAGCAGGTGCAGGTATGTGTATATATGCATATAAGTAATACATTATTTGAAGTATGTCCATGGAAATCCTATTCTGTGATGAATTTTAGGCACTCTGGCAATTGATATTCTTGCATAAGAAGGGTGGCTCCTTTTTTGCATTATATTTATTCTTCCCTCTTATATTACATCCCATTGTAATTCCCTTCCCTAGCCTCCTGAAGTCCCTCAATCCTATCCCTTTCCCCTAGATCCTATGCATTTTCCATCTCCCCTTATAAAAGAGCATGTCTCCACAGAACATCAACTAAATACAGCCAAACACTCTCCAATAAGACCAGACACATGTTCTCACATCAAGGCTGGCCAAGACATCCTAGTAGGACTGAAATAGGGCCCAAAGCAGGTAAAAATGTCAGAGACATCCCAGATATCACTGTTAGGAGTCACACGAGAACACCAAGCTATACAATCAAAATACCTATTCAGAGAACTTAGGTCAAACACATTCAGACTCTCTGATCTCAGTGAGTCCACTTGAGTCTCCAAGAAGTTGATTCTGTAGACCATGCATGTTCTTCTGGTGTCCCTGAACCCACTGGGTTCTCCAATCCTTCCTCCTCTCCTCCAGACTTGAATGGTCAACGTTTTACTTTCTAAGCCATCTCCCAGCTACTATCATTCTGATTTCAAATATGAGCTTGCCTTATTGCCTGTGAGGTCTAGTTATGTTTTAAATTTAAATTACTGTGCTTAAAATATCTATGAAACAAACATGCCTCTAGTGTATAAGCCCTACTTGCCCCAAATCTGATTACTTCCTATAATTATCAGGACTGTTGTTCATGTAAGAGAACAAGCAACATTTTTTTTTTAATTTCTGAAACAAGGTTAGTTGTCCCAACAGAACAGGATATGCTTGATCACGTATAGGTAGGAGTTATGTAGGTAGGAAGTATATCAGAATAAATGCAGATGATCTGTGGGAATCAGGAGAATGGACCAAACCAGTGGCCATCATCCAGATTAGAATTAATAAAGCTTACTTCAGACTTGGCCCAAAAAATTTCTTGATCTATAAGTATTTTAGCTTCCCATTCCATTTTATCATATGTTGCTATGATATTTTTTTATTTATTCTGTATTCTTTGTTTACATTCCAAAGGCTTTCCCCTTTCCCAGTTCCCCCTCACCATATATCCCATAAGTCCTCTCCCCTCCCACCTATTCCCCAATCACCCCCACCCCCATTTCTCTGTTCTGATACTCTCCTACAAAACTGGATCCTATCTTTTCAGGCCCAGGGTCCTCTCCATCCTTCTTCTTGGGAATCATTTGACTTGCTAATTTTGCCTTGAGTGTTCAGAGCTTCTGGGCTCATTAATATCCACTTATCAGTGATTGCATTTCATGTGTATTCTTTTGTGATTGGGTTAACACACTTAGGAAGATATTTTCCAGATCCAATCATTTTCCTACAAATTGCATGAATTCATTATTTTTAATTGCTGAGTAGTATTCCATTGTATAAATATACCACATTTTCTGTATCCATTCCTCCTTTGAGGGACATCTGGGCTCCTTCCAACTTCTGGCTATTATAAACAAGGTTGCTATGAATATAGTGGAGCATGTGTCTTTATTGTATAAAGGGAAATCCTCTGGGTATATGCCCAGGAGTGGTATGACAGGGTCCTCTGGAAGTGTCATGCCCAATTTTCTAAGGAAATGCAAGACCAATATCCAGAGCAGATGTACCATCTTGCAATCCCACCAACAGTGGAGGAGTGTTCCTCTTTCTCCACATCCTCGCCAGCAACTGTTGTCTCCTGAGTTTTTAATCTTAGCCATTCTGACTGGTGTGAGGTAGAATCTCAGGGATGTTTTGATTTGCATTTCCCTGATGACTAATGATGTTGAACATCTCTTAAGGTGTTTCTCAGCCATCCAAATTTCTTCTGGTGACAATTCTATGTTTAGCTCTGTACCCCATTTTTAATAGGATTATTTGGTTCTTTGGGGTCTACCTTCTTGAGTTCTTTGTATATATTGGATATTAGCACTCTGTCGGATGTGGGGTTGGTGAAGATCTTTTCCCAATTTGTTGGTTGCCATTTTGTCCTTCTGACAGTGTCCTTTTTCTTCCAAAACTACGTAATTTTATGTGTCCCATTCATCAATTCTTGATCTTGGAGCATAAGCTATTGGTGTTCTTTTCAGAAACTTTCCCCCTGTGCCCATGTCCTCCAGGGTCTTCCCCAGTTTCTTTTCTATTAGTCATTGAGAGGAGAATTGTTCGGTTTCCATGTGTATGTGGGCTTTCTGTTGTTTCTGTTGCTATTGAAGACCACTCTTACTCCATGGTGATCTGATATGAGGCATGGAATTAGTTCAATCTTCTTGTATTTTGTTGACGTCTGTTGTGTGACCAATTGTATGATCAATTTTGGAGAAGGTACCATGCGGTGCTAAGAAAAAGGTGTATTCTTTTGCTTTAGAATGAAATGTTCTATATGTCAGTTAAATCCAATTGGTCCAACGTTTCAATTAGTTTCAATTAGTGTCCCTGTTTATTTTCTGCTTTCCTGATTGGTCCATTGAGGAGACTCAAGTGTTGAAGTCACTCACAATTATTGTGTTAGGTGCAATGTGTGCTTTAAGCTTTAGTAAGCTTTCTTTTACGAATGAGGGTGCCCTAGCATTAGGAGCATAGATGTTCAATATTGAGAGTTCTTCTTTGTGGATTTTCCCTTTGACCAGCAAGAAGTGACCTTCCAAGTCTCTTTTGATGACTTTAGGTTGGAAGTCAATTTTATCTGATATTAGAATGGCTACTCCAGCTTGTTTCCTGGGACCATTTGCTTGTAAAATTATGTTCCAGGCTTTTACTCTAAGGTAGTGTTTGTTTTTAACACTGAGATGTGTTTCCTGTATGCAGCAAAATGTAGGGTCCTGTTTCCATATCCAGTCTGTTAGTCTATGTCTTTTTATTGGGGCATTGAGTCCATTGATGTTAAGAGATATTAAGGAATAGTAATTATTACCTCCCAACATTTTTGAAATAATTTTTTATATTTGAGAGGTTATCTTCTTTTGGATTTGATGAGAGGTGGTTTCTAGCTTGGTTCTTTCCGTGTGTAGTTTCCCTCCTTTTGTTGGTGCTTTCCCCCTACTATCCTTTGTAGGGCTGGGTTTGTGGAAAGATATCATGCAAATTTGTTTTTTTTATGGAATATCTTGGTGTATCCATCTATGGCGATTGAGAGTTTTGTTGGGTATAGTAGTTTTGGCTGAAATTTGTTTTCTCTTAGAGTCTGCATGTGGTCTGCCCATTATCGTCTAGCTTTCATGGTCTCAGGTGAGAAGTCTGGTGTAATTCTGATAGGTCTTACTTTATATGTTACTTGGCCTTTTTCTCTTACTGCCTTTAATATTCTTTCTTTGTTTAATACATTTGGGGTTTTGATTATTATGTGACGGGAAGTATTTCTGTTCTGGTCCAGTCTGTTTGGAGTTCTGTAGGCTTCTTGTATATTCATGGGCATCTCTCTCTTTAGGTTTGGGAAGTTTTCTTCCATAATTTTGTAGAAGATATTTGCTGACCCTTTAACTTGTAAATCTTCACTCTCATCTATACCTATAATCCTTAGGTTTGGTCTTCTCATTGTGTCCTGGATTTCCTGGATGTTTTGGGTTACAAGCTTTTTGCATTTAATATTTTCTTTGACTATTTTTTTTAAAATTTTCTATATTCTTTGTTTACATTCCAAAGGCTTTCCCTTTTCCCAGTTCCCCCCCCACCATACGTCCCATAAGTCCTCTCCCCCCCCCACTCACACCATTCCTCTGTTCTGAATCTACAATACTGGATCCAATCTTTTCAGGCCCAGGGTCCTCTCCTTTCTTCTTTTTAGGAATCATTTGACTTGCTAATTGTGCCTTGAGAATTTAGGGCTTCTGGGCTCATTAATATCCACTTATCAGTGATTACATTTCATGTGTATTCTTTTGTGATTGGGTTAACTCACTTAGAATGATATTTTCCAGATCTAACCATTTGCCTACAAATTGCATGAATTCATTATTTTTGATTGCTGAGTAGTATTCCATTGTATAAATATACCACATTTTCTATATCCATTCCTCCTTTGAGGGATATCTGGGCTCCTTCCAACTTCTAGCTATTATAAACAAGGCTGCTATGAACATTGTGGAGCATGTATCTTTATTGTATGCAGGGGAATCCTCTTGGTATAAGCCCAGGAGTGGTATGCCAGGGTCCTCTGGAAGTGACATGCCCAATTTTCTGAGGAACTGACAATGAAACACCTTAAGAGATATTCAACATCATTAGTCATCAGGGAAATGCAAATCAAAACAACCCTAAGATTCTACCTCACACCAGTCAGAATGGCTAAGATTAAAAACTCAAGAGACAGCAGGTGCTGGCGAGGATGTGGAGAAAGAGGAACACTCCTCCACTGTTGGTGGGATTTCTTTGACTGTTGAATCAATGGTTCCTATGGTGTCCAAGCATCTGAGATTCTTTCTTCTATTTCTTGTATTCTATTGTTGATATTTGCATCTATGGCCCTTGATTTCTTCCCAAGATTTTCTGTCTCCAATGTTTTTTCCCTTTGCGATTTCTTAGTTGTTTCTACTTCTGTTTTTAGAACCTGGATGGATATGCTCAGATCTTTCACTTGCTTGATTGTGTTTTCATGTAATTCTCTAAGAGATTTTTGTGTTTTCTCTTTTATAGCTTCTACTTGTTGATCCACATTCTTCTGTATTTCTTTAAGTGATTTTTGTATTTCCTCCATATTGGCTTCTGTTTTTTGATCCATATTCTCCTGAATTTCTTTAAGTGATTTTTGTGTTTGCCTTGTAAGGGCTTCTAATTTTTTGGTCCATTTTTCTCCTGTATTTATTTAAGAGATTTATCTATGTGTTGTGCTACCAGCAACCTGACCAGTGATTTTAGATCCAAATCTTGTTTTTCTGGTGTGTTGGGGTATCCAGGGCTTCCTGTTGTAGGCAAACTGGGTTCAGATGCTGTCATGCTGCCTTGATTTCTGTTAGTAACGTTCCTACATTTTCCTTTTACCATCTTGTTATCTCTGGCGTTAGTTGGCCTTGTTGTCACAGTCTGGTGTTTGAACCTCCTGAAAGGCTGGGCCCGCCTGTTGTTTCTCTACTGATGACCAGGCTGCAAGATAGAGATTGCCTCCAAGAGTGCTGAGGGGACCTCAGGGAAGGCATTCCCCAACCAGGTTGGTGCAAGTTCGGAGGGTGTGGACATGTCCCACCGAGCCACTGCCCTTGTCCTGGTTAGTGGCGAGAGCCTGGTGGATTCACCAGAAAGATGTTAGTCCCTGATTGAATCTGTATACCTGGGCCTCTCTAGGGATGGCCTGGTGGCAATGTAGAGACCAACCGCGAAAGGAGCTATAAGGAACCGTGTGGCAGGCTGCTCCCATCCTTCTTGGTGCAAAGCTGGAGGGCATGGAGAAGTCCTCCAGGGCCACCGCCCTAGCCCTGCCTAGTGGAGAGAGCCTGGCTGATCCACCAGAGTGAAGGTAGTCCCTGGCTGAGTCCGTATACCTGGGCCTCTCTAGAGGTGGCCTGGTGGCAATATGGAGACTGACCATAACCACAGCTGTAAGGAACCGTGGGGCAGGTTGCTCCCAGCGGCCTTGGTGCCTGCTGTGGTATTAAAAATATAATATCCTAGCCAGGCGGTGGTGGCTTACACCTGTAATCCCAGCACTTGGGAGGTAGAAGCAGGCAGATTTCTGAGTTCGAGGCCATTCTGGTGTACAGAGTGAGTTCCAGGACAGCCAGGTCTACACAGAGAAATCCTGTCTCAAAAAACCAAAAACAAACAAACAAACAAAATATAATATCCTATTATTAAGCTTGGTTTTTAAAATGTATTGGCATTTATCATATTGAAGGACTTATAGTAATCACTTTAATTGTTTTGAAAGTCATATTTGTCAATAAAATGAACAATCATATACACCACAATTTTTAATTTAAGATTAAATAAGTTCTATTACTCTAAGATTTATTTTTCATAGGAAGTATAGATTTGGCATTAGTGCTATCTTTCAACTTAAAAATATTTCTATAGATATAGAGGAATAAATATTTATATGGAAGATATATCCTGGATTGGCAAAAGTCTGTTGAAAACAGCATCCCAATTGAACTTAATATATGTGTTTACAGAACCTGAATAAGGTCAGAAAAACCAAGTGCCTTTACAACAAATGTCTAATAGCCCTAGTTTTTAATTTTGTAATCAGAGTTAATAATATTCAGAAATAGTGAACAATGTGGTTCCATGCTTGCAATTTTGTACACATGAACATAAAAATTCTTATTATATTGTATAATTAGAAGAAAATATCATTTATATATTGCCATCTTTTGTGTTCAATGCTATATTAATTGATTCTACCATATGGGAGACTCTTGTCTTCACATTTGAAGTGCTCAAAATATTGTTTATAGTTGTTATAAAGCTATTAAATTAATGTATTTTCACTATGTGTATATCTTTATATGTCTGATTTTTCTATTTGCTCATTTTTTAATTATTTGAACTTTTGTGGGTATTAATACCAATCTCAAAGTTTTGGCTAACTCAACTTCCCTCCAGCTTAGTCTTTTATAGCCCTCCATTTTCTCCTTAGTTTTCTGATAATTTTTCTGCCATTAAGCATTTGGAAGAGTTCCTGAAATAAAATCTTAAGAGCTATGGTTTAAAGTAATGGAATTTTTCTTTGAGTATGATACCTCATCCCTATTAAATCCTTTAAAACCCGTTTGCTGTTTTCTGTCAACTGTGTTTTGCCTGAAAGGAAGAAAGTAATTACTATGAACAGGATTAAATTAGTTTTGGAAATGTTTTCATGGAACCCCTGTAAGCATTTTCGTTGACTTTGAAACTAAAGCTAAAATAAATGAGCTTTATTTCCAGTCTTGATTTTGTAGTTCTCTTGCTCCCAGATAGTTTTGACACAGTGACTGTTGTTGCTTACAAGGATATTGGATTTCATTGGGCACCAGATTATAGCATTCTTTCTGAACCATGTTACTTTCATAGATGATTTGAACTACTGTAAAATCATTAAGGGTACTCATTAAACATGTCACTCTTTTGCAGAGGATCAATATTTCTAAAATAAAAGGCATAGTTGTTTACATTTAATTTCAGTCATGTTTTCTTTTAGGCTTTTTTTGTATTTGGTTTTTAATATGCTAGAGTAGCTTGGTGTATAATGAGATAGCACTGTGTGTAATGAGTTAGTGTTTACTGTTTTTCCTGCCAATGAACCATATAAAGACAAGGCCTGTTAATACAAGTGCATACAGGAGATGTTTCTTCACCTCCAGGCAAGGCCTATTTGAGCAGAGGAAGGAAAATATTTTGCCTTCTGTTTAGTCTCCAATCAGATTATTGCAGTTACTTTCTTGTTTTCTAGAAGGCTGGATCTGCTATGCCTGCTGATTTTTCTTCTTAAAGTTCACTTATTTTTTGTATATCCAACAACTTAGAATCCCAAGGCAGAAAATATTTAGGTTTTGTGTTAAGTCAAAAAAGTGTGGAAACAGTCTTAAGACAGCTTAACCCAATCTACCATGAACTGAGTTTACTCTATGTTAGAGCAGCCTAGGGTTTTCAGTTACATTGTTTATGCTAGTAACTAACCTATTCACAGCTTTCACTTTGCCTTTTCCAATCAGTGTAGTGTGTCTTTGATTTTAGAACTGTGGGGTATGAGTGTTTTAAAACAATCTATTAGAAATCATCTCTAATGACTAGTATCAAAAAGCATGAAGATGCTTATTTATCTTACCTATAAATACTATGTACTGATCACCCTATCTTAATTAAATGGATTGGTTTGTTTAATTTAAATCTATAATATTGTCTCCACAAGAAACATTATGGAGAAACAAGTTACCATGTATTTAGACTGAAACAGGATGTTGCATAATCAACACAGGAATCAGTTTCATTTAAAATAAAATAAAAATCCCCTGGAAAACCTAGAATCCTGACATTTAGTAGTATATAAAATAATATTGTATGTATTTAGAGTCAGATAAAATAGCAACAAACAGGCTCTTGATTGTTATTGGGGGGCAGATAAAAAATATGAAAGTGGGAAAATAGCACCTTTTAGTTTCAAATATTTGGATATTTGTAAATATTGTACCATATTAAGTATAGACACAATTTGGGAAATACAAAATAGGGCTGGGGGATAGATCTGTTGGTAAAATATTTACTCCACAAACTTAAAGACCGGATTTCAAAAATCCCAGAACCCATCTAAAGATCCAAGTCCTCCAGGCAAACAACTGGAATTCCAGTGCTATGGAGACAGGCAAAAGAAGAACCTTAGAACTTGCTGGCCAGCAAGCCTAGCATAATCTAACTCCAGGTTCAGTAACAGACCTTGTATCAAAAATGGAGAAATCTCAAAGAAGATAACTAATATTAACCTATGGCCTCCACATCAACGTGTGCACACACTAACACACAAAGGGTCTTGGGAGAGGGAGTCAGACCTGGATGTATTCAGCCTGTAGAAATAGAATTATTTAGTGTAGAAATAGAATTATTTAGAAGATTGTATTAACAAGAGACTAATATTTTCTTAGATCATTATAGATGTCAATTTACATTACTATAATACTGTTATTAGCATTAATATATTCCCAAACACAAACATCCAAGTTGCATTCTCAATCCAATGCCATTAGAGGCATATTTTACATGGGAGAGTGATTTCATTGTTTAAAATTCCCAGAGAAATACTTTGAAATGAGTAAAAGTTTAGTTAACTTAATTCTAAAACAAATATGGGCAAACAGATGCAACTGCTCATGCTTTTTCCCTCTAGACTTTTATACACTAAGGGAATAAAGGAGGCAATGGAAGATGAGATAGATGCCTTATTGTTTCCTTTGTATTCATGCAGTTTAATGAGGCGGCTATCAATTGAATAAATAACTTTGAGATTTCGTACCTCTGATTTGAGCACGGCAGCCAATTATTCATCTCAGAGTTAGCAGAAATCTATTACAACAAAGAAGCTTTCTGGTGAAAATTGAAAATGGCCTAATGTGAAAGTGTGAGAACTCTCAAGGAGGATAACTAATATCAACCTCTGGGCTCCTCATGAATGTAAGCACACACAGATACAAATACACACACATGCACACACATGGGACAATTACTAAGCCTCTTATTAACATCATGGAGAATCTTTACCAGACAAATAATGTCAAAATATCATATGATATGATAATTATTATCTAAAAGTGTAAATATATTATTTGAGCTCCTGAAATATTCTTTTTTTGCAGACTATTCACAAAGGAAAAAAAAGATAATACCTCCTTGTTAACATTTGTCAAATAGCATTTCTGACAAGCATTATGCAGTTACACGGGATTTGGCAAAGATGTAGGAACCTTATTACCAAGGGTAAAAGTAAGTAAAATTTCTTGTTAAAATTGCTGATAAATTTTAGAATATGAAGATATTTCCTTTCATAGTGCTTTATGATATATAAAGATTATTTTTCTATCTTTAAATTTATATTTATTTTAGATTTTAAAAGTATTAATAAAAGTGTACATACAAAATATAAAGTTGCAGAATCAGAGAGGATAAGGGCTTTACAATAGTAAATAAACAAATAAATGGTGCATAAAAGTAAAAATGTCAAAATTTAACACATCATCATAGTGTTAGTTGTTATATAATGACTATGTTTTTATTGCTTTGATGGGTTACAGGTAGGCCCTAGGGGAGAATTTCCCACTATTATTCAGCTCAATGGAAAACATTAAACTTAACTATGAATAACTGATCCTTCATATTCATATATTAATGCATATTTCTAATCCCACCTGGAATGCTCCTTTCCTTTTTTGAAATAGATTGTGATTAACTCAGCAAAGAAAAGCTTACAGAATTCAGATATTATATTGTTCTCAGTACCAATGGATTATTTATAGCATACCTCTCTGCCCAGTTCTCAAGAATCATTGAGAAAAAGGGGAGAGAAAGATTGTATGAGCCAGAGGTGATGGATAAAAACAAGGGAACAATGTTTTCCAGATACATCAGGCCAGTTGGAATTACAAACTCATGGCCTTTGTAACAGCATAAGTAAGCACCTTAAGCTCAACCCAGCAGAACTCTAAAATGGAATGAGAAATTAGGTGTGAAATCTCAGCCCAGGCAGAGTACCTAGTGGCTATTAATAGGCAATAGGAAAAGAGGAATTTGTTTTTTGTAAGTGTGTGATCCCTGGTAAGTAGATCATGTCCAGTGAATGGCCACATGCACACCTAGAAAGAAAGAGAGAGAGAGAGAGAGAGAGAGAGAGAGAGAGAGAGAGAGAGAAATATATAAATGTAAAAATAAAATCATAAAATTAAAAAAAATCAGAGGAAAGTGCTCTCACATGACGATGTTTTGAAACAAGAACCTCCAAATAATGCACTGAACTTATTCTCTGGTGGTTCTCTAGTGCTGGGTATACTGAATACTCTTAAGAATAGTGGTACCCCAGTGAGACTCCATTGAAGAAAAGGAAATTTTCATCCAGAAGTAGGCATCAACTGTGTGTAGTTTCTCTTAGGTTAAGGATTGAGTCATGTGTTTGCTCCTTTAGCTCAAGGATCCCATCTGGGGATCCTTGCACACCCAAAGAAACCAAGGTAGCACAAATTTAACTTGATGTTTTTACATTGTTTTGTTTTGTTTTGTTTCAAGAGAAACTTCATAGAATTTAACTTGATCATGTTCAAACTTCTCACTCCTGCTCTTATCAGATCCATACCATATGCTCCAACCTTAGTTTCTCTTGAAACAAAACAAAACAAAACAATTTTAAATTTTAAATTTGTGCTACCTTTTCTCTCCATAAGTTCGGGCTGTGGGTCTTACCCACTCTGTGAGAGTGGTGTCTTCCTTCTTTCCTTCCTTCCTTCCTTCCTTCCTTCCTTCCTTCCTTCCTTCCTTCCTTCCTTCCTTCCTTCCCTCGCTCCCACCCTCCTTCCCTCTCTCCTTTCTTCCTTTCCTCCTTCCATCCTCCTTCCTTTCCTTTTCCTGCCTTCCTTTCTTTCCTCCCTCCCTCCTCCCTCCCTCCTCCCTCCCTCCCTCCCTCCCTCCCTCCCTCCCTCCCTCCCTTCCTTCCTTCTTTCCTTCCTTCCTTCCTTCCTTCCTTCCTTCCTTCCTTCCTTCCTTCCTTCCTTTTTTTGTTTCTTTCACCTCTCTGTTCCTCTCAAGACAAACTCTTCTTACATATCTTAGTCTGGTCTTAATTCGTTATTCTTCATCTTAGTTTGGGAAGCCACCCTACTCAAGAGCAGTCCCACTATTACCATGTATCTAGTCGATACAATGTCATTTCTTTGAATAAATTATACAATGTGTAACAAATCACAGTAGAGTGCAGTAGAATGGATACTATCATTTCCTAATACCCCAGTGAATTACTGCCACAGCTTCCTGATAAAATTTCTTGTAAGTGTTCTGGACAGTTTTGACTGCATTTTGTGGACATGAAAGAAAGGATGATAAAATAGTAACTTTCATCATCATGCCATCTTTAAAAAAATAAAAAAAGAAATACTTTTTCTTTGTATTTCAAATTTGTTTAGGCAATTTCTAATTGTTGAATATGATGTAATCACATTTCTATAATTATTAATTTAGACAATGCATAAACTTTATGAGACAGATATAATCAATTGGTCTTGCCTCCTCTTTCTTTCCAGAGTCACATAGATAACAGTGTTGCACGCTTATTTCCGTTTCATTTGTAGACTCACAGGAGGTTTTAACATAAATTCAAATACACACCTGTGTTTTCCATTGTTGTACAGTTTTGATTTGTCATAGTTGCTGCATATATTAATGTCTTTCTCACATCAAACCTTTGAATTCCAGAGTGGCATAAAATATATTCTGTTTCTTATCTTTGTATTTTCCTATCAAAGTATCACATGCTATAAGTTAATGATTTCTGTTGTATGTTAAAATAAACATATGGGTCCTTGGATGAATATACAAACATCTAATTTATATAACATAATGAAATTCCTTCATATGGCTTTTATAGACATCCCATAAATGTCTATATAACTTTTGTAACAACTGCATATTTTCAATAAAGCAGAGCCAATGGATTTGAGCCAACACTTAAGTTTTCACCTGCATTTAGATGTTATAATAGTTTACAAGAAACTTACTGTAAGTTTATCAGACATGGATATTGTCTTAGTCAATTTTCTATTGTTATGAAGAGATGCAGTGCCCACGGCTTGGGTATGTGAGAACTGTGTTCCCATTAAGAGATTTTTTTTTTAGGTATAATCTTGATGAAGTATCTGTATGAGTGGATATTGATATATATGCTAATCTAATTTCCAGCTTATTTTCTTTGCTTTATGCTTTCCTTTGATAACATGATCTCCTACTTTGTGTTCCTACTTCTACACTTTGAAATGATGAATATTTATTTCTCTGAAACCATAAGCCAAAATGACCTCTATTTATATTTCTATAATTTACTTTGGTCATAAGTTTTATCACAGTAACAGAAAAGCAACTAGTAACTAATATAGACATTCTTTGTAAGAGAACTAAATGAAGCCATTTGATGAGTTTTGAGCATAGTTCAAAATTTAAATAATTTTCAAAATAAATAATTCTCTTATTTTAAAGCTTAGACATATGACCTTTCAGATATTCACGGAGCTCATATATACAATTTCTTTGCTTCAGTAAATGATTTCAGATGCTCTGTGATCTAGGTTTTTGTTTTATCCAATTATAGTATTGCAACTTAAAGAATGAAGTTTACTAACTGCTGCAAGTGCTGAAACAAATTCATCATTTAATTTAAAGTATTTCAGGAGTAATCAAGAAAATGATTCCTGAAGTTGAAATCATAGTTAGTTAGTTCTATAAGAAATATCAGGAAAATTGAAATCAAAAGAACTCGGGGATTTGATCTTATAACTTTTAGAATGGCAAATATCAAAATTCAAAGCTACAGCTCAAGCTGGTTAGCATGTGGAGGAAGGAAAATATTCTTCATTTGCTGGCAAGAATGATAACTTTTATAGCTACTTTGGAAATCCATTCAGTGGTTTCTCATAAAATTGAGAAGTGATATACCTCAGTGCCCATATATAATGCTAAGGTATATATCCAAGTGATGCTCTATCATACCACAAAAACACTTGCTCAGCTATATTCATAGGAGATTTATTCATAATAGCTAGAAACTATAAACATCCTAGATAGCCCTTAACTGAAGACTGGATAAAGAAAATGTGTTATATTTATAAAAATGGAATATAGCTGAGCAGTTAAAAACAATGACAACATGAAATTTGCAGGTAAGTGGTTAGAACTAGAAAAGATGATTGTGAGGTAACCCAGACCCAGGGGGTCAAACATGATATGTACTTCTTTTAGGAGGAAGACTCACATCTCCCCAAGAGCAGACAACAGTCATATCACTCTTGTCTTCTCTCAGGCTTGGGTGCCATAAAAACTGCAACCTAGGGGAAAAAAGAAGTGTGGCAGAAATGTGATGAACAGCAAAAAGTACTGTGAACTGAGTGATTCTAGATGTATGGGAGGGTAGTGCTGGCCCAAAAGGCTTGCCAAAAGTGTGGTACTGGAACCAAGACCGAAAATTATTGTGTTTTTGCCATACAGCTTGCAAAATATGTGGATGAGAGCATCCCAGAGCCACCAAAGTGAGCAATTATAGAATGATATAAGACCTGCTATAGTCTCTCAGACAGAAACAATTGTTCTCAAATGGGACTTTGAAACATTGAGAAAAATAAAAACAAAACAAACAAACACAGTAGCTGGCATCTGTTTGGGAGAATAGCCTGCTGGAAATGTAAATACAAGTATGGCTGCAGGATCACATACATTCAGAGTTTCAAATCTCTGCAGAGAGATCAAGGTCCCCAGAACAGCAGAGACAAAGCTGCAGTTGGCAGGTGTTTGTGTGTGTGCGTGTGTGCGTGCGTGCGAGAAAGAGAGAGAGAGAGAGAGAGAGAGAGAGAGAGAGAGAGAGAGAAACTACTATAGAAAGCTGAATCTGACATAGAATCACCATGAACAGGTGAAACATAACCGTCTAACGAACTGCCACAGTTAAGGTTTTACTGCTGTGAACAGATACCATGACCAAGAAAACTAACAAAAATTAATTGCTGGGGAGGGGAGGTGGCTTACAGGTTCAGAAGTTCAGTTCATTATTATTATGACAGGAGTATGGCAGCATCCAGGCAGTCATGGTATAGGACAAGCTGAGAGTTCTGCAACCTCATCTGAAGTTGACTAGGAGGACACTGGCTTCTAGTAAGCTAGGACAGGAGGTCTTAAAGCCCAGGCTCACAATGACACAGTTCTGCCAACAAGGCCACACCCACTCCAACAAGGCCACACCTTCAAATAGTGCCACTCTCTGGGCCAAGAATATTCAACCTACCACACTAGCTTATTCGAATACCTGAGACGCACCCAAAGGCCTTTCTGTATATGTGCAGATTGTTACAAACACTGACTTTCAGGATGAGAAAACTTTCGATACACACTGGGAAAAATGACAACTTGTGGTTTAATAGTTTCTATTTCATATTATTTCTTGTTTTCATTTCTATATATTCAATGTTCACTTTTATTTCAATTGTTTAGCTGTACTGTTTTAGTTTGAACAACTTGTCAATAGGAAATTATTACACTTTGTTTGCTTGTACCTAGTCCATATTATTTTCTCTATCATTTCTCCTAACTTTAGCTCATGTAACTCCATTCTCTTTCATACAGTACTCTCTCTTTTCTATTTTTCTCATTCTTTCCTCTTTTTAATTTTTAATTATTAATACCTTCAACTACAACAGCTATAGTCTCTCAATAGAAGACTAATGGCTCTGTTTCTAAACGATATTAGGGATATGAATGAAGCAGATCAATTTTTTTTTTTTGGTTTTTTCGAGACAGGGTCTCTCTGTGTAGCACTGGCTGTCCTGGAACTCACTCTGTAGACCAGGCTGGCCTCGAACTCAGAAATCCGCCTGCCTCTGCCTCCCAAGTGCTGGGATTACAGGCGTGCGCCACCACCGCCCGGCTGAAGCAGATCAATTTTTAACTGCATGATTTTTACTTGTGTGATCACCAGAATTGCTATGAAATCATTGCTTTTCTTATGTGTATTAAATATTTCAGTACCATCCAACCAAGATAATTTATGCCCCTCTGACCATGACTTTGTGCATGAATACACATCACATTCACACACAAAATACTGTGCATATTTAAAAATATATAAAACCTTTTGATTGTGACTTGTAAGGTTATATTTGTACTACAAAACTTTGTAAAGGTTTTTTTCTTACTAGTTCTTGCATAATTACAGAAAATTATGAGAATATATTGTTTCTTAGCAATGACATGCTCTCGATTTTTCCAAGTAAATAATTTTCTTCTAAATTTTCCTTCATCAATCATCAATAATTTCTGAAGCCTACTCATTGATTTATATACACCAGCATGAGTAATTATAATATTACACAGCAAGATTGACGGCAATATGCACAGGTGGTATTTAGCTATAAATCTATTGTTTTATAATTAAAGCATTTACTATTTCAATGTCATTTAAGGACATTTTAGGCTGAAGGCATGCACTCCTAATATTTAATACCAAACATTATACTTCTAAAACAAAACAGGCTTGGAACAATTTGCAGTTTTTAATGTTTCGTCAGTCTTCTTAAAGTGAGCATGTTCTATGTCCCTCTAACATTGTCTTTACTTATAACTCAAGCTTTTAAATAAATCTCTCAAAAACTTACCTCAAGAAAGTGAACTTGCAAAGACACTCATGCCTGGACATGAGGACTGGTAGTTTTCCACATTTTTCTATTTTATGTCGTTTCAGAACTCTAGCTGAAACTTCATTTTGGGTACAGTCTTGTGAAATATTTTATTCTCTTTCTGTGTCAAATTGCCTTTAATTTCTTAATTTAATGTGCAACTCCTGAGAATACAAACTTAAATTTTTATGCCTTCTTGTAGTAACATGACAATTAATGAAAATATTCAAGAATTTAGAGTCAAAATTTATGCCCTCTATTGTAAAAACCACTTTAAATGTGTTTTCTTACTTGTATTCCACCACTTTCGTCTACTATTCTCTGAAAAAAAGTCATTCCTACCCATCTCTGCTTCAAATACTTTCCCCATGATAACTCCTCAAATAACATGTCAAGCTCCAATGTCTTAACATATACTTTCTTCAATGGATTCTTCAAATGCTTTAGAATTTATCTGGAATTCTGCAGATACTTGACACCTGGGTAGACCTAATGTGAACTCAAATAGTATTTCAAACATATATGGTCAGTTTTCAATTTCACTACTATTACTAATCTGTGAAATACAGAAAATCCTTCTAGAAAGCCCACCCTTCAGGGTTCACTCACTACCTGAATAAAACTGAACTTCCCCATTAATCTTCTATTATCTGATAACTCACCTAGAATAACCCTAAACTTCTGTAAAGTTCTTGGAAAACAATTCAAAAAAGATAAAGAGGAAACTCTTCTTCTTTACAGAACAGGTCATCTTTTATTACTTTCAAATCATTTGGGGAAAAAACAAAGGAGGAACAAAAAAAAAGAAAACAAAGTGAGAAGAAAGTATTGTCTTTTGTAGGCATCCTCTTTATTGAAGAGAAATAGAAGCAGAGTAGATCTGGGGGAGAGTAGCACTTGAGGGGGGGAAATGGGAGCAGTGGAGGGAGGGGAAATGTGCTCAGGATATATTGTATAAAGAATCTATTTCAAGCATCATTGTCAGTATTTACTTGTTCCATATTGTGTTATATGCACTATAATGTTCATACTGGGCATTTGGCTAATGGAAAAAAGTTATTTTAGAATATTGAAACAGAAAGAAGTTACTTAGGCTATTATTTTACCATGTCATATAACATATGAAACATTAGGAAGGAATTTCACACATGCAGAAAATTATGAACAAGATAGAATGGTAAGAAGTGAGCTAGGAGACAGATCATCATCTTACAAGGGTTAAAGAAGGTACAGAGGCATAGAGAGAACAGGTAAATATGTGCCTGTAGCATTCTCATCCTTTGAATATGCTATATTATCAAGATATAGGTAGATTCTATTTCCAAATCTTAAAGAAACTTCCATAATGATATCCACAGTAACTTAAATCATTTGTATTAATACCAGTGGTTTAACGAACAACCCACCATCCTAACTCCCCTAAATTTTTAAATTAACAATCTCTATTAGGAGAGTGAAGATGCAGTATTATAATATAGTTTTTATTTAACATTATTTGGGTTTTTTGTGGTTACTTTCAGAGGTATCTATTCATTTGTCTTGTCTATGCATTTGCGAGATCATTTGGAATTCAGGTATTTAATTCAGAGTTATTTGTATACTCTAGATATTAGTTCTCCATCAGAATATAGATGGTAAGTTTTTTCTCCCAATGAATAATGCTTATTTTCAGATATTTATCAGATTATAGATGATAGAATTGCTTTCTTTCATTGTAAATTCTGGATGGATTTTCAGCTTGTTAGTATATTTGATGGCTGTGGAAACACTTTCCTACTATTAGACACTGCCATTTATCAGTTGTTGGACTGTTTGTCCAGAGCTGGTACAACCCCATTAAGAATGTCTGCATTGAAGGACAAAACGGCAACCAACAGAGTGGGAAAAGATCTTCACCAACCCCACATCCGACAGAGGGCTAATATCCAATATATACAAAGAACTCAAGAAGTTAGACCCCAAAGAACCAAATAACCCTATCAAAAAAAAAAGACACATGCTCCACTATGTTTATAGCAGCCTTGTTTATAATAGCCAGAAATTGGAAGGAGCCCAGATATCCCTCAAAGGAGGAATGGATACAGAAAATGTGGTATATTTATACAATGGAGTACTACTCAGCAATTAAAAATAATGAATTCATGCAATTTGTAGGTAAATGGTTAGATCTGGAAACTATCATCCTAAGTGAGCTAACCCAATCACAAAAGAATACACACGAAATGCAATCACTGATAAGTGGATATTAATGAGCCCAGAAGCCCTAAATACTCAAGGCACAATTAGCAAGTCAAATGACTCTCAAGAAGAAAAAAAGGAGAGGACCCTGGGCCTGTAAAGATTGGATCCAGTATTGTAGACCCAGAACAGAGAAATCGTGGGGGGGGGAAAGAGTGGGGAATAGCATGGGGGGGGGAGAGGAATTATGGGACATATGGTGGGGGGTACCTGGGAAAGGGGAAAGCCTTTGGAATGTAAACAAAGAATATAGAAAATAAAAAAAATGATAAAAAAAAATATATATATAAAAAAAAATGGGGTACAGAGCTAAACAAAGAATTTTCACCAGAAGAAATTTGGATGGCCAAGAAACACCTTAAGAGATGTTCAACATCATTAGTCATCAGGGAAATGCAAATCAAAACAACCCTGAGATTCCACCTCACACCAGTCAGAATGGCTAAGATTGAAAACTCGAGAGACCACAAGTGCTGGCAAGGATGTGGAGAAAGAGGAACACTCCTCCACTGTTGGTGGGATTGCAAAATGGTAAAACCTCTCTGGAAATCAGTTTGGCGGTTCCTCAGAAAATTGGGCATGTCCCTTCCTGAGGACCCTGGCATACCACTCCTGGGCATATACCCAGAGGATTCCCCTGCATACAATAAAGACACATGCTCCACTATGTTTATAGCAGCCTTGTTTATAATAGCCAGAAATTGGAAGGAGCCCAAATATCCCTCAAAGGAGGAATGGATACAGAAAATGTGGTATATTTATACAATAGAATAGTACTCAGCAATTAAAAATAATGAATTCATGCAATTTGTAGGCAAATGGTTAGATCTGGAAAATATCATCCTAAGTGAGTTAACCCAATCACAAAAGAATACACATGAAATGCAATCACTGACAAGTGGATATTAATGAGCCCAGAAGCCCTAAATACTCAAGGCACAATTAGTAAGTCAAATGACTCCCAAGAAGAAGAAAGGAGAGGACCCTGTGCCTGTAAAGATTGGATCCAGTTTTGTAGACCCAGAACAGAGAAATCGTGTGGGGGGGAATGATTGGAGAATAGTTGGGGGGAGAGGAATTATGGGATGTATGGTGGGGGGGAACTGGGAAAGGGGAAAGCCTCTGGAATGTAAACATAGAATATAGAAAATAAAAATTTAAAAAAAATGTCTGCATTTATACCTATATGAATCATGATGTTTCCTCATCTGTTTCTCTAGTTGTTTCTAAGGCTCCAGTGGTTGATTTGTTATGAATTAAGTTTTTCTACAAGGTAAGAGACTGATATTCCATTTTGCTCTTCTATTTTATAATCTGCTTAACCCCTTCAGTAGCATTTGTGTTTTTCTTTTTTTTAATTTTTTATTGGTTATTTCATTTATTTACGTTCCAAATGTTATCCCCTTCATGGTTTTGCCTCTGAACACCCCCTATCCCACTCCCTGCTTCTTCTATGAGAGTGTTCCCCACCCATCCAACTCCAATCCATTCTCACCACCCTTGCAGTCCCCTACATTGGGCATTGAGCCTTCATAGGACCAAGGGCCTTTCATCCCATTGATGTCTCATATGTAGCTGGAGATATTCTTTGGTTGGTGGTTTAGTCCATGGGAGCTCCAGGGGGTCTGGTTATTCTTCTTTTTCCTGTGAGGTTATAAACCCCTTCAGCTCCTCCAGTCCTTCCCCTAAGTCATCCATTCTGACCCATGCTCTCTCTAATTGTTGACTACAAGTATTCACAAGTCTATCTGTAGGCTCTGACAGAGCAACTCTGGAAACATTCATTTCAGCCTCTTGTCAGCAAGCACTTTTTGACATCAGCAATAGTAAATAGATTTAGTGGCTGCATATGGGATGTATCCCCAGGTGGGGCAGTCTTTGGATGGCCTTTCCTTCAGTCTCTGATCCATTCTTTGTCCCTGTATTTCCTTTATATAGGAGCAATTCTGGATTAAAATTTTGAAATGGATAGGTGGCCTCATTCCTCAACCAGGGGCCATGCCTAACCTCTGGATATGATCTCTATAAGTTCTCCCTCTGCTTCATTGGGTATTTTATCTAATGTCTTCCCATTGGTTTCTAGGAGCCTCCTGCTTTCCTGGTGTCCAAGATTTTCTATTGACTAGCCCCAGTTCCTCAGCTCTCATTGCTGCACACCTCTCTTCAATTTCCTGAACTCTTTCTCTCACACCTAGATGTACATTGAAGACCCAGATATAGCATACTTGGGCATACCCAAAAGATTTTCCACCATTCCATAGGAACACATATTCCACTATGTTAATAGAGACCTTATTTATAATAGCCAGAAGCTGGAAACAACCCAGTTGTCTCACAAATGGAGACAAAAAAAGTACCCATTTAGTCAATGAAATATTCTTCAGTTATTAAGAATGAGAACATCGTGAATTTTCAGGCAAATGGATAGAACTAGAAAATATCATCCTGAATGAGGTAACTCAGACCCAAAAGACATGCATGCACTCACTAACAAGTGGTTATAAAGCCACCTCAAGCAAAAAAAATCTGTACAGAATATTTAAGATACAATCCATAAAACTGACAAAGATTAACAAGCTGAAGGGCCCAAATGAGGATGTTTCAATCCTATTTGTGATGGAGAAGAAAATAATTATGAGAGGCAGAGGAAAGAAGAAACCTGGGTGGAGAAGGGGAGAGGGAGGCAGGGAGGGAGGGAAAAAGTGGAACATGATCAGGTGTGGGTTGGGGGAGATAGGAGAGAAACACTGAGCACCAGCAGACTATTGGAAATATGCAACCATAGGGGGCACTCTAGAAAACACTGGAGATCTGAGAGGTGAGAGACTCTCAGAACTCAAAGGGACAGACCTTAGATTAAATGCCCAACAGTAGCTAGAGGGAACTCATGGAGTCTACCTCCAGTAGAAAGACAGGTCATCAAGTAGAGGGATGGGGTTGCTATTCCACTTCAAAAACTCTGATCTGGAATTGTTCCTGTCTAAAAGAACTGCAGGGAAAAAATGAAGAGGATTCTAAGGGAAAAGATGTTCAATGACTGGCCCAATTTGGGATCCATCCAAAGTGGAGGCTCCAGGGACTAACACTATTGCTGATGCTATGGTGTGCTTACAGATAGGAGCCTAGCATGGCAGTCCTCGAAGAGCCTCAACAAGGAGGTGACTGAGACAGATGCAGATACTTACACCCAACCATTGGACTGAAGTCAGGGAACCCTGTGGTCAAATTAGGGAAAGGCTAGAAGAAGTTGGGGAGGAGGACAACCACATAAGAAAATCAGCAGTCTCAACTAACCTGGATCCATGAGATCTCTCAGACACTGAGCAACCAACCAGGTAGCATACACAAGTTGGTCAGAGGACATAGACCCACATATAATAGAGGACTGACGTGTCTGGCCTCAGTAGGAGATATGCCTAACCCTAGAGAGACTTGAGGCCCCAGAGACCTGGCAGAGGCAGGGCATTCTCTTGGAGACAGGGGAGGAAAAATGGAATGAGTTCTTGTGGGAGGGAAGATTGGGAGGGATGCAATGGCTGGAATATAAAAAAGTAATAAAAGATAAATAATTTAACTTAGGGTAATTTAAGATAATTCAAAATATCAATTTAAAACATGTCCATGAAAGATAGAACAAAAATATCTTATTTTAAAAATTGAACCAAAAATGTCTTTTATCTTAAATTGTTCAAAAATTTTCTCAATGCTATGTCTTGTTCTTAAAGAAGAAATTATCCTCTTCTCTATTAACATTTAGAACTATACCTTAATGTTATATCATACTAGGTATCCATTTAGGGCTTATTTTATGTTGGAACCAATGTAAGGGTTTTTTCACATTCCTTTGCTTATATTCTCTTACAGCTCTCTGAAATTATTCTTATCCTTTTCTAAAAGATAAGAATTTTAAGGCTGAAAAATGAATTAAATAAATTGCTCAGTTTCTGAAATCAGCATTTGACAATTTTGTAATCATGAACCTTGATTCACTGAATTCATGAATTCTTGGAGTTTCAAAAACAAGTTTGGAAAAGTTCAGGGTTTCTTAGAATGAGACAGGGAAATATCCTAACAGAATGTTCTCTAAAAGAAAACAGGGTTACTGATCAGGACAATGGAGGGGAAGATATTCTACCTTCACATTTGGGTTGTTTCAGTACATTTACCTTGTGTGCCTTCCTCTGTTGGGGTGAGGAAATGAATGTTAGCAAATGCATGAGTGTAAGGTACTGATATTTTTCTATCACTGCCAGAGGTGCTACCATCATGCATATTTTCTTGTTCACATAATAGAGCCTACTTTATCTGTTTTCATGAAAATAAATGTATCTACCAATGAGACCTTAAGTAAGTAATCACAATATGACTGAAAACAGAAAAACTTATAACTTAAGATGAACCTTTAAAATAATATCATGTAATATAATATGAGAAAAACTATACCATTATATACAAAATTATGGAGGCTATAATATGTGATAAAATAGTTGAAATGGGGCCTGAATAGATGGCTCAGGGTAAAGAGCAATGCCTGCACTTCCAGAGGATTCTAGTTTAACTCCCTGTACTTACATGGCAGCTCACAACTCTAAATTCCATTCCAGTGAATCTACTGTCATTTTTTGGCTCTGTGGGCACTGCATGCTTGAGGTGACCACCCATAAACATAAAATAAAACTGAATAAACCTCAAAAAAATAGATAACAGAAATAGGAAATAAAATGGCTTTAATTAATTTGTGGATGCAGAATTTTTACAGTAATTTTTAGACTTTACTTGTTAAGAAATCATACTAGACAGTGTCCGTTGCCTTACAGAAGCTATGTAATTTTATGAGGTCCCATTTGTCAATCCTTGATCTTAGAGCATAAGCTTTTGGTGTTCTGTTCAGTAACTTTTCCCACGTGCCCATGTCTTCAGGGTCTTTCCAGTATAATTTCTATTTATTTCAGTGTGTCTGGTTTTATGTAGAGGCAACCAAAAATTTGGGAAAAGATCTTCACCAGCCCTACATCTGACAGAGGGCTAATATCCAATGAATACAAAGAACTCAAGAAGTTAGATTCCAGAGAACCAAATAACCCTATTAAAAATGGGGTACAGAGCTAAACAAAGAATTTTCACCTGAAGAACTTCAAATGGCTGAGAAGCACCTCAAGAAATGTTCAACATCATTAGTCATTAGGGAAATGCAAACAAAACAACTCTGAGATTTCACCTCACACTAGTCAGAATGGCTAAGATTAAAAACTCAGGAAACAGCAGGTGTTAGAGAGGATGTGGAGAAAGAGAAACACTCCTCCACTGCTGGTGGGAATGCAAGCTGGTACAACCACTCTGGAAATCTGTCTGGCAGTTCCTCAGAAAACTGAGCATGACACTTCTAGAGGACCCTGCTATACCAATCCTGGTCATATACCCGGAGGATTCCCTGGCATGCAATAAGGACACATGCTCCACTATGTTCATAGCAGCCTTATTTATAATAGCCAGAAGCTAGAAAGAACCCAGATGACCCTCAATGGATTAATGGATACAGAAAATATGGTGTATTTACACAATGGACTACTCAGCAATTAAAAATAATGAATTCATGAAATTCTTAGGCAAATGGTTAGAATTGGAAAATATCATCCTAAGTGAGGTAACTCATTCACAAAAGAACACACATGGAATGCAGTTACTGGTAAGTGGATATTAGCCCAGAAGCTTTGAATACCCAAGACACAACTCACATATCAAATCCTTCCCAAGAAGATGGAAGGAGAGGGCCCTGGTCCTGGAAAGGTTTGATGCAGCATTGTAGGGGATTAGCAGGACAGAGGAGTGGGAGGGGTTGATTGAGTAATGGGCAAAGGGAAGAGGGCTTTTGGGACTTAAGGGGAGGGGGGAACCAGGAAAGGAAAAATCATTTGGAATGTAAGCAAAGAATATAGAAAATAAAATAAATAAATGAATAAATAAAACCTTAAAGCAGAAAAAAATATACAAAATAGAATGTTTTTAATTAGTTGAATTACAAAATCTCATGGCTAACAATTATTTTTAAAATTTAAATATTACTGTATTTTATGAATTGTACTTTCTATTTCTAGTTGAACATGTTATTATATGAAAACTGACAAAATATTTATATTGATTTCTAATTTCTTTACTGCTTTTAATACAACCATAATAAAAAATTGTGTAGAGCTAAAGATTATATAATAAGACAATTTTTAACTGCCAATAAAAACTGTTATCATGTTAATCAGTTGTGAAGAAATGATAATGGAGAGATTTTTTTTAAAATAGCATCTTTCTTTGGAACATTGACATAGAATTGAACAGATTGTTCTCTTAGTACTGATAGCACAGATTCGCTTCTGATACTGTCTTGAGGCATTGTTGGAGGTTGACTGATGTAAGAGTTTGTGTTTCTTTACTCATTCACATTTGCTCTCTAAATTTACAATTATGCAAAAATTCAGCTATGTGAATGAGATTTTTTTTAAGTTAACTGCCTAATGTTTTGATTTGTTTGGGTGTAACACAAATGCAAGTAAAAGTGAAAGTATCAAGCTACATCTATGCCTTACTATGGAATTTAAAGATTTTGAAGTGCTATCCACAGCTCAGGCTTTGGATTCAGACATCACAGACTTAGCGGTCAATACCTAGATTTAATAATTACTGCATTTGTCTGCCAAAAAACATCTTAACATCTTATTTTTTCCAAGTCTCAGTTTATTTATATGAGAAATTGTTTAATCTCAGCTCAAGGGTTTTCTATGGCTTAAACTTAATAACATGTAAACCATCCTGCACATATTTGGATTATAATAGGCACTCAAATATGTTATATCCATATGAGAGATTATGCTGGTTGATTATATATTGTTTAAGAGAATATTAGTGGTTCATACTTATGAGTAAATAAAGAAAAGTTGACCAACGAGTCCAGAATAGATGCCAGCATAATTATTCTAAAGCTGACAGATCTCAGTATCAAGCCAACCATACTCCCAAATTCTTGTTTGTCAGCAACATAAGCAGACATCTCATAATTATTGCAAATCCTTAACCAAATGCAGTCTTCTCTTGAGCATGTGTCCATACCTAGGCTGGATGTCAGAAGTGGTTTGCAGACCAATAGGAAGTGATTCTGTAGGTAGACATCATTAAAACATGAAACTCCAACTGTTACTTTTCTGATATACTTGTTATTCTGTAGTAATTTGAGACAATGTCAAAAACTGTTTTTTTCTGATATCACTACAGAGAAAGAACTATTTGGAATGAAGCTTTTAAGCATGCATTTTCATTGTGTTTTTAGTGTTTTTTTTAGTTTTAATAACATTATATTAGTGTTATATGTTGAATATATATAGTGTTAGTGTTGAATTTGGTTTTCTCTGTTTATTTGATTAGTTGGTAAGTTGGTCAGTTTGATTTTTCAAGATATAGTATCTCTGTGTAGCCCTGGCTCTTCTAAAACTAGCTCTTTAGAACAAGTTTGTCTCTGCCTCAGAATAGTACAATGAAAGACTTGTGTCAAGATCTGGCTCCTAGTTTCAGGATTTTTATTGCTTATTTTCATTTTGAGTCATCAGTTTTCAAGATTCCAGTTAAAGTAATCATACAACAAGCTTGGGACCTGAAGTAGTTTGATCTTGTTTCAGGTGAAATTATTGCTCATAGTTTAGTACTCCTGTGTACTCATGAATTAAACAAGCAATTCAACATGATCAATGGAAAAACAATGAACACGAAAATCAGAAATCCAATTTATTTCAATTCTGTCATCTGTGAACAAATAATTTTGTAAGCATAAGTTTTACTTCATCTTCCAGTTAATTTCTTACTACAGTAATATTTTATTTACCCAATTTATTACAGTCATAATTGTATGTTTGAAAGGTATTTTTAGACGTAATTTTCTGCATGTTATTATAATGATCTACTTTAGTACTTCTGAAAATGAATTATTCCTATGAAATGGAAAGAATGCAAAATCCCATTCTGAGTATTAATTACTCTGCTATAGTCTATATTCCTGTGAGTATCAGGTTTACTCTTGCACTGTATGTTTGCATGAGTATCAGTTATGCTCTTTTAGTGTATGTCCAGGTGAGTATCAGGTGCACTGCTACAGTATAAGTCCATGTGAGTATTGGGTACACTGCTGTATTATATGACATAGTGATATGGTGATTATTTTTCTGTCCCCCTTTAATTAGATAATTATTTAAAGTCACATACTTGACCATTAACACTTGTTTAGACACATGCTATATAAGCAGATTTATAATACTTTAATAATGATCACCATTAAAATACTGCCAAATTCTACTCCATATTTTATCTATAGATAAATAATACCTAAAAAGACAAAACCTATCTTAATGCCAAAATTATTTCCTGGCTCTTTCAGTAAGATTTACATAGATTAGATAATATTTAAATTTTTGTTGGATTATAGCCACTGGATTATATTGAATATTTTATGACTATCACAAAGACATGTATATTCTACTATTGTTGAGCAAATGTTCTAGAAATTTCAGTTAAAATATAGAGAATGAGAGTATGTTCATTATCTTCTGGGGCTTATGTTTTTTTACACACTCTATCAGCTTTTTGAGATGCTAAAGTTTTCTATTATAGTTACAAAACTGCCCATTTCTCTTTTAAAATTATGTCTATTGCTTCTTGTATTTTCAAAACCTCTTAAAAATACACATTCATAAGCATTTTAATTTCAAAAAACATTCATATGCTAAGTGGTATAAAGTTTGAAATCTCATAGATAACCATCTTTGTCATGAAGTCTTCTCTGTCTAATATTAATATAGCCACACTACGGCTCTTATTTACTGTTTTATAGTATCAATTTCTTTCCTATTTTTAGTCTCAAATAATTTCTGTCATTGTATTTAAAATGCATTTCTTGTAGGTAATGTTTTTATTTTTATATCCTCCAGTAACACCTGTTTGTGATCACAGTGTCTAGTCCATCTGCCTTGAACTAAGTAATTGATACGATTTGAATCATATCTAACATTTTTTATCCTCCTGTTTATTTGTTTTTGCAAATTTGTTTTCCTTGTTTGTTACTTTTGAAGAATTTATTTTTAAACAGTAGAGTTTTAAAAGTAATCTTTATGTGTACCTGTAAAGTAAAATTTAATAGTCATTTGAGGAATGTAATATTCTATGCAAATTTTTGTAGAAAAGTCTAGCTAATATACTTATTTATTTGAACTACAAGAAATGTGTAATAATAGAGATGTTTTACATTGTATCTGTGTTATGAATACGTGGTATATTTAATGCATGTAATTTTCATAGATTTAACATTCCTATTGTATAGTTATTTTATACCATTTTATAATAACTAATTAACACTTGCAATTAGTGAAAATACAAATATACATTTTATATTTTATTATATCAGGGTTTTATTTAGTTGTCAGTTTTGAAAGGATATATTATGTTGAAAGCAGATTTATTTTACAATATGGTTTTATTTTTACCATATTAAAAATGCAACTGTTAAAGATATCTGTCAAGATCCAGAAATTACCAGTGGACTATGGGAAGGAGATTTCGAGGGAGAGCAGTTAGTCTCTATTGGTTTCAATGGTTAAGAATTATAAAAATGGAAGAATTTGGAGTGAAAGAGGATGGGGGAAGGGTAGTAGAGTGAGTGTGGTGAGTGATGAATAACACTAAAGACCTCAGGACATCACAGGAACTAGTGCAGGGTTTCTGTTTTTAGATCAGTTGGCCAGTAAGTTCCCACAGACTAATCACCAAATTTTCCATACTATTGTCTTTTCATTTGATAAGTCTCAAAACTTGATCATCAGACAGGCCTTATTGATATCAAGTACTTTAGTTGTAGAGCATAGAGAAATGGTGCTTGGAATTGAACTGAACAGTTAAATTCTACTGGCTATATGTTCCAATGCTCTGTGGTGCTTTGGAGCCTGCTAAAGGACAATAAAATTCATCTAAAGTTACACGTGTACCATGATCTCCAATACTGACTAGCCGGGCAGGATATGATCATTAATATGCCAGTGGCAAGATTGAAGTAAACAACTCCTTTCTTATTAGGTTTGCATGCTACTTCACAATGAATCTCATAGCTGACAGTGCCATCAAGCCAACAATCTATGGTTATAGAGGTAATAGGCCTAATACTATATTTACTAAATGATTTTAATAAAATCAAACTGACCCATAATTATGTATTTATATCAACAAATCAATGCAATTTTAGCTCTCAACTATGAAATGTCTATTAAAAATAAATGGTGATCAAAAGAGCTACCAACAATGGTTCCAAGATACAATGAATAAGACACTGCAGAATTCTTAACCCTAAATGTAATACATATAAAACATGACCCCTCCTTCCAAGGTACAAGCATTTTTGTAGAGTAAGGGATAGAAAGAGTATAGAACTAATGCAAGTAAGCTACATCTTTTAGGAACAGTGTACCAGCTGTACATAAAAATTTGACTGACTATTTTTCATTATTATTACTTGTTTTACAGTCAAATCATTATCCCCCTCCAGATCCACACTCCCATGGTACTTCATCCCATTCTCATCCCTCATGACTCCAAGAGGACATCCCCACTCCCATCAGACCTCCCCACTCCTTAGGGTCTCATGTCTTTTGAGGGTAAAGTGATTCTTCTCTCACTACGGATAGACCAGGGAGTCCTCTGCTGTATAAGTGTCAGGAGCCTCATATCAGCTGGTGTGTGGTACTTGGTTGGTGGCTCAGTGTCTGAGAGATCTCAAGGGTTCTGTTAATTAAGAGTGATGGTCTTCTTAAAAGGTCACCCTCCTCCCTGTGGTTAAATTATAGAAAGGCATAGGACCCATTTTATGAAACTTGGGAAGAATAGTCAACTTGGAATCATGATGATGCTTTCCTTGATTGTAGTTTCCTGGAGTGCAACATCTAAACCATCAGCAAAGTTTCTTATCAACTCCTTAAACTTAAGTGGCAATATTTCTGCTTGAAGGACTTTTGTGAATCATTGACTGTGAAATATTCTTACCTCTAAGGATGAAACAGGAATTATAAAGGTCATGTATTAGAAATGGCAGCATATGTGAAAACAGTTAAAATATTATTAACTTTGTTCAGAATCAATCAGATAAAAATGCAGTTATAATAATATTTTTTACAGATGATGTACAATTTTAAGCCTTAAGCCTTTTTGAAAGAAGCCCACAGCAATGTTGACTTAAGACCAATTAAAACATAATTGGATCAATGTTCAAGTATTTTACTCTTTTAGACATGTTTGATGTTCACACCAGAGAAATGAGTCACCCTGACAGCAAGCCATGTAACATTTTTTATTATATTCTTATTTAGCAGACTTTTTGCACAATATATTTGATTATATCATTTTCTATTCACAAATCATCCAATATTCACTGTTAGAATTGGCATGTTCCAGCACTTGTGCCCTGCTACTCAAAGCTCTGGCATTCTGTTTTATCTTGTGGAGACTCTCTTGCCTGGAACCCCCAAAACATCTCCACCCAGCTTACTAAATTCCCATGTGGTATGCTACCACACCAGAATCAGGCTTCCCTCACAGCCTCTCATATCAGGCAAACCCCCGTTTTGCCTCTGTAACTTTCTATCTTGATCCCAGAGGAGCCTAGCCTCCACATGAAGGAAAACACAACACAAACTTAGTTCAGAAACAATGGTAACTCAATTCCTGAGTTCAACAACTAAAATCCTAATCTCATAAACCTTATTAAATCTAAGTCCTAAATCTAAGTCTTATCAAATCCTGATAGATCAACCAATGAAACCAGGAGACACTAGTCATTACATCTTGTCCTCATACTATCCCTGTCCAAAAAGCCTCCTACTCACTCCTCCATCCTCTTTTCCTCTGTCCAACCCAGAAGTCCTATCTGTTCGCCCAGTGATTGGCTCCTTTATTCATTAGCATATTGGTTTACAAGAAGTCACCTGAGTACCTGACTCACTCCTTTTCTGCAGTCCATCCCAGGAGAGCAGAATTAGCATCAAAATTCAAACAGCACCAGGCCCATCCACAACACTTCACCCCAGCTCTCTATCCATGCCAACACTTAATAAAAGAAGACAACTAAAATTTAGAGTAAAAATTAATGCTGTTTTCTTCTAGATGCACATTCCTTTGAGAAAATTAATCTATCTAGTGCTTTTTTTTCTGCTCTTTACTGTTGATGCTTGTACACACCATTCATGGAGTTTTCACACACAGCATAGTACCTCATATTTTTTCTAAAATATCATTCAGATATTCTCACCCTCACTCACCTGTAAGAATTATATATATATATATATATATATATATATATATATGTGTGTGTGTGTGTGTGTGTGTGTGTGTGTGTGTGTGTGTAACTTCCATTTACAACACAGATGCCTCTTCAAGTAGATGGAGGTGATAGTGGGTAGATAAAGATACAATTGAGCTGAAAATCTGAAAATTAAGGCCAATGAAACATACCAAATACTGGTAGATAATGAAAATAGAAAAAGAACTGTGACAGAAAAGACTTGAATAAGATTTCTGAAAACTTGATGTTCACTCATTTGCAACAAATCACAAGGGAGTCTTCAGAGAACAGCAGTGTTTAATCCTATCAGACACTGCATGGGTTTCACTTGGGTCAGTGGTGCTTTGTGACTATTTAACAAAATGAACAGATTGTGAGGCAGAGTAAACAGTAAGACTCAGTGCATCAAGAATTAGTACATAGGAGATAATATGTCAGTATAAATCGCCTCTGGGTACACCTGAAAATTTAGAAGATATATGAAAAAAGTAGAAACTATGAAAGTATAATCAACAGTGTTGAAAATACTATCTACTCTGTTTAGAAGCATGTATTTTTATACAATTTCAGAGATATCTCTCAAAAAAAGAGAGATATCCCTGTCCAAATAAGAAAGGGTATTTTAATTTTTCAACAAACTGGAAATTTTCAGCTTTTATTTTTGGTAAAATTTTTTCTTTAATTTTTTACAATTTAGACTTTATTCCCCCCCATCCACCTTCCAACGGTTCCATATCCCATACCTCCTTCCCATCCTCTTGTTTCCACAAAGATGTCTACCACCCAACCAGACCTCTAAACACTCTGGGGCCTCCAGTCTTTTGAGGGTTAGGTGCATCTTCTCTGACTGAACATAGACCCAGAAGTCCTCTGATGCTTATGGGTTGGGGGCCTTATATAAGCTGGAATATGCTGCCTGGTTGGTGGTCCAGTGTTTGAGAGATCTCAGGGATCAGGTTAATTGAGGCTGCTGGTCTTCCTAGCAGGTTGCCCTCCTTCCCAGCTTCTTTTAGCCTTTCCCTAATTCAACCACAGAGGTCATCAGCTTCTGACAAAGACAGACACATTGATCAATAGAATAGAATTGAAGACTACACACTTACAGACACCCGATCTTTGCAAAAGACATAAAAATTATAGAATAAAACAAAGGAAACATCTTCAGTAAATGGTGCTGGACTAACTGGCTGTCTGTATATAGAAAAATGAAAATAGAACCATATTTGTCACCTTGCACAAAGCTCAAATCCAAGTGGATCACGAACCTCAACACAAAACCAGACATCCTCAATCTAATAGAAGCGAAAGTGGGAAAGAGCCTTGAACTCATTGGCACAGGGGAACATTTCCTAAACAGAATTCCAGTGCCCACAAAAGTCTAAACAAGCAGTTCAAAGAATCAGATGCAGATATTTGCATCCAACCAATGGACAGCTGCTGACCCCTATGGTTGAATTAAGGGAAAGATGGAGATGAGTACCCCAGAGATCTTTCAAAAACTGGACCACCAACCAGGCAGAAAATCACCAACTTATATGAGGCCCCAAACACCTATACATCAGAGGATTGCTGGGTCTGGTTCAGAGAAGATGCACCTAACCCTTAAAGAGTGGAGGACCCAGGGAGTTTAGAGTTCTGGTGGTGTGGGAGTAGAGGGTGGGTACATCTTCATGGAGACAGGGAGATAGGGAGGAGGTATGGAATGTGGAACAGTCAGGGGGTGGGCCAGGAGGGAAATAAAATCTGGAGTTTAAAATAAATAAAAAAATAAAGTATAGGTCTTTTTCATTTGGATTTCTTAATGTGATATGTGATTGGTAGTAATCCCCCTCTACTTTATAAACATTTAATTCATTCTGCAACTTGTTGCTAATCTCATCTGCAAAATTTTCATTAAAATATATGTATATTTTTTATTTATTTTATATTTATTTTATATTTTATATTATATATAATTCATACTGAATTTTATTTCATTTAAAAATTATTTATATTTTCCTTCTCTTATATTCATTATTAGTGTATATTTTTAAATATATTTCAACATGATTTGTAAACAAATATTTAAAAATTAGAATCATTATTGTAGTTGATCATCTAGATTGTCTATGTATTGTTATTAGTATTATATAAAGGTAATATTGTCCAGTTTATATTACTTTGTTTTGAATATCATGAAAATCTATTGTTAGCACAAATTTTCAATTTTTTCTAAATTTGATAAATTTTTGTTTCCAAAAGAAAATTTGGTTAATTCTGACATGTACAGTTAACAAAGGATTAAAGCAGCTATTTCTCTGAGTGACAGACACCTAGAAATTGGCATTGGAAAGATTTCAAATTCTATGAACAAGAATTTCTAAAGTCTAGATACATAATTTCCTAAATATTTTCTCAATCCAAATGGTCATCACAATTTAATATCCAAGTAGATGATGCAAAAAACTCTAAATAAAAAAGGATAAGATTGGTAGATCATTAAACAAAAAGCTGATCCTTTGGAAGCAAAAGTATCACAAAGAACAGAAAAGGAAGTGTCCATAGAGAGGGTTCATTATAAATTACATAAACGAAGCTGATTAAGGCTGTAGCTGAAGTTTCGGTAAAGTTATGAGTTGCCTTCACTATGGTATCATGAAACATATTGACTGTAAAGGATAACCTTAAACAGAAGTTGTATTAGTCAGTACTCTCTAAAGGAAGATAAGTGGTAGAAACTGTATCGAACAATTTACCAGGTTTGATTATGTCATAGAGCTAAGTAGTCCAACACTTGCTGTCTAGCTACTGTAGAAGCTGAGAATCTGGCAGATAATGAGGCCAACAGGCTAGATTCCTCAATAGTACCCATATGGTTTTGAAGTCCTAAAGAGATGCTGACCTCTAGTCCATTCTGTATGCTGAAAAATCTGGGTTTTGAAGCTAATTAAAAATAGTCACAGCAACAATGGCATAGACATCTACTAATAAGAAATAATACCAGACAAACAAGCAGCACCATTTTTTCTCAGACTACTTTATATCTGAGCCAGCAAATGAATATGCTGCTCATGTTCAGAATCTGTATTCTCTCCACAGTTTTTAGCTCTTATAAATATAACTGCTTTGAACATAGGGAAGCATGTGCTAGAGCTTTGATTAAAATCAGTATACCAGGTAATTTTGATTAATTTTTACAATTCTCTCAGGAATAAGATGAATTTACTGAATAATAAAAAAAACTTATATCATTCTATTTTAAAATAACAAAATAAACTCTAAATAATTCTACATAAGGCTGGAGAAATGGAGAAATGGAGGCTGGAGAAATGCCCTAGCAGTCAAGAGCACTATCTGTTCTTCTAGAGGTCCTGAGTTCAATACCCAGCAGACACAGGGTAGCTCACAACCACCTATAATATAATCTGATGCCTTCTTCTGGCATGTAGGTATAAGTACAGATAAATTGAGCTCTCATATACATAAAAGAAATAAATCTTTTAAAAATATAGACAGCCAGAAACAGGAAAAATTATTTGTTCTAATTCAAGGTTTGAAGAAAGACATATTGTCATTAGTAGAACAAATTGTTAAGTATGTGATTGTTGATTAAGTGTTGGAATTCATTAGTATTTAAGTGAGAATTGAATATCAGAATCTATTCACCTTGACATAGATTAAAATATCTCATTATATATTTATTATTAGGCTATTTTAATTTTTATAACTCAATGTAGTATAATACTAGAAATTTAGGTCATCAGGACAGTCGAAGGGCATCAGTTATCATAGATCTTGAACAGGTTAAAAGGTAGTTTTGATGAGACACAGATATATGTAGTGTGTAAGATCATTTTTTTGTCTAATAATATAACATGCACTTTATCTCATCTTGTTTTTCTGCATTTTAGATTAGACAAAATAGTCAATACTAAAGCTCAATGTACTAATAAGATCATATAATAGTGTGTTTGATTTTATATGCTTATTCTTTGTTAGTATGTAATATTTTATCAAAAAACCACAAATTTTAACATATGCCATATGTCTGTTAGTGTTACAGTTCTTATCTTAAATACTTCACCTGCTTTGAAATTAACAGGCTGATTTTAACTTTGTTTACTAATAGCAAAAATAGACCATCAGTATAATAATAAAAATTGTCAAAAATATAGATGTATCCATTTACCTGGAGTAATCTTTCAATTGAAAAATTGTTGTAGATCACATTCTAGTAATTCATGCTTTAACCCAATTGTCAAAAATATAGATGTATCCATTTACCTGGAGTAATCTTTCAATTGAAAAATTGTTGTAGATCACATTCTAGTAATTCATGCTTTAACCCTAGCATTTGAGATACAGAAACAGGTAGATCTTTGTATTTTCAAGGCCAACTTAATCTAAGTATTAATATTCATCATAGGCAGGGCAAATCTGTTTTAAGAAGAAGGAGGAGGAGGAAAATGAGGAGAAAGAAGAAAAGAAGAAGAAAGGAAGAAGAAGAAGGAGGAGGAGGAGGAGGAGGAGGAGGAGGAGGAGGAGGAGGAGAAGAAGAAGAAGAAGAAGAAGAAGAAGAAGAAGAAGAAGAAGAAGAAGAAGAAGAAGAAGAAGAAGAAGAGAAAAAGGAGGAGGAGGAGCAGGAGGAAGAAAAGAGGAAGAAGAGCAACAACAATAACAAGGAGAAGAAATGAAAGAAGTAAAGAAAGAAAATAACAAGAAGAAGAAGAGAGAAGGGGATGGAGAGAGGGAAAAAGTTAGGGAAAGGAAGAGAAAGGGAGAGGAGGGGAGGGGAAGGGAAGGGAAGGGAAGAAGAGGAGGGGAAGGGAAGGGAAGGGAAGGGAGGGGAGGGGAGGGGAGGGAAAGGAAGGGAAGGGAAGAAGAGGAGGGGAAGGGAAGGGAAGGGAAGGGAAGGGAAGGGAAGGGAAGGGAAGGGAAGGGAAGGGAAGGGAAGGGAAGGGAAGGGAAGGGAAGGGAAGGGAAGGGAAGGGAAGGGAAGGGAAAACTACTTGTGTGTTGTTCTTGATAATCTTGCCTGTCAAATTGATATAATTTTAAAGAAGAGGCTTCAGTTCAGGAATTGATTCAACATATTGCCCTTTGTGCATGGTTATAGGACACTTATATTAATTTCAAAGTAACAAAGGAGAGTATGTCCTATTATGGTCTTTCCATCCCTAGGCAGGTGAACTTGCATTGTTTGAGAATGGTAGTTGAGTAGAAGCAGGGCAGGCAGGCCAGTAAGCAGACCTCCTCTGTAATCTTTGCTTCAGTCCTCTCCTCTGAATCCATCCTGCAAGTTTGTCTTGGATTCATGACTTGGCGTCCATCAAATGGTGGACTATGTCTTTTAAACCAAACAAATGTTTTCATTTCCATATTGTTTTTCACTGGTGTTTACTATATCAACAAAAGTCAAAGTGGGACAACTTCTGTGGAGAAGAGTAAGAAACCCTATTTAAGACCACTTTTGATTTCTTTTATACCTGTAAAACAGAACTCTCTCTCCCTCTCCCTCTCCCTCTCCCTCCCCCCCCCTCTCTCTCTCTCTCTCTCTCACACACACACACACACACACACAAACACACACTAGATAATCAAAATGCTTGAAAATTCAAATAAGTTTATCTTCTTACATTGTCTCTGAAAATTATTCTTGTCAATGAAGAATGAAAAAGTATGGATTTTGTGAAATTTTTAACAAGTTTGGCATGCATTATAAATACCCCTTTAAAGTATGTTGATGATATCAATCTACGTACTCTGGAACTTTTTCAGTTCCATAGGAGTCCATTTTTCTGAGTTGTCTATTGATGCATTTTCTAACATTGTAAAACTTCTCCAACTACTATATAAGAAATCTCTTTTTAGTCAAAAGAATTTCAAGAATATGCTCAACATTTTTGCAAAACTGGCTTCCATCCTTATCCATATTTATCACCTGTCATTTGTGCATTTTGTCACTCTGAAGCCTTTTGATAGCATGCTATCATTTATCATTTATTACCTCTGTTATCTCTTTTGCTATTGACAGGATACTCAGTAAATCAAAGAAGCACATGCACCTCACGGCTCCATGGGAAATGTACCAAATAGCACTCTCCTGATAGCCATTTCTTTCCAAAACCATTGATTTCCATCTCTGAACTTTATCCAAGTGTCTCATGATAACAGTGACAGTATACTGATATGCTCAATGAAAGGAGTGTTGGCCAAATTGGTTCCAGTCATGGTGGCCTTTCATCATAGAGAGAGTTGACACAGGTTCCCCAGAAAGGTGAGTAACATGTGACATGGCTAATTCCTACTTCATCATGAATACAACTGCTACTATTTATGCTTCAGCATCACATATTTGCATTTTAAGATTCCTGTGGTATACAAAACTATGCAGAATAACATAAAGTTCATAGTGGGTGTCTAAGGTGGACTTATGCTGTGTTGTAACCATAACAGTAATCACAATATTAAAACAATAATGCCACCACTAAAATACATATGCGATTGCTTATGTATATATATATATATATATATATATATATATATATATATATCAACTAAACAAACTATGTAGCAAACAAGATACAGTGCATAGAGATAGATGAGACATCACACTAATACTTCTAGGGCAGTGTATGAAAGAATGGACACAAGAAAGATTGACAGGTGAATGACAGTTTGATGAGCACATATTCTCCCATTATTCTGACCCAAAGCAGCTGTGGCCTGAAATGATTTCCAGCATTTTTTAAAGGTCAAAAAAAAAAAAGAATGATGTAGAGGGGAAAAAAAACTCAAGGATCTCTTACTATCATCACTTACGTGTTGAGCTGTACCTTTTTCTCCACTGAACCTGAAGAGGATGACCAGCTTTACTGTCTAATCCATTGATCTGTAAGGTGTTTTTTAAGAAGGGAACATTATTAAAAGTAATTAAACCATTAATACAAATATATCCAATATCAGTTTTCAAGAAAGTAAAAAGAAACATGTATCTGTAGTAGATAAAATCATACTGTACATTTAACAATTTTTCTACTTACATATTTTGTATTAGTTCATAAAGCTAATTAGTGGTTTTTCTATGGAATATTTTCAATTTAAAACTGTCTGGATATGAGGTGAACTAACAGTAAAGGTTGATAAAAGGGCAAACTGTCAGTATTATTATGAATGCTTTCAGAATAAAATTAAAAATGAATGAATTTGGGAATTTCCAGTGGTTGTAGTGCAAATATTTTTGTAATATTTTCCAGGTTTCTTGACTGCAGAAAGGAAATGCTAGGATGGTCACATTCAAAAATACATAACTGGATCCAAAAGACTTTGTTGAACAGTAATAATGCAATGTGCTTACTGCATTTTATTTTAAAGGTCACACCTTCTGTATTCAGTATACACTCTAACTAGCAACATTTTTACAAATGGGAAAAAAGTAGGTTAAGAAGTAGTTTGTAATCTTTCTAGCTTACAGTTAGCCTTTTAAGTAGTAGACATGTTACTGGAACACAAATGGTACTATTTCACATATCAAAGTTTTAGGAAATGTAACACTTTATACACAGAACTCAATGCTGACTCAGTGTGTAAATATAAAAGAAATAATACCAGAGGATGAAAGACATTTACAGATGAAAGATGACTCTGGAAAAGAAAATTTCTACAAAGGACTTTACAATGCTCTAGATAAGACTACCTTGGTCATGAACCCAAGGGTACCATGTATGCCCTACCATACCATAAGGGTATCTGCTCCATTGAGTTCATAGCAGCCTTATTTGTAATTCCTAGAAGCTGAAAATAGCCCAGATGTCCCTCAATAAAAGAACAGATTAAATGCATTTCATTTACACAGCTATTAAAAATAAGGACATCATGAATTTTGCAGACCCAAAAGGACATGAATGATATGTACTCACTTATGAATAGATATTAGCCAAAAAGGAACAGAATACCTTGAACACAACCCACAGACCATAAGAATTATAACACACAGAAAGAGCCAAGGGAGGACGTTTTAATCCTGCTTAGATAGGAAAAAAATAATCACAGAATTAGAGGAACTTTTTTCATGGCGGTGGTATCTAAATGTTTTCAAAGCCAACCACTCTACACTGGACAGCCAATAAAAAGTATCTTCCCTGGGAGAGTTATCTCCTTTTTTCCAGTTTTTACTTTCTTATAGTAATTTACCCAAAAAGAGAACCCAGAATAAATTTTCACTTCTACATTAACTTGTCTATTAAAGTTGTCATTGTTATGTCTCATTTATGCAACTACTTCTAGGAAGATACAGTTAAACACCCTTTCCTCAATGTTCCCTTCGTTATAGCAGATGTTGGAGGTATAACATAGTTGCATCTGTTGGCATATTCTCCCAACAATCTAAGACCTCAGCACTAGCCCCAGTTGTGGCTTCCTGTGCTGGTTTCCTTCTGCTGAAAAGAGAGAGTTTTTGATGAGGGATAGTAGCTAAACTTATCTGCAAACTTACAGAATTAGTTTTGCATTGAAGAAGAATCGGATTTCATTGTGTATATACAACCCACTTCAATTATGACTTAGTCCAATGTACTCAACATTGTTATCCACAGGTACTTGCTCAGAAATCTCAATGCTTCCTTATTCATAATACCCAAGAAATTAAACCAATGTAAATGTCCTTCAACAGATGAACATCCTATATTTTAATATTTTTATAATGCTAGATTAATTTTAATCTGTTTTCAAGGAGACATCCAAATGAGAAAACCTTGAGTGTATTAAAAATGTGGACTTTCTGCCTCTTCTCAATTTATTGAATCATAAACTCTAAAGTTGTAGCCATAATAATTTGCATTTGATACAAAAAGTTTTGGAGGTGAAGTAATCAAACCTAGTAACCAAATACAGTATTACAGACCTTATGGAAGAAGTTTTTAATGACTTAATATTGAATAAAACTGATACAGCACCATGATTTTACTTGGGAAAAATACTTGACACTATATCAGAGTTAAATCTGGGGAAATATCTTGGCCATTAAGAGCCAAAAAAATGTTCTTCCAGAAGACCAGACTGCAGTTCCCAGCAGCCTATGCCTGCTCACAATAGTCTGTAACTCCAGTAAAAGCCAGTTAAAGAGAATGTGACTGTTTCTTCTATTATCCATTTCATTTCCCTCACATGAAGCGCAACTAATATATTAGCTAAAACAAGCTAATATTCTTATACATAAAGATAAAATGAAATCACTTGAAATATAAATATCAGATGAAAATGATTATTATCTCAAAGACCATTGTTAATTTAAGACTTAAGTAAAAACTTTAAATAATAGTACCACTCCTTGAATATGCTCAGAGAACTTATATAAACATGCTTTATATAAAAACATACTTCATTTATGCTCAGAAAATATTCTCCTTTGGGTATTGCACTTTCAAATTATGTAATATGTTATTTAAAATAAGAATTATAATACTTTTGCTGCAATTTTTGGATATTTTATAATTTGAAGAAAGTGTTATAAGTCATATTTGTCAATATCCATAGAAGTCAATGTATTATAATGTGTTTTTTTATTCAAAGCACATTACCAGGTTGAAAATAATAAAGTATTCTGAAACATGAAGTTGAAATGTAATGTCTAGGACAGCAACAACTAGATGGATTTCATTTTGCTTGTAGATTTATCAAAGATGGAAACAAAGAGCAAAGCTTTAGCATAAAATGAACAGAATAAAATAAGGATTGTGTAGACAAGTGCTATCATAAGCAAATCTTGAAGTTTGAAATTGCTTTGATAGATATTACAAAAACGTTAAACTATCATCATGCAGAGAAGGTTTGCTAAGTTGAAAATATGATTAGGAAATGTATCTGAGAATAGACATCAAAATCTCATCCTTGTTTATTTGTGTTTGGTTTACAGTGCACATTTGTGAGGCAAGTGGAACTGTGCCACCAAACAGAAGAACTCACAGAGCAAACAGAATTCAAAAACCCGGATAAATATCATACTTGAGAATGACAGGTATTAGACCCAATTTCCAGGCAGACTATCTGTCCTGGGACACGTGACTGCAACATCCTAGTAAGATGACCCTGACAACCACTCACAGAGCATAAAAAACTAGAGTTCTCCATGTCAATGAGGTATCTAGAGAGGCCCAGAGTATTTAGAGAGTGAGCATCCCTTCCTGGGCATGCCTTTCTGCAAAAGGTACTTAATCTTTGGTTCATGCTGAACAGAATGTATGTATCCTTATCAGTCATGAATTAAACAGTTTGGACAAGCAAGGACTGTCTCCTTCATCATGGGTCTCCACGGGGAAGGCTCTTGTAGAGAGGCATACCTAACTCTCCCTTGAAAGGCCTCCCTCCACTATGGTCATAGCAGCCTTATTTATAATAGCCAGAAGTTGGAAGGAGCCCAGATGTCCCTCAAAGGAAGAATGGATACAGAAAATGTGGTATATTTATACAATGGAATACTACTCATCAATTAAAACTAATGAATTCATGCAATTTCTAGGCAAATGGTTGGATCTGGAAAATATTATCCTAAGTGAGTTAACCGAATAACAAAAGAATACACATGAAATGCAATCACTGATAAGTGGATATTAATGAGCCCAAAAGCTCTGAATACTCAAGGTACAATTAGCAAATCAAAAGATTGCCAAGAAGAAGGAAGGAGAGGACCCTGGTCCTGAAAAGACTGGGTCCAGTTTTGTAGGAGAGTATCGGAACAGAGAAATGGGGGGGGTGATTGGGGTATGGGTGATTGGGGAAGAGGACTTATGGGACATATGGTGAGTGGGGAACTGGGAAAGGGGAAAGCCTTTGGAATGTAAACAAAGAATATAGAAAATTTTTAAAAAGGCCTCTCTCCCAGGCCCTCCCTACTTTAGCACTCATTCAGTGACAAGCCAGATTCTGTTCCAACAGGTTCAACACAGGCCTGAGGGGACCAGGGTCTGGCCAGCTACTCACAGTACCCAGTGGTGGCTGGGTACACTGGAGTTTGAGAACCATAACGTCTATCCCAGCCCTGCTATTTCTCAAAATGGGTGAGAGTCCCCATTATATTGACTGTGTTTTAGCCTCCCTAACTTACATTACACAATCCCTATAATTCCCAGCAGCAAGATATGAAGCCTGTCGCCTCTTGATTTTGCCTCCCTGACATAGCACTTCTTATACCCCAAAGGAGAGGCAGAAACTTTGACTGACACAGATTTATACAGCATATCTTTGTCCTATCACAGGTATCTTCCATCTTGGTCATTCCATGACTTCCTAATGCAGTTCCAAGCCACCATGGAGAACTACCTGTTCCCAGCAACTATTGATTCTGTCCATTATGCTCAAACTACACTGTATCCATTCAGCTTCTGGGAAACAATCGTGATCCTCCTAATAGAATTTATCTATCTTATTTATTATTTCTAAATTTATTTTCCTTCATTTATTTGTTTGCCTTATCTTTTCTCTTTGGTCAAATATCATTTTATTTCAAAAATTTAAAAATCGAATACTGACTAAAAGTCTTATTTTTTATATTAATTTGGACCACAACTAGCCTTTCAGAGATTATTAACTATAGTATGCCCCTTCTTATTAATAATCATTCTGCTAAAATGATACTGTAGAGATTACATAACAATATAAAATGCATCAATTTTTAAATGAATTAAAATGAAAACATTATTGATTCATGGTTAAAATAAATTATCACTTTGAACTGATGAAATCAATATGGCAGAAAGGGAGTAAACTAATCAAAATAATCAACTCTTTTCTAACTAGAAAAAAAATTGAAGTTCTCATAGAGACGAATATATTCAGGGAAAGGACCGATGAGATTTGGAGGCATGGCAAACTATGATGTTTTCTTTTCTACTCAGGTGTTTTTCCTGTAAAAATCTTAGGACACACTGGAAATATAAAGAAATCCTTTTCATTTGGATATAGTTTAAAAATCCATGAATAGAAAAATTTGATATAAAGGATGTTGGTATATAACTGTCTTTGTTTTTGAAAATTCCTCACCGTCACAAAAGAATGAAGAACCTTTACAGTGAAAAATGAGAGTTCTCAAGGACTTATGCCTCTGAAAACTACCCTCAGTATGAGAAGGAGGCAGAGCTCTCTGCATTCAGGTGAGAACTGAGCTCATCTGTCCAGTGATGGCTTAGAGCTGAAGCTCTCTCAGGGAGAAGGCAACAAACTTCACACAGCCTTTCCTGCAGAGCAGATTGTGAAAGACCCTCGGACTGACTCTGCTGGAAGCTGCTCAGTGTGCTTTCTGGCCTAAGGTTACAGAAGACTTAGTACAAAGGCAAGTGGAATGGGATTGACATTTTGAAATAAGTAGTAAAAGTCTACCATAAAAAGTCGGCATAGTATGAAGAAAGGCTACTAATTCCCATGTAAATGCCTTGAATACAGAATGCAGCAAGTCAACATTGAAGTAAACTGATGCCTCATTATATATACAAAAAACTCACAATATATATTATACACAAACAATTCTATGCTGCTATTGATGGCTTTTGAAAGTACTTCATACAATTGGTTATAATTTTCTAATTTTCACCAGCAGAAGTTGAATAAAAAAGGGATGATGTTTTATAATCAATGTTTTCAAAAGTAAGAAAATAAAAACTTATAGGGTATTTTTTCTTTGTTTTCCATTTCATAACACAAATTTTCAATAGCATAATTATATAAAATAAATTGACTAAAAGTACATTTTACTCAAGATTTGTATTCTTTTCCATAATTATTTTATAGTTGCAAATTTCAATGATTTTCAACTATAAAATAGTTGAGAAAAACATTGAGTTCAATGATTTTCAACTCATTTATTTCACAACATAATGTATTCATTATATAGTGATGTGCTGATAACATTATAATTTAAAACTTGCAAACCTGTCAAATATTACCTCCAAATACGATGAGCACAGAGAGAATGAAAAGAATGACTAGTCAGAATTTGCATATTTCATGGGCCTACCTAGAACACAATGTTGTGGTGGGACTGATTACAATGAGTATACATTCATACATAATCTGGTTGAAGCATAGAATTAGTTAAAAGATTATTATTGGAAATTTATGAGATACAAAGCAAAATAATCATTATTGAGACTCTCCTGTAGGTATACAAATTGCTTTCTAATCTTTTAGCAAGGAATTCAGATCAGATACATTTGGTTTTACTACAGACTTGAAAACAGGCAATAAATAGCAATCTTTGTAAGTCAGGGAAGATGAGGAATAGAATCTCAGAAGAATCAAACTATATACTGAATGAAGACATGTAGAATGAAGACATACATGGTTGTTCAGGACAGTATGTTTTTCATGACATATAGTATGCTTTATTTGTATTTGGATATGAACTATTAAGCATTCAATAAACAGAGGAAAGTCTGCATAACCATAGAGCTCAGGTACAGAGAAAGGAAGAAGGGATAGATTTTCGTAGGAAGGGGTAATAGAATAGATATTTATAGATTGACTGGGATTGAGGCTAGAACTGGAGGATCAAGAAGAAGGACTAGAGGGAGTGAGGACAAGCATGCAGGTGAGGAGAAAGGGAGAGCTAAAACTAAGGACCATCTCAGGAGTTGCATGAAAACTAACACAGTAGAAGTTTCCTAAAATATGCACTTAAGCGAAGAAGATCTAATTGAGGTGCCAATTCATGGGGATATAGATTCCTAGCTGGACACCTGTAATCACTAAATAAAGACTCCAGTTCTGGGGATATGTTCTATTGAATTGAGTTGTTGGTAAATGGACCCCTAAGGGAAACCCCAAACAACCCAAGCAATTGCCAATGCTATCAGATGTTCTCTGCAAAAAGTTGGTAAGGGTTTACTTATAGAAAAAAATACCAACACAACATTTTTCAGAAGGAAAAGTTAAAATATAACATACCTAGAGTCTTCATTTCTACTAATGACTGTTCATGGCACCTGAAAGTAATTTGCTTGTTACGAAAGGAGAAAGTTAAACACATACCTGTCTACAAACTCTTTGATCTACAACGGTGAACAACATGTAAGATACAGTAGTGAAACAGTGTATCAATGCTTGTAGGACTAAGCAACCAATATCTCCTTGGATTTAAAGTCTATTCCATGCGATAAAACCCATCTCCAACATAGTCTCAGTGGCCAAGAAACTGAAGCCAAGGACCCAGGGGTGAACCAAATAGTATTGCTCTGCATAAGGAACACAGCAACAATATGACTCCTAATGACATTCAACTGTACTCAGAGACCATTGGCTTGCTCAACCATTATCAGAGAAGCCTCTTATTGCAGCAGATGAGAAGAGATGCTGAGACCTGCCACCAGAGTGGGTGAGCAAAGGAAAGATCTTAGACTACTTGGTCTTAAAAGTGAACACTTCATCAATTCCCTTTCTCCAGCACTCAGAGAACCCGAAGAAGAAAAGGCAGCAAAACTGGCAAGAACCAAAGAGAATGGGCAACACCAAAGAATGCAAGCTTTCTTAACATGGCAGGACCGAAAATCATATGAACTCACAGAGACTGTGATAGCATGTGCAGAGCCTGTACACATCTGTGCCCCATTGGTTCCCAGTTCTTACAGTAGCAGACCGAAGCCCACAACCTTAGCCCAAAAAATATCTTCATTTGTTAACCACACACTGATTAAAAACTAATTTTCACTAATGGAGACTCACTGGGCATACAAACCACTCTTAAGGCACGGCCTAATGCCTAGGGGTGGATGGCCTATACAAAATGAACTCAACATTTTTTTTGTAGGTTTATTTGGCCCATGATGCTTTTTCTGGGCATTTTTTTCACTCTACATAGACATTACTTTAAATCACAAAATCAGAAGTTATAATGCATAAGTAAATTCTGTGTTTGACATTACCTTTATGTGTATCTTGCTCTTTTCTTTGGCTCTTGGCTTTTCTATTCATTTGCTTGGTCTGTTACATTCATGACTGTTTTATGTTTACCTTATATTCTTTTTGTTTTTCCTTAACATGTTTACTAATGGGCAGAGGAGAAAAGAATGTGGATTTGGGTGAGTAAGGGGGGAGATCTTTGAGGAGTTTAGGGAGGTAAAATTCATACTCAGAATTTTTTTGTATGAAAAAATACTATTAAAGAAAAAAAAAGACAATTTTCCCATATGATTTTTTTTCAATAGAAGCAAAGGACGTACAGTAACAACACAATGGAAAGTGTTGCCATACAGTAATAAGGAAACAGTCAATCTTATTCAGTGTGTGGTGGGTACACTGGAGAGAGCTGGTTGTGAAAATGGGAATCGATGTCCATCTCTGCTGACTAGCTGGAAGGCCTGGGACAGTGAGTGTATGGGGGTACCCTCGCTGAGATTCCTTCCAGATGGGATATAGAGACCGAAGTGGCCACCTCCTTTAGTCAGGCAGAACTTTCAGAAAAGGGAGGCATATATCCCTCCACTCACAAAACCATCAACTCAAAATTTGTCTTGCCTATAAGACCCAGTGATGTAGATGCAGCAGAGACTGAGGGAAAACCCAAGCAATGACTACCCCAACTTGAATCCCATCCCCCATGTGAGGTAGCTAAGCCTGACACTATTAATGAGACACTGCTATAATTGCAGACAGAAATTCATTTGAGGCTTTATCGAGCAACAAATGGAGGCAGATGAAGAGACCCACAGCCAGATATCAGAGGGAGCTCAGGAAGTCTAGTGGAAGGATGGGTGTGGGTAGAAGTGGCCAAATGGGAGTCCTCAAGGACAGTATAACAAGATCTATAGAATCAACTACCATGGGTCCACGGGGGTTCACAGACACTTTGCCAACAACCAGGGAGTATGCTATAGCTGCACCTAGGCCTTCTACATGTTTACAAATATGTAGCTTGGTCTTCATATGGGTCCCGTGATAAGCAGATCAGGGTTGATCTCAGTGTCTGCTCCCTCCCATTGGATCCCCATTCTCCTACTTGAACTGCCTGTTTGTTCCTTGGTGGAAAAAGATGTGACTAATCCTGCTGAAACTAGAATTCTCAGGGTGGGATGATAACCAAGGGCAGCTCCCCTTCTTTGAGGAGAAAGAGATATGGTTGTTGTGGGGAGTGATTTGTAAGGGAGGGAATGGGAGAATAAGTGGGAGGGGCTATGATGAGGTTGCAAGTGGATAAAAAATAAATTCTTGAAAAAAGAGGAACAGCCCACCAAACATCTTATATAAAATTAGATATCTTTCAAAATAAAGATAAAAGAGACAGTAGATATCACTCAAAGAAAGAATGTTAGTCTAATATATGCAATGCCCTGATTTAAATTCTCAGTACCACAAACATTGTTTTGTTTTTTTGTTGTTGTTCTTTTTTTTTTAATTTTTATTTTCTATATTCTTTGTTTACATTCCAAAGGCTTTCCCCTTTCCCAGTTCCCACCCCCCATATTTCCCATAGTTCCTCTCCCCCCCAACTATTCCCCAATCATTCCCCCTCCCCACTCTGTTTCTTTACAAAACTGGATCCAATCTTTATAGGCCCAGGGTCCTCTCCTTTCTTCTTCTTGGGAATCATTTGACTTGCTAATTGTGCCTTGAGTATTTAGGGCTTCTGGGCTCATTAATATCCACTTGTCAGTGATTGCATTTCATGTGCATTCTTTTGTGATTGGGTTAACTCACTCAGATGTTATTTTCCAGGTCTAACCATTTACCTACAAATTGCATGAAGTCATTGTTTTTAATTGCTGAGTAGTATTCCATTGTATAAATATACCACAATTTCTGTATCCATTCCTCCTTTGAAGGATATTTGGGCTCCTTCCAATTTCTGGCTATTATAAACAAGGCTGCTATAAATATAGTGGAGCATGTGTCTTTATTGTATGCAGGGGAATCCTCTGGGTATATGCCCAGGACTGGTATGCCAGGGTCCTCTGGAAGTGACATGCCCAATTTTCTGAGGAACCGCCAAACTGATTTCCAGAGAGGTTTTACCATTTGCAATCCCACCAACAGTGGAGGAGTGTTCCTCTTTCTCCACATCCTTGCTGGCACTTGTTGTCTCTTGAGTTTTTAATCTTAGCCATTCTGACTGGTATGAGGTGGAATCTCAGGGTTGTTTTGATTTGCATTACCCTGATTACTAATGATGTTGAACATCTTTTAAGGTGTTTCTCAGCCATCCGAATTTCTTCTGGTGAAAATTCTTTGTTTAGCTCTGTGCCCCATTTTTTGATACGGTTGTTTGGTTCTTTGTGGTCTAACTTCTTGAGTTCTTTGTATATATTGGATATTAGCCCTCTGTCGGATGTGTGGTTGGTGAAGATCTTTTCCCACTTTGTTGGTTGCTGCTTTGTCCTTCTGACAGTGTCCTTTGCTTTGCAGAAACTTTGTAATTTTATGAGGTCCCATTTGTCAATTCTAGATCTTAGGGCGTAAGCTATTGGTGTTCTGTTCAGGAACTTTTCCCCTGTGCCCAAGTCCTCCAGGGTCTTCCCAAGTTTCTTTTCTAATAGTTTCAGTGTGTCTGGTTTTATGTGGAGGTCCTTGATCCACTTGGAGTTGATCTTAGTGCAAAGAGATAAGAGTGGGTCAATTTGCATTCTTCTGCAGGTTGACCTCCAGTTGAACCAGCACCATTTGTTGAAAAGGCTATCTTTATTCCACTGGATGGTTGTGGCTCCTTTATCAAAGATCAAGTGACCATAAATCTGTGGGTTAATTTCTGGGTCTTCAATTCTTTTCCATTGATCTACTTGCCTGTTGCTATACCAATACCATGCAGTTTTTAACACAATTGCTCTGTAGTACTGCTTAAGGTCAGGGATATAGATTCCCCCAGAAGTCCTTTTATTGTTGAGAATAGTTCTAGCTATCCTAGGTTTTTTTGTTGCTCCAGATGAATTTGAGAATTGCTCTTTTTAGTTCTAAGAAGAATTGAGTTGGGATTTTGATGGGGATTGCATTGAATCTGTATATTGCTTTTGGCAAGATGGCCATTTTTACTATATTGATCCCGCCAATCCAGGAGCAAGAAATATTTTTCCATCTTCTGAGGTCTTCTTCGATTTCTTTCTTCAAGGACTTGAAGTTCCTGTTGTACAGATCTTTTGCTTGTTTGATTAGAGTTACGCCAAGATACTTTATGTTGTTTGTGGCTATTGTGAAGGGTGTTATTTCCCTAATTTCTTTCTCAGCCTGCTTGTCCTTTGAGTACAAGAATTTGGTTTTAGTGCAGAATTCTACCAGACCTTCAAAGAAGACTTAACACCAATACTTTTCAAACTCTTCCACAAAATAGAGACAGAAGGGACACTGCCCAACTCATTCTTTGAAGCCACAATTACGCTATACCTAAACCACAAAAAGATCCAACAAAGAAAGAGAACTACAGGCCAATTTCTCTTATAAATATAGATGCAAAAATACTAAATAAAATTCTTGCCAACTGAATCCAAGAGCACATCAAAATGATCATTCACCATGATCAAGTAGGCTTCATCCCAGGGATGCAGGGATGGTTCAATATATGGAAATCCATAAATGTAATCCACTACATAAACAAACTGAAAGAAAAAAACCACATGGTCATCTCATTAGACGCTGAAAAAGCATTCGACAAAATTCAGCATCCTTTCATGCTAAAAGTCTTTGAAAGAGCAGGAATTCAAGGCCCATAACTAATTGTAGTAAAAGCAATCTACAGCAAACCAGTAGCCAACATCAAAATAAATGGAGAGAAATTTGAAGCATTCCCACTAAAATCAGGGACTAGACAAGGCTGCCCTCTCTCTCCATATCTTTTCAATATAGTACTTGAAGTTCTAGCTAGAGCAATTAGACAATATAAGGAAGTCAAAGGGATACAAATTGGAAAGGAAGAAGTCAAAGTATCATTATTTGCAGACGATATGGTAGTTTACTTAAGCGACCCAAAAAACTCCACCAGAGAACTTCTACAGCTGATAAACAACTTCAGCAAAGTGGCAGGTTATAAAATTAACACAAACATTGTTAATAAATATTTTCATTCACAGCTAATCCACTGTGAATAATAGTGTAATTATATAGAAGTTCCTTTAAAATATAAAAACATTATCCATTTGTTTCTGGAAAAAATATAAATCTATAACATTTATATGAAATTTATAAGAAATAAAATATGTAAGCATACAAAATCCTATATCTATACTACATATTCACATATATATACATATATATATGTATAGTAAGTTTTATGCCTTGCTATGAGCAAATTAAAAAAATATCTCTTTTATTATTTCTTAAACATATGTGTTGAAAGTTAGAATTTTGACAGGTCATGGTGATACTTTAAGATCCTTCTAAAAGTACAAAACAATCTTTTACACACACACACACACACACACACACACAAAATCACACAATATTGATGGAAACATTGCAAATATAAAAATACTTGGTTAAATTTTGTAGACTAATTTGGCCAAGAGATGTTTTAGCATTTGTGTCAAACAATGCCATTATCAGATAAGTGGAAAATACTGTCAGTGAGCAATAGGTCACAGCTATTCAGGCAGTTCATCTTTGTATGTTTTTCTTGTGAAAAGACTTCAAAATCAGACTTATTGATGAAATGTTATTTTACATTATTAACTCTATGAGGGAAGAAATGTACAAAGGTGGAATGGAAATATGATTCTAATAAGATATATCATTGCTTATATCAATAAGGATCCCTCATGGAGGATTTCCTTTCATAAACCTCACATGAGGTGAAGCTAGAGGCTATAGGGAAGGGTGATAATAAGAATAACAATTAGATAGTTGTACTGAGAAAGTTTGGGGACTTCTTCTTTATAATGGAGTTCTATGCCATTCAGCCTGTTAATAGTCAAAAGTTCAGTGTTAAGACAAAAAGATATCACACACACACACACACCACACACACACAGACACAGTGGGTGGGAGATAAAGATAGATAATTTGGATAACAATTTCTTTCAGTTGAGAACTGATGATATGTATGTAGTTCTGCTAATCATTACTGAGGCGGAAGAGGAAAGTGTGGAGTCTTTGCTCTGCTCCCAAGAAGGAAAGGACAGCTTTGATGCCTATTAAATTATACAGAAGACGAATTCTATAAAGTAAGATGCCTTAAAGAACACAAGATTATCTAGAAATTTGTTAGCTTTCAATATTTTCCAAGAGTGCACATTTTAGTTAAAATTCAAAACAGACAGTATATCCAGAATTTGTGTTTGCATATATAAATGACTATTCTTTTAATTTTGATACTAAGGTTCTGAAAATTAAATATATACTTCACTCTTTCTTATTTCTAAATACATTTTGCATTTGTATCTCTATGGAAAAAATAATCTGTGGCCACACTATGTATCTATTTATAGTTCATAAAAACAAATAAAAAAATCAATATATTATTTATTAGTGTTTTATATATCTTCAAAATCATTGATGTGCCCATAGGAAGGTATTTCATTCTCTGACATTTCCCAAATTTAATATGCAGGAAATGGAGAGATTCTCGTGATTTACTGCCTAGTACTTCACAATCTTTATCATGAAATCTGTGAGAGATGCAATTTAAGGTGAATGCATAAACTGGCCAATTTCATTTTTTTCCCAGCACAGCTCAGACCACTTCTTAGGAAATATATAGTTTGGTAGAGAATGATAAAAAAAATCTGAATTACTGAATAAGATTGCAGGCACAAGTTATTAAAATGTTACCCGTATGGCTTTTTAATCTTGAATAATCGGCACCTTTTCCATGCAGCTGTCTGTAACTTAGAAGTATGTATGATTTGTTCTTTGGCACTTAGTTTCCTGAAGAACTCCACTAGTGACCATGTACATCTCTTGGCACATCTGACAAAACCCAGGGCTGAGTGTGGAGAACCAGTTTGAATGTAGCAGAATGTTCTTGGGTCGCTTTTGCTCTTCTGGAAGAGTTCACTAACAGATGGTGGCTTGTCACTGCTAATGGAGTGTTAGCCTGAAAAACTTCAAGGATCCATGCAGAGTGCGACACCCTTCCCTTCCTCCTTTCAAGCCACCTCACAGAAATAGCCGATAATGACCTTTTTTTCTTCTCACAGATGATTGTACCTTATGTCGGCTGTTCCCTTCCAAGTCACATCATAGATGTTCTCATCCGAATATGACAAAAGGCCTTTCATTGTTTGACAACTAATCTGTGTACTAAATACTTGCAGCATTGGGCCGTAGTATAAATGATAGGATGGTCAGACACTTTCAGCCCTGAGGTCCAGCACTAGTTCTTCTAGTCTTGAGCCAGAAAATGCTCCAGCTGTGGGTGTCATTGTTCTCACTGCACATGAGACTATTGTTTTAGCAAACAATAGGTTCATCTATTATAATATATCAGAGTGCAAATTTCTTTTGTAAATATGAAGAAAGTATCATATTGTTAGTTATCTAGTAAGACCATCTTCAGGTTGTTTTATCTGACTAAAATTTCAATTTCAAATATAAGGTGTCAGTTTGGGTTCAAAGCAAAATATTTGTCAGGAATCTATATCATCATCAACTCACCTCTATGAATTTAATAATCTGCAATTTATCTAGTTTTTGTCAATGTGTATAGTTTATTCAAATGTCAATAGAAATTGTAAATAAGTACCCCAAACCATTTAATATGGAGAGGTAAATACTGACTAAAACTCAGGTGACATAAATCTGTTTCCAAATTTGTTCGTACATTAAGCCAAATGTTATGACAATATTTCTAAATATACTCAATGATGCCTATTTTGATGGTCTGAATGAGAACTATCTCCCAGGGACTCTGGATTTGAGCCCTGGTTCGCACTATTGATACTGTTGGAGGAGGTCTACTTGGAACAGCCTTGCTGGAGGAAGTATGTCACTGAGAACAGGCTTTTAGATTAAAAGTCACTTCTTTGTTTTATCACTTTCTGCCACAAGCTTGCAGTTTCCTCCTGCTTTGACCATGCCTTTGTCTTACTTAAAGTCCCCCCCCAACTCCGCACTGCAGAAGAATCCTTCTGTAACTGTAAGCCCAAATAAACTCTTCCTTCCAAGAGTTGCTATTGTTAGGGTGCTCTATTCAGCAACAGAAAACTAATACATTTGGTGATTATATGATGTTGGGGATTTTAAGATAGTTTTAGATTTGATGGTACTTACATCTCCCTCATATTATTACAAAATAAATGAAGTAAAAATTCTATCTAAGACAAAGAAGTAGGAAGTGGTACATATGGGTCATTAACAAACACAGATAAAGTGGAGGTAGTCCTCAGTAGCCAAGGGCTTCTACAGTATTTAAGGCAGCCACTCTCCCAGGAATAAAGTCAACCCTATACCTGAAACCTTATTGAATAATAAAGTCCCTACATTACAGTATACTCATTAGTACTTAAATTTTGCTATTGGAATCTGTAAATATTTCTTATGTTTTGTGGTTGCTACTTCCTTTCTTCTTTCCTATACCCCTCTTTCTCTTTTCTTCAGTCCTTTCTTCCTCCCTCTCTTATCCTCTCTTTCAGTCCCTTTTGGTTTTTCCTTCCTCCATTACCAGATAAGTGTGTTTTTAGTAATATGAGTACATAGACTCCAAACATATCTCATCTGCACCAATCAATTATCACTGGTAGACATGCATAGATACTTCTGAATGGATAAGCATATGTAAACTTACTCCCAGAAGGAGTAATTCAGGAATTATGCTGGATTAGTAAGTGGACTCCAGACACACTAACTCTAAAGGCATAGTAGTGGCATGCCTAACTCAGCAGTAACCATCAGCCTTCTTTCTTTCTTTTAATTTTTTATTGGTTATTTTATTTATTTACATTTCAAATGTTATCCTCCTTCCCAGTTTCTTCCCTGAAAACCCTCCATCCCAACACTCTTCCCTTTTTGCCTCCACAAGTTTGTTTCCCCCCCCCACCAACCTATTCTGCCCCACAGCCCTAGCATTCTATGCTGGAACATCAAGCCTTTACAGGAACAAAGGCCTCCCCTCCCTTTGATGCCAGACAAGGCTATCTTCTGATACAAATGCAGCTGGATCCATAGGTCCCTCCATGTGTATGCTACGGTTGGTGTTTTAGCTCTGGGCAGTCAGGTTGGTTGATATTGTTGTTCTTCCTATGGGATTGCAAACCCCTTCAGATCCTCCAGTTCATTCCTTAACTTCTCCATTGGAGACTCCCTGTTCAGTCAGATGGTTGGCTGCAAGCATCCCCATCTGTATCAGTAAGGCTCTTGCAGAGCCTGTCAGGAGGCATCCATCAAATCAAAATGACCCTGAGATTTCACCTCACACCAGTCAGATTGGCTAAGATGAGAAACTCAGGTGAGAGTAGTAGATGCTAGTGAAGATGTCGAGAGAAAGGAACACTCCTCCATTGCTGGTGGGAATGCAAGCAGGTACAATCACTCTGAAAATCAGTCTGACAACTCCTCAGAAAATTGTACATAGTACTACCTGAGGACCCAGCTATATGACACCATGGCATATCCCCAAAACATACTCTAACATATATCAATGCTCCACTATGCTCATAGTAGCCTTATTTATAATAGCCAGATGTAAAGCTGAAATAGATGTCCCTCAACAGAGGAATAGACACAAAAATTGTGGTATGTTTACAAAATGGAGAGCAGTAACAAACTGCTTTCTAATTTGACTGAGAACCTAGACCTAAGCAGCACAGGTAAATCATGCCTGGTGCTGGAAACTGAGCCAACTATATAAGGCTACATGTATCATGGATCATGGATGAAGAAGTCTTTTAAAGCCTACTAAAGAGAGAATGAATTTTACTTCAGAATATATTCACAAATAGTATAAAATGGCATTAGAGTAGTTTAAAATTCAGTTTATTTCAAATTAAAACCAGACCTAGTATCATCATAGCAAAGTCATAATTCTGAAACACTTAGCTAGGATTCAAAAAGAACAAAACAAGCATATCTCTTATTCAACATAGACATTGGATTCTGCTATTCATTTCACTTACTGGCCTTCCTATTATAATCAAAACTACCACGTGTGTTTTGACAAGTCAAAGTATCCCGGATGCTCTAAGTCACACATATGTTGATAGGCTTCAATTATAATGCCATATTGTAGCGTATTCAAGTGTGAAAATTGTGCAAAACAGCTTGTGAATATTGATCTGCTTAAGATCAACTACATCTTTAAAATCTCAGACATAAGGAAAGATATGTGTTACTCTTCTCACCCTGAAGAGTAGAATTCTTCAATAATTTTAGTCACTGGATTAATTATATATAACTAAATGCATATTACTTTATAAGTATACTTTAAGTGTTTCTCTAAAAAGACTCTGCTTTGTAGTTAAAGTAAAGACTAATAGCTCATAATTATTGTATTGACATGGTAAAATAAGAACAAACTAAAAATTTAGATAACATTTGAAAGTGATTGTTATGAATAATGTTGATTGTATATTTAACAAGACCTATCTTTTTCAAGAAAACATATGATGAATCTTTTACTCATTAGGTTAGCATCTATGCACAACTGTGAGCGATTGTTTTGAGTAACTAAACTGGGTAGGAAAATTCCATGTGAAAGGATAGTGAACCCATTCCCTAAGTTTGGACCATGTTGTTTGTAAAAAAGATAAAGTTATCTGAGTATAAGCATTCACCATTGGTTTCTTTCTGAATGTAGATGTGATGCTGCCATGTGACTCAAAGTGTACTCCTAGGCTTTGCCAGTCATGCTTAAACCAAAATTTGAACTTAAGCTAAAAATTACTCTTCTTTACTGAAGCTTACTTCACCAGGTTGTCACTGAAAAAAAAAAAAAAAAAGCTAGTGGAGGTATCTTCAGAATCAAGATTATTTGTTTACTAATCAATTTATTAATTTATTTCCTGAATAGGAAATGAATATTTGACATGGAAAACTATGTTTAGTCTTATATTTAATTGGAGTCCCAGTATGAGTAAATTGTGGGAATCCAGGTAGAGAATCAAGCATTAGTTGTAATCAGGTATACACTATGATCTGAAACTATCACATTTCTATTAAAAGTAAGCCACAGATACATTTGTATCATTTAGAATTATTGAGTTTTATCAAGTGGACAAAGGAAGGTATTTTCAGTAATCCTAGAATTTAAATATTTAAGAGTATGCATAAGATCCACTCAAGGATCTTCTAATTGGCTTAGGGTACTGAACTATATTACCCTTCTCACATTTGGCGATAATAGAACTCAGGTTCTTTAGCGTTGGACTCCCATATTCCTCAGAAGGAAGAAAAAAAAGTTTATATTTACCTCTAAATACATTATACTTACAATGTAAATGTATGTTAACATAATACAGATGAAGACCGTGTGATTGTATCTGTATGTGTTTTAGTTCAGTATTGCTCTGACAGAACCAATGTAACTTGCTGAAGAAGAAAAAGATTTTTTTTTTTGATTCTTTAAGTACATCAGAGCTGGGAGGGCAAACAACTCAGTCAATTGGTTAGAAAATAGGAAAACAATTTTTGAACTAGATCCAACCTCATGTTTTTCAACATGTTAGTAGGATATAAAGATGCCATGAAAGAATGACTCTATTCACTATCTTTGGGATGTCTGATGGAAAATTTCCAGAGGTTTCAAAGGTAATATTTCTTCTTGGAGTAGCATTAGCTAAAAACAAGATGAAATTTGAATTTTCTACTTCTTTCTATATATCTTCTCTTTGTTCCTAATATTTTAACAAAGGATTTCTTTCTTTCTCTCTCTCTCTCTCTCTCTCTCTCTCTCTCTCTCTCTCTTCTCTCTTCCTTCTTGCTTGCTTGCTTTCTTGCTTGCTTGCTTGCTTGCTTGCTTTCTTATACTGCACAGAAACATGGTATGGGAAAAGAATCAAAATCTTTTGTTTTTATCTATGTTACTGGAGTTTATAGAATTTACTTTAGTGGACCCTACTGATCCAGTTTAGGATACCAAAACTCAAACAGATGTTATCACTTTATATGCACATGTTGATTAAAGCATTTGTTGTTGATTAAAGCATTTGTTGTTGATACTTGTTTTCTATGAGTTTACTTTTAGACTCTTGTGTGCTTTCAGTAAATGATTAGCACAGCACACATACATTATTCTGAATTAGGCATTGGAGGAACACATAAAATGATTAAAGCTATATGATTAGCTTGTTTTATAAAACCTGATTACACAGGAAGCTCACAGCATAATAAGGTTGTTGACAATGCTTTCTGAAAGGCAGGTTAAACATAAACAGGCTAAATGCAGAGTAGGGAAAGAGATTGAGTGTATTGTTTCCAATGATCTCAAGGTATATTAACATGGCCGTAAAGGCATGTAAAATTTAGTTCCTGAATGGCACAGGAATTTTCAGAAAAGCTATTCTCACATAAAAAAAATGCACCTTCATAATACCTTATAGCAGTGGGTTTCGACTTTCCTAATGCTATGACCATTTAAGATAGCTCATCAGGTTGTGGTGAACCGTACCATAAAATTATTTTTGGTGCTACTTTATTGATGTAATCTTGCTAGTGTTATGAATCATAATAAATGTCTGTTTTTCAATGGTTTCAAAGTGGTCACAACCCATAGTTTGAGAACTGCTGCCCTAGACAGCAGTTGAAAATCAAGATTAACAATTGCATATGCATAAAGCTTGTTTTGTCCAAAACTAGCAATCAGTAGCACAGTATCTAATTATTTTCCTTTTTTTAAAAATTGATATTTTATGGTTGTGAGCCTAGCCTTTAACGGCTGAGCCATCCAGTTTTGTAGAGAAACCGTGGGGGGAGGGGGGATGATTGGGGAATAGTTGGGGGGGAAAGGAATTATGGGACATATGGTGGGGGGGAACTGGGAAAGGGGAAAGCCTTTGGAATGTAAACATAGAATATAGAAAATAGAAATTAAAAAAATTAATATATATAATATATATAACACTTGGTAAAATACTTGTCCTGGTTTTATTTCAATACAATAAATATTTATGTCACTCTGCTCATTTTTCTAAGTATTAAATAGTTCTTTAAAGGCTCAAAAGAATTGTTCAAGGCAACCTATGTAATACATAAAAAAAAAAAACCAGGGGGTTACTACCTTTCTTGCTCTGTACATAATGAATGTACAGAAACAACTTATGGAAGATAACATTTGTTTTTGGTCACAATAGAGAGGGTTCCTACCATTGTGATAGGAGTACCATGGATTCTGATACAGCAGAAAGTACACAGTCTAAGTGATCAAAGTGTTTTAAACAACTTGCTTATATTACATTAGGGTAAAAAAAACAAAAAACAAAAAGAACAATACTATTCTTGCTGATGATTCAAGCTGGGTTCCCAGCAACCAAATCAGTCAGTTTCCCTGTAACTCCACTCCCAGGGAATCTGATGTCCTATTCAGGCCTTCCCAGGTATGACACATGAATGGCATTTTTTCACAGAAATGCACACATATGCATAAATTGAAAAATCAATCTTTAAAAAATAAATAAAATAAACTCAGTAAACACATAATTCTAAGGGGTAAAAATCAATTGAATGAATTCATTTCAGTGTGCTCTCATATTTAAGGTGTCAGATCCATAATTGTATGTCTTCCATGTTCAAATACATTATGTTCACATTTACAAACTAACCAGTGACAAATATCAAGAGTAACCCCCCACCCCCACCCCCCAAAAAAAACAGAAATAGAAACAACAAAGAAATCATAAATGGAGACAACTCTGGAGATAGAAGATTTTGGAAAGAAATCAGGAATCATAAAGGCAAGCATCAACAACAGAATATGAGAAATAGAAGAAAGAATCTCAGGTGCTGAACATACCAGAGAAAATATTGACTCTACATTCAAAGAAAATGCAAAATGCAAAATGCTTATAACCCATAACATCCAGGAAATCCAGGACACAATGAGAAGATCAAACCTAAGGATAATAAATATAGAAGAGAACAAAGATTTACAGCTTAAAGAGCAATAAATATCTTCAACAAAATTGAAGAAGAAAAATTTCCTAACCTAAAGAGTTGCCCATGAACATACAAGAAGCCTACAGAACTCCAAACAGACTAGACCAGACCAGAAAATCCTCCCAGTAGCACATAATAATCTAAAAATCAAATGCACTAAACAAAGAAAGAATATGAAAAGTAGTAAGGGAAAAAGGGCAAGTAACTTATAAAGGCAGACCTATCAGAATTACACAAGACTTCTCACCAGAGACTATGAAAGCTAGATCCTGGGCAGATCTCATACAGACCCTAAGAGAACACAAATGCCAGCCCAGACTACTATACCTAGCAAAACTCTCAATCACCATAGATGGAGAAACCAAGATATTATTCCATGACAAAACCAAATTTACACAATATCTTCCCACAAATCCAGCCCTACAAAGGATAATAGATGGAAAACGCCAACATAAGGAGGCAAACTACACCCTAGAAAAAGCAATAAAGTAATCTTCTTCCAACAAACCCAAAAGAAGATAACAACAAAAACATAAAAATAACATCAAAAATAACAGGAAGCAACGATCACTATTCCGTAATATCTCTTAACAACAATGGACTTAATTCCTTAATAAAAACATAGACTAACAGAAAAAAATCCATAACAAGATGTGGGGCAGAATATGATGTGGGACAGAACCATTACTCCAGCAAAAACTTCAAGGACAACCCTACAGCATCCATATGCCCTGTAGGACCTATATTCTTAAGTCTACAGGCTTCCACAGAAGTACCATGAAGTAAGTATCAACAAGCTGGAATAGCCATTTTAATAACTAATAAAATACACTTTCAACAAAAGTAATTAGAAAACATAGGGAAGGCTATTTCATATACATCAAAGGAAAAAAATACCAAGCAAACATCTCAGTTCTGAATATCTATGTGCCAAATGCAATAGCACCCACATTTGTAAAAGAAATATTACTAAAGCTTAAACATACATTGAATCTCACACAATAATAGTGGGAGATTTCATCTTCCTACTCTCACCAGCGGGCAGTTCATCGAGACAGAATCTAAACAGAGAAATAATGTAACTAACAAAGGTTATGATTCAAATGGACTTACCAGATATCTATAGAACATTTCACCCAAATAGAGAAAGATATACTTTCATAAAAATACTTCATGAAATCTTCCCTAAAATTGACTATATATTCAGTCAAAAAACAAGCTTTCAACATATACAAGAAGACTGAAATTCCACCTTGCACCTTATCAGACCACCATGGATTAAAACTTGACTTTAGCAACAACATAAACAACAGAAAGGCTACAAATTGTACAACTTTTTACTGGGTAAGGGAAGAAATAAAGAAAAGAAAATGCTTTCTAGAATTTAATGAAAATGAGGAAACAACATACTGAAATGTGTGCAACACTATGAAATCAGTGCTAAAAGCAAAGTTTACAGCACTAAGCACCTTCATAATGAAACTGGAAAGTTCTCATACTAATAAATTAAATGTACACCTAAAGACTATATAAAGAAAGGAAGCAAATGCACCCAAGAGGAGTAGAGAGCAAGAAATAAGAAAACTCTGGACTGAAATCAATCAATTAAAAACAAAGAGAACAATAAAAAGAATCATGAAGCCAAGAACTTGTTCTTTGAGAAAAATAAACAACATAGCAAAACTCATAGCCAAACTAACTAAACAGCAGAGAAATTGTACCCAAATTAACAAAGCAGAAAGGAAAATGGAAACATAACAATGGACACTGAACAAATTCAGAGACTCATTAGTTCTTACTTCAAAAGCATTTACTCCACAAGATTGGAAAATCTAAATGAAGTGGATGCTCTTCTACAAAGATAGAAATTACCAAAGCTAAATGAGGAACATATAAGCAATCTGAATAGTCCTATAACCCCTAAGGAATAGAAACATTCATAGAAAGTCACACACACACACACACACACACACACACACACACACACAGACACACACACACACACACAGACACACACACATTGAGAGAGAGAGAGAGAGAGAGAGAGAGAGAGAGAGAGAGAGAGAGAGAAATGACCAGAAGGTTTTAGTACAGAATTCCACAAGACTCGCAAAAAAAGAGTTAGGACCAACACTCCTCAAATCATCCCACAATATAGAAGCAAAAGGAATATTGACAAACAAATTATATGATGGTCAAACTCACCCTGATACCTAAACTATAAAGAAAGAGAATTTCAGATCAATTTCCCTTTGGATGCCAAAATACTCAATAAAAATACTCACAAATTAAATCCAAAAGCACATTAAATACATTATCCACCATGGTCAAGTAGGCTTCAACCCAGGATGCAGCAATGGCAAAATATATAAAAATCCATCAATATAATCCATCATGTAAACAAACTGAAAAAAAAACCTACAAGATCATCACTAGATGCCAAAAAAAAAAAAATGTTTGACAAAATCTAGCATGCCTTTGTGATAAACGTATTGGAGAAAGCAAAGATACAAGAAGTGTACATAAATACACTAAATGCAACCTACTGTTACTGCAATGTAAGCTAACAGCTGACATTAAACCAATTGGAGAGAAACTCAAATCATTTCAACTTGAACCAGGGTCAAGATAAGGCTGTCCACTCTCCCCCAACTCTTAAATATAGTACTTAATATTATTGCTAGAGAAATAAGACAACTAAAGAGATTAAGGGAATACAAATTGTTAAGGAAGAAGTCAAAGTACTATTATTCCCAAATGATGTGATAGTATACATAAGTGACCACAAAACATTTGTCAGAGAACTCCCACAACTAATAAACACCTTCAGCAAATTGGCTGGATTCAAAATAGACTCAGATAAATCAGTAGCCCTCCTCTATTTAATAGATAAACAGGCTGAGAAAGAAGGTAGGGTCATGAAACTCTTCACAACAGCCACAAATAATGTAACATATCTTGGTGTAACTCTAACCAAATGCGTGAAAGATCTGTATCACTGAAAAAATATTGAGTAATATATCAGAAGATGGAAAGATCTCCCATACTCATAGATTGGAAGGATTAAAATAGTGAAAATGGACATCTTACCAAAGTAGTATACAGATTCAAGGCAATTCCCTCAAAATTCTAACACATTCTTTTAAAGATCTTAAAAAAAAAAACAATTTTCAACTTCAAATGGAAAAACAAAATCTCATAATAGATAAAACAATCCTGAACAATACAAGAACTCCAGGAGGTATCACTATCAGTGACTTCAACTAGTACTAGAGAAAAATGGTTATAAAATCTGCATGGTGTTGGTATAAAAACAGAGAAGTGGATCATTGGAATTGAATCAAGGACAAAGAAATAATCCCACAAACCTACAGATACTTAAATTTTGACAAAGAATCCAAAACTATACAATGGAAAAGGGTGACTATCTTCAACAAATAGTGCTAGTCTAACAGGATTTCTTCTTGTGGAAGAATGCAAAAATATCTATGTTTATCCCCCTGCACAAAACTCACAACCAAATAGAACAAAGACATTAATGTTAAACCAGATACACTAAATCTAATAGAACATAAAGTAGGGAAAATTTTTGAACTTGTCAGTATATGACACAAGTTCCTGAATAGAATAGCAAAGGCTCAGGCACTGTCATGATTTGAATATGCTTAGCCCAGGAAGTGGACCTATTTGGAGGTGTGGCCTTGTTGGAATAAGTGTGTTACTGTGGGCATGAGCTTTAAGTTCTTCATCCTAGATGCCTCTAAGTCAGCATTCTGCTAGCATTCTTCAGATGAAGATGCAGATCTCTCAGCTCTGCCTGTACCATGCCTGTGTGGATGTTGCCATGCTCCTGCCTTCATGAAAATGGACTGAACCTCTGAACCAGTAAGCCAGCCCCAATTAAATGTTGTCCTTTATAAGACATACATTGGTCATGGTGTCTGTTCACAGCTGTAAAATCCTAACTAAAACAGGTGCTAAGGTCAAGAATTAATAAATGGGTCCCCACTGCTGGAGACAGCATCCCACCAGTGGTTGGTGAAGTATTCCAAGTGTCTGGGCATAAACTTCCTCTAAAAACCATTGATTGAATGGCATTTGGAGAGATCATACCCCAAAACCAGAGGGTAGATAAAAACTCCCTAAAGTCCTAGAATGAGATCCTCCATACCACGTTGGCTAACCTGTCTGAGAAACCACCAGCAATTGACTGGGCATACCATGAGGCCAATGTGGCCAAGCCGGTTTTGTGCTTGATTTTGAAAAGAAGTCTAATGACTTGAAGATCTCTGTGTCTGAGGATAAATCCATGGCAGTGAGAAAAAGGAGGATGCGAAGAACTGTGCTGAGTTTGTGTATTGATCTCAGGTCTGGATCCACAAATATCAGAAGCAGCTAGAGAAAATGAAGAACATAATCTCCTTTGACCAGTTGACCCATGATGACTTGAATGAGAACTTCCAAGAAACTAAATAGAGAAGAAGAGCCAATACTGACCCCACTAGTCCATTGAGAATCTATGTAGCAGGCCAGGAGGGACTCCAGGACAAATGAAATAAAACATTTTCATTGTGAATTTAAAAAGAGTTAATAAAATAGGCCCCGTGAAACTGAAAAGCTTCTGTAAGTCACAGGACATTATCATTAAGACAAAACAGTATCCTAGAGACCTGAAAAACATCTTCACCAACCCTAAGTCTCACAGAGGGCTAATATCAAAACTACACAAGGAACTCAAGAAGCTAGATACCAACAAACTAAATGGCAAAATTAAAAAAAAAAGAGGGGAGCCCATCCGACAGACAGCAGGGGAGCCAGCCTCAGCCAGCTTCCCAGGTGCTCAGACCCAGCCTGTGGAGCCAGGTACCTGAGATATTCCAAGTTTAAGACCTTTGGGGACTCAAGCGTGGAGCTGGATCTGCACACAGAGTAGCAGTTTGGGGGACACCAGCCAAGACTGTGCTCTGTGCTTGCAGGGCAGATCCCGAACTCCCTGCAGTCAGCGCCTTCTTCCCAGCTGCTTCCCATCCAGCCAGCAGGGGAGCCAGCCTCAGCCAGCTTCCCAGGTGCCCAGACCCAGCCTGCAGAACCAGAATATATTCTCATTGTGTCCTGGATTTCCTGAATGTTTTGGGTTACCAGCTTTTTGCATTTTGCATTTTCTTTAGTTGTTGAATCCATGGTTCCTATGGTATCTTCAGCATCTGAGATTCTGTCTTCTATCTCTTGTATTCTATTGTTGATATTTGCATCCATGACTCCTGATTTCTTCCCAAGGTTTTCTATCTCCAACGTTGTCTCCCTTTGAGATTTCTTAGTTGTTTCTACTTCTGTTTTTAGATTCTGTATGGTTTTGCTCAGATCTTTCAATTGCTTGTTTGTGTTTTCCTGTAATTCTTTAAGGGATTTTTGTGTTTCCTCTTTTATGACTACTACTTGTTCACCCATGTTCTCTTTATTTCTTTAAGTGATTTTTGTTTCTCCCCCTTATTGGGCTTCATGTTTTGCTCTATATTCTCCTGGATTTCTTTAAGTGATTTTTGTGTTTGCCTTGTATGGGCTTCTAGCTTTTGATCTATTTTCTCATGTATTACTTTAAGAGATTTATCTAAGTGTTCCTCTATCAGCATCCTGACCAGTGATTTTAGATCTGAGTCTTGTTTTTCTGGTGTTTCGGGGTACCCAAGATTTATTGCTGTCAGGGAACTGGGTTCAGATGCTGCCATACTGCCTTGATTTCTGTTAGTAATGATCTTACGTTTGCCTTTTGCCATCTGGTTAACTCTGGTGTTAGTTGGTCCTGTAGTTACTAGCTGTTGCTTGACCCTCCTGTGGGCTCGTAAGGCTATTTCCCCGTGACTGGGACACCTGAACCACTGCCCTGCAGGGTTCCTGCTCACAGATTGCTGACAGGTGGCCTGAGTCCCCCGAGGTCTTAAACTCAGGATATCCCAGGTACTTGGTTCTGCCTGTTGGGCAGCTGCTCTGCACTGCTCCTGCTCAGGGTTTGCTGTCTGGTGTCCTGATTCCCCAGAGGTCTTAAACTCGGAATATCTCAGTTATCTGGTTCCACCTGCTGGTCCAAAGCTGCTGGGAAGCTGGCTGAGGCTGGCTCCCCCACCGCTGGCTGGATGGGAAGCAGCTGGGAAGATGGCGCTGCCTGCAGGGAGTTCGGGGTCCACCCTGAGAGCACAGAGCACAGGCTCGGCTGGTGTCCCCCAAACTGCTACTCTGTGCGCAGCTCCAGCTCCAGGCCTGAGTCCCCGAAGGTCTTAAACTCGGGATATCTCGGGTACCTGGTTCTGCAGGTTGGGTTTGAGCCCCTGGGAAGCTGGCTGAGGCTGGCTCCCCCGCCTCTGGCTGGATGGCTAGGTCCTTTTCTATAGTCAAACTGCAATGAGAACTCTGCCAGTCTCCCAAGTGTCACAAGTTAACTGTTCTTAGATGGCAACCAGACTTTCTCCTTCTCAGAGCACATTTCAAGAGGTTGTAAAACAATTAACCTAAGGACATAAAACAGGAACTAGGATTTATTATAGGTATTAGGACAGAAAGTAAAATATTGACTGGGTTTATCTATACAAAACTTCACTTATAACTAAGTTATGGTTTTAAACTTTCTACCATCCTGTAGAGAAGAAAAATGATGGCTAGATAATTACTCCTAATGAATATACATGTAAACATTCTCTGTTGGAAACTTCTATTTCAATTTATGACTTGGTATTTTGTGTGAACTTATGATGAACTTGTAACATGTGATCATGCATTCTGAAAGACATTTAAGGGCTGAGGATAAAGAGAAGTCAGACCAGAAGAATTGATTGAGAGGAGCAGAGCTGAGAGAAGAACTGAACTGAGGAGATTTTAGTCAGAAGAGAACAAGATTAGAAGGAGAGTGCAGAGTGGAATAACTTAGAAACTATAGGTATCATAAACAAATTAAGAGAATAACAATGTGCATGCGGCAGATGAAAGAGGAAAAAAGATGTTGCAGAGAGCAAAGGAGCAGGCAGGCTTCTACTTACCATGGGACAGAACAGGCAGGCTTAGTCTTATTAAGAGAAACAAAGTCTTTTTCTTACAAACATGGATTTAATTCATTTAGCATTAAAAGGGTAGAAGCTTTTTCTTTCTCAATGTAATAATTATTGTAGTCCATCTTTCATCCAGAATGAGTGAGTTCTTTCTGCACCAGTGCTTGGTCTTTTGCTCCATATGCATATGTAAGTATGGTTGTGTGTGTAAGTATGTAGTTGTGAGAATGTAAGCTTGTGTGTGTAAGTATGAAATTGTGAGAATGCATGCAAGCTGGGCCCAACTGTCTGCGTGAAAATATGTATGAAGATGTATGTATGAATTTATGTGAGATTATACATATTCACTTATGTAAAAGTTTTTCTTTCTGCAAGTGTTATTCTCTTCCCCTCACTCAATAGAAGTTTATTGCTCCTAACTTCCCCCTAGACTGGCAAGAGGCATCTGGACAATAGAGAAAAGGCTGTATCAACTAATCCTTTACTTAATCTCCTGCTGTTTTATGATGAGGTGTTAAATACCTGAGACTGCAGTCTCTGTTTCAGAGGAACACAGAAGGCAGGTCAGCTATGTTAGCTTAGTAACTTAGATTTAGATAAGTAAACCTTTTATTATACAGCAACCCTAAATTTTCTGTCTTACCTGTGCCAACGCTCTTCCCCCCTCTGCTGCCTCAAGAAGGACAAAGAAGAAGCACCTCTGCTGGGGCAGGCTTCCGGTATCAAGTATGTTTCAAGGGAGGAAGTTTGAATCTTTCTCAGAAGGGAAAACAAAATAGATATTGGTGGTCAATTGAAGGAGGGAACTGAGGGGGAACGGGGATGAAGATAAGAACAGGGAAAGGTGTAGGTATATCAGATATAGGGAGAGGGGGCACATGAGAAGAGAAATCTGGGATGTGCCAGAAAACTGGTATGGGAGGTGGTCCCAGGTGATCTATGGGTGCAACTCTTCTGCGACTCTAAGCTGTCATGGATATAGATCTGTAAACACCCACTTCCTGAAGCAGGATTCCCAGTGGATGGATAAAGACAGCAACCCACCCACAAAACTTCGACTCAAAATGTATCCCACCTACAAGGTTTACAGGAACAAAAATAGAGCAGAGAAAGAGGGAATGGCCAACCAATGACTGCTCCAAATTGAGACCAATCTTATGAGACTAATTCCTGACATCATTAACGATACTCTGTTATAATTGCAGACAGGAATCTAAAGGAACTGTCCTCTGAGAAGCTCTACTTAGCAGCCAATAGAAAGAGATGCAGAAACCCACAGCCAAATGTTAGATAGAGCTTAGGTTTCTTAGCAAAGATTTGGGAGAAGGATCTGAAGAACATAGATGCTCCACAGAAGGACCTACAGAGTCAAATGACCTAGAACCATGGGGGTTCCAAGAGACTGAATCATCAGCCAGAATGAGCATGAACTGAATGTAGGCCCCATGTAGATATGCAGAAAATGAGAGGCTTTGTACCTAACTGCACGAGTAGGGTCTCTCCACTAATCTGTTTCTTACCTGCCTGCCTGCCTGCCTGCCTGCCTGCCTGTGGATCCCTTTCCCTAAATGGATTGCCTAGACTGTCCTTAGTGAGGGAGGATGTACCTTGTCCTGCAGTGACCTGATGTGCTGGCAAGGACTGACTGGAGGGTCCTTGATACCTAGAGGAGGGTCTCTTTAAAGGAGAAGGGGGAAGGAATGGGGGGTTTATTGTGAGCTGGCACTAGGTGAAGGGGAGCTAATATTGAGATGAAAAATGAATAGATAAAAATATTACATAAGATGAAAAAGATTATCTGAAAGTATACTGAGTTACATATGTATATTATAATAGCTTATATTTTGACTCTGTTTGTGAATCCTTCATCAATATTTAAAGCTAAGACATGATGCAATTACATTAGAAATGATTTTCTCACCTCCACTTAAACATTAACTACTGACCTATACTTGTATACTAAGGACAGTTGATTGGATTTTCCATGCACTATGATAACATCAATAAAACCTTCCAATTATATCTTGAAATATGTGTCTGTGTATGCTACATTGAGTTGTGTAATGTTATTATGTAATGTTTACATGTTTTTCTGTCCTGTGTACATTACAAAGCTGAGACACAAGACTTGTAGGGTGAAAATTTTCTCAAAAGTGTTTTTATTTGTCTAGAGTTCAGATTTGTCCTCTTCATTTACTACCTTATTTACCAGAGAAAACACTAAAAATAAAGAATGACAGCTTCACTCATAAGACTTTCATTTCAGGTGCAGTTTTTAATATGCTCCTGGAATATGTTATTTAAGAAGTATAAAAATATTAATAGTTATAGCTGAGTCCAATCAATGCTACACAAATCCACACTGGTGGTGGCAGTAATGATTTTTGCTATCACAAATATTCTGGATTCCTAAATGAAAGACATGCATGTCTACACGTGAGTGCATGTGCACACACACACACATGCACACATACACATGCACAGCTTTTACACGTTTACCTTTTATTTTGAGTTGAACAGTTCATTGTTTGTGCCACTTCCTAACCTACACATGGTTGATCCAGGCCCTCCGATATCCCTGACTTAGTACTTACTAAAATCTAAATTTCGTTTTTGCTTCCTTAGACTCAGAAATGCAACCCTCTTGGACCATGATCCCTGGCAAATACATGAAGTCTATACTCTCTGACCTCTACACCTCTCAGGCATGATGTCTCCTCTCATTTCTAGGCTTGGAGCTCTCTCCTTCCTGCTCCTTTTCTGTCTCTTGCCTGGGAATCCTAAAGTCCCACCTCTATTTCTGCTCAACCTTTAGCCGCTGGCAACTTTATTTGCCAATCAAAAGTAACTGGGGCAGGATCCCTCAGTCTTACAGATGAGACACCGAAAATAGTTATTTTTTTAAACCTAATGAGTATGAGAATATAAGCAGCTACAAAGAGTACTAAAAGGTATTTTAAATGTAAACCTAAAAATTAACAATTATTTGAAGACTATAAACAATGACAAAATATAAATTAAGTTTGGTCTTTCTACATTTACTTTCAAATTGAATTAGCAATCTTGAATTGTGAGCATAGGTATTGTTACATGTTCTATCAGTTTTTCAGAAAATCCTATTCAACGGGTCTGAACAAACTGTGAAATGTATTTTATGGTTTATTTATATTTTGACTTTATTTGCTTGCCTTCTTAAAGCAAAAATCTGAGCAACATTTTAGGATTTATTACTATAGATGTCATTTTATATGTAAAGAGAGTTAGTAACAATTTTGAATTTTAGAAGAATTTGAAGCAAATTATGAACAAATAAATGTTGATATCATAGGAAGCAATTTGAAAAAACTAGTTCTTATGTTGGGATTTGCAGTAGACAATCAAGACAGTAATCACAATGAAAATACACTGGACCACTATTGTTGAATTCGGGAAAAGCTAGAAGAAGCTAAGGATTAGGGTGACCCTATGGGAAGACCAGCAGTCTCAACTAACCTGGACCCCAAAGATCTTCCATACACTGAGCCACCAGCCAGGTAGCATACACCACCTGATATGAGACCTCAATACATATACAGCAGAAGATTGCTGGGTCTGAACTCAGTGAGTGGGAGTGTTAGGACATCCTCTTGGAGATGGGGGTAGGGGAGAAGAGGTGTAGGATGTGGAAGAGTTCAATGGTGGATCAGTATGGGGATAAAGTCTGGAATGAAAAAAAAAGATTTAAAATTAAAAAAAAAGAAAATACACTGGGAGATTATAAAATTGTAGTTTGAAATAGTGAGTTTGTTTTGTCAATGGATCAACTGAGACATGATCTGAAGCTATTGATCAACTCATTAAAAAGTCATTGCTGTTTCCATTCTTTCTGCTGGCCCCCAGCCCCTCCACACCTAGCCTTTCTACAAAATGGCAGTTTAGACATTTATTCAAGTTCCTATTCCTCAAATCTGGAACTGAAAAGTAACTTTCTTCTACCACCTTCTGTTTCACATTTGTTTGTCAGAAGCTGTTAACCAAACAAAAACTCCTCTGGAAACCATTTACAGTACAATAGAGAAGAGGAAATAATGTAATTGTCTACCATGAAGAAACTAAAAATCATGCAGAGTGCAATTTGAAGTAAATTGATTTGAAGGGAAGAAAATGTTCTTGTTTTAATTTATAAGCACATATTCAATGTTTTGGCAACTGAGAATTGAAAGTAGAAGGTAGTCAAGCAACCATGTATATCTCAAGATTTTCAGATTTCTAGAGAGATGAGAAGGATTGAATTTTAAGAAGTTACTAATGAGATGACAATCCCTAAAGTTCTAAAGATTTTGTAGAAACACACACACACACATACACACACACACACACATACACACATACACACAACATCAACTGTACCACAACTCTAGAAAATACTTAATAACTCACAACAACACAGTTGCATGAATGAATAGTAAATTAAAAAAAAGCAAGCAGCTTAAACATTGTGGGAGTTATTTGTATACTATTACCTTGACCTCTTCTCATTCATCCTCTTTCTCTTTTTTTTATTTAAATTTTTATTTTCTATATTTTTTGTGTACATTCCAAAGGCTTTCTCTTTGTCAGTCCCCTCGCCCCCACCATACGTCCCATAATTCCTCTCCCCACAACTATTCCCCAATCATCCCTGCCCCCCATGGATTTCTCTGTTCTGGGTCTACAAAACTGGATCCAATCTTTTCAGGCCCAGGGTCCTCTCCTTTCTTCTTCTTGGGAATCATTTGACTTCCTAATTGTACCTTGAGTATTTAGGGCTTCTGGGCTCATTAATATCTACTTATCAGTCATTGCATATCATGTGTATTCTTTTGTGATTGGGTTAACTCACTTAGGATGATATTTTCCAGATCTAACCATTTACCTAGAAATTGCATGAATTCATTATTTTTAATTGCTGAGTAGTATTCCATTGTATAAATATACCACATTTTCTGTATTCATTCCTCCTTTGAGGGATATTTGGGCTCCTTACCATTTCTGGCTACTATAAACAAGGCTGCTATAAACATAGTGGAGCATGTGTCTTGATTGTATGCAGGGGAATCCTCTGGGTATATGCCCAGGAGTGGTATGCCAGGGTCCTCTGGAAGTGACATGCCCAATTTTCTGAGGAACCGCCAAACTGATTTCCAGAGCGGTTTTACCATTTTGCAATCCCACCAACAATGGAGGAGTGTTCCTCTTTCTCCACATCCTTGCCAGCACTTGTTGTCTCTTGAGTTTTTATTCTTAGCCATTCTGACTGGTATGAGGTGGAATCTCAGGGTTGTTTTGATTTGCATTTCCCTGATGACTAATGATGTTGAACATCTCTTAAGGTGTTTCTCGGCCATCCGAATTTCTTCTGGTGAAAATTCTTTGTTTAGCTCTGTACCCCATTTTTTGATAGGGTTATTTGGTTCTTTGGGGTCTAACTTCTTGAGTTCTTTGTATATATTGGATATTAGCCCTCTGTGGGATGTGGGGTTGGTGAAGATCTTTTTCCACTTTGTTGGTTGCCATTTTGTCCTTCTGACAGTGTCCTTTGCCTTACAGAAACTTTGTAATTTTATGAGGTCCCATTTGTCAATTCTTGATCTTAGAGCATAAGCTATTGGTGTTCTGTTCAGGAACTTTCCCCCTGTGCCCATGTTCTCCAGGGTCTTCCCCAGTTTCTTTTCTAATAGTTTCAGTGTGTGTCAGGAGCCATAATGGGACAAGCTAATATACTAGCAGATGTTCATCCTGAAATGCCTGCCTCGGATTGTTATATAATCTGCGACAGGTGAGCCCCCATTCAGCAAGGCTGTGGGGGACTAATTTTAGGAAAGATTTCCTGCTATTTATATGCTTTTCCTGTTGTTATTATTATTATACATTTATAATAATCAATAGTAATAGCACATTCCTTTGGAGCAGATCCTTGCAGATCCATGAAGATGTCTTATAGTGATGCTATGTAGACAAATAGATGACTTTAGTTTTAATGATGATCCTATAAGAATTCCTAAAATTATATCTGTGATTACTAAACTCTTTTCTAATGGGACTGCTACTAGATCCCTCCTATAGCCAAACTGCAATGAGAACTCTGCCAGTCTCCCAAGTGTCACAAGTTAATTGCTCTTAGATGGCAACCAGACTTTCTCCTACTCAGAGCACATTCCAAGAGGTTGTAAAACAATTAACTAAAGGTCATAAAAAGGGAACTAGGATTTATTATAGGTGTTAGGACAGAAGGTAAAATATTGACTGGGTTTTTCTATACAAAACGTCACTTATAACTTAGTTATGGTTTTAAACTTTCTACGAACCTGCAGAGAAGACAAGTGATAGCTAGATAATTACTCCTAATGGATATGCATGTAAACATTCTCTGTTGTAAGCTTCTATTTCAATGTAGGACTTGGTTTTCTGTGTGAACTTATGATGAACTTTGTAACATGTGATCATGCATTCTGAAAGACGTTTAAGGGCTGAGGACAAAGAGAAGTCAGACCAGAAGAACTGAATGACAGGGACAGAGCTGAGAGGAGAACTGAACTGAGGAGAAGTTTTTTAGTCAGAAGAGAACAAGACTAGAAGGATAATGCAGAGTGGAATAACTTAGAAACTATAGGTAACATAAACTAACTAAGAGAATAACAATGTGCAGGAGGCAGAGAGAAAGAGGAAAAAAGAAGATGTTGCAGAGAGTAGAAGGAGCAGGCAGGCTTCTCCTTACCATTGGAAAGGACAGGTCCCATGGTAAGGACAAAGCAGGCTTAGTCTTATTAAGAGAAACAAAGTCTTTTTCTTACAAACATGGATTTAATTCATTTAGCATTGAAAGGGTGGAAGCTTTTTCTTTCTCCATGCAATAAATATTGTAGTCCATCTTTTATCCAGAATGAGTGAGTTCTTTCTGCACCGGTGCTTGGTCTTTGCTCCATATGCATATGTAAGTATGGATGTATGTGTAAGTATGCAATTGTGGGAATGTGTGCATGTATGTGTGTAAGTATGAAATTGTGAGAATGCATGCAAGCTGGGCCCAGCTGACTGCGTGAAAGATGTATGTGTGAATCTATGTATGAAGATGTATGAAGATGTATGTGTGAATTTATGTGAGATTATGCATATTCACGTATGTAGAAATTTTTCTGTCTACAAGTGTTATTCTCTTCTCCAGGTTCATTAGAAGTTTATTGCTCCTAACTTCCCCCCTGGACTGACAAGCAAGAGGCATCTGGACAATAGGGAAAAGGCTCTAGCAATTAACCCTTTACTTAATCTCCTGCTGTTTTAGGATGAGGTGTTAAATACCTGAGACTGCAGTCTCTGGCTCCAGAGGAACACAGAAGGCAGGTCAGCTATGTTAGCCTAGTAACTTAGATTTAGATAAGTAAACCTTTTATTATACAGCAACCCTAAACTTTCCGTAAGACAAAGTCTTACCCCCGCCGACGCTCTTCCCCCCTCCGCTGCCTCAAGAAGGACCAAGAAGAAACACTTTTGCTGGGACTGGCTCCCAGCAAGTGTGTCTGGTTTTATGTGGAGGTCCTTGATCCACTTGGAGTTGATCTTAGTACAAGGAGATAAGAGTGGGTCGATTTGCATTCTTCTGCATGTAGGACTGTGGCCCAAGGTAGCAGGGTGTTAAATATTCAAGAGGAAGCATAGTATATAACTTCCCAAACTATTTGTCACTGTTCATAATGCCTGAGATGTGTCTAAAGAATTTACACAGTAGCTATGAGATCACTTTTCCTTAATTAGGATTTGTACAGGGTGGGATAGTTTCTAAAGCATGATATTCTTATGAACACCAGAAGACAAGGAAACAATCCTATTTCTATAGAACAAACTAGTAGAAACAGAAGGAACAATAGATACGCTGAAAATCATAGAGAGAAGTTTGGATCCAGTTTTGTAGACCCAGAACAGAGAAATCGTGGGTGGGGGGAATGATTGGGGAATAGTTGGGGGGAGAGGAATTATGGGACGTATGGTGGGGGGAACTGGGAAAGGGGAAAGCCTTGGAATGTAAACATACAATATAGAAAATAAAATTTTTTTAAAAAAAGAGAGAAGAGAGCTTGGGACGATGAAGGCTTTGAAAGCCAATTGCCTAAAGAGGGCTTTGGAAAGCAGAGCAGTTTATAAAGCAAAAATCAAATAGGTTCAGAAAACACCTGAGATGATACAACCATTAACTCAAACATATTACGGGAAATAATTAGGCTAATATTCATATAAGTGCCCAAATGTGCTACATAAACAATGAGGAGCATGTCATATGGACCTCTGCAAAGATAGAAGGAATGTTCTTGCCTGGTTGTTAAATACTTTAAGAAAATATCTTTCTAGCATGTTAAGGTGGTGAGGCACTTAGGAAGTCAGAAACAGTAATGAAGAAAAACTTTATAAAATTAGAGTAGATGTATTATATAACAGTCAACAGTTAGAAACCAAAATGAATTCAGAAAGTCAAGAATTTCACTTCCATACTATAATACTTGATATGAGCTTAAATATATTATTACATTCAGTATATTTTATAAACATAGGTTGTTATTTAATATTGAGAATTATATTTTAGATAATTCTTAAATTATGTAACTTTAGAGGCATATATAAAATCAAGAATTCATATTTTTAGAACCCAAATAAATTCAAATCATCTTTCCTCTAAGAAGGATAGGTGCTGTGTTTATAAGATGAATATAATAAATTGGCAGCTGCAAATATGTTCTAAGAAGCAAAGAAAGGATTAGAAGGATGCCCGGCAGTTATTACAAAAGCAGCAAAACTGAGAGGAAACAAAAAGATTTTCAATGGAATACTACTCAGCAATTAAAAATAATGAATTCAGGCAATTTGGAGGCAAATGGTTGGATCTGGAAAATATCATCCTAAGTGAGTTAACCCAATCACAAAAGAATACACATGAAATGCAATCACTGATAAGTGGATATTAATGAGCCCAGAAGCTCTGAATACTCAAGGTACAATTAGCAAATCAAAAGATTCCCAACAAGAAGGAATGAGAGTTCCCTGGTCCTGAAAAGGCTGGATCCAGTTTTATAGGAGAATATCAGAACAGAGAAATGGTGGTGGGGGGGATGATTGGGGAATGGGCGGAGGGAAGAGGACTTATGGGACATATGGTGAGGGGGGAAATGGAAAGGGGGAAAGTCTTTGGAATGTAAACAAAGAATATAAAAAATAAAAAAGTACAATTACTGAATTAAAACAAAGTGAAGCAGATTTTTTCCAATAGAGTTGAAGGGCCAGAAGCAAAATTACTAAAGTTAAAATACCAGTAGAAAAACTAAGGAAAAATAAAAATAAAAAGGTCTAGCAGAGCTATGGAACAGTGCCAAGTTTGTATAACCAATAATAGGAGTCCACAATGGAGAGAACAGAGAGAAATGAGGACTTTTTTCTAAAGGACATAAAATTTCTTAAATGAAATATACACATTGCATTACAAAAACCACACAATCTTTAAAAGATATAATCACAGAAATATATTAGTTGAAACACTATGATTAAATTGCTAATAAAACAAAATAAAGGCAGCAAGATTGAAAACAAGGGACAGAGAAACACAATTGTGTATTAATGACCTAATAGTCTTAATTCAAATAGGATTCTGGTAAACTTAAGGTATTTGTTGCAATCGTTGTGATGACTGCTCAGATAACAACTGAAATTATAGACATGATAAGTAAATGGAAAGACATTATATTATACAATAAAATTTATCACACATAAAATGTTTAAGTACTATATAATTTGGTTACCAGAACATAGAAAAAATAGCCACATGTCAGAAAATCTTCCAAATCTTAAGTTATATTATATTATATTATATTATATTATATTATATTATATTAATTGAAAATATTTTGTTATATATTTTAATCACAGTTTTCCCTATGGGTATTGTAGATTGTTGTTGGAAGATATTTTTTGTTATGTATTTTAGCAGTACAATAGTCTTTGGTGAGGTTATAAAATGTGGAAGTACACTACACATAAATTCTACTAACATGGGCCCAATGGGCTCACAGAGAATGAAACACCAACCAAAGATCATGCAGGCTCTAAAGCTAGATGTGCAGATTGGTTTTCATATGGGTTCCCTAATAATTGGAGAAAGGGTTATCTGTGAATTGCTTGCCTACCATTTCCCTGGACCCTAACTAGACTACCTACTTGGGCCTCAGTGGGAAAGGATGAGCTTAGGCCTCCTGGGACTGGGTGATTCAAGAGGATGTGGTTCCTAAGGGGATCTTCCCCTGCTCTAGGGGAGAGAGTGAGACAGAATGGAGGAGGAATTTGTATGGGGAGCCAAAATCAGCATGTAAAGTGAATAAATAAATAAATCAGTTTTCTTCTGGGTCTGCTATAGTCATTGCAACTTTGATCCTACACAGGCTAAACTGAGAGTGGACTAACTCAAGGCCAGATGGACCATTACTCAGTCATTGATTGGGGTGGTAGTCTCACTGGTCCCTTCCTTGCTGAACAATTAGTACCTGGTAGATTATAGTTGAGGGATGCTCATTGTTGTTAGCTGAATACAAAGGTGATCCCAATATACACCAAAGACAGTGTGTGCTTTGATCATACATACAATGGCTCAGAACTGAAAGATACAGAAGTTAAAATGGGACGTGCAGGGAAGAAAATGTATTGGGGTAGGAGGTGGATTAGAAAGAATGGGAGTTGTATCCCAAACAAATGTTTACAAAGAGTACCAAGAATGTGAGATTGTCATTGTATTAAAAAATTATAGATACTGCACCACCTGGGGATCCATCCCATATATAATTACAAAACCCAGGCACTATTGTAGATGTCAACAAGTGCTTGCTGACAGGAGCCTGATATAGCTGTTTCCAGAGAGGCCCTGCCAGTGCCTGAAAAATACAGAGGAGGATGCTTTCAGCCAACCATTGAACTGAGCACAGGGTTCCTAGTGGAGGAGCTAGACAAAGGATCCAAGGAGCAGAAGGGATTGGCAGCCGCATAGGAGGAGCAACAATATGAACCACCAACCAAAGAGTACACATAGAGGGACTCATGGCTCCAGCCACATGGGTAGCAGAGGATGACCTGGCTGAATATCAATGAGAGGAGAGGCTCATTGCACTAGTGTAGGGGAATGCCGGTCAGGGAATCAGGAGTGGGTGGGTTAGTGAACAGGGGATGGGGGTGGAATAGGGGTATTCATAGGGTAAGCCAGGAAAGGGGATAACATTTGAAATGTAAATAAAAAAATATCTAATAAAATTTTTATATAGTACCAGGAAATTTTAAAGACAAAAATAAATAGCTTAACAGATTTAAATCAAAACTAACTTATTTTTCCCCAAATTTGTGAACATTTTGTAGATTTGTACTTGGGGCAAATGGTGTGTTGACACACTCTCCAGACATGGGGTGACTTCATACACCACCTGCTGCTAATAGTTCACATCTGTCCCTTCTCTGAAGAACCATGATTTGACATGGAATGGTGCTAGCTGGCTAGGAATTTCTTGGATTTATGCCTCTTCCCCAAGCGCAGAAGCCTAACATGTTTACTAACAGTGAAGTTCTCCGGCAGGAGAAGCCTCATTTACAACACAGACTTTTTTATGGGAATAACAGGCTACCTCGAGTCAACTCTCAAATGTAGACATTTTACCTGCCCTGGTTTCTTCACATCTTTGAAGTTTTCAGCCTCCTTCATCCCAGGTATATTCTGATATTTATGGAGATTTTGAGTGATGAAAAATGTAAATTATGTAGAGGTGAATAATGCAGACAAGTTAAAGATTCAAAGAACTCTGTCTGCACAATTACATCACCTCTTTTACAATTTCCAAAAATAACAATGCCCTGTTAAAAACATCCCATGGGTCACTGAAGGCAAATAAGAAAAAGAACTTCATGTAAGAAGATGTACTAACTGTAAAAGCATCTAGATTATAGAACAATCTCCAAATGTCCAAGTGGAGCATAGCACAATTAAGACTAATTTACTTTTCTTGTCTGTGGCTGAAAGGAAAAGATTTCAAATTAACCTATATGATGCCTAGTATTATTTTAAAATGTATGTGGCATTACCCTTTGAGCACATAGCAACATGATTAGCTCTTTAAAGTAACAAAACCACCAAAATCTCCTCTACTCCCCTCTACTAATTATTTTTTTCATTTTGTACAGCAACAGTTTTAGCCCTGTTATATCTTTTTAAAGCAATATTACCTTCCAATTGTTGTTTCAGTACCAAGAAATGTGTTTAAAACATTCATAGATAAAATGAATTGGCTTGGATAAACTTGATTAGGGATTCTGCAAAATGAGTGATACTAGCCTCTGAGTTTTAACAATTCAGCAACAACACAGCCAGTTTCCCTCCCACAGTGTACATTCTAAGGAAATGAACTCTGTTGTTGAAAAACAAAACAAACAAACAAACAAACAAAAAAAAAGAAACCCTCAAAGGAACTGATGAAGACTTGTGTTAATTTTTTTTTTTCCAAAATTGTGACCTCCCAAGTAATCTGTTAATTTGTTCCTAGCTTTTAAAAAAATGAAGTCCCTGTCATGGCCCAATCATTTCTCTTCCTCAAATCTAATCTCTTCCCAAAAGTAAGTTTTCTTAGTAAAATCAAAACAATAACAACAACAAAACAATTTAAAAAAAAAGACAGTTGGGCTTTCTATGCTATAGTGAATGCTGGCAGACCCAAACTGTGTTTGCACAGTGGATTTTTTGACAAGGTTTTATCTTTATACTGAATACATTGTGGAAGGGAAGTAGACTGCCATTTTGATGCGTTTATCCATAAGTCTTCTCTATCTGGATTTATCCAACTATGCTGGTGACCCTGTTATTTTGAATGTGCCTGTGAAATAGTCTTCCCTTTTTGCAGCTATGACTGATTTCCCATTAAAATGCTGCTCATTTGTACAGATGTTTCTCTAGCAAGTTACATTCAGCATATTTATTCTGGTCTATGAGAAGCAAGTATGATGAAAGAAAGCCAAGAATATTAGCTAAGTCAAATAATTGGGTTACATGTGTTAAACAAGTAACTTGCAAGGCTGTAGCATTTGCATTACTGTGAGCTTAAGGCTAGCCTAGGCTACAGAGTGAGACTCTTTCTAAAATAAAACAGAACAAAACAGTAAATAAGTAATAAAAACTTGTAATATTTTCAACATTTTATAGCAAGCATTAGGTTTTGCATATTCTTATATCTTGTCCATCAACTTCATCACCACCGAAGTGGTACCTTGATTTTATGTTTGTGTTTGCAATAAGAAAAAAAAATGATCTTCTATTGAATAGGATAAAAAAAAAAAAGCTTTGTGTGCCAGTATGAGGGGTTTAAGGCATTTTGCATTCTGAATTGACACTTGAGTTTAGAGGCTTTAAGATTTCAAAGATATAACTGTAAGGCTAAGTTTATGGGTTGAGCACTGGGCACTTCCCTGTGTGAATTATAGTTGATTGCCTAACCTTGCACTGTGACTGTTGAAGCCTTGCCGAAGTGCTGTAATTCTCATGCTCGACAGGAGGCTCGGTGTTATCCAAATCCCAATGGTACTCAACTGAATTGATGAAATGACCGGGAAGGCCTAATTAAAGCTGTTCAGCTCAAATGTATTGATGTATTACATCTATTACGGCTTGGTTCAATAGGTCCACCCTGTGGATGCTGCCACAGCCTGTAAAGCAAACTAAACAGATTGAATAAATAATGCTGTGAGGAGAGGAAAAAGCAATAGAATCAAAGCAACTAAGCACAAAAGGCAACAGTGCGACCTGTGAACTTTGGATCATATTATCTCCCACAAATTCCTTTAATCTTAATTATTTTTGCATATTGGAAACAGAAAGCAAATAGTATAATATTTCAAAGTATCCAAAGAGCTGATAAATCAACCAATCTGTTATTAACAATTGCAAAGAAATTCAAACAATCCATTGTGATTCTGCTTAATGTTTTTTACTAATTTCTTTGTCAGGACTTGGAGTTTGGATTCGCTTCTCACCAAATTCCTCCTCAAAATATAAACTGTCGTTTTCCATTACTTTTCCTCTTTTAAGACAAGTATTAAATATTTCTTTACATTTGCTGGATTTTAATATCATCAGATTGTCACACTTTCTATATTACCTGGGTAGTGAATTCATCATTCACACTGATATGTTAGAGATTTACATTTGTTCCAACATGGGAATTGTTCTACAAGTCAGTCACCTGTATCATTAAAAATTTTATCATTAAGGTATGGAAGAGAATTTTACACTATTGTTATAGTAACAACGTGTGGATTTCTAAAGAAATGAAAATTGTATTTTAAAATATGAGGTCTAAAATTTTTCAGATATTTTTGTGGGACAATGAAATGTCAAAAATATTGGAAATTACAACTTCTAAATTTACTTTTTCATCTACATTTACACCGAATATTGAATGTTTTTCTTGAATATACACTTGTATGTTTAAAAGTTAGCTCCCTGGTGTGTTAAACTACACTTCTAAGTTTTGCTCCCTCTACTCCTGCTTTAATTCTGCTCTTTCTCCACTTTTTCAGTCTCAGAAAATGCAATGTCTAATTTGTTCCATTCCATTTGGGTAAAAAATGTTAATGTAAGTATTGGCATGTAACTTTCCTTCTCATGTCTCATTCAAATATAGAACTAAACCTTGTTAATGTCATCAAATTATACTTTTATCATATTATATTATATTTTAGAATAATATATATTCTAAATCCTCCCTACCACATTTAAATTTTGTGCTTCAAACCATGACTGATTTTCTGTTGGGCTCCTGTTGAATTCTTCTGGGCATCTTCTTTAACTCCACTTTTGTAGAGTGATTTACCCAGTGCTTTTTCTGTACATTATTATTAGAAAACTTGTACAGCTAAACATCAGTCTTTTATAAGGAGGAAATATGGTAATTGGGTATACAATTCCAAATAGCACTGAAAACATACATATAAATAATATTGTACAGATCCAGACTGTTATATTTAGTAGCACATATGATTATACTTATACATATACAAATGTAATAACAACTAATAGTTAAAAGGGCTATGAGTTTGAAAGAGCGCAAGGAAGAGTATCTGAGAGAGTCTGGTCAGAAGAAAGAAAAGGATTAAATGATGTCATATTCTAATTTCAAAATTAATATAATTCAAAAACTATATCTGTCATATTCTATTGTGTTTCCTTCTATTGTGCCAATCAATTTAATTCATAAAGCAAGTCTACAAGGCTAAAGTACATATATAACTATTCACTCTTTTGGGTCAATTTTGAAAACCAGTCATGGATGTGGACTTCTAAGTTTCTCGACTGTCAAATGCAGAACTCATCTTGCTTTTCTTTCTATGATCAAAATTATCATGAAGTGGCAGATGAAAGTCGTTGGCTTTCTGGCTCTATAGTTATATGGATACTAGTATCATCAAAACAGTTTGCTGTAATGCCAGAGAAAAGTGTGATGGTCCGATTCTTTGAAAAGGCCATTGAGTATGGATCCTGCCATAGCTTTGATGAAAGTCATAGACATTTCTCTAATTAGTCATTATTCTACCTAAATAATCATCACTTGCAAGGTTATTCCTTACAAACTTGGCAGAATCACTGTCTTCAGCTTTTCCATTATATACAGCAGCATTATAGCAATAACTTTTAGCTTCATTCCACCCTGAGTAGAAATTCCATGAAAACATGACTCATGCTATCTCCTTCCCCAATAAACTCTCAATGTCCACTCCATTGTAAATTGTAGCTGCATGACAAATATAAGTTAAGTGTATGATACAGGGGATGAAGCTGTACTAAATTGAATTGGGTTTAGACCTAATTGGATCTCACTGGAGTATTTATAATGCTCTCCTTCATTTTCTGCCCACCCACCTTGTCATTCCTAAAATGTATTATTCACTACATAAGACAAACTAATCCTTCTAAACACAATCATGCTTGCTAAAGCCCATTAGTGTCTTGCTATAGTATGTTAGTTAAATTCTAAACTATGCGTTCATTTATCAAATATCTATTGATCAAACTTCTGTTCAGAGTTCTGTGGTAACTTGCTCAGCATTTTATTCGTGCATCTCCAGGGCAAGCTGACCAACTTGAGATGCTCTCTCAAGTCTTTCTCTTCTCAATACTCAGCAGTTAACAAAAGAAGCTCTTCCCATCCACCACAAAATCTATACACTGTTATAAAAAGTCAGTCAAATGAGGTGCATTGCTAGCCATAATAAGTACACATCATGGATATATTACTTAAACAAATGAATATTTAAATTACATATCATTTAAGATATTCTCCAATTATCTTCTAATATAGTGCTAATACATTTTATTAAGTGTAAGCCAGTTGATTTGAATTCTGATTATAGTATTATTATATAATTTTATTACTATAAAAGATGTTCTTGCTACAAGGATCAGTTTTCAAATTAGGGCAATAGCTTCAATGTATTTGAGAAAACACCAAATTATTATTTATTGGTTCCTAAAACCTTACAATTATATTTTATATATTTTGTCTTCAGAAATCTCTAGTAGCTTCTGTCAGTTTAGTTATAGTTAACAAATACATTTTTGATTTAAACACTTTATTCAACAACCAACCGTGTTGGTACACAAATCTATAATTGACTATTAAATAAATGATACTGTTTTTTATCATTCATAAAACTCAATAGTAGAAGAAACTATGACCAAGCCATCCATCCAAGTGTGAGTGTGAAAACTGCTGTATCCTTTCATACTGAATGTAACTTAATATGTTCTAGAGAGGAAATAGAACAGCTAACCTAGTAAAGGAATTGAACCAAGACACTTTTTTTTATCCTGAAATCCCAGGTGACAGTTGACAAAGAAGGGATAATTTGCAATTTTTTAAAGACCCATAATCCAAATGTTTCACCACTATGAGGAGACCGTAGAAATATTCCATGGGATGGCATATAAGGCAAGTTGTTGAGGTTGTGCATTTGAAGGGAATATTGAGATGGGTAGTTTCCTCTCCTTTTTCTAGTTCCTACTTGTTTCCCTTCAAGGAAGCAATTTCCCTCATTAGTTTCCTCCCTGCTCTAATTGTTTGCTCTCACACCAGCCCAAAGGCAATAGGGTATAACAACCATGCACTGGCACTTGTGAAACTGTGAGCCAAAAAATGTCTTGTTTCTTCTTTATACGTTGATGTTTCTATAGTTTTCCCAGCCATAGAAAGCTAACTCAGCAGCATGCGTTCAATCCCACTGCCCCTCCTCAGTGCTCATGTCAGCATCTGCTCCTATAATTCCATCTAAAACTTTCACTTTGCTCATACTGAATACTTAAAATTCATTCTGAAGCATTCTAGAAAATCATTCTTTTTGTTTCTAAGATTTTATTTGTCTACTCTATATCTTACTTCACACAGCACATTGAAGCATTCAATTTTATCATCATAGAACATTTTTTGTTCTTAAAATTACTTTCTGCAGGAATGTGCTTCTTTCAAGACATATCATGTACAGTCAGTAAACGCTTACCAATGTGGTTTTTGTTTCAATACCCACTAAAAATTTCTACTTCATCTTCATTACCAATTGGAACGAGCAATTGGTAATGAATTGCAGATTCTAACTGCAAGATGTAGAATCTGAAATCTTTTAATTATTACTATAACAAATTCTTTTTATATATTCCCTATGCCCAGTTAGTTTTTCCTTCCTTATTTTAGTCATGCCCAGGACTCCTGTGTATATTCTATTCCATCATTTTATATCTATGCTAAATTTGTTATGCCTGTAGAGCTTTGTGGGTTTTATGTATGTGTTTAACAACAAAACATTAACATTAACATGCTGCTGTTTGTTTGATTTTAAAATTGATGTTGATAATGAATCTAGTATTTCTTTCATACCTATTTTCACTTCTTATTTCTCACAGAACTCTTCCCTGATGCCAATAAGAAGTCCTGGCCACTTAAAAGCATAGATCACTTTACTATTTTCTCTCTTTTTGGACTAGGAACCACCATTTCCATTTCCAAAATTCATTCAACCAAGTTACTTATGGTTACTTTAGGGACTTGCTCTATTAACATTCTTAGATCTAATTTGCATTTTTAATGCCTCTTTCAACTTTTTTCTAACACTTTAAGGTCACCAGTTTTGTTGTACATTTCAACTTCACTTAGATAAGGTGGTTTTCCAATTTCATGAAAAGTTTACTGAAGAGATTTTTTGAAATGCATATGCTTTTTAACTCACTAACCATTCTTGTTTTCTATTAACAATATAGTAATTTTACTATGACTTTTACCAAAACTTGGTATTTTTTGTGTTATGCTGCTTTCCATATCCATTTAAATACCTTAAATGTGCTATCATTTTTTTTCTGAATTCAATTATCTGTCTTCTAACTCATCCTAACATTTCAGCAAACACTTGACTTTGTGGTTCTAAATTGAGAAAAAATGTACAAGGCAAATGACCTCTTGAAAGTATTCAGTTATGAACATAGTGAAGCATGTACCCTTCTTACATGCTGTAGAATCCTCGGGTATATGCCCAGGAGTGGCATAGCAGGGTCCTCAAGTAGTATACCCAATTTTATGAGGAACTGCCAAACTGATTCCCAGAGTCATTGTACTAGTTTGCAATCCCATCAGCAGTGGAGTTTTCCTTTTTTCCACATCCTTGTCAGCACCTGCAGTCTCCTGAGTTTTTGATCTTAGCCATGCTGACTGGTGTGAGGTGAAATCTCAGGGTAGTTTTGATTTGCATTTCCCTGATGACTAAGAATGCTGAGCATTTCGTTAGGTGCTTCTCAGCCATTTGACATTCCTCAGTTGAAAATTCTTTGTTTAGCTCTGCCTTATTTATAATAGCCAGAAGCTGGAAAAAACCCAGATGTACCTCAACAGAAGAATGGATACAGAAAATGTACATTTACACAATGGAATACTACTCACCTATTAAAAACAATGAATTCATGAAATTTTTAGGCAAATGCGTAAAACTGGAAAATATCATCCTAAGTGAGGTAACCCAATCACAAAAGAACACACATGGTATGTACTCACTGATAAGTGGATATTAGCCTAGAAGCTTGGAATACCCAATACACTATTCACAGATCAAACAAGTCTCAAGGAAAAGGAAGAGCAAAATATGGATACTCTGGTCCTTCTTAGAAAGGGGAGCAAAAATGCCCATATGAAGAAATACAGAGACAAAGTGTGGATCAGAGTCTGAAGGTAAGACCATCCAGACACTTCCCTACCTAGTGATCCTTCCCATATACAGTTACAAAGCCCAGACACTATTGTGGATGCCTATAAGTGCTTGCTGACCAGAGCCTGACATAGCTGTCACCTGGGAGACTGCCAGTGCATGATAAATACAGAGGGGTGAAATCTCAGCCATCTATTGAACTGAGCATATGGTCCCCAATGGAGGAGCTAGAGAAAGGACCCAAGGAGCTGAAAGGGTTTGCAGCTCCCTAGGAGGAACAACAATATGAGCCACACAGCTCCCAGGGTCTAAACCATCAACCATTGAGTACACATGGAGTGATCCATGGCTCCAGATGCATTGGAAGCAGAGGATGACCTTGATGTACATCAAAGGGAGGAAAGGCCCTGGGTCCTCTGAAGGCTAGATGCAGCAGTGTAGGGTAATATCTGGACAGAGAAGCAGGAGCAGGTTGATTGGTGAACAGTGGGAGGGGGAGGGGTTAGGGGATTTTCAGGAGGGAAACCAGGAAAGGGGACAACATTTGAAATGTAAATAATGAATATATCTAATAAAAAAGAGAAAGTGTTCAGTTAAGTAATAATTAGGATATTGCTCATATCCTGCACACGTCACTTCATACCTCAATACCCCCACACCTTCTCATCTCCTATTAAGATAATTTACTCCCACTAATCTCTAAACTTCAAGTTCCCCATCTTTTCAGCTACTGTCAATCTCTAATATTATTCTTGTCTAAATAAAATTACCTACTTTGTACATTTCATATAATCAGAATCATGTATTTATTATTTTACTTTCTATACTACTTTCACTGTCTATTTTGTAACTCATCTATGTACCTATTTATATGTCTAAAAATATTCTTGTGTAATGTTAAAATACATTTAGTTTATAATGGATCTTTTTGGTGAACATTTGCATCATAAATTTGTGGCTATTGTTGAAGTACTATAATGAGCATTCCTGCAATCGTTGTGTGTTAATACTTGTTTTCCATTGTTTACCCACTTAATGCTGCTGCTTCCTGTAGTAAAACTTTAACTTTCTGAACAAATCCAAATTACAGCCCCAACATTTATGTCCCAATAATCAACATACCAAGGTTGTAGTTTCTTCACTGACTTCCCAACCCTTATTTTCCAAGCAAATTATAGTTCTCAGTGAATTGGCATTTAATCATAATTTTGGTTTAAAATTGTTAGTAATTTATTATGATAACAAATTTTCATGTGCTATTAACTATTGTTATTTTGTGGGGAGGTTGTTCTTTCTGTTAAATTATAAGGCACATTAATATGTTCTGGCCACCTAGTACTTAAGGAATGCATTATAAGCAGTTTTTCTGCAAAATTTTTTTATGATACTGAAGGTGTTGTTTGACATACAAAATACTTTTTTTCATTAAGGTGTCTAGGTTAACCAGACACCTTAATGAAGGTTTTGTTTTGTTTTGGTCCTTATATTCTTAATGCTCAATGTAAATAATTATGGGCAAATTCAACATTATAAAGATTCATGTATGATTTTTCAGTCACTGACCTTATAGTTAGATCTTAATACCAGCCAAATTTTAAGTGAAAGAAAAAGGTTCCCAACTCTGTGTTTTTCCTATAGAAATGAAAATGTCCTAGTGTATGTTGGTTAAAAAGATAAGAATTTTGTTGTTTTATTGTAATGGAATCCTTGCCTAGAATCCTGTGAGTGTAATTGTAAGGTTTATTTCTGAACTCAATTGTATTCTGTATATATTCTAATATCAATGTTTTATAGTGTTAGTTACTATACCTTCATAGTATTTTTTGATTAAATAATCATGAATCTTCAAACATGTTTTTAAGCTTGGATGAATGGGAAGTGAGTGTGGTTGTGGGGGTCATTGTATGACATTTCCAAATAACAAATGTATTATGTTGGGGAAAATGAGAGAATTTAACAAGTATTCTAAATTTGTTCATTCATTCTCTGTTCCTTTTAATCAATTAAAGATTGTCTTCTCCAATTTTTAAAACATTATTCAGCAATGAATTGAATTTGTAGAATACTTCAAGAATTGTTATTAATGTGTAAACATGACATTAAAACATCTTTCATTATAAGTACATGTGTTTTGATTAATAATGATAATCTCATCCTATCAAAGGGAACATGTATTCTATTTACTGCACTGGTAGCAAAGACTATGAGAATATCTTCTGGCTCTGTATATTTTTCAATTCTTTCTTCTTTAAGGTTTCTTGGGCCTTAGAATGATAGCATCAACATGCTCTTTAGGATCCAGCCCTAAAACATTTCTAATTTTCTCAAACTAAAGAGCCATCAAACTCGGAATTCACTGCCTGTCATGGTTTAGTTATGTTTTTGTCAATCTTCAATGGAGCACATTTCTGCATCATATGGGCCTCTAACACATGATGTGAGATAGCACCATTCAGTTATGTTCTTTGCTTGAATTCCTTCCTCTAAGGGCTCATTTAGATCCTGATCTTTCTTTGTGGGATGGACTGTGATCTGTGTGTCCTCTGTCCACACATGTTTAGGTCTCATTTTTTATTAAAATCTCCTAAAAGTAGTATATATGCTACTAGTAATAAAACTGTACTAGTATACAGTTTTCTTCCAGGTAACATGGTGCATTATGGTTCACTCTTGCTCCATAGAAAATGTGTTCCTACCTGTGTATAATGACTTATATCCATCATACCAATGTCATACCAAAGTTATTTTCCAGCCCTACATATATTTTTGTCTTGTATCCACCAATATATTCTCTCAACTCCTGAAATCTACAAAATATATTACATTCTCAACAATTTTCTATTTTCCACATTGCAATGTAATCAGAAACAGTGTTGAACTTTTTTACATTAATTGATTTTTAAATTCAGTTATATGCATATTATTCCTCCAAGCCTTCTCATGGCTGATAACAGATTTCTTTTAAGCATTGAATAATTATTGCCCAAATTTACCATAAGATAATGGCATCAATGAAATTGATATCTATGGCAATATCTAAAGCCATGCATGATCTTACAAGGTATAAATATATGTTACTACAGAAATAACCCTGTATGAGTATTAATTAAATTATCTATTTTTTCATAAATTGAAAATGTACCTTTGGCATGTAAATTCTTAAATATATGTGGCTATATCCTAAAATTTCTGGTACTGTTTTATCTACTCATTCTTTTCATCTGTTTCATGTATAGAATGTTAAACGTGTAGAAAAATGTCCATTATATATTTAACCCAGAATGGAGTAATGCATTTTACTTTTGTGGAGTAATGTATATTTAAATGGAGTAACTTATTTAGATAAGTTTGATTTGTTTCTCAAATTTGGGTTAAAAATAAAACTTTGTACCCAAAAGAAAATGAAAAATTTAAATATTTACTAATAGAAATTCAGTTCTATATAGGAAAAAACATTACCAAATGCAGCTACATATCACAGAAAATGTGTTGTGCTAACACAAATCTTTCTAAGTTTGAGAAATTAGGTTTCAACAATAACAACAGGGCAGTACAATGTAAGTCTCAATTCAGATTCCAAGTAGGAACTCCTAAGTTGAGCAATAGCTAGAAAATCATTCAGAAATAAGTATAATAGAAAAAATGAAAAGTTTCAAAAAACCAACAGATTGAAACATGCTATTAGTAGATTTTTAAAGTGGTACATTTATATTTTATGAATAAATGTTAAACAAATAAATTCATCATGAAAATATATATACACATGTCTTAGTTTGGGTTTCACTGCTGTGAACAGACACCATGACCAATACAAGTTTTATAAAAGACAACATTTAATTGGGGCTGGCTTACAGGCTCAGAGGTTCAGTCCATTGTCATCAAGGCAGAAACATGGCAGCATCCAGGCAGATATGGTGCAGTAGGAGCTGGGAGTTCTCTCTCTTCATCTAAAGCTGCTAGTGGAAGACTGACTTCCAGGCAAGGAAGATGAGGCTTTTAAGCCCACACCCACAGTGACACACCTACTCCAACAAGGCCACACCTCCTAATAGTGCCACTCCCTGAGAAAAGCATACACAAACCATCACATTCCACTCCCTGGTCCCCATAGGCTTGTTCAAACATGAGTCTATGGGGGCCATACTTAAACATAGCATAATGCAAAATACATTTAGTCCAACTTAAAAAGTCCCTGTAGACTATAGCATTCTCAATAGTGTTAAAAGTCCAAAGTTCAAGGTCTCTTTTGAGATTCATCCAATCACTTAACTGTAATCCCCCCAGCAAGACAGGAAACCAGCTGAGCAAAGTCCAAACTCTGCATCTCTAAGTCTGATGGCAAAGCAGTCTTTAGATATCCAACTCCTTTTTCATCTTTGTTGACTTCAACAAGGTTCTTTCTCCTGGGCTTGTTCCACTCCCTGTTAGCAGTTTTCCTTGGCAGGCATCCTGTGGCTCTGGCATCTTTAACATCTTGGGTACCCAAAGTCAATTCAGCTTCTCAGCTTCTTGTTCCAGTGTCTGAGATCCACACATGATCTTCTGTGCATCTCCAAAGAGCTGCTGTCAATTTTCCAGCTCTGCCCTCTGTAGCACTATAATTTCAGATTGATCCACTCCACTGCCACTGCTGTTTTTGGTGGTCATCCCATGGTACTGGCATCTCCAATATGCTAGGGTCTTCCACTGCAACTATATTTCACCAAAGCCTCTCATAGCTCTCTTCATGGTACTAAGCCTCAACTCCTTTGCATGAACCCTTCAGTTCTGGGCTGTCAATTACAACTGAGGGTACACTTGCACATGGCCTTCCATGGCCTCTCACAGTACCAAGCCTCAGCTGTTCTTCATGATGCCTTCATGCCTTCAAAACCAGTATCACCTGGATGATTCTTACACGTTACCAAGTACAGCTGCAGCATGAGGAACACTTGGCTATCTCTACAATATGGCTTCTTTGTGCTCTCAGAAAACACTTCCTATATTTCACCTCAGTAATGCTCGTCTTTTCTTAATCACCACTAATTTCTTAGCTCCAGCTAACCAGCATCAATTGTCCCAGTAGTCTCCTTCTCCTCTTGAATATAAAGCCAGAGACACTTGGTTGAAGTTGCTGACTTCTGCCTCATGCAGGAACTGGAACATTGGCCCCCTTGATCTATTACGGTATCACTGGCTTCCTTTTTCCTAGCTCCTTTGCTGCCTAAGTTGGCTGTCCTGAATCTTGCTCCTTAGACTGACTTTGAACTCAAGAGATCTGCATGCCTGTCTCCTAAGCACTGGGATTAAAGGTGTGGTCCACCAAGCCGGGATTAAAATTTTTCTTCACTTAGAATTTGTTCTGATTTAGGCTGGCCTTGAACTCAGAGATCTGCTTTTCTTTGCCTCCTGGGATTAAAGGCTTGTACGACCATGCCTGGACCAAAAGTTAACTGGGTGAATCTTGCGCCCAAGGCACCACTCCTTTAATTCAATTTAATGTCCTTGAATTCAGCTCCATTTCACTTCCTGGAGTCCCCTTAATACTCAAACTATATATTTTGTACTTTTCCTTTCTCATCTTGCTATGTTTGTTCAAAATTCTCTTCATCAGACTTAACCAGAGAACAAAGTCTTTGTTGGGCTTTTTTGAGACTTCCTTTGCAGATGCAATTAATATAAATCTCTTTACATTAGCCCTAGGGAGTCTCTTCAGACAATGGCAAACAGCAGCCATGTTCTTCACCAAAACATCACAAAAACAGTTTCTCAGCCACATATTAAAGTTCTTCTCCACTGAAACCTCTTGGGCTATCAGGCCTACAGAGTTAAAATGACCCTCAGCACCACTGTCTTCCATATTCCTACTAGTCTGGCCCATTAAGCCCCACTTAAAGAATTCCATGGCTTTCCAAATCCAAAGTCCCCAGATCCACATTCTTCCAAACAAAAGTATGGTCAGGCCTATCACAGCAATACCCTCTCCTGGTACCAACTTCTCTCTTAGTTTGGGTTTCACGGCTGTGAACAAACACCATGACCAACACAAGTTTTATAAAAGACAACATTTAATTGGGGCTGGCTTACAGGCTCAGTGGTTCAGTCCATTGTAATCAAGGCAGAAACATGGCAGCATCCAGGCAGATATGGTGCAGGAGGAGCTGGGAGTTCTCTCTCTTCATCTGAAGGTGTCTAGTGGAAGACTGACTTCCAGGCAAGGAGGATGAGGCTTTTAAGCCCACACCCACAATGACACACCTACTCCAACAAGGCCACACCTCCTAATAGTGCCACTCCCTGGTAAAAGCATATACAAACCATCACAACACACATATTTTTTATTTAAATTTGTTTATTTTTACCTTGTGTAGGGGTATACTGCAATAATGCATCTGTGAATGTCAGAAAACAATCTTGAGTTGTCTGTTCTGATCTTTCACCTTTATGTGCAATATGGACTTTGAACTTAATTCATCAAGCTTTCTGTATAAGTACTTATATCCACTGAGACATATTACCAGTTCCTCAAACATGCTTAATATTTAATCAAATAATAGATCTAAATAAAACCATTGGTTTATGCAAAAAAATTACCTAAAAGAGAATATGGCAAAACAGATCCTAAAGACTAAAAATTTAAACACAAGGGAAAGAAACACAAATGAATAATTAAATGTGTCCTCAGGCACTGCTTCTGAGAAAGGCACAGTCTAAAAGAATGAATGTGAGAAACACTAAAACACATACTGTGATCACTGTGCAAACAAGTATGGCATGAATGTTTTTCATATTGTTTGTTTTTAAGATTCCATTTTATTTTTAGTTGCATGTGAAGATGTGTGAGTAACCACACATTCATGAAAGTGCTAACTGACACCAGAAGAGGGGACCAGATCCCACAGACCTGAAGTTACAGGTGGCTGTGATATACCTGATGTATATGCTGGGGAAAAACATCAGGCCTTTGGAAGAGCAGTACATAATCTTACCTTCCATGCTATCTTTCCAGTCTCTCCGCTATGTTTCATAGTATTTTACTCAAATCTTTTAGAATTTCTCTTTTTTAGTGGATATATTCTATATTTACATTTCATTTTATACCAACTCAGTCCCTTCCAGATCCTTCCAGAGACCTAGCCTCACCTCTCTACACACCCAACTTCAAGTTTTCTACTTTTGTTTTTTAACCCATCAAGTCCAATTTGTCTTCCTGAAATACTCTTTCTAAGGCCAACAATTGAATGAGATCAACCTATCAGTGTCAGATCATTTTATCAAAAAGAGAACTGACTCTATTCCTCATTGAAGCTATCAAGTGTCAATAGCCCATCACTTCGTAATAGAAATTGTACCTACCTACTCTCTATATGTTTGATCTTTTTGCCTGGCTAGAGCTTACTCAAGCATCATGCATAGTGCCATAATTGCTTTGAATTTATGCTGGTCAAAAAAACAGAATTACATTGATATTATCCAGCAACTTTTTCTTTTTATGTTTTCCCATTTTTCTGGAAGATATCTGAGATGTGGAAGAGAGGCTATGATGTGGAAATTTTTGGTTGAATATCACATGATTTGCACATTAACCAGTTGTGGGTCTGTGTCATCTACTTCAAAAAAATGTTTCTCTGAAAAGGGTTGACCACGCATTGCTCTGAGGATAGCAATAAGTTGCAGAGTTATTTTAATTCTGTGTTCATTAAGCAGAAATAAAATATTAGGCTTTTATCAAGGACAGATGGTCTACATAGCCCCAAGATCTTGCCTCCATTACCACTGTCAGATATAAGTTCTAACACATGAAGTAGGCTTTAGATTAAATCACAAATATTTTATTATAAGATTCGTGTTACTATTGTGTCAGTGCAGTCCTTACTTTTTAAGTAAAGTAAAAATAACGAAAAAGAACTTAAAACAATCTCAAAAACTTCCAAGAGATATGTAGTGCGAACTATGATTTAAAAAACACATTAAGTTGTCTGAGAGGGGTCCAAAAATTATCTTCAACTTAGATCACATTGGGAGGTTCAGTTAGCAACTGACCAATGATGATATGGATGCTTGGAGCCAACCATCAGACTGAGCTCAGGGACCCTGTGGGAGAGCTGGCTGAAGTATTGGAGGAACGGAGGGAAATTGAAATCCCATTGGAAGAACAACATTGGCTGACTGGACCACCCACTGCTCCCAGAGATTAGACTACTAACCAAGGTGTGTACAAGGAGGGATCCAGGACTCCAGGTACATATGTAGCAGAGGATAGCCTTGCTTGAGAGCAATGTGAGGGGAGGCCTTTGGTCTTGTGGAGGTTTGATGCCCCAGTGTAGGGGGATGCTGGATTAGTGGGGGAAAGTGGGTGGGTAGAGGAGCACCCTCATAGAGGCTAACAGGAGGGGGGAATGTGGGATAGGAGGATTGTGTAGGGGTACCAAGGAAGTGGAATATAAATGATGTAAACAAATTGGAATGATTAAAAAATAAAACATTTAAAAAAAATAAGAAAAAAGAAAACATACATTTAACTTTTTATATCAAAATATTGGTAAAATTCATTAAAATATTAACAGGAATACCATAGAAAATAAAAGGTATGGGAAAATGAACTTTACTTTTGTAACATATGAGAGAGCAATAAAAATACAAATATGATGGCAGAGATGGTTTTAAATGTAGATTACATGTTGTGTAAGCCTGAGGACCTGATCCAGATGCCAAGTTGCCATGGAGAAGTTTTGAGTCTTCAAGCCCCATTCTGTGCAAAGAGAGGCAGGGAGAGAAAGACTCAAGAGTCCCCTTTCTAGGCAAGATTTCTCCAAAATGATTGACAGACAACATCTCCAAACACAAGGGAGGGAGCTGAATGTACATACATGAATCTATGCATAGTATTATGTGCCAGCTCATTTATTTTGACACCACATGAAAAAAACAATAATGCGTACACATAGATTTTCAAAAAGAAAAGTAATGATGACAATACACAAAAATATTAAAATATATTCAAAGGTAGAATAAATTATGCCAGACTTGTAAATAGAACCTGGATGTATTAGTGCTATCAATTTTTTCTTACTCGTTAGATTTCTCATTGCAGAAGGAAAATTCATTATTGTTATATTTCTCGTCTTTCTTCCTGTGTGTGTGTGTGTGTGTGTGTGTGTGTGTGTGTACACTTTGGAAATTGGAATCTGAGCTTACTGACTTGCTCAAATGGATCCTCTTTAATTCAAGATAGAAACCCAGTTTTTCTATAAGGATTTGTATTGCTGAAGTTATACAATGGTGTGATCCAGAGTAGAGAAGTCTATTCCTGGCCAGAACTACAAGAAGATTATCAAGTTTAAATAAACTCTATTCACAGAATCTAAAACAAGAAAAACTAAACAAAACAAAAATGAATAAACACTCACTATGGAGAACTCAAAGGTGAACACTTGCTGTATAACAAGAATATTAGGAAAATCCTCATGTGATATGCAATGCAATTGGGAGGGGTCATGTGGTTGACATTTATAGGATGAAATGTGTATCTCAGAGAGCTTATGAGTCTTTCAAAAGCTATTTATTTTCTAATACAAAACAAACTAGTTTGTCTTTCAAATGCCACATTATGTTTTAAGAATTGTGTACGGTTCATCATAAAAAAATTAAAAGAAGTGTCATTAACTTTAAATAGTAAGAGCAATTTACCAAAAGAAAAGCAAATGTAAGCCTCTGTAATTTAGCATTTATGCAAAGGAACATATGGTCAAGTTTATTGGAAATTAAAAGGGAACCATCTAAATTTGGCTGCACGTTATGAGAAATTTTACATTATACTTATTAGTTGGCTGAATTCACTTCATGTCAACTCTAATTCATCCTGAACAGGTCACCTTGCCAAATTCATGTGTTTTAATTGTGCCCACATTTCATAATGAAAATCGAACAGGTGCTGAACTTCTGGGGTCTCATGTATTGCTCAGATAGATGCATTTGTATGTTCTTGATTCTGTTTTTGCTTATTCCACATTCTCTTTATCTCCTTTGAAATAAAGAACATAAATGTGGACTGCTTCTGAATGTACTTTGGGTAAATCATATTTTAAGTTATCAAAAAGCAATTGCATACACCAGGAGTGTAGCCTTGCATTTAATAGTGAGGCATCTTTAGCGAGACACTGATAGTACATTTGGCAGCTGAATGATGTATTTCTGGAAATAGGGAGATGTCCTAGAAGTAACTTGTGGCTGTTCCTAAAGATTTATTAAAACTAAGCTGACACTTCATCACTGATAGAGGTAATTTCAAAGCTCTTGAAATTCTACTGACCCTAAGATAATGAAACCACCACCTTATACACATTTGTATTCTGTGGCATGTGTTGTGGTTAGTGGTACAGAATCTGAAATGCTATCATTATCTTCCCAAAGAATTCGCAAAAGAAACTAAGGGCAAATGCACAGACTCAGAGACATCACAAAGAAAGTTAGATACACTGCTGTGTATGGATGAGTAGTTGTGCACAAAACAAATAATAATAAGAGATTATTTAGCCAGTTAATAAATCACGAGGCTCCGGGTTGCCAGAAGCCTTATAGGCAACATAGATTTTTTTTTAATTTCTTTTATCATGTGTTGCAGAAAGGAATTTACATTATGTTGTAAAACACCTCAGGTCTAGTGTTGGTGAAGGGTACCACAAATGGTTTGTGTGTGTGTGTGTGTGTGTGTGTGTGTGTGTGTGTGTGTGTGTTTTCAGGAGATAACTCTGTACTCCTTAAATGGAAGATCTTATAAGTAATATTTGAACTGTGTTTCTAAAGAGTGTGTCTTAAACACTTTTCTAAACATTAAATTTAGGTTAATTCAAAATGAGGATTGCCTATGAATTGGAAAAATCACCTAATATTGGAATTTAACGGAAGTATTAATGAAAATCTATGAGGATGATGAACATTCAACTGCCTTCAGAAATTCTTCAATAAACTACGATTTATTAAACTTATATTCCTGAGAGTAGATCACTTTGTTTTCCTATTATGTTCATTCAAGTAGTATATTCACTAGACCTGGAGGAAAAGATAAGCATTCAGATAAAATAATGGATAAATGGAGAGATTAAGATGGGGATTGATATATAAAATTGTATATTTTATGCACAGTTGTTAAAGGCTAAAAGATGAAAAGGGGAGATAGCATGAGCTCTTAAAATATTACTTATTATTTCACAGCTTTTTCATTATACTATGAATGCTAAATACATTTCTGTGGTCAAAGACTTCCCTCTTCATGGAGGTAGAATATTCAAAATAATTTTCTCCTAATCAAATTTGCTTTTCATCATCCAAATCCATCTTTTCAGTTGGTAGTTTATTTTTCAACTTCTCATCCTCAAGAACAACCTCAACTAACTTCACGATGTTCCGGGATGGCTGACCTCACCATCTTTCTTTCCTTAGTAGAAATAAATGGTCTTTTACCAAACCTTCAGGTTGACTCTCCTCTCAGTCACAGCAGTATTAAACATTTGTCAGGTGACTCCATTGTGCTTCCTGTTTCCTACTCTGTGGCTTAATTCAGTTATCCTTGAATCCGTAGATATTTCCATGAATTGAATGATGATAAAAGCCTTGCTTTGATCAAAACTCCTGTAACTGTTTTTCTCTTTTCTTTATTATTCCTGTTATTATTATTATTATTATTATTATTATTATTATTTAATCTTTTTTTACAATCTAGTCTTTATCCCACTCCGGGTCCACCTCTGACTGTTCCTCATCCCATTCCTCCTCCCTGGTCTCCAAGAGGATGTCCCAACCCCTCCACCACCCTCCCAACAGACCTCCCACTCCCTGGGACTTCAAGTGTCTCCAGGGCTATCTGTATCTTCTCTCACTGAGGCTGGATATACAGTTCTCTGCTGTATATGTGTCGGGGGCATCATTTCAGCTAATGTATGCTGCCTGTTTGGTGGCTCAGTGTCAGAGATTTCAGGTTAGTTGTTACTGCTAGTCTTCCTATATAGGGTCACCCTCCTCCTCATCTTAGTCCAACTTTTCTGTAATTCAACCATAGGGGTCCTGGCTTCTGTTGATTGTTTGGGTGTATGTATTTGCATTTGACTTTTTCAGCTGCTTGTTGAGCTTCACAGAAGTCAGTCACGCTAGGTCCTGTCATTCATTTGCTTTCAGATACTGTGCAGCTCCCTTAAAACTGTATGCTATTTTAGGTGTCAGAGAGTTTGACTGTCAGTAATGTTGATATTGTGACTGCATAATTCCCTGTTGTGCTTTCCAAGAATTGCAGGGTATTTAGCAGTCTTTGGGCCATTCATGGCTCTTTCGTTTTAGATGCCAATAGCAGACTTCCACCTCATGTTTTTAGTTTTGAGGACACAAATTATCACCGAAATTAACATGTCATCAATGGTGTGTGCTGTTCTTCCTTTCATAAAAAAGGAATCACTGACTTCCCACTCTTTCTATCCCTGCATTCCCACCCTGCTTTCTATATTGTCATCATTATTCACTTCAATGCTAATATTCTTTACATTCCACTCTAGTAATCAGATTTTTATATTTTGTATATCTTAGACATTTCAAACACATATTTCATGTTAAACATGTTGCTGATATCTAGTATACATAACTCATGAGACATAAGATCTTCTCTCAGGTGAATGAAACTTAACTTCTTTTTTAATTTTCTTATCCTTTCTCACACTTACCTGTTCCAACTATGTGTTCTTCATTAGTATTGAGGTAAAACAACATTTTTTTTCTATTGCAAAGTCAGAAATATGGGCAATATTCTTGGAGGTCTCTCCCTCCAATGAAGCTATAATCTAATCAGTATTTTTATTTATTGTCTCACCTTGAAAAACATAATTTCTAACTTGAAGCATTTTTATGCTTGCCTCTAGATTGATATATTTTTGCCCTTCAATAATGAGTTTTCATGGTCAACTCCTTTGACATCTGAGTTGTATCAGCAGTCAGATGTACTTGCGGCCACTGATAAAAGCCTGAGCTCTCCAGAGACACACAGTGGAAAGAGAGAAATGAATCCTATGGCCTCCACATGTGTTTGTTGAATGTGAACACATATGTGCAAACATGTCCAAGTATAAACTAATAAATTTAAAAGAAACAACAATTAAGCAACCTTGATATTATATGCAAAGTAGCTTCACTATATATTCATCCTGAACAGTTATGTGAATCCATAAACATGATTCACTTCCATTATACTATTATTTGAATATAATTGCCCTCCTACGTGCTTTTTCCCCATCTTTAGTCCTCTATCTTTTCCACTTCTTTCTTCATCCTCAAATCTGCTTTCAGATCATATATACTTAAGGGCTTACACAACTGTTTGAAATCTAGCATCCATAAATGAGAGAAAATGTGTGCTGCCTTTCTGAGTCTAGTTTATTTCACTTAATATAATCGCCAGTCACATTCATTTTCTTGCAAGCAGCATAATTCCATTCTTTATGGCTGAATAAAACTCTATTTGTATATATGCCACATTTTGTTTATCAATTCATCTGTTGATGGGCATCCAGGCTGATTCCATTACTTGTCTATTGTTAGTGTTGCAATAAACATGGTTGTGCAAATGTATCTTGTAGAGTGAGAATCTGTCAGGTACAAACCCAGGAGTAACACTGATGAGCCATATGCTACTTCTAGTCTCAGTTGTCTGGTATACGTTAATATTGATCTCCAGAGTGGCAGCGGGAGTTTATTTTACTACCAGCAGTGTGTTAGTGTTTCTTTCCCCCTACAATCTTGCCAGCCTTTGTGGCTTCTTGTTGTCTTAATGATAGTTATTTAAACTGGGATAGCTCACTGTTGCTTTAATTTGTATTTCATGGATTGCTAAGGATAGTGAGTAAGTATTTAGACAATTATTGGACATTTGTGGCTCATCTGTTTAGAAGGTTCTGCTCATTTCATTAGCTTACTGACTTAGGAATTGAGAATCTCTGAATTTGGATGCAGGAATCTGTAGCTCTAACCATCCCAGAAAACACCATTTTATTATATCCTAAAGATTCTATTATGTTGTGGCTTCACTTTCCTGGGATTCTATGGATGTTTTATTTTCCAGCTGATTTATTTGATCCAGCTGATTTAGCTGTTTATTGTTCAATAGTTTGTTCCTTCTTTCTAGGAGTATTTACTTTTACATTTTCAGTTGCTCTTAATTGCTAGTTTAATTCTAATGGGATTAAGAAAAATGTAATAAATTATTTTTCTTGAATTGGATAAAACTTGTTTTATGCCCTAAATAATGAAGAACATGAATGCACACACACACACACACACACACACACACACACAATTTTATACATATATATATTTAGTTTTATAATTACAATATATTTGAATCTCTTTTGTAATCTACCCTCCCAATATGAAACTCCATGTTATATTTCATTTTTATTGCATGCATTACCTTATCAGTATGTTTGTTTCTTGTATTAATTTGTCTACACATCATTCTCAAACCTAAGGCTGAGGCAATATTGTGGGAACCCAGAAGTTCAGGAATTTTTTTCTCTTGAGACTTTGTTTCTTAGTAACATCAGGGGCTACACCCATGAAATTTAACCAATATGACTGCTCAGACATGAGTTGACTGATGGTGATAACATACATACATAAGCAGTTGAAGAAAAGCCCACTAAGCCTTCACCCTACACCAAGAACTACAGGCAACCGAGGAATTTTGGAAGTGGGAGAAATATTATTCACTAGTGAAGAAGATACCTATTAGTATCCAATACCAACTAGCCCTGAAACCATACATAAAACTTGTGTTTTTATGGAAGGATGTATGGCTGACTAAAGGCAGATATGATGCTGAGGAAGGAGGTGAAAGTTCTATATCTTGATTTGAATGCAGACAGAAAGAGAATCTAATTCCACCCTGGGTGGATCTTGAGCTTAGGAAATCTCAAAGCCCACCACCAAAGTGACTTACTTCCTGCAATAAGGTCATACCTGCTTCTATAAGGCCACAATTCCAAATATTGACACTCATTGTGGGCCAAGCATTCAAACTTAAAATCTTTGGGGGACAAAATATTAAAAAACAAAACACCTCCACATCTGTAAAATATATTACTATCATGTCATAGGCATGGGCTCAGAGATGATAGTGTCCATGTTAGAGGCAATGCTAAGACTTCTTTGGGATTAGAGTAAGAAATGTCAGGTTTCAGGCATGTTCATATTATGAAATAATTAATTCATTCTTTTCCAATTGTGACTTAACAAGGATGAAGGCATAGAAAAGAGTTCAATATAGGTAATTTAATTTAAAATAAGTTGGATTATTTAACAAAAATTTTAGTAACATCTACCAAGTGATAGTTTCAAGGAAACAAATGGAGGGAAGAGAAAATGGAATAAAAATAATATAGAAAATTCACTAGTAAAAGATAAATACATCTTTAATAATATAAAACCATAGCCTTGAAGTGATTTTTATCCTCAAATAAGAACGTAATCAATTGTTTATTGTAGAACACAAATTCAATTCTAAAAAATTTCAGATATAAAAACCATGATCAATATAGTCATGAACTTTTGCAGAGAAATTCTTTATGAAAAGGCAGCAAGATTTTAGTTGAGCTTTAAGATTCACAGAGAAGGTCACTTGATCATTGACAAAGGAGCTACAAACATCCAGTGGAAAAAAGATAGCCTTTTCAACAAATGGTGCTGGTTCAACTGGAAGTCAGCATGCAAAAGAATGCAAATTGATCCATTCTTATCTCCTTATACTAAGTTCAAGTGCAAGTGGATCAAGAACCTCCACATAAAACCAGACACAGTTGAACTAATAGAAAAGAAACTGGGGAAGACCCTTGAGGACATTGGCACAGGGGAAAATTTCCTCAACAGAACACCAATAGCTTATGCTCTAAGATCAAGAATTGACAAATGGGACCTCATAAAATTACAAAGTTTCTGTAAGGCAAAGGACATTGCCAAAAAGACAAAATGGCAACCAACAAATTAGGAAAAGATCTTTTCCAACACTACATATGACAGAGGGCTTACATCCAAGATATACAAAGAACTCAAGAAGGTAGACTCCAGAAAACCAAATATCCCCCTTAAAAAATGGAGTACAGAGTTAAACAAAGAATTTTCACCTGAGGAATATCCAATGGCTGAGAAGTACCTAAAGAAATGTTCTACATCCCTTAGTCATCAGGGAAATGCAAATCAAAACAACCCTGAGATTTCACCTCACACTATTCAGAATGGCTAAGATCAAAAACTCAGGAGAAAACAGGTGCTGGAGAGGATGTGGAGAAAGAGGAACACTTCTCCATGCCTGGGTGTGGTTGCAAGCTGGTACTACCACTCTGGAAATCATTCTGGCAGTTTCTTAGAAAACTGGGAATGATACTTCCAGAGATCCCAGCTATACCATTCCTGGGCATATACCCAGAGGAATCCCCAGCTTGTAATAAGGATACATGCTCCACTATGTTCATAGCAGCCCTAGTTATAATAGCCAGAAGCTTGAAAAAACCCCAGATGTCCCTCAGCAGAGGAATGGATACAGTAAATGTGGTATATATACACAGTGGAATACTATTCAGCCAATAGAAATAATTAATTCATGAAATTCTTAGACAAATGGATGGAACTGCAGAACATCATCCTAAGGGAGGTAACCCAGTCCCAAAAGAACATACATGGTATGTACTTACTGATAAACAGATATTAGCCTAGAAGCTTGGAATACCCAAGACACAATTCATATATCAAATGATGCCAAAGAAGAAGGAAGGAGTGACCCCTGGTCCTGGAAAGGCTCAGTGCAGCAGTGTAGAGTAATACCAGGACAGGGAAGTGGGAAGGGGTGGATTGGAGAACAGGGGGAGAGAAGAGGGCTTATGGGACTTTAGGGGGGGATCCAGAAAAGGGAAAATCACTTGAAATGTAAATAAAGAATATATTGAATAAAAAATTAAAATAAAAAAGATTCACAGATAAATATGACCTTTTAGGCAACTAAGCAGAAATTATACCCCAGACAATCATTCAACATGCACAAAGTGTGTGACCCGAATTAAGTTCATTAAGCACTCCATCTCATATGTCACTCAAACTTTTGTGATAACATCAGTTCTCAGCACTATAATTAATTTTTGCCATTGTTAACTAACAACAAAATGTCCAACTTTCATCACAATGAAATATGAGTAGAAAGATAATGCAAAATAAATTCCAAATGGCATCTTTATCAAATTAAATAAACTATGCTTGAATCCTTTCTGGTAATTTACTATTAATGCTTAGATACAGATAAAACACTATCATTAGAATTCACAATGAAGGATATGAAAACTAAGATAAAGCTAACCAGCTGCGAGGAATTGAAAAATGTGAAGCATCTGCACATTTTAAGTGTTGTAAAGTAGTTCACAAATACTCTTATTAAAAAAAACAAATTACAACATGATTTCAAACACATATCATTATTTTGCCATACATTTCTGTTAAAAACTGATAGACAAAATACTGGCCTTGAGAATATATATTGTGAAGAGAAGATGAACAATTTTTGATAATTATCTTTTGCTTATTCATTATCCAGAATGTTTCATATGTTTCATGTATGAAACATAAAATATTTGATGTAATAAAATATCACAGTAGGTAGGGAAACTGCTACCATTTGCTATATAAGCATGGGTTAAATCAACTATAGTTGCTATTATGAAATTCAGAAAGCTTATCCAATAATTGTAAGAAAATAAAGAGATAGCTATATTTGTGGTAATATTAATAAAAGTAGAAAATTCTTTTATAGAATAGCGTGGAATAATTATTAGACACACATCTGAAATTTCAGTCAACACGTCTTCCAGTCATGTTCCCAGATGGGCATGGTCTTTCAGTTGTTGGACATAGAAAGTCGACTCTTAGAGAGAAGGGGACCCCTTATTCAAACATTGTTCATCAATCATCAGTCATTCCTTCTGGTGAAGCAGTTGCCTTTGTATCTCCATGTCCTTATAAATAAGTCTTTACCTGTGTTTCTATAAGTAATCCCAATAAATACATTGTTATATTAAAGTGTATTTGCATGAATATTTTTCTTGCTTCAACTATCTGAAAATTGACAGTATACAGGGAGAATCTCATAAATCTCAGGGTAGAGTCACATTTGACAAAGTACACAATTCTTGTAGCAATAATATGAGGTCTGTTAGAGATAATACAATATATACACAACTAAGTCAGAGTCATGTATCTAGAAGAAGTTTGACTTGTTAAGACTGGAATAATAATGGGAAATAGAGTTGTAAGTTTTCCTGCATTGAAACTTTTGACTTGGCAGGAATGATTTGTAAGACAGTGACGAGATAAAAGTTAGATATGTTATGCTATTAGGAGTGGCTGAAGAAAAGAGATACCAATTATACCTGGGCTAAAGATATTTTTCTAGTATGAAAAGGTAGAGCCCTTGGTAAAAATCATATGGTAGAGATAGAAAAAGCATGACATAGAAAAGGTAAAGACAGAATATGACATGAAAGATATAGTATTTGATTTCCAGTTCAGCAAGTCATATAGGACTGGGATCATCTAATGTTTAAGAAAGAAGTTAATAGATACATCTTATTCAATCTACGGCATCTATAAACTCATGGAACATCACAGAAGAGGATGAGAAAAAATTATAATGACCATACTACTAGAAGGTCTGTTGTGAAACAATCTTTCCTAGAAATGGCTTCTTAAGACCAGAACAATGGGCATGTTATGATAGAAGGGAGAAAATTATATGAGCTCTAACCTCTAGATAAAGAACTATGAACAACTAATGACTGGTGGAAGAGAAGACTTATCTTCTCCCAGAAAAGAACATCATTATTGGCTGTTTATTGCCAAGTGATCAGGCTTAAAACCATATACGTACAAATAACAAAAGTAGAATCATTGTGTTGAATTAATGCATATTTCTATACATATATATCATAGTAATAATAAAAAGAAGACTATGAACTTGAAGTTTTGACAGAGAATCTAGTAGTGACTGGGTGGAGAAAAGAGGGGAATTTATGTAATTATATTTCAAGTTAATCATTTTTTAATGTAATTGAGCAAAGTGTGAGAAATGGGTATGGGTCATTATTGTGAATTTGAGTTACATGTGTGATGTTATTTTTATTATATAGGAAAAACTCTGGCATATCTGAAAAACAGTGGCCAACATGCTAAATGGTAAGATAAAAATAGTGAAGTAATAATGAAATTATAAGGAAGATAAGTAGCAGACAAAGAACCCTGTTTAGAGCTCCCCCAAAGAAAAACTGTGCTGAAAAGATTTACTTATTATGCAGCTCATAGAGGAAAAAAATACATAAATGTATTCTGTGAGCCTCTTGAAGGATTTAAAGTCTGCAGGAGTGTTCACCAAGAGCATAAGACTGTAGGGAAGTAGTGATAAAATACATTACACCCAGTGCTGTTCAGGAAGAACATCTCTGGGAAGTAATTCTGTCCAACCAGTCCTCTGAGGATACTGTCAAGGCTGCCTATTGGTTAGCACCATGCATATTAACTGTATATTCTATATTGAAGCATTCCTTACTTAGAATCTGGCTAGTTAGAAAACATTCTTGATATGTATGTACTGCTGTGAGATTGTATGTCTTTTTAATACTGAAGAGCACATAGTGTAGTGAGAATCTGTGAATAGAAATGTAAATAGATAACATTCAGCTTGACCTAGAACTGAGCTGACCAAGGTTGACCATTCTCATGAAAGTTAGTTTATCCATGTACATATTTCTTCTGTTTGAACATATAATAGTATTTGATGCATAGCTAGGATACACTCTGCATGTGACCTTCAGATAGTTTCACCTAGGATAGCAACTAGGAAGGTAGTCATTGGAGGTAGTGTTTGGGAGGTTGATATTTCTCATCCAGCAAGAGGACCTTTAGTAACTCAGCCAGCAGCTGATGAGATGAGAGTGCTTCTCCCTCTATACATGTCTGTCCATGATATTAATTTTATAAAAGAACCAGTGACACTCATAGAGAAATTTTAGTTCCTCTGACAATACAGATATGTTCTTTGTACACACCTTTAATCCCTAACAAAGTAGGTAATGTTAGTTTGTAGAAGGAATTACCCATGTTTGAACGTGATGTCTAATTTATAGACAATGGTGACAAATCAGAGAGAGTTGGCAGAATGAGTCAGCAAACACCAAATTCTCATGAAGACAGGAAAGAGAGGGCAGTTCATTTGATTTCAGGCAACACAGTGGAGTGAATTCAACTCAACTCAGTTGAGTTCAGTTCTGAGGACCTGAGATCAGTGAAGGGACTGCAGTGTAGTAGAGTTTAATTCATTCATGAATTAATGCAGCTCAGTGTAGGTCAGCAGAGGCAGTTGAAGCCAGAGAATAAGAAGGGGGTCTGAAGATTAGAATAAATGACCAACTTTAATTTGAAGCCAAGCAAAACAATTCAGTGAGAAACTGGGAGAAGCCAGATTTAATCAGTCAGCTGAGAGAGGAATTTTAATCAGAACAGCAGAGTTGAACCAGCCAGCCAGATTTCAGAAAGAACTAAAAAGGAGGAACTTATTCGTAGTCTCCAAATAAGGTTCCAAGATGAAAATTACATCAGGTGAATAAAAGATGCTTTCACAAATACAAGCAATAAGTTCTCTTAGTATATATATTAGGGATTTTTAATGTTTTTTAAAAAATTTTCTGGCATAATTTTAGCCACTGAGTCAGAACATCAAATTTCCCTTGTTTAGGATGAATAGTATTGAATGTAACTACAATATTAAGGCAAACCATAAGGCAATTAGGGAAAATCTTAATGCTGTGGAGGTTCTAACAACTCTCAGTATACACACAGGAGACATGTCGTTGTCTCTGGAGTTGGAAGCATGCTAGAACTAGATGGTGACTCTGTTGCTGAATATACATGTTAAATCTGAAGGGCTCAAAGCCATTCCTCCCTGGAAATTCATTATTAATTTGAGAAAATACAATGCAAATTGCTGGTGGGGAAGTTTGGCAATGTTCTCATGTGGTGGTATACTTGGAGTGTTAAGCTGTTAGCTTGTCAGGATAGATGGGCCTAAAGGTACAGGAAAACAAACTAATTTTCTATTTGATTTAAGGTTACATTGACAGGTGAGAGCTCAGCCACTGTTGTTGCAATCTGTGGGATTTTTCCAACATGAAAAATAGACCCTAGTAGAAAGACTTCTGCTGTTCTTTTCTGAAACAAATGTAAAGTGCCTGTCAAACAGCCATCAAAATATTTCTGTGTTCCTACTCATCTATTATTGTTGCTATCAGTGGTTGTTAAGGAAGACTTGCTAGTACAGTGGCCTGTACTATTATATAGATTCATAAACCATCAAAATGCTGATAAGAAGTGTCTGTTGCTATGGGGTACTGGACTGCTCATGAAATTATTATATATGGGTATAAGTATAAAGGCTATAGAAGTAGGTGTGATATTGCAGTGGATTTATTTTCATTGGAAAGAGATGATTAATAATTATCCTGAAGAGATATTTACACCCAACCAATGGACAGAAGTCAGGGACTCCTGTGCTTGAACTAGGGAAATGTTGGAATAATTTGAGGAGGGTGACCAACATAGGCAAACTAGCGATTTCAAATAACCTGTACCCCTGAGATCTCTCAGACACGGAGGCACAAAGCAGGCAGCATACACCAGCTGGTCTGAGACTCCTGACACATATACAGCCGAGGACTTCCTGGTCTAGCCTCAGTGAAAAAAGATACATCTAACCCTTGAGAGACTTGAGGCTTCAAAATGTGAGGAGGCCTGGTGTGGTGGCAGGGTATGGTGAAAGTGCAAACATCCTCTTGGAATTGGGAGAGGAGGAATGGAATGAGGAACTATGGGAGGGTAGACCAGGAGGAAAATAATGAATAAACAACTTCAAAATTAGCTAGGATAAAAGAGATAAAATAGGAAAACAAACAAACAAACAACAACAACAAAACTGGGCCAAGCAGTGCACCTGTAATCTTAGCCTAGAGGCAGGAGAATTTCTAGGGAGGATGTGTGAATCTCACTCAGAAGGAAAAAGAAGATAGTCTATGGAGGTGGATGGAAAGACAGAATTCAGTAGGAGATGGGGTGAAGAGTATAAAGTGGATAGTGATCAGATGTAGAGAGAAGGGGTAGGAGAAAGGGCTGAGAATAAGATGGGAAATTGATGGGCATGAATCTCTGGTGACTAGATGGAGGCCTTGGACTGGAGAGACTACAGGAATTCTATAGGAACCACTAAGTGTGATTCCTACAAACAGGAGATAAAGAAACTGAAGAAGCAACTTCTTGTAACTAAGAAGGACTTCCACTGGCAGGAGGAAGGCATGAACCCACCTACAAAACCTTCAACCCTAAATTTATCCTACCTACAAGATACACAGGAACAAAGATGGAGCAGAAATTGAAGAAATGGCTAAGCAATGACTGGCCCAATTTGAGACACCCATCCCATGTGGGAGAGCCAAACCTTGATAGTATTAATAATACTCTACTATAATCATACACAGGAGCATAACATAACTGTCCCTGAGGGCTTTCATCCAGCAGTGGATGGAAACAGATGCAGAGACTTACAGCTAAACATCAGGGAGAGCTTAAAGGAGTCTTGAGTGGGAGAGAGAGGGATAAAACTAAACAAGCCAGAGGTGTCAAGGACACCACAAGAAGATTAACAGAGTCAACTACCATGGGCCCTTAGGGCTCACAGAGACTGAACCACAAACCAAGAAGTATGCAGGGCCTGGACCTAGGTCCCCTAACACATTTGTAGCAGATATGAAAGTTGGTTTTCATGTCAGTTCTCTAAGAATTGAAGCAGGGTAGTCTCAAATTCAGTTGCTTGCCACAGGATCCTTATCCTAAATGGACTTCCTGGTTGGGACCCAGAAGGAGAGGATTTGCCTAGTCCTGCTGGGACTATATTTCCTAGGGTAGGGTGGTGCCCAAAAGGGACTTTACCTTCTCTGGAACATGCAATGGGGGAGAGGGATTTATAAGGGAGGGACTGGGTAAAGAGAAGGGAAGGACTTCATTTAGGATGTAAAGTGAATAAAATATAAATTGGCAAAAAGTTATCCTGAAGCAGAATTGTTTAGTTAAAGTATAGATTACTATGCCAATTGATAATGATTAAATTAATAAAAAGATAAGGACTGTGCCACAACAAAATGAAGCCATTAACATTGTAGAAATAAGGAAGGGTCACCTATTTGCCATTCCCTTCTGGTGGTCATCTCCATGTCTTCATTCCAATTCATTTGAGTTGGGCAGAAGCCTTTGTCTGAAGAAGAAAGGTTAAATAGTAGTACTCTGAAGAGTATTGATTTCACAAGTCTGTCTCAGCTCAAGTAGTAAATTTGGTGAATCAGTTCCTTCAAGGTGCCTATGCTACATTAAAGAAACCCTTATGCATACTCCTTTAAGGAACATTAATTCCGGATTCACCAAGATGGACTTAAGTGTAATCATTCCTCTGATCTTTCCATTGGTCAAACTGAGAGAGTAGTTGTTTCTCTTTAGGATTCTTCAGGTAAAGTCATATAAACAAGCCAGTTGGAAATTATATATATATATATATATATATATATATATATATATATATATATATACACAATTATATATATAATTAGGGAACAGTTTAACATTTCTCTCATATTAAAAATAATTTAAATAATTTTCTTCCTGTTGTTGTTCCTAGTCATATTTTTATTTACTGAAAAGCTTGCTACTTATCCAAATTACAAATCTTCAGAAATTTAGGTATAGCCTTTTCCAGCCTTCCTTTAGCTTATTTTCAACCCAGGAATGTTCATTTATTTGGGAGTTGGAAGACATCCTATGAAATGGTCTCTGGAGAATAGACAAATTTTCTTCAAAATATCTTATGCTCTGTGCTTTTCCACTGACTTCTTTTTGGTTCAGAAAAAAGTACCTGAGGATTCAGCTATATCACTCTTGGGCATATAGCCAAGAGATTCTCCAATATATAACAAGAACACATGCTCCACTATGTTCATAGCAGCTTTATTTATAATAGCCAGAAGCCGGAAACAACACAGATGTACTTCAACACATGAATAGATACAGAAAGTGTGATACATTTACTCAGTGGAGTACTACTCAGCTATTAAACACAATGACTTCATGAAATTCTTAGGCAAATAGATGGAACTAGAAAATTCTATCCTGAGTAAGGTAACCTAATCACAAAAGATCACACATGGTATGCACTCACTGATAAGTGGATATTCAGTTAAAAGCTCAGAATATCCAAGATACAATTCACAGATCACATAAAGCTCAAGAAGAAGGAAGACCAAAGTGTGGGTACTCTGGTCCTTCTTAGAAAAGGGTAACAAAATACTCATGGGAGCAAATACACTGGCAGAGTGTGTAGCAGAGACTGAAGGAAAGGCATCCAAAAACTGCCCAACCTGGGGATCCATCCCATATACAGTCATCAAACCCAGACACTATTTTGGATGCCAAGAAGTGCATGCTAGGAGGATCCTGATTTAGCTCTCTCCTGAGAGGCTCTGGTAGAGCCTGACAAATATGGAAGCATATGCTTACAGCCAATAATTGTGGACCGAACACAGAGGTTCCCAATGGAGAATTTAGAGAATGGACTGAAGGAGATGAAGGGGTTTCCAACCCCATAAGAACAGTATCAACGAACCAGACTCGCCAGAGCTCCCCAGAACTAAATCACCAACTATGGTGTACACATGGAGGGGCCCATGGCTCCAGCTGCATATGTAGAAGAGGATGGCTTTTTCTAGCACCAGTGGGAGAAGAAATCCTTGATCCTTGATTCCTCAGTGTAGGGGAATTCGGGGGCAAGGAAGCACAAGTGGGTGGGTGAGGGAATACCCTCATAGAAGTAGGGGGAGGGGACACAGGATAGGAGGTTTAGTGGGGTAGGACAGGAAAGGCAATAATATTTGAAATGTAAATAAAGAAAATATTCAAAAACAAAGGGCTGGGAAAGAAATATAAATAAGTTAAATTATTAATAAAAAAATAAAATCAGCCTCTTACTACATGTCTTCCCTGATAGTTACAGTTTATTTCATGAATCAAACTTTCTTAGAGAAAGATAGCAGTAATATTTTTATATATTCAAAAATATAAGTATTGATAAATTACCATAAAAGGCAATAATGGAGTGATCAATTTTCAAGTTTTATCTTCTATATAAAGTTATTAGTTATGAATTGAATATCAGATAAATCATTTTTAAATTTGTTACTCATGAAAGCTTAAAGTAGAATTGATATTAGTGATATGTATATATTCAAAGAATACCATATCATTTAGTATGATATTCTGCCTTTAAATATGGTCATTTGTGATATACTTCAAGTATTATGGAATAATTCTAAAAAATGATTTTTCATTCTCTATCTCAACTACTGATCACTTTTATGAAAAGTTGGGATTATCTGACAGAAAATATCTTCCATTTCACAAAGCTTGAATATATTTACTAATATTCACTTTGTAATATTTCATATATGTTAACTTAAAATCATTACTAATAAATTGTTCACTAAATGGGGTAATGTGATGGGTCAATTAATAAAGGCACTATTCACCAAGTCTAATGACTTGAATTCAGTCCTTTGTGCCTTACATGTGGATAAAACCAATAATTACAAGTTGTTCTAAGATATCCACATATATATTGTGCTGTCTACAACAAAATAAACACATAATTGTAATGAACTTACAAAATTAAAACATAAAGAATTTCATGATTGCTCACTTCTTCATTTCAATCCTGTAAATTTTTCCTGAAAAAAATGATAAATAATCAAAACTTTGATTCCATATTGTTAAACCAAACAAATATTGTAAATTCTATTTTTAATAAAATTAATATAAACTGTTATATTGAAAGAAACTAACTGAATATATAGTTCTGTGCTATATTTTAGCACAGATTTATATATTTAATTTTTAGATGCTACAAAATTGTGCTCTAACTTCATTAAGTTAGATGACAAATTTTTAAGCTTATTTTCCATTTAGTCATCATAACCAATGCCTTAAATTTATTGAAGCATTTATAAGTCTACACTCAGAAAACACATTTATGTTAATTCCCCAAACTAGCCCAGTTTTATATCAACTCTTAGGTTTTTGTTAATGTAGTGTTTAATCCCTGAATATGCTTTATATTTTATGTAAATGAATAAGTTTATATTGTATTTTTTTGCCTTCATTGCTAAAATTCAAGTGTCCATAGGGGTGGGTTTATTTCAGGATCTTCAATTTGATTCTATTGATCAATCTGCATTTTCCTGTAAGAATACCATTCAGTTTTTCATTACTATTGGTTTGTATTACAGCTTGAGATCAGGTGTATTAATACCACTAGAAGTTATTTTATTGTTCAGGATTCTTTTAGCTATTCCGTGTTTTTGACTTTTTTCCACACAAAGTTGAGAATTATTGTTTTGAAGTCTGTAAGGATCATGTTGGAATTTTGATCATTGACTCATAGCTTGATTTTGGGAAATGGCCATTTTGAATATGGTAATTCTGCTGATTCATGAGCATGGGAGAGCTTTCCATCTTCTGATATTGTCTTCAGTTTCTTTCTTCAGAGACTTGAAGTTCTTGTTATACAGGTCTTTCATATGTGTTTAGAGTTACACCCAATTATTTTATATTGGTTGTAGATATAGTAAAGATTGTTGTTTCCCTAATTGCTTTCTTCCTCTACATGTATGTGCCAAATGAACAACTAGGTCTTCGCCTGAGTCTCCAGCAAATGCATCAGGGGCTTCCCCAATCTCTGTACCCACCACTGGATCGCCATTTCCATGCCTGGAATGACTGGTTGGGACCCAGTAGGAGATGATATGCCTAGTCTTCCTGGGACTAGATGTCCCAGGGTTGGGTATTACACAGGGAGGCACCAACTGTCTTCCAAGAAGGGGAGGAGACAGTTGGGGGGAGGAATTTGTAAGGGTGAGATTACTCAGTGAGGAGTGGACTATGATTGGGATATAAAGTGAATAATAATATTTAAATTAAAAATTACCTATTATTTAAAAGGACATTACATTTCTAAGAAGTGACATTAATCTTATAAATTTCTTCATTTAAATAAAAATACTAGGTAATATAAAGAAAGCATAATAAAATTATATTTTGCCTTTGATATTATAATTTATATTAACAAAGTTTATATTTCCTGAGATATGTTTCTAAGTTAAGACAGTGTGCTTTTTTTCAATTTATCACAATTTGAAAGTAAGAAAGAAATATTCTATAGAAAGTGAAATACAATAAGTTCTTCTAAAAGAGGATAACACTTGCTGTATGGTAAAAATATTTCTTTGCAAATATCTGGTATGAGTTAAGAATACACATTAACTAAACATACAGAAATGGTACAGATACACTCAAATCGTAAGTAGCATTAAGTGTTTCTTGGAACAAAAGCATAATTTGTGTCAACAGTGTGACAGCAGAAATGCAAAGAAGCAAGCAATAAAAAGACATGTTGAATATGAATATACAGGCATGGAGGACAGAGAATACTGTCCAAGTTTACTATTCCAAATTTAAATTCTACAGAACCAGCCTTAGAGAAACAAATATTCCAAATTGCACGAAAAAAACACATTGGTCAATATTTTGTTTTGGTATTCTGTTATTTAACCCAGCTCAATTTACTTCATCCAAATGCACTACTCTTTTGATTTTTATTTTCTTTACTCACTACTCTGTAGGTTGAAAAAAACTATGTAAAAATGGGTGTGATATATTCTTTATGCTTCCAGTAAAGAATAATACAGTAAAGAAAAACCTAGCAAATATTATAACATGACAAGTTAATCTTAGAATTCAATAAACTGCACACAATTCCCAAAGTAGAGAAACATATTAAAATCCAACACATAAAAAAACGACATGAAAACAGGGATTCCTAAGAGTGAATGTTTGGGAAAGTCCATGATGCCTCATTGTTGTGTAAGAACTGTAGTCAATTGAGCAAACTGGAAACAGAAGAGGTGGTCTTCCCCAGGGTAGACAACACCACAAACGGTGTAATGATAAGAGCACACAAATGCCCAGTAGTAAATGATGGACCCTGAAGATGTATGTACAAAGAACATTATATTGACAGAATAGGAGTCCATGACCTTGGTGGAGAGACCAGCAAGAGTGTGAGAGGGAGGGTTTGAAGGAAAAATCAGAAAGAAGGAATGTTGTAACTTATAACATATTTAAAATAATATAAAAATAAATAAATCTTAATGGACAGGCATTGCATTTAGCTGAAGTAAATTCGAAGATCTTTTTCTAATTAAAAAATTCTGTGACAGGTAGGAATTAGGAGCCATTCCAGATCTAGTGATAGTAATCTGTTTGGGAGCATTAGAGAAAATTTAGATTTGTCTTCTAAATTTATTTTAAATAATTTCTATACAAGATTTATTATTGTCTTCATTTTAAAGTAATTTATTTTTCTATAAAAATGAAATTATTGATTGCACAAAACAAATATATTATAATTCAGAAGAACATTATTCATTCAGGAGAATTTGATATTCTGAAATGATTAAATTGTTTCTACAACTGTGATTAAATATTTACTTTACTATTCCAATATTTTTACACAGGCAGGTTCAAAAACTTTTCTTTGTCTTTTTCTTTTAGGATATTAATGAATTCTCAGTATGGATTACATATGTTTGACAGTAGCTTTTTTTAAAGCTAACCCAGGATTGAGATGTTTGCTATAAAATAAAAATAATATAAATACCAAGTTTCTTCAAATAATTAATCTATTCATAAACCCATAAAGAAAGTGATTAGACTGTCATGCTTTTATTCTAGGGCAAAATGAAAATGTTTTCATTATTGAAGAATAAATTTAAGACTATCGTTCTAAGCTGAAAGCATAGTCGATTCAAACCTAACTTAATGAGCAACAATTTATGCATAAAATGAATAAGTATAGAAATGTATTATTTAAAATATATAAAATGATTAAATACTCAAGTGCTATTTAAAAGGAAATGTGGAAAATGAAGCTGGCATCTTAAAATCTAATAGCACTTTGTTTTGCAGTGCACTAGGTGATTGTATGCCACTTCAATTATCCTGAGTATTATTTCACAACATGCAATATAATACTTTGTACTTGAAAAGCACTTTGCAATCATTTGTTAATGAAAAGTATTTATGAAAACTATTCTTTTCTTTCATCTGTCATGTTGAGTATAAAAGCTTGAAATTTCAACATGGAATAAACAATCTATGCTCTACAACAACAACAAAAAAATAAGACCCTAAAAGCAATGCTGATAAATGAGTAGAATCACACCCTCCACTAAAGCATACAGAGCTTATCAACTAAATCAGTTCAAGCATGGAACTTTTAACCAAATCTCTGTGTATGTTAGAAAAATGATGTCAGTATGAAGCAGTGAATGTTTTAGTTACGGAAAAGACAGATGAGCGATTCACAGCAAAGCTTGAATGTAACATAGGCAAGAATGCAAAGAGTTTCATGGGAAAGTAGATCCTGAAATGAACACTGTTGTCTGGAAATATTAATATTATATATACATATATCATTTTATCATGTTATATATTTATGTATATATTATTTTTGAGATTTAAGATAATTACATTATTTTTCCCCTTTCCTTTTTTTCCTCCAAAACCCTCTCATTTAACATTTCTTTCTCTTTTTCATATTTATGGCCACATTTTTATTAAAAATTGTTATATACTTGGAGGTACATATATGTCTCTCTATATTATTGAATACATAAATGCAAACTGTTCATTGCATATGGTGCTACTTGTTTGCGTGTTTCATAACTGACTGCTTGATATTGAAACACTTCTTTAAAAACATATGTGATGGTCCACACAAACAAAAGTGTATTTTCAAGAAACAGAAATGGCTAGAATTATGGACATAGGGCAGAGATAAAAGAAAGTAGATGACGACATAGATAAATATGTGTAAGGGTGGGAAAGGTAATGTCAGATAAGAGGAAGTAAATGAGTCATAGTTTTCTGTAAGATCATTACTTCTTTTGTATAAATGATCTTTCTCTGAGTCCTTTTATAGGCTGGTCCAGAACTGTTGAGAAGGTTAGGAAGAGGATCTAAGGCAGAGCTTCTCAGGCTATGAGTAATGACTCCTTTGGACAGATGACCCTTTCATGTTGGAAACGCAAAGATTTCTATTGTGATACATAAACATAAAAATTACAATTATAATATAGTAAGAAACATAATTTTATTATTTGTGGTCATCACCACATGAGGAACTGTACTAAAGGATAACGGATTAGGGAAGTGTGAGAACCACTGACCTAGCCGAACTGAATTAATTAAGAGTTAATGCTGAAGGAGAAAGATAAAGATGGCTTGTATAAAGTGGAACTGATTATAGCAACAACACAGCAGCATCAAAGTCATAATAACCACAGACCTTAAACAATGACGCATGAATGTCAAATATGGACCGAATGTTTACACTATACCTTCAAGTAACATAATTACTGAAGTGTGGAGTAGCTGAATCATTAGTATAGATGCTCCAAAATTTAATGTTGAAAACATTAAACTGCCTAAAAAATTCTTTTTCTAAGATCTCTTTATACTTCCTTCACTCTGAAGATATGTGAACTAAAAGATTTTGAAATTATTCACAGAGCTTATTAATATTTTAAAAGGTGGCTTAGTGTTTAAGAACACTGACTGCTCTTCCAGAGGTCCTGAGTTCAGTTCACAGCAACCACATGGTGGCTTACAACCATCTGTAATGAACGCAGATGCCCTCTTCTGGTGTGTCTGAAGACAGCTACAGTGTTCCCACATCCAGGAGAGATAGATAGATAGATAGATAGATAGATAGATAGATAGATAGATAGATAGATATCTTTAATGTGTGTGTGTGTGTGTGTGTGTGTGTGTGAGAGAGAGAGAGAGAGAGAGAGAGAGAGAGAGAGAGGCTTTTATTTTTTTGCCTAAAACATAGATTAGTCTGCATGTTTCTTTCCAAAGGGAGAAGGAATTTTGCCTGGCTTATTTCTATCCCCAAGTGTTGCTAATAAGTAGGGCAATAGGGGAGGAAAATTAGTTTGAAGGCCCCACATTCATGTCTTCAAAACTGTGATGCTAAATACTTTTTAATTGTTTTACTATTATAAACAGGGAAGATAAAAGAAAAAGAGCACTGGAGGGAATTGATCAACACTAAAAGGCAGCACTAAATCTTTGCTTTATTTCCAACAACCTGTATTGTATAATTGGTACCATTACTGTTGTACATTGTTTGCTGAAATGTTTTAATTTGATTGGGTGTGAAAAAAATCTGTCTGTTGCTATTGTTGAAGATTATTACCAGATGGATACATCATATAGTACTGGAAACTACAAACTGAGGTGTTAGAAGACTGAAGCCATTAGCAGACTTATGAATCTATGAACCCAGTAAGCTATCAAAATGATCACAGACAGTAGATGCCCGTTGCTGCAATTGTAGAGATAACATTGCATGAGCAATCAACAACTTTCTTATTTAAGGCATTCCACAAGGGAAACTCACACCTAGTATTGTAAATCTTGCCAAGCACCCATGTCTGGGGAGCTTACAAGCCTGAGATGATAATACACCCTTATTTTGCTAAATGTGCACAGGATCAAACTAAGTAAGTATCTCTATGCCCACAGATGCTTGAAGTGCTCATTCTCCATCAATGTAACTGCAGTTAATATGGAGGGCCAAGAAGACTTGGTAATAGAACCCAGCTATAAATGGGGTATCTATGTTACAGTTCCCTAAGACTCAGAAACCCAACTTCTATCCTAGATTGCTAGTCATTGCTGGGAAAAACGGATCATGACCAAAGCAACATGAGGAAGAAAATGCTTTATTTAATCTTGTTACTCTGATGTCACAGTCTATCATGGAGGAGTGTGAGAGAAGAAACTCAACACATGAATTCTCAGCATGCTTATCTTTAAAACTCTCACATAACAACTCATTACATTCAGTACTTATTGGGGTTCCCAGCCCAAAGCTAAATGTCTCCCTTTTCCTTCACAAAACATCCCAAGGTATAAAAGCCACACAGTTACAGCAATACCCTGTGTTTCTAGAAACAGATTCTTTGCATGATTTTCAACACTCAGCCAAAGAACATCAAACTTCTTGAGCTCCTCCTCAGTAGCCCATTTCATTGCAAATCCTTCAGTCAACCAGTTAAATATACCCCTTGCAGCACTTTAAACTATGTACGCATCAATTTTAAACCAAGACTCTGTGCAATTGGGCCATATCAATAAATTCAGCCATATAAATTCTGTACTCCTTCCACATTTTCCTACATCCTTAGAATCTATCACTGCACATTCCTTAGAAAATTGCTTTTATAAATTAAAACTCCATTATGTTATCTATGGGACTTCACACTTCTCATGGACCTCAATTTCTACGTGACCTTTAGGGACCTGCTTAAACTTGAATGTGTGTTCAGTCTGCAGGCTGTGACAGGTGGCATCCTTTTTTCTCCTAGATGTGACAGGAATGTTTCATTCACAGCATTTGTGGTGGCTGGCAAAACACCTGGAAAAAAACAGTCCAATCAACTGTCCAGGGTGGATGTGGGAGGGAGCACAGGAATCTCCTACTCCTGAGTAACTTTTGATAGTGATGGCTTCTAAAGAAAGAAAGCCAATTTTCTTTGGGAGTAATTCCCTTGTAAGTTGACAACACTCCAATTGCTGTCTAATTTAACTTTGTGCGTTAGAGGAAATGTGACATAATATTGGTGAATGTGCAGTGTACTTAAAAAATGGAGGGAGATATATATGACCACAATACATTAATGCCTCAACCCACTCCCACCTCCCGATCCTCGATTCCCCTACACTGGGGCATTTATCAAAACTTCATAGGACCAAGGACCTCTCCTCCCACTGATGCCTGATATGGCAATCTTCTGCTATATATGCAGCCAGAGCCATGTATACTCCATGGTTGGTGGCTTAGTCCCTGGGAGTTCTGGAGGATCTAGTTTGTTGATATTGTTGTTTTTCCTAGGGGATTGCAAACCCCTTCAGCCCCTTCAGTCTTTTCTCTAACTCCTCCATTGGTGTTAGAGTTCAGTGCAATGGCTGAATTAATATTATAATAAAAAGAAAAGAAAAAAAGATGCTTTTAATGGCATTACTGTTCTCACCCTATTTCTTACGTGAAATTATTAAATGGTGTCTTAATTATACTCACTGCTGTGAAAAGACACCATGATCAAGGCAAATCTTTTGAGAACAACACTTAATTGGGACTGGCTTATAGGTACAGAGGTTCAATCTAGTATCAACAAGGCAGGAGCATGACAGCTTCCAGGAAAACATGGTTCCATAGGAACTGCGAGTTCTACATCTTTATCTGAAGGCTGCTAGTAGAATACTGACATGGCAGCTAGGATGATGGTCTTAAAGCTCACACCCACAGTGGAAAAACCCATTCCCACTGGGTCCCACTGAATGCAAAAGGGCCACACCTCCTAATAGTGCCACTTCATGAGCTGAGAAGATACAAAGCAAAACAACTGCCTTCTATGAATATCTCCTGATTCTAATAACTTCTCAGATAGCATCATTCATTTTATACATACATACATATATATATATATATGTATATGTATATATGTATATGTATATACATATGTTTAGTTACATACACATATATTGTTATATTATGTGTATGGCTTGCCATGAGTATATTTCCTTTCCTCTACCATAATTAAGTTTATGTTACCCTTTTATAGGTTGTGTTATCTAGTATTGATTGTTCACTTGATACAAACTAGAGTCACCTGGGAAGAAAGAACCTCCATTCAGTAACTTATTCCATCAAATTTTTCTGACATTATGTTTGTGAAGTACTGGCTTGAGAGGTAGTTGATATTGGAAGTCTAGGCCACAGTGGGCAACACTATTTCCAGGCAGCTGGGCTGGCACAGTAAGGAAGCTAGCTAAGAGAGCAAGTAAGAAACATTCCTCCATGAGTTCTTTTTCAAGTTAGAACGTTGCTGTAGTTCCTGTTCTATTCAGCTTTCATTCAACTTGAGTTCCTTATCTGAGTTCCCTCAAGGATGTACAATAAGCTGTAAAAGTTCTTCCCCATCTTGATTTTGATCACAATATTTATCACAGCAACAGAGAACTATCTAGAACATTCCCGAACAAGCAAGTTTATTAAACTATAAGTTATTGTCTAAAGTTCATTGTTCATTCTTTAACTATTTCCAATGTGACACCATAAATTTCTCTTTATTATAATTTTTGTCATCATATATTCCATTGCATGCATTCTTCTGAATTTATTTTACTTATCTGCCAAATTTACCTCTTGTAATATAGGACTTTTATGTACCAAAACGATGTTCTTTTTCCTGAACTGGTTTACTCACAACATTTATTTCCTTAGAATAAAATTTTAGCTGATAAGTCTTCATATAATCCAGCAATTTTCAATATGTATGTTGTGATACCTTTGGCAAACATCTATTTCCAAAAATATTTATGTTACAATTCATAACAGCATCAAAATTACAGTTGCAAAGTAGAAATGAGAATAATTTTATGTTTGGTGGTCACCATAACACTGGAAAATGTATTAAAATGTCAAAACATTAGGAAAGCTGAGAATTACTGACAAATATTAAGAACATTGATCTTTCTTCTGTTTACCTTTATGGATTGTCCTGTATACTTGATTCCTCTATAATTTTGTGTTTATTTCTACATTGCATTTATGAAACTACTTATGAAGAGGAAGGAATTTTTCCAGATCCCAGCATCTATCTCTGTCATGAGCATAGTTGGTAATTCACCTCTCTCTTTCTACTTTATAATTATTTTACCTATGTGTCTACCTGAAAGAACAAAGCTCTGCAAGGATTCCATTACCCTAAGAACTGCATTGCAGTATCACATTACTGGTGTACAGGAAACAGTCTTGTTTTTGATATATATTAAGAGCAAAGGTGATAAGAGGCAAAATTTTGAATATGTCTCAAAATCAAATGGATACAATCAAGAATTAGAGAATTGTGATTCCTGAGAAATTAGTGATAAATCTGTGTCTTTCAATGTTTTCACATGTTACCTGACACAAGAAGGCACACACATGTGAACTTAACATATGAGAAGAATAAAGAATGGAGAGCTGGCATATGGTGGAATGATTACAGTACTTAGGCATGGAGAAGATATTTTTCTTTATGTATTTCTTGTCCAGTATGTCCTACAGAACAATAAATAGTCATTATACAGAATGATGAGTGGAAAACTGTGGATCCAGAGAGATAGAAGACACATAGTTACTTGATGTATTTAGCAAGTGCTGAGGATCACCAACATTTCTCCCTTCCCAATCAATCATAATTTTTATTATGTTTTATTGAAAATTGATCATATATAATATAATCTATTTTTGTTTTCGTCTCCCTCAACACCTTCCAGAGAAGAATACACACACACACACACACACACACACACACACACACATATACAGACACACACACACACATATACAGACACACACACACACACACACACACACACACACACACGTTTCATACAGAGAAGTCCCATAAACACATGAAAGTGGTAACTTTAACATATGATCAAAAGATACCTTCATGTTTAAAAACAAATTTTTAAAGAACCAGACAAAGCATTGTGAGAAAAACATAACAACAGAACAAAACAGGCAAAGCAAAAATAAACCTCAAAATACCATTGAGTTTGGTTTGTGTTGGCCATATTCTATTGGGTATGGGGCCTGGGGGCTGGCCTTATGTATGGTTTTGCACCCAGTAAGACTCTGCTGGAGATCCAATTTTTTTCTTTTTCTGCATGAGTTGTTATCAATTTGAAGTAGCTGTGGTTTAGGGTTGACGGTTACGTACATTTCCTTCTTCATTAATGGTTCTCCATATGTCTTAGGCCTAGGGTATGAATAAATATGATATTCACTCATGTAAAATAACTGATAAGTGGAACTCTCTTCAGAAACTTAAGTACATGTACTGTAAAAAATATAGAAGCAAAGAGCATGAATAACAACAAAGACTAGAAATGTTTTTGAAAATATAACATGTAACATAGCTCTATCCAAAAAGAAAATATTTTAAGTACTGTAATCCTTAACTAAGAATTGTCTTAAAATTAGAATAGAAAGAAAATTGTAAGAGAGATAAGGGAAACCAGACTGAGAGTCTAGTAAGGTGTGTAGGCAAATATCACTAATGTCCAAAAGAAATAACCACTCTTCATTTATACCAAACAGAATGAAAGTCAATTCACTGTTTCAACCAGAAAGTTCTCAAACACTTTTTTTAATACAGCAGAAAAGTAATCAGAAATGTGGGTTCCCAAGAGCATTTAAGCGTCACAGGTCTATAGAATGTGCAAACAATTGCAAAATGGGAAAGAAAGACGAAAACAGAGAATTATAAAAGCAGGGGAATGCATTGAAAGCAGTATCACAGAGGGAGTCGGAGGCTGATTGCTAAAATTTGCCCCAAGTAATTGCTGTACTAGCACAATACATCTGAAACTTCAGAACTTATCAAATTATTTTGTTGAGAAAGCAAATAGCAACAATTTTCCCTTAAATTAATTGAACGAAGAACTCAGAAAGAAAATGCAATACAGGTAATAGGACTGAAAATTATAGACTGTTGGGTTTGAAGGAATCTCAAAAGTAAATGCTAACAAATAGACTGGAGTTGAAACATTTTTCTTCAAACTAAGCAAGGCCCTAAGTTTTGTAGCATAGTTGTAGGTTTTGTTTTTTTATTGCTTTACGTTTAAAAATGAGAGTATGAAATGAGTTGAAATACAAAGTAATTTTTAAAAGAAATATTGTTTATTCAAGATTCGAGCCTGTTACAAAGTTGTTTTGCTTTGAATGTGTGAATGTATTCTACGTATATCCTATGATTTTTTAGCACAAGTTATGAGACTTAATTGGTAAACAAACATGTTTAATAATGAAAGAAAATAATTTCATGAATCCCACCCTATTTTTATATATTTGAGAATGGTTGTGTACTTTCTACCCTCCCCTTTCCTATTGTTTTTAGTGGAATTTTTATTTTCTGGAAATTTGTAGGCTTTGTACTGTCATTGGCCTATTCATATGACTTTCCTTCTGTTTTTTTGAAAGAGGACCAATACTATCAGTGTCATTTTAAGAAAATAGGACAGATTAGAATGCAGTAAATATGGTTTAAAAACAGCATCAAAATTGGTAGTAACATGGGTTGAAAATAAATGTTTTATAGTCAGATAACACTAGACTAGAAATTCATTATTAAGGATAAGTGTTAATATTTATCAATTTTTATAGTATACACTTTGTTCTCTTACTGTGTGCTAAGATCACAAAACACAAGCAATAGCTTTTTTCTCAGTTATGTGATCTGATCTGATCTGATCCTTGCTTAGTAGAAACAGTTCATCATTCCATATCATATCATTTGATACAATTTAAAGATTAGACAACTAGACTTATACCAAAATTTGTTTTCAGATATGTGCCAGGAAGGAGAGGGTGAGTGGTATTTGTTCTACTTCAAAAAGGCCTCTAAGGGAGAAGGATTCACTGAAAGTATAGGTTGGCTTCCAAAGACAATCACCCAAAGAAACCACACAAACTTGCATGAGCTGAGTCTAGAATCAAGGTCAGATATTGGAAAGATTTTATAAAAAACAGATTTTCCTTTGTAGAGGTTCCAATGTTCCAATGTTGGAAGTTTATCCAACAGTAAAAGGCTTGCCTTGTCTTACAGTCTGCCCTAATCTGGCAGAGTCAGTTGATCTATTAAAACGTTTATTCTTTGTTCTATATCCAATCAAGCTTCTTCCCATTACACATTAGCACAGACATCAAATCAAGTTTTCTATACCTTGTAATCTTCACCTATGGAAGATGCTTCATTGATGCAAAAATTCATACTACCTGTGCTGTTGTTGGTTGTTTTATAATTTAAAACAAGGTCTTTTTATGTAATTGTTACAGAATTGGAACTCAATGTCTTAAAGAGACATAATATATATCTTTCCTCATATCTCTGTGTTTCAAGTACTAGCATTACAGATTACAGGTATGCACTGTGACCCTTGAACTCACTGTACTTGGTAACTAACATAATGTGCATTGAATAAACATGATGGCTGCCTCACACGCTCCCATTCAACCTCCATGTAGGACAGACATTCTGACAGAATGAATCAAGAAACTTATTGGAAAAATGAAATCTACTTTGACTCGTCCCCCCACTGGCACTCAGAGTTACTCTATTGTCTAGCAGCATACAATTGCTGATATTGTGCCTTATAATTTATTTGCCACAAGAAATAGATTGTTTTTCAGCCATCTTCCACTAACTTTCAAAAATGGCAAACACAAAGGAGAAAAAATCACCTGCTATATGTTGTTCGGGACTTTAGAAAACATGGAGGGCTCAAAACAGCTACAAACCCGACTATCTACAATTGTCTAAGAATCTCATAACTTTGCAAATTTCTGTCTTTTAATAAATATGTACACACACACACACACACACACATATATAGTCTGCCTATGTGTTTTGTGTGTGTGTGTGTGTGTGTGTGTGTGTGTGTGCACAGCTTTGGACTGAGTGTTCTGAATACTGGAAACTTTTTTCCCTACTGTTATTTTTTCAAAAGACATCCAAAATATGTTTGTTTATAAGAACAATGGTATTTTGGTACAAGTCTAAATTTGGAACTGCCTTAGCAAGTCAATCGTTGGGGACTAACGCCATTCTAAGTGTGCTTTCATTCACATGTACTACTGGTGACTATTTTGAAGGCTGAGGATTTTGGTGTGACATTTGATCAAGCAGTTACACGCTAGTCTCCATTTGACCTGTTCTTCCTTATGCTAAAGGAAGTCTAGTTCCAACTTTGAGCCTTTAAAGTTAGTGGAACAGAGAATATCATTGCATGTGCATTTATAATCCATTTGAGAGAAATAACCATCAATTTGTTACATTTCCAAAATACATATCAAGGTGTCAAGATTCTAGATGAATATATAGGCTAAGAATTACTGCTATTAGCAGTTCTGTAAAAAGCAATCTGGCATACCCAAACTATATATGCAATTTAATACTGTAATGAATTTTGAAATCCTTTCTATCCCTCTATTATAGATGACGCAGTGATTGTAAGACAGTGACTTATGAAAACTCATAGAACTTATTAAATGTCAACACCACAATATAAACCCTGTTTGCCTGAATCATGTGCCTGCGTTTACTCCTCAGTGTGGTTCTATGACTACTAGTTAAACCGACTAATTTCATCAAGTGAAATAAGATTGCTTTATCTTGTTCATCAACTTCTAAATTGAGAATAAATGTGACGAGTTTAAACTAATCAATATGCCACCAATATGAAAACAGCATTAATATATTAAAAAGAGCATGGATTTTTGTTTTCAATATATGCATGATGTGTTTTAAAAGTCATGTTTGATACACAGCAAGACTTGTATAAATAATATTTACAAATTATAAATTGTCTTTTAGAAGATTTGCAAATTATTGCAAAAGGAAAGAATAAGCAATTGTGATGTACTTTAATATGAGTTAAGCAATATGTAACCTAAATCTCATTTTAAATTCAGAAAGATTTCTTTAAAGTCAGAGGCAATCTAAGAAAATACCACAATTCATGGATGAGCTCAATTTGTAATTTTAATTTTTAGTCATCTTTAAAGTCAAATTCTGTGTAGTAGAATATCATCAAATTTAAGATTAAAATTGTTCATAAAACATAAATTATTACTATTTGTGAGATGAGATAAGATAAAGAAAAATTTCACTAATATTTGCAATGTGGAAAGGTACTTATGATCCAATTTTGTACCTTTGCATACTATTTTGCTCTATGTATTCAAACAGCACTTTAAGATGATTAGTTGAATGTAACTTTCATTGTTTAGTTACTTTATATTTGCTTTCTGTTTGTGTCAATTTACCCTGCTTCTCAACCCTGCTATGAGCTCAGGACACTGAGACCAATGTACTGCACCAATGAATCTCGGATATCCTGCTTTATATACCACTGAAATTAGCATGAGCATCAGCAAGAACAAGGAGAATGAAAAATCAAGCCCTGTAATCCCTTCTTTTCCTGTCTCCTAGAGAGAATCTGGGTACTGGCTGTTACTATCCTCCTTCCAAGTCATAAAGCAGCCTTCCTCAGAATTTAGAAAATATTCCTTTCCCTGCTTTTTCTGACTTATTAATGATTATAGCTTTTGTTGATAAGAAAAGACAATTTTATATTGTTAAATATGAAAAAACTAAACACATTACAAAATAACTAATATGTAACATCAAAGAAGATTGCATGAACTTGTAGAAGTGTCAAAGTCTCCATGCCATTAATAAACACTTTAAAAATAACCTCATAATTGTTAAACTCTAGTAAGTATTTCACTTTCTGAATTTAGAATAATGATGAGTGGCAAATAGAAGATTAATAAACCACAAAGAAAAGTGCTATAGCAAAGAAAAGTAGCAATGTACAAGAGAATTATCAATCTTTAAAACAAAAAAATCTTGCAGCAGCAGTGGAAGATCTTGTGATTGTGGAACAACAATGAGTAATGGTAAAGATTACAGATAGTCTTATGGCCAATATGTATTATTTTAGCACTGTCTAACAAAGATGTATTTATGCTAAATATTATTTTTCCATTCATGTTATACTTCATTACCTGCTTTGACATTTATATGTACCAATCATTGTAGATAAGTGTACACTTTATTCTACTATTTTTTTATTTTGTTTTGTTTCCATCTTCAATTTTAAGAATGTCAAATACATAATAAACTAAATATTTGAATATGTGTACTGAATACTGAATATTTATACAATGTCATTCCCTTAATACCCAGCAAGTGGAAGTCCAATTAATAATTGTTGGAATAATTACTTGAGGTAGGGGTAGTAGTAGTTGTCGGGAATACCTCTAATGTTAGTGTTTGGGAGGCAGAGACAGCAGGATTACCACATATTAGAATAAAATGTCAATAACACAGCAAGTTTTCATCCAGAGTTACTCTTTATTTGCACATGCAGTTCCAGTTCAGCTATTCATTTTCTATAGCAGTGTGTCTCCTTTCCTCACTGTTTCATTGCATCTGTTGGGTTTATAACAAGTCTACAATCTGTCAACACATAATTCTGTTTTGCATGGTCTTTGTTTTTTCTCTCTCTGGTGTAATAAATTACTCTGATTTTGATCTTCAAGTTGTTTATGCATTTGCTTTAAACTTGCTTTTGTGATATCTGCTATTTTGTATTCATTAATTTATTAAAAATATTATTCATTGCTTTTCAACTCAATATGTACTTTAGCTTTTAGCTTCATTTGATTATATGGTCTCTCTATGTCTGTCTTGGTCTCTGTGTATGTGTGTGTGCTCTGTTTCTCTCTGTCTGTCTCTGTCTGTCTCAGTCTCTGTATCTCTCTTTCTCTCTCTCTCTCTCTCTCTCTCTCTCTCTCTCTCTCTCTCTCTCTCTCTCTCTCTCTCTCTCTCTCTCTCTCTCTCTCTCTCTCTCTCTCTCTCTCTCTCTGTGTGTGTGTGTGTGTGTGTGTGTGTGTGTGTGCTCCCAATTGCTATGCTGTGGGAGTTCAAATCATTACCTTGATTTTATAAAACATCTTAATATAACCTCTTCATAAAAATTTCTACCCTAAAACAGTCCCATATCTTTCTTTAAATTTATCTTATAAACAATGACTAAGTACAAGGTTGGGTGACATTTTTAATTCTTGAACAAATAAATGCCCTATCTCTTGCATGACTTCATGCACCTCATGATTATGCTCAGACTTTTCTGACTTCCTCTGCTACCCATTGGTGCTACAAAGTTGCACAGTGTTATTTAGGCCAACTATAATTCAGGGGATGAAGTAAGAAACTGCTTAGCCTCCTCCCTAGGGACACTCTGGCCCTCCTAACATGTTATGACATAACCCTCTGCCTGCTCCTACCCTAGTATTTCTCCATGTGACTCTTCAGTGCAACATTTTATTGGCATATACAATCAAGCTCAGCTATTTATTTCCCTTTGTACTTTGAATACTTTCCCCAGTGTTGAATATTGTTTGCTAGATTAATGAGAAATATAAAATCAGTTAAAGCGAGATTCTGCCATAGATGATTCTGGTTTGCTCTTTCTAATATCTATGACATTAATTTATATATTTCAAATAATTTTTGTTTTCCTAAAATGGTATTCTTATTGGCACCACTTGTTCCTTATAGCAAACTTTCAGTCTTCTGGAATCTGTCTTTATTTCTCATTAGCTCTACTTAAACTTATCTGTGATATTGAATCTATTTTTTCTGTTAATATATCACTGTGTTCTATTTTGGGTTACTTAAGCTAATCAACATATCTACTAATTGAATTTTATTATCCTTAATATCCTATCTGTGCTGTAATCTAGATTAATTATAAACAAGCTTCTAAGTTTTTGTTTGACAATGCAAAACAGTAAATTTCATTTCAGTGCTATATTTTATTGATAAAGCTTTCACTTAATTCACTTTTACTATGTAGTGCATATATACTTAGTCATATACATTGTTTTGACTATTTCTCATACTAATTTAAATTTCTGTAGTTCTAGCATGATGAAGAGACTAAGATAAAAGAGAATTATCTTTCTATGAAGAGGAAATAGAAAATATAGATATAAATGAACGTGGAGGGAGCGGAGATTAAAGGTTCAAATTGAAAGAAGAGGAAATATGGCCCAAAGGTAGGAAGTCCAGGTATAGATACATAAAAATAAGGGCATTTGAATGGACCCTTAATACCATAGAATTTTTCTAAACCATATGCATATATGAAGGTCATCTAAATGGAATCATCAAATACCATGGACAGCAAAGCTCAATTTGGACAATTTTCATAGTCAAATGAAAGCACCAGTTCTGGGAATTCATATGTGTAATCATGTAGGCAGATAAAGTAGGCCTCTGGGCCCACAAACTGGCTTTTACATAAACTAATATTGTCTGCTCCCCAACGACTGATGACAAGTTCCTATTGTTGACTTTAATAACTATATAACTGCCTGAACATTAAGAAGTTGAGCTGATGCCTAAATAGAGAATTCACTCCTACTAATTGGTGTTCAGGGTACTGTAAGCTACCAACAGAGAGAAGTAATCATGAAACCAGCTACAATCCATTCTATCTATAATTGTGACCTGCCTGCAGACATCAGTGTAATATATCTGTACATGTAGCAGTGGTACAAGTGGTCTGTGTGTAGCCAATGGGTATCTGATTGGATTTAAGGCCCACACCATGAAATGGAACTCATATTCAACTCTATTAGAGTAATAGACCCTGAGATTAGATAGAGCAGCTACATAGGGGGAAAACAATATTATTTTTCTTCTAAAACAAGATTTCTAAACCTAAGTGTTGTGAGCTATTTGGTAAACTTGTATCTAAAAAAATCTAGATATGATTCATAACAGTAGCAAGATTATAGATATGAAGTAGCATTGAAAATAACTTTATGGTCAGGATCTGAAATAGCATTGAAAATAACTTTATGGTCTGTAATGATCGAGGAGCAACACCATCTAGATATAAGGAGACTCACACATGCATGGCCTCACAGAGACTGCAGGACCATACACAGAACTTTATGGTCAGGATCTGAAATAGCATTGAAAATAACTTTATGGTCTGTAATGATTGAGGAGCAACACCATCTAGATATTAGGAGACTCACACATGCATGGCCTCACAGAGACTGCAGCACCATACACAGAACCTCCAGACTACATGGGGTTCAAGTTTTCAGATTGGAAGTAGAAAGAAGTACCCAATTCCTTACCAAGAAGTTCTCTCTAATCTCACAAATGGAAAAGGTAATTTTTCCTGTGGAGTCTCCATGTGTATAAAAAACATACTGTAAAAGTAGCCTCCATGCCCAACAGTAGGTGCCAAGACAAAATTAGCTCAGTGGTGGCAATGGAATTTGACTCACAATATGTCTGGGCTTTTTGTTTTCAACCTTAACAGTGTTTTGCTCATATATTTTGTTTTGTAGTTTTGTGCTTTTATGGAATTTCTATGTGTGAACATTTATGTCTCTGCACACATACACACACACACACACACACACACATACACACACACACACACACACACACACACATATATATATATATATATATATATATATATATATATATATATATAATAGAACTAGAACCAGTACATATATGTACTGGTTCTATTTTACTGTTCATTTCTTTATATTGTCCCTTTATGGTTTGTTTTTATTTTATATTATTTTGTTACTATGTCTTTGGGAGTCTTTTTATTTTTTAATGAAAGAACAACAGTAGGTGCCAAGACAAAATTAGCTCAGTGGTGGCAATGGAATTTGACTCACAATATGTCTGGGCTTTTTGTTTTCAACCTTAACAGTGTTTTGCTCATATATTTTGTTTTGTAGTTTTGTGCTTTTATGGAATTTCTATGTGTGAACATTTATGTCTCTGCACACATACACACACACACACATACACACACACACACACACACACACACACATATATATATATATATAATAGAACTAGAACCAGTACATATATGTACTAGTTAAGGTATGGACTTAGATGGGGAGAATCTGTTAGAAGTTTGTGGATGGGGAAACCTGGTCAAAATATATTACATGAAAAATAATGTATTTTTAATTAAAATGTGTTTATTTAGTTGTTTTATACTTGCTCTTTTTGATATATGCTAATTCATTTTCAATAATTTTTATTAATTAATATAAATTCCTGACTTATGTTATTGTATCCTTGGATATATTATGTGGTTTAGTACATTTTAGTAAATCAGTATCCTTTAGTAAGGTAAATTTTAAGTTAATGCTTTTGGATGCATTATAATAGAATATTTATAATATAATTTCAAAAACTATCTGAGACAATATTTTTATATTTTTATACCTATTTTTCATGTTTGACAGTTTATGTTTTGGAGTTATACAATTCTTCCCTGAACTTAACTGTCTAGAGTCAATGTCAATATTTACCAACTAGGTACTTCTGGAACACTATGAGTGTTTACAAATGCCCCGTGTGCTTGAATCAGGCTTTTACAGGAGGCAAAGGTGCCTCAAGCAGAAAGGTTCTGGTAAACATTACTTCCAGAAAAAAAAAGAAAACAAAAGATAGATTTTAAAACAGTTTTGGTTTGTCTGCTCTATGGAATGAATCTAATAGAAAAGGCTTTGTTAATATTTCTAATGCCTTTTGTTTGCTACTTCTCATAGAAAAAAAAAACCAACAAAAGAAAAAAGAAAAAGAGAAAGGAAGCAGAGAAAGATCAAGACAAACATGAACCCAGTTTAATTTTTCCACAATTTAGAAGACCTATCTCCACAGGAAACTTGAAGAGAGTGTATTGTCTATGGAGTGTGACAACCTTGTTTAATCAACTGTCTTTCTCCTTTTCAACTAAACATCAGTAGAACCCTTATGTCAAGTGTGCTCACTGCTCATGTTTCTCTCTCTTCTGTCTTTTATAAAAGAATTTACTGATTTGTGCTTTGAGCATTATTAAATTGTTTTTATGAGCTTCTTTTGACAGTTGAAAGATTTGACTAACCTGTAGTATTTGATTTCTTACTGGTTACATCACATGCATATGATCAAAGTAAAACAATTTTAGCTTCAGATAATAAAATTATACAAATCATAAGTTATTCATAATTTCATACACTATTACATTTGTATAAACAAATAATGTAAAAAGTTCATTAAACAAAATAATCTGTTCCTATTTAAAATATATTATAATTAAGACAAAGTACAGGCAAACAGAAATGTGGAAAATTAAATAAAATGGAAATATATATGATATATTTCTTCTTTTTGACTGTCTATGTTCAATCATTTCAATAATAGATTATTTATAATTATATTATATATATTTGAAGAGATAGACTCATTATGTTTTTTTCTGAAGGATTTATTTATTTATTATATCTAAGTACACTGTAGCTGTCTTCAGACACACCAGAAAAGGGCAGCAGATATCATTATGGATTGTTGTGAGACACCACGTGGTTGCAAGGATTTGAAATCAGGATCTTCAGAAGAGCAGTCAGTGCTCTTAACCACTGAGCCATCTTTCCAGCCCTATGTTTCTTTTCTCATAATAATCAGAATTCACCTTTCAGTTAATAGTAGAAATTCCCCCCCATGTCAATAATAAGTATTAAATTCATGGACTACAGTAATAGCAATGAAATGGGGCTCATTGATCCTGCATTGAAAGTATCATAAAATTCACTCCACAGTGACCCACAGCATCAATAAAAAATTCTCCTGTCAATCATTGGGAACTTCAATATCAACCTTTTACTATCTAAGAAGTCACCATTTGGCCTATACACACATCTCTCACACATGATTGTAACTACATACTATACATATAAATAGATTTTGTCACTGAGATCAGCAATATTTACCTATATTGATGCAGACATTGTTATTTAAAGCACCAATAGTATAAAATGTCCAGGGCATTTCTTTATCACAAATTCTCATACTTATAATATAAATATGCTTATGATACATTTGTCTCTGGGACTTAGGTTATGTCATCCATGAAATCATCCTGAATTCCACACTTCTATATGGATGTATCTGAAGATAGTGATTTCTACTAGTAGCTCTGTTTTCTTCCCCGCGTACACGCACAGGATAAGAAGATAATGAACATTTTCTATATCTATATTACCTAATCCTATACTATAATCTCATACTACTGATCCTTTGTTTAAATGAAAATATTAAATAAAAATAAGTGATAGATTTTTAAGATATATAATGCCTTACAGGTTCCAGATATTCATGTTACATACATTCATATTTTAATAATCTACCATTCTAAGCTCCTTTTGTCATCTTACCCATTTTACCTCAGTTCATCTCTGTCATTACCATCCAGAAATAGGCATCTGAATTTCATAACAATGACTTGAACATCTCTTCATTATGGCTTTGGATCTTTATTCAGTGCTTCTATTTTATTCTTTATTTCAAGTACTTTTCACATGCACTCTGTTTAGAACTTGTATTAAAACAGTGACCAATACAAAACATAATTTAAAAACATAATAGTTTTGTTGCTTTATTTATTTGTTTGTTTTTGAATTTTACCACTATAATCTACTACTTACAGTGCACTCCCTGTGTCACTGTAGCCTACAGACGAAACTTTTTTTTTCGTTTAATCTCCTAATAACTTGGCTCAGCTTATTTGAATTATTTTCCTTCCTTTGTTTGTTCATATACTCAAGGATCTCAGATATTTTCAATTATTTATTGATAGCAAATGTATTTAATCTTGGGTTCTATTCTGAATTCAAGTAAAACCCAGTAATAGATATAGCGTAGTATTAATGTTTCACATTTATCTTAAAAATGATAAATGAAAAACCTCTTACTTGGTACAAAATATGATTCTATTTACTGATTTTAATCTTATGAAAACATCATTTCTTGCAGCTAGTTAAAAATTCAGGTGACAGCAAATGCTGGCAAAGATGTGGACAAAGAGGAACACTACTCCATGTCTGGTGGGATTTCAAGCTGGTAAAACCACTCTGGAAATCAGTTTGGTGGTTCCTCAGAAAATTGGACATAGTACTACATAAGGACACAGCTATACCACTCCTGGGCATATACACAGAAGATCTAATAACACATGCTCCACTATGTTCATAGCAGCCATATTTATAATAGCCAGATGCTGAAAACATCCCATATGTCTCTCAAGAAAGGACTGGATACATTTACATGATGGAATACTACTCAGCTATTAAAAACAATGATTTCATGAAATTCATAGGCAAATGGATGGATCTAGAAAATATCATCCTGAGTGAGGCAACTCAGTCACAAAAGGATGCACATGGTATGTACTCACTGATAAGTGGATATTAGGCAAAGAGCACGGAATAACCATGATACAACTCATGGACAACATGAAGCTCAAGACGAAAGAAAGACAAAGATTTCTTGCTTCAGTCTTACTTAGAAGGGAGAACAAATATAATCAAGGCAAGTAGAGAGTAAGAGGAACTTGGGAGGAAGAGAAGAAGAGGAGGGAGAAAGGGGGAAAGAATGAGGTATGGGAGGATGGAGGAGATGCACAGAGGGTAAGGATATTGAACAGAGGTGTGTAGAAGTGCAGGGTGGAGGACTGGGGTAAAACCAGAAAGTCCCAGATGCCAGGAAACAAGAGCTTCCAAGGACCCCATGGGGATTATAGTAGCTGAAATACCCCACAAAGAGGAGAGAGAACCTGTCAAGACCATATCCTGAAATTAGGCATGGCCCCCAGTTGAAGGGTGGTTCCACCCACCCATCTCCATAATTTTTACCCAGAATAAAGGAAATACCTGTCTAAAGGAAATATAGGGACAATGAGTAGAGCAGATAATGAAGGAAAGACCATTCTGAGACTGCCCCATCTGGGGATTCATCCCACATACAGACACCAAATCTAGACACTGTTACAGATGCCAAAAAGCACTTGCTGACAGGAGCCTGATACAGCTATCTCCTGAGAAGCTCTGCCAGGTCTTGACCAATACGGATGCTGATGCTCACAGACAACCATTGGACTGAGCACAGGGACCCCAATGGAGGAGTCAGAGAAAGGACAGAAGGAGCTGAAGGGGTCTTAGCTGTCATTAATGGGATGAGAGGCCCTTGGTCTTGTGAAGGCTTGGTGTCACAGTGTAGAGAAATGCTGTGACTGTGAGGTAGGAGTGGGTAGGTGGGTGGGGAGCTCCCTCATAGAAGCAGTGTAAGTGGGGAAGGGATAGAGGTTTTGCAGAGGGAAAACCGGGGAGGGGGATAATTTTGAAATGTAAATAAATAAAATATCCAATTTAAACAAACAAATAAATAAATAAACAAATAAATAAAGTAAAAGCTGTACTGAGGAAAAAGCTGAGTTAAGAGATTTGAGATTTAATGTACAGGTGGCACAAACAACATCAGCATGAGATTTCATCCTTCACTCTGCAGACCATTCTTTATATTAAACTTATGGCACTATGGTCAATACCTCAGGTATATGTCTGAAGTAGATTTTTGTCATTTCAAAAATCTTTAATATGGATTTCGTTCCTCCCAAACTCATAAGCTCTGTTATTAAGTTCATGTAGACCTCCATAACATATGAGCTCATGAGTTATGTTTGTCTGTTGCACTGAAGGACTATGTGAGCATCATAAGTTCTTTGATCTATTTATTGACTTATATTAAATTTGCTTGATCACTAATATCTCCAGTAATATAAAAAGCTTTTAATAATTAACTTCTTGAAAATATGATTATCTGAATATACATTACATATAACTCATTCTATAGGTGTCCAACTTTCTTACACAGCTGCCACCTTCATGACTAATCTAATTCTCTGCCATTTCAAATATTGTGTTACTTATCAAATCAGTGAATATGAATTCTCATCATGACATATCTTGTGTTTTATATATTTTTTTCAATGTCTCTGTTTTGTCACCTCAATAACCAAAGTCTTTTCCTATAAGTTGATATTTGTGGAGAAAAATCCCTCTTCACCCACTTTGTCTACCACTAATAATATAATTATTATTATAACCACCATTAGAAATCAGCTGTTTTAGAACTTCCCATAATGTTTTATTTAATATTAGTTTCATTTACATGTCAATAATATATCATACTTCACACTAACCTTTTCGAAAATCTCAGTTTGGGGTAAATTCTATAATCATGTTCTTCTTGTGTAACCAAGAAATGTCTATGAACATTGAGAGTAACATATCAGTAACTTAATTTTATAAAATGTTCATTGTATTCCAGTTTCAACTGGGACACTCATTACCTTTGTCTTGTTCATTTCACCCTATTAATATTAGCAAGTATAGTGGAACCTAAAGAACACTAACCTATACATCTCTCTAAAATATTATCATTTTCTGCAAATGATCACATCATCTTTTACCTGTAATAACAGACATCAATGTCTCTCATTATTGTTTATTTGTCCCATGCATTCTCTGTCCTTTCATTTTCCTATAGTCTAAAAGGTGATGATATACTCTATTTCTGTGCACAGCCTGATTTATTTTATTTTATTTTATTTTATTTTATTTTATTTTATTTTACTAAGCTTAAGCCTATATTATTTAACTTTTTCTTATCTCATGAATTTTGCATCTTGAAGTGTGTTTATCAATATCTAATCCTGTATTTATATTTATCAAGTATTTTAATATTTCTTTACACATTCATTTTTTAACTGAGTTAAAAGGAGAGATTGAACTTACTATACTGATATCATGCTTCTCTGATTTTAATTACCTCTGGTTCTTGACACCACCAAATAAAACCTAAAAACTACTAGACTCTTGTATAAGGAACAAGCTATTTTTTCAGTCATAAAAATCACTTAAATCAACTGAAACATAAATACCATATTTGCCATTTATAATGTGAATTGCAATTAAAAATGTCCTTTTATTTGAAACATTACTAAGAACATCTGGAAATAATTTGTATAGGAGATTATGTCAGTCTGTGCCACTTATCATCTATATTTTTGGAATATATTCTTAAAAATCACAGTTAACAAATAGGAACTAGTATATTTTCAATACATCAGCAAAATCTGAAACTATTCTTAACCACCCATATCCACTACACATTTCTTATGTTTACACAAATGCTTAAAGAATTATCCCTCATAGCCAAACACCTGCAGCCACGTTTTAAACTACAAAATATAGTAGTAGAGACTTTCTCTCAGTCACATAAAAGTCACTATGCAAGTGATTTGTTCAATACATTAAACTTATGATTTACAAAAAAGCCACAAATATATCTTCATAAAAAGATCTTTGATTATTTAATCTATACATGACTCTGGCCACAGATCTTGGTTATTCTTCAGGCTGTGTATCATGAGAATTCATTTTATACATACATGTGTTTAAAACATACAACAGAAAAGGTCAAAAGCTAAGATAATTTCACATCAAAATATGGCAAATTTTACTCAAACATATTTAGTATACAGATTTTGATAATATAGATTATGAATCATACAATAATTTAATAGTAATGTTTTCTATTACAATATTGTCTGAGTGTTGACTTTCTTTTTAATATCATTATTATATTATATTGAATATAATCTTCATTTACATTTCAAATGGTGTAACATTTCTAGGTTATCTCCCTTGCTGAAAACCCCCAACCCCTCCTCCCACTCTTGCCTCCAAGTATATGCACCTCCACCCGATTTGCTACCAATTTCCCCCCACCTTGATTTCCCTTTGTTGGAGCATATATTGAGCCTTCACCTGACCAAGGACTACTACTCCCACTGATGTGTGAGAAGGCATTCATATGCCACATTTTTGGCTGGAACCATGTGTACCCCTTGGTTGATGGTTTAGTCCCTGGGAGTCTTAGGATGTCTTGGTGGCTGACTTTGTTGTTCTTCCCATGGGGATGTAAACTCCTCCAGCTCCTCTGGACCACCCTCCAACTTCTACATTGGGGACCCCACGCTCAGTCCAATGGTTGACTGCTATCTAGAATCTGCCTCTATATGTGTAAGGCTCTGGCAGTGCCCCTCAGGAGACAACCATGCCATGCTCCTTTTGGTATGCACTTCTTGTTGTCCATAATAGTGTCAGGTTTTGGTGATTGTTTATAGGATGAATCCCCAGGTAATGGAGACAAAGTATGGAACAGAGACTATATTTGAATGCATATGTCATTTGACAATAGAACATGACCTATAAATATAACTACTGCAAGTGGTCTAGCATTATATATATATTTAAATATTTAATTAGATATATATTTAATTATTTAATTAAATTATTTAATATATATATATAAAGTGAAAATTTAAAGAACAAGGGAAATTTAGTAACATAATTTTATGTTGAAGATACTGACATATAAAAACACCAAAGACCTAATCTTAGCTTCTTCGTGTATTTGGACAATGCAAAATTTTATGGTTTTAAACTAGTAAAATATTAAATTTCTGAGGCATTCTATAAACACAATAGCTTCTCTCTTAGATTACTTGTTGATACCTTGAAACTAATTCCTAGAAATATAAAAGCATTTCCTACATATTAATGCAGACTCTGAAATTTGAATTTAAAATCCAAGTGAATTTAAGCAAGTAAAACACAGGTAAAAATTTTTACTGAAAATATGCAGTATATTCTGCTTACTTTGAAGCTAATATATTTTTAAAATGGTGTTGGATGACAAAAATACTAAACTAGAATTAAATCAATATTTAATCTTGCTCTAACTCAATCACTTATTTCTTTCTTTTTTTTTTTTTGTCTCTGACCAAGTGTCTTTCCCCATTTCTTCTTTACACTAAATCAAATTAAAGGCTCTGTAAATTCTAGGCAAATACACTAGCAGAGATTTATACCTCTACTAATCACACTCTTAACTATTTTTTTTAATCTATAAGATATTAACAAACTTCTGTAACACTACAATAGACATGTGTACTAAGAAGATACACACTGGAATTTCCTTTCTGAGACATTATATTATGTGGTGAATATCTTGTATAACTTCAAGATTTGTGAAATATACTAGGAATCAAAGAAAATATTGATAATAAAGTTAAAGATTTTAAAAATAATTTTCTATTTGATGCATAAAAATATAACTATACAGTCAAAAACTCTTTAGAAGTTTAACAATAAATGAGTTTGCTAAAATTCCAGGCAGCGCTACTTAAATGATGTGCAATTAATCTAATATATGACATTAATTGTTAAATATATTTCATAATAGAATAGCTGTCACAGCTTAATTATTGTACTTTGGTAGTACTATGTTCTTCACATTAACTTCAGTGGATTTAATATGAAAAGGGGATATTGCAAGCATAAATGATCAAATCATTGTCAAATTGTTTGCTTGATTACTCTCAAGAAGAGTAAAAGAATCTGTAAAATACTTTTCAGAGCTTTGAAAAGAAAGATGGCTGGAGTCCACCTTCTCCATTGTACCTCAAAGAGTCTTACTTCTTTGAGGCTTTCCTATCTTTATGTTATACTATTTTTATATTCATTTTGTAGAGTCTTATCATCAACATGGGATCCATTGGATTTAATATTTCCTCAATTCTCTCCAACTTCTCTATTGAAAATCACTACACACCAGAGCTAGCCTACCAATCTAACAGAAAGTATTAATCCATTATATGTGGTTGAAAATTTCTGTCTTGTTTCTTGCAAATTTTTCCTTGAATGAGGGGATCAGGTAAGCTGAATAGAAGGGAAATGCATCTCAGGTTATCCCTGCTAGTTAAAAACAGTCACAATTGTGTGCTTGCTAACATCATCCTTTGAGCTGAAAATATTGCTGGTATAATTTGTAAATTACTTTACTACATAAAGTAGCTAGTGATAAGCTAGCATAAAGTATGTTTTGACTAAAATTTAACAAATGCCTACTTATAGGTAATGATGTGTGAATCATGTCATATGTCCAGTGTTATGAAATATCAGATAACTCTACCAAACTTTTTGGTTGTAAGCATATAACTGACTAATCAGAATCCAAGAAATTTTTATTAGTTGAATGTGTATGATGTTTTTTCTACATCTGTGTAATGCATGTTATTAATCCCCTGAATTAAACCTCTTTGATCAAGTGCTGGGACTAAAACCTAAGTGTTTAGAAAAGGAAGCCATTGGTATTAACCAATGAAGAATCTCTCCAGTCATATTGTAATATGAAATGTTTTAATTGATAATGGATAACTTTGGAAAATGAGGTGTTAAAGTCAGATTTGAACATTCTATCATGTTTATTTATGTAGATTCTTTAAAAATTGCCAATCTTCAATTCTAATAGGCAAACTAAATGTGTTTGTAAGGATGAGTTCTCAAATGACATGCCTATCTTTAAAGGTCATAATGTACATTTCCTCCTATGTAGCACAAAATATTTACTATAAACCTGCTTTTGTTTTTACCTGCTTTACTATAATTGTAATAAGGAACCAAACTGAAGCTATTTTATATAAAACTGGCATCCCAATTGGCATGTTGAGATATGAAAGCCCTGACACAATTGAGAAAACCAACCAATGAGAACAGGGTACATGAATCACAAATACATGGTCCTAGGGAAGTACTTTATCCCTGAATCCTGATTGCAGGATAATATATAATATAATTTGGCACCAATGTTCATGACTTTAGTGATGTATGTGCTTGCATTTCAGCTCCCAAGTCAGTCTCTTCTGTGTTCCTGAGCAATCAATAGTGGCATGATTACAATAAACTTTACATTTTTTTGTGTTAACATGGTACTTGAATTATATTGGATTCAAGTGAATCTCATTAAACTACCATCGTAAGTTCTAATTTTATATGGAAACCATAGATATCTCTGAATGTCAAGTATTTCTCATAATGAAGTAAAATAAGTAAACAGACCTAAAAAAATTGTACCAGAGCAGTAGAGTCATTCTGGTGTGTCTAGTAATAATTATAATATTTTGGAAGTGAATTGTGAAGGAATTTGGAAACAATAAAAGAGGTATGCTGGAGGATTGATTCTCCAAAACAGCTTGATGGATAATTATGGCAATAATTACAAGATCAGAATGGTTGGAAGAAATGTGAATAGAGAAGACAGAACTCATAGATTTCACATAGATTGAGTTGCTTTGCCAATTAATGTTGAAGTCTACCATTATCTGGATAGTGTATATATATGTGTGTGTGTGTGTGTGTGTGTGTGTGTGTGTGTGTGTATAATCTATACATAATAGATTATATGTATATAATAGATACATATATGTATATAATCTATATATAATTATATATAGTTATAGTTATAGTTATTTTTCTTACTATCATTTCATGAGATAGAATATGTTCATCCTGGACTAAAAGACTGAGCATTTTCAAAAATATCTTCCTGGTTCTTCACCCCAGAAATAAATAGTTAAACACAAAACAACAGAAAAAAGTTCTCTTTTGTTTTCTCTGTTTTCTTTTAAATTTATAATTGTAGGAAAATAAAAAATAAATTTAGAATACGCATATCCTATTTATAAAATGCTTTCTCATTTAGCTTAGCCTTTGTGGTCATAGTTTATTGGCTTGGAAAGCCTCTAGGTTGCCATAGTGCTTTGATAGATCTGTAAGTGGCCTTCTAAGTATGCCTGCTGTGTTTAGGTCAGAAGATGTCAATACTTAACTAGGCCAAGGTTTGAGAAGCAGACTTACCCTGACCATATGCCATTGTAAGTAGCTAATGTATTGTAATTCTTAAAACTGACTGCAATCCAAATTGACATTTATCTTTAGCAAACAATTACTTGAGCTTTGGGATATAATACTTTAAATAATGTTTATAAGAAATTAAGCAAGTCTTAACACAAAAGGCTACCATTTTTAGAAGTTTCACTCTGAAAAGTAAGCTATGGGAATTATTTCATCTGGTTCCCTTCTGGCCAATTCATGGACCAGCAGTAATCAATCACAATTGTTTTATAGGATTGAGAAGCTGGTACCATGTCACACCAAACTGCTTAAACCTTCCCAGAAGAAATCACCAACATTATTAGGACTAATGATATCTATGATCCTAAGTCAGAAAGCTCTTTTCATTTAGCCTTCAAGCAAAAGTATCTTATTCAACTCTTTCCCCAATAAACTTTATACATTCTGTGCATTATCCAATACATATGTTTATGCTAAAGTATTATCAAGTTAAAATGCAGTTTTGGAGTTTAGTGGCAGATCTATTTCAAAATGTCTTACTGTGTATATTTTATCACATTTGCTTCATTTCTTTTGACATAGTAAATATGTTTTATAATGTATGCAACATATCAATCTAGATTCTCAAAATATTACCATACACTAAATTAAAATTGATAATGTCTGCTAGACAGAAGACAGATATGTGACATTATAAGAGAAAGGTATCTGGGAAACACTACTAACTACTCACATGAGTTGGGATTAAATGGCAAACTATGGGTAGAAGTGGAAAAGATTGAAGCACTTCAGAAAATGTACCATGAGGCTTGTAGTTGGGTATGAGATAATCAAAATAGAAAGACAAGAGGAAGGACATGCCTATTGGCCAGTGACTGCAGTCAGGCCAGCCACTGCAAACCTTTGAGAAACATGTGAAACACACTGTTATTTCAAATATCGTTGTTTTCAGACTAGCTGATATAATAGCCTTAATTATAAGTGAAGAGGCAATCTAATAAGAAGCTTCTACATAAAACAACACTCCAAAACATACTATGGGAAAAAGTATGGACACTTGGACAACTATGTATGAGGTATCCAACCAAAAAACTGCAGTTATATCTTGGTGGCTGTGATAGTGTTAACTCCTTGCCATAATAAAGCTACAAACTGGTCTTGTAAGTGTGACAACAGAATGTAGTCTAACAGCAAGCTAGACACATACAAATTTGGAGGGTGTTAATACCAAGAAACTAATACCTAGTAAATAGCCAAGGTCAATAATTAACAATGCCTGAGTCAAAAATGGGCAGATAAAGGCATCAACTACCTCTTTCTGCATGGGAAGAACAGGAACAGTGTTCTGCCAGTCTCAAATATCTTTCATCAGTGGATATGAATGGAAATTAAAAGACACAATGACATCTACCTTAGGTGGTTAATATGGTGTTTGCTTAAAAGACCAAACATCATATTGCATATAAACACATAGTGCTTCCTACTCATGGTATGGTATTTCACAGAAAGAAATAGCATTAAACATTAAAGGTAGAGAATCATGTCATCTGATATATCTCACGTATAACTTTATTAACCATAATTTTTCTGTGATGTTTATAATGTTATGGGAAGAAAACATTGCTTGGAAATCAGCAATCTGAAAATTGAAGACATTTACAAGAAATGCTGTATATTTTATAAACAGTGATGTTTACCATTATAGTATAAATGTGAAAGCTCCCAAGTAGGCCCATATGTTTTGATACCAAAGTGTTCTACAGCTAGTAGCTCTTTTTGGAAGGTTGTTTGAATATTAGTAAGTTGATTCTTGCTAGGGGAAATAGGTTACTGAGAGCAGGCTTTGAGGTTTCATAGGCCATCCCCACTCCCTTTCCCATTTCTGCAACCTGAGGTTGCACCTGTGTGACCAACTAAATCTCCCCCTGCAGCGCCTTCCCCTTCTTGATGGACTATAGCCCCTCAAACTATGATCCAAAGTAAGCTCATCCTCCTTTATTTCTACTGTAGAATATTTGATGATAGCAACAAAAAACAAAACTAATAACACTGTGAGACAACTGGAAATCGACACACATACACAGATGTGCAGTATCCCCCATGCAAAATAAACCAAAATCACCTCACAAATAATGGATTTATGTTAAAGTTACATGGCTATGGATGGTTCCATAATTTATGGTAACTATCTAGAATTTAAAAATGACTTGCTACACAATATATTTACTTGTAAATATGTTTACAATAAACTACATAAGTGTTCTAACTGTTGTCTCACTTTTTACATAGAGCTATCTACTGCTAGTCTTCCTAAAACAGTTTGTTTTCCTTTCCTTTCCTTTCCTTTCCTTTCCTTTCCTTTCCTTTCCTTTCCTTTCCTTTCCTTTCCTTTCCTTTACTTTCCTTTCCTTTCCTTTCCTTTCCTTCCCTTCCCTTCCCTTCCCTTCCCTTCCCTTCCCTTCCCTTCCCTTTCCTTTCTTTTTCTGTAACACCTCTCTTTGTTTCTTCTTTCTCAGGTATCTCTTTTTTCTCTCTTTCTTTCTTGGTCTTTTAAAACCAGTTTTGAAAAAGGATTCAAAGCTGTCTGTACCTAGTAACATTATGAAACAAACATTCAGACCGCGCTGACTATACATAACTGTTGAGGGAGTTCTGGCTGCTGGAGCTTGTTATATGTAAGCTACAGACTTGGACTGGGTACACATTGAATCCTTGTCAAAAAATAATGGAAGATTGTGATAACTCTTCTCTTTTGTCAAGTTGAATACACATGGAATTAACTAAAACCAAACCAGAGGGACTAAACAGACAGACAGACAGCAAGAAATAGTGAGAGAGGGAGAGAGACAGAGAGAGACAAAGAGAGAGAGAGAGAGAGAGAGAGAGAGAGAGAGAGAGAGAGAGAGAGAGAGAAAGGAGGACATATTAGCTCTGTACGTATGGAGAACAATTAATAATAACAGTTCATATTATTTCCTACAAATACTTATTTAAGTTTACTCTGAAAAGTTATTAAGTTACTATCAATATAATAGAAATGAGAATCGAAGCAACGAATAACAAATAAATACATAATAAGAAAATGAAAATATCTATGAAGTGAAGGGGACAACTGATCTCTTTTTTATTCTTATTCACTTTACATCCTGCTCGTTGTTGTCCTCTCTGTTACCAGGCTTACAATCCTTCACCCCTTTTGGTACCCTTCTCCTCTAAATTGGTGGGGGGCCCTGGGTATGCTCCCACCCTAGTACATCAAGTCTCTGCGAGACTAGTCATGTCCTCTCGCCCTGAGTCTAAAGAAGGCAGCCCACCTAGAAAAACATATGCAGCTCAGGAAACAGCTTTTGGAATAGCCCCCATTCCGGTTGTTCAGGAGCCACATGAAGACCAAGCTGTACATCTACTACATAATGTAGGGAAGCCTATGTTCAGCCTGTGGATGTTCTTTGTTTGGTGGTCCAGTCTCTGAAAGAGTGGAGTCTAGATTAATTGATATATAAATAAATATATAAATAAATAAATAAGCAAATAAATGCAAATAAATATGAATAGAAAGGGATAAGTTGCTTTTATACTGTAATGGATACTAGTCCAGCCACTGAAAATGAGTTAAAAGCTTTGAAAGAAACCTAAAATTATAATTACAGATGACCCAGTACCATCCTTTCCAGTTTTTTTTTTGACTAAATGATTCAAGTAGTTAAAGCCTAGACATGTTTATACATCTGTTTTTTTTGAAACATGACTTAAAATACAACAGTTACTAAGTGAGTTTAGATTACAGTCACTAGATGGATGAACAGCATGTGTACATATGCACTAGGGAAGGTTTGTTTTTAGCCATAAGAAGAATTAACTTTTATTTGTAGGAAAAATACAAGTGGTGGTCATATCATTGTGGCATCATGCCACATTTTATCTAGGTATATAAAATAAGGTTCTTATAGTATTTTTCATAAAATATTTACATGACATAAAAATATCTGTGGCATGGAAGCAGGTGTGAAACTATATAGAACAATGGTTGCCAAACTTCCTTATGCTGCAATATTTAATACAGTTAATCCTTTTGTGGTGACCCAGAACATAGAATTATTTTTTTGCTACTTCATAATTCTAATGAATGTTGCTATTGTTATGAACTGTAACATAAATATCTGCTATACATACCTTAAAGGGCTAATGAGCAACAGTTGAGAATTACTTGTCCAGAAGATAAATGTAGACCGGAAGGAGGTGGAGACTTGAGACATAATGGGATGAATATGTTCCAATAAAAAGGATATTTGGATGAAATATTTTATGAAGCATATCTGTAGAGTCATTTGTTAATTCACCTGGCAAAACTAGTGTCACAGAACCTGGTATGAATACCTTGTAAAACATATACCCATGGAAGGCTTGTAAAAAGGGCTAAATGTATGAGACCAGCCATATACACAGACTCTTTGTGTCATTATGGGCTATATCATGAGGTATTTACAAAAATAAATAAATAAACCCAACACAAATGAAAACATAACATTAGTTCACACATACCTGACAACAAATATTAGGGACATACAGGATATACATAGAAGGTTTAATTGTCTATCTCTGCCCCCAAAAGCAATTTTGATATGCACAAGTTTTAATTTGACATGGTTTTAGGTTCCATAACCATATCATTATTGAGTACTACACACAGTTCATTGCCATGTTGTCCCACTGAAGTGAACAGTGAAACACAACACAGCCTCCTTACATTTGGAGTGCCCATTTTCATTATTTTGTTAACCTAATCCATGTCTCTCTTATAAGTTCAGATCACATATAGAAAATCAGAAAAAAAAACTTGTAAGAATAACTTTGATTTTCATCCTCTTCTTTGTCTCTTGCAATAAATTTTCAGTACATCGTTACCTTTCATAGAGGAGTTTGATCAGCATCCCAGGCTCTCTAACAATGGTCCATGTAAAACCACACTTGCTTCTAACATAACCCTGGTGATGCCATACTTCAGTTAACAATATCACTAGTGTACATCAACAGAATTCTGACGATGTTCTATATATCTGAAAAACTGATTTTGGACTCTTTACCTTTTATCTGTCTTTGGCCACCCTTGAAATGCTGCTGAGAACACCAATATCATTTCATCGTGCTTCATACCTCACAGAATCTGTCTGAAAATACCTATAGGTATCACCATAGTCACTATATACAGTCCTTTCTGAATTTTCCCTAGAATGAAAAGAAAAGTAATTTCAGTATTAGAATTAAAGTAAAGAGATTAAATTATATGTAAATGAGCATTTGTAGTAAGGACACAATAATTTCTTTGAAATGTTCCTAAACAATTTTATATCCTTGGTATATGAACATAATTAGTATCTATTGGGCCAGTACAGTTTATATTGTTATAAAAGAATATATGTAGATGAGTAATGAATGTGGAAAAAAATCTATATTTTACAGTTCTAATGACTGGAGGCTGAAGATAGAACATTAGCAGGGTCAGTAATCTGGAAAGAAATCTATGCTACAAAGGGAAGGTGGAAGGTGGAAGGGCAAGATTATTAAATGTGTGCAGAAACATTTTATATAAGTATCTGTATCCCATTCAAGGAGAATTGAGCATACAAGCCATAATCAGTTCTAAGGAGCCCGACCTGAAACATCATTCTGATGTAATACGGATTACAGATGAAGCACATCTATACCAGGGTATTCAATGATAATAATAGTTATCTTAATTCTGAAATAATAATTCATACAAATATTTATGAGGGAAATTAGTCTGAAGTTCTCTTTCTTTGTTGGGTCTTTGTGTGGTTTTGGTATTAGTGTTACTGTGCCTTCATAGAATATATTGAGTAGTGTTCCTTCTCTTTCTATTTTATGAAATAATTTGAGAAGTATTGGCATTATGTCTCCCTTGAAGTTCTGATAGAATTCTGCACAAAAACTATCAGATCCTGGAAATAATTTGGTTGGGAGACTATTAAAAACTGATTCAATTTTCTTAGGAGTTATGGGTTTGTTTTGATGGTTTATGTGATCCTGATTTAACTTTGGTTCCTGGTATCTCTCTAGAAAATTGTCCTTTTCATCCAGATTTCTCACCTTTGTTGAGTGTAGGCTTTTGTAGTAGGATCTGATGATTTTTGGAATCACCTCAGTTTCTGTTGTTATATCTCCCTTTTCACTTCTGATTTTGTCAATTTAGATACTGTCTCTGTGACCTCTGGCTAGTCTAAGGATTTATCTATCTTATTGATTTTCTCAAAGAAACAGCTCCTAGTTTTGATGATTCTTTGTTATAGTTATTTTTGTTTCTATTTGGTTAATTTAAGCCCTGAGTTTATTTCCTGCAATCTACTCCTCTTGGGTATGTTTGCTTTTTTGTTATTGTTGTTCTAGAGTTTCATATGTGCTGTTAAGCTGCTTGCATCTAAATGATCATTTACCATGATCAAGTAGGCTTCATCCCAAGGATGCAGGAATGGTCCCAAGGATACAGTAATCCACCAAAGTTATTCAGTATATAAACAAACTCAAAGAAAAAAACACACATGTTCATCTAACAAGATGCTGAATAAACCTTTGACAAAATACAACACCCCTTCGTATTAAAAGTACTGGAGAGATCAGGAATTCAAGATCCATACCTAAATATAATAAAATCAATATTCAACAAGTCAATAGTCAACATAAAACTAAATGGAAAGAAATTTGAAGCAATCCCACTAAAATCATGGACTGGTTAAGGCTGCCCACTCTCCAGCTGTCTATTCAATATAGTTCTTAAAGTTCTAGCCAGAGCAATTAGAAAACAAAAGGATGTCAAATGAATACAAAATGGAAAAGTGGAAGTCATGATATCACTATTCACAAATGATATGATAGAATACATAAAGACCCAAACACTCCACAAGAGAACTGCTACAGCTGATAAACAACTTCAGCAAAGTGGCTGGATACAAAATTAACTCAAATAATAACTCTCCTCTACTTTGCTTGGTTGAGGGACAGGGGCCACCCACCCACTTCAAAAATATTAATCCAAAATTTCTCCTGTCAATAGAAAATGCAGAGACAAAGAGTTGATGAGGGACTGAAGGAATGGCCATACAGGGACTGCCCCAACTGGGAATCTATCCCATATCCAGACACCAATCCCAGACACTATTGCTGAAGCAAAGAAGTGATTACTGATAGGAGCCAGGTATATCTCTCCCCAGAGAGGCTCTACTAGGGCCTGACCAATAATGATGAAGATGTACACACCCAAACATCCAACTGAGCACAGGGACCTCAAATGGAGAGCTTAGGGGAAGGACTTAAGGAGCTGAAGGGGTTTGCAACCCATAGAAAGAACCACAATACGAACCAACGAGACCCTCGCAAAGCTTCCCAGTGACTAAACTACCAACCAGTGAGTACACTTGGAGGGGCTCCATCTGGATATGTAGAAGAGTATTGCCTTATTTGCCATCAATGGGAAGGGAGCCACTTAGTCCTGTGGACACTTAATGACCCAGAGTATCATAATGTTAGGGCACTGAGAGAGTGGTAGGTATTCAGGTGTGGGAACATCCTCATAGATGCAGGGGAGGGGGAGGTCACAGGGGGTTTTGTAGGGGAAACCACAGGGAAGGGCGTAACATTTGAAATGTAAGTAATTAAATTAACCGATAAAAAATGAAAGAAAAATAATTCATGCCATTATATAATAGGTAATATTCTAAGCATTAAATGGGTACTAACTAAAACTTACAACAAATGTAAAACATGAGAAAAATCTCATTAACATAAAAGAAGAGATAAGAGATTTTCCTAAATAACGTTTTACCAGTGATAGTAGATCTGATAAGACACAGGTGGATAAACAGCAAAGAGAGATTGTCTTGCATTTGCATAAACTTATTGATATGCTCAGAAACTAAAAAAAAACTCCACATCAAAGTGCCTGATGCTTTAGTGATTATCTGGGGCAGAAAAAGACAGATCTATGTGAAAATCTTCAAATCACATATCATAAATGCCTACATATTTTATCTCCCTTTTGGATGTTTACATATGTTTTAGTAAGAACCCAGGCAAATGAGAATGAGTGTTCCTCATGAAACACTTCAAATGGCTGAAATAATCGAACAAACAAAAACCTCAGCAGAACTTTTGAGGCTCAGAATGTTCTCTTAGACCCTTCTCCTCTCCAGAACCTTGACCATGGTTGGAATTTTCATTGATACTGGTCCTGAGGATCATGATTTCCTATTTTATTCTATACAGTACTCTAAATGCAGATAGCAATAACCTTGAGAAATTGATTGCTAAATGCTCAAATTGCCTTTTGTGTGAAGCTGACAAATTTAGGACTAAATTGCTGCTGGCCATGTTTTCAGAATAGTAGATCTTAATAATGACATTTAATTTTTCTTTTTCAACAAATGAATGAGTTTCAAGACTGTTTCTACAAAGACAGAGTACTATATAAATTCCACATGAAAGCGAACCCTAATTTAAAAAATAATACCCTAATGATGCCTAATTACTTCCTTGAGAATAAGCAGCAACCTAATTACTCACCTTTATCTTCATATGCACCTGGAATTGGTATTGTGGATGCAGCAGAAAAAGTGCTGCCCAGTTTGACACACATACACCACAGCGGAGAGCACCGGAACGGTTTGGGTTAGAAACTCTAGAAACCTCACGACAAATTTACATTTGCTAATGATATTTGATCCATATTTGAGTGAACTTGTAAAATAATTAATAGAGTTCTAAAATCTTTCCATGGCAAGCTACGTGGAATCATTAAAGTGCTAAATATAAACACATTTATTCAGAGTGTAAAATGCAGTTTGAGGAAACAGTGTGTGTATATACCAGATATTTTTCGACCAAGCCAAAGTGATTATTAATTTCAAACAATACAGTTTTTCTGCATTGAGAATTTGAAAATCTTTATGATGTACAATACACATGTCTTACCAGAAATGGATCATACTTGGGATAGCTTAACAAAACTGACAGACATGTCAATGAGATGTCAGGTGGGCTATAGCATCATGAAAGGCCAAATACAATGTTGATCATATTCACTACTATTGTGGCACACAAGTCAAATATCATTTTGAATTACTTATGAAAGTTAGTCATAAAAGTAAGTTAGGTTCCTGTATGCCTATATTCTATACAGTCTCTATTATAGCAAGTATTCTTATGCTATTATTTCCCAGGAATAACCAAAGTAAGCTTTCTATCCATACGGAAACATTAATAATTCTTGTTAACTTTGGAAGGTAGGAAATTATGGTTTTAACTACTCTTCAGAATTTCTGGGTACCTATTTATAGCACTTAGTACATTTATTAGAAGCATTAGAACATGAACAATTTTCTCTGTTTTGGGGGAGTGGGTTTTTTCTTCTATGTTGTCCTTTATTTTTGAGTTGGTTCTTTAATGACATTTATCCCTTCCTGTATTTCCATGCAAACCTGACACAAGCGCCTCCAAATTCTCCTTCAAATTCATGGCCTCTATTTTTGTTGTTATTGAATGCATATATGTGTTTGTATATACATAAACATTCCTAAATATAGCCTGTTGAGTCTGTATAATTTCTTTTTCCTTTTTTGTATTTTTTCAGAGCTGACCATTTAGTACCAGAAATCAAAGCTAATGAGTTGCATATAGAATTTTACATGAAATGGAAAACATGCAGTGTACAGATATGAATACAAAATGATTGGCTTTTCTTCACAACATTTCCTGATAGACAGAGAAAATCTTGACACTGTGGACAAGTGAAGATGACATCTAGAAAGAATGAATCTGAATGTCTGAATCTTAGAAAAAAATGAAAAAAATATACCACCCAGACTTATAATTATATGTTATAAAATGTTTCCTTTTGATGTAATTGCTTCTAGACTCTGTAATTTCTTTCACTCTCTTAATTTAAATTTACATAGTACTATTACTTTCTGCGCTTACTATTAAATGCTAACCCTATCAATGACTTAGAAATGTCTCAGAAATGGACTAGAAACTACTAACAATGCCTGCTAACTTAAAAAGGAAATACCAGGTGTAGGCCATGACCAGGCCTGTCATAGAGTGTGTTGCTTAAGGCATTATCCTGCCATCTCCAAGGCTTTCTGCTAATAGGAGCAGAACTGTCAGGCGGGAGCATTGCATCAGTCTTCTCACTTTTTTAATGCTACTGCACCATAATTTTAACTTAATAAAAGACATTTCTGCTTTGTTGATGAGCTCAGGAGAAATGAGAGTTAATATTTGAATTTGGAATATAGTCCACAAAATACTTCCAGCTAGAGAAAAAGGTTGAAATTACAGATTGAGAAAAAAACTCACCTTGTAACCTTGTATTCTGTGGTAAATATGTAGATGAAGGTATTATCTTCTGCCCCACTGTAAAGGCAATTTCTAAGTGAGAAGTTATATTACATAAGCCAACAAAAAGACTACACAACCCCAATTGACTGTATTCTGTATACCAGAGACAGCAATATTGTGTTAATCTTGCCAAGGCCTTTATTTTTCCCTGATGGGTCCTCAGTTAGCAATAGTCTACAAGGTTGCTTAGTTCAATATTAATGTGTATTAGCTTGGTAACAAAGGCAACCTCTTTACAGATGTCACTTGGTTTTACAGATGGAAAATCAAGGTTTACATTAGAAAATTATGCATGAGAAAGTCTAAATTAAATTTAAGAATATTTTTGTCTCAGTATCTTCTAAAATTATACTTTATTTTATGCTATTTTTTAGTAATCTTCAAGCTAATAAATTCAAAAACTTTTTGAAAGGGAAGTCTGATACAGAGGCCACCTCCAACAGAGTATGAATAGCATCTCTTCTCAGCCAACCAGTCATTATTAAATTTTGTTATTTTATCAATGTTTAGCTCTAACTGAAAGTACCTTATTGGTGATGGCCATAGTGATTTTTACTATTTACTGCACACTTCCAACTGACTGTCTCAGGTTATTACTGTCGTATCCTTTCTCAAGTTTCAAAATTTTAAGGAAAAAATTAACTCCTTGTGAATTTCAAAACACATGAAGACAATACTCAATAAGAAAATATAACTCAGTTGTTATTTTTAGGTAAGAAATTGTTACTAGAATGATTTTAACTTTATTTTTAAAATGATTAAGAGTTTACTTACATCTATTATACAGGCAAGACATAAAAGGATGATGGGAAGTACCTGGAATATATTTTGTTGCACAACATCATCTTCTATTGTCAGCTGCTGCTCATTCTTAGTTAATTTTGTGGGCCATTAAAGAAACACTTTTATAGTTAGTTAGGTTAGAGTATAGAAAATTTGATTTCTTTGTATAAGTAAGAGAAAAGTACACATATCCTCTTATAAGAAAATCAGGGAATCACATTAGATTATATTCTACCAATATATTTTTAGTGTTTGGAAAATATGAAGATATTAAAAATTGAACACTATCACCCCTTCTTATCCAATGTTGCCTAATGCGGCTGTCAATGAGACAGGCCATTTTCTACTTATAGAGAAACGAAAGAAGCTCTATTTGATCTGTGTATTGGCCATTCGCAGCTTTCAGTGTTTTAGTTGATTTTATACTTTGTCAGCAACAGATAACTCATTCATAACAGAGTTGTTCAGATGCATTGTTTTACTTTAATAACTTTAAGCTATCAAATAAAGACAATCTCAAAATCTAGTTCTATGAATCTATTTCCCTGAAGTTCCGCCTAGTGCATTACATTTATTAAGGTTGTAAAAGTGCTAAATATAGTGAAATTGGAAAATATGGTACAAAAGAGTATGTTTTTTATTATATTTATTTTTATTTAACTTGTGTTTTGTGTTTAATTAATTAATTAACTAATTAACTAATTAATTAATTAATTTATAACTCCAGATTTTATTTCCCTCCTTGTTCATCCCCCTGACTGTTGCACATCCCATACCTCCTCCCAGTCCCCCTGCCTCCACAAGGATGACCCCACTCCCAATTTCCCATCCTACCTGACCTCTAATCTCCCTGGGGCCTCCATCTCTTGAAGGTTAGGTGCATCATTTCTGATTGAACACAGACCTGGTAGTCCTCTGCTGTATATGTGTTGGGGGCCTCATATCAGCTGGTATATACTACACGGTTGGTGGACCAGTGTTTGAGAGATCTCACGGGACCAGATAGAGACTGCTGGTCCTCCTACAGGGTTGCCTCCTCCTCCTCAGCTTCTTCCAGCTTTTCCCTAATTCAACCATGGGGGTCAGCAGCTTCTGTCCATGGAATTTCTCTTTTACTAAATCATTTTATTTATTTACATTCCAAATGTCTCTTTTCCCAGTCTTCCCTCCCATATTTCTTCACCCCCTCCCCCTCCCCTTTGCCCCTGAGAGGATGCTCCCCCATCCACCCATTCAGCCCCTCACCAACCTACCTCACCTCATGCATTCCCCTTCCTTGGGGCATCAACTCACTACAGGATTAGGCATATCCTCTCGCATTGAGTCCAGACAAGGAAGCCCTCTGCTATATATTTGCCAGGGGCTACTGGCCAATCTATGTACTCCCTTTAGTTCGTGGCTTAGTCTCTGAGTGCCCTGACATATCCAGGTTACTTGAAACTGTTGTTCTTTCTATGGGGCTACGATCTCCTTTAGCTCCTTCAGTACTTCCACAACTCTTCCATAGGGGTCCTAGGACTCAATAGAGTCTCTCAGAGGACAGCTAGACTAGATGCCTGTGTGAAAACCCAGCATAGAATCAGTAATCCTGTCAGGATTTTTTCCTGCCCATGTCTCTCATGTTGGGCCAGTCTACAATGGAGCAGAGACAAATGGAAAACATGGTCTTTTAGCCCCTGCATTTCTTTAAGACAGGAACAATTCTGGATCAAAAATTTCGAAGTTCAGTGGGTAGCCCCATCCCTCCACTGGGGTCCCTGTCTATCTATTGGAGGTGGTATCTTCAAGTAAGATCTCCCCAGTGTAAGGCATTTCTACTAACATCCTCCCCTACGGGTCTTGTGAGGCTCTCACATTGGAGGTCTCTGGGACTTTCTAGAGATTTCCCCTACGCCCACCCCATGCCCACAGCTGCATATTTCCATTCATTCTCCTGGCTCTCTGGGCTTCTCTCCTCTCTCCTCACCCCCATTTTGGAACAGAAATAAGATGATTATTTTGAGAGCAAAGAGACTATATTTAGGTCCACCAAGTTGAATGTTCAGTAGTTATCATCCATATATTTTGTATTCTTCATAGAGATAATTGTAGTTAGATGGAATCAATATCATGTTTGCAAGCCACATGCAAACTAATAGGACACCAGAAGTCTGGTTAAAACATTCTGTTGAATGCAAACTGGGTCATTGTGCCACAAAAATATATTAATGCTAGAAACAATACATGGGTCAATAATGTGAACACATAAAATCGGTGTTCCTATATACACAAATTTACAGCACAGATGCAGTGACCAAACACAATATGTGAGAGATACAAATATGGAGACCTATCAAATATATAGAATTTGTATGTGTAAGATACAGAGCACTGATATATATTAAAATATTCGTAGAAGTACTAGAATAAAACCTTATCAAGTCTCTATCAGCCAAAAGAATGTGTAGTTTTAAATTTTCTGAATGGAATACTATATAATATACAAATAAGCTGCATACAAATACTATTTGCTTAAATCTGAAGCAAATAGTAACAAATGTAAACATGAAAAATGTACATAAAAGAATACCCTTACTAAAATTACAAAGCTGGGATATATTATATCAAAATTTAAGTGCCATACTAAAAAATATAGATCAAATTAAGGAATGGACATAATAAAATTTTGAAAAGTGAATAATAACTATTTTTATTTATGTATGTATGCCTTTGTGTGCACCGGCAATTATGTGGTATGAGTGAATGAATGTGAGTGAGTGAGTGAGTGTGTGTGTGTGTGTGTGTGTGTGTGTTAGCATTATTCAATTTTATGAACTAAATGGTGGCTAACTCTGTAGCAGTTCACTTTATAATTCATTATTGCTACATTAACTTTTATGTACTTTTATGTGTGATATATATAATGATTAATAAAACCCTAAAAAGAGATGCACGATGATTAGCAAAAAATGTTCTTTCTGCTTCTGTGTTCAGTCAATTTAAATTATTTGTTATTTTATTGGCAGGAATGGATTTTTGATGGAAAGTATTATTTTGAATGTGTAGTTGTGCTGAAAGAAAAGAAAAAATACAAAACTTGTTCTATTGGGGTTTTCTTGTCTTTTACTTATAAAACACTGCCATTCTGAGCTTTAGCTCTCACACACACATAGAAAGGACTGCTTTTCATTCATTTACTATGATGGTATTAAAAGTAGGTTTTGATTTACATCAGCTGTGTGTCAAGCCCCTCTGTCTTCACTTATTGTGTAAAATATAAAGGTTTTACCTTATGAAAAAATAAAGTGTAATCTCAAGGGTTTTCTGTTAGCTACATCTAAGCACAGCTTTTTATATTAACCACATTTCTCTGCATACATTTGTAATATAGTGCCTCACTGGAAATAGCAAAATGATCTAAGATCAAAAGGTGGTTTAGCAGGATAAATGGAATAAACTATTGTTTTTTTTGTTTGTTCTAATTGTACCTAAGTTACATCCCTAAGTTTATCCATAGAAAGTGACAGGAGAATGAACAGAAGAGATGGTGGAAAGAAAGATTGTTAGTAAAAAACATTGTACATTTATGTGTGACCTTAGCAAGCAGTTTGTTACAATTGCACTGCACATTATTTGTCTTGCTGAATGTTCTTTGTATGCAACAGAGAGGAGGGCACACCTCCCTCTGGGAGCCTGAAACACCTGCCCAGGGTGAGGTGGGAGGTTACTAGGTTACCTCTTCTTCCTGTGTTTGTACTTTCCAAGTGTCTTATAAAATCCAAAGTCTATTTAAAATTTTCTTCATGAGAATGACACACGGTAAGTAATGATGAATGGGGTTTTGCTTGTGGTCCTGATCTTTTTGTAGAAATAGTCCACTAAGCTTAAATCTTTTGAAAATAAGGTGCCTTACAGAAATGCTATAGAAAAATTAAAGTGATTCTGATTACCTTAACAAGGTGTTTCCACATTAGAGTACCAATAGGAGTCAAAAAATTCATCCATAATGTATGTAGCTATGCTTTTGTTGAAAGGTAACATGATATGGAGCTAACATTCTATGTTGCCATGAAAACAACAAAAATTTTACTTAGGTAAGCTTTACCGTCAATGTATGAGTGATGCTCTATTGCTGTGCATTCTCACTATGTCTCATTTTTTATGTGCATTTAGAACAAATTGTCTAAATAGTTTATTAATACTAAATTATCATTTACATGACAAATAATACATAGACCGCACCCAAAGATGGCCAAACAGTCTAATTTTTATGCAGGCAAATGCTTTTTGTTATTTTTATATTTTTGTTTGTTTTTCTAAACAACTATCAATACTCTAGAAAACCCATGCTCATTTGACTCCAGATAAGGAGAGCTTGGGAGAAGATGAGAATGTCGAAATTCTCTCTATGTAAAATATATCTGAATATATTATAAGTGATATATGAAATCTAAGATCTAGCCATTAGTGTAATGTGATATTTGTATTTAAGTAACTGATTTATTTCACTTAATATTTTGATTTTCACTTCCATTCATTTGATATTTAATTGTACAGGGTTTATTTATAGTCATATGTTTTTCTTTGGCCTCCATATTAGGGTTATTTATAGGTTTAGACACTTTTAAAACATTTTTAAATATAATGGTTTTCACTGAATCATTTCTCAGCATGTTTGTCGTAGGTGGGAAAACTACTTATTTTATAACCATTACTTGCAGGAAATCATTTTTTTCAGTTTTAATAATTTTTTGAGGAAATGTTTAGGGTTTTTTATATGTAAGACTATATTATCTTTTTTTTTTTTTTGGTTTTTTGAGACAGGGTTTCTCTGTGTAGTCCTGGCTGTACTGGAGCTCACTCTGAAGACCAGGCTGGCCTCGAACTCAGAAATCCGCCTGCCTCTGCCTCCCAAGTGCTGGGATTAAAGGCGTGCGCCACCAACGCCCGGCAAGACTATATTATCTTAAAACAAGAGTAATTTGAATTCCTTCTTTCCTACTTGTGTTATTTTATCTGTTTATGTTTTCTTAATACTCTGGCTAAGAATTAAAGTATCACGTCAAACAATAATAAAAACTGAACCTATTTGTTACTTATTTGAGAATAAATCTTTCTTTTATAATCCATGTTTAGTATAATACTGGCTATAAGCTTTTTGGAAATATTTTTCATACTGGAGATTCTCTTTTATCTCTTCATTTTTCCAAGGCATTTATGAGCCCAGATAGTAGCTTTTATAATGATCATGTAACAATTTCTGCCTTTGAGTCCATTTGTGTCCTGTATTATATTTATTATATGCTTATATTATACATTTCCTCATTGCTGCAATTAGACACACTTGGTCAGAAGGTATCACATATTTAGTGTAAACTTGTTTAATAAATAGTTTACGAAAGCTTTAAACTTCATGCTTATCAGGAAATTTTGGCTATAAATTTCTTGCTCTTTCCTTGTATAATAGACATGAATACTAGCATTCTCATTTTTACTTTCATAATAATGACTATAATAATGTGTGTTTTCATCAACAATATAGGAAGTCTTTCTTTGCTGTACTTCCTGTCACATGTTCCCTTTGTCAATTTAGTAGTATTTATTCCTATTCTGAAAGAAGTTGCTACATTGTCAGTTCATTTATTCCTGGGAGGATTTACCTTTTTACATTGACACAAGAAAGTCATCTGGGAAGAGGAACTTCAATTGAGTAAAAGCCTCCATCATATTGCTTGTGGGTAAAGCATTTTGTTTGTACTAACATCAGCTATTAAAAAAAAACATTTTTTGATTCTTTGTGTATCTCCCATCATTCACCCCAATCCCACTCATCTCTTCATCCTTCTATGTTTTCCATCTGCCTTTGCAACCTTCCTATTCCAGCCAGAAGAAAAACAATAACAACAACAAATATAAGTTAAAATGCCAGGTCAGGAAAGTGAGAGAGGGTGTTCGTAAGTACAGGGTGGGGGGATGGAATAGGGGATTCTTGGAGTAGTAGCAAGGAAAGGGGATAAACATTTGAAATGTAAATAAAGCAAATATCTAATAAAAATAAAATAAAATAATAAAAAATGTAGAAGCTACAGTATGTCTGTTGCATCATACTGGATGGTACTTTACTCAAATAGTTTTACTTGCAAATATTCCTTGCAAGAAGTCATCAGTATGGCTTGAGTCCTCTGCCTTTTGCTACATTATCAATACTGGTTCCTCACTAGAACTCTTCTCAGAGTTCTGTGTCCCACATATCCTACAACTTTAGTTCTGCAGGACCAGTCCCTTTCAGTGCTCTAGGAGTTCATAGATGGCATAGACATTAGTCTGGCCATCTCAAAGCTCATGATCTGTGCCTGGTGATAGATGTGTTGTCCAGCATACCAGCTCTTCTTTACCTACACCATCAGTTCCAGCTCTCTAGTACCACCTAGCTAGGATAAGAACTAGGATGGCTTCTAAGGCCTTTGGGGCCAAATCTCCCATACCCATGTCTCCAGGGTACAACAACTACTGCCAAAGTGAGATGTTGGACCTATTCTAACAAGTTACCAAATGCTGCTGCCAGAGAGGTCCAGGACCAGTTCTCTAGCTCCAGTACTGTATCATCCAGCTCTCTCACATGGCAACGCAGTGGTGCAGAGGGGACATCTCTCCTTTCCACCTCTTGGCAGACAAGGAGTGGGGGCCAGCCCTCCCAAGATGCACAGGGAAGGAGTGTGGCCTGATTCCCCCAAGTACTGCAGTTAGTGAGTGGTAGCAACAACTCTGCCACTTAAAGATCAAGATGGCCAAAGGAGGCAGCTCAGACAAGAGGTGTCTCCTGCATGGACTTCAGTGGTAATATGGGACATGGAAATCAACCCCAGCCTTGCTGCATCAGGGCAATAGACCCAGACATGCCACTCACAACCCAGGAGGGTGTGCCTCTGGTGTATCTTCAGCAGACCCCCAAGCTGAACACTGCAGCTGACATGTTGCTCAGGGCAATTTTCTTAATCACCAATGAATTTGTAGGCTAGTATGGACAATGCCAATCTTGGGAGCTTGTCCTAGGTTGTATTAGAATCAGAGTGAAAAAGCAGTGGGCAGCAAGCCTATAATCAGTTTTCCTTTATGGCTTTTGCTTCAGTTTCTGCTTCCAGATTCCTGTAGTAAGCTTCTCCTCTACCTTCCTTCACTGATGGACTGTGACTTGAGATTTGTAACATGAAATAAACCCCTTTACCGTTAATTTGTTTTTGGTCATGATGTTAATCACAGCAATAAAAACTATAAGACAAGCCTATTACTCATTCTGTCATTTTTATTTATTTCTTTGCTTTTTTCAATTATTTGTGAAACTTCCATAATAATGACTATAATAATGTATAGTTTGAAAAACAATATATAAAGTTTCTGTATTTTTAGGAGTTCCCACTATATTCTTGAAATTAACCCAGTGTCAGATGTATAATTTTTTAAACATTTTGTTACAATCTAAAGGTTGTTTCTTAACCATCTTGATCAGTCCTATTGAAATGGGAGCCTTTTCAGTTAGACATTAATGACTGCTGCTCTTACTTCCTGAGTTTCAGCGTCTTGTCCAAATAAAAAGGTTTTCACATTCCAGTGTCCTGAAATATTTGCCCTATGGTCTCTTCCAGTAGTTTCTTGGTTTCACATCTTATCTCTAAGTGTGCATTCTATTTTCAGTTGATGATTTGAAAACAGGAAAGGCAAGTTTCATTTCCCTGGAAGTACAAGTTCAATTTTCAGAGCTTCTTTTATTGAAGTCTACTTTGTCTTCACAGTGTGTTGTTGAAAATTTTCTTGGCTTGTGTGTATGTGTTGACATATTGAAAATATTTGTATTGGCTATAGATTGCTGGACAGGCTGCCTGCCTCTAAGTATTGCTTGTATTTTGAATGAAGTTCCATTGAAGAAAACTGATTTTTTTCTTTGCAAGTGTTTGTCGATTAGAGAAAGCTTCTTTGTCATTGATGGGAACCCATGTCTAACTCCCTATCTTAGTGATGACATCCTATCTACCTCAGACCTGCACAGGTCCTATGCATATCTCTATACTCTATGAGTTCATATTTATCCTGTTATATCTGAAAGAGTCTGCTTCCTTAGAATCATTTGATTCCATTATCTAATAAGTTATCTGCTTCCTCTTCCACAAAGTTTCTTAAAAACTGAGTTTAAGGGTTTGATAAAGACATCCCATTAAGGCTTAAAGTGTTCAGAAATCTCTCAATATCTGCACATTATCCAATAGTGGAACTCCAGGTTTCTTCCTATTTACTGAACCATGAAGTTTCTTTGGCTGTAGATGAAACACTGATCTATAAATATAATGGAATATTATTAGGAATGCATTTCTTTGTATATTCATTTAGTTGTATTTGTTTTTCCTGTAGATCTTTAGCTTACTTAGTCTTCAGGTTACTGGACAACCAAGCAGGGTTTCAGGCAGGATTCCCCATCATGGAATGGGCCTTATATACAGTCAGATGGTGGCTAGTTAATCCCACAGCATTTGTGCAAATATTGCACCAGTGTATTGTGCAGGCATGCCACCATTGTAAAATGGGTTTGTAGCTGGTTTGATATTTACCTTACTATATTTGCTCCAGTTGCATGCTGAGTTCCTTCCAGTATGGTGAACAATAGTCACTAGGTGTGGATGCTTTGTTAAATACCTTCTTGACTCTTCCAGGTTCAATTAGATATGTAGGTGTAATAAGGGCCCACAATCAGTCTGTCAAGAGCAACCAAAAGCTTTGGTAATAACATGATAGTTGCAAGTTTTTTTTTCTTTTCTTTTGATGTTCCTTTTTTGTTTCATGCATAATTTAATACCAATGTTTTGGTATTTGACCAGGTCTTTGTACTATTATTTGAAGTCAAGAAAATATATTTGTTCTGTATGTATGTATGTATGTATGTATGTGTGTGTATGTATGTGTTTATTTATTTATTTATGTTTATGTGTTTGACTGTTTTTTCAAGGTTCTGTGAAAATCGTAAGATGATATGGTTTACTATTGGTGTTTTCATAGGGACTTTGAATGACTAAAGTTATGCCATTCCTTGAGTACTGAAAATACTTTAATGATAGTGATATTTTAGATGCAAACACAATGACTTATAATTGTTTGTGCACATGCATATGTGTGTGTGTTTGTGTGTGTGTGTGTTCATTTCTCCCAGTAATATTTTTTGTTGCTCATTTTAAAGTTGTTTAGTAAATCTACATGTAATTAATTAAAGTAATACAATTCAACGTAGCAAATTATTGCAAAATGAATATATAATGGATCCCAATCAGATTTTAAGATTTTCTCATATTCTGTACATGTTTCACTTGCCTTGTAAGTAAGATAGTAATGGCTTCATAATATATTTTTATGCATCATGTTCAGTAAGTATCAGTGCTATTTGTTACAAGTTTGATCTAATATGAAGTACTTTAGGCCAAACCAAAAAGTAGTTTTTAATTCAGACAAAACAAGATAAGGTATATGTTCATTTATGCTTTCTCTGCAAAATTTTCACATCTTTGCTTTCCTACACTTGAAACTGAAGCAATGACTAATGTTTGATATTATCAATTTCTATTGAACTCTCAGAGAATTTTTCCAACTTATTTAAAATTGGAAAATGATGAAAAAATGTTAGCCAAAAAAGTACAGAATACAAAAGATACAGTCCACAGAATTCAAAAAGGTCAACATGCTGAAGGTTCCAAGTGAGGATGCCTCAGTCCCACTTGGGAGGGAGAAAAAAAACAACCAAAAGGGGGATGGGGGGACTTAGAAAGGAAAAGGGTTGGGAGGAGTGGGGAACATGATCTGGTATTGAGTGGGAGAATAGGACTGAACCACTGAGGGCCAGAAGAAAGAATGGAAACAGGCAACCTTGGGATATAAGAGGTTCGGGGAACCCTCCAGATTGTACAAGACCTGGGATGTAAGAGACTCTCAGGACTCAAAGGGAGGGGACCTCAGATGAAATGTCCTACATTGAGGAGAAGAAACCTGTAGAGTCCACCACCAGCAGAAAGACAGGACATCAAGTGAGAGATGGGGTTGCCAGCCCACAGTCAAAACTCTGACCCATAATTGTTCCTGTCTGAAAGAAATGGAATGGAGCCAGATGAAAAAAAATGTCTAGTGATAGGTCCAAAGTTCGATCTAGCTCACAGGGAGGCCCCAAGGCCTAACACTATTACTGAGGCTATGGAACACTCACAAAAGTGGACCTATCATGCCTGCCCTTCGAAAGACCCAAACAAGAGCTAAAAGAGTCAGATGTAGATATTTACACCCAACCAATGGACAGAAGCTACTGACCCCTTTGCTTGAGTTAGAGAAAAGCTGGAAGAAGCTGAGGAAGACAACGCTGTAGGAAGGCAACTCTAGGAAGACCAAGAGTCTCAATTAACCTGGATCCCTTAGATCTCTCAGATAGTGATCCAGCAGTCAGGCAGCATATGCCAACTTATATGAGATCCCCAACACATATACAGTGGAGGACTGGTCGAGTCTGGGTTTAGTCAGAGAAGTTGCACTCAACCCTCAAGAGACTGGTGGCTCCAGGGAGTCTAGAGGTATGTTGGGGTAGGGCATAGGGGTGTGACATACTTGTGGAGATGGGGGCAGAAAGGAGGTATGGGAAGTGGATGAGCCAGAGGGTGGACCAGAAGGGGAATAAAATCTGGGGTTAAAAGAAAGAAAGAAAAAGAGAAAGAAAGAAGGAAGGAAGGAAGGAAAGAAAAAGGAAGGAAGGAAGGAAGGAAGGAAGGAAGGAAGGAAGGAAGGAAGAAAGAAAGATTCTAAATTTGTTTCTTTCTGTTTTATGTCTTGTCTCACTGAGTTGTCATTACTCTGCAGGTTTATCCCCACACAGTGCATGGTGCAACAGATCCAGCAGAGACAAAGCCACCTCCTGGGACCTGCATGAGACAACAGAGCTGTCTTCCTCTAGATACCTCATCTGAATTAAGACTCCCAAGACACAGACATACGCTGAGATCCAGAGACATGCACTGAACCATGCAGTGGACAGACCTGGGAACTTCCAGATACAGATGAACCATCTTGCCCAAGACAAATGGCTATTGAACTTGGGGAAAGTTACATGATAGTAAGGTAAACATGATGTCTATCTAGATTAATTAATTGTTGTTTAAAACTGATGTTATTACCCTCAAACTGTATTACCAATGGAGCAATTATTTGATTCAAGAATTCCTCAACCCTCAATGGTCCGACACTGGTTTAGTTGTCTTACTCCTCTGTCTTATATGTTTTCTTGTGATACTTCCACCCCCACGCAAAATTTTCACTACAAATGGCACAGTCACTCCAATGATCCCGATCTTTTAAAAAGAAAAGTAAAGGGAGGAGATGTGGGACTATGAAAGGCAGTCTGTGTTCTGGTTGAGCTAGTATTAAACCTCGACGACCCAGTAGAGATAATCCTAAGAGGAAGAGAAGGTCTGTTTGCCCATGCTCCCAGACACTAGGCTCTTGACACCACGAGTCCTCAACTCCATAATTCTGTGGACATCAGTCATATAGGGCAGTGCCCCAAGCCCCTGGTATTCTCGCTGGACTCCACACCCACAGTTACCTGGCTACGGTCAGGTAGCCCGACCCACGATAAGAGGGACCATTTGACGCCTCCCCTCTGTCTTACACTCTCAGTCTCTTTTTTTGTCTGTTGTCCCCTTACTCCCCTTCTCTCTCCATTTCCTTGCCCCTCTTTCCACTCCGCCATGGCCTCTGCCATAGTAACGGCCAGATCTACTTCTCTACAATAAAGCATCAAAACCATGGATTGCCTCGCAGTGATTCCAGCTACCTGACTGGACCAAGGACTCACCTGTGTGAGAATCAGCCAGCATCCCTCTCCCCTCCCTTTCCCCTTTGGCCCTGGGGCTGATTGAGCCACCCCTTGGAACCCCACTTCATTCTCTTCACCTATATCCAGAGGCATCGTGTGATGCCTGAGAGCAAGAACCTGTCACTCCTGGTCTCTGTGAGGCCAAGGTGCCCTACCCACCCCTGCAGACTGGGGTCCCATGGCTTCTCCAGCCAGACAACCACATGGCTGCGTGCGGGCACAGGACAGCCACCTGTCTCTGCCTGGACAGAGCCTGCGAGCTCTGAAAGGATGCTGGTTTTTCCCCCACTCCCCTTTTCCACATACCATGTGCCCAACACTCCTCTGCTATTATTTTTCTAAGCTCATCAAAAAGCATGCATCTTCCACTCAGGAAAAAATGGTACCTATTGAAAGCCAGTGTATTCAGGTTTTGCTGGTGTTCAGGATTGCACAGCTGACATTAGTATCAAGTTCTGTGCGAGGTCAAAACTTTTAATCTTGTCTCTCTTCCTCTCAAAGACTAACCACTGTTCTACTATATCCCCAAATATCCCATGCATGTATACACACACACACACACACACACACACGCACACTTCTTTCTCTTGAACAGTCCATTCCTTTAGTGGGCTATGAGCCATCAGTTCAATATTTAAACCCAAGTTGAAAAGTTTTATCTTCCAGTTGAAATTCTCTGATTTTCTTGCTTCTTAGGAATCTTACATAGGTGTTCCAAATCTATTTCCCCTACTACAAAATAAATAAAAATCATTTAAAATGCACATACAAAAAGTTAATTTTATCACCATTCTGGCAATATTGTTCTAATATTCACCTATAATATGTCATGTCTAATAGAACCTTTTCCTGGATTTGACATAAAAAGATTGAGTTTTAAGTATAAATTTGGGCCATAATTGGGTTCTCATGAATAATACTGACAATCAAGCTTGGCAGAAGTCATGATTATGAATCAAACATTCATAGATGTACATGTAGAATTAGTAATGACAATCTTGTATAATTTGTGATTCTCTCATTTCTGAGTTCTGCAATGCAAGCCTGAGAAGAATATATGTTATCTGTTTCTGTGATGCATGTTCACAAACTATTTCTTTGTTTCTTTTTTCATTTAATTTTTTTTTACACTCCAGATTTTATTCCCCTCCAGGTCCTCCCTCTGACTGTTTATCATCCCTTACCTCCTTCCTGCTCCCATCTCTACCAGTCCCTTGAGGGTTAGGTGCATATTCTCTGAACTCAGGCCCAGCAGTCCTCTACATTATATGTGTTCGGGGCTTTATATCAGCTGCTGTATGCTGCCTGGTTGGTGGTTCAGTATCTAAGAGATCTCAGGGGTCCAGGTTAATTGAGATTGTTGGTCCTCCTACAGGATTGCCCTTCTCCTCAGCTTCTTCCAACTTTTCATAGGACCAAGGACCTCTGCTTCCACTGATGCTGAACAAGGCATTCCTCTGTCACAATTGTGGCTGGAACCATGTGTACCCCTTGGTTGATGGCTTAGTCCCGGGGAGCCCTGGGGCATCTGGCTGGCTGACATCTTTGTTCTTCCCTTGAGGCTGTAAACCTCTTTAGCTCCACAAGACCTCCCTCCAATTCCTCTATTGGGGATACCATGCTCAGTCCAATGCTTAGATGCTAGCATCTGCCTCTATATCTGTAAGATCCTGTCAGGGCCCCCCAGGAGAGAGTTATAACAGGCGCCTTCTGGCAAGCACTTCTTGGGATCCACAATAGTGTCTGGTTTTGGTGACAATTTATAGGATGAATCTCTAGGTATGATAGTCCCTGGATGGCCTTTCCTTCAGCCTCTGCCCCACACTTTGTCTCTATAATTCCTCCTGTGAGTATTTTGTTCCCTTTCTCAGAAAAACTGAAGCATTCACACTTTGATATTCCTTCTTGAGCTTCATGTGGTCTGTGAATTGTATCTTGTTTATTCTGAGGGATTATCAGTGAGTACATACTATGTATGTTCTTTTGTGTTTGGGTTACCTCACTCATGATGTCACTTTCTAATTCCATCTATTTGCCTAAGGATACAATTAATTAATTGTTTTCTTATAGCTTAGTAGTACTCCATTGTGTAAATATATCACATTTTCTGTATCCATTCCACTGTTAAAGGACACTTGGTTTCTTTCCAGCTTCTAGCTATTATAAATAAGGCTGTTATGAGCATAGTGGTGCATGTGTCCTTATTATAAGTTGAAGCATTTTCTGGGTATATACCCATGAGTGGTATAACTGGGTCTTCAGATAGTACTATGTCTAATTTTCTAAGGAACCATCAAACTGATTTCCAGAGTGGTTTTACCAACTTGCAATCCCACCAGCAACCTCTTTCTCCACATCTTTACTACCATCTGCTGTCCCCTGAGTTTTTCTTTTCTTTTTTTTTATAGGATACCCTTTTCTGACCTCCTCAGGGGTCTCTCTCTCTCTCTCTCTCTCTCTCTCTCTCTCTCTCTTTCTCTCACACACACACACACACACACACACACACACACATCAACAAACTTTTTTAAAAATTTTATTCAATATATTAATTTATATTTCATAAGATTTCCCCCTTTCCAGCCTACTCACTCCCCCCAAGTCCCATAAGCCCTGTTCCTTTCCCCTGTTCCCCCATTCACCACTTCCCTTTTCCCTGTTCTGGTATTTTCCTACACTGCTGCATTAAGCCTTTCTAGAGTCAGGGGCCCTACCTTCCTTATTCTTGGACGTCATTTGATATGTGGATTGTGTCTTAGGTATTTCAGTCTTCTAGGATAATATCTGCTTATCAATGAGTGCATACCATGAGTGTTCTTTTGAGATTGGGTTACCTCGCTTAGGATGATGTTCTCCAGCTTCATCCATTTGTCTAAGAAGTTCATGAATTTATTGTTTCTACTGGCTGAATATTACTCCATTGTGTATATATACCATATTTTTGTATCCATTCCTCCATTGAGGGACATTTGAGTTCATTCCAGCTTCTGGATATTATAAATGGGGCTGCTATGAACATAGTGGAACATGTATCCTTATTACATGTGGTGGAGGTGGTATAGCAGGGTCCTCCGGAACTGTCATGCCAAGTTTACTGAGGAACTGCCAGACTGATTTCCAGAGTGGTTGTACCAACTTGGAATCCCATCAGCAGTGGAGGAGTGTTCCTCTTTCTCTGCATCCTTGTCAACGCCTGCTGTCTCCTGAGTTTTTAATCTTAGCTATTCTGACTGGTGTGAGGTGAAATCTCAGGGTTGTTTTGATTTCCATTTCCCTAATGACTAATGATGTTGAACGTTTCTTAAGATGCTTCTCATCCATCTGAATTTCTTCAGGTGAAAATTCTTTGTTTAGCTCTGTACCCCATTTTTAATAGGGTTGTTTGCCTCTCTGGAGTCTAACTTCTTCAGTTCTTTATATATATTAGACATTAGCCTTCTGTCAGATGTTTGGTTCATGAAGATCCTTTCCCAATTTGTTGGTTGCCATTTTTTGTCCACTTGACAGTGTCCTTTGTCTTATAGAAACTTTGTAATTTTATGAGGTCCCATTTGTCAATTCTTGACCTTGGAGAATAAGCTATTGGTATTCTATTCAGGAACTTTTCTCCTGTGCCCATGTCCTCAAGGATCTTCCCCAATTTCTTTTCTAATAGTTTTAGTGTGTCTTGTTTTATGTAGAGGTCCTTGATCCACTTGGAGTTGAGCTTAGTACAAGGAGATAAGCATATATCAATGTGCATTCTTCTGCAAGCTGACCTCCAGTTGAGCCAGCCCCATTTGTTGAAAAGGCTCTCTTTTTTTCCACTGGATGGTTTCAGCTTCTTTGTCAAAGATCAGGTGACCATAGGTGTGTGGCTTCATTTTGGGTCTTCAATCCTATTCCATTGCTCTACCTGTCTGTCACTGTACCAATACCATGCAATTTTTAACACTATTGCTCTGAGGTCCTGCATGAAGTCCTGGATATTGATTCCCCTGGAAGTTCTTTTACTGTAGAGAATAGTTTTAGCTATCCGAGTTTTTTGTTATTCTGGAGGAATTTGAGAATTGCTCTTTCTAACTCTGTGAAGAACTGAGTTGGAATTTTGATGGGCATTGCATTGAATCTGTAGATTGCTTTTGGTAAGACGGCCATTTTTACTATATGAATCCTGCCAATCCACGAGCATGGAAGATTTTTCCATTTTCTGAGGTCTTCTTCCATTTCCTTCTTCAGACACCTGAAGTTCTTCTCATACAGATCTTTCACTTGTTTGGTTAGAGTCATCCCAAGATACTTTATATTGTTTCTGGCTATTGTGAAGGGTGTCATTTCTCTAATTTCTTTCTTAGCCTGCTTATCCTTTGAGTATAGGAAGGCTACTGATTTGCTTGAGTTGATTTTATAACCAGCCACTTTGCTGAAGTTGTGTATCAGCTGTAGGAGTTCTCTGTTGGAGTTTTTTGGGCTGCTTAAGTATACTATCATCTCATCTTCAAATAGTGATAATTTGACTTCTTCTTTTCCCATTTGTATCCCTTTGACCTCCTTATGTTGCCTAAGTGCTCTCATCTTAGCCATTCTGACTGGTGTGAGGTAGAATCTCAAAGTTGTTTTGATTTGCCTTTCCCTGATAAATAAGGATGTTAAACATTTCTTTAGGTGCATCACATCCAATTGAGTTTCCTCAGTTAAGAATCCTCTGTTTAGCTCTGTACCACATTTTTAAATAGGACTATTTGACTCTCTGGAGTCTAATTTCTTGAGTTCTTTGTATAGATTGGATATTAGCCCTCTATCAGATGTAGAATTGGTAAAGATCTTTTCCACTCTATTAGTTGCTGCTTTGTCCTATTGCCAGTGTACTTTGCCATACAGAAGCTTTGCAGTTTTATGAGGCCCCATTTATTGATTCTTTTTCTTAGAGCATAAGCCATTGGTGTTCTGTTCAGGAAAATTTCCCCTGTGCTAAGTTTTCAAGGCTCTTTCCCACTTTCTCCTCTATAATGTTCAGTGTATCTGATTTTAGGTGGAGGTCCTTGATCCACTTGGACTTGAGGTCTGTACAAGGCAATAAGAATGGGACAATTTGCATTTTTCTACATATTGACCTCCAGTTGATCTAGCGCCATTGGCTAAAAATGCTGTCATTCTTCCACTGTATGTTTTTAGCTCCTTTGTCAAATATCAAATGACCATAGGTATGTGGGTTCATTTCTGGGCCTTCAATTCTATTCCATTAATATTTCTGTCTGTCTCTGTACCAATACCATGCAGTTTTTATCACTATTGCTGTGTAGTAGAGTTTGAGGTCAGGTATGGTGATTTTCCCAATAGTTCTTTTGTTATAGAGAAGATTTTTCATTATCCTAGGTTTTTTTGTTATACCAAATGAATTTGCAGATTGCTCTATCTAGCTCTATGAAGAATTTGTTATTTTGATGGGGGATTACATTGAATCTGTAGATTGTTTACAGAAAGATGGTCATTTTTACTATATTTATCCTGCCAATCCATGAACATGGGAGATATTTCCATCTTTTGAGATCTTCATTTTTTTTTCTTTAGAAACTTGAAGTTCTTGCCATACAGATCTTTCTCTTGCTTGGTTAGAGTCACACCAAGATATTTTATATTACTTATGACTATTGTGAAGGGTGTTGTTTCCATAATTTCTTTCTCAAACTATTTGTACTTTGAGTAGAGGAAGGCTACTGATTTGTTTGAGTTAATTTTATATCCTGCCACTTTGCTGAAGTTGTTTATCAGCTTTAGGAATTCTCTGCTGGAAGTTTTGGGGTCGCTTAAGTATATGATCATATTATCTGCAAATGGTCAGATTTTGCCTTCTTCCTTTCAATTTGTAAACCTTTCATCTCCTTTTGCTATCTAATTGTTCTAGCTAGAACTTCAAGTACTATATTGAATAGATAAGGAGAGAGTGGGCAGTCTTGTCAGGTCTCTGATTTTAGTGGGATTACTTCAAGTACTCCTTCACTTAGTTTGGCTACTGCTTTGCTATTGCTTTTACTATGTTTAGGTATGGGCCTGAATTCCTGATCTCTCCAAGACTTTTAACATGAAGGGATGATGAATTTTGTCAAATGCATTTTCAGCATCTAATGAAATGATCATGCAGTTTTTTTTTTCTTTGAGTTTGTTTATGTAGTAGATTACATTGATGGATTTCCCTATATTAAACTATCCCTGCATACCCAGATGAAGACTAATTGATCATGTTAAATGATTGTTTTGATGTATTCTTGGATTCAGTTGGCAAGAACTTTATTGAGTATTTTTGCATCAGTATTCATAAGGGAAATTGGTCTGAAGTTCTCTTTCCTTTTTTGGTCTTTGTTGGTTTAGGCCTAAGTGTTATTGTGACTTTACAGAATGAATTGCGTAGTGTTCCTTGAGTTTCTATTTTGTGGAATAGTTTGAAGAGTATCAGGATCAGGTATTCTTTGAAGATCTAATAGAATTCGCCACTTAAACCCATCTCATCCTGAGGTTTTTTTGTTTGGGAATCTGTTAATGACTGCTTTTATTTCCTTAGGGATTATAGGACTATATAGATGGTTTATCTGATCCAATTTTAAAAGGATACCTGGTATGTATCTAGAAAATTGCCCATTTCATCTAGATTTTCCAATTTTGTTGAGTATAAGCTTTGTAGTAGGATCTGATGATTTTTTAATCTCCAAAGTTTCTGTTGTTATGTCAAGCTTCTAGCACAAACTCTCTCCAGTTTCTTTTTAGAGGCACTTATAGCTATGAGTTTTCCTCTTACCACTGCTTTCATTGTGTCCCAAAAGTTTTTGTGTGATGTATCTTCATTTTCATTACATTCTAAAAGGTGCTTGATTTCTTTATTTCTTCCTTGACCAATTTAACTTTGAGTAGAGCCTTGTTCAGCTTCTATGTGTATGTGAGCTTTCTGTTGTTTTTGTTAGTATTTAAGACCAGCCTTAGTCCATGGTGATCTGATAGGATGCATAGGATTATTTCAATCTTCTTGTAGCTATTGAGGCCTGTTTGGTAACCAATTATATGGTTGATTTTGGAGAAGGTATCATGAGGTGCTAAGAAGTAGGTATATTCTTTTGTTTTAGGATGAAATATTCTATAATTATCTGTTAGGTTCATTTGGTTCATAACTTCTGCTAGTTTTACTGTGTCTCTGTTTAATTTCTGTTTCCATGATCTGCCTATAGCTGAAAGTGAGGTGTCAAAGTCTCCTACTACTACGTTGTGAGGTTCAATTTGTGCTTTTAGCTTTAGCAAAGTTTCTTTTATGAATGTGGGTATGCTTGCATTTGGAGCATGGATGTTCTGAATTGAAAGTTCACCTTTGGTAGATTTTTCTTTTGACCAATATGAATTGATCTTCCTTATCTCTTTTGATAACTTTTGGTTGAAAGTTGATTTTATTCGATATTAGAATGGCTTCTCCAGCTTCTTTCATGGGACCATTTGCTTGGAGATTTGTTTTCTAGCCATTTACTCTAAGATAGTATCTGTCTATGACACTGAACTGCACTTCCTGCATGAAGCAAAATGCTGGGTCCTGTTTACATATCCTGTTATTCTGATATTTTTATTGGGGAATTGAGTCCATTGATGTTAAGAGATATTAAGAAAAAGTGATCACTACTTCCTGTTATTTTTGTTGTTAATGGTAGAATTGTGTTTGTGTGATTATCTTCTTTTGGGTTTGTTAAAAGATTAATTTATTGCTTTTTCTAGGTTGTAGTTTCCCTCCTTGTGTTGGTATTTTCCACCAATTATCATTTGTAGATCTGTGTTTGTGGAAAGATATTGTGTGAATTTGGTTTTGTCATGGAATATCTTGTTTTCTGCGTCTATGTCAATTGAGAGTATTGCTGGGTATAGTTGCCTGGGCTGAAATTTATGTTCTCTTAGGGTCTGTATGACATCTGCCCAGGATCTTTGAGCTTTCATAGATTCTGGTGAGAAGTCTGGTATAATTCTGATAGGTCTGCTTTATATGTTACTTGACCTTTTTCCCTTACTGCTTTTAATATTTTTTTCTTTGTTTAGTGCATTTGGTAGTTTGATTATTATGTGATGGGAGGAATTTGTGTTCTGGTTCAGTTTGTTTGGAGTTCTATAGGTTTCTTGTATGTTCATGGGTATCTCTTTCTTTATGTTAGGGAAGTTTTCTTCTATAATTTGCTGAAGATATTTACTGACCCTTTATGTTTTAAATCTTTGCTCTCTTCTATACCTATAATCCTTAGGTTTTTTTCTTCTCATTTTGTCCTGGATTTCCCGGATAATTTGGGTTATATGATTTTTGGATTTTCCATTTCTTTGACTGTTGAGTCAATGGTTCTATGGTAACTTTAGCACCTGAGATTCTTTCTTCTATCTCTTGTATTCTGTTGTTGATGCGTCTATTCTGTTGTTCTGTCTATGAGTCCTGACTTCTTTCCAAAGTTTTCTATCTCCAGAGTTGTCTCCCTTTGTGATTTCTTTATTGTTTCTACTTCCATTTTATAGATCCTGCATGGTTTTGTTCAGTTCCTTCATTTGTTTGTGTTTTCCTGTAATTCTCTAAGGAAATTTGTGTTTCCTCTTTAAGGACTTCTACCTGCTGACCCATGTTCTCCTGTATTTCTTTAAGGGAGTTATTTATGTCTTTCTTGAAGTCCTCTATCAGCATCATAAGATGTGCTTTTTAATCCATGTCTTGTTTTTCTGGTGTGTTCAGGTATCCAGGACTTGCTGTTGTGGAAGAACTGTGTTCAGATGATGCCATGTTGCCTCGGTTTCTGTTGGTTGTTCTTGCATTTGCCTTTACCATCTGCTTATCTCTCATGTTAGCTGGTCTTTTGGTCTCTGATTGTGGCATATCTGTCCTGCATACCTGTTTATCTGTACTCCTGGGATTCCCATTCTGTCTGTGCACACAGGCATTTAGGCACTCTTGGGAGACCAGCTCTCTTGTGGTGGTATTTGTGTATGGAGCTCTGTGATCCAGATCCAGGATCAGCTCTATACTCTCAGATCTCTTCACACTCTTGGGAGGTTAGCTATCTGCCTATGTCACCTGGATATCGAGCACTGTGGAAGAGGATGATCCCCAACCAGAGACAGAAACAGGAAGTGTTCAGCCTGACTGTTTCAGAAAGTTTCCTCTGAGCAGTAGGGGTGGTCCTATCTGTGATCTCAGACCTATCTGCTCTCCTATGGAGGGACCAGCGGAGGAAGTGGCAGAAGGAATGGAAGGGGAATGTTATTCAGAAGGGCGAGGGTTTTGGTGGTTGTTGGGTGACAAGTTTTCTGGGTCCCAAGGAGGAGATTTGGGTCTCCAGAAGTGGGAGGGGGTTCTTACCAATTACAATTAAGTGCAGCTGTTTCTCTAGGATGGATCGGGAGATAGTGTCTTCACTGGAGCAGAGCAACCAAGTGTCTCTGCCTCAGCAGAAATGACAGGCAGCAGAAGGGGTAAAAGGAATGGAAGGGGAGTCTGCCAGAACATTTATAGACATCAAATATTAAATCATCATATATTTTACATTCCAGAGACCACAAATTGGTTATATTAATAGATCACACTTTCCCATGGTTTAGACACACTAAACAACATCTGTCCTTTTGTTTTGAGATTGGCATTATAAGGTTCCTTATATTGGATAAGAACATTTAGGCTGTTCAAACAGAAATCACAATGTAACACACAATTACCTTAAGCCTGATAAATTGTAATCAGGCATAGTGTTATGTTTTTTACTGGAAAATTGTAGTGTTTTTCTATTTGAAAAAAAATAAATGTATAATATATGGTTAATGTATAATTTTATCAACAGTCTGTTTGATTGGGTAGGTTTTTACAAGTGGAAATTCAAACAAACACTGGCAGATATCTAAGCCCAACATTTTATGCTGATAGCTTTCCAACCTTATATTTGAGTATAAGTTGCTTTTCTAACTGTTGATTTTTATATCTTTGTACGCCCATATTAACAAAATAATTCACTTTTACAAAACCCCAAGAATTTACATTAAGCCTAAATTAAAAGGGAGAATAAAGTAATGAAATCCCAGTACTAGAAGAATGATGTATATTTTTAAAGAAATGATATAGAGTAATTGCTAATTTTTTTACTGTCACTTAATGATCTTGTGATAGTATGGTAGATATAATTAGAGCTGTCAATATTGAATTCCACATGTGCACTGTATAATGAATTTAATTTAAATTTTTGTGTCCCTGATTTTGCCTCCTGTCACCACTGGGAGAAATTGAACCACTTGACTGCTGCTGTGGCAAATTGGATTCTAATAAGGATGATGCTTTAGCACTTCTTGTTTTTGCTAAGATACAACTGCAGTATTTGAGAAGAACTCACCTGGGCATTAATTCAACAAGAGATGCTGGTAGGAACATTATATTTTCCACGTTCTGATATCTCAGGGAATGTGCTGCATATAAAGAGGATCAGCAGATGGATTGTTTAACTCAAGGATGTGCTTGTCATTCCAACCTTAGGTGAGGCTGACTAATCTCTATACACGTAGAAATGATAATTCAGTGTTTCAAATTAGTATTTTTCAAAATAATATGTCTTTCTCTGTATAATTAATGTATGTACTTCAATATGAAGTGTTGATATCAGATGCTATCCTGAAAAAAATACCAACCTTGTGGGTCCTTATAAAACTTGTTTATATAATTGCTAAGATATCAACACCTAAACTCTAAATAATTAAAACTGTGGCATAATCAATAAACCCAATTTTAAGTTAAAAATAAAAGTTCCTGAAACATGATTTCTTAACTATTATGCAAATGAAGAGATTTTAAAATTATACGTGTCAGCGGCTTTCTCTGGTTCTGTTGCCCCCCCCCCATTGGATCCCCTTCCCCTAACTGTAATGTCTAGCTGGGCCTCAGGAGGAGAGAATGAACTTAGTCTTACTGTAACTAGATGTCCCAGCGTAGTGAGGTTCCCAGGGCTGGGGATACTCTTCTCTGAAGAGAAGAGGGTTGGTGGGAGGAGAGATTTGTAAGGGTGGGACTGGAGAGAGAGGAGGGAAAGGGGGAATGACTGAGATATTTTTGAATGAATGAATGGATGAAGAAAGAAAGAAAGAAAGAAAGAAAGAAAGAAAGAAAGAGAGAGAGAGAGAGAGAAAGAAAGAAAACATTAAAATTATATGAAATATACCAAGCTATAGTAAGATTTAAAATAAATTGATCACTCATACATTTTAGATGAAGAATATTATAACTTGAGATAAGGTTAAATCTCAACTACTTTGGGTGACTATTAAATCTGAATGTGTCTGTGATTACACACACACACACACACACACACAGAGAGAGAGAGAGAGAGAGAGAGAGAGAGAGAGAGAGAGAGAATGAATCTATTTTTAAGTGATGACATTATTTAAAAGAATTACAATTGCATATAACATTCCTATGTACCAATAGTAGAAGAGATAATGAAGTTGCATCACAGACAGAAGGAGCAACCCTGTAAGAAAGAATGAACAACAGTCATATGGAAATTTTAACCAATTCTACAATCAGTGATCTGCAGGAAAGAAAACATGAGAAATGAGTTCTCTATCAGTTAATTCAGAAGATCCAACTGAAGTGTAAGACAATAGAGATATTATCAATTGTAACTGCGGGGAAACTTCAGGAATACTAATCAAGTTTTACTTCTGAGTATTACAGACATATTTCTTTTTTGGAAAAATGTCTTCCCATGCTAATTTATATTTTACATAGTTTGTATATGTGCAAAATTCCAATTTAAAAGTGTTTTATACCAAAGACTATTTCAGAGGTTAAGACCTCCTGGAGAAGAACCTAACATAATCCCAGCACCCATGCTGTAGCTAATGACATCCTTTTACTTCAGTTGCAGAGCTTTCCACACCATTTTCAAAAAGCAGGAGTATATATGTGGTTCATAGATAACAATGTAAGCAAAATTAATACACATTAAATAAAAATAAAGGTATTTTATAAAGTTGTTTAAATGAGAAATAGGAAGTACAATAGAATAAATGATATACCAGAAAGCAATAAAACTACAACTTCTAATTCAATAATTATTCATAATATTTCCAATAGATCATGAAAGTGTTGAATTGCAAACATGTGCATTCAAATTATAGTAAAAAGGATGTGTGGAGATACTGTTGTCTTAATCAGGGTTTCTGTTCCTGCACAAACATCATGACCAAGAAGCAAGTTGGGTAGGAAACATTTTATTCAGCTTACACTTCTATATTGTTGTTCATCACCAAAGGAAGTCCGGACTGGAACTCAAGCAGGTCAGGAAGCAGGAGCTGATGCAGAGGTCATGGAGGGATGTAACTTACTGGCTTGCTTCCCCTGGCTTGCTCAGCTTGCTTTCTTATAGAATCCAAGATGACTAGCCCAGGAATGATACCACCCACAATGGGCCCTCCCCCCTTGATCACAAATTGAGAAAATGCCTTACAACTAGATCTCATGGAGGCATTTCCTCAACTGAAGCTCCTTTCTCTGTGATAACTCCAGCTTGTGTCAAGTTGACCCAAAACCAGCCAGTACAACTGTGTAGGCTAAGGTTTTTCAAACCTATTTTTAAAAAGGCTCTTAAATGCTTAGACCCCTCTTTCTAGCATACCTTCCAAAGGTAGGGGAGAAAGATGATAGATAGGACAAGGGGATATGGACCTATTGAGGAGCAGTTCTTTGGGTTTATCCAATCCCCTTGTAAAGATACAGCAGCCCAGTTTTGTTGTGTCTATATACCAACAGTCCAATTTGAATAGTGTTATCAAACAAGAATCCACAGCAACAGCATAGATCCAGCCGAAACAGCCAACTTTCTGCTGAACTGGCATGAGTCAGCACTGACCAGAACTATCCTGAATACCAGAAGTTCTCTGCAATGCCTCTCACAATGATGATAGTCAGCAAATACAGGCCATTAATGAAGCCTGCCATGGCTAGCTGTGCAATTGCCCATCACAGTCTTTTGGGTCCTACATAGATCCTCCCCAAACATCACGTGTCCTCTCATGAGTCTTGCTTCAGCAAAACAGCACATGAGTCTGCATCATGCAACACAAAGAGAAATTTCCATTTCAATGCTATCCACCTTTTAGTCTTTTACATTAAAAAGAAATTTAAACTACCATTAGTTAAGTGTTTATTGTGTATCACTATTGCAATTAATTATTAGCATACCAACATAAGTTTACCAGAGTTATATGAAACACTTGTCAGTGGTAGAAATGAGATTGAAACTCAAACTTTAAAAATTTGGTTTCTGAACTATTGTGTTGAAAAAACCCTAAAATTGCAATATTATCTGCTTAACATGTAAGACAAAAATCAGTATATGTAAACTGTAGAGTCGCTTAAAAGGGTGATGGCCCCTCCTTGTGAGGCCGCTAAAGAGGCAGATAATTGCATCATATGGAAGTCCCAACCCTCAAAAACTGCACTTGGTAGAAGAGGCAGCATATATCAAAATCATCACATCTGTTGTGTCTTTATTACAAAGGTCTATTGGATTCATTAACATCCATGATAGAGTATAAGAGGCACTGGAGACACAGTAGTTCACTGTGACATAAATCAGGCAACCAGGTGATGGCAGGTTGTAAAGGAAACCAGGTAGAAGGCAGAGAAATGATTGATTTATAGAAATAAAGAAATTGCCATATTTTAATTACTTGACAAAGAATCGGAATAAATTCTGCATATAAAGAAAACTTGAGTTATCTTGAGTAAACTTGGTTGTATACTTTAAGAAATTGTTAATTATTCTAACCTCAACCAAAAATAAGAGAAGCTTGTATATGATCAAGAGGCTGAGGATTAGATAAAGGGAACAAAGTCACAGATTTTGAAACTGTCATTCTGCTAGAGAGGCTGCTTTTATAGTTTTGTAAACACACTGTGTCTGTGCTTGTAGGGCATGGTGGAATGGAATGTTCTGTACTTTTCTTCCATCTAAGAGGCATGTGGTAATTCGGTGTCAGCTGCAGCTTTTAATACTCCAGTCATTCAACAAATCCTCGAAGCAAGAGTGTTCAATGACTATAATTTCCACTGCCCAAGTCAAGAGTCAGTAGTGGCTGAGAGGTTACAGCATCAGTGCTGCTGGAATTCTGAAAACATCTCTCCCCTTAATCTGCTTGGAGCAATGGCATAGCCTTTCTACCATTTTGACATTCCTTGCTTTTTCTCATATCTCGACAATAAAATGTCTGGTGCCTGAGAAACTGACACACATCCACCTCCAACCATCTTTGCAGGACTCAGCCACCTTAGAGAATCCAGGGTGACATAGTGGTTCAATGCCTCTGCGCTGCGAATTCGAAAGTGACAAGACAAGTCCAAGGTGCACCTCAGAGTTTTGTGTTCATGTAAGCTTAGTTAATTTAGGCAATAAAAAATGTAAGGCAAACAGATGCTAAGTTGACATTTATAAATATACATTTGTCAAACAATGCAAATTTCCTTCAAATTAACTCATGCTCCACATGCTTTTCTTAAACATTGAACAAGAAATAGAAGTGGTAGGTGTGACAGGCAGGCAAATTTTGAAGAAATATATGCTGAAAGTAGAGTATGAATATTTGTACAATACCATGACATCCTGTCATCATTGTACCACAACTGATCCTGTAGAGCTAGGGAGGACATCCAGGGAGGAGTGTGCTGATGGCGAGTTACAAATAGGATGTTGACGTGGAGTTAGAGTCTGATTATTTATAAGAACTCTTCTAGTTTAAAATGCTAATTTTCCTGATTGAACACTTAATCATAACGGCATTATTCTAAGTAAATGACAAAACTCCTAATTCAATAGTCATGGCAAACAAATGAAAGCACCATAATTGCTCACACATAAAAGAACCTAAGACTTCAAGGAATTTAATGACCTTGTGGGAGGCCATGCTGAGTCTATAAAACAGTTGCTTGCCCTTTCATAAGATGACTCAATGGCAAACAATATGTTGATATTTATATAAAGTTGATTGGAGAATTTGGACAAATGGCAAAGCAATGCTGTAGTCCCCCTCAGATTATGTGGACTCAATCCCTCAGAAACTAAGTTGCCATATTGTCTTTGATTACACAGTTCCCCTCATCTGGTTCATAGCAGCTTTGAATGTTACACAGTTCAGTTAAATGAGAGAATAGAAGTCTGGGAAAACAGGAGTCTTAGAAGCACATGAAACCAGTTCTAAAGTTTTCTTCAATGATATTAATTGTAAAAGACTCAGGTACCATTCTCTAATATGATTGTTTAAGAAAACTTCAGTTTGGAATGTCATTTTTAAAATTACATTAAAGAAAATAATACTATCTTTGAAAAATATAACTTTGAAACTATGACTATATTCTATGGTAAAAATCATTTTCAAAACTGTTGATTTGAAAAACTTTCCTAAAAAGTATTAGCCTATTATAATATTAATATTTTGTCTGTGGTTCTCTTATTTTAAACTTTCTTCTGGGTATGCCTTTGATGAGAAACTTCACTACCTGTAAGTGTATTCATACATTTAAAAAAATAACAGTGAATGAAAGGTCTTTAAACATCACCAATAAAATCTGAAAAATTCCTTAAATGAAAGTCAGTGTTGGATAAGCTCACTCCTGTTGCCCATTTCCTTAGAAAGGATTTCCATTAGAAATTATGTAAAAAGTTTTCTTGAACTTTGGATACAATTTTTTGAAAGATTCTTTCCAATCTACCACTCAGTCAGGCATTTATCAAGGATCTGTGGGTGATGTATTAGAGATATAATCATAGAGGAAATAGTGTCCCTATTTTCTTCTCCATTAGAAGACAGGGCCCATCCATAGACTGCCCCACCAGGAGATCAATCCCATCTGTAGACACCAAATCTCAGCACTAGTGATGATACCAAGAAGTTCTTGTTGACAAGAACCTGACATGGCAGTGATATGAAAGGCTCTGCCTGATTAAGACAGATGCAGACACTCGAAACCAAACATTAGACTAAACCCAGTGACCCCAGTGAAAGAATTATGGGGGGAGGACTGAAGGAGCTGAAGGGAATTTCAACCCCATAAGAAGAACAACAATACCAACTAACTGGACCCTAAGAGCTCTCAGGGACTAAGCCACCAACTAAAGAGTACACATGGGTATGTCCATGGCTCCAGCTATATATGATGTAGAGGACTGCTTTACCTAATATCAGTGGTCAGGGAGGTACTTGGTTGCCCAGTCGAAGTCTGTTGCTCAGTGAAGGGGGATGTTTGAGGGGTGAGGTATGAGTGGGGAGGGAGTGGGAGATTACCTTCTTAGAGGAAAAGAGGAGGGGAGAGGGGTTTCTGGAGGGGACCTGGACAACTTATGAAATCTAAATATATAAGGTAATAATTTAATCAAAGGAAAAATGACAGGGTGCTAGTTGGGAAAATAAAGGGTACAGAAAATATAAAACTATTTCTGTCATAAAGGAAAGTCTTATTTATTTTATGTGCTAAAAGGAAAATAAATCAAAGGTAGATCATTCCCTCCTAACCTCAGCACTTTAAACATTCAAAGTATATCTTTTACTGGAGTGGAGCTTGACTTCTCTCTTCTCTTAAAATATTTGCCTCTTTAATTTTGCCCAGTGTAATTTTGGCTTTGACAGTAAGTGGCAGTCACTCGAAGGAGACTGATTGGTTGTCACTAACTGTTCATGCTATGTCATTATTAAAGGACAAAAATAATAAAGTAGGCATTAGTTTGGTTTGTAGAGGAGCATGTGAGTAGAGAAGTATAATTGTGTATTGTGGATGTGAGAGCAGTGCTTTAGAAGCAAGAGATAGAGAATTCTAATCATTGGATTAAATGAAAAGCTAAAAAAAGTTATCAGTCTGTGGCTTTCAGAGAAATTTCAAAATCTGCTGGGTGTAGTCAGCTGAATTTAAGAGGGACTATGGATGACAAAAATAGGCAATTGATTTACTGGATAGGTTATACACAGTTGTGGAATGGATTATAAATATAATTATTTCAGTTACTGATTATATTGAATTAATATTTATCACAGGACCCTCCACACATTGCAATGAGCGATCAATAGCTTCTGGTTTCAAGTTTCAACAGAAGAGAAATCAACAAGTCTAGCCTAACTCTTTTCTGGCATATCTTCTTAATTTCACTGTTGAACTATAAAGCCATTATGCACAGTAAATCTCATTATAGGTAGGTCATAGACTCTAAGGGGAATGTTACTACTATTAATTTACTAAAGACAAATAGAAACAAGGTAACTTATGATGACATGTTATCATACCCATAGATCAGCACATTACTTCCTCATAGAATCATCTTCTTGTAGTACATTTTAACTAGCATAGAGAGTCAGCAGGGTGATATGAAGAACATGAGAAACTTTGGAGTATTTGGTACTACTTGGCATGGCTTTATGAACCCCCACTCTCCTCAAGGATCACTCATCTATGAAGAAAAGGAGGCAGAAAGATTGTTAGAGCCATGCATGGGGATGATACAAGGGAACAATATCTTCCAGATACAAAACAATTCAAACTCATATGAACTCATAGAGACTGTCACAATATACTCATGACCCACATAGGGTCAAAACAGACAAATGGCATCAATGGCATCACAGACAGCGAAATAGACACAAAGTCCCATCCCTTTTTTTTTTCATTTTCCAAATTTGTTTTAAATGTTCCAAGTTTGATTTTTGCAAATAAATATTTAATCTCATAGTAAGAGTCGGTAGTTCAGAGAACAGCTGATTGGCATATAAGGGAACACAGAATTAGCAACTTCATGATGATTTCCTTTCCTTTTTTATCTTTTATTCCTTTTTTAAAATATTTTCTATATTCTTTGTTTACATTCCAAAGGCTTTCCCCTTTCCAGTTTCCCCCCTCACCATATGTCCTATAAGTCCTCTCCCCCCCCATTCCCCAATCACCCCCCTCCCCACCATTTCTCTGTTCTGGTACTCTCCTACAAAACCGGAATTAGTCTTTTCCGGACCAGGGTCCTCTCCATCCCTTTTCTTGGGAATCTTTTGCTTAGCTAATTGTGTCTTGAGTAAGAGCTTCTGGGCTCATTAATATCTACTTATCAGTGATTGCCGTTCATGTGTATTCCTTTGTGATTGGGTTTACTCACGTAGGATGATATTTTCCAGATCCAAGCATTTGCCAACAAATTGCAAGAATTCATTATTTTTAATTTCTGAGTAGTATTCCATTGTATAAATATAACACATTTTCTGTATCCATTCCTCCGTTGAGGGACAACTGGGTTCTTTCCAGCTTCTGGATACTATAAAGAAGGCTGCTATGAACATAGTGGAACATGTGTCTTTATTGCATGCAGGGGGATCCTCTGGATATATGCCCAGGAGTGGTATGACAGGGTCCTCTAGAAGTGACATGCCCAATTTTCTGAAGAACCGCCATACTGATTTCCAGAGCAGTTGTACCATCTTGCAATCCCACCAACAATGGAGGAGTGATCCTCTTTCTCCACATCCTCGCCAGCACCTGTTGTCTCTTGAGTTTTTAATTTTAGCGATTCTGACTGGTGTGTGGTGGAATCTCAGGGTTGTTTTGATTTGCATTTCCTTGATGACTAATGATGTTGAACATCTCTCTCTCTCTCTCTTTTTTTTAATGGTGACTACTTCCTTTCTTTTTTTATTTTATTTAATTTTTATTTGCTATATTCTATATTTACATTCCAAAGGCTTTCCACTTTCCCAGTTCCCCCCCCCACAATATGTCCCATAATTCCTCTCCCCCCAACTATTCCCCAATCAGCCCCCCCCCACAATTTCTCTGTTCTGGGTCTACAAAACTGGATCCAATCTTTACAGGCCCAGGGTCCTCTCCTTTCTTCTTCTTGGGAGTCATTTGACTTGCTAATTGTGCCTTGAGCATTTAGGGCTTCTGGGCTCATTAATATCCACTTATCAGTGATTGCATTTCATGTGTATTCTTTTGTGATTGGGTTAGCTTACTTAGGATGATATTTTCCAGATCTAACCATTTACCTACAAATTGCATGAGTTCATTATTTTTAATTGCTGAGTAGTACTCCATTGTATATATATATATATATATATATATATATATATATATATATACATACCACGTTTTCTGTATCCATTCCTCTTTTGGGGGATATCTGGGCTCCTTCCAATTTCTGGCTATTATAAACAAGGCTGCTATAAACATAGTGGAGCATGTGTCTTTATTGTATGCAGGGGAATCCTCTGGGTATATGCCCAGGAGTGGTATGCCAGGGTCCTCTGGAAGTGAAATGCCCAATTTTCTGAGGAACCGCCACACTGATTTCCAGAGCGGTTTTACCATTTTGCAATCCCACCAACAGTGGAGGAGTGTTCCTCTTTCTCCACATCCTTGCCAGCACTTATTGTCTCTTGAGTTTTTAATCTTAGTCATTCTGACTGGTGTGAGTTGGAATCTCAGGGTTGATTTGATTTGCATTTCTAATGATGTTGAACATCTCTTAAGGTGTTTCTCGGCCATCTGAATTTCTTCTGGTGAAAATTCTTTGTTTAGGTCTGTACCCCATTTTTTGATAGGGTTATTTGGTTCTTTGGGGTCTAACTTCTTGAGTTCTTTGTATATATTGGATATTAGCCCTCTGTCGGATGTGGGGTTGGTAAAGATCATTTTCCACTTTGTTGGTTGCCATTTTGTCCTTCTGACAGTGTCCTTTATCTCTTAAGGTGCTTTTCAGCCATCTGAATTTCTTCTGGTGAAAATTCCTTGTTTAGCACTGTACCCCATTTTTAATAGTGTTATTTGGTTCTTTGGGGTCTAAATTCTTGAGTTCTTTGTATATATTGGATATTAGCCCCCTCTCGGATGTGGGGTTGGTGAAGATCTTTTCCCAATTTGTTGTTTGCTGTTTTGTCCTTCTGACAGTGTCTTTTGCCTTACAGAATCTTTGTAATTTTAGGAGGTCCCATTTGTCAATTCTTGATCTTAGAGCATAAGTTATTGGTGTTCTGTTCAGGAACTTTCGCCCTGTGCCCATGTCCTCCAGGGTCTTCCCAAGTTTCTTTTCTACTAGTTTCAGTGTGTCTGGTTTTATGTGGAGGTCCTTGATCCACTTGGAGTTGATCTTAGTGCAAGGATATAAGAGTGGGTCAATTCGCATTCTTCTGCATGTTGACCTCCAGTTGAACCAGCACCATTTGTTGAAAAGGCTATCTTTTTTCCACTGGATGGTTGTAGTTCCTTTATCAAAGATCAAGTAAACATAACTCTGTGGGTTCATTTCTGGGTCTTCAATTCTATTCCATTGATCTACTTGCCTGTCGCTGTACCAATACCATGCAGATTTTAACACAATTGCTCTGTAGTACTGCTTGAGGTCGGGGATATAGATTCCCCCAGAAGTTCTTTTATTGTTGAGAATAGTTTTAGCTATCCTGGGTTTTTTGTTACTCCAAATGAATTTGAGAATTGCTCTTTCTCGAACTATGAAGAATTGAGTTGGGATTTTGATGGGGATTCCATTGAATCTGTAGATTGCTTTTGGCAAGATGGCCATTTTTACTATATTGTTCCTGCCCATCCAAGAGCATGAAATAATTTTCCATTTCCTGAGGTCTTCTTCGATTTCTTTCTTCAAGGACTTGAAGTTCCTGTCATCCAGATCTTTCACTTGTTTGGTTAGAGTCACGCCATGATACTTTATATTGTTTGTGGCTATTGTGAAGGTTGTTATTTCCCTAACTTCTTTCTCAGCCTGCTTGTCCTTTGAGTACAAGAAGGCTACTGATTTGCTTCAGTTGATTCTATAACCAGCCACTTTGCTGAAGTTGTTTATCAGCTGTAGAATTTCTCTCGTGGAGTTTTTTGGGTCACTTACATATACTATCATATCATCTGCAAATAATGATAGTTTGACCTCTTCCTTTCCAATTTGTATCCCTTTGACTTCCTTATGTTGTCTAATTGTTCTCGCTAGAACTTCAAGTACTGTATTGAAAAGATATGTAGAGAGAGGGCAGCCTTGTCTAGTCCCTGATTTTGCTTCTCTCCATTTATTTTGATGTTGGCTACTGGTTTGCTGTATATTGCTTTTACTATGTTTAGGTATTAGCCATGAATTCCTGTTCTTTCCAGGACTTTTAACATGAAAGGATGGTGAATTTTGTCAAATGCTTTTTCAGCATCTATTGAGATGACCATGTGTGTTTTTTTTCTCTTTTAGTTTCTTTATGTAGTGGATTACATTGATGCCTTTCCTTATATTGAACCATCCCTGCATCCCTGGGATGAAGCCTACTTGATCATGGTGAATGATCTTTTTAATGTGTTCTTGGATTCGGTTGGTAAGAATTTTATTTAGTATTTTTACATCGATATTCATAAGGTAAATTGTCCTGTAGTTCTCTTTCTTTGTTGGATCTTTGTGTGCTTTTGGTATCAGTGTAATTGTGGCTTCATAGAATGAGTTGGGCAGTGTCCATTCTGTTTCTATTTTGTGGAATAGTTTGAAGAGTATTGGTATTAGGTCTTCTTTGAAGGCCTGATAAAATTCTGCACTAAAACCATCTAGTCCCGTACCTTTTTTTGGTAGGGAGGTTTTCTATAATGCCTTCTATTTGCTAGGGGTTATGGACAGTTTAGCTGATCTAATTGATCCTGATTTAATTTTGGTATTTGGTATCTGTCTAGGAAATTGTCCATTTCCTCCAGATTATCCAGTTGTGTTGAGTATAGACTTTTGTATAGGATCTGATGATCTTTTGAATTTCCTCACTCTCTGTTGTTATATCCCCCATTTCATTTCTAATTTTATTAATTTGAATACTGTCTCTGTGCCCTTTGGTTAGTCTGGCTAAGGGGTTTATCTATCTTGTTGATTTTCTCAAAGAACTAGCTCCTGGTTTTGTTGATTCTTTGTATGGTTCTTTTTGTTTCTATTTGATTGATTTCAGCCCTTAGTTTGATGATTTCCTGTCTTCTACTACTCCTGGGTGAATTAGCTTCTTTTTGTTCCAGGGCTTTCAGGTATTTCATTAATCTGCTAGTGTATGCTCTCTCCTGCTTCTTTTTGGAGGCACTCAGGGCTATGAGTTTTCCTCTTAGCACTGCTTTCATTGTGTCCCAAAGATTTGTGTAGGTTGTACCTTCATTTTCATTGAATTCTAAAAAGTCTTTGATTTCTTTCTTTATTCCTTCCTTGACCAAGTTGTCATTGAGTAGAGTATTGTTCAGTTTCCCTGTGTATGTGGGCTTTCTGTTGTTTTTCTTGCTGTTGAAGACCACTTTTACTCCAAAGTCATCTGATATGAGGCAAGGGATTAGTTCGATCTTCTTGTATTTGTTGACATCTGTCTTGTGAACAATTATATGATCGATTTTGGAGAAGGTACCATGTGGTGCTGAGAAAAAGGTATATTCTTTTGCTTTAGGATGAAATGTTTATATGTATACATATTATATATATATACATGTTATATAATACATATAATTATAGATATAGATATAGATATAGATATAGATATAGATATAGATATAGATTTAGATATAGATATAGATATAGATATAGATATAGATATAGATATAGATATAGATATAGATATAGATATAGATATAGATATAGATTAAGTCCAATTGATGCATAGCTTCAATTAGTTTCACTGTGCCCCTGTTTAATTTCTGGTTTCCTGATCAGTTCATTAAGGATAGTGGAGTGTTGAAGTCACCCACAATTATTGTGTTAAGTACAATGTGTGCTTTAAGCTTTAGTAAAGTTCCTTTCACGAATGAGGGTGCCCTTGCATTTGGAGCATAGATGTTCAGTATTGTGAGTTCTTCTTGGTGGATTTTCCCTTTGACCAGCAAGTAGGGACCTTCAGTGTCTCTTTTGATGACTTTAGTTTGAAAGTCAATTTTATCTATTAGAGTGGCTACTCCGGCTTGTTTCCTGAGACCATTTTCTTGTCAAATTGTCTTCCAGCCTTTTACTCTAAGGTAGCATTTGACTTTGACACTGAGATGTGTTTCCTGTATGCAGCAAATTGTAGGGTACTGTTTCCATATCCAGTCTGTTAGTCTATGTCTTTTGGGGGGGGGTATTGAGTCCATTGATGTTAAGAAATATTAAAGAATAGTAACTATTACTACCTGACATTTTTGAAATTATTTTTTATATTTGAGTGGCTATCATCTTTTGTTTTTGATGAGAGGAGGTTTCTATCTTGCTTCTTTTGAGGTGTCGTTTTCCTCCTTGTGTTGGTGTTTTCCCCTATTATCCTTTGTAGGTCTGGGTTTGTAGAAAGATATCATGGATATTTGGTTTTGTCATGGAATATCTTGGTTTTCCCATCTATGGTGATTGAGAGTTTTGCTGGGTATAGTAGTTTTGGCTGAAATTTGTGTTCTCTTAGAGTCTGCATGATATCTGCCCAGGATCTTCTAGCTTTCATGGTCTCTGGTGAGAAGTCTGGTGTAATTTTGATAGGTCTTCCTTTATATGTTACTTGGCCTTTTTCTCTTACTGCCTTTAATATTCTTTCTTTGTTTAGTACATTTGGGGTTTTGATTATTATGTGATGGGAGGTATTTCTGTTCTGTTCCAATCTGTTTGGAGTTCTGTAGGCTTCTTGTATATTCAGGGGCATCTCTCTGTTTAGGTTGGGGAAGTTTTCTTTCATAATTTTGTAGAAGATATTTGCTGGCCCTTTAAGTTGTAAATCTTCCCTCTCATCTATACCTATAATCCTTAGGTTTGGTCTTCTCATTATGTCCTGGATTTCTTGGATGTTTTGGCTTACAAGCTTTTTGCATTTTGCATTATCTTTGATTGTTGAGTCCATGGTTCCTATGGTATCTTCAGCATCTGAGATTCTTTCTTCTATATCTTGTATTCTATTGTTGATACTTGCATTTATGGGCCCTGATTTCTTCCCAAGGTTTTCTATCTCCAAAGTTGTCTCCCTTTGAGATTTCTTAGTTTTTCTACTTCTGTTTTTAGATCCTGGATGGTTTTGCTCAGATCTTTCGCTTACTTGTTTGTGATTTCACGTAATTCTTTAAGAGATTTTTGTGTTTCCTCTTTCATGACTACTACTTGTTGACCCACATTCTCCTGTATTTCTTTAAGTGATTTTTGTATTTCCCCATTATTGGCTTCTTCTTTTTGATCCATATTCTCCTGAATTTCTTTAAGTGATTTTTGTGTTTGACTTGTAAGGGGTTCAAACTTTTGATCAATTTTCTCCTGTATTTCTTTAAAAGATTTATCCATGTGTTCTGCTATCAGCATCCTCACCAATGATTTTATATCTCTATCTTGATTTTCTGGTGTGTTGGGGTATCCGGGGCTTTCTGCTTTTGGGGAACTAGGTTCAGATACTGCCATATTGTCTTGATTTCTGCTGGCAACATTCCTACATTTGCCTTTTGCCATTTGTTTATTTCTGGACTTAATTGGTCTTGTTATTACTGGTTGGTGTTTTAAGCTGCTGAGAGCCTGGCATTTGGTGCTGCTGTCTCAGGGCATCTGTGCTCCTGAGGCAGAAACTGGAATGTTTCCACCACTGGGCTCTGAATTACCTCCTCAGCTCTGCTGGACTGGATGCAAGTCTCCTCCCTGCTTGCCTCTGGATACTTAACTGGCCTCCAGTGGTCTCCTCCTGGTTTGCCTGGTTAGTCTACTAGCTCCAAGATGGTGGCCAGTCTCAAGGCTCTGTCTAACCGCAGGATTCCCTGCAGGCCCTGGGCTTCCTGGCTGGGCTGCTGAAGCCTAGGCAGTGGCTCTCTCTGTCGACAGGGCCCTGTCTCGTTGAGCTGTTCTCCCCAGGATAGTGTTGGACCGCGGAGCTCTGTCTCACTGTGGGCTCTCTATGGATCCTGAGCTCCCCCTGGTTGGGCTGCAGGGTCCAAGATGGTGCAGATCCCGGTCCTTGGGTCTCTGTCTATCTAAAGGGCTCCTGCAGGTCAGACATTCTCCAGCCTGCCTAGGCAGCCGTAATGCTGCCCAGCTCCCTGGTGCAGAAGGCACCCAGGCAGGCTATACCCTGGGAAATCCTTCCCTCTGGTGCCCACTGTACCTTGCTCAGTTACCTGCTCCAAGATGGTGGCAGGTCTCAGGGCTCTGTCTAACTGCAGGATTCCCTGCAGGCCCGGGGGCTCCCTGACTGGGCTGCTGAAGCCTAGGCAGAGGCTCTTCCACTCAGCGGGGCAACGTCTGGTTGAGCTATTCTCCCCAGGATAGTTTCGTTCTGTGGGGCTCTGTCTCACCACGGGCTTTCTGTGTAGGCAGAGCTCAGCCCGGTTGGGCTGCAGGGTCCAAGATTGTGTGGAACCTGGTCCTTGGGTCTCCGTCTATCTTGCTCAGTTACCTGCTCCAAGATGGTGGCCGTCTCAGGGCTCTGTCAAGTCACAGGATTCCCTGCATGCCCGGGGGCTCCCTGGCTGGGCTGCTGAAGCCTAGGCAGAGGCTCTCCTAGTTGGCAGGGCTCTGTCTGGTTGAGCTGTTCTCCCCAGGATAGTCGTCCCATCCCTTTCTCAAAAGCTATTTGCAATAGCCACTGCTTAGGAAAGAGAAAAACATCAAGTTTCTCCAGTGGAACGTCAATGTATATACAAACTACAGTCCAGTGCATGTCTCCTGCCCAGGAGTCAACACTGAACAGACTCCATGTATTGTTGTTGTTTATTTTTGTTTATTACCTGTGTGAGATTTCTGTTCTGTATATATATATATATATATATATATATATATATATATATATTTGACTTATTTTTTGGTGTTTACTTAGTTTTCTTTCATTTTAACTCTTTTTTCTTTATTTATTTTATTACAGGAAGTATAGACAATAAAGGAGGACAGATCTGGGAGAAATTCAAAAGAGGAAGAGTATAACTAAAAAAGGTTAAATGAAAAGTAACTTTTAAAAAAAGATAGAAAATAGTTATTTGTGAAGATGATACATATTTGTTATTATCAGTAGGCAAACTTCCTGTGTAGTATTTCAGTCAAGAAAAGGTGAGGAAAGGAGCTTATTGACATAGAATTTCTTGGAAACTGTAGACAGTAACCAAGAGCTGCTCTCTGTGGCAGGCTCTAGGACCTATCTGTCTGCACTTTTGAAGCTTGCCTGTAAATATTTACTAGAATAATAGAATCTGCATAACAAAATGCAACTATGATCAATTTCTTGGAAATTAAATGCACATATATTAGATATATTGAGGAAATAAGTATTTGACCTTCATTGTTTTAGAATAATCTCCTACAGTCCTGCAAGTCATTTTTTAACAAACAGAACACACTTCTTCAACTGTTGGTTTACTCATATGAAATCATAGTTGTTATATTAAGCTAACTTTTTATCCCCTCATTGCAATTTTGTGAGATTTCTGTTTAAGTAAAGCTTTTTTAGATGCATGGACAAGTACTAGATAATATGTTTTATGGCCAAAATAAATTTTCATTTAAGTTGCATCTACATTGCTTGTTGTTTTTTTATCAGGTACTTTGCTGTGGTACTAAGACAAGTAATTTATGTGCTACTACTGTGTTGCCTGAGATGATATTTCCCAAAGCTGGATGATTTCATTGAGAAATATGAGAGGGTATTTCTAATAATGATTTTTTAAATGCATAGAAGATGTTTCCTGAAATTTGTTGTGATATGTTTTATTATGAAAAAAGCATAAGCAAATTAATGAAAGTAAATCAAGTTTATGAATTTTTAATGAAGTTTTGCTGATAGTCCATATAATGTAACTCGTTATTTATTAAAATGCATATCTTCCATTTTGTACAAGAAAATTTTAGTTTTATATGTTCTACATATTTTAAAATATTTATATTCTAAATATAAATATACAACACTCCTAAAAAACAAATGTCAGGTTATAAGAAATATTTAAACTATACTCATAATCAGAACCTGTTTACTTTCTCACATCTAATAATATCATTAGTATCTGAGTCATTTTCTTTTATATGAATGTGACTAGGCTATTGCAAAGCATGCAGTTCCCCACCATTGTTCATTGCTCTGTACTCTTCTTCCTAATGTATTTCTGATTCAAGTGGTCTAAACCACCTCAGAGTTCTGCCATCCATTCGCATCTTATATTCTTTTTCAAACCCAACAAATTTTCGAACAGTTTTTGCCACATTTTTGTTCTATTGATTCTTGTGAGGCTTTGCCGTCTTCTTGAAGTTTATTTTGTGTTTTTGAAAAGGCAAAGCTCCCTTGGGAGCCATCTGCAGCTCTGAAGCCCACAGAAGTTCTGAGGAAATATTTGTAATGCTGCCATTTACCTGAGTGTCATGAGTGATCTGAATCTGCCTTAAACATATGAAACACCATCCCAGACAAGTAGGTATTTTGAAACCAAACAGCTTGCATGTGGAAATATAGTTAATCCTGGAATGCCACATTCCCTAAAACATGAGTTTTTAACAAACTTAAACTAATCTAATTTGAATCAATTTGAATCACTAAAAATATTAAACTTGATGACTAGTTAATTTTTATTAATTTTTATAATAAATATATGAAACTTAAAGTTTTGAAACATAAAAGTATACATTCTAGATCTCAGAAAAATTTAGATGTTATCTGAGAACTTTAAAATTATCTATTTTTACAAACATAATTGTAGAAAAATAACATAAATACTATCTTTTTAGAAATCAATTAACAATTCTCTGATAAGAGGCCTTACAATCTGTTATCTCATTTAAAAGACCAAGCTTCTGAAGTCTGACAGCCAAAAATGTGCTAAATAAACTATAACATAGTCTAACTCTTTATAACATTAATCACATCATGGCAGTCACGGACTTTTATATCATTGTTGCAAAATGTCAGAGAATTCCTAAGGTCAATATTACTTAATTGACTTGAAGTTCTTATGTATTGGCTTCAGTCATAATAAAAACGAAATCAGTCTCTTAGTAGATAATAGATAAAAGAAAATTAAATAATAGTTATTACTACAAAACCAATGGCATACAGGTAATGTATAGTTAGTATATATCAAGGGGTAGCTACATAAGAAAACAAAAGCCAGAACTGAATGCAGGCAAATTCTGATTTCAATCTTCCAGATTAAACATGAAGGAAAACAGACTTGTCATTGCTAATTCCAAACACAGATGATATACAAGCTGTGTAAATGGTTATAGACTTATTCATGTGCACTGGGTTTCTTAGAAAATATCATTCAAAACAGTTATTGACATGTCTATTTTGTATTTATTTATTGGTAATTGTTGTTTTGGTTATTTAAAAGACTTCCAAATAAAATTGTTTGTGCTCAATGTTATCAAAGGGCAAAGCACAAACGCCAGGCACACAAAAAGTGATGAAAGTTAAATGCATACATACATTTCTGTTTAGGCTATTTACACTCCTGTTAATTTCAGTGAAATTATACACACACATGCACACACACACATGCACACATACACACACACACATACACACACACACACACAGACACACACACACACTCACGCACACACACACTCACACACTCACACACTGCTGTTTTAAAGGACCATCTGTTAAAAAGATACCAGAAAGCAATGAAGAGGGAGATTGACAGAGATATATGTAATCACCTTGAATAACGTTGGTATTTAAGCAAATAGGTTTGAAAATCTGACAACTTACTAAGTTAGTAGGCAGTCTCTTTGAAGTTGCTTATGTCCTTTCCCACTTATACTTTTTGTTTGTTTGTTTTCTTTTCTTATTGGACATTTTATTTATTTACATTTCAAATTTTTATTCCCTTTCCTGGTTTCCCCTCTGGAAACCCCCTATCACATCGCCCCTCCCACTGCTTTTATGAGAGTGCTCCCCCCTCCCCTGCCACCCACACCCACATCAAGACCCTACCATTTCTCTACACTGGGGCATCAAGCCTTCAGCAGACCAAGGGCCTCTTCTCCCATTGCCAATAGGCCATCCTCTGCTACATATGCAGATGGAGCCATGGGTCCATCCATATGTACTCTTTGGTTGGTGGTTTAGTGCCTGGGAGCTCTGGGGGTCTGGTTGGTTGATGTTGTTGTTCTTCCTATGAGGCTGTAAACCCCTCCAGCTCCTTCAGTCATTTCTCTAACTCCTACATTGGGGTTCCTGTGTTCAGTTCAATGGCTGGCTATGAGCGTATTTGTCAGGATTTGGCAAAGCCTCTCAGGAGACAGCTGTATCAGGTTCCTGTTAACAGGCACTTCTTGGCATCTGCAATAGAATCAGGTGGAGCCGTCTCTGGGTAGCCTTTCCTTCAGTCTCTATTCCACACTTTGTCTCCGTATTTCCTTTCGACAAGAGTAATTCTGTGTTAAAATGCAATTATCTTTCTAAAATATAAAAGTCCCCTAGTTGGGACATGCTCATGTTTTGCTTCATTATGTTTGAATATACTTTTAGATTTTGAATTATGTTCTGACTCAGATGTTTCCATTGGTACTTGAATGTTGATGTTATTTTTGAGGTCTATTTGCATATATAGTTTGTTATTCTTTCTTGACAATGTTTCATTTGCTATCCTAAAATTGTTTATGATATTTTCTTCTTTTATATGTGTTGTGATAATAAATAAAAATTAAAATTTACTGTTTTTAATAATATTGCTCAGTTTTCTCATAAGCTATAGATAGTTTAGATAGAAATTGATTTTTCAAGTACACTAATGTAATTGCAGTCAATGGAAGTTTATCACATATCATTTAGTACAGGATTTAATAAATTCTAATATTCACACTAACTGTATCACTTCTGTTTCTAGAGAAATATCATCATACACAGAGTCAGAATCTTCATCAATTTCATTTATGACAGCAAGTAACTTGAACCAAAGACTTTGAACTTGCACACTGGTGAATCGAGGGTTGGTAAGAAAAGAAAGAATGAGTACACTGAATTTTGAGAAAGTGTTACAAGAAAATATAGTTGTTTGTTTTGCAGCAGAAAGGAGTCATGATTACCTATGTGCTCTATTATTTGAAACAAGATCTAAGACAGTGTGGTTTTCTAATTGTAAACATTCTAACATTAAGTTGTAGTAGAAATAATAAACTCCAGGTCAGGAGTTTACATAGGTAAACAGAATGAGGGAGAGAAAAAATACACGTGATGGATTAGACAAATATAATAAAATAAATTAAGGTGAAGGGTTAGGGATAGGAAGAGTGTCTTTCTGACCATGAATATGAGGAACTGCAGGGATTCATAGTTTTGATCACTAGGAGGAAAAAAAACAGGGAAATGAGAGTTTGGGGGAAGTCATAGATATTTTAAACAAAGGAGCTTCACAACATTTCTCTTATAGTCTCCAAATCAGGGGAGGCATTAGTAAATAGGAGAATGAATTGTATAGCAGACAACACAGAGGCCATGGAGAACACTTGAGGTAACAAAGGGACTGCTACAAGGGCTGAGAGCACCCCCTTCTGTATTTGTCATGCACTGGCAGAGCCTCCCAGGGTGACAGGTATATTAGGTTCCTGTCAGAAAGCACTTGTTGGCATCCACAATAAGGTCTTGGTTTTGTAACTGTTTATGTGTTGGGTCCCGAGGTGGGGCAATCTCTGAATGGTCAGTTTCTGCTCCACACTGTGTCTCTGTATCTTCACCTGTTTGTATTTTGTTCCTCCTTCTAAGAAGGACCAGAATATCCATACTTTGTTCTTCCTTCTTCTTGAGCTTCATTTGATCTGTGAATTGTATCTTTGGTATTCCAAGTTTCTGGGCTAATATCTGCTTATCAGTGAATGCATACCATGTGTGCTATTTGGTGATTGGATTACTTCACTCAAGATGATATTTTGTAGTTCATTCCATTTGCCTAAGATTTTCATGAATTTATTAATTATTAATTTTAAGAGCTGTATTCCATTAGTATTAGTATTCCATTGTGTAAATGTACCACACTTTCTGTATCCATTCCTCCCTTGAGGGATATGTGGGCTCTTTCAAGCTTGCAGTCCCACCAACAGAGGAAGAGTGTTCCTTTCTCCACATCCTTGCCAGCACCTGTTGACTCCTGGGTTTTTTATCTTAGCCATTCTGACTGGTATGAGGTGAAGTCTCAGGGATGTTTTGATTTGCATTTCCCTGATAACTAAGGATGTTGAACATTTCTTTAGGTGCTTCTCAGCCATTTGATATTCCTCAGGTGAAAATTCTTTGTTTATCTCTGTACACCATTTTTAATAGGGTTATTTGATTCTCTGGAGTCTAACTTCTTGAGTTCTTTATTGAATATTAGCCCTCTGTTGGAAATAAGTTTGGTAAAGTTCTTTTCCCAATTTGTTGGTTGCTGTTTTGTCCTACTGACAGTGTTCTTTGCTTTAGAGAAACTTTTCATTTTATGTAATTTTGTCAATTTTTGATCTTAGAGTCTGTGCCCATGTGCTCTAGGTTGTTCCCCACTTTCTTTTCTATTAGTTTCCATGTGTCTGGTTTCATGTGGAGGTATTTGATCCACTTGGACTTGAGCTGTGTATAAGAGGATAAAAATGGGTTGATTTGATTCTTCTGCATGCTAACTGTCAATTGAATCACCACCGTTTGTTGAAAAGGCTATCTTTTTTCCAATAGATGGTTTTGGCTTCTTTGTCAGAGATCAAGTGACAATAGGTATGTGGGTTCATTTCTGGGTCTTCAATTTTATTCCATTGATTTATTTGTTTCTTTTTTTAGGGCTTCTGAGTGTTGCCTGTTTTATTTATTTATTTATTTATTTATTTATTTATTTACTTATTTACTTATTTATTTGGATATTTTCTTTATTAATATTTCAAATGGTTTCTTCTTTCCCAGTTTATCCTTTGGAAGCCCCGTGTCCAATCACCCTTCCCACTGCCTCTGTGAGGGTGCTCACCCATCCAGCCACCCACTCCTGTCTTCCTGCTATTGAAATCCACTACCCTGAAGCATTGAACACCCTCAGGCCCAAGGGCTTCTCTTTCCACTGATGTCAAGGCCAGTCTCTGCCACATATGCTGCCAGAGCCTTCGGGCCTTCTATGTGTACTTTTGGTTGGTGGCCAATCCCCCCAAAAGCTCTGGGTGATCTGACAGGTTGACATTGTTGCTCCCTCCATGGGGCTGCAAACCCCCTCAGTTCCTTCAGTCCCTTCTCCAACTACTCTCAGTCCCTTCTCCATCTACACTATCAGGGACCCCATGTTCAGTCCAATGGTTGGCTGTGAGCATCCATCCCTGTATTTGTCAGGCCCTGGCAGAGCCTCTCAGGAGACAGCCGGATCAGGCTTCTGTCAGCAAGCATTTCCCTGCATCCAGAATTGTGTCTGGGTTTCGTGACTATATATGCAATGGTTCCCTTAGTGGGGCAGTCTCTGAATAGCCTTTCCTTCAGTCTCTGCTCCATACTTTGTCTTATATTTCCTCCCATGAGTCTTTTGTTTCCCTTTCTTAGAAGCACTGAGGCATCCACACTTTGGTGTTCCTTCTTCTTGGCCTTCATATGGTTAAGGGAGTTATTTATGTCCTCCTTAAAGGCCTCCATTATCTTCAGGAAATGGGATTTTTAGGTCATTATCTTGCTTCTCAGACATGTTAGTGTACAGGGCTTGCTGAGCTAGGAGAACCGATTTCTGATGGTACATATTACATTGAATTCTGTAGTTAATGATCTTGCACTTGCCCCTGGCCATCTGGTTATCTCTGATGTTAACTGGCCTGGGTGTCTCTGAGTGGACCCAGCCTCATTGGAAGCAGGTAGAGCTCTGTGAACTGGGTTAGAACAGATATCCTTCTAGTTAAGAAGTGCTATCTCTTGTTAGGATGGGCCTCCAGTGTCTCTGATTAGAACAGGCTTCCTGTTTCTCAAATTTCTGCAGACCTCCTGGGAGACAGACAGGCTATAGGGTTTAAGAAGTTATTGGGCCAAATGAACTAGCCTGAGTGAGGAATCAGGCCAGAAGGACAGTAGAGCTGGAGTCAGGGTAGGAGGGTAGGGGCCACATTAGCTGAGTTCTTTGGGTATCCCACTGGTATGAGTATTTGGGTGAGATTCTTACCTAGGTCCTTGTCCTTGGTTTCTTCTTGGAAATAAGCAGGCTGTACAGTGTGGTATGTTTCTGTGTGTGTGTGTGTGTGTGTGTGTGTGTGTGTGTGTGTCAGGAGGGGGTTATTGAGCAGCTCAACTTGAGTAGGGGTTTCTTAAGTCTGTCTTTTTCACTTTCTGTACTTCATTAATATTTGTACAATCTCTGCCTACTCTTTTAATTCCATAACTTTAGATCTTCTATCCTGATTAGTTTGGCTAATATTTGTTAATAATAATAATAGTCTTGGTAGTCTTTATCCAAGAACAAATCAAAACAAAAAAGAAAAACAAATCTTCATTTAATTGCTCCTCTGTATTGTTTTATCAGCTGTGATTATATCTAATTTGTTTATTTCACCTCTAATTTGGGGTATTATTGTTTTACTGAAAATTTCAGGTACCTCTGAAGGTTATTATTTTGAGAGCTCTCATTTTTTTTTAAAATGTAGTCACATAATTCAACAAATCCATTGCTTAACACTCAACTTATTGAGCCTAATGGATATTTTATGTTGTGTTTTCATTAAAACCTAATTTTAAGTTTTTGGTTTCATTCTTTTTGATTTTTCTTTTTTTTTCTTCTTCATTCAGTGACTGATTTATAAATCATTAGTGGACCGTTCAGTCTTCATGAGTACTTCCTGTAGTTACTACTGCTGTTAATGTATACTTTTACTTCACCACGATAAGATAAAATACAAGATGTTATTTATATTGTCTTTTGTTTGTCAAGATTCATTTTGCATGCTAATAATTGGTCAACATTGATGAAATTTCCACAGGCTACTGAAAAGAATGTATGTATTCAGTGTTTTGGTAGAAAGTTCTGTACATATCTGTTAGGTATATTTGATCCCTGGTTAATTCATTTTACAGTCTTCTCTAGTAATTATTATATACTGTATGAATTATAGTCTGTATGAATTCTTTCATATCTTGTCATGGTGTCCTTATTTCATTCAGTTCTTTATGTCTTTATTCCTGGAGTATATTCATGCCTTCTTTCAGTTTCTGAATGTAGGTATGTTCATTCCTTTAAACTATTTGCCTGAAATTTCTTCCAACTCACTAGGACCTTTAGTAAATACTTTGCCATTTTATTATTACATACATACATATATAACATACATATATATGAATGTAAATTAAAAATGAATGCATGTATGTATATTTTTATGTACTCTTACATAAACAAATACATAAGCACAATTGTTTTTTTGTCATGTTAGTTTTTGTTTCTGAGAGGGCCTTGTTCAGCTGAAGTAATTTGTTTTAAGAATTTTTATTTAATTTATTTGCTGTTTCATTCTTTCTTTCAATAGAAGTGTTTGAAGTGTTCTGGAATGGACCAAGTTTAATATGCCAAATCTATAGATAGTCTCTCTCGTAGAATCAACTTCTGTTCTGTGCATATAGGTAGGTTCCTAGAAAAGTTTCTGTGGGACTCTGATACAGGAAACTCTGTATCCTAGTACCTGGAAAGAGAGTCCTGGGACACATTTATCAGGTTAAGCAGGAGTGGATGAAGTCAATCATTCATTCAACTCTGGAAAACATGTGGGCTGTGCTTCTGGAACAAAACTCTTTGACCTTCTATGTGAACCTAGTGTAAGGGCTGCCTAATTTCAGTACATATTTATAATCTGAGTCTTTACAGGGTTTATACATTTAATATGTTTGCCTTTTAAAATATAGAACTATCGCTGGGTGTGGTGGCGCACACCTGTAATCCCAGTACTTGGGAGGCAGAGGCAGACGGATTTCTGAGTTAGAGGCCAGCCTGGTCTACAGAGTGAGTTCCAGGACAGCCAGGGCTATACAGAGAAACCCTGTCTCGAAAAAACAATATATATCTAATATATAATGTAGCACTATAGATTTAAAAAGGAAAAATCAGTTTAATTTTTCAATTTGCATACTAATTAATTATATGGAAACATCTAAATAATTTCATCTGAGACTGTTGCTACAGTTCTTGCTATAGCTCTTCTCAAAGCTTTGCAGGAGTTAATAATCACCATAAAACTAGAATGTTCCTTAGAAATCATGCACTGTAACTGATTCCTAAAACCAAATGTCACCCAGTCTCAAAGATGTCCACATATCTTCAACTTTGTAAAGTGTCAGTAATAAAGTTATAATTAATGTTCACTGCTACATGATTATATTGATGCCATTTAGTCTTTAATTTTATAAATAACCATCATTTTAATCAAATTTGCATATTTTAGGTAATACAGTCCATGCTGCCACTAAAATATAACTCAAGTGAAAATAAAATCAATGTACTATACTAATACCTGAAGCTTTTAATCTACTTTTTGTGATTGCCGCTCTGAATGTATTATACTCCTAAAGGGAATTGTTCTATTACAGTAATCTGAAAACTAGAATTGGTGTTTTAAAACAGTGGTTCTTGATCTTCTCAATGTTTGGTAGCTGTTAAACCCTAATTCTATAATTAGAAAAATGGCAAAATTAACTACCTTTATCTTGTCAAAGAAAAATGACTGTGACATGCTTTCATACACCATCTGTAGAATAGCAAATATGCTGACTCATTTGGAATCCTTGCATTGGATGTGAATCAAGTTGAAACCTTCCTATAGTAAGACGTCCTATAGAAAGGCTATATAATATATGACATAATGTAAAATATAATAAAAATATAAATATATAAAATATAATAAAATAAAAATAAAAATATAAAATATAGTAAAAATAAAAATAAAATATATAAATTAATATATAATATAATGTTATATAATAATATATAAAATAATATATGATAAAAATATAATATGACAGAAACAGTCAAATTTAATCTATTATCCTGTTGTAAATATGGAACTACTCCCCTGTACTTTTTATCAATAATTGAATTCACTAAAACCTAAGAGAAAACAAGCATCCTAGTGATAGATAAATGATCTGAAGAGATACTTCCCACAAAAGATTATAAATAACTACTGAACTAAAAATGGGTCTTGATTCTTGGAAAATCATAGAAAAGCATATAGAATCTACAAGTACAGAAGAAATTTTTCATTTAAACTATCTATTCTAAGAAGAAACACAGAAAACAATGGATGGTAGTGAAGAAATGCAGAAAGAGAATTTTTATGTGCCACCGTCAGAGATGTGATTAAAGAGCTATTAGTGAGAACAATAGGCATGATCCTAAAGAAACTATAGTAAGCTCTACCAAAGATGCAGTTTTCAATTTTAAGTTATGGTACAAAGAAAAAGCAATCAACCTAGAGATACTCTCAAAATGATGGTTTATGTAGAATTATTGACAAGAATTAATATGTGGAATTAGCCTACCCTACAACATAAACATAATAAAGAAAAAATGGCATGTGTGCATAATGGCATTTAAGAATAAAATATGTTATATGAAATAAAATGCATGAAATTTAAGAATATATTTTAAGTATTTAAGAATATCAGGTGAGTAAGCCACAAACAATTGCAAGATCTCTGATATATTTGGCACTTATGGTTTGTTGGGATAATTTCTTGTGCATTGTATAAAATCATCACCCATCAATAAAGAGCTGAACAGCTTATAGAAAGTTAGGAGAGAATAGGTAAGATTCCAGGGAGAGACAGAAATTTGGGAATGGATTCAGGTGCTGCAGGAGATTTGCCACCCAGACCAAGAAGAAATCAGACAAATATAACTGAGGAAAGTTAGCCATGTGGAAGGCATAGAGTTAAATGAGTTACAAGACAGTGGGAACAAGCCTTACTTTTGGCCTAGGCATTTATTATTAAATAATAAACCTAGTAATAATTGTTTGGGAACTGGGACATGTGCCAAAAAGCTCAGAGTTACAATGGTTTGTAATTTTTACACGAATAAGGCAAGTAATTAACACAGAGGCTAGAAAATGTCAACCCAAAAGTGGAGTAGTGATTAATAGATATTGATTTTAATATTGGGAGTAGGTAGATTGCAAAGGGTGCACTGAAACATTTTTTGTGCATACCATATGTTGGCATGAAAATATCATAATCATCTTCATTAATATGTGATTAATGTGGTTGATGGATAATGAAATAAACAAATATTTAAAGAAGAACAAGCTGCAAGGGGAATCTGATTAAAAGCATTTTGTTTAAAGTGGAGTGGAAGAAAAAATAAGAGTAAATTTAAGGTTAAAGAAGTAAGAATTAAAAACCCATCCCTAAATGGGAAATATTTATTATAGCGGAAAAGAAGGCAGAAAGATTATATTGACAAATGGATGGGAAACAGTGCTATGAAATTCTGTCTTCTGGAAATGACATTGTCATTGCCACTACTTTACCTCTCTAAGACTTACTGAAAATAAAGCAGCCTACATTTCAGCAGGATTGAGGAGCTGCCCTTGGGGATGCATGTCTACCTAAGGAGCAGTTGGAGCTTCTTAAGGAGAGAGAGTCATATATTAGGCATGTGACCACATATAGCTTGCTTTCTTGCTTAGATTTTATTGTCATCTTGGCACAACCTAGAAAGATAAAACCACCATGGAAGAATTTCCCAGTGAAATATACAGATTGGTCCCTGATCATGTGTGTGAGGCATTGTCTAGATCGCTAATTGTTGTAGGAGGTATCAACTACTGTGGAGTATATCCTCTCTAGGCACAAGGTTCTAGACTGGAACAAACTATCCAATGAAAACCAAAAGCACATTAGTAAGAAGTCCTTCATGGTTTCTACTTCAGTTTCTATTAGCTTTACTGCCGTGTCCCTGCAGAACAGATTTAAACCCAGACATATAAGCCAAATAACCCTTACCACCCTTAAGTTGCTTTTGATCAGAATGGTTGATTAAAGCAACAAAATGAAACTAGAACAGTTGCCCATGCTCAAGTGGATGGTAATGTCCTTATGTGTAGCGCTACTCCAACTTAGCGGGTTATTGTTTTAAATGTACGCATGAACAAAGCATTTGAATTCAAGAGGGGATATGTTGGCAAGGATTCAGGGAAAGCTGCATGGGGAAAGAATGTGGATAGGTAGGACAATTTCATTGTATATATGTATGAATTTTTCAAAAACGTCCATTTTACAAAATAAAACAAAAATTTAAAATAGAAGAGATCATGTACTTTCTCCCTAGTCCCCTTCCTTTACAGAAACAGTGTAGCAAGGTTAAGAATGGACACCAGCAAACATACTGTGTTAGTTTGCTTTGATTTGTTATATTTAAATGCTTAGATTCCTAGATCTTAAGAGTTGGTGATAAAACTAGCTGAATTTTTTCTATGTGATGGAGAAGTTTGTTTTCATCATCACCTTTTGTTTTTGGAGTACTGGAGGGCAGAGACTAAAAGAAAAAAGACAACAAAAGTAGGATTGAGTACCCGAACACAAGTAAACATAAAGGGCTTACAAGCTTAGAAGTGTAATGTAAGTCAAGTATCCAATTGTGAGTTCCTCCTCTGACTATACTCTGAACCTTCTTCACGTCTCTAAAGCCTGCTATAAATGGTATATTATAACATAAAGACCAAAATAGAGGTTGATCTATCAGGGTTTACAGGTGGCAGACAGTAGGGAATAGTTGTTAGGAATGGAATATACTGGAAAAAAAACTTCATAGAAGCTAAAACTACATAGCAGAAATGATCATGAGACCATCAAACGTTCATAATATATAAACTAAGAAAGAATAGTATTTGTATAGGTGATAATTACTAGGCTGAAAACAAATAAAAACTTGTATATGGTGTTAAACCACTGAACTATATCAGGTTCCAAAACATGAGCTACCAATATTGTACTTTTCCAATACAAAGAAAAATTTCGACCTCTTTATTAAAAATTAACTATCTTAACTATTTACGTGAAATTATAAAGATTCTCATTGTGTCTCTACCAACAATATCATGAAAGGTCATTCCAAAAATTTTTTTTTATTTCTTTTGAGATTTTACTTTTCCTACGAGAGATATATACAACTAAATATTTCAGAGATGTGGATCTACACATATCTTCTTCTTAGCACCATTATCATTGCTAAGACTATTCAAAATGCTTATTTAAATATGTTTATTTATTATATCTTTAAACATTTATAAAAATTAATTTAATGAGAAATACATTAAAATATAATATTCTAATTTTATTTACATTCAAGATATATTTAATATAACATACCATTATTCTGATATTGGGAGGAGAAAAGAAATCGTAAAAATCAAAGTGTTTATTTTGGAATTAAGTGCAAACTCTGAAACAACAATAGTAATGGGTTCATGGCCATGAATCTACTAAAACTTTACATGTAAACTTTAATGGAAGAATTTCATGACACACTAATTATATTTAAATGAGTTTGAGACATTGTTTATAGTTCTGTAGATTTATAAAATTAATATATGATACAATTTACATTCTTTTAATTGATATTTAATATGTAAAAGTAACTTTTATTCATCAGATATAATTGTCATCTTGGAGACTTACTCCTGAATAAGTTCACCTTTTTATTTCTGAACTCTGCCTGGCTGGTTCAACTCACCTGTTCTCACTCAAAACACTTCTCCAAGCTGACTGATTCCACCTGGCTCCTCTTTGATTCTTACCAATTTGTTCTGTTTTGCACCAAGCTAACTCTAGAAATCTGTTCTAATCTTCTGACTCCTTCTCTGTAAATTCTCTGTAATTGTTAGAAAATTCAAATATCTGTACAAACGCATTCTTAACAAAAGAAAACATGAATACCCATGCTAATTATAATCCTTTATTCTGCAACTGGTCACATGGCCTTACATAATATTTACAACTACCTTCCTTTACTATCCATTCTGTGTTCCTCCAAAGTCTGCAAGCATATCAACAGATCTTGATTCTTTTCCTGGAGTAGTAACCTATACCTTCAATCCTGATGGGTGTTATCATTTTACTAGCTCTTCAATCTCATAAAACCTATAGTCACAGGAATAGCTCTATATCTATTTCTATTCAGTGCTTTAATTTAATCCAGAAGCAAATACTTTATAGGTTTCTTGAGAATACAGATGGCTACAATGTTTCTTGGGACCTCCTAGAATGTAATCCAATTCAGAACCAGTATCTAATAGATGCCAGAAAGTCTGATTATTTCCTTGCCCTGTGTATAGTTACTCTTTTAAAAGACCACAGGTCTCTTTGGGGAAGAATGGAAGAAAAGCAAAATGATTGGGTGTCTTATCAAGTTTTTTTTCTCAGAGGAAGCTGGCCACACCTTTATTCAAGGAGCTTTGTGTCTGCAAAAACAACTTTGGAACTTGATTCTTTGGCCAAGCTTGCCTTTTGCTGTGATCCAATGTAGGCTTCGTTTCACCTGTTTGAGATCTTTTTTCCTTATAACAGATCAATGAGAAATGCATTAGGCTACTTACCTATTTTATGCCTCGAAACAAAAGGATTGGTTAGCTGGTACCAAAGGTCCATATGAGTTATGCCACTATAAATTTTTCTATCTATGCTGACCATTATGGATTAGGTATAATTAACACTGTTTTGTCTACACTGCTGTTTATGATAACTGTGACGACCTTTCCTCTGGTGATTCACTGCTGCTACCTTGGGGCCCAATTAAAACTTACGAATTCAATTCATCAAATTGAGGAGCAGCACCTCCAATTCTAAAATCTGGCACAAGGAAAAAGGCAAAAACAAATATCACAAAATATGCTAGTGCCTCCCTCAACATTTTGTGTCTTTTATGACTCATGAAGGCCATATCTTCTGGGCCTTCCCATTGTGGAGGATTAAGTTTAACACAATGTATCCAAACTAGAATTGCAATTTACCTGAGTCCTAAAATACCTTCATCAACATTAATCCAAGGAATATCAGGTATCTCCAACTCCTTTTCAGTAGACCATAGTTTGATAAAACTTCAGCCAATATTTCAAACAAACCTTTTATCCCCTTTTAACTCTATGTTAAACTTAGAATCTTCATTTTCAGGGCTCATCAATAAACTCAACCTGATCTAGTTTTATGTTCCTTCCACCATTATCCCATACCCTTAAAACACATTTGCACACATATTCCCCAGTGTTCTGCTTGAATGAATTAGCACACCCATTATGCTCCATAAAAGTATAGGGTACTTCACTGGCTGAGCTTTCGACCTTCCATTTGAGTCTGCTTTGCCTTGAATCTAGTTTTAGATCTAGAAGCAATTATTGGTGGTCTTGAGGGATATCAGTATCATCTTGCCTAGCATTTCCTTTAGAGAAAAAAGAAATCATTGCTGGTTTAGTAGACAATGAAGGATTAATTTCCTCAGGTGAAAATGGCAATATTTAAAGGGATGGGGCTAAGGATATTAGTTGCTCATGTGAGGCAAACCCTTGAGTATGTGAAGGTTCAAAGTTCTTAACTTCAATAGGGACTCCCATATATCCACATCCCAAGTTAAAGGATCCCATTTTTTTTTGGCAAATTAATGCCTTTACTATAACTGCTGACACCCTCTGAGGCTAAGGAATTTTCACTGTATTTTTTCAGCAAACCTAATAGTGAGGGATTTGATTTCATTTTTCTGCAATGTGACCTCTATAGGTACTAAAGAGAATATTCTCTTCCAAAGGGAAACCTAGAAACATTTTGATTTGCATTTTGAAGCAGTTAATTTGATCATGGAACTCATTCCTATACTTTGCCAATTTATTCAGAAGTGCTAAAAGTAACCAAGCAACAAATCCTTTTCCTTATTTTTCACAAACTGTAGAATGTTTCATATACCAGTTCTCCAATTCCATTGCTTCTCACAAGTGATGGATCAAGAAAATAAAGGTATGTATCTCTTTAAGTTTCACACATCATTTCCCCCCAGGGGTTTTCAATGCTATCCAAGCTCCCAGAAGAAAAAGTGACTGGACATATTTTAATATGTGAAAGTTTTGTTGAAATAGAAAGTGATGATGAATTGTAAAGCCTATTCCAGATACATAAAAGATTAATCCCTATAGTTCTCTTCCTTTAGAACTACTTCTGCTACCAATTTCTGTATTAGTCAGGATTCTCTAATATCAAAGAACTTATGCAATGAATATATATATATATATATAGTGTGTGTGTGTGTGTGTGTGTGTGTGTGTGTGTGTGTGTGTAGAGGGAATTTATTAGAATGACTTACAGGCTGCAATCCAACTAAACCAAAAATAGGCAGCAGTGTATGGAATTTGTAAGAGTCTAGTCATTGCTCAGTCCCATGAGGTTGGATGCTTCAGCTGCTCTTTTGTATAAGTTGATATCATGAAGAAATAGACTCCAGTGAATGTGATGGCAAAGTAAGTGTGAGCATGCAAAAAATGAATTAACCATTCCCCCTTCTACTGGCCTTATATAGACCTCTGATAACAGTTAGCACCCAGATTAAAGGTCTACCTCAAGGTACAAATTAAAGGTGTATACAATCCCAACTCAAACTCTTTGATCTGGATCAAAGATTAAAGGTGTATGCAATCCCAACTCAAACTCTTTGATCCAGATCAAAGACAAATTGTCTTCCTGCCTCAAGAGCTAATCCAGGTCTCAGGTATGCTCTCAGTTTCATTCCCGAAACAGTCAGGTTGAAAACTGAGTAGCCATCAACCCTGCCATAATATAAACACCACATACTTAAATGTCAAAGTGAAATGTTGTATGCCTCCAAATTTAACTCCGCCACAGCCACTGATGACATTATCTATGAATATGTTCTAGGTACAGATTTACAGAAAACAATCTATCAGCTATTAAATAATCTGATATTCATATTCTAAACTACCGGGATTACAACAGTGAAAACACATGTGTAACAAAGAGATTAAAAAATCTGAAAATGTGATACTTCTAAAGGTTTGGCCTTGATAGTTGTTTAGAATATACTTTTTCACATTTAAATCAGTCTATGTAAACTGCAACTAGTTCAGCATAAAACTGGCTTGAACTATTTAACAAGATCATAAATGTGTGGGCATCTGGGAATGTGATGCTTGTACAAGCCTGATGGTCTAATTGTATAATTAGCTCTAGAGTTTACAAGGTAAATATATAAAATATATGCTCATAATAGCATTTTCAAATGACTTGAAGCTTAAACAAATCATTTATATACATATATATAAATATATATATATATATATACATCTCTATATACATATGTTTATAAGTGTACATAGGGATATTATCTACTAGAAAATAAAATTAAATATTAACAATAATTTTCTGTTCTTATGCTATTTATTGTTTCTTTTGCTCAATAGTGTTTTTTAATAAAATAAGATTTTTTAAAAACTCACATCAGTGTTACACATGGCAATTCAATAGAGGTAATAGAGACCAAAGAGAAGGCACAAGAATCAGAGACCCATTCATTCACACAATGAGATGACTAGTTAGAGCGCTAAATTGAAAGCTATAAAATATGTGCAGACTCCTTCTAGTCCTTGTGCTTGCTGCTTCATATGAGACCATATGAGATTTACTCAGTTGTTTTAGAAAGCTTTGTTATGATGCTCTGTTTCTTTAAGAATAAAAAGTTCTTTTGAAGAATTTAGTATGAGTTTTCCATCTACATCATTCTAAACCTCTCTCTTTCCTTCTCCCTCCAGATCATGACATCTTTGTTGTTATTATGTGTGTATACATGCATAGTCTATTAAGTTAATTTATCATTGTTCCTGTAAATATGTGTCCAGGTTTGACCACTTGAAATTGGACAAACTATGTGGAAGCTCATCCCAAAAAAAATAATGTTTTCCAATATCAACAACCATTAATTTAGAGGTAGTATTGCATGGAAGATACATCATCCAGGGTAGCTTGCCAAATAAAACACTATTTAGCAACAGACATACAAGTCCTCTGACTTTTATGCTTTTCCTAACACATCTTTTATGGTGATTCCAGGTACAAAGCTATAAAGGTTGCATTTTCCATGTATACATTTGCATTAGACAACCTGTGGATAATATCTCCACATTTTGACAATGTGTAGATCTCTATATGAGTCTTCATTGGTTGCTTAAAGAAGAATGTCTGATGAAGTGTGAGAGCTACACATATCTGTTCTTCCTTCTTCATATTCTCATTATGGGATATATGTTATTTTTTAATCTTTATCTCCATACTAGTTTTGAGTAGCATTAATTGTGATTAGTGATGTCATATCATATATTTATATAGGAATATAGCTATTTAACTATGAGAGATCTCTGAAGAGATTTGAAGTAGTGTCAGAATTAGAATTAAGGTTTGTGAATCAAGATGGACTTAGAGAATCTGTCACTTTCTATATAGACTTCCATAATCATATATCAGATGATAAATTAAGGAGAAGAGAGGAGAAAGGACAATTATTATTTTGTAATTTTTTCAAATGGGCATACATGTGAGTAGGGTTTGATGTTTTTGTTTTCTGTTTTCTTTGATAAATTTATATTTTATACACAGTAGCATGTAGTTCAAATTGCTATTAAGAATACAGTCATTTCCATTACCCTAAAAGGACAGAGACATCTCCTTTTTGTTAAACCATATAAAAGTTCACATTCAAAAATTAGGAATCCAGAAAGTACACGACCATGAAATATTTCCCAGTGTTATCATGGTCAGAAAGAAATGACCGCAATATGTGTTAAATAAATTATGCTACATACACAGAAAAGGCTAACATTAACACACAACCATTTCCTTTCAGTGTTGCCTGCAATGTGCAAATTACAATAAATGTCAGATATCATTTACAAAAAATGGCTACATATATAAAATGAGTGAACTAAACTTTTAGTTGTTACTATTAAACTTATAATATCACATACAGTAAGTGTTATTTTAAAGTGATACTTCCTTGCATCCTCAAAGACTTGTATTCATATACAAACATACACACACACATGCACACACCCCACCCCACACCCCACACCCCACACACCACACACCACACACCATACACCATCTGTGTTCACACAAAGAATCCTTCACACATACAGTTGCTCACTTTGCTTAGGCATGGTTCTTGGGCTAATGTCTTAAAAGAGTATTATTATTATTATTATTATTATTATTATTATTACAAATGGATACTACTGAATACCTAATGCATTTTTTCACATTTCATAAAACTTGAATTTCAAATCCAAATATAAATCTCTGCATCAAATGCAGACTCTGTCTCACTAGTTTCTGAATATATGAATTGCACTGTTGTATATATTAATTTTTCTAGATTTATCAAATAATATAAATACTTTGGCTTATATAGATATTAATATTAAAAAACACTAATATATTTTAAAGGAAAATTCATTTTTAGTTGTAGATGGTGGGCTAGAAAGTTCACAATTATCCTATTATGACCTTGAACTCTCTGTGTATCCAAGGATGACTTCGATTCCTAATCTTCCTTCATCTACCAAGTACTCAGATTGCAAATATGTGCAACAATATTCAGCTCCTTCCCTAAAAACTGAAGTTTTGATGTTATAAATGTAGTAAATGTAAAAAAATATCAAAGGTATAAAATGTATCAAATAGTACAATGATTGACTATTTTACATTTTGAAATCATGATAAAAATGCAGCTTTGCTTTAAAGTCTCTTAGCATGTATAAAACTTGCGCTACATATAAATGCCTACTTTTGCTATCAGAACATTTTGAGTTATTTTATTGATCTTAAAAGCCAATCACCTTGGGGTTGCAGATATGTCTCAGCAGTTAACTGCCTCTTCTGCTCTTGCAGAGTATTTTGGTTTGGTCCCCAGCAGTAACAACATAGCTTAGAACTGTGTCTAACTGCAATTCCAGGGCAACGGTCTGACCTCTGTGTGTAGAAGACATGCATGTAGGGCATATATATACATATGTCTAAAACATTTATATATACAAAAAACAAATAATATTTTAAAAGCAATTAGTTTTATGAAAATGTCTTAACTAAATCAGAAACTGTACCCCTCATGCTAATTGAAAATATCCTTATTTGATCACTAAGCGCATCATCAGGTAGAATTAAACACATATAGAACTGTAATTATTCCAATGATGTCAGCATTAAGCATCAGGCACAGACCTGTTTTTTTATAATTTCCTTGTCTTTGTGTCTATTGACTAATGCAAATTACTGATAGTTATTATTAGTAATAATCTAGAAACATGTAGAGAGTAGTTTCTAAACTTTATGTGATAATTTAGAAAATAATAATAAATTTAGAAAATAAACTATTAATGACCTTTAGAAATGGCATTTTATATTAGTACGTTGTCTTAATTATTTACATTAGTGATCATGGTAAATTTGTTCTTTATGCTTTGATAATGTTTCTTGCAAAAATCCCAAAAATATTTTCTTACAACATACTTTGTATATTAAATCTTATCTACAAACGGTATCAAGACTTAAAATTCACAAGTTAGCATAATTTTATGACTTTGGTTCTGTTTTCACTCAGTTTTATGAAATTTGAATAGATCTTAACAAAGGCCAGAAATCTCAAAATCCCTAAGTTGTGTGAAATTCTGCTTTCCAAGTACAAATCAGGCAGCCCCATTTTTTCTTTTCTAACTGTACTGATTTTTTATATAATTTACTTGGTCTCTTAGATACAGCTAACTTTAGTCTTAGTGTACAGACATATGCATGAATACTTTTTATTCCAATCCCTAGGTTCAAGGCTTCATATACTACTATGTGTCTGCCCCTACATTGACTGCTTCAATGAACATCTTTTTTAAGTACCTGCAGTTTTCATTTGCTTTTCCCAGTTAAAAAGCATAATAAATACATGAATGTGGCAATGTATTTTTGTTGTTATTTTCTCTCTGTGTGTGAATGTGTGTGGTTTCTGTTTGTTTAATTGTTTTTTTCTTTTGCCCTTGTTATAATCAACCCATCTAAATGAGCCTAAGGAAGTGTTTCAAGTCGATCAGTCGTCTCTCCCCTTCAGTTGTATTTCTTCCTGTGATGGTGTGGTATACAGAAAATTGGATTACACGGGCCTGATTGGAAAAACTCTCTTTACTAATCCAAAACCATGTTATGGTGGTTTCATTCTTTTCTGCAAATCAATTTATTGTTATTGATTGATTTTGCTTTTTACTTAGAAGGTGCCTAAAAGCTCAAACATCTTTAGTTGTTCAATAGTATGTTTTTTTCTCTGCCAATAAACACCAGTCTCCACATTGTGTGTTTGGAGAGCAAAGATGACAGAATTCTGATATTTCTATTATAGTCAACTATTCATCATGAAACAGTGGGCTTCTCATGATAAGGGTTCCTATGTTTGCATATTGTTCTCATACTACTCTAACATTTATAAAATCTCACGAATACCTTAGATCAGTAAAGGAAGTTATTCACATTTGCTGCAACAAAGAAAAAGTAGAGATCCCAACAAAGTAGTTATTATGTCTTTACTTCTTTTTCCTCTTTTTCAATAGCACTAAAAGAGAATTTGTTACAATTAACTAAATATAATTTTAAATATATGCTAATTATGTGCAGTTGTACTTATAAGTCATGGTAATACTACATAAAATTACAATAAAGATAATTGGTAGTTTTCTCCTGAGCTTTTCTAATGAAATATGTGTTTGTACCTGTATACTAAATGCTGTCTTCAGATGTGGTAAATAAGAGACTGGGTTTGTTGTAGGCTGTGCTTCAGGGCTTTGCCGCCATCATTCTGGTGAGCTTTGTCTTCAGGTAACATCCATTATCTTGTCCACAATAAAATCTTGGTAACTTGAAGAGATTTCTCGTCTCAGATGAACCCTGCACCATCAGGCACACTTGGGAAATCTTTTTGTTTGCTGGTGGGATTTGGCAGTGAAGGAGCACTTGTGTTAATTACACCTTTTGATTGTGAAGTTCCCAGAGACTACACAATGGAACCATAGCATTCCCTTAAGCTCATCCATGAACTTTCAGGGCCAGACTCAGTAGACTGCCACTAAGTGTCATAGCCCTTATCTCTTCAAGGTATGTGCATTCTCTAGGAAGATGCTTTCTGTTATTCTCCTGATTATGGAATCTCTCTTTCCCTTATTTTAATGCGTTTCCAGATTGAGTTTCCTTTTGAATCCTCTCTTGAGTTCAAGTCAGTACTTCTCACAAACTTCCTTTCATAAAGACCGATTTTGCTTTCAGAAGACCCAGAGGCATGGATCATATTTGTCCAAATCTCTTAAAGAATTTCACTATTGACACTCTTTGTCATTGAATTGATTTCAAGTATCTGTTTAAAATACAGGGCTTTCTTAGAAGCATTGACCTAGAGTGTTTAGGAGACACAGTTTAATAATTCATTTGTGCCTCAGTTGCTGGTGCTGATTGACTTATACCAAAAGAGGTATATACAAAGCAGCTCTTAATATGCTAGTGCCAAGGAGCCATTTTATCTGAATGTAAGATGTGGTTGATCAAGCTGTAGGCCTCAGAGTTCAGAAAGAGGGGAAACAGTAAGGCTGAGAAAGGAAACTGCTAGTCAGTTCTTGGAAACCTGTTGACTTTTTTCTGGTGTCATCGCTCCTTGTGCTTTATTATTGATCGGTCTTGCAAGTCTAAAGTCTGTACTACCTCAACAGATAAATACTAAGTTGACTAACTGGTATTATTTAAAGAAATAATGTGCTTTAAAGGTAATCAAAACAAGAATTTGAACAAGTGTTTGCATTAATGTACGTGGTGAATCTGGGAGTGAAAACCTGAAGTTGTATGATTGCTGAAACTTGTAGGTGACTTCTGTAGGTAAAAATTCAGATGACCTCTTCAATACCTCCATGTTACTTTTGGATATAAATTCTGTCACTGAATATGAAGTTCACTGAATGACTATAAACCAGTTAACAATGGAGCTCCAGAGATCTGTCTTTTTTATTTTTCATTAATTAATTAGTTAGTTAGTTAATTATTTAACCTCCTAAGCACTGCCCCTTCCAAGTCCCTCATCCCCAAGGCCATCCCCCCATCCTCTCTTCTCTTTTCCTCTGAGAGGGTGGAATTACCCTGGGTATCCCCCTAACCCTGACACATTAAGTCTGCCAGATTATTCACATCCTATCCCACTGAAGACAGACTATGCAGCCCTGATGGAGAACAGAAACCACAGTCAGGCTAAAACTTTAGGGAGAGACTCTGCTCAGGATGTTGGGGAGTGCACATGGAGATTGAGATGCATATCTACTGCATATTTGCCAGGGGCCACAGTTTTTTATTTGGTTTTGGGCTTTTTGTTGGTGGTTCAGTCTCTAAGAGCCCATAAGGGCCAAGGTTAGTTGACACTTGTTTGTCTTCTTCTGATGGGGTTGCCATCCCCTTTATAGTCTTAAATCTTTCCCTCAACAATTCAAAAGGAGCACCTGACCTCTATCCAATGATTGGCTGTGGATATCTGTCTGTTTCAGTCAGTTACTGGATAGAGCCTTTCAGAGTAGAGTTTAGGCTCCTGTCTGCAGGTATAATAGAGTATCACTAATAATGTCACAGATTGGTGCTTGCCTATGGGATGGGTTTTAAGGTAGGCTAGATATTGATTGGATATTGCTTCAGTCTTTGCCATCTTTTTCCTTGATTTTCTTGCAGACAAGACAAATTTTGGATTGAGATTTTTGTGGGTGGATTGTTGCCCTTATCCTTCCATTGAAAGTATTGCCTGGCTATAGGAGGCATCTTCTTTGTATTTTGTGCCCCCACTATTAGGCATCTTGACTAAGGTCACCAACATTGACTCCAGGGAGCTTCCCTATCTCAGGTCTCTGGATCTTCTTAAAGGTTTCTCATATCAGCCTACCCCCAGCAGCTGCAGACTTATATTCTTTCTTCTTATCCTCTCAGTCTCTCCCATCTCATACCTCTCCTATTCTCATTTCCCTCTTCTCTCCCATCCACTCTCCTAGCTCCTTCTACCTCCTAAAGCTATTTTGTTTTCCCTTCTAAGTGTGATTCAATACCCTCTCTTGGTTGTGCATAGTATATCAGGTATTCTGTGCTTTATGGCTAATATCAATTTATTAGTGAGTACATATCATGCCTGTCTTTTTGAGTCTGGGTTACCTCATTCAAGATGATATTAGTTAGTTCCATCGATTTGCCTGCAAAAGTCAGGCTGTCCTTGTTTTTAATAGCTGTTTAGTATCCCATTGTGTAAGTGAGACACATTTTCTGTATCCATTAGTAAGTTGGGGGACATCTGGGTTGTTTTCAGTTTCTGGCTATTTGTGAATAAAGCTGCTATGAACATAGTGGAGCACATCTCCTTTTGATATGGGAGAACATCTTTTGGGTTTATGCCCAGGAATGGTATAGCAATGTCTTATTCCATCTCTCATTAATGGGTTTTCAGATAATCATTCATCTCCATACCAAGCTTTTAATCCAGGATTTAGACCCAAAATATAGTTATGCTTGAAGAACAGAGTTCTCCATTACCATCTATTACATGCGGTTACATTTTCATCTTTTCACTAATATAATTAGACACATTAGTCATTTATTTAGCTGGTTTAGCAGGCAGGTTTTAAAGGGTTTCCATGAAGTTGATCTACTGATCTATTCATTCCTGAACAGCTTTAACTACTGCTAGGTGTGGATGGAGATTTGTCACTTGTTTCTCTCTACTTCTGCTGTATAACACTGTAAGAAGTATTTTAATGCACTGTTTAGTTTTGTTCCCTTTGTTAGCTTTGAAGGGGAAATTTGTTATGACCACACCTGGAAGGATAAAAAATCAATCAATAGCTTAGGTGAGATTATACATACAACATTCAATTTGAGTCTCCATAGGAAAATCCAATTTTGAATTCCATCTTAATTGTAACTTTAAGATTATGAGATTTGATATGTTTAAACTCAGTAGCCACAAAAATATGTAATACTAGTTGACCATGGGGAAACAATAAAATATTTTAAATTTCAAGATGCTTTAGAAAATAAAAGCAGGAAGTTTAAAACGGCTTTATCTGATTTGCGTTAAAAAAATGGACATGTAAGCTAGAAATTTTACTTTTTATATAAAAATTATTTTTTTTAGTTCTTTGAAAGTCCTATAGAACATGATTTAGTCATATTCTCTTCTCTTATTACAATTCTTCTGATATTTGCACCATTATGTGACCACCCAACCTTGTGTCATTAAAAAAAATCCTTCAAGACCAGTTTGTAGTACACAAATATTCTAGGATATGTAGCCTTGCACTGAAATATAGCCAATTTAGCAGGGCTATGCTCCTAAAGAAACTTCTCTCTGTCTCTCTGTCTGTCTCTCTGTTTCTGTCTAAAATATATATTATATATATTATATATATATAATATATATAATGTGTGTGTCTATCTACCTCTACCTCTACCTCTACCTCTACCTCTACCTCTACCTCTACCTCTACCTCTACCTCTACCTCTATCTCTATCTCTATCTCTATCTCTATCTCTATCTCTATATATCTGTCTGTCTCTCTATCTCTCCTACCCAATAGCTAAGAATTCTCAATGAAATATGGTTTGGATCATGTACTCCAATACATTTTCATGCCTGGATTTTATTTATCTAGGGATTGCAGAGTTCTTGTATGATTTGTTTTAAATCTTCTAGGTTCATATGTCCATCTGACCTCCTGTGTCAAGAAGACCATGTTCTACAACCGTGACTCTTACACTTTTTAGTCTATCATTTTATGGGGATCATCGAGCTTTAGAAAGCAGGCTCTGTTATAGATGTTCCCTTTCATTCTGATCATTCTGCATTGTCTTATTCTCTGTAGGTTGGCAAGTTACATATCTCTGTGTTAATCACCATCTACTGCCATTTGTTCTCTGAGTAGAATTGAAGACAAATTAATCTCTGATTGCAACAATAATTCTTTAGGAATCAATGTAATAAAATACATATAGTAGAATAATTGTAGTATGTTCACCACTATGGTCTATGACCTGTGTAGTCTGGTTCTAAACTTAATAATTGTGGCAGGTTCAATATTATGGAGTCAGTATACATTCTATCATAAAGTGGTTGGTTATTACCATGATGATCATGCCATTCTCATGCCAATAGGCAATTGCCAGCTCATGCAATATTGAAGCTTTCAGGTTTCATAGCTGGATTTATATGATTATTTTTCTTCTCTAGCACAGCAACTTCTAGCACTGTGAAAACTATTCAGTAGTGATGAAAGTTCCAGATCAGTACCATTGTAGTTTCTTCATATTCAATGACTGAAGTGCATAGATTCTTCAGCAATAGTTATGATGAAGAATGGGAAGTTAGTCAAGGGAAATGACAATAGGCTATAATGTTTGTGGGTTTTGTGGGGTTTTACTGGTCACCAACTCTAAGAGATGTAACCTATTCCTGACAAGGAAGTTTTTGTTAGTCTCCAGAGACTAGTAGTGATGTTGTTGGCATATTTTAAGTTAAGGTCCATTGTAACTTTTTTATGTATATGTTTAAGAATATTATACAGACAATATATAGATGTTAGGATCTTTGTGAAGAAATATATGTAATTTCTACTGTAATAGAATTTCATATGTCTTTTTTGAACAAACTTCAATGACATATAGTCTTCAATATACAATCTCGTCTATATTACCATCCCTATTCCAGTGTAAGTTGCTACTTTCCATTATCCCCATTAACACATTTATAGCATTGAATTTAAATTTTTGCTGGTAATGACAGACACCTTTTATCCCAGCACTAGGGAGGTAGAGTCAGAATCTCTAAGTTCAAGTCTTGATGGGTCTACAGAGTGACTTTCAGAACAACCATATCTACACAGAGAAACCTAGTTTGAAAGAACAATACAAGGGATTCTTTCCCACATTTTTGTTTATTTGTGTGTGCTGTATGTATTTTTATGTGTATGTGTTTTCACATACATACAAAAAATATACATATTGATTTTGTACATATATCTATGTATGGAAGTTCATCCATATTGATTTTGTACATATTTGTACCGTATTTCAATACAAGTTTAAAAGAATGTGAATTTATAGAGCTCTTCTTTTTTTTCTAGAAATAATCCCAAATGTAGTAAAAAGACTTTTCCATCCTGACTCAAAGTGTAGCTAAACCTCCATGTGTATCTCTCAAAATTATATCCCTATTCTATATTTTGTCATAATCCATTTTCATGCTCAGAAATTATGTCAATCAAATCAAATTAATGGTCAGGTTATTTTGATAATTCTTTGGATAAAGATTAATCTCTTGGCCCCTTAAGATCTGTCAGATCTTCCTTCAGTTAACCATTTCTGTTTTCTGAACATCTCTTTGCTGAGTACCATCCACTCTTTCTGCCATTACACATCCAACTAACACTGCCTTTTCTGGTGAGCACTCTGCACAAGTGTTGCTCAGGTGATACCAGCATGACAAAACTCAATTTTTGTGTCAAAATATCCAAACCAAACCACATGAAAGTAAAACAAAAAGCCAAACTCTACATATCATTTTTCTATCAAATTTCTCACAGATAATATATGTTTGTTTTCTTTCTGCATTATTCCTGCTTTTTTATGATGCTTCCTGCTATAATATGAGGTCTATGAGCTTGGTATCTAAATGTGTTTCTGTTTTCTCTTGCAGCTTTACTTCAGTGCCTCAATAACTCCCCTACCCCACACTCTACTTCTTTCCATTTCTCTCAATAGTCTACAATCTTTCTGGTTTTGATCTCTCATTCTTCTTTCATACTATTCGTATCTGATTTAACTCACGTATTCCCAGAAAAGACTTATCTTGAAGTAGGCATTAGCTGAAGCTGAATTTTCATTCACCTTTGCTGAGTGGTATTTCAAGGAATGAACTGCTATTATATGCAAGATCAAGTAGAGAGGGGTCTAAGTAGTTTTGATACAAGCTTAAAATTCATGGAAGCCATATTATAATTTGGCCTCCCTTAAATACTAGCACTCACTTCTGATCCTAATAATGTTAATCTGTTTCTTTTGTCACACACATGCTTTCACTATTTATCTACTAAATCTCAGACTTCTTTTAGACAAGTTTGAGGAGGGAAATACAATAATAACCAGAATTAGAGTTAAATTAAGAAAATGCATAAGCATTGATATGTGTGTTGGTGATAAATAATTAAGACAAAAAAAAAGCACAAAATTGTTCCAAGATGTTTTATGCTCATAAAAACCATAACGATTCTGACTACCCAAAACTAATTTGTCTTTAAATGTTTTTGAGGAGTAGTGTCAAGGTTATTAAGTTTACATTTTTTAAAATTATTCTTATAACAGTCAAAACAAATGGACAGAGATATATTTTCATCAACTTCCTTTCTTTCCACTTGACTTACACCATTTCTCAGGGATCCCACTTCTATATTCTTAACTCTGTTTATTAAAGACTATTGTGTTAGGTGTCAAATTCAAAAGTAATGGCATTATATCTGAGACCATCTGGTACCCAGCTCTTCTGTTAAGAATATATAAAGAGGAGAATGATAGAAAATTTCAGAGATATCCCTCAAGTACTCTCTGGTCTTATAGTTTCTTCTGCACAGGGAGAAAATGTCTCTAACTAAAATTTGTTAGAAAACTTACTTCCCTACTCTCTATGACATTGCAATGCCAGGGACCTATTGAGTGTTTCATTAAGATGTCACAACTGGCAAAAGATCAATTATAACATTTTGTTTTCCAATTTGTATTTGTGTGTGTGTGTGTGTGTGTGTGTGTGTGTGTGTGTTGGGAAACACGTATATATACAGGTAAAATTCATATTTTTTTCTTTCTTTTTTTAAATCCTTATTTGTAAGTTTTTCTGGTTGCTTTTTAAAACAAGAAAGAAAGATGATGAGGTTATGTGGGTGGCTATTGAGTGGGAAAAATCTAGGAGGAGTTAGAAAAGGAGAAGCCATGATATACATAAAATTCAATTAAAATAATAAAAGAAAATACAGAATAAACTTATGTGGCAGGCAATATACTATTCCTGCTTAAGCTGCTATGTCTTTAATCTTGCCCCTCTTCATGTGAAATTGGCTAAATAAATAAATAAATGAATATCAGAGTTTCTTTCAAATCCTTTGTTTAGTGAAAAATTCCAATTAAAATTAAATTTTGAACCATTTAGGTACCTGTCAAACTGATGTGTATATATGATAACATTTTTCCTTTTAAATTGGTTTCCATTGTTACTTAGCCAATGTATGATTTTTAAATTTCCAACTACTTCCTTAAATTTTCTGTTCAGGGGAATCCTCTGGGTATATGCCCAGGAGTGGTATGACAGGGTCCTCTGGAAGTGTCATGCCCAATTTTCTGAGGAACCACCAGACTGATTTCCAGAGCGGTTGTACCATCTTGCAGAAAAAAAAATTTTTTTTCTGTTCAAATACAAGCTCTTATATGGTCCCGGATTGCTTAGAATATCAGTGTGTATTGATATACCTTGAATATTTGATCCTTCAGTGTCTGATCCATCAAAGGCAGCTGCTACCATACCTAGCCTATTGTGGTTCTGAGGCTCAAACTCAGGGTTTCAAATGTGTTAAGTAAGCATTATATCAATATTTATTATCAACCTTACTTTCTTCTATCTTTTACACTGGTTTTCTCTTTATGATGTTAAAAATTGTTTCATAGTTTTTCCTATTTCTAGTTCTAATTATAACACCATTTCTCCATTTCTAACTTTCCTCTATCCTCTCCAATGTCTATTCCCACTGGTGGCTCTCTCTCAATTCCATGGCCTCTATTCTTTATTATTATTACACACATATAGTGTATGCATAAAATCTGCCAATTCTACTTAGTGTTGTATAAGATTATGATTTTAAGGCTGTCATAATAACCACTTAGGGGACACATTGTGGGGGAAGACCAAATCTCCCCCTCTCAATGGTAATCAATTGCCTGTAGCTCTCTTCCTCACAGGATGGGGACATGTGAGATTTTTGCCATCCACATCTGCCTGTGAACTTGTATTGTTATTGTTCAGGTTATAGTCAGGCAATATTGTTGAAATTTTAAGGTATAGATTCCATGTAACATCTAGAAGATATTAACTAAATGCACTGAACCTATAAAATTTTGAAAATATTTTATAGTATTTTCTTTTATTAACAGTACTCTTGCCAGTTCTAGGGAGTCCCTCACTTTCTAGATAAGCCAGTTTTGTCGGGGTTTATATATGAACTACAATAATTCTCAAAGAAGGCATTTTTTTCATGAGAAAAACGTAGTCTATCAGAGCTCTATGAAGAGCACATACTTTTAAATCAACCCATATCAAAGTTGCATTCCATGCACATATCAATGAATTTCCTGATCCATATCTTATAACTGAGAGCTGTTATTATTAACTGAATGATTATACCCTTCCTAGCACTGCATTTTGCAGGCTCGCAGATTTAAGCAAAATAAGACTTGAGGAAGTCTATCTTCTTCTAATATATTTGTTATTTTACTTTAGAAAAACAAAACACAGTTGGAGCTAGCAACACAACCAAACAATTGACATTAGTATAAGTGGTTAAGTAGGTAGTCATTATGTAGATTATAGGTTACAGAATGTTTACAAAGAACAAAGAGAACTCTGTGTCACAGTGTAAAAATGGCACAGCCAGAAACAAGAAAACAAGCATCCCAGCACAACTGAAAGAATTTATAAAGTCACTAGACAGAAAACAGAAAAATATGCATTCCTTGTAGCATGGAAATCAGCTACAGATAACCTTCCAAGGTCTTTGTACATCTTTATAAAGATGGTTTAATTTACCTCAAGATATTTACATCATTTTTCTGATTTTATTTATTCTCCTAAAAGACATCTAGATACAAAACAATAAAGAAAGACAAAGAAATCAGAAAGTCTTTTCTGTGCCAGAGAGACAGGTGGACATTTTGCAAGTACCTGGGGGATCTATTAAGAACAGAGAGAATGCCAGATGTACGATGTCAACTGCTGTGAGGATGGAAAACAAAGAGTGTGGAAAATCCTTAGTTAAAATATGAGATTAAAAATGATGACACACACATAATCATGCACAGGCATACATACATACATACATGCATACATACATACATGTACACACATACACACACACGCATGCCATCTTCATAAGAAGATAAGTCACTCACACATATGTGTGCCACACATTCAATACAAAGAGATTTTCACACACTTCACACAACACAGTATTTACTGCTTAGTTCCAAACTGGTCACAAACAGAACTCCAAATATGTTATTTCCTCCAACTAAAAATGAAAAGAGAATTAATTTATATAATCAAACCAACCTTTTCATTTATAAGTGCATTATTTCTCTTTCTTAGGTCATGAGCTTTATTTTCCTTATCTGAATATTTTAAGGGGTTATAAACTGTTAATAGCTTGCTTTTTCCTGTTGGTTTTTAAGCTATTTCTTTAGCCATCAGCATCTGGATCAATACAAAGAAGGCCCTTAAAATACACTATAGAGGCAGATACTCGGTCAGTCAGAAAAATGAAATCTTATAAAACAGATAAATAGCATATATCATGCCTTCATGGCTGAGGGATTTTAAAATCTGATAGGTCAGAAAGAAGTTTAAGCTATAACATTGACATTAAAAAGTTATTTTGTAACATATCTTAAAGGACAAAATAGTTATTAGGACTCTGAAAAAAATATATCAGCAATAAAAGAAGTTTCAGCCAAAAATTTCTTAGGTGTCAAAGGGGCAATGTTTAGTATGTTCAAGGCCAGAACCCTACTTATCAGAGCAGTAGCACACAACCACGTACTGACCTAGACATCTGTGTTAACTGACTGAAATTAGGAACCTAATGTCAACAGCTGTATTCTATCTTCACAGAACTAGCCAAACTAAATGAAGTATTACTTACTGTGAACACATTGAGAATATAAGCTTGACAAGTCCTTCAGAGCAATTGCATCTATGCTATGTGTTTATGATGGAAATAACTCTGAAGATATCTTTATGGATAGTTTCTAGGGTAATTCGTGAGACTAAACATGTCTGATTACATGAAACACAATGTGATCAGATTCTAGCCATCAGACTGTGGCATAAAGACCTTTCTGTAGATTGCAGCCCTGCTCTGCCCACTTTATTTTTTCGTCCCATTTAAAGTATACCTGCTACTGAACTGTCTATGAGACACTTTAAAATAAATGATGTAGCCAGGTACTCAATAAGTAAAAGAAGTTTTATTAAAAATACTTCACTCATTTTCTACTAGGTCTTTCCATCTTTGTCTGACTGGTAATTGATCTGATAAGTTGTCAATAGCATCTCTGACACACAGTTTCAAGTAAATCAACTGAAAGTTGGTACTGCCTTGTGAAACCAATAAACTCTTGCTAGGATTCTTCCTACAAGATGTAGGAGCAAATGGATGCAATGAGGACTATAAAGGTCAGACAATAATTGAACGCAGATAATTAGTTTACCTGCTACCTCCTGAGTCCTAATATCTGAAATGTTGCTCACCTTCTCAGATTGAGTTTTGTTTTAATATACATAGTGAAAATACCAGTCCTTGTTTCTAGTTTCTGTTCTCAAGGCCCAGACAAGTGAATTAGAAATGTCCTATCATAGGTAGCCACTAAACATGGAGTTGCAGTGACACTGTACTTGGGTATTATACTTTCCTTCATAAACATCATAAATGGAAGTCTTAATGGTCTTGTCCATGTAGAATATTGGTTGGACAATTTTCTGACATCTATGCTAAGAAATGAATTGGTACTCTGAGAAAAATAATTGTCAAAATCTTACTTGTACACAATTTTAAAGATTTATACTATTTTAAATTCTAAATATGTTCAGATACAATTTCTTTCCTGGGAAACAGGTTTCAAGTCAAAAAAGAAATGGTTGTTTGTTTCATGATTCTTTCCACTATTTAACAGGTGGAAAATCTTGCTTGGCATATATGTACTGGAGCAAGGGCCTAGTATTGGGTAAGACCACTAAGGTTTTTCTTTGCAAACAACACTCTGAAATATATCTAGCAAGGTGAACATTTCCAGGTCAGTTTGATATTGTTTTCATTACAGACAGTTGCCAGCATATGTACTAACTTCAGTGATAAGATCTGATCCTTTAGTTATGGTAGGGAACCAAGATTGATGACAATGGTCTGTGTTGTTTTGAATACCTTGACCAATCACTTGTGGGGAGTCTTTTCCCAGGCCAGTTTCTGTAATTTCCATTTGATAATAACCATTATTTTCTCTTTTTTTATTTTTTTATTCATTTTTCATTTTCTATATTCTTTGTTTACATTCCAAGGGCTTTCCCCTTTCCCAGTCCCCCCCACCATACGTCCCATAAGTCATCTCCCCCCCAACTATTCCCCAATCACCCCACACACCATTTCTCTGTTCTGAGTCTACAAAACTGGATCCAATCTTTTCAGGCCCAGGGTCCTCTCCTTTCTTCTTCTTGGGAATCATTTGACTTGCTAATTGTGCCTTGAGAATTTAGGGCTTCTGGGCTCATTAATATCCACTTATCAGTGATTGCATTTCAAGTGTATTCTTTTGTGATTGGGTTAACTCACTCAGGATGATATTTTCCAGATCTAACCATTTGCCTACAAATTGCATGAATTCATTATTTTTAATTGCTGAGTAGTATTCCATTGTATAAATATACCACATTTTCTGTATCTATTCCTCCTTTGAGGGATATCTGGGCTCCTTCCAACTTCTGGATAATATAAACAAGGCTGCTATGAACATTGTGGAGCATGTGTCTTTATTGTATGCAGGGGAATCCTCTGGGTATATGCCCAGGAGCAGTATGCCAGGGTCCTCTGATAGTGACATGCCCAATTTTCTGAGGAACCGCCAAACTGATTTCCAGAGTGGTTTTACCATTTTGCAATCCCACCAACAGTGGAGGAGTGTTCCTCTTTGTGTAGCATTGTGCACCCATGCATGATACTGCTAGTCAAACTCCATTTGTTAAAATTATATATTGAATGTAGCTTGTAGATTAGCTTTTCTTATATCTTTGATTTTATTAAACTGTTTTCCTCTCTTTTTTTCTCTCAAATTTCCTCACACCCATTTCCACTCTCTTAAACCTTTATCCCCTCTTTCATTTCATACATGCGTTACAAACCCCTAATCTATATTTTATTGACTTTGAGATACTAGGGCTCCATCCATATGGCCTTTTTCCATCTCTTTATTTGCATTAAGACCTTGCTTTCTTTTCCTTCACAGGTTGGGCATTTCTAACGCCAGTATCTGACCTCTTTTCTTTTATTATACCTATAATTTACTATCATACTGCTTATAGTGAATTCTCTAAAACAACTATCTCTAATTCCTTGTTTACACTTGTGTTCCAAAACAATCACAAAGAATAAATTTAAGATCGGCTTGTAAGGGAGTTCATGTTCTAAGATTTAGGTTACTTCCCTCAATTTAATTTTTTTCAGTTCTCTTCATTTACCTACGAATGTAATTTTTGGAGTTGAGTAACATTATATTTTGTGTATGTATCTCATTTTGTTTATTTGCTCATCTACTACTGACCACTAATAATGATTCCAATCCTCACTATGGAGGATATATAGAATTGTCTGTGAACATGGATGTCCAAGTTCACTAAATGCACTAGTAGAGCATAAGCTTTAGACAAACTGCATACTTGGGTCACAGCTTATTTTGTTCTAGTTAGTATTTGAGAAAGCTCTAAATTGATTTTGAAAGCCACTTCAAGGTTCCCCCCCTTATCAACAGTGCTTCAGTGCTCTAATTCACATCTGCTCTAGCATTTTAATGTGTTTTTTCTTCATTGCCAAAGATATTGAAAACTTTTAAATGTGTTTGCTAGCCACCTGAATTTCCTCATTTGAGAGTTTTCTGTTCAGTTTCATAGCCTATTTCTTTTATCTTCTTGTTGTTTCAGAATTTCATATGTGTATAAGGAATTGTTTTTATTCTGTCAATAATACCACTGCCCCACTTCCAATAACATTTAAGACCCCACAACTATTTCTTTCCAGTTTAACTTGAGCTGATTTTAAGCCCATTGAGTCCAGTTAGTGCTGCCAATTATGTGTACAGAATGGGATACATCTAGTGGATCATGATTAGCTTACCAGTGGCTGAATTCTTGGAGAAAATTGGCTATGTTACCTCATAAAATCATATCATATATATAATTATATATTATAAGAGGCTCTGATTTTCATTATATCTCAACTTCCTATTCTGAAGTAATCCCTGAATGTCAGGAGGAGAGGTGTAGCTTTAAGAAATGAGCATTCTATGGTTCTTATTCTTTGAATATTGGCTAGTTATGGGACTCATAACATAGGAATTGGTTGCTCATCATCTATTACAAAATGAATGTTGTTTGATGTGGATTCAAAGAGCCATTGATCTGGTATTATAATATTAAGTTTTTATGAATCAGTTATATATTGGATACATTTCGCAGACTAATAGCCATGGGTTCTTTGCCCTAGTAATGGTGCCAGGCATAAGGTCAGGCTTGTAGAACAAGCCTTAAGTACAATAAAATCATTTTGATTAGTAATATAATATTTATTCCAATAGTTTCCCACTGAGCCTAACTTATCAGTCTGGTTGTTAGTGTAGCACCCATTGTTTATTGCTAGGTCACACTGATTATACTTCTTCTACACAGCTGGTTTACTTAGCAGATTTATATATCCTATCTAGGATATATATCTATTAATATCTATTAAGCATTGATAAGATAAATAGTTGTTATATACTTTATTGCATTTAGTGTGCTGTCTCCTCATTTTATTAATAACTTCCTTCGTCATATGAAAGAATTTTACTTTTATACTCCATTATTCAAGTATTGATTTTATTTTCCTGTACAGCTGGAGTTATATTGAGAATGTCTTTACATTTGCCTATAAACTGAAGTGTATTCCTTACTTTCCCTTCTATTATTTGTGGAGACAGTTTTAATTTTGAGGATATTTATCTACTTGGAGTTGGATTTAGTAAATTTCATTGGGATTGCCATAAATCTGCAAATTGTTGGGGATGGTCATTTTCACAAGATAGTTTCATTTGATGTATGGACAAGGGGAATCTATAAACATCTTCCAAAGTTTGCCTTGTTTTTCTTTAGGCCTTAAAGTTTTCATTGTAGCGGTTCTTTTTTTTTTTTTTTTTTCATGTCCTCATGTAAGTGGCTTTTTGGGTATTTTTCTTTTTGAAGGCCATTGCAAATGAAGCACCATCTTTGATGCCTTTTCTAGTGTGTATAGTATATGGAAAGGCAAATTATGAATATTTTTGTTTGGGGTTTTTTGGGGCGTTTATTTATTGGAGAAGTCATCTTTGAGTGTGTGTTTATTTTATAAACTAATCCTTTGCTTGAAATCAGGTATGATGTCTTGAGAAAAAATTTTAAATGTTTTTCAACCATTATAGTAAATTTATCTTTTAAATGCCACCATCAATTTTATTCTGTATATATATTGTCAGTAATTATGTGGCTCATTCTTTCAAAAATTTATTTGGATGTTTTCAAGCAATGCCCCCAAACTTACTCAGTGTAGACGTATTTTATACTTTGCAAACATGTGAGTTCAACTCATTTTTAAAAATTACTTACCATAATATACTTCTCACTGAGCACTTATTCTCTTTATATTTTACTAAATTATTTAAAATTATACCTGTGTTTTATGAAGGATTACTTGCCAAAAGAAATGACCTAATAAGGATCTTTCTGTGTTACATATTCATTGCTCATGCTTGCAGTTCCTTGATTACCTGATAAATATTGGTTCCTATCTTTTCTTGAGCACCTTTCATCCTACACAGTATAATTTTATGTTAAGTTTTAGAGACACCACAATTGAATTGCATAAATCTACTCATTATATCATTTAAGCTTTGACTTTATAGTGTAGCCTCTGGGAAAGAGGGCCTTTCCCCATTCTGCAGTCTCAATGTAAAATCTCGAAATCTGACCAGATGTTCTCATTAAGCATTAAATGAATACCATGCATGGATATCATTTCACTGTTGCACATAAAATGCCTAGATATTTTAGTTTTAATTAAATATGGATTTTCTTTTCTACTTAGCTCATTCTCTAGATAGCTACACTAACTATAATAATATTCTTAGTATTCTCCAATGCCATTGCATTTTTATAGAGTCAATGTCTCACTGTGAAAGCTCAGCTAGAAACTTATGACATTGATGATCTTTCTACACAAAGTGAGAATGCCTAAAATAAAATATCCCTTTCAAAATAAAACATTTCAAGCATTCCTAGCATGAGGAAAATGTTTAAGGTTTATATAATGCATTTGTTATGATTCACACCAAAGGAAGAATTTATCCATATCTTCATAAGTACTCTTAAAAATATGAGATTATATGAGTATAATGGCAAAAATCTGTCAATACTTCAGTGTGATCCTTCCAAATCCAGAGAAAAATGAACATTGATCTAAGATACCATGAGCCCCATTCATTCATTACATAATTATAGAGTGTCAGTCACGAGGCTGGTATTATGAGTAAATTTGAAATATTAAAATGCAAGTTCATATCTATTAATCTCTAATCTCCACATAGGCAAAAACATCTATACAACAAAGGAAGAGAATCATTGTTAAAGGGCCTACATATGAGAAGTACAAAAGATGTTTTTTAAAAAAGGTATTGATGAAGCTAGTATTATAGAAAAAATTCATATTTTGAGAGTGAATAATTAAAAGATTAAAATTTAAACCAGATAAAAAGACACGTTTCAGGTGGTAAGTCTGTGAGTAATGATTAAAGATATTGAGACCACATGATTTAGGTTCAGATGCACCTGTACAGTTTTCAAAGCCAAAATTGGGAATTGTTAAGTACCCTCTACAAGCCATACGACCCTTATTTTTAGAATGGAGTAATTGTCATGACATAATGGCTTGGTACATGTGAAATTTCTATTCGAATAGTTTCTATTTAAGTGTTGATTAAATAAAAATATATAAATTCAGGATAATACATTTTATAAATTCAAAGATTTGGGCAAATAAATGACAATGTGAGATAACCAGATCATAGTCATTTGAAAGTTCTTTAAGAATATAAATGTAAAAGTAATTTTGAGGAAAGGATAATGTTCTAAACAGGATAGATCAACTCCATTCCACTGTGGTCTACGATGGCTTCCATGATAAGTGTGACAGAAGTTAGGGAGTTTTTAAACTGAGAGTGTGAAGATGGCTTATTCTCACCTCAATACCCTGGGAATTCCCTCTGTTGAAGTTCTGACTCTGGAAGCAAGAAGTCATTGTATAGAACAAGCTGTTTAAAGATGCCTCATGAATGATGAATTTATGGAACTACAACATTTGGTAAAAAAATTACACAAGCAAGAATAAGTTGTCTTAGTACTCAGATGCCGTCACCAACTTTAAAGGGCATAAAATAGTTTTCTCAGCTCAGGTTAAAACCTTTATCAAGATATTGCCAAGAGTTTTAACCAAAATAGTCACAAATTGATCAAATTAAATTTCTTTATATATAATTTGTTCTTTATAATTTGTATAGTTTGTTCTTCATCGATATACAACATCACTAGAATAAGAGCAGATTTTCATGCTATACACATTTCCTCTATGAGAAAATACAATAACATAATTACTGTGCTTTCTGTTTTGTCACTTTAGCTGGGTAATGGTATCTTTGTGGTGTTCCTGAGGAGAAAATGTGAGTGTCTGAAATAAATCAGTGTGAGTATATATGAAGACGACATATAAAATTAAGTACTTAATTCAGAAAATATATTGAAGAGAATTATTTGAACATTTTAAAACTCCCTCTCCCCTTTCTTGCTCTCTCTCTCTCTCTCTCTTCGTGTGTGTGTGTGTGTGTGTGTGTGTGTGTGTGTGTGTGATTTTATGAATGATCTTGTAGGATTTAAGTGCTTCTATTATAACCCTTTAAGTAAAGAAAGGTCTAATGTTATTTAAAATATCCCTGCAGTACACTAGTACACTATGCAGCCCAGAAGAATCTTCATTTTATTCCCACCTAAAAATCACTGGAGATAATGTAAAAATGGTTGTATTAAATTTACAAATTTCTTTTTACTAAAACTATGAGTTAGAAGTCATTTAATCTCTCTCTCTCTCTCTCTCTCTCTCTCTCTCTCTCTCTCACACACACACACACACACACACACACACACATGCACACGCACATGCACAGACACACATTCACACCCAAGAACATTTTCATAAGCAGTTCCTTTTGGGCAAATTTATATTTCATAGATGATATTAAACGTGGTGAAATCATTTTTCCCAATATACTGATGTCTCCCATGACCAGAGATTCCTATTTTAAAAGCTATTTCATACAGGTAATATGTCACATACCTATAATCACAACATGTAGGAGACTGAGCTAGGAAAATAAAGAGTTTAATGAGCACCTTACCTAAAAAGAGACTTAAAACCCAGGATATAATACAGGAGGACTTGACTCAAAGCAAACAATAAAGCTGCTTGCATATATATATATATTTTTTTTCCATATATGTTTATATATATATATATATATATATATATATATATATATATACATGGAAACATTGATTTAAAGGAATAGACAGAGATAATAGAAAGATATAAACAGATACAGAAAGATGTTAGGACTAATGCAGATATATAAAAGAATTTATTTTTGTGAATTTATTTTTAAGGGAAGTAGAATTTCTCTGCTTAACAAAACATATCTTGAAGATAACCTGCACTGAAAATGAATTGACAGCTCCTGAGTATCAGCCTTAGAAAAGTGTAATATAAAGAACATTACATGGCAACTCAGAGGAGTAAAGGTGGCACCTTTCTGTGCCTCCCTCTGTAGCCCAGACTCAATCACAGAACGTGTAAATGGAGCAGCATTTTGGACACTGGAGGAGCAACAATGTGGATAGGATGACACCCTGTTAAGGCCAACTCACCTCTGGGTGTGTAAGAATCACGTGTAAGTTACAGCTGCATCTGAGGAGAGGAATATACTAACAAAAGAGAGCGCTGAATCAATAGCATCCTTCTCAACGCGAGGTTGATTTTTTTTTCTTTCTCTAGAAGTGCTCATTCTCTGTACCAGAATTATAAATTAGTTTGGGTATATGTATTACCTATAAAATCTCCCATTTTCAGGTATGTTTAGATTATAACACAAACACAGGATTTCATTGCATTTGTACCAACATATTTCAACTCTCAATTAGCTACTACTATAAATCCAGATATTTGAAGCTGTATTATAAAACCTGCAGGATCCTCCGGGGAAGGTACATGCTGCAAGTGAGAATCTTGGGATAAATAAACAAGGACTTGAGCACATGTGTGGGAATGTTGAGAACAAGGCATAGAGAAAATGTTAGATAATATGGAATGCATAAATATTTAAGAAATATCACCCATCAAATATGTAACTTCTTTCATGCAGTGGACCTCAACTATTACATCTATTAAAATATAAAAACTAAAGAGACATTATTCTTCACCATACAAAGAGTCAGTTAACATGTGAGTTTCGCAATAAAGAATCAGATCCAACAGAGGTTCAAGCACCTTGTACTTTTGCATTGGCAACTGTGATAATGTATGATGTTCCACAATGGACTCAGAGACAAACAAACAAATAAAAAGAGGAGCTATCTCTCATCAATGTTCTCTATTCAATATTCTCTATTTATATTTCACTCTCATACCTACCACTTCAGAAATACAATTCACACCAAGACTACTGATAAATTACTTGTTATAAAGAAGCACATATAGCATTTTGACTTTTATATTTTAGTACTTTATAGGAAAAAATGGTAGTTACTTCCACTGCCTCAAATATTTTCTGCCTTACATTTTAGGCCATGCGAATTTTGCCCTTTCCATACACTAGGATACTCTTAATACATTTTATTTATTCTTCTTTCATTTCCTCTTTTGAAAACCTGTGGATTGTTATTGAGCTTAATGAAAGATCACTTATCATTTGTATGTTCATGGCTGCTTGGAGGTCTACATTCTTAAATGTTACAGAACCCTTAAAACAATTAATAAGCCTACTGTGTTATAGCATCCTCTGGAATTCACAGAAAAAGTACAACTATAAAAACATTTCAGATATTCTATTATTATCTTTTCCACATGTTTTTGCCCTTTCTCCTCTTATATTTCTGAGTTAGTAATAACATCAGCTACATGTCTGTCTAAATAAGATTTTTAGAGAATCCTGCTTATTCCCTCACCAAGCATTTCCCCTGTGGGTTGTTCAGATCCGGCCTCTCGGATTTTACATGAGGAACTGCTAATGCAGTTCCATTTTTACCTAAGAGAGTTATTTTCTTGAATTCTTGTTAGAGATTTAACAGCTTTGTGCTACTATATGTGAAGAAACATGTTTCTGCCTTCCAGACAATTGCTGACTAGAAAACACCTTCCACAGAATGTGATTTTGGAAAGGAGTCTATGCTGAATCAGAGGTGAATGTGTCTACATTCGTTTGTAACTAGATTGGATGAAAATCATGACTGAAAATTGAGGGACAAAAAGTAAAGCTAAAATCTGAACTTATTGAAGAATTGTTGTATTATTGATAATGAATAAGTGAGTTGATAGAAAATGAACTGAAATTCAAAAAAAAAAAAAACCCAGAAAAAAAATACAAATGTATTTTTGGTCACATACTAAATTTTCAAAGAGAAAAATCTTTATGAAAAAATCTTTATTAAGGAAAGATGTAATTATCAAACTAACTCTCTTCATTTTAAAAACAGTTTGTGAATTCATGTAGTGTATAAATTCAAGTGTAATACTAGCTGGTATTTCTTCTGAAGAAATAAATAATGCGGAATATCCTCTGCTGCAGCATCTACCACCTTGAAATTTAGTCACCTATGTCTGTTGTCAGAGAAACACAATCACAAAAGCAGCTCTTTAGAATAACTTCTTATCCTCATAGCTGAAAATGCAAAGCTAAATATTCAACGAGACAAATTTGACATCAAACATTCCACTACACTCAAAAGAACTGTGAGTTTAAGCAAAGTCAGACAATTAAATTATGCTCTTCTAGTGCTTTACAATGAGGCCCTAGCTCAGTGATGTAACATTTATGTTACTGAAATGCAATGGCACAGTAAATCCTACTTCATTGCCAATAAACTGAAGATCAAAACAATCAACCAAGCTCCACTGGTAATAAATTGAAAGTCAGTGGAGCACAAAATGTATTACTGTTAGAATTAATTTTGGCACAAAATGGGTTGTTGAGTTTTCCCCTTTTCTTAAAGCAAATCAACCCCAAGCAAATAGTTAATAAGCTGTTGAAAGTAAATCCATTCTTCTCATGATATTCTAATGGAATTTGAATTTCATACTTTATTTTGAGGACAATGTAATCATTTTGACTCAATATTATAACTATTTTGGCAAATATTTTAAATGTAGTTTCCTGATTAAATTGCATCTTAAATATTCTTATTTAATTACATGTATTTTTTCTTACACCTTTCCAAAAATTATTCTTAGAGAAAAGAAATCATTCAATTAAGTATTTATAAGAAGCTAGTTTTGTACTTTATGGACCTGTGTGATATAAAACATAGAAACAAAACTAAAATGTGCCAAAAAAAAGTTGATTGAATGTTTTGAGCATTTGTAGTTACATAAAATAGTGCCAAACTAAGGAAGCTGACATGTTCTAAGTGTACTCTGGAAGTATAGATACAAAGCACTAATGATGTAATGAGATACACTGTAAGGAAGTACAATGCTGTGTGAGAACTAGAGAAAATCATGCAAATGCATGAGTGTACTACTGCAAGTTGTTAAGATTTTGATTTTCATTCCTCATCTCTCTCTCTCCCAATCTCTCCCTTTTCTTCTCCCAATACTTTTAAACAACATTTGAATACTGTCACTTCAATTTTTTTTTCTAATACAGAAAACGTATCCAGGAACTTTTGCTTGCTGCACTGTATCTCTAGCCTTCAACCATGTGCTTTACCAGGGTTAGTTTTTATAGTGAATTATTACTTAACATTTATCATTGGAAAATTATCCATTGTTGAAGGGGCTTCTACATATATTGATATTTATGTAATCAAGACTGTCAATATATAAAAGAGTAGACAGCATTTTTTAATTGTTTCTGTGCAATGTTAGCTTTGTTTTCAGGCAGGGTCTTAACTGTGTACTTCCAGCTGACCTGAAACCTAGGCCACAGGCCACACAACATTGGCTGACCTCAAACAGACTTACATCCACTGGCCTTTGCCTCTCAAGTGGGAATGCTAAGTTTAAAAGTTTGTGCTACCATAATCATCTAAGCAACACTATATTTGTTTACTTATTTTATTTTTGGATGCTGAAGATTGAGCTCATGGTCTTGTGAACTCTAAGAAAATACTTTACCAATAAGAGGGAATTTGTTAATGTGTTCTCATGTCCAGGGTTCTATATATAAACACAGCTAAAATGCAACACATATTATTTATATTAAAATATAACTTAAAAAATAATACTTAGAAAATCTGATCCCTTAGCCAATAGTGAAGGAGCTTTTCTGCTTCCCTTTGAGATAATGTGGCAATATATTTTTCAAAGGAAATCTGTGTAGGTGCATGTTTTCAAGTCTCTGTTTTGATTCCTTATTGAAACCAAATTTTCTCAGTCAAAGAAAATACCTAAGTAGGATGCTATGTTTTAAAGTTCATACGTTTATTATAAGTGTTACAAAATGTCCCTGTATATGTCAAGGAATGCTGTCAAACCATGTTGCATAAAATTATAACTGCTTTGTTACTAGCTTGTCGAGTGTATTTCAGAAAGTGCTGAAAAGCACACTTGACATAAAGAACTCAAAAAAATTGAAATCAATAAAACAAATAAGCCGAGGTAATAATGAGGTGTAATTTATACAGAGAATTCTCAAAAGAGGAAACACAATGGGTAAACAGCACTTAAAGAAATACTCAACATCAGTAGTTAGCAGGAAAATGCAAATCTAAACAACTTGGAAATCGCATCGTACACCAAGCAAAATGGTCAAGCACAATGCACCAAATGTCATCTTACACAGGTGAGAATGTGGAAGATGGGGAACAATCAACCATTGCTGCTAGGAATGAAAGCTTGTGCAGCCAGTAAGGAACATGATCTACCTCAAGATTGAGCTATACTAATCTTGGGGATATAACCAAAGAATGCGTCATCCTACCACGGTCACTTGATCAAAGAAGTTCATGGTTGAGTGGAGCTGAGGGAATCCTAGCAAATGGGAGAAGGGGAAAAAGGAGTCTAGGAGGAAAATGGGTCAAGTATACCAGGAGAATACAGCCTATGGAATCAAGTAGGCATGCTCATAGTAACTCAAAAAAAGCAGTAACCAAAGCCTGCATGGGTGTTCCCTAGGATATCAACAGACATGCTCTGGTTGTTTAGCTTGAAGATTCTATTAAAATCCCAACAATAGGAGTATGCATGTTTCTGATTCTTTTGCCTGTTCTTGGCAATCCTTTTTCCTACTGGTTTGCCCAATCCATCTTTGATATGAAGGTATCAGCTTGGTATACTGCTTTCAGTTGGTATCATTGGGAGACCTGTTCTTTTCTGAAGGGAAAGAGGACTTCTGAGGAGAGGTGGGATGATAAAGAGATGGAAAAAAAGAAGGGTGTAGAGGGAAGAGAGCCGGCAGTCTAGATGAAAGAACAATAAATTAAAGCAATTCAAGTATCTGGAAAAAAAATCCGAGCATAGATAACTTTATTAAAATTTATATTTATCCTTGCAGACAAAAGCTGAATAAATTGTATGTGAAAAATTTGAAAGCTACAGAGATTATTATCACTCTTCATATATTTTGTAATTCATTTTGTTTGCATCTAACAACCTATAGAAGTCCCTTAACTTTCCTGGGGGTTACCACCCACAGTTATGTCATAAGAATATTTAGTTACAAAAATATTCTCATTAGATATAAAAGGAAAGTTCATCCTGTGATAAAGTTATCACAGTCCATCATGGATAAACCTCACACATAATAGCTTTCCATTGAAATTACAGTTTTTCATAGAAGTTTAGTATTAAGACAATACAAAATATGTAAATAATCTTAGATATCTGTGCCCATTCGGTATAAACCTGTAATTAATCAGAAAATTTATTGACTTAGTAATATGACCTCCTTTCAATGAATCTGTGCATTTGAATAGTGATGATGATGATGATGATGATGATGATGATGAGGAGGAGGAGGAGGAGGAGGAGTAGGAGGAGGAGGATGACAGTGCTGGGATGTATAACTGCTGATAATTCATTAATGAATTACTATTTGTGCTTGTTATGACATCACTCATTTAATCAAGTAATAAAGGCTTACTAACAGTTCTTCTTTTTTATATCAAGTACTGATTGGCATCTTGCAGATAAGTTCTTCAGCAGTAACTATGCTGAACAGGACCCAAGTAAGTCAGATTAACACATCACCCTGAAAGTTATAAGAAACTTTAACTTTGTGTGTGTGTGTGTGTGTGTGTGTGTGTGTAAACCTTAATGTTTAGAATTTTCTTTCTTTACATTGAAAAAAACTGGGAAAGGGGAAAGCCTTTGGAATGTAAACAAAGAATATAGAAAATAAATTTAAAAAAGAAACAAATATTCATCATTTTGTAAACAATAACTGAATAACTATATAAACATTGACTACTCTATTTCTCTATTTTGAGAATCCTAAAAATGAATTAAAACAATACATTATTCTCTATTGTGTGCTATTCAATTATTATTAAATTTTCTATGTAATAATTTTAAAAGTTAGAAAATTGCCAAAACCCAACAACAAAGTAAATTTGCAATATGAAAACAGTCTTCTCTAAGGTTCCTAAATTTTCTTCAGAGTCCATAATAATAACAAACTTCAGATTTAACTTCCTTTAACCAGTAAATGGGATGGGATACTAAGCTCTATAAAATTTATTTTTCTATAAGTATTGTGTGTTTTACTAAAACCTGTAGAAGCTTAAAATGAGAGCAGTATTTTATAGTGATATGTACCTCTAATATTCAGTTTAAAATGTGTAAGGCATACAGCATGTGATTTGTTTCGTTAATACAAAGTACCCTCACGGCAGTAAAATGTAGATTTGAACATAACAACTCTGTCATTTCCCTTGTAGTTTTATAAATACTAGAATATATTTCTTGCCAGAATAAGTCTTGTTCAGAATAAGTAAAGGGGTGGAGGTTTGCATCCATAAAGAGATTGCTTATGTTCTTATTGTTGCATTCTCATGTGTAATATATAAAGGATAATCAATAAACTATTATTAAATTTGTAAACATTTCAAGTATCATCATTTGCTGAAATGTAAAGGAATACAAATAAAATGACAAAGCCAAATGTTTATCTCAACTCAAATTATTTTTATTCTAAATTATAAACTCATTTATAGTTTGTAAAAGAACAATGGAACTATGATCATTGTATTCTTGCCAGTACTTTATGAAGGGCTTGAATTTAGTGTTCAGATACAAGTATCTCACAATTTCTACTCCAAACAGCTGGATAGCCATGTTAGTAGATCTTCTTATTTCATATTTCTATCTGGAATGTTCATTGCAATTCTGGGACACTTTTCAGTTGAACATTCTAATTTCTTTCTCTTTGAGAAGCAATTGTAAGGAGAAGCAAGAAGTTTAGTTTCTCAGAAAGTGACTTGGATTTCTTTCTTTCTCAAAAACAAACAAACAAACAAACAAAAACATTGTTAAGTTCAGCATGAATGGCAAATAAGACACTCATCCATGCAAACATGGAAACATATAACATAAAAATATTTACATTTCATGAGATAATAGCACACTGTTACCATAATATATGTTATGAGACAAGAACACATATTTTATCCTAATACCTGTAGACACAACTAACCCAGTTAAGACAAAATATTATCTTTTATAGGAATTATGATCAAATTTGAATCCTTACAGTTAAAATGTTTATCTTTTCCTAGTATAAAAATCTTTTTATATTTTCAAAGAAAAATGGACTACATACTATTCTATGTCTAGTTATTGACATTATTAAATCAATGTTTACTTTGGATAAATTCCTGCCAAGGGCCATGCAGGAGGAAGGACAAATGACTTTAGAACTCCTGGAATGCAGTCCACTGGTTACCATACTCCCATGGGTAAGCCTCTGTGTAACATAGACACAAGGACTATGTCTCCTGAGGACTTTATGCTGTTATGCTGACTTTTGCTCTGCTTGCTGCCCTCACATCCTTCTTAATCTAAGAATTATGTGAAAACTTTAAGGGAGCTTCCAGTCTTTCTATGGGCAATATCTCTGGCATCCACAATAATAATGCTTGATCTCTTTCAGGCATTGCAGCTGGAGCAGATTAATGATTCAATCGCCACACCAGGAAAGGACTTAGAGACAGTTTTCCACTGGCCACAGGGAATGACAGTGCCAGTGAATTAAGCTTTTTCCCTCAAAGAAAATTCTGCTGTGTAACTTCGCTAATTGCTGGGAGCCTTTTGCAGAATCCAATGTAGGTGTCTGGATTCATCCCATCAGCAGCTCTAAGCACTGACCCTCAGTGGCTGCCTGCCTCAGTTTACCCACCTCATGGATATCAAAGCCAGTCACTGGCATACTTCACTGAATTTTCTGATTTGTTTCATCATTCCTTTCTGGTTTTAGTTATGAAATTCTATTACCAACTCATGATAAAAGTTCATGCTTAAAGTTCTACCCCAGTTTGTCAAGAAAGCATCAGTCATTTGTGAAACAATTTGAAACTTTGAGCATTAAATGGAGAAGTAGATTTCTCCACGTGGTATATGTATCAAAAATCTGTTCCAAAGAGATAGAAGCAGGAACTAACACCATAAATATGTTAGGAAATCTATGAATTAAAGACAAGTTTCAATGCAGAAAAATGTACCAACATCATCATTTTCAATGATGTCTTGAAGGTTAGACAGTAGAGATTTGTCTAACCTTCAACTTTTATAAACACTGATTTTAGTGGATTGTTGGAAAATAGTTTTCTGATTTGGAAAACCACTATAGTTTGCCAAACAAAGCAAACAGCAATCTAAAAAATTCATATCTAAATGACCTGAAGTTTTGCTATAACATGACCTAGTAAGGTAAATTTGTTGTTTGAGGCCTTTCTATCTCAAAGTTTCTGCAATGGGATTTATTAGAAAACACCAGAAATATCTAGTCATAACATAACCTACAGCAAAGTAGCATGTGTTTACTACTTTGTATATACTTCAGGGTCTGGTTGTTTACACAAGTGTAAACAAATCCATACACAAGCAAAGAAAGATACTTTTAAATGTCTGCATTCAAAATTATTTGGAATATTATCATTTAATAACTAGTCACAGCACATTTTAAATTCTGCAAATAATAAAAAGCCCAATGAAGATTCATGATGAAAATATTTTTTTTATTTTTACTTAAAATAAATTCTTCTCTCATATACAATATCCTGATCATAGATTCCCCTTCCTGTACATGTACCAGCTTCACTACCACCAGCTTTCTTCATCACTAGATCCACTCCTCTTCCATTTCCTCATCAGAAATGACCAAGCCCACAAGAGATAACTGCCAAGCAGGACAAAACAAGGTACAATAAGACAAAACAAAGCAAAATTATGGATGTAGTATCTATAATAGACACAGGCCCATTATTTCCCATGCTAAAATTTTCAGTTAAAGTTTGAACTGAGTGTCTGTGGTAGCTTGAATAAGGATTGCACCCCATAACCTAATATATTGGAATGCTTAGTCAGTATTTATTGGTACTATTTAAAAAATTAGAAAGGTTAGGGCTTATGAACTTGTTGAAGGAAGTATTATACTAAAGATGGGAGTTGAAGTTTCAAAAGTTCATCCCAATCCCAGAATGTTTATTTCTTACTGTGAGTCAATATGTAGCTCTTAGCTTCTTTTCCAACATCATGTCTGCCTGATGCCATGCTCTATGTCATGATGATAATTTACTGAATCTCTGAAACTATAAGCAAGCCCTTGATTAAATATTTGTTTTTTAAATTTTGTTTTTTGTTTTTATTTTTTATTTTTTTATGAGAGTTGCCTTGGCATTGGTGTATCTTTACAACAATGGAAACGTGACTAGGAAAGATTTTGTGGCAACTCAGACAAGGGCAGAACTCAAGCTCTTGAACCCCTCCCACAGCCAGAGGCAGCTTGATGTCCAGGAGGTCCATTATAGCCATACTTGCAGAGACATCCTGACTAAATGAGGTCCATCACAAGCAGGCTCACAGAGGGACATGCTCCAGTCAGAGACAGCAAGGTCAATTAACACCAGGTATAACCAGATGTCAAGAGGCCAAAACAAGACAAGAAACAACAGTTCCACTCGGCATAATCAGAACCCAGTTCTCTCATCACAGGAAATCCCAGATATCCCAACACACTTGAATAGCAAGATTCTGACCTAAAATTTTATGTCATGAAGATGATAGAGGAATTTAAGGAGGACATAATAACTCCCTTAAAGAAATACAAGAGAATAAACAGTTAGAAGCCCTTGAAGAGGAACATATAAATGCCTTAAAGAAATATAAGAAAACATAATCAAACAGGTGAATTAATTGAGGAAAACCATCCAGGATCTAAAAATGGAAATAAAATCAATTAAAAAATCACAAAGGGGGATAAACCTGGAGATGGAAAACCTAGGAAAGAGTTTAGTAGTTACATTGGTAAATATCACTAACATTACACAAAAGATAGAAAAGAGAATCTAAGGCATAGACACCATAGAAAATGGTGATGTAACAGTCAAAAAAAATACAAAACATAGAAAGCTCTAACTCAAACTATCCAGGAAGTTCAGGAAACAATGAAAAGGCGAAACCTAAGAATAATAGGCTTAGAATAGAGTGAAGATTCCTAAGTCAAAGGACCAGAAAACATTTTCAACAAAATCACAGAAAATTCCCTAACCTAAAAAAAGGTAGATGGCCATAAACACACAAGAAACCTAATGAACTCCAAATAGATTAGGCCAGAAAGGAAATTCCTCCTGTCAGATAATGAAAACCACTAAATACACTGAAAAAAGAAAAATATTAAAAGCTATAAGGGGAAAATGGCAAGTAACATATAAAGGCAAACCTATCAGAATTATACCAGAGTTATCAACAATGATGCTAAAAGCCATAATATCTTGGACAGATATCATGTAGACTTTAAGAGTAGGAAGTGGTAGATGGGTGAACAGGGGGAGGAAAAAGGGCTTATGGGACGTTCAGTAAGCAGGGAGCCAGGAAAGGGGAACTCATTTGAAATGTAAATAAAGAATATATTGAATAAAAAAAGAAAAAACTTTAAAAAGCAAAATAAAACAAATGCCAGCCCAGGGACAAATATACCCAGAAAAACTCTATCACCATTAATGGAGAAAAGAAAACATTCTAAGACAAACCCAAATTTAAACAATATCTTTCCACTAATCAGGCCATACAGAGTGTAATAGAAGAAAAACTCCAACACACACACACACACACACACACACACACATACACAAACACATAGAGAGAGAATTTACATTCAAGAAAAAACAAGAAATGAATCATCTCACAATAAACACAAAAGAAGATAATGAAATACACGTAATAGCAGCTGCAACAACAACAACAACAACAAAAAGCAGGAACCAACAATCATTGGTCTTTGATTTTCTTCAACATCAAAGGACTCAATTGCCCTCCCGCCCAAAAAAAGACATATGGTGGGTACATAATCAGGACTCAGCATTTTGTTGCATACAGGAAACACACATCAGTGGCAAAGATAGAGACTACCTCAGATTAGAAGGTTGGAAAACCTTTTGCAAACAAATGGTTCCAAGAAACAAGGTTGATTAGCCATTTTAATATCCAATAGATTAGACTTTAAAACAAAAGTTATTGAAAGAGATGTGGAAGGACACTTCATACTATACAAAGAGAAAAATCTACCAAGATTAACTCTCAATTCTGAATATCTATGCTTCAAATACAAGGTCACCCATGTTTGTAAAACTAACTTTAATAAAACTTGAAACACAAATTGAACTTCACACATTAAATATGGGAGGCTTCAACACTCCATTCTCACCAATGGACAGTTTGTTGAAAGAAAAACTACACAGAGACACAGTGCAATTAACAGAAGCTATAAACTTAATGTATTTAACAGGTATCTATAGAATATCACAGCAAAAATAAGAAAATACCTTCTTCCCAGCAGTTCATGGAACCTTCTGCAAAACTGGCCATATAATCAGATATAAAACAAGCCTCAAAAGATACAAGAAAATTGCAATAATCCAATGTATTCTATCAAATCTCCATGAATAAGGCTGTTCAATGAAATCAACTGAATACCTATACATTCAGAGAAACTAGATATCTCTCTGCTCAATAATAACTTAGTTAGGGATGAAATAAAGAAATTAAAGACTTTTAGAATTTAATGAAAATGAAGACACAGCATACCCAAACTTATGGAACAAAATGAAAGCAGTGCTAAGAGTGTGAATAAGTGACTCGAAAACTTCTACAGAAAACTCAAACACCTAATTAAACAACTTCATCAGAGTGCCTGGATATAGAGTTAACTCAAACAAATCAGTAACCTTCCTCTACACAAGGATAAATGGGCTGAGAAAGAAAATAGGGAAAAACATCCTTCACAATACTCACAAATAATATAAAATATCTTGATGTAACTCAAGTGAAAAGATCTGTATGACAAGAACTTCAAGTCTCTGAAGAAAGAAATCCAAAACATCAGAAGATGGAAAGATATTCCATGCTCATGAATTGGTAGGATTAACAGCAAAAATGAAATCTGACGATTCAAAGTGATCCACACCAGAATTCCAACACAATTTTTCAAAGACATGAAAAGAGCAATTTTCAATTTGATATGGAAAAACACACAAACAAACAAAAAAATCCCAGGATAGAGAAAACAATTCTTAACAATAAAAGAACTTTTTGGGAATCGCCATCCCTGACCTCAAGCTACACTACAGAGCAAAAGTGATAAAAATTGCATGGAAATCATACAGATACTGAGAAGATAATGAATGGAATAGACTTGAAGACCCAGAAATAAGCCTCATCTTTGCCAAAGAAGCCAAAACGAGCCAGTGGAAAATATAAATCCTTTCCCAAAAAAGGTGCTGGTCTAACTGAAGGTCTACATGTAGAATAATGTAAATGGGTCCATTTTTTTCTTCTTATACAAAGTTCAAATCCAAATTGATCAAAGACTGCCATATTAAACTGAATCTAAGAGAAGAGATAGTGGAAAGACCATCAAACACATTGGCACAAGGGAAAGTTATCTGAACAGAACAACAATGGTTTAGGCACTAAAATCAACAGTTGACAAATGGGATGTCATGAAACTGAAAATTCTCTGTAAGACAAAGAACACTGTCAATAGTACTAAATGGCAACCTATAGATTGAGGAAAGGTCTTTATCAACCCTCCATCAGATAAAGGGCTAATATATAAATATATAAGAAATTCTAGAAGTTAGACTCCATGACACCAAATAACCAAATTTAAAAATATGCTACAGAGCTAAACAAAGAATTCTAAATTTATGAATCTTGAATGGCCAAGAAGCACCTACAGAAATGTTCAACATCCTTAGTCTTCATGAAAATGCAAATCAAAATAATCCTCAGATCCCACCTTACACCAATCACAATGGCTAAAATAAAAAAGACAAGTGACAGCACATGCTGGTAAGGGTGTGGAGAAAGAGGAGCACTCCTCCATTGTTGTTGGGATTAAAAGCTGGTGCAACCACCATGGAAATCAATCTGGTGGCTTCTCAGAAAATTGAAAACAGTTTTAATTGAAGACCCAGCTATTCCAATACTGGACATATACCTAAAAGATGCTCCAACATATAGCAAGGACAAATTCTCCACTATGATCATAGCAAATTATTTATAATAACCAGGAGCTGGAAACAACCCAGATGTCCCTCAACAGAGAAATTGATATGGAAAATGTGGACCATATACACAATGGAGTACTACCCAGCTATTAAAAATCATGACTTCATGAAATTAGTAGGCAAATGGATGCAACTAGAAAATATTAATTATCCTGACTGAGATAACCCAATCACAAAAGAACACTCTTGGTATGTATTCACTGATAAATGGACATTAGCTCAAAAATCACAGAATCCCCATGATACAACACATAGACCATATATGGCTAACAAAATGGGGTGGGGTACAAAGTGTGCATGCTTTAATCCACTTAGAATGGGGAACAAAATAATGACAGGAAACAAGGATTGGAGAGGGGAAAGGACTGGAAAAAAATGGTAGGGCATGACCTCATATAGGAAGAGACAGGAGAGAAGTCCAGAAAGAAGTTGCAGTAAGGAGAATGGAATGTGGGCAGCGGGACCACTAGAAAATCCCAGAAGTAGGGATGGGAGAGGCTCCCAGGGCCCAGTGGGCATGACATTAGCAAAAATGCCAAAAAGCAGGGAGAAAGAACCTGGAGACCACCTTCAATAGATAGACATGACCCCCAGATGAGGGATGGGACAACCCACCCATCTCAAAACCTGTAACCCAGTTTTGTTCCTGTCTAAAGAAAACACAGGAAAAATGATGGAGCAGGGACAGAAGAAATGGCCATCCAGAGACCATCCCAACTTGGGATCCATCCCATCTGCAGCTTTAATGTTTCAAAAGTACGTATGAAGCTGAGAATCTCTCTTTCTCTGCCTTTGAACCGAGATGTAGGTTTCTCCTGCCTACCACCATTATCTTTGACATGACGATAATGGACTAGGCCTCTGAAATTGTTAAATGTGCCTACAACAAAATAACTATTTTGTATCCGAAGAGTTGACTTTGCCAAGTTTATAGTGTCTTTTCAGAGCAACAGAAAAGAGGAAAAGATGTTTTCATTCCCACAATATTTAAAAAAATAATGGTCATTTATGTTTTTTATAATTTGAAACATTGAAAACATAACAGTTATATGGTAGAACACAAGAAAATGGATCACTATTTAAGATCAGATATTCTCCTGTGATCAAGCAAGAAAATTAGATAAATACCATTTTTAATGGATAAATAACATGAAGGAAGCAAGTCAAGATTATGTATTCATTTTGCTAAACATACAGACAAGTGATTTTATAAGGTAGCATGTTCATTTTTAAAATAAAATCCTCTCATTTGCAAACTTATTTAGTTTTCTGCCTCCTCTCATTTGCAAACGTATTTAGATTTTTACCAGGTGAAATACATAAAGCATGGAAAACCTTATAGGATATACCTCATATAATATCTAAGAAAACCTAATCTCTTGGAATAGTAATCCCAGAGGCTGGGCAGGGCAGTGAACATTGGAGAGACCTTAGAACAAATGGATATCTGATTATACCTTTATTTGTGAAAGAAACTTTGTTCTATTATACCACTGCAAAACAATTAGACATTGTACTTTAAAAAGTTCAAACAGGGCTGGGAAGACAGCTAGGGTTGTGAACTATCTGTTTTCCAAGTAAGGACCTATTTCTGACATTGAGCACTGATGAAAAGCCATGCATAGAGATGCACATTTGGAATCCTGGCTCTGGTGGGAAGGAGCTAGGTCTGTCTAAAAAACATGGTGTCTAGCCACAATGAAGACCAGGATCAGTGAGACACTCTTTCACAAAATATAAAATGAAGAGCAATGGTTGATGATGACAGGAATTATATCTCTGCTCTTCAGATGAACCTACACACATTCATTTATCGACAAATGCACAACACACACATACACAAACACACACACAATACACACAAACACACACACATACACATAAGTGTACAAACACACACATGCACACGCACACACATACACACATACAACAAATAAACATACCCACAGAAATAACTCAAATAAATCTTTATTTCAGGGGTTTCACTGTGAGTAAAAACTAGATACACATTTTAAATGATTTAATTTGCATGTAATATGTGCACTTTAAAATATAACAGCACCTCATAAATGTGCACAGTTTGTCTTTAGTTATAATATACAGTTTAAGATTAAATGTTATTTTTATTTTATTCTTAATATACAATGCCAAGTATCATTAATTCTTTACTAACCTACTGTGTCTAACTTCTACACTATTCTCATTTGTGTCACTAGGCCAGGTCCTCATCATGTTACAAGTTGATGCTTAATTTCACATTCTAAATCTATTAAAAGTATGTAATTATTCCTCACCTGTTCTCTATATTTTACTTTTTATTCACTTTTCTAACACACACGCAAAAATATGATTTGTTTCATTTATTTACAAGACTGTCCATGGTTCTATTACATCAAATGTCATACCTTGAGTTCTATTACTGAATGAATAAATTGGCAGATATTTTTCATGTCTTCTGTACCTGAGACATTACCAGATGGTCTTGTGCTATTCTCAGTTTGGTCATTGTGTGAGAAGCCTGGGCTCACAGCCAGAACATATACACTATTGACAGCAAAAGGAATATGAGACTGAAGGAAGCCTACTCAAAAATTACCATGGGTATATTTTACTTTAAGTAGGTAACTGCTTTTGTATGGCATGTTTAGCACATGTATATAATCTGCTATGATAGATGTATGATGCAGATATAAACCTATATATTAAAATATCATTTATAGTATATATTATAAGGGTTGGTTTGTGCGTGTGTATGTGTACTTTTATAAATATTTTCTCTATTTTTTCATGCAAAAACATACCTTATGATTCTTTGTTTCCTATACCCCTGTTATTTATTGTTTTATTAATTAATTTATTCATTCATTTTTTACACTCTATATTTTATTTCCCCCACCACCTCCACCCTCTGACTGTTCCACATCCTGTACCTCCGCCCTATCCCCTGTCTCCACTTGGATATCCCCACTCCTCACCCCACCTGACCTCTATTTTTTTCAAATTTTATTTTATTTTATTTTTCCATGCCTATCTTTTTTAGATTATTTATTGGATATATTCTATATTTACATTTCATTTCCCTTTTTCTGGTTCCCCATCCCCCAAAGGTCTCACATGCCCTTTTCCCTCCCCCTGTTCCCCCATCCACCCCTTCCCACTTGCCTGTTCTGGCATTCCCCTACACTGATGTTTTGATCCTTTCCAGCACCAGTGTCCACTCCTTACTGATTGTCGGTTATCATTTGATATGTGGATTGTGTCTTTGGTGTCCCAAGAGTCTAGACTAATATCCACTTATCAGTGAGAGCATACCATGGGTATTCTTTTTTTTTTTTTTTACCATGGGTATTCTTTTGAGACTGGGTTACCTCATGTAGTATGATGTTCTCTAGCTCCATCCATTTCTCTAAGAATTTCATGAATTCATTGTTTCTAATGGCTTAATAGTACTCCATTGTGTATATATACCACATTTTTTGTATCCATCCCTCCATTGAGGGACATCTGGGTTCTTTCCAGCTTCTGGCTATTATAAATAAGGCTGCTATGAACATAGTGAAACATGTATCCTTATTGCATGCAGGAGAATCTTCTGGGTATATGCCCAGGAATGGTATGGCTGGGTCCTCAGGAAGTTCATGTCCATTTTTCTGAGGAACCGCCAGACTGATTTCCAGAGTGGTTGTGCTAGCTTGCAGTACCACCAACAGTGGAGGAGTGTTCCTCTTTCTCCACATCCTTGCCAACACCTGATGTCTCCTGAGTTTTTAATCTTAGCCATTCTGACTGGTGAGATGTGAAATCTCAGGGTTGTTTTGATTTGCATTTCTCTAATGACTAATGACCTTGAACATTTTTTAAGGTGTTTCTCAGCCATCCGAATTTCTTCAGGTGAAAAGGTTTGTTTAGCTCTGTACCCTATTTTTGGATAGGGTTATTTGGTTTTCTGGGGTCTAACTTCTTGAGTTCTTCGTATATATTGGATATTAGCCCTCTGTCAGATGTGGGGTTGGTGAAGATCTTTTCCCAATTTGTTGGTTGCCAATTTGTCCTTTTGACAGTGTCTTTTGCCTTACAGAAACTTTGTAATTTTATGAGGTCTCATTTGTCTATTCTTGATCTTAGAGCAAAAGCAATTGGTGTACTGTTCAGGAATTTTCCCCCTGAGCGAATGTCCTCAAGGGTCTTCCCCAGTTTCTTTCATATTAGTTTTAGTGTGTCTGGTTTTATGTGGAGGTCCTTGATCCACTTGGAGTTGAGCTTAATACAAGGAGATAAGAGTGGATCAGTTCTCATTCTTCAGCATGTTGACTTCCAGTTGAGCCAGCACCATTTGTTGAAAAGGCTATCTTTTTTTTACTGGATGTTTTCAGCTCCTTTGTTGAAGATCAATTTACCATAGATGTGTGGGTTCAATTCTGGGTCTTCGATTCTATTCCATTGATCCACCTCCCTGTCACTGTACCAATACCATGCAGTTTTTAACACTACTGCTCTGTAGTATTGCTTGAGGTCCGGGATATTGATTCCCCCAGAAGTTCTTTTACTGCTGATGATAGTTTTAGCTATCCTGGGTTTTATGTTATTCCATATGAGTTTGAGAATTGCTCTTTCTAACTCTATGAGGAACTGAGTTGGGATTTTGATGGGGATTGCATTGAATCTGTATATTGCTTTTGGCAAGATTGCCATTTTAACTAAGTTAATCCTGCCAACCCAGGAGCATGGAAGATTTTTCCATTTTCTGAGGTATTCTTCAATTTCCTTCTTCAGAGACCTGAAGTTTTTGTCATATAAATCTTTCACTTGTTTGGTTAGAGTCACACCAAGATACTTTATATTGTTTGTGGCTTTGTGAAGGGTGTCATTTTCCTAATTTCTTTCTCAGCCTGCTTATCCTTTGCCCACCTGACCTCTAAATTCTCTAGGTCCTCTAGTCTCTTGAGGGTTGAGTGCATTGTCTCTGAATGAACACAGACCTGGCAGTCCTCTAATATATGTATGTTGGGGACTGCATATCAGCACCAGTTGTATGTTCCATGTTTGGTGGTATAGTCTTTGAGAAATCTCAGGGGTCCCCATTAAAGGAGACTGCTGGTTCTCCTACAGGATTACCCTTTTCCTCAGCTTCTTTCAGCCTTCCCAAGTTCAACAACAGGGGTCAGCTGCTGCTGTCCATTGGTTGGGTGCAAATATCAACATCTGACTGCTTCTTGGGTCTTCTGGAGTGTGGTAATGCTCAGTCCCCTTTGGGAAGCACTCCATAGCCTCAATAATAGTGTCAGGACTTGGGACCTAACCCTTGAGCTGGATCCCACTTTGGGTCTGTTGATGGACCTTCCTTTTCTCATGCTCGTCTACATTTCCATACCTGTAATTCTTTCAGACAGGAACAATTCTGGGTCAGATTTGGAAGTGTGATGGCCCCCCCTTCCTCATTTGATGCCCTATCTTCCTGCTGGAGGTAGGCTCTATAGGTTCATTCTCCCTACTGTTTGTCATTTCATCTAAAGTTCCTCTCTGACTCCTGAGAGTCTATCACCTCCTAGGTCTCTGATGCCTTGTGGAGCCATCCCCCCCAACATCCTATCACTCGATGTTGCCTGTTTCCATTCTTTCTGTTGGCCCTCAAGGCTTCAGTCCTTTTCCCTCAGCCAACAATGGATCATATTCCCCTCTCTCCCAACTCCATCCCCCACTGTCCACTTTCCTTCGCAGGTATCTCCTCCCTCCCCATTCGTAATTGTTTGTTCTCCCTCCCAAGTGGGACTGAGGCCTCCTCAATTGGGCAGTTCAGCTTGTCAATCATTTTGAGTTCTGTTGACCTTATCTTGGGTATTCTGTACTTTTTAACATCCACTGATTAGTGAGGACATACCATGCTTGACATTTTGGGTCTGAGTTACCTCATTCAGGACGATATTTTCTAGTTTCATACGTTTGCCTGCAAAACTGAGGATGTCCTTGTTTTTAATAGTGTGTAGTATTCCATTGTATAAATGAATGACATTTTCTGTATCTATTCTTCTGTCTTGGAACATCTTGGTTTTTTTCCTGCTTCTGTCTATCACAAATAAGGCTGCTATGAACATAGTGGAACACATACCCCTGTGGCATGGTAAGGCATCTTCTGGGTATATTCCCAAGAGTGGTATTTCTGGGAGTGCAGGAAGATCTATTTCCAATTTTCTGAGAAACTTCCAGATTGATTTTGAGAGTGCTTGTACCAGTTAGCAATCCCACCAGCAGTAGAGAAGTATTCCTCTTTATCCACATCCTCTCCAACATATCTTGTCACTGGTGGTTTTGATTTTAGCCATTCTGATTGGTATAAGGTGGAATCTCAGGGTAGTTTTGATTTGCATTCCTCTGTTCACTAAGGATTTTGAACATTTCTTTGGCTGTTTCTCATCCATTCAAGATTCCTCAGTTGTGAAATCTTGGTTTAGTTCTATACCACGTTTTTTTGATTGGGTTGGTTTTTTGTTGTTGTTGTTGCTTTTTTTTTCTTTTCTTTTCTTTTCTTTTCTTTTCTTTTTTTTTTTTTGGTGATTTGTTTCTTGAGTTCTTTACATATTTTGGATATTAGTCCTCTACTGGATGTGAAGGTTTTTTCCCAATCTGTAAGTTGTTGATTTGTCTTATTAATTATGCCCTTTGACTTACGTAAAGAAGTTTTCCAGTTTCATGAGTTCCTAATTGTCAATTCTTGATCTTAGAGCATGAGCCATTGGAGTTCTGTTTAGGAAATTTCCTCCTATGCTAATGAGTTCAAGGCTCTTTCTCACTCTCTCTTCTCTTAGATTCAGTATATCTGGTTTTATCTTGATGTCCCTCATCCACTTGGACTTGAGCTTTGTGCAAGATAAAAATATGGGTCTATTTTCATTTTTCTACATACAGACAGCCAGTTAGACCAGCAATATTTATTGAAGATGCTTTCTTTTTTCCAATGTATATTTTTGGCCTATTTGTCAAAGATCAAGTGTCCATAAGTGTGTGGTTTTATTTCTGTGTCTTCAATTTTATTCCATCGATCAATGTGTCTGTCTCTATATCAATATCATGCAGTTTTTTTATCACTATTTCTCTGTAGAAAAGCTTGATGTCAAGGATGGTGATTTTCCCTGAAGTTCTTGTATTGTTAAGAATTGTTTTCACTATTCTGGTGAAATTTGAATTTGAGAATTTCTCTTTCCATGTCTGTGAGGAATTCTGTTGGCATTTTGATGGGGGTTGCATTGAATCTGTAGATTGCCTATGGCAGAATGGACATTTATCTATGTTATTTCTGCAAATCCATGAGCATGGAAGTTCTCTACATTTTCTGAGCTCTTCTTTGATCTTGAGAGACTTGAAGTTATTTTCTTCCAGGTCTTTCACTTGTTTGTTTAGAATTACCCCAAGATATTTTGTAATATTTGTGGCTATTGTGAATGGAGTTATTTCCCTAATTTCTATCTTAGCCTGTTTATCATTGGTATAAATGAAGGCTACTGATTTATTTGAGTTTATTGTATATCCAGGTATTTGGCTGAAGTTGATTATAAGTTGGAGAAGTTCTCTGGCCATGGAGATCTGTTAGGATACATGAGATTATTTCAATCTTCTTGTATCAGTTGAGGGTTGTTTTGTGACAAATTATATGGTTGATTTTGAAGAAAGTACCAGGAGGTGCTAAGAAAGGTCCCAACAAAGGGAAATCAAGGGGGGGAGGTGGGAGTGGGTGAGGTTGAGAGGCATATACGTGGAGGCATGGGGGCAGGAGGGGTTGGGGGTCTTTGGGAAGGGGGTAATCTGGAAAGGTTTTACCATTGGCAATGTAAATGAAGATGCTATTCAATTAAAAAGAAAGTGTATTCTTTGGTTTAAGGGTGAAATGTTCTGTAGATATCTGGTAAATCCATTTGGTTCATATCCTCTCTTTGTTTCACTGTATTTCTGTTTAGTTTCTGTTTCAGTGACCTGTCCATTGGTAGGAGTGGGATGTTGAAGTTCCCCACTATTATTTTGTGGGGTTCAATGTGTGTTTTGAGTTTTAGTAAAGTTTCTTTTATGAATGAGGGTACTCTTGCATTTGGGGTATAGATGTTCAGAATTGAGAGTTCATCTTGGTGGATATTCCACTTGATGAGTATAAAGTGTACTTCATCACACTTGATCACTTTTTGATGAATATCTATTTTATTGGATATTAGGATGGCAACTCCTACTTGTTTCTTGGGACCATTTGCTTGAAAGAACTTTTTTAATTCTTTTACTCTGAGATAGTTTCTGTCCTTGTTATTGAGGTGTGTTTCTTGTATGCAGCAAAATGATGGATCTGTTTATGGCTGTTAGCATCGTCTTTTAATAGGTGAGTTGATTCCATTAATATTCAGAGATATTAAAGAGAGATGAATGTTGGTTCTAGATATGTTTGTTTTTGTAGGTAGCTTCATGTACTTGTGGTTCTCTCCTTTTGGCTTTTTTTGTGAGATGCTTAATATCTTGTCCTTTCTTTTGTGCATGTACCTGTCTTGTGTTGGAGTTTTCCCTCTAGGATCATCTGTAGGGCAGGATTGGTAGATACATTGGATATTAGCATTCTCAGATGCAGAGTTGGTGAAGATCTTTTCCTAATTTGTTGGTTGCTGATTTGTCCTTTTGACAGTGTCTTTTGCCTTACAGAAACTTTGTAATTTTATGAGGTTTCATTGGTCAATCTTGATCTTAGAGCATAAGTTATTGGTGTTCTGTTCAGGAACTTTCCCCCTGTGCCCATGTCCTCCAGGGTCTTCCCCAGTCTCTTTTCTATTTTTTTAGTGAGTCTGGTTTTATGTAGAGGTCCTTGATCCACTTGGAGTTGAGCTTAGTGCAGGGAGATAAGAGTGAATCAATTCTCATTCTTCTGCATGTTGACCTCCAGTTGAGCCAGCACCATTTGTTGAAAAGGCTATCATTTTTCCATTGGATGTTTTCAGCTACTTTGTCGAAGATCATTTGGCCATAAATGTTTGGGTTCATTTCTGTGCCTTCAATCCTATTCCACTGATCAGTGGGAGGATAGGTCCTTGGTTTGATAAATGCCCCAGTGTAGGGCAATCAAGGGCGCAGAGGTAGGAATGGAATACTCTCTTAGAAGCAGCAGTGTTCTGAGTATGGGTAATGGCCTCTTCAGGGTCCATATCCCATTGTTAAGCACTTCAGCTAAGATTATCTACTTTGACTCCTGGGGACCTCTGTTGGCTAATAAATATACATTCTAAGTAGGCATCAGCAGTTACAAAATAGATTCCTCTTTTTTTCATTTTTTATTTTTTTATTTATTAGATATTTTCATTATTTACATTTCAAATGGTATCCCCTTTCCTTTTTTCCCCTCTGAAAATCCCCTATCCCTTCTCCTCTCCCCTTGCACACCAACCCACCCACTTCTATTTCCCTGTCCTGACATTCCTCTATACTGGGGCATCAAGTCTTCTCAGGACCAAGGGCCTCTCCACCCTTTGATGTCCAACAAAGCTACCCTCAGCTACATATGCAGCTGGAGCCATGGGTCCCTCCAGGTGTAGTCTTTGATTGGTGGTTTAGTCCCTGTAAGTTCTGAGGGTACCAGTTCGTAGTGTTGTTCCTCTTAAGGGGTTGTGAGCTCCTTCAGTTTCTTCAGTTCTTTCTCTAGCTCCTCCATTGTGGACCTTATTCTCAGTCCAATGGTTGACTGAGGATATCCACATCTCTATTTGTCAGGTACTGGCAGAGCCTCTCAGGTGACAGCTATATCACCTGTCAGCAAGCACTTGTTGGGATCTACAATAGTGTCTGGGTTTAGTGTCTGTATATAGGATGGATCTCCAGGTAGGACAGTCTCTGGGTGGTCTTTCATTAGACTCTGATCCACACTTTGTATCTCCTCCCATGGGTATTTTGTTCCCCATTCTAAGAAGGACTAAAATATCAATATTTTGGTCTTCCTTCTTCTTGAGCTTCAATAGAGTCCTCACTTCGGGTTTTCTGCTTGTAAAATTTCTTACATTCTTATGAGTTGCATCCTGCATATTCTGGACTTTTTAGCTAATATCCACTTATCAGTGAGTACTTACTATGCATGTCCCTTTGGGCCTTGGTTACCTCACTAAGGATGATATTTTCTAATTTAATCCATTTGACTGCAAAATTCATGATGTCTTCATTTTAAAAGCTGAATAGTATTGCATTGTGCAAAATTAACTGCATTTTTAATCCATTTTTTAGTTGAGGAACATCTGGAACACAGAAGGCAGGTCGTCTATAATAGCAAAGTGACATAGATAAGTAATCTTTGTATTATTATATAGCAACCCTAAATATCTCATTAGACAAAATCTTTCCCTGTCTGCCATCACCCTTTACCCTCTGCTGCCTAAAGAAGAATCAGCAAGAAAGAAGAACCCCACTGAGGTTGGCCCTGGCAGATATTAAAAAACTCAAGGTATTAATGTGTATGTAGAATTAAATAAATATATCTCTAATGGAAATAGCATGCATATGCATACCATTTGGAAACATATTTATCAAATACCATCAGAGAAATGTACTTAGGGAACTATGTCATTTATCTAAAATTATAAACCCCAATCTCCTGAACATATATTTATTTGCATATGCTGATTTTGATACAACACTTACTTATAACTAAGACCTTAAATGTGATACACTTTATCAAAACCCAGTAACTTTGTCTAATTTTCCTGTTCTCATAAAGTCCCTTATGTAGGGAGGTTAAATGTTGAGTTAGTTGTCTTTAAAACTAGAACTTTGGATGTGCTTTAAAGTGACAATATGAAATACATGTCTGTAAGCATAAAATGAATACATGTGTCACCTATGTCCTAAGTAAATCACAATTAATATCTCATTTTCCACTCTAATATGACATTTACCAGAAATTCAACATTTTGGAACTAAATATTTATTTTAGAATGCTTTGAAAAAATATATCATAAAAGTGAAACTCTGTGCTGAAACAAATTTACATGTGATCAAGTAAATGAATGGTTAACTCCAATTTTTCTTGTTTGACATAATGTACTTTAATTTTAATTAATTAATTAATTTACATACAAAACATTTCTCCCTTCCTGATATCTGCTCTCAGAATTTTTCCCCCATCAACTTTCCCCTTTGGCTTTAAGAGGATGTTACCTCACCACTGACATCCCCTTCCCTGGGCAGCAAGTCTTTACAAGATTAGGCATATCCTTTCATAGTGAGTCAGACTTTTTAGGTAGTCCAATTTTTTTAAACAATAGTTTTATTGTTTAAAATTGAAAGACAAATTGAAGTTTTACCATGTGAAAATACTTGGTGAAAAAACTAGTTAAAATAAATGTTGTATTAGTACAAACACTACAGGAGAAAATACTAGGATGAATTGTATACATTAACATTCAATACCCAAAAAATTATAAAATAATGAATGTCTGAAGTATTTATTTCTCTGTTAATAATATAATAGGAATAATAATATTCAAGTTGTAATACCCAGCTATTTTTTACATTCATATTTAAAACTGCTCATGACAAAATTTGTGTCCCAAATAAACATATTAAAAATCTGGTTTGTATGACTATACAAAGGAAAAAAGAATATTAAGAAAGTAATGATGAGACAAGTATTACTTTAGAACAGTAGAAATATATTTATGAGCTCAAATGTGTAATTATTTCTATTGTAGTTGGGCTTGTTTTTATACCTTTAGTTTTTGAGTCTTTACCTAAATTATCCTTCTGGATAGTGTTGGCATGACTACGCAATCATGGCTGGCTTCATAATTAAGGCTGTTCTTTTCTTCCGACTCACCCTTCCTGGAATTAAAGGCCTTAGTTGCAATGTCCAGTTCTGAAATACACAATTCTGTTTACCTCTTCTGTTATCCACTGTAGCCTAACCTTCCTACATTTATGTATGCTCTATTTCAGGAAAAGGTAGAAATTTATATTGAGAAACACCACTTTGCCTTTTACATTTAAAGATTAAGGTTAAAATGTGCAACAACAATAAAAGAACGTCTAGAGGAATCACCATCCCTGATCTCAAGCTGCACTACAGAGCAATAGCAATAAAAACTGAATGGTATTTGTAGAGTGACAGACAGGTATATCAGTGGAATAGAACCGAAGACCCAGAAAGGAACCCAAACATCCTCAGAAACTTGAACTTTGACGAAGTACCTAAAAAGCATCCAGTGGAAAAATGACAGCATTTTTAATAAATGTTACTGATTCAACATGCAGTCAACATGTAGAAGAATGCAAATTGTTCCACTATTATCTTGTTGTACAAAGCTTAAGTCCAAGTGATCAAGGACTCCAGAAAAAAACAGATACACTGAATCTAATAGAATAGAGAGTAGGGGAAAGTCTCAAACACATGAGCAAAGGGGAACATTTCCTGAACAGAACACTACTGGCTTATACTCTAAGATCAAAAATTGAAACATGGGACCTCATAAAATTACAAAGCTTCTGTAATGCAAAGGACACTGTCAATAGAACAAAACAGCAAACAACAGATTGGGAAAAGATCTTTATTAATCCCACAGTTGATAGAGGGCAAATATCCAATATATAAAAAGAACTCAAGAAGTTAGACTCCAGAAACCCAAATAACCCTGAAGGTAAACATAGAATATAGAAAATAAAAATTTTAAAAAAAAGTTTAAAAAAATGGAAAACAGAACTAAACAGAGAATTATCAACTGAGGAAACTCAAATTGCAGAGAAGCACCTAAAAAATGTTCGACATCCTTAGTCATCAGAGAAATGCAAACCAAAACAACCATGAAATTTCACCTCATACCAGTCAGAATGGCTAAGATCAAGACCTCAGGTGTCAGCAGATGCTGGCAAGGATGTGGAGCATGAAAAATATGGAGGAGGATGGCTTTGGCCAACCATTGAACTGAACTCTGGGTCCCCAATAGAGGAATTTGAGAAGGGGCTGAAGGAACAGAGAGTGTTTGCAACCCCATATCAGGAGCAACAGTGTCAACCAGCCAGACTCCCAGAATTCCAGGGCACTAGACTACCAGCCAAAGTGTTCACATGGAGGGACTCCTGGCTCCAGCAGCCTATGTGGCAAAGGATGGCCTTGTTAGCATCAGTGGGAGGAGAGGCCCTTGGGCCTCAAGGTGTTAGATGCTTCAGTGTAGGGGAATGCCAGGGCAGGAAAACAGGAGTGAGCAGGAGGGTAGGAGAGCACCCTCCTAGAGGCAGAGTTAAAGGATTTCCAAAGGGGAGACCTGGAAAGTGGAAAATATTTGAAATATAAATAAGTATCCAAAAAACACAAAAGAAAAAAAAGGGATATGAAGGATAAAAGAACTTTTATTGTAAAGGTTTATATTTACCCAAGTAGGAAACTGATAGTAAATATTAGGTATAATGTATTAGATATAAATCTTTGATATGTTAGAACATATTAAAAATTCCTGTTCTAGCACCAAACTTTAAACAAACTAAAAGCTCTTTCCAAGTAGAAGATATCATTCTCAAATAGTTATGATCTTTAGAGTGAATTAGAATATAATTCCAAATGTAAGTGAAAAGGCAAACACATTTCAGCTAACATTTCATAAGGATACTTAGAGATCTCCCAGGGACTAAACCACCAATCAGAGAATATACATGGAAGGACCCATGGCTCAGGCTGCATATGTAAAAGAGGATGACCTCATCTGGCATCAGTGGGACTGGAGGCCTTTGGTGCCTGAAGGCTTGATGCCCTAGAGTGAGGGAAATACTGGGATTGTGAGCAGGAGAGGGTGGTTTTGGTAGCACCCTCATAGAATAAGAAGGGAGAGGGGTGGGCTAAGCGGCTTTCGGATGGAAGCCAGGTGGGGGATAACATTTGAAATGTAAATAAACAAAATAAGCAATAAAAAATTTTAAAATATGTTTAAAAAAGAAATAAAACAATAGACTCTTTGTATTTTCAAGTTCCTCCTTATTTTTAGGAAAATTTTTACAATGCAAAACTACTGATTCAGCATGATGAATATTTTCAATGGGGAAAGATGATCTAAAAATTGTGAATTATGTATACAAGATGTTTGAGAGAGAAAGATGAGAGAAAGAGAAAGAAAGAGAGAGATGAAAGAAAGAGATGAGAGAGAGAGGGGGGGGAGATAGAGAAACAGTTAAGGAAAACTAATGAACCCACAAACTGCTGAAGCGTAGTCCCATTGTTTGAGGCGCTTATGTCTCTCATGGGTGCTATTTTACTGTTTCTACTATGGTCTCAGAAAAAGCCTTTGACTCTCCCCATTAACCAGTTAAGAGACCTTATACAAGTGTCCTATTCCCTGTGGGATGCAGCTTTCTCAGCTATGTCTAAATGAACAGAGTCACTGGGATGCATTGTTTTCATTTTTATATATTTACCAACTCAGGTAACACAAAAACTCAGATAATTAAATAAATTTTCATTTTTGGTAAACACATCATAAGTAATTAGACATACTAGGCATTTCTATTTCTTACTAATGGAGTAATTAAAAATGCAGAATCGGGAATTTTAGTTTTCCCTTTGGCACATAAGGATTAGTTTTAAAATGGGTCTCATTGTCATGAATTTACAAGCTGTAGTATCTTCAATATATACATATGATTGTGTATATATAAATATACATATATATATAGTTATGGATTTTTATTTTCTAAAATCTCATGTGACACATATCTTAATTTCCCATAATTATCTTTGGAATTAAATATTTTGAAATATATACACACATATATGGCACATAAATGTTATGCCAGCTACTATTGGGGCTGAGACAGGGCAATAATGTCATCAAGACAAACTATGATGTCATACTTATCTTCTCTCAGCTCCAATAGTAGCTGGCATTCTATTCATATGCCACCAAGGTCTATAGAAAAGATCATTATATTATTGAAGTTGACTTCAAATATTAATAATTCCTTTTGAAATTTTTAACATGGCTAAGATGGTTTTTGAGCAAATGTTAAAAGATACCACCAGGCTTCACCCATCTGTTTTGAATAAAATGACCATATGAGAGATAGCTAAAGAATCAACACAAGTAATTAAGAACAGATATTGAACACAAACAACTAGGCAGAGTCCTTCTAACAAGGAAGTAATTCTCAAAAAAATACTATCCTGACACTATTACTGAGACTATGGAGTGCTCACAAAAGGGACCTATCATAACTGCTCTCAAATAACCCAACAAGCAGATGAAAGAATCAGATGCAGATATTTGCACCCACCCAAGGGACAGTAGCTGCTGAACCCTGTAGTCAAATTAGGCAAAAGCTAGAAGAAGCTGAGAAGGAGGACCAACATGTAGGAGGACCAGCAGTCTCAATTAACCTGGACCCTTGAGATCTTACAGTCACAGGATCACCAACCAGGCAACATACACCAGCTGTAATGAAGCCCTAACACATATACAGCAAAAGAATACTAGGTCTGGGTTCAGAGAAGATGTACCCAATCCTCAAGAGCCTGGAGGCCCCAGAGTGTTTAAAGGTCTGATAAAGTGGAGGTTGAAGAATGAGGACATCCTCATGGAGACAGTGGAATGGGGAGGAGATGTGGGATGGGGAACAAAGAGTGGACTGGAAGGGGAATAAAATCTGGAGTGTAACAAAAAAAAGAGTACATAAAATTAAGGAAAAAAAAAGAAAATACTGTCTTAGAGTGATCTTTACATAATTTGTGTAAACAAGGCAAGGCAAGTCTTATGGGAGGAGATTTTCAAGGCTACACAAGGATCTAATATCTCTCAATCTTTCCATGACAAAGAACGAAAGTGCCCTCTGTACTCTTAGAAATCAGGATCTGCTTGATGCACAATAGAATAGAAGATCATCTTTTGGGCATATTCTCAAGAATGGTATAGCTGGGTCACCAGGTACATCTATTTCAAATTTTCTGAGGAACCTCCAGATTGATATCCAGAGTGATTGTACCAGTTTGCAATCCCACAAGCAATGAAGAAGTGTTTCTCTTTCTCCACACTCTCTCCAACATGTGTTGTCACCTGTGGTTTTTATCTTAGCCATTCTGAATGATGTAAAGTGGATTTTCTGGGTTGTTTTGATTTGCTTTCCTCTGATCACTAAGGACTTTGAACATTTCTTTAGGTGCTTCTCAGCCAATTGAGATTTCTCAGTTATGAAATCTCAGTTTAGTTCTATACCCCATTTTTTGATTGGGTTGTTTTATTTTGTTTTTCAGTGATTTGTTTCTTGAGTTCTTTATATATTTTGGATATTAGCCCTCTATTGGAGGTATGGTTAGTGAAGGTTTTTTCCCAATTAGTAATTTGCCAATTTGTCTTATTGACTATGTCCTTTGCATTATAGAAGCTTTCCAGTTTTATGAGGTCCCATTTATTAATTCTTGATCTTAGAGCTTGAGCCATTGGAGTTCTGTTTAGGAAATTCATCCCTGTGCCAATGAGTTCAAGGTTCTTTCCCACTCTCTCTTCTATTAGATTCAGTTTATCTGGTTTTATGTTGAGGTCCTTGATCTACTTGGAATTGAACTTTGTGCAATTTGACAAATATGGGTCTATTTTTATCTTTCTACATACAGACAGCTTGTAAGACCAGCCCCATTTATTGAAGATGCTTTCTTTTTTCCATTGTATATCTTTGGCTTCTTTGTCAAAGATCAAGTGTCTGTAAGTGTAGTTTTATTTCTGGGTGTTCAGTTCTATTTCATTGATCAATGTGTCTGTCTCTGTAAACAATACCATGCAGTTTTTATCACTATTGCTCTGTTGCAGAGCTTGAGATCAGGGATGGTGATTCCCCCTGAAGTTATTTTATTGTTAAGAATTGTTATGAATATTCTGGGATTTTTACCTTTCCAGATTAATTTGAGAATACCTAAAAGATGCCCACCATGCCATAGGGTCACATGCTCTACTATGTTCATAGAGGCCTTATTTGTGATAGCCAGAAGATGGAAACAACCTAGATGTCCCATGACAAAAGAATGGATACAAGCCGGGCATGGTGGCACATGCCTGTAATCCCAGCACTTGGGAGGCAGAGGCAGGCAGATTTCTGAGTTCGAGGCCAGCCTGGTCTACAGAGTGAGTTCCAGGACACCCAGGGCTACAGAGAAACCCTGTCTCAAAAAAAAAAAATACAGAAAATGTTGTTCAGTTACACAGTGGAATACAACTCAGCTATTAAGAACAAGGACATCCTGAGTTTGGCAGGCAAATGGATGGGATGGAAGTAGAAAATATCATCCTTAGTGAGGTAGCTCAGACCCAAAAGGACACGCATCGTATATACTCACTAAAAAGTGTATATTGGCAGCAGAACTCAAAAGTTTTAGCATGCTGAAGCGCCCAAGTGAAAACACCTCATTCCCACTTGGGAGGGAGCAAAAACATTTGGGGAGGGAGGGAGGGACCTGGGAGGGAAATTAGATGGGGTGGGGGACTTAGGGGGTACTGATATGGTATTGTGTGTGAGAAAAGGACTGAATCCTTCAGGGCCAGCAGAAAGAAGGGAATGAGGTAACCTTGGGAGATAGGAGGTTGGGAAACCCTCCAAAATGCACCAGAGACATGGGAGGTGAGAGACTCTCAGGACTCAAAGGGAGGGACCTTAGATGAAATGCCTGACAGTAGGGAAAGGGAACTTAAAGAGCCCACCTCCAGCAGGAAGACAGGGCATCCAACGAAGGAGAGGAAGTCCAGCGTTACAATTCTGACCCATAATTTTGCCTATCTGAAATAATTACAAGGATAGAAATGGAGAGGAGCCTGAGAAAAAGAAGGTTCAACAACAGGCCCAAAGTGGGATTTAGCTCAAGGGGAAGTCCAAAGTCCTGACACTATTACTGATGCTCTGGAGCACTCACAAAAAGGGACCTAGTATGGCTATACTCAGGAAGACCCAACAAGCAGTTGAAAGGGTCACATGCAGATATTTGCACCCAACTCCTGGACAGAAGTAGCTGACCCCTGTTTTTGAACTTGGGAAGGCTGAACAAAGCTGAGGAAAAGGGCAATTCTGTAGGAGGACCAACAGTCTCAATTAACCTGGACCCCTGAGATCTCTCAAACACTGGACCATCAAACTAGCAGCATACACCTGCAGATATGAAGTCCCCAACACACATACAGTAAAGGACTGCTGGGTCTGTGTTCATTCAGAGATGATACATCTGATCCTTAAGAAACTGGAAGGTTCAGGGAATTTAGAGGGGTGGTGGTGTGTGCTGCCATCCATGTGGAGACGGGGGCGGGGTGGGTAGGGAGGAGGTATATGATGGGGAACAGTTGGAGGGTGGATGGGGGGAAGAACAAAATATGGAGTGTAAAAATATAAATTAATTAAAAATACTACTTTAACAAACAACGTATAGATAAGTGCAATTTTTTACAGAGGGAAAATAAAAAAGAACAGAAGAGCTATCTGTGACCAAGAAGTCAATAAGAGTTTAAACCAGACACATCAAAATCAAAATGTTTAGACAATAAAGAATATTTCCAAAGGTCATTCATTTCCCCCCAAAATGTATAGTATAAAGCATTATCAGACAATTCATAGAAAACTTTACATTGTGTAAAACAAAGATGTTGGAACAAAAGAAGTCAAAAGACAGAAGGCATAAAGAGCAAATCCAGGAGCAGCATCAGGCCCTAGTGGTGGCAAAGTGAGTGTGAAAGACAGAACAGGCGAGGAGAGGCAGGTAGTGTTTCCTCAGTCAGGTATGGTTCTAGATGCTTTCTGTAATTATCATGCTACTCTTGTCTGTGGATGGTGGGATACGTGGATAATCATGTCACATTCGTTCATTAAATTTAATTAGACAATTTTTCACACACATCCATTCAATGAATAATAGGAACAAATATATATATACACAAAAATAAACAAATGAATAAAAAATAGAATGTGCCATGAATAAGTTGTACCAGTAGTTTTCAAATATCTCTCTTAATGTATTTAAGTACAAAGTAGTGTTATGTTTCAGGTCTAGTTTTTGATAGAATAATAACTGAATGCCAAAGTCTCATGAATTGAATCACAATATCTTTACTTTGCACAAAATTACAAAATATCTCATTTTATAGTCACATACAATTCAAGTGAAAGTGTTTATTTCCATGCTTACTTTTGAATAATATCATCATCACAGTTCTTATGTAAGTGCAAATATAACACACATAAAATTCAGCTTTAAACTTTAAGCACTAAGGCAAAATGTATTAACTTGAAATAGGTGATAATTTTCTTCTTGAAAAAAATGTTTACTAAATCTAAGTTAGATTTCTGGTCCGTATTTAATAGCAGCTACAAAATAGTATGCCATCTATTGTTACCATAAAAAATTTACAAATAAATATGCAAAATTTTAGAATGTAGTCCATATATTATATATCATCAATATATTGTTCTGGATCCAAATCAGGAGACAGATATATAATAATTTAAGTATAGACATTTTAATGTAAAACAGAATTACTAAGCTGACAAAGAAATCTAACTATAATGGTGATAAAGAAAATATTAAAAGATGCTCTAATCCATTCCTCTACTTTTGCAGTACTATAATATATATTGGTTATAAATGAGTATGATTTGGGACTGGAAAGATGATTTAGTGGTTAGGAATAGTCACTGGATTTTCTTCCAGTGGATCTGCCACCAACATGCTAGCTTATAACCTTCTATAACTCCGGTTCTAGAGGATCTGACACTTTATTCTATTCTCCCTAGGCAGTAAGCATACATAGCTAGTATACATACACATACACACACACACACACATACACACACACACACACACACACACACACACACATTGGGAGGGGATAAGGGTTATAGAGGGAAACTGGGAAGGGGGATAACACTTGAAGTGTAAATAAACAAAATAACTAATAAAAAAGAAAAATACAATAGATTATAAACATTTTAATAACTTGGAAATGATGTAAACTTTGCTCTTGAAATGTTTCTCTGCCTTTACTCAAGTTACAGAACTACCCTTTCTTCCACCTTTATGTGTGTTATTTACTGTACATATAAATACATATCTGTGTCTTTTGTTTCAGTCCCTGAAAATATTCAAATGCATACCAGCAACAAAAACCCACTCATATAAATACCGAGTTTTGATGTAGTTTATCGAAATCCCTGTCTATAAGCTAACCCTGATTCTACAAATAACCTGAAAATCCTAAAGTGCCTACAATTGTACATAATCATTTTACTCTCTGAATTATACATTATCTATTTTATACTTAACCAATGAGAACCCACTGGAGAATGGGCATTTTTTGTTGTTTTATTTAAAACACAGAAACTGAAGGAAAGTCCATGCAGACACTACCCCACCAGGGGAACCATTCCATATACAGTCACCAATACCAGACACTGTTGTGGATGCCAAGAATAGCTTCCTGAAAGGAGCCTGATATAGCTATCTCCTGAAAGGGTCTCCCAGAGCCTGACAAATACAGAGGTGGATCCTCAGAGCCAACTATTGGATTGAACAAGGGGTTCCCAATGGAGGAGTTGGAGAAAAGACTGAAGGAGCTGAAGGGGTTTGCAACCCCATAAGAAGAACAATAATATTAACCAACCAGACTCCCCAGAGCTCCCAGGGACAAAACCACAAACCAGAGAGTACACATGGAGTGACCCAGCTGCATATGTAGCAGAGGATGGCCTTGTTGGCCATCAATGGGAGAAGAGATCCTTGGTCATGTGACGGCTCAGTATCCCAGTGTAGGGGAATGCCAGGGTAAGGATGCAGGAGTGGGTGGGGGAACACCCACATAGAAGAGAGAGGGTGGGAGAGAAGGTTTTCGGGGTGGAAACTGGCAAAGGGAATAACATTCGAAATGTAAATAAAATAAATGGTTGGTTCATATTGTTGTTCCTTCTTATGTGGCTGCATACCCCCTTCAACTCCTCGGGTCCTTTCTCTAGCAGAGGAAGGCCTTGTTTGACAGCAAAGGGAGGAACAGCCCTTGGTCCTGAGAAGGTTCAGATGCCCCAGTGTAGGAGAATGTCAGGACAGGGAAGCAGTATTGGGTGGGTTAGTGAGCAGGGGGAGGGGGAATGGGATAGAGGGTTTTCCCAGGGTAAACCAGGAAAAGGGATAACATTTGAAATGTAAATAAAGAAAATATCTAATGAAAAAATACTGAACCACCAAAGAGACATTGTCAATCTGTATAGAATATTCTTTGAATCATACTGTGATTTTTATCCCAATTTGTCAATGGCATTTTTTAAAAATATTTTCCTAGTGTTTACAGTTACATGTATTTCCTGTTTTATATGAAATATCTGTAGTTTCTAATGGCAAGGCAGTGATTAAGGATGAACAATGCTAACATTATTACATATGACTGTACTGGGAAAAAATGTTCTTAAAGAAAAAAAAAAAAAGCCCAACTAACTACCCACAACTAGGAAATGCTTGCCCTGCTTTTGGTTTTTGAAGATCATTCTGAATAAGACAATGATCCCCTGCTGAGAGAGTGTTACTATACTTAGTACAAACCCTTGCTCTTCTTAGATTAAGGGCAGTCCAATGGCTAATTTAATGTAGCTTTTGTCTCACCAAGTATTAAGAAGTTATGATCATGATTCACATAATGGCATTTAAAATCATAATTCTGCTTCTTACTGCTTTAATCTCCCAGGAGTAATTTAAGTCACTCGGGAATTAGAATGTGCACTTTCTGTGCAGGTAAACTAAGTGTTCCTGTTTTAAAAGTTACTCTTATGGTCAGCCTCATGCACTGGTTGAAGACGTGTACTCTGAAGAAAAAAATAAGAAATTGTGCATTTGAATTTCAGGTTTATTTATTGACTCCATTCTTTCAAATAACATTAGATAAGACATTGCGTTGCATAATAAAAATTTAAGAATTAGCAAGCTAAACTGAGTCCTGCTCATAGAAACATCATTACAAACCTCTGAAAATATGAACCAAAACAAACCATTCTTTATAAAGGTAACTGCCCCAGGAACGTTTGCTATAGCAGTGATATAAAGCCTACCTAACAAATAGCACAGATGATCAAGTAACTAATAAATTCTTCTGATTTGAAGCATTTCAGTCTTAAGGAATTTTATATTTAACATACTAATAATTTACATTTTTTCTTAGAAACATAGAAAATACAATTATAAACTTGGCTTCTAGTTTTCCTCATGGATCCAAAAAAATTATTTGAGTTTATTGAGTTTTCCAGTATTCAATTGAATGACTCTTGACATTCAAGAAGGAACAGTGTTTCTTCTTTTATTTGGGCTAGAATAATACATCCCTTAGAATGTACAGGGTAAGGTGCCCTCATTTTAAGAAGTGCCAGGACAGCACAGTCTGGGTGTCAATATGTTCACTAGTTCCTCTGATTTTATTATTTAATGTTGCCAAATTCAGTCTTTAAACAGACCTGCTGTTATTCATGGTAACAATTTTAAAACAAAACTTAGAAAACCATCTAAAATGCCAATTATTTTTATCTTTATATTTTTGAGGGCTTTTTATATCAGTGAACATTTCAAAGAACATTTTAAGGGTTTCTACCTCTATATCTGTATCTATGTTCTCTTTCTGTCTCTGTCTGTCTCTCAGTCTTTGTCTCTTTTGTCTCTGTCTCTAACACTCTGTCTCTGTCTGTCTCTGTCTCTGCCCCCCACGTGTGTTTGTGTGTGTGTGTGTGTGTGTGTGTGTACATATATATATATATATTTTAAAGTCTCTTTTACACAAGAATCTGACATCCCTGGCTTTGCCAAAAGAATGCAATGTCTGCTTTTCTCTGAAGAAAACCCTCACCCAGTGATGAATTTTCTAAATGTTCCATCTTTTCCTCTGCAGTTTACTACCAGATGTAAACAAGTAAATAGTGCCTTCTTCCTTCCCCCCCAAAAAAGATGCTTACGTACAAATATTAAAACAAACAAACAAGCCAGCAGCAGGAAAACCTACTGCTGTGGTTCCAACCTAGGCCACTGTGGATGTTCTAAGTTTTAGCACCCCCATATATATAAAATGCATGCCTGCCCTTCAAGAAATGAAAAACAAAACACCACCATTCCTATTTCTTTGGATTTAACAAGCAAAAGCATTGAAGGAAACTGACTCAATATTACCAGAGATGAGCTTTATTAGGAGAGCAAGCAGCATCACCACAGGCAGTCATGATTAGGAACTAAAGTAGGAGGATATTAGAAGAGAAAGCATCATAGCCATAAGTATACATAATTGGTCTTTGATCTAAATGGAAAGACTTTCATCACATCCCATGGTATTAGGAGAATTAGGACATTTTAGTATAAACAGAACAGAGGACTCCTGAAAAGGAAGGCAGACCTTTCACATCTTGAGAACAAAGAATGTTCTTGACTAGTGTAGGTTTCCAGTATAAATGTAGGAGTTGCATTTTCCATACTGCAGGATCTAGCCTGAATAGCTAGAACACAGGATATAATGTGTTGATGCTAGAAGGTACAACCCTTTTTAAATTAAAGGCTATCCCTAGTCTAGCGATTAGAAGACAGGGATACTGGACTTGTATACAGGGCAGAGGGAAAGAAGTACCCTTTCTAATCAACTGTCTCTTATCATTGATTCAAAACTTTCACATGCCTGGCTTGGTTTCTGGGAAAGGAAAGAGTGTTTGTGATCTAACAATTAATTGTTTCATCAATGATTTTAGAAATATCAACATTAGGCAATCATGTATATGCTAGTAGATAAATCTAATGCAGATGACCAAAGAGGAAGATGATCAGAAATCATCTGGATTGTAATATAAATTTTAAATTTAGTTGTTGAGTGTTGTTTAAAAAAAATCTACCTAAGTGAGCAGGAAAAGAAACAAAGCAAAACTCTAGCCTCTGACACGCTGAAGTAAACTTGTCCTGAGCATTTCAGCTTTGTCTCTCATTTGAGAAAACAATTACACTTTGTCTTTCTTGCTTCCTTTTTCATTCCAGTTGCTTGAGAGCTGGTCTCACTATATAACTGCTTAGATGATAAATGATACATACATGCACACGCATGCACACACACACACATATATATATACATACATTGATTCAAAGATAGACTGATTGTAGATCATAAAGTAATGACAGATCAGAAAAATGACAAATTCTGCATATAAGGTAATACTTGGAATGTTTTTCTTTTCCATCTGTCATTAATCTGCCCTATTTTCTTTTCTTTCTGAGCCTAGATTACTTTTTAGTTAATATCAGGATCATGAGTTTATTCACTTCATTTGCAATGCCTATATTTAGGAGCCGGAAGCAATCTGTTTGAAACAAAGGCACTCAGGCAGACACAGTCCTAGTCCAAGTTTCAATGGGAGAAAATGCTAAAGTTTTGTATGTGCTTTGCTCCAATTTGCAAAACTATGTTCTCCCCTGAGGATATGGTATAAATAATAAGCATCACTATGTAGAGGAATTTTAACCAGGCAAAATGGTTGCTCTAACAAGGAATCATATCCAAAGACCTTCTAAATCTTCATGATCTGGCTAGAATACAGAAACATCATTAATGCCAGGAAACAGAGGCAAACATCTCTGAATTCAAGGCCAGCCTGGTATTACACACACACACACACACACACACACACACACACACACACACACACATATATATATATATATATATATATATATATATATATATATATATATATATATATATATATAATCTTAAGCCAGAAGGCATGGTAATTCACACTTTTATTCCCAGTATTCAGGAAACAAACAGGCATGTAGGTATTTGTGTCTAGTCAGTCAAATTGGTTGAGTCAGCAACTTGCGGGAAAGGAGGGGGGAGAGGGAGATGGAGAGAGAGATGCAGAGGGAGATGGAAAGGGAGAGGGAGACAGTTTTACTGAGACAGGTTGCAGGTAAAGATGGAATGAGCCAGAGAATGATAAGGAGCCAGAAGATTAGAACATTGACATAGTTTGACAACATGTATTTCAGTCAGAAGCTGAGAAAACAGGTTTGAATCAGTCAGCTTGTAGAGAAATTTGGGCCAGAAGAGCTCAGTTGAAGCAGGCAACCAGAGTTCAAAAATCTACACAAAGGATAAGCTTACTTAGCAGTAAGTCTGTGTGATGATAATTATCTCAAGTGGATAAAAGTTAACTTTGATACCACTATCAACTCCCCCTCCAAATTGGCATGGAACTGAATATGTATTTTTGAAAAGATAAATCTAAATAATTTAGAACCCCTTTCAAAAGTATATTCTTAGTCTTCAGAAAATACAAATCAAAAGTATTTTAAGATTTTATCTTATATTGGTCAGAATGGCTGAAATCAAAACAACAACAATAATACAACAACACATATTTTACATGGGAAGACATACTCACCACTAGTGGGAGTTGAAACAAGTACAACCATTGTAGAAACCAGTGTGAAGGACAATGTGATCCTGTTATATCACTCTTGGGAAGTTATCAAAATGATTTATATCCTACTGTAGAAACACATGCTCAGACATGTTAATTGTCACTTTATTCACAATAATAGGAAATTGAAGCTGCCTATCAACTGATAAACGACAATGAAGTAAATTTACACAATAGAGTAACATTCATCTGCTTAAAAAGGAAATTAGAAAATTTTCAGGTAAAGGGATTGACTTTTCAAGATCTAGAATAATATGGGATGAAGAAATACAGACCCACGTGGAACAAATATTGCATATTTTCACTCATATGTGGCTGTTGGCACTGAGTATTTCCATATGTGTGTCTTATGGGCCTTCTGGTGGTGGTGGTGGTGAGGAAAGACAACACAGTGGTTGATTATTTTGAATCAATTACTAAAACTGTGACATTTACAGATTTTTCTAGATTGAACACTGATAGTGGATTTGTTCAAATTATTGGTGTGGCATTTGTGATGAGAATAGACTACAAATGTTCATAGTCCCTAGTCAGTGGAACAATTAGATGAGGATTTGGAAATGCAGCCTTGTTGGAGAAGGTATGTCCTTGTTGGAAAAAGTATATCACTAGACATGAATAGGTGTTATATTTTCAAAATCTAAGCCATACTCCCACCCACATTATGTATATGTATATGCATATGTGTGTGTTTCTGTATCTCTAAATCTCTATGTCTCTCTCTCCTCGTTTTCTGTCTCTTTCTCTTTTATTGACCCAGCCCTGCCTCCAACTGCTGTCTGTAGATCTGAAGGTAAAATTGCCAGCTACTGCTCAAATGCTGTTTGCCTGTCTAACACCATGTTCCCCATCATGATGATAAAGGGCTAGCCTCCCGAAATGAATTAGATGTTTCTCAATTAAGCCACCTTGGTCATGGAGTCCCATCACAGCATCACAGCAGTAAGACTGCATCCCTTCATTTGTCTTTATTTTTATCATCAAACTAACATGTAGAATTTACTTAATTCAAACAAAATCATATGACATGGTATGATTGAGATTTTAAAGTAGCAATTGTCAGTTCCAACCCAAGGCCCCTTCCCTGTCACAATCCTAGTGTCTCATAGTCACTAGGATTTCTAGAGGCATGTAATTCATTCCGTGTTTATGTATACACAGCAAATTATTATGTCAAAATATGATGCACAGATATTATAAGATCATGAGACAAGATTTCTGGGAGGTGTTTAGGTCATGAGAATAGAGCAAATGTGCAAGGGACTCCACAGAGTTCCTTTATGTTCTACAATATGAAAGTACATCATGAAAATAAACTTTAAAGTTACTCTTCAGCATGCAACAAACTTTCTAAAGCTTTCCTGGAATTTCTCATTATTCAACATTGTAAGAAATATGCTTCTGTTGTACATGAACCATCCTGGGTATGGCATTGCTATAGGAACCTGAATGAATTGATGAAAGCAGAGACAACCTACTACAGTGTCAAGTGTTTTTTCAGAACCTTCAGAGTTTGTATCAGACTAAAGAAAGTGCAAATGTCACTGGGTGTTCATGGAGACAGCAGAGTGTCAGTATCTTTACATCATTCCCATTTGTATATCTTCTATATTATTTAAATTGAAAGTTGCATTTAATTTAATATTATATAAAACCCAATGAAATTTTCTCTCTAACCAATTTTCTGAGATTAAACTTCTCTTCATAAGAATAGCCAAGTGTCACATGTGATAATTTAGGAGAAAGAATTTGATGATAGAAAATAAGAGTACAGAGATATGAGGGTATGATAAACTGCAAAGAAAGTAAGATGTTTACTTTAAATACATGAGAAGTAATTATTTTACATGTTGCCTCATCCTGACCCAACCTGTACAAAATAATCTCATGCTTGAATTCAGAACACAAAATTTTCCCCCTTGCCCAGGGTTAATTCATAAATCCATTCATGTAAATGCCAATCTATAGTATGCAAAACATGCATGTATGTGATACATACATATTCTTTACCATTGAGGAATATAATAGAGTATGCATTTGAGTGTGGACTTTAATATTTATTGTCAGCTATGTAAACTGGAGTTTCAGGCTCTGAAATTCAGGGTACCATGAGTATTGGGAAGAATGAGTCTTTGAAAGTTATAATTATAATAGATGAAAAAATAGGTATTAAATAGATGAACCTGACAATAAGATCATATCTGCATTTCATTCTATTTTAATATCAATAAACAGAATATATTTATATAACTATCATGTCTTTTATATTGCTATTCAAGAAGGTGTTTTCTTATATATTTTGGAACTGACAATTACTACTTCAACATCTTAATCATTACATGTCATAAGATTTTATTTGTTCGAATTAAATAATTTTTATGTATTATTCTGCTGAATATATAGAATATAAATTAATGCTGCCTTATTGCTCTGCAGCTGTGAAGAGACCCCATAACTAAGACAACTTATAGAAGAAAGCATTTTATTGGTGGCTTGCTTATAGTTTTCTTTAGTCTATAATCTTTATAGTGGGGAGTGTGGTGGCACAGGGCAAACAAAACTGGAACAGGAGCTGAGCTATTTACATGAGGATCTGCAGAAAGCAAGGAAAGAGAGATACATGTCATACACTTTCAATACTTCAAAGCCCACCTCCAAGGGAAACACCTTCTCCAACAAGGCTGCACACACAAGCATGCAACGAATATATACACTTGGGAAAAATATTGAGTCTTGTAACATAGATTTAGTTTATCAAAAGAGATATAATCATTAAGATTTTGGGATCAAAAATGCTTTGAAAGAGAGTAAAACAGAGGAAAAGACACTGTGGTGAAGTCTCAGAAATATCAATGACATGTTGGTCGTTGTGGGGGGGACATCAGGAGGCACCTTAGTTATGTGAATTATTGAGCCAAAGATATATTATATAAATATATTCAATAGACTGGTGGCATCCAACTTTATTTTAACTGACTTTTTCTGGCTTTTTCTGGTTTGGTCCATCACTTACAGAAAATGTCAAGTGATTCTGAAGACCACCTGGAGTTTCTTTAACTTCAATCCCCCCAAGAACCTCAAAAGGTCAAGTATCAGCTCTCTCACTGCTCAGATGCCTCTGCCCCACACTGCGTTCTCAGTTAATCTTCCCCATGCCTGTGAAATTCACATGCGGCAGAGCCTCTGATAGAAATGATACACACTCTTTCAATTTCATACATTCAGCCTTCCTCATAGACTCAGGGGGAATCATCCCTCATTTTAAAGATAGAATTTAAAATGTTGAAAGCAGGAATGATCAAAGGATTAGAAGAGCTCTCAAAAATATCCTAGAAACACATTATACAGTAACGATATACATTGTTTTAGAACAGACAAAGACTTAGATTGAAATAAATGTAAGAAATGATTTGGAGTGTAATTTTAGATATATAACAATTATAATACAGTACATATAAAGTAGCATGCATACAGTAATATGTACACAGTGATACATATTCATCAATATGCAAAAACTACTGTGTACATTTCTTACACACAATAGATTATTAAAATTGGTACAGAATTTCAGCAATAGTGAAAATATCCCAAAGTTCCCAGGGACTAAACCACCAACCAAAAAGTATGCAGGGAGTAACCATGGCTCCAACTGAATATGCAGCAAAGGATTGCCTTATCTGGCATCACTGGGAGTAGAGCCCCTAAGTGGTTTAGAGACTTGATGACCCAGGATATGGGAACATTATGCCACTAGGCAGGAGTGGGTGGGCAGGTAGGGGAGCACCCTCACAGAGGCAGAGAAGGGGAGAAGATATAGGGGCTTGTGGAGGGAAAGCGAGAAGGGGGATAAATTTGAAATGTAAATAAATAAAATAACTAATAAACAGTTGAGAAAAAATCTCATAAATACTTTCTTTGTTTCCAGACATACAATGGTCTAAGTGAAGCCTATCTGTATTGGAAAAGAAAGTTACAACCTTACCTCTAAGACTGATGATAAAATTTCTTGCCTAGAAACACCCATAGACACACCCAGAAGCGATATTTAATGTGGTCACTTCTGAAGTTGTGAAGTTGACACGTAAATTTAATAAGATTTCACCTCATACCAGTCAGAATGGCTAAGATGAAAAACTCAGGAGACAGCAGGTGTTGGCAAGGATGTGGAGAAAGAGGAACACTCCTCCACTGCTGGTGGGAATGCAAGTTGGTACAACAGCTCTGGAAATCAGTCTTCCAGTTCCTCAGAAAACTGGGCATGACACTTCTGGAGGACCCAGCTGTACCACTCCTGGGCATATACCCAGAGGATCCACCAGCATGCAATAAGGACACATGCTCCACTATGTTCATAGCAGCCTTATTAATAATAGCCAGAAGCTGGAAAGAACCCAGATGTCCCTCAGTGGAGGAATGGATACAGAAAATGTGGTATATTTACACAATGGAATACTACTCAGCAATTAAAAACAATGAATTCATGAATTTTTAGGCAAATGGTTGGAACTGGAAAATATCAGCCTAAGTGAGGTAACCCAATCACAAAAGAAGACACATGGAATGCAGTCACTGATAAGTGGATATTAATTAGCCCAGAAGCTGTTAATACTCAAGACACAATTAACATATCAAATGATTCCCAAGAAGAAGGAAGGAGAGGGCCTTGGTTCTGGAAAGGCTTGATGCAGCATTTTAGGGGAGTACCAGGACAGAGAAAAGGGAGGGGTGATTGGGGGAATGGGAGGAGGGAAGAGGGCTTATGGGACTTATGGGGAGGGGGGAACCATGAAAGGGAAAATCATTTGGAATGTACAAAAGAATATAGAAAATAAAAAAATAATAATTCCACAGACAAAGGCAAGGAAGGATTGTTTCTCCAATTACTGCACATTATATAAGAAATACCTGTAAAAGGATAATCATTAAACTATTTGCTTATTCATAGAAATCCCAGTGGAGAATACATATAAAGAGATGAGTCCCAACAGGGGAGAAGAAATGTTAACTAGAACCAGAGCTGACATGATGATGTGTAATAACACATAAAGGAAGGAAAATGAGAATTAAAAACAATTGAGAGATGCCAGAGTCTCCTGGCTTATCTGTATGTAATCCCACCACCTGACAGGCAGGTGTATGCTTAAGGCCAATCTCATCTACATTGAGAATTCCAGGCAAGTCAGGGCTACATAGTAATAGGCTGTCATAAAATTATACATATACATTTTTGTGATATGGTTTATATAATTATGCAAATGTCTCATTTGGTTTATTGATGTGATATAACACCATGACCAAAAGGAACTCGAAGAGGAAAGGGTTGCTTTTCCTTAAGAATTCCCTTCCATGCAAAGCAGTAATAGTGGAACTCAAACAAGGCTGGGACCTGAGGAAGGAGCTGATTCAGTGACTGTGGACAAGTGTTGCTTTATGGTTTTCTCAGCCTGGTTTGTTGAGTCTGTGGGTGTTTTTGTTGTTTTTTTTTGGGGGGGAGGGGAGTGGCATATTTTTATTTGTTTTGATTTGTTTTGTTTTGATTTTTTGGTTTGATGTTTAGTATCCAAGCTGTGAGCCTAAAAGTGGTGCCATCCACAATGATCTCGGCTCCCTGGCATCATTCACTAATTCAGAAAACTCCCTTAAGCTTGTCTGTAGACTGATCTTATGGAGGCAATTTCTAAATTTTTGTTCCCTTCTCTCAGATGACTCTATCAGCTAGTTTATTTCAAGATGACAATAAAACCATTCAGGACAGTGAGAAAATAAATATATTCAGAAAATTACTGGATTTTGATTTTACAGGTAATACAGATAGTCATGCTTAAGAGGAGGAGGCCCATATCCCCACACTATGTCGAAAGCCTGATCATGAAACACTGAGATTGGAAAGAAAACAAATTTCAAAGGCCCTGTGTTCATTGTCAAATAATTTTTAAAGAACAAATACTTTAAAACAAAGTAAAAATTTTGAGTAACTATGCATCAAATATGGTATTAGCTATTTAGAATATTTTGAAGTAATTGAAAAATTAAACTTGTGTCGCTGACTATCGGTATGTATTAAATCGATGTGATGCTCATTTGCTTTTTGCATAATATTGCACCTTTTACAAAACTAATAGACAATTCACAAGAAAGGATTTTGCAACATGCAATAATAGAAAGAGATACTTCAAATAAAATGAAGACGAGAAAAATAAAGCTTAATCTGGTTGAGTCCATTTGAATGAAATCAGTAAGAATCTCTGAATGAGATATTAAAGACTGTACAGCAAACTACTTCTCTAACAAACATGGAAATTCAATTTCATGGAAAAATGTAATTATGTCAAGAAGCCTCTGAAACACACACACACACACACACACACACACACACACACACACATCATATACCTGGGTGAGGGTGCGTGTCTTTTCCCATCCCCAGTGGATTTTCAGGACCAGCTTTTATTATCAGTTAGGAAAATTCCAGTGAGTGGTATGTGCTCTTTTACCTTGATTTGTTAGCTTTATCGGGGTGGGGGGGGGGCAGAGGAGGGTCTGACTGAGTCTACATTTTCTTAGGGCTCTGGGACTCTCCAAGGTGGTTGCATACTCCTAGCTACGAATTTTTGCTTCAGGCCAATGTGTCCTTGGATTAGCTGTCCACAACTTTGGTTGGCTGTCCACCTGTTCCTGGATCTGGGTTCTCATTTCTCAGAAACAGAAAGTCAGGTCTAGTCTTCAGAATTCTTACTTTGCAGCCTGCCATGGAGTCAGTGTGGTTCTGGATAGTTCAGTCCTCTTAAACCCACTTCCCTCAACCTCACCAAACCTAAACTATAGACACTACACCTTTGGCTAGTGTGTCATTTGGGAAGATTCACAGTGACAGGTTTGAAGATAAGTTGGCAAGCAGGGAGCTATGGTTTGTCAGAATGCAGAATCTAGAACTTTAAAAAGTTTTATTCAAATATAGAAACATTGTAGTCTCTTATTTTTCCAAATCAAGTGGAATTTTTAAAATACTTCTAATGGTGACTTATTATACAGTGTCATACTATTCTTCTAAGTTATAAACACATCACCTCTTGCCAATAAGTTTTATGCCAAACATTTTGCTTCAATAATCTTCACATTAAAATCTAAGAAAAATAGATTTAAAATGTATGGAACTTTTCCAAGTTCATAGAGCTATGTCTAGAACCCCTATTGGCAACTTCAACTCAGACTAAGTTTAAACTACACATTCTTAAGTAATTCAAATATTAAATTTGTAATTTAGATGAACAGTGTTTTCTCTAGAATACTAAGACTTTGGGGACGTGTTCTTGATAGCATCTGAAGTCTAATGATAGATTTAAATTAATTCCAGCAAAATATCTTATGCCCAGAGAACAATGCTATAATGATATGCACAATAAACTCCAGACTGATGAAAATTCATTTAAAACTAAAAAAAAAAAAAAGCTTTCTTTTGTTTCTTCTTTTCAAGGAAGTTTTATTGGGACTGCCCAGTTTCAGCCAAAAACTTACTAAGAGCATTCCTCACTTTGGTCTGACCATATGTTATGTCTAGGAAATGTGAGCAAGTTCTCTCCCTAGATGGACCTGTCCTGTGAGTGATACCTCTTGACCCTGCCTCTCTTCAGTCTTTTTCCTGTTCTGGTTGCTTCAGCTTATAAAACTTCTACCTTAAATCTGTCACCTTATTTAATTGCTTTATTTTTTTAAACCAATGCTCCTTTCCATTCCTTGGTTAGAAATCTCTACTTGTTTGGTTAAACTAGAATACTTAGTTGTTCTCATGTATCTATTGCAATATCCTACATAAACGCTCCCCTTGTTAGTTCATCTACTATCTGGCAAAAGTTGTTTTCTTTAACATTTGTAAGCGTCTTACAGAGTGTTGACCTTGAAAGTCATACCACTTTGTTCCAGGTGCTTGTGTTCGCAAATGAAACAATTTAAAAGCAGTTACTGGAGACCAGGAAGCAAATAATCAAACAGAAATAAATTAGAAGAGGAAATACTTGATAGGGAAGGGAGGCCACTCAATTGGTAAGTGCTCTCCAAAGTTTGATGGCCACTTATTGAAAAAATAGTTGCTTGCTTGATGGTTAGTTCTAACGGTCAGCTCAGCACAGGCTAATATCAATAACCAAGGAAGAGATGATCAAGGAGAACTGTTTATATCAGGTTGCCCTGTGGTCATGTCTAAAGGGAACTTATTTTTTAATTGAATCAGTTGAATTCAGACTACTGTGGGCAGAAACACTCCTTGAGGTTGAGTCCCATGCAAGAGTAAAGAAACCTTGCTAAGACCAAAGCAGGCATGCATTCACCCCCTCTCTGCTCTTATCTGTGGATGGAATGTAACTAGCTATCTTAGGTGCCTGCAGCCATTATTTTCCCACAATGATGGAGTATAGCCAGAATTTGTTTGGTAAACTAAGACCTTTCTCACCTATGGTGCCTTTGGTCAGGGTGTTTTTTCACAGCCGCAGACACTTAACTAAGACAGTTGTCAAGTGAGACTATTACTAGCTCAAAAACCCAGGGTGAGCACAGTCTAAAACTATCTGAGAATGCCCTCTGTCCTTGAAGATCACAAGGTATGTCTACTCACAGCATGCATGTCACTCACTTGAACATGCATATACATACATGTCCCTGCAGACACACACAAACCCACTCACAAAATATAAAATATAGGGAAGAAGAGTGGGTATTTGAGATAGCAAAGTCGGAGATGCCAGAAACAATATTGGTGAACTTCTGAATGAAGAGTACAGCTATATGGTATGTTCTTTTGGCCAACCAAGAGACATCGGAGAGAAGGGTTGTTTAGTGAAGAACATTTGATAACTTCAACTCTTCCTGAAAAATTATACAAAAGTTTAGAAAAACCATGGATATGCATATAACTGACTTGAGCTCAGGGAGATTTGCAATGTAACTAAGTTTTCTTTATATTTTTCTATAGTGTACCACTAGTGGAAAGTCATAAACTGATGACCTGGTGGAGAATATGTGGGACTGTACATGCTTTGGCATTTCATGTACTGAGATGATTATGAACAGTGCATTTGTGAAGGCAGGAACGTCTCCCTCTTGGCTTGAAGAACAGTGCCTCAGTATGATGAATTGCTTGGTAGTTGTACTTGACCTTGAACTTCATGTCTCTTTCTCATGAAGGATTGATAAAACAAAAATGAATGAGAAGTTGTGAAAAGAATGTTATTTTATATCCACAGAGTTCCCTGATTATATTGAGAATATGCCTTCCATATAAGCTTGAAATGTACTCTTTTGGCCCATAAACCAGCAGGAGAATGGAGGAAATTTTGTCTACAATGGAGCAGAGAATATGGTTGTTTATTTCTTCAAAATCTGAAATTTGTGGGAGAGATATAAACTCCATCGTTAATCTATGACTGTGAATTGTCCTGAGACAGGCAACAGTCAGCGTGAAGCTGGCTCTAGAGTTCCCCATTGCACCAGAACTTAGTTGCTTTGATTAGAATACTCTCTGGCTAAAATAAGACTCTTATCTTCCTGCATGGTACCTTTGATGAGCACAAAATTTCTTTTGAGATGAAAGAAACAGTTTGATCCCCAATCTGATCTCTGCAGGGTAAGCCAGTTTGTCATTGATAATGTTCTTATGGAGAGAGATTGTTTTGTTCAAAACTGTATCTCATAAAGCAGTCCTAAAGGACTTCCAAATATCATCAAGTAGGCACTTTGAATGTTAGAATAACAAAAGCAGGGTTATCTTGTATTTGATAACAGGTCTGTTGTGATTTCTCTTGTGTACTAAAGAAACCGTTCACATTAGCTGTATTTAAAAACACCAGCAAATCCCAGATAACAGTGGGTACCAGATAGACATAGTTTCATGCACAAAATTTACCCTTCCAAATAGCAGAATTTTAACTGGTGACATGACAATTTGGGGATTCATTTTCAGGTACAATTAAATTATAAACTCTTCCAGGCCTGGAAAATTCCAATGGAAAAAAGTCTCTTTTCTCAATGACATGATTAGAAAATATATTCTATTATTTGAGAAGTTACAATAGATGCTTTTCCATTGTTTTCCAGTAGACCTAATGTAACATTCTTGATTTCAATAAGGTAGGACATCCTGTCATAGTCCAATCTTAGCTCATCAATGGAGGCATAGCTGAACAGTCAAAAGTTTACAGCTTGTGATAAAACCTGAACATAAGTCAAGCTTGCTCTCCTCTTACAGGCCAATGGGGGCTCTAGGCAACTAGTGATTTGCAGGCACAGTTACAGTCAAATGTTTGCTGGATCTAGCCCTTGGCAGGATGTCAAGAACAAGTAATAATCAGTCTTTGGAGATCACTTTTGAAATGCTATGCACACTGCTTCCTTCAGGTGAATCATTCCTTCCATGTTGTCAAGATCCGTTGATGAAAACTGACGACTTTCAGTACCCTGTGACAGGTGAAACATCCACCTACTTGAATGCAGAAAATGATACTGCAAAGCTTTTCAGCAGGCATGTTGTGAGTGATGTGCTTGTCATCCAGGTGAGCTCTTCCAAAGACAAAGGTTCAAAACAGAGGAATGGATGCGATCTTGTACCTCAGAGCACGGCAGTCACCACAAGGGTAGACAAGGGGATGTTTGCCTTTATTTATGGAGAGTTCATGTCGAGTATCTATTAGAGTACAAACAGTACTATTTAGTTAAAATCTTAATTTGTTAAAACATAGCAACATTTCATTACATAAGACAGGGTCAGTGTTACAATAAATCACTCCGAAGAATTGAGGTGTATGAAGAAAGAGGACTGACTAGTCAAAAGTAGCAACAAAATCCCACAATCAGACAGGATATTTCAGAGTTACTTTCCGTGTCAGCAGGACAATGAAGAAGGGTAGAAAAATAAATAGTTGAGTCAAACATGGTTGCTCAGACCTATGATGCCTGCATTTCTAAGGGAAGGGAATAGCAGATTCCAGGGCAGCTTGAGCAATCTTTAAGCCTGGCTAACATAAATTTACATTATGTCTTTTTTAAAATAAAAGAATAATGTTAGAGTAAAAAATAAACCAAGCCAAACCAAACCAAACAAAGAAAGAATAAGAACAGTGCAATCCAAGCATAATGGCCTATTTGGGAAATCAGGCTGCTGCCTCTAGTCTTAATTTCTGGAGAAATGTATTTCACCTGCGAGTTCAATGTGGAAAAAACAGTTTAAATTGGAATCTAATGTGTTAAGGCCCAGAACAGGAGATTAGTCCAAAATAGCAATCTCTCATAATTTTCTATAACACAAAAAAGTGGTTTGTATGCATAAAATCTGCATTTAAGATTATGGGCAAATATTAAGTATTTACCAACCATGTGGAAAAATGTCTTCAGTATTCATATAACAGCATCTTCCTAATAGGCATTTCTCTTAATATGAATTTTATTTTCTTTATTGCTAATATAATATACAGCCTACAGTATATTCTTAAATAAATTAAGTGATCGCAAAGCTAAATATTGTTCAGGGAGGTCCTTTCCATTCCACTGTGTAAATGTTTAAGTAGTGAGACATTGTCTCAAAGTAAGTTTTATATATGTATATATGTATACATATATACATATATACATATATACATATATATGTACAAATGCACGTGTGATTCTCACATATAAGGACATTTATTTTTACTATCATTTTAAAGAAAATTATGTCATATTTATAAATTATCATATTATATTAGAATAAATTGTTATTATTTACATAAACAACTTAAATAAATTATTTTCAAGAAGCCTCTAATGAAGTAATTCTCAACCTTCCTATGCTATGATCCTTTAATACAGTTCTTCATTTGTAATGACCCCTAACCATAAAATTATTTTCATAGATACTTCATACCTGTAATATTCCTATCTCATAATGTAACTATCTAATATGAGATGACTGTAAAAAAGCCCTACATCCAAAAGGAGTTTCAACTCACATGTTGAAACATCTGCTCTAATGCACTGCTTATTGTTTAATCATTGTTTCTTGTATATTTTTTCCATTTTCCTCTCACTTTCTAATCTGTTTACCGTATTCATATATGGTGAGAAAGAATCCAACTTATAATTACATCCCAGAGACCTGTGTGCCTCTGACCTGGATTAATAAAGTTGCAATAAAGACTGATGGAAGAAACATCCATTCATCATTCATTATAACATCAGTGGACAAATATGCTTGAATATATTGCAAACCAACATTTCTGTAGGTGGAACATCATCAATTGAATGTACAAAGATACAGTTTGTCTTTACTATTACAATGTTTGAAAATATAACACATAAACATGCCAATAGGAAAGATGATGTTAATATACAGAAGTTCTAAGCCATAAGTACTGGTTTTCTCAAAGTACAGTGAGGTCTGATAGCAGACAAAACTTGTCTATCAATAAATAAATAGCAGTTGCAGCTATGCCAATGTGATGTGCTATTAAAGCAATAAAATGGATTATAATATAATTTACTAAAATAGTTTAAGGCATCAGAAATTGATAAACTTTTAATATTAAGAAAGAACATCTGGGCTAAAGAGTTTGGCTTAGTTGGCAAAGAGTTCACCTTAAACGAATGAAGTCTTGGCTCTTTTCCACTTTCTCCTCTATTAGATTCAGTATGCCACAGATCTCCAATGTATCTGGCTCTAAGAACAAGAATTGATGAATGGGAATTCATGAAACTAAAAGAATCTGTAAGATAAAGGGACTTGTCAATAGGACAAATCATGAACCTACAGATTGGGAAAATTTTTCACTAACCCCACATCTTATAGAGGGCTAATTTCCAAAACAGACAAAGAACTCAAAAAGATACCCTCCAATAATCCAAACAACCCAATCAAAAATGGGGTATAGAACTAAACAGAGAATTCACAACACAGGAATCTCAAGTCACACTTAAACAAATGTTCAAAATCCTTAGTGATCAGGGAAATGCAAATCAAAACAACCCTGAGATTCCACCTTACATCAATCAGAATGGCTATGATCAAAACACATGTTGACAGCACATGTTGGCAAGGATGTGGAGAACAAGCAGAGAGGAACACTCCTTCATTACTGGTGGAATTGCAAACTGGTGCAACCACTCTAGAAATCAATCTGGAGGTTCCTCAGAAAATTGGAAATAGATCTACCTGAAGACACAGATATTAAACTCTGGGGTATATACCCAAAAGATACCACAAAAGCACTTGTACCACGAGGTTCATAGAAGCCTTATCTATGGTAGCCAGAAGATAGAAACAACCCAGATGTCCAACAACAGAAAAATGAATACTGGACCTATGGCTCCAGCTGCATAAGTAGCAGAGGATGGCCTCATCTGGCATCACTGGAAGGGGAGGCCTTTGGTCCTGTATATGCTCAACACCCCAGCAGTAGGGAAATGCTAGAGTAATGAGGCAGCAATTAGTGTGTAGGTGGCAGATCACCATCATAGAAGCAGGAGAAAGTCAGATGGGATTGGGGGTTTGCAGAGGGGAAACCAGAAAGGGGGATAACACTTGAAATATATATGAATGAAACAACCAATTAAATAAAATTTAAAAAACAACTGGGATACTAACTATTCAGATATTAAGAATAAAGACATTATAAGTTTTGCAGGCAAATGGATGGAATGAGAAAATATCATCCTTGATGAGGGAATTCAGTTCCTAAAGGATATGCAAAGTGTGTATTCACTTATAAGTGAATATTAGCTAAAAAAAAAAAAGTACAGAATATCAAGGATACAGTCCACAGAACTCAAGAAGGTAAACAGGCCGAAGGGCTCAAATGAAGATGCTTCAACCTCACTTGGAATTGATAAGAACATAATCACTGGAGGCAGAGGGAGGGAGGAAGGGATCTGGGTGGGAAGTGAACACGGGGGCGGGGGGAATGGGGTCATGATCAGGTATGGGAGGAAACCGGACAGAGGCCCTGAGGACAAGTAAAATGAATGGAAATTTACAACCTCAGAGGGTGGGAGGTGGGAGAATCCTCTAGAATGTACAAGAGACCTGGGAGGTAAGAAACTCTCAGGACTCAAAGGGAGGGACTTTAGATGAAATGCCCACAGTGGGGAGGGGAACTGTCCTCCTCCAGTAGAAAGACAGGGAAGGCATCAAGTGATTGATCCCACAATCAAAAACTCTGACCTAGAATTTTTCCTGTCTAAAAAAACTGCAGGGACAAAAATGGAGAAGAGACGGAGGAAGTCCAGTGACTGGTCCAAATTGGGATCCATTCCAAGGGGAAATCTCCAAGGCCTGACACTCTTATTGATGCTATGGTATACTTATAGACAGCCTAGCATGACTGTCCTTTGAGAGGACAAGAGACTGATTAAAACAGAAGCAGATACTGACACCCAACTAATGGACTGAAGTCAGGGACCCCGTGGTTAAATTAAGGAAATTCTGGAAGAAGCTGAGGAGTAGGGTGAACCCATAGAAAGACCAGCGGTCTCAACTAACTCAGAACCCTGAGATCTCTCAGACACTGAAATACCAACCAGGAAGTGTACACCAGCTGGTATGAGGTACCAGCAGCAAACATACAGTAGAGGACTGCCTGGCCATGCCTTAGTGACAAAAGAAACTCCCTATCCTCAAGAGACTTGAGGGCACAGGGAGTGTGTAGGCATGGCAGAGTGGGGTGGGGTAGAGGAGTGAGGACATCCTCTTGGAGACAAGGGGTAGGCGAGGAGGAATGGGATGAGGAACTGAAGGAGGGAGGACCAGGAGAGAGGTAATGCCTAAACTATATAAAAAAAAATGTGTAGACGCATGCTTACAATACTTACAATCGCAGAGCTAGTTGTGGGTGGTAGAGATAGAAAGATTCCTGATGCTGAAAGCTTAGAATGCTTTCCTCTTTTTAAACAACCATTTACTTCAATGTTTCTCAGGGTGTAATTACTCCCCTGAAATTTTCAGAGACAAACTTATAAACATAACACAATAGAGTTGCTTCAAAACATGTGTTCTGTCATGTTTCTACAGACCATCATTCAAACTTACACTTCAACCCAACCATGTTCCCACTGACAGCAGAGGGGAGGAGGTACCCCATGCCTCTCTCCATATACCTGCTGGCTAGTTGCATCTACAAAAATCCTTAATCCAACAGAGCACACCTACTATCTCAAGGTGTAGTAGTTTGAATATGATTCTCTGGCCAGTCCTACTTACGAAAGAGTCAGAGTCAATAAACTAAAAGTAGAATGAAATATAATTTATAAACTATTCCCAAGTAAAGGCATATCCTGATATTCCAGAGAGACGTAAATTTGTGAGGGTTAGTGTTTAACTTAGGACAGAGGCCTCCTTTGTTTTTTTTCTGTTGTAACTTCTAGATATGGCATTTTATTGAAAATTCCTCCTGACTTCTTTCTTCCAAAATTGCATAAAGACAGCAAGACACTTTCCTTCTAGGCCAATTCATCTTAGTCCCCTCTGAAATGCCTGGCAGAGAGGAGAGGCTCAATAGGCATTTCAAAATAAAAAGAATATAAAAAGAACAGAGGGTGAAAGCTTCTTAAAATTCTCCCAGCCTGTTCATATGACTCAGGATAACTTCCTGAGGTACAACATACTTTTCTCAAATGCTTCTCTTAACTCATTTGCTCTTATATCTTTATGTTACTTTCTATACAAACAGAAAGCAAAAATAGTGAATCCTCAAATGAATGAGGCACTTCTGAAGAGAAGTTACATTTTATGTGACCAATTATCATTCTTGACAGTGTACCATTGTGTATTTCCCTCATCCATCCTTAATCTGGAAATATTTTTACACATCATTTACTCTGATGTCCTCTATTTACCCTCCTGGAATGGGCATCATATTCTGTCTCTACTTCATTTCTTTGAGGAAGATACATTCCTGAACATTCCTGTAACAGTCAAAAACACCACATTTCTCAAGATCTTATCTTTCTGATCAATCACCCTCATTCTAGTTGCATTTTGGTACAAGTACAACAGAGTGCTGGTCTGGGCTGAAAAATCTATGGATCAGAAGTCCAGAAAATCTCTCAAACAATGATAACATTTGCACTAGGATTAGCAACCGAAGATTCAGCTGGCGAGAGTCTATACCACTTCCCCCAGAACCTGCAAGCAGTTTGCTTCTCTCTATTTGCCCTGTACTTAGACCTGATCTAAGTCATCTAGGCAACTCTTGTAATACCGTATACCATGCCCTGTTGTCAGTCTGCTTGTCTTTTGCTACTACTACTATGTACTAGCCTTTGTTGTTTGAGTACTACTTTATTACTCACTGATGCCAGGTGTCTAGTAGTAATGGCCACAGAATGCTAGGAACTGATAAATGCACAGTTGATATTTTTCTCCTGCCTGTATAGTTAATTCACATTTTATTATCACATGATGACAATTTCATTGAAATTTGGTCAAGACCTTTAAGTAACATCCCTGAGATAAACATGTTTAAATAGCATACCTGAGAGTAAGCATGTACCATGTTTTACCTTATATTAACAATATAAAAAAGAATGTTTGCCTTCATAGACAAAACACAGCAAGCAACAATTTTGGCATAGTTTTGATTACATACACTTCAGCTCTAAAAAATCTTGTTACTTTAACTGATTTTCCACGTTGGTCTTTTTAAAGCTTTGAACTCTTGACAGTACTTTTGATATGTATTTCCATGACTATGTTTAACTAAGTCATTCTTTGATAAATTGCTCATAATTATTTTAACAAAAAACACAAATTTTTCCTGAAAGTTATGTCAAATGGTGTTCTAAGTCATTGTTTTCGAGAAGCACAGACCTAGGAAAAATTGGAACATTTACTTCTGATGGGCTTCATAGCATTATTTTAGTGTAAAAAATCATACACTTAACATTTAGCTTACTTGTTTTCTGAACTTTCTGAATGCTGTCTGAATAGACACCTTCATATTTAAAATCAAAACCCATTTCTTGGTTTTCTTTCATTTGATGTTTACTCCCTCATCAATTTCTACTTTTAGAAAATTGCTTTCCTGTGCTCAAATAGCCTACACTACATTGTCAGATTTAGTTGGTCTTATACTCAATGTGTTATAGAGTCTTATGTTTTGTTTTCCCCCATTGTCTTCTGTTTCCTTATTTTATCTACTGCTGTGAAGAAATGTTGAGCTCGCTATACAATTCAGTCAGTCTTAGCAACATGAAACAACATATTCAACTTTGTATTGTGGGCATATTTATGGAAATGTCCTCCTTAAAATACTCTAATGTACCTGCTGCTAAAATTAGCATGGTTGGAAGAGAAGCAATGTTATCTGGTAGAAAAGAACAAAATAACCCAAGAAAAATTTTAGTCAGTATTAAAATGTTGAAAGAATATTTTTGTTTTGTCTATAAATTTCTATTTTGAAATATATTTTAATATATTTCCACATCGATATATTTTATTAAAAATGACAAAATAAAAAAGATGCCAATTCTGAAAAATGTTTAAATCCATGCTTAATATCAGTTACTTCTGATTTTACTTTTTAAATCCACGTTTAAAATCAATTACTTCTTCACTTGTGGCAAAAGCCAGACAAAAACGAACAAAAAGGAAGAAAGAGTCTCTGCTCTATATATTAGAGATAATCTAAAACTCTGAATAGCTACCAGATGTGTTTTCCTATTGAAATAATAGTGAAGTTTGTGTATAACTTAATATATATGTAGCTAAAATGGATGGATTGCCTCCTAGGAGGCTTATCTTTTCAACAAGAAGATTAAGGTAATTTTGATAGCATGTGAATTAGTTTGATGTTATCAAAGTGCCTGCTTAGAATTGATAGAATCTAGGGCTCTGAAATTCTGGTTTAATGTTTAAACAATGATTATAGTTTAGATGCTTGTTTGTTGGGCTACATAACCTCAAACATTAATTTGTATGTAATCAACTTGATTTCAGTGAGAGATTCATGCCATTAATTTTATCTATGATTCTTTTGGGCCACGGCTCTCCCCCCACATTCAATTAGGCTTATATGTTGGCTATTTTGTTCACTGTAAGAACATGTGTGAAGAAAACAATTTAGTTGAAGAATGATTTATATTGGCTCCATTTAAGGTGTTCATTCCATGACTGTTTATCCCTATGCTCTGGGCTTAATATCCTCATGATAGTGGGCATGAGAAAGAGAAACTCCTTTTTCTCATGAAGAAAAAGAAGCAGAGGTATATACCTTCCCCAATCTCTAAAACTGTAGCTGTCCATTAGGTCCTGTAACTTGGTGCCTGTTGGCAGAACTTAACTTTTAAAGTCTCCAGAAGGTCCATAGTTTCTCCCTGCTTGCTCAGCTCTTCTTGTAGCCTGGTGACCATATCGTGTGCCCAGTAGAAAAGGACTACTGCAATAAGTTCTTTCCCAGCAGATGCAGACTCCTGCTGACATTTGTGCAGTGTGAGGGTGGCATCTAGAGGTTGGCTGCCTGGCTGGTGGACACATGTTTGTGCTGCTGTATCAAAGGGAGCTCTTTCTAGGACTTCAGGGCCATAGTCCACACGTCTAGCTCAGAATGCCCATTCTTGCCTTTATATGTCCCTTCCTCTCTCTCCATTTCAGTCTTTTGAAGACTGCCCAGCCCTGACCTGAGGACTATGGCTGGAGAACTGTACAGTGAGGACACCAGCAGGAGGCAGGGCTCATAGGGACCACATCGGCTCACACTAATGTGTTTGCCCTACTTAATGGCCATGGGCCAGCTTCAGTAATCCTTAAGGTGACTTGAAGAGCCTCCAAGCACTTCGATCCCTAGTTATCCATTTTAAGCATCTATGTGTTCTTTGGTTACCCTTCCCTGCTCACTGCTGCAGCCCCAGCCATTCAAGTGTGGGATGGGTTTCAGCTGACAGTGTTCTCCTTGGCTTCCCCTTTGTTCCTCTGGTGTGCTGTCCCCCACCTCCTCTCAGTCACTATCAGTCATGACATCCTATGACCACGCATGATTCCATAACCAGTTTGTTTTCACTCTCCTGACAAACAAGCACGTGTTTGGAAGTAGGGAAAATAATCCTCATCAACAATTGCTGTTACAGTTAAATAAAGACCTTGAATACTGAAAGAAAAAAAAAGAAAGAAGAAGCAGAGGTGTAGGAAGAGATTCAGGACTAGGTATAACTATTCTCAGCACCACACAGTGACCCAGTTCTTCTATGTAGGTTCCAATTTCTAAGTTTTCGACCTCCTATCAAAATATATTCAACAACTAGACTGTTTTTAAGCATGAACCTTTAGGGGACATTGTACACCCAAACCCGATATATAAGCCTCTATCTCAACCAGTACAAATACATTTCTTAGTTCTCTATTCTAAGAGTTATATTTTCCAGTGAGTTTTGTAAATTAGCATTATAACCACCAAAATGGTTTACAATTACATTTAATTGTGAATCCTGTGTTACAGATAATTCGAAAGATTTGCATGTTCTTTAATATATAAGTAAATGTGAGTTCCTTTAACTATGAACTTGGAAAGCTAGCCACTTCTGAATTCCATGCTATCTTTCTCCATATCTTAAAAAAGAAAAAAGAGAGAAACAAACAAACAAACAAACAAACAAAGAGAAAGAAAGACAAAAACAGTCCCTTTGATTCTGAAATCATAATCAGTGCAGGCACAACAGGGAAACACCATGCCCTTTTAACTTGACTTGTTCCTTGTTTGATTTTATTTTTGCCACTTACCTAAGGAGTTTTAGATATAAAAACACTTTTGCAAGTTAACAGAGATAATACTTTTCATAAACATTCATAACCTCCCAGTTTCTAACAAAAGCATTTGTTGTTATTGAATATCTCTCCTATAAGCTAGTTACATGTGTTTATCAGTTAAGGACCCTAATCATATATTAAGATTTATGCCAGTCATGAGAGACCCAGTTATTCTGTGGAAATGAAAATCTCAGTTTTTTGACATGAGAGTGTCTTTGTCTTCTTGATGAGGTGTGTTATATCACATGTCACCAGAGGGGCTCTTTTCCAGGCTGATGATGATTGCATTTTAACACATTAGAGTAGTCAGGAAAAAAATGAGAAGATGGTAAACTAAGTGTTAGCTCTTAAAACTGAAGCTCAAAACTACATGAGGCACATCTGTGTGCACTTTATCGATCAAAACAAGTAACATGATGTACAGAGCTCACTAATATCATCTACACATTCATATCTCCTTGGAACATCACAATAGGATTTTAATTGGCCATGAACTCTTTGTAGTTGACATTAGTTAAAATGAGATCATAGTACATAAGAGTTGACTCTAAATGCAGTGAGCATACAAAGCTGTAACATATAAATGCTGGTGAACATACAAAGATGTAACATTGTGAAGATACATAGACATTTAATGAAAAAATATACAGGAAAAATCAGAGTGATGGTTTATAAGGAAATTCATGAACTAATAACACTATTTGAAAAAATAAACTATTCATGGAATATTTTCGTTTTCAGTTTTTATTTGAAAACCAAATATTCTTATCTCTTGAGCTGTTGTGATATCTCAGAGTGCAGCTCCTGGAAAACAAATACAAATTTCTCATAGCTCTGACAAGGTAGTGACAAGTTCAGTGTCTAATAAGAGCCTGACTCCTCGTGGACACCTGATTTCCATTTATGAAAGGAGTGAAGAAGAGTGATCCTGTATCTTTAAAAATCACATAGATTACACATTCAGGGAAGCTATAAGCATATGACCTAACCACCTCCCAGATCCTCACATATGAATTTTCAGGAAAACTAACACATGTGGATCATGGCAACAAATATTCTGAGGGAAAATAAATTCAACAAATAACGTTTCTACCCGGCTGTTTTTCCCCAGAGTTTTTAAAATTGAAAATATGCAACCTTTGAGTTTGTTTTTTTTTTTTTTGGTCTCTAAATTAGAAGGCATTTATTTATTATAGTATTTTATCAAAATATGTATTATTTTCCTGTATAACAACACAATTATAAAGTCAGTGGAGACCAAAAGCCTTAGAGACAGAAGAATAAGTTCTGGTAAAAAGTTTAGTGAAAAAGCAAACTCACTCAAACTCTGTCTATAAGTAACTCAGAAATGGTAATTTTAGGAGAAAGCTCTATGATAATGATTTTTATGGGGAAGTTCTCTTAATAAAGGCAGAAAAATTCACATCCAATGTGAAACTTTATCTTGATATATTGTATTGGGAAATTCCATTTATATCCCTTTTCCTAATAGGTGAAATTTATATTACTTATCAGAAAGGATACTTGGTATATGCTGTTTCAGATCATATTTTCCTTAATACCTATACACAGTACATAATTTTATGACCTATGTCACCCTATCCTAAATATGCAGATGAGTCAGAGAGATCTTGATCTTTTGAGATGTACTAGAAAGATTGCTCATTCATCTGTTTGAGAACCAAGCAGTAAAATAGACTGAATGTCTGAATGTGTGGCCTAGCCCTAATAAAATGTTGTTCTTTATAAGAGTTTCCTTGGTCATGGTGTCTCTTCACAGAAGCAAAACCCTAACTAAGACAGGTTGGGAGATTTTAAATGACTACTTCTATTCCCTTTGAAGTTCTGGGACTGTTTAGATAGCTTACCTGATTTTGATTGAGTCTTTTGTTTGTGTTAACTGTCTAATAAATCATCCATTTTGTTTAGCTTTTCTAGTTTGTCTAGTATATGCTTTCAGTAGCATTATCATGGTGAAAATAGTCATCTTATCCAAAGCAATCTAGAGATTTCATGCAATAGCCATCAAAATTCCAACACATATTTTATAGACTTTGAAACAACGATGCTCAACTGCATATGAAAAAATAAAACTCAGGATAGCCAAAACAATCATGAGCAATAAAATACCATCTGGAGGAATCACCATCCTTGATATCAGGCTGTACTATAGAACAATTGTGATAAAAATCTACATGGTATTGGTACAGAAAGAGACAGAACTTTTGAAGACCCAGAAATACCTATGGGCACACAAAAGTCCACATTCCTATGGGCATTTGATTTTTAACAAAGAAACCAAGACCATACAATATAGAAAAGAAAGGATCTTCAATAAATGATACTGGTCTAACTGGCTGTCTGCAAACAGAAGAATGCAAGTAGATCCATATTTATCACTTTAAACACGACTCAAATCAATGTGGATCAAGGATTTCAACATCAACGCAGATACACTGAATGTAATAGAAGATTAAATAGGAAATAGCTTTGAATACATTGGTGCAGGAAACAATAGATCAGGCTCTAAGATCAACTAATGATAAGTGGGAACACATGAAATTTCAAAGCATCTATAAGGCAAAGGACAAAAGGGCAGTCTACAGATTGGAGAAAGATCTTCACTAACCCTCTGCCTGACAGAGGGCCAATAAACAAAATATATAAAGAATTCATGAAGTTACTTTCTAAACACCCAAATAACGCTATCAAAAGATGGTATACAGAGGTAAATTGAAGATTATAAGCAGAGTAATCGCAAATGGATGAGAAGCACTTAAAGTAATGCCCAACATCCTCAGTCATCAGGGAAATGTAAATAAAAATTCTGAGGTTCTACCTTATACTAATCAGACTGACTAAGATGAAAATCTCAAGAGACTGAACATTCTCAAAAAGATGTGAAAAAAGGGAACACTACTGGTGGGATCCAAACTTGTAAAACCACTCTGGGAAGCAACATGGCAGTTTCTCAAAAACTGGAAAGAATTTTGTCTGAAGATATAGCTATACAGCTCCTAGACATATACCCAATAGATGCCCTACCATACCACAAGGATACATGTTCCTCTGTGTTCATCACAGCTTTATTTGTAATAACTGGAAACTCAAAACAAAAGAAAGGAAGGAAGGAAGGAAGGAAAGAAAGAAAGAAAGAAAGAAAGAAAGAAAGAAAGAAAGAAAGAAAGAAAGAAAACCAGATGTTCCTCAAGTGAACAAGTTGATGGATACAACAAATGTGGTACATTTACATAATGGAACACACACACACACACACACACACACACACACACACACACACAGAGAGAGAGAGAGAGAGAGAGAGAGAGAGAGAGAGAGAGAGAGAGGTCTGAAGAGATGGTTCAGCAGTTAAGAGCACAGACTGCTCTTCTGTAGGTTCTGAGTTCAAATCCCAGCAACCACATGGTGGCTCACAACCATCCATAACAAATCTGATGCCCTCTTCTGAAGTGTCTGAAGAAAGCTACAGTGTACTTACATGTAATAAATAAATAAATAAAATCTTTAAAAAAGAAGAAAAATGAAAGGATAAAGAAAAAAGAAAAAAGGAAACAAAAGAAAAAGAAAGGAAAGAAAAGCAAAAGGAAAAAGAGAAGGAAAGGAGCTCATAAGTTTCACAGGCAATATCATCCTGAGTGAGTTAACCCAGTTGCAAAAGGACATGCATGGTATGTACCCACTAATACATGGATATTGCCAAAATGTACAGAATGTCCATGGTACATCCCACAGACCCAAAGAAGTTAAACAAGAAGGAAGGCCCAAGTAAGGATCCTTGAACTCCACAAAAAAGGGGAACAAAATAGTACAGGGAGACCAAAGGAGGGAAGAAGGGGCCTTGGTGGAAAATGGGAGGGAGTAGGATAGGGTAGTATCAAATATGGGGAGAAACAGGAGAGAGATCCAAAAAGCCAGGAGGATTAGTAGAAATATGGAGCTTCCATGGGTATATGGGAGGAATCTCTACATAGTCCCAGAGAACTAAAATAAGGGAGCCTCAAAGGAGTCAATATGGGTGACATTAGCCCAAATGCCCAAAAATGGGTATATGGAACCTGAAAAAGCCACCTCCACTCATCAGATAGGACGGAGGGATAGGGACACCAATCTTCTTACAGAACTTTTGACCCAAACTCAGTCCTGTCCAAAATAAATGCAGGGCAAATAATAGAGCAGAAAAGAATAGAATAGATGATCATTGACCATCCCCACATCGATTCCATGTGCAGGCACCAAGCCCTGACCCTATTAGTGGATGTGATAGTTTATATACGTTGGGCTCAGAAAGTGGCACTATTAGAAGGTGTGGCTCTATTGAAGTAAGAGTGTCACTGTGGGTGTGGGCTTTAATACCCTCCTCCTAGTTGCCTAGAAACCAGTATTCTGCTAGCAGCCTTCTGATGAAGATGCAAAACTCTCAGTTCCTCCTGTATCATGCCTGCCTAAATGCCACCATGCTCTTACCATGACAATAATGGACTGAAACTCTAAACCTGTAAGACAGCCCCAATTAAATGTTGACTTTTATGAGACTTGCCTTGGTCATGTTGTCTGATCCTAGAAGTAAAACCCTAATACAGTGATTTTATGCTATACTTGCAGACAAGAACCTGGCATAACTGCCCTCTGAGAAGCTCTGTGCATTAGATAACTGATATAGATGCAGATATCCAAATTAGAGAGAGGTGGGGGACCCCTATGTAAAAGTTAGAGAAAAGATTAAGGGCTGTGAAGGAGATGGCAGTCCAAAGGAAGACCAAGATTATCAAATAACCTGGATACCTGAGTGTTCTCAGAGACAGAGCCACCAACCTAAGAGCATACAGGGGCTGGTCTGAGGCCCCAGGCACATAAATAACAGAGAGCAGTCATGTTTTTCCTCAGTGGGAGAGGGTGCATTTAATTCTGCAAACACTTGACAAAGAGGGTTGAGGGATTTCCAGTGGGGGCTGAATTTTAGAGGTGAAGTAGGGATGGCATGGGTATAGGAACTCTGGGAGGAAGCACTGGGAGGGGGCAGCACTTGGATGTAAATAAATAAATAAATAAATAATAAATAAATAGAATAATTTATAAAAAGAAGCTTAAATTAAGTACTAAAGATATCTGTGCCAGGAACTTCCAGGCATCCTCTATGTAAAAGTTGGCGGCCCACACAGATACAAAAGCATTTATAGGCAGATCTAATTGAAGACTACCTGAGAGACCGAGGAATGCAGCTGCAGAAAAATGTCAGTCAACAGGGAACAGCTTTTTAGAAGAGATGTTTTCTTGGGACCAATGTGGCATTGGCAAAGGGTATTGAAGGAGCTTGCATGAGTGTTCAGATGAGTTTGCTATGCTGTTTGTCACCTGTCCCCAGAATCTATGTCTTTGATTCTGTACTGCCTCACCTCCAACCCCTAAGGACTAGTAGTCCAGGACACATGCAACAGACATCCAAGATAAAAAAGGATGTGCATGGCATGGTCCTTACATGGAACAAGTGCATTCTGTAGTCACAAAATGGCAGGTCATTATTTAAGCTCATTATTATGTCACTGTTTCCTTTGTCTTTTTGTTGTTGTTGTTGTTGTTGTTGTTGTTGTTGTTGTGCTGATTTTACTAAACAATATATGAACTTCTAGCAGAAGATCTCTTATGTGTTGTAGCAACAGATCTCCCTGGTATGGAAAAGATAAGGAAAATCATAGGTGGAAAAGTTAAAAACAATGAGTTGAAAGGAAATATGGAGACAAAATGTGGAGCAGAGACTGAAGAAAAGGCCATCTAGAGACTGCCCTACCTGGGGATCCATTCCATACCAAACCAAGACACTATTGCAGATGTCAAAAAGTGCTTGCTGACAGGAGCCTGATACAGGTGTCTTCCAAGAGGCTTTGCTAGAGTCTGACAACAAATTACAGCCAACCATTAGACTGAGCATGGGGTCCTCAATGGACGACTTAGAGAAAGGACTGAAGGAGCTGAAGGGGTTTGTAAGCCCATAGGAAGAACAACCATATCAACCAACCAGAACCACAAGAGCTCCCAAAGAATAAACCACCAACCAAAGAGTACACATGAAGAAAGACACATGGACTGAGCTGCATAGGTAACAGAGGACGGCTTTGTATGGCATCAATGAGAGGAGAGGGCCTTGGTCCTGTGAAGGCTCAATATCCCAGTGAGGGAGAATGCCAGGGCAGGCAGGGAGGCAGGATTAGATAGGTTGGTGGGAGAGCACCATAATAGAAGTAGGGGGAAAGAGGGATAGGATAGGGAATTTGTGGAGGGAAAAGTAGGAAAGGGAATAACATTTGAAGTGTAAATAAATAAAATATCCAATAAAAACAAGAAATGCTACCAGGCATGGTGACACATACCTGTAATCCCAGCACTAGGGAGGCAGAGGCAGGGGGATTTCTGAGTTCGAGGCCAGCCTGGTCTACAGAGTGAGTTCCAGGACAGCCAGGGCTACACAGAGAAACCCTACCTTAAAACAAACAAACAAACAAACAAACAAAATGCTTAATAAATATTTGCCTTAGGAAAACATCAAAGAGGCATATGATTCCACTTATCCTTCTCATAAAATCTTTCTTTAAAAAAGTTTTTGAAGTAGTATTCCGTTGAATAAATATACCACATTTTCTGTATCCATTCCCCTTTGAGGGACATCTGGGCTCCTTCCAATTTCTGGCTATTATAAGGCTGCTATGAACATAGTGGAGCATGTGTCTTTATTGTATGCAGGGGAATCCTCTGGGTACATGCCCAGGAGTGGTATGACAGGGTCTTCTGGAAGTATCATGTCCAATTTTCTGAGGAACCGCCAGTCTGATTTCCAGAGCGGTTGTACCATCTTGCAATCCCACCAACAGTGTAGAAGTGTTCCTTTTTCTCCACATCCTCACCAGCACCTGTTGTCCCTTGAGTTTTTAATCTTAGCCATTCTGACTGGTGTGAGGTGGAATCTCAGGGTTGTTTTGATTTGCATTTTCCTGATGACTAATGATGTTGAACATCTCTCAAGGTGCTTCTCAGCCATCCGAATTTCTTCTGGTGAAAATTCTTTGTTTAGCTCTGTACCCTATTTTTTGATAGGGTTATTTGGTCCTCTGGGGGGTCTAACTTCTTGAGTTCTTTGTATATATTGGATATTAGCCCTCTGCCAGATGTGGGGTTGTTGAAGATCTTTTCCCAATTTGTTGGTTGCTGTTTTGTCCTTCTGACAGTGTCCTTTGCCTTACAGCAATTAAAAATAATGAATTCATGCAATTTGTAGGCAAATGGTTAGATCTGGAAAATATCATCCTAAGTGAGTTAACCCAATCACAAAAGAATACACATGAAATGCGATCACTGATAAGTGGATATTAATGAGCCCAGAAACTCTAAATACTCAAGGCACAATTAGCAAATCAAAAGATTCCCAAAAAGAAGGAAGGAGAGGACCCTGGTTCTGAAAAGACTGTATCCAGTTTTGTAGGAGAGTATCAGAACAGAGAAATGGTGGGGGGGGGTGATTGGGAAATGGGCGCAGGGAAGAGGACTTATGGGACATATGGTGAGTGGGAACTGGGAAAGGGGAAAGCTTTGGAATGTAAACAAAGAATATAGAAAATTTAAAAAAAAAGGAAAAAAAAAACTTTTTGAAGAAGCCTACCTTTGGATTGGGAAAATTCACTGTGTCCCATGGTCAAGATCATTGTCATAGAGCTTGGAAAGCTGCTGCTATAGATGAAAGAGTTGCAGAAGCTGAATTTGCTGATGGATAGGAGTCAAGCAGTCCATGAAGTTGTTTTAAAGTACAGTTTGTTAGTAGGGACATATAAAAAAATCCCTTCTTATGAAAGAAAAAATTCTTTTGTATTAGGATTTGAATGTATATATTTTCTGATGATGGAGGTTCACAAAAATACTAAGATTAACCCATTATTTTGTAAAAAAATTTCATTTTATTATACAGTATTTTTGATATTTTGCATTTATAAATATATCAGTTACAACTATTTAAAATATTTAACACTACTGTCTTTTTATAGAATTAAAAACTACAAATTTTTCATAACTTTGTAAGAAAAAAACTAAAATGAAAGTGAAATTAAATGACTATCTTATGTCCCTATAACACATAGCAGATTAAGTTTAGTCTTTAACAGCTAGTGTCTAGTTTAATATATAGAAATAGATTAGAAAACTTCTGGCAATTAATCCTCTAGGGTAATTTTTTTTCTTGAGAAGGAAGATCTATATGACTCAGACTAACATAGAGAAAATGGTATATTTGAAAGTAAAGGACCATTAGGCAATAGAGGTTTCTATAGTCACAATATGTAAGTTCCATAAATTGTTGAAGACTTGGAAGGAAACAGAGTAAATGGTGCATACAAGTATCAGGAAAATTATGGATTAGACATAAAATATGTGTAGGACTAGATTTGTTACAAAAATTGTTTTGTTTTTTTATTGTTAATTCAGCCTTATTTTTATTATTATCTGGAAGATATTACCACTATCTAAGGAGCTATTAAAATTTGACAGCTACCTGGGCATGGTGGTGCACGCCTGTAATCCCAGCACTTGGGAGGCAGAGGCAGGTGGATTTCTGAGTTCGAGGCCAGCCTGGTCTACAGAGTGAGTTCCAGGACAGCCAGGACTGCACAGAGAAACCCTGTCTCTAAAAAACCAAAAAAAAAAAATGACACCTGCTGAATAAGAAAAATCAGTTCTTTTCAATAACAGAACACTTGTTATATTGACCTACTCTTCTGTGGCAGGCCTGTCACCCAAGAGCAGTTGGTCAACACAAACTGATCTCCATGTTTTTCTTTTTCTTGTTTAAGGGATAAAGAGAGAAAAAAATCAAAATTGAGTAGATAGAGATTTGGGGGAAGTTCTGGACACTATGACGTCAGAGAAATGAATGTGATAACATATATTGTATGGAATTATTATACTATAACTGAAAGTGTTATTTTAATAAGATATTTCCTAAGATATCACAAAAGTTATTACCAGTATTTTAGCATCTATGAAACATTACAGTGCTTGTGTTCTTTTCCTTCATATAGAAAAACTGCTATTAAGAGATTACCTATGTCCCCATAGATGTAATATGTTATTATCTCTTGGCTTCTTTTCAAATTTAATTTTCAGAAAATTATTTATGATTTGCCTTGGAAAATAATCCTCTGAATTTACTCTGTATGAGTTTACTTAGCTTCTATTGAATAAGTGGATATCTATGGAGGCATTTCAGTTATACCAATTATACTATGGACTGCCTAGTTATTGTTCTACAAGCTCAGAAGAATTTGTTTTCTCTGTATTTTAGTCTGTCTTCATCTCTTTTGTTCAGGTTGGGAAACTGAATCAATCATCTAGTTTCTACATTCTAGGGCCTAACATTTCTAATACTTAAGAGATGCTTACTCTTAACTAGTGTCTGGACCTTAGTACAGCAGTATCTGTAACTGACATCAGGAAAGTCGCTATGTCTTTGCAGAATACAAAGACTATCTCTGGCTTCTGTCAGTGTTTCTATCTTCATGGTGCATGGATCAGTGATTTCCCTTGGTGATTCTGTAGGGTTACCTCATTGTTAAAAGAAGTCTTAGATCTTGGCAAGGAAAGTTTACTCGGTCCTTCAAGAAGTGTTAAGCAGAGAAGTCTTCTATTTGAGCCAAATTTTGTGTGTTCCCTTCTGCTTTATTCTTTCTTCAATCCTTGACCCCTACAACTTGTTGTTTTACTACATTTGATAGATTTATAGATGGAGTAAAGAGTGTTTGCAGTGACAATGCTGTCATATCTAGGCTAATCTGACCGGCTTTTGTCTCTAAACAAATGGTTCCCTATTCCTGCTAGCATTGGATGGATGTATAACTGGAGGTGGTTTTTCTGATATCATAACATGAATAACTAATTTTGGAATCTGAGACATAGAAACCAGAGTTTTGAAGCACATTGTTTTTTTTTTTTGGTTTTTTGAAACAGGGTTTCTCTGTGTAGCCCTGGCTGTCCTGGAAACTTACTCTGTAGACCAGGCTGGCCTCGAACTCAGAAATCTGCCTGCCTCTGCCTCCCGAGTGCTGGGATTACAGGCCTGTGCCACCACGCCGGGCCCCTGAAGCACATCTTATAATGCACAAAAGGGATCTCTCAACATCAATGAAACATGTAATCTTGCCTTAAATATTAAATGCTTTTAAGAGAAAAGTATCTAAATTTTCAAATCTATTTTAGAGTTTGACGTCAACATCTCTCTTTTTTTCTGTATTCCATGCAGCTATCAGTTCACATAAACAAATCCTGCAGACTAACATACAAAGAACCTTCCAAATACATACCTATAGATATGTAATTTCCAAATTTAAAACTACGATATTCTTAAAGAAGTGAATTTATGAATCAAAGTTATGTTTATTATATTACTGGCTTCAAGATGATATATATTATATTTAATCAAGGAAAAATTAGAATCTAATAATCCTGCCCCTCCCATTTCATTTCCTGCATTTATATGCAAAAATGTAGTCTGAGGCTTGGGACTTCATTATCATAGCTTTCATTTTGAATATTAAATATAATTTGGCACACATCTTAATAATCATTATTCGGGTACCATTTGATGTTGTAATTCGTGCTTTGTGCCACTGTCTAATTCACTGCTAATCATTTTAAGAGTTGAATAAGTTTCTGAAAACATTGTTTCTGTAAACACTGCTACAAAGCTGAGAACTCCAAGGATTGAAGAAGGAATTGATGTAGCAGTTCATTGCTGATCTGTGAGCCCCAGATATATTGAGTTACTGCCAGGAGACATTTGTCCTCTTCACTCATAGGCTTTATCCTCCTGTCAATGAGGTCTAAAGCATACTACCCAAGTGTGGCTAGTGCTTCCTGCTTCCTAAGAATCTCCCTGGTGGAGAGAGAGGACTTCTTGTCAGTTTTACTATATTTCTGCCATGTAGTAGTAGCATGTAGGGTCCAATAAAGTAGGCAGGTATTGCTTCTCAATACACAGCTCATCAAAAGTCAGAGAACAGAAGGTTCTGAATAAATCGGAGTACTCCAGACAGTTGTTCAATTGCTAATGAGAAAAACCTACACTTTGCTCAAGCTTTGTAAGCCACAAGGCCATCTGTACATCTCTCTGGATATGTACAAAGAGAGATGAGCTTGACCTCTAGAGGGAATGCTTCTCGCTCGCCTTCTTGCTCTAAAACTAAATAAAGCATGTGTAAAAATTTGAATACAATTTATTAAAAAGATCCACTTTAACATTATATTTTCTGAAAATGTTCCTATGTACTTAAGCTATATTCGCTAGCTTGAGTAGCTCCTTGTTTCACTTTTATACATCTTAGTAATATTTGTAATCATTCCTAGTTGCTAAGGTCAAGTGCTGCTAATATGATAATACATAATACATCTCTTTCTTCACAACTTTGATTTCTTCTATTTGATTTGAATTTCATTTAAATTCATAATGTTGTTATGTTATGTCCCTGAAACAGTGCAGTTTTGGAAGATGATGGTGTAAGATGATAAATTTTAAAGTATATATTTTAAAAAGTAATATTTTAGGATTCTATAGATATGTACTACAAGTTATAATAAAGAATATTCTTACCTAAATATAGTAAAAGAAATTTACAGCAAACAAGTAGCCAACATCAAACTAAATGGAAAAAAACTTGAAGCAATCCCACTAAAATCAGGGACTAGACAAGGCTGCCCTCTCTCTCCATATCTTTTCAATATAGTAGTTGAAGTTCTAGTCAAAGCAATTAGACAACATAAGGAGGTCAAAGGACTACAAATTGGAAAGGAAGAAGTCAAACTATCACTATTTGCAGATGATATGATAGTATACTTAAGTGACCCAAAAAACTCCACCAGAGAACTCCTAAAGCTGAAAAAAACTTTAGCAAAGTGGCTGGTTATAAAATAAACTGAGGCAAATCAGTAGCCTTCCTATACTCAAAGGATAAGCAGGCTGAGAAAGAAATTAGGGAAATAACACGTTTCACAATAGCCACAATCAATATAAAGTATCTTGGTGTGACTATAACCAAACAAGTGAAAGATCTGTATAACAGGAACTTCAAGTCTTTGAAGAAAGAAATTGAAGAAGACCTCAGAAGATGGAAAAATCTTCTATGCTCATGGAGTGGCAGGATTTATATAGTAAGGATGGCCATCTTGCCAAAAGCAATCTACAGATCCAATGCAATCCCCATCAAAATCCCAAATCAATTCTTCATAGTTTTAGAAAGAACAATTCTCAGATTCACCTGAAATAACAAAAAACACAGGATGCTAAAACTATTCTCAACAATAAAAGAACTTCTGGGGGAATCAATATCCCAGACTTCAAGCAGTACTATAGAGCAATCATGTTAAAACTGCATGGTATTGGTACAGTGACAGGCAAGTAGATCAATGGAATAGAATTGAAGATACGGAAATGAACCCAGAGAAGTATGGTCAATTGATCTTTGAAAAAGGAGCTACAACCATTCAGTGGAAAAAAGATAGCCTTTTCAACATATGGTTCAACTGGAAGTCAACATGCAGAAGAATGCAAATTGATCCACTCTTATCTCCTCATACTAAACAAAACTCCAAGTGGATCAAAGACCTCCAGATAAAACCACACACACTGAACCTAAAAGAAAAGAAACTAGGGAAGACCCTGGAGGACATGGGCACAGGAGGAAAGTTCCAGAACAGAACACCAATAGCTTATGCTCTAAGATCAAGAATTGACAAATGGGACCTCATAAAATTACAAAGTTTCTGTAAGGCAAGGGACACTGTCAGAAGGACAAAACGGCAACCAACAAATTGGGAAAAGATCTTCACCAACCCCACATCCAACAGAGGGCTAATATCCAATATATACAAAGAACTCAAGAAGTTAAATCCCAAAGAACCAAACAACTCTATTAAAAATGGTGTACAGAGCTAAACAAAGAATTTTCCCCTGAAGAAATTCAGATGGCTGAAACGCACCTTAAGAGATGTGCAACATCATTAGTCATCAGGGAAATGCAAATCACAACAACCTGAGATTTCACCTCACACCAATGAGAATGGCTAAGATTAAACACTCAGGAGACAGCAGGTGTTGGTGAGGATGTGAAGAAAGAGGAACATTCCTCCACTGCTGGTGGGATTGCAAGATGGTACAACCACTCTGGAAATCAGTCTGGCGGTTCCTCAGAAAATTGGGCATGACACTTCCAGGGGACCCTGCCATACCACTCCTGGGCATATACCCAGAAGATTTCCCTGCAGGCAATGAGGACACATGCTCCACTATGTTCATAGCAGCCTTGTTTATAATAGCCAGAAGCTGGAAAGAACCCAGATGCCCCTCAATGGAGGAATGGATACAGAAAATGTGGTATATTTATACAATGGAATACTACTTAGCAATTAAAAACAATGAATTCATGAAATTTGTAGGCAAATGGTTGGAACTGGAAAATATTATCCTAAGTGATCTATCCCAATAACAAAAGAATACACATGAATTGCAATCACTGATAAGTGGATATTAATTAGCTCAGAAGCTCTGAATACTCAAGGCACAATTAGCTAATCATATGATTCCCAAGAAGAAGGGAGGGAAAGGGCCCTGGTCCTGAAAAGAATTGATCCAGTATCGTAGGGGAGTACTAGAACAAAGAAATGGGAAGGGGGATGATTGGGGAATGGGTGTAGGGAAGAGGGCTTATGGGACATATGGTGAGGAGGGAACTGGGAAAGGGGAAAGCATTCAGAATGTAAACAAAGAATATAGAAAATAAAAAAAAGAATATTCTTACCTAAGGCTTCTTTGGATAACATATCAATTTGTAACTTACTCCTGTTTACTTGAGCTTACCATAAGAATATGTACTTGGGTGCTATTGAAATTACTTCTGTACTATATCGATATAAATTTTAACATTAACTGTTTATATTAATTCTATCTTCTCATTGTATTATCTAAATTATCATCCTGATAAAATCATATGTTTATGTCCAAGATAAGAAATAGAGCCAATGGGTTTCTGTAGTTTTCCTGTTGGTCTGCTCTGTGACTAAGTTATTTTTGGGGCTTACCTGGATAAAAGCAAGTTACAAGAAGAATCAAGGCAAATTATGCATGAGATTATCTACTTTCATTATCACCTTGAGAAGAGTTAGAATTATCAAGGAGAATCACCTCTCAGTGTAGCTGTCTGATCATTGTTGGAGATAGTTTTAACTAAGATATGTGGATTTGACTAGCATATAGGATATCATACATAGTAAAATGGGAAAAGAAAGAATCCAGATGATAGTCATCATTTATCTGTAACTTATTTGTCTCTCCAGATGTATCACACCACTGCCACCAGGCCTTCGGCACTATGGTGAATAGTAGGCTTTCAAGTTATCAGCTAAAAAAAAATCTTTCTTACCTTAAGTTTACCATGTCAGATGTTGTATCACAGCAAGAGGATAAGAAACTAACTTCATTCTTGTTTCCTTGTCTAAGTACAAGTTGCTTTTTAACATCTCCATGGTTTCTTAATCATTAATTATAGTTCTATATTTTTGCTTATCTGTCTACTCAAGGACCACATCCTAGTTTTCATTACAATCAATTCAAGTTTGGTAACTATAATTATCATATCTTACATTTTAACATATAGCATTTGAAGTAAATTACAAAGACATATAAACATGCACATATGTGTGTATATGTGTGTGTATGTGTGTGTGTGTGTGTGTGTGTGTGTGAGAGAGAGAGAGAGAGAGAGAGAGAGAAATATTCATTCTTTTTGAAGGTAAATATATTTCCAGTCTGTGACATCCAAAAGAAAACATTCTTCCAAAAGTAATTAGCTGATATTAAAAGAAATTCTAAATCACTTTTGCATTTGTATCTATTTCTTGTTCTTTTTTGTTTGTTTTCACTGTGCTTGCCTTTTTTGTTTTCTAAAATAAGAAAAGAAAATGAATGGAGTATGAAACACTCCAGCTTTAAGTTGAAAGTTAAGAAACAGTGGTCAGAATATATTGCGTGAAAATTGTATAATATATATGTGCATTAAAAAAAGTAGTGTTCAAGAAAACATTTGAACCGCTAATTCCTTTGTATTGCTTTTCATTTCCATGTTATACTGATGCATCAGAGACATTCTAAAAGCTTAAATTCCAAACTAGAGAAATAAAATATGATTTATATGTATACAGTAATGTATTTTAAACAAAAAAAATAGCTTAGAAGTTCTTGTTATGGGAGGGTTGTTGTGTTTTGAAATAAAGTGTCTCCTCTAAGCTCTTATACATAATTGTCTGGTAGTGATGGTTTTATTGTATGCAGTGAAACTTTTGGCACTAGGGTTTAGATAGATGTTAGTTCACTGGGTCTATGCTTTTGAAGGTTACAACTGGCTCTCTTTCCCATTGTTTTGGCTGTTTATTTTGCCAGTATGACATGAACTCCACTACTCTGCTTTGCCTTCTCTGCTCCAATGGACTGAAAAAAATCTGAAACCTTGGGTGAAAAGAAATAGTTCCTCTCTTAGGTTGTAAATAGTATGTTTTCTCATAAAAAGAAAAAATCTGACTCAAATATATAAGTAAACATGATTTTGAGTTATATACTGATGAAATAATGTCTGAAATGAAGAATCAGGCCTAAGTGGTTCTATTATATAATATTTTGACATAGTAAATATAATATAATATTTTAATAACTATAAAAATGATGCTAAATAATGCTAAATGATGCTACATCTTATTTTATATTAATTTTAGTACATTAAAATATTGTATAGGCGATTAAGTGCTAGCAAGATGGCTTGTCAGGTTTATATGTTTGCTGTCGAAGGATGACCATTGGAGGTCATTCTGTGTGACCTGCATGATAGGAGCAGATAAATGGCTCAGCAAGAGTTCTAACAAGTCCAAACATACACCAAGACCTGCTGTGTGTGTGTATATATTAAAATAATATGATTTTAACAGACAAATGAAAAACTACGACTTGGTTACAAATTCCTCAAGGAAACATAAATTTATATCTGCTACCATCACAATCACAGTGAAGTGCTCCAAGCCAAGAAGCTCAGGATAAATCTTGTTGTCCAAAATAAATGATCAAGCAATGTCTTTGGAACAAGGATCACTGGAAGAGTATAAGTTCTAAAAACAACCCCAAATGTTTCTGAGCAAGGCACAAGGTCTTACACCTGTAAGAAACTAGCATCCAGTTTAGTAAAGAAACCGAGGGGGGAGGGGGAATGATTGGGGAATAGTTAGGGGGGAGAGGAACTATGGGAAGTATGGTGGGTGGGAACTGGGAAAGGGGAAAGCCTTTGGAATGTAAACATAGAATATAGAAAATAAAAATAAAAAAACAACAACAAAAAAAGAAACTATCCAATAAAAGTAGACAGATGGATAGATAGATAGATAGATAGATAGATAGGTAGATAGATAGATAGATAGATAACAACAAGATAGCGTGAAAAGCATTCGAATTTTGAGATCTTCCTCTTCTGTATTACAATTCTCAGCTCATCAGATATGGAAAACCCTGTTTTAGCAACAAATTACACACACAAACACAGGCACACATACACATACACAAACACAAGCTCTCTCTCTCTCTCTCTCTCTCTCTCTCTCTCTCTCTCACACACACACACACACACAGAATCACACACACACACACACACACAGAATCACACACACACACACACACACAAAGACACAGAAATGCATTCCATTCTTCCAAGGTGTCCCTGTTTTGACTGATGTAATAATAGATTCAAAAGCTATGAGGGATTCTCCAAAGAACACTGACAACTTTCACTACAACGCTGTCCTCCTGATCCCTGACACAGAATGTGGCTGTTTAACTGATTTAAGAGTCATTTGAAAGGAATGCTGACTTGGTGTCACCTGGTACCTAATCCCCATTAGGTTTTTCTGTTTTGGAAATTTTCTGTGTATGTCATCAGAAAAATAGCAGTGGTTTGGCTTCTGAAGAAAGCAGCACCCCGTTTTCTGAATGTCATTTAAGAACTCAGCAAATAAAAATAATAGGACACTAAAGTGGCCATCCTTCCTTTTAATGCAAAGCAAAATTGGTCCCTATAGCACAGTCCCAAAAGCTCTGGAGCTGCCAGGTTTTTTAAATGATTCGGTTTCTAACCTTCCTCTACAGTTTTAGTGTCACAGCATCCAGTGATTTAGAATGGAGCTTGACTGTGTGTGGTGTCTGCTAAGGGACAGGTTCTGCCAAGACTGAATAAAACGAAGACACTCAATTCTGATAGGAACAAGCTTCTGTACTTGCACTAAATCTCTCTCTCTCTCTGTCTCTCTCTCTCTCTCTCTCTCTCTCTCTCTCTGTCTCTCTCTCTCTCTCTCTCTCTCTCTCTCTCTCTCTCTCTCTCTCTCTCTCTCTCTCTGTGTGTGTGTGTGTGCTTGGTGCACCAAGTCTCATGTCTTATAGGTAGAATCCAAATGGTGTATACCAATTGATTTTATGATATAGTTCAGCATTCTCCACCAAAGCACCACTACTCTAAACCACATTCAATTTATATGTCATATAAAGTTGATCTGGCTCGGGTTTTTTTTTTCACTATTTTTTTTTCAAATTCTCTAGAGTTAAGTGTTTTTTTTTTTATCTGACAATCTAAGAATTGAAAAGTTACAGATTTTAATATGCTTACAGCAGTTACTAAATTTTAAAATTTCGTTGGCATACAAATAACGATATCCCAACATGACAATTTCAAGTAAAATTTGCATCAATGGTTTCTCTCACCTCCATTTTATTTAACATTATCATTTTTATTTAGTCTATTATCAACTAATGCTATATATATTTTCAGAACTATTTTAACACATCATCTATAATACAAACATAAATATCACATGATCTACTTTGTCTTATTGAATTGAAATATTGATATTATTTTACGTATTTGCTAAAGAAATATTTTGTACACTCAACCATATCAAAAGAATGTTTATCAAAATTAGGGTCATATCCATGTATTTATGAGTATATATCTAATACATTGAAGAAAGTAGTGGAAAGACACCAGTACAGAAGAGCCTCAGGGTCCTAAAGTCCAGCATTCTGCTGGGAACATGTGATTTTGCAGAGCTAATCTCAAAATAACTGAGGGATATTGTGACACAGAAGGAATATTTAATAGTGTCATGAGGTTTTGTAAAATCCTATTAAACTTTACTCTATATGATAGATTATTAAAAATTTGGAGAATTACAATAAGATATACAATTATATATAATTAGATATATTATATAAAACACACATACACAAACACACACACACACACACACACACACACACACACACACATATATACATGCCTGTTCAGAGGCTCTTAGAAACTGGGTAGGAAAAACTCACCATCAACCATCTACATGATATTACAGTGGACATTATAAAGCATCACTTTTAAATATAATGGATGATTCAGCTTTTGATATGATTATAAATAATTTCATAATAGATATTTGCAGAGGTATAATTGTGAATATATGGCAACTACCAAAAATAGAAAAGGAAAGAACAAGTAATAAATTATTATTGATTGCTAAATTCCCTAGGAATAATTGCCAAAGGGAATCAGCAGAATACAGAGAAGTGGAGAGAGAAAAATATAGTTAAAACTCAAAGAATATATTCAATTTTTATCTCTTAAGTTGTTGCTTTTTATCTGTGTTTTCACTTTATATATAGCTTAAGAAATTGTGACTTGAAGTGATCTCCTCCTTTCTGATTACTTTGTTAGCCCTATACTAGTTCACAGTTGTCGAAATTATATCAAGAGTAGGTTGTTAGAAAATCAGAGTTCTGTAGCAATCTGGCATAAATAAACATGTATACTCAGGTACAGACAATAAGATATTTCATAGCTATGTTAACTCTCACATAATAATTTCATCCTCAATAAACGACATATTAGTAGTAGTATTCACTTTAACAGTCACACCTACAAATGTCTTTCTCTTACTACATGAGATGTCACACAATGGCAATTGCTAAAATACCTATGTTAAAGATGGATTTCCCAGTAACTGCCTTAAAATCCAACAGTTGGTAGTTTTGCTTCCAAACCTAAACCTCATTTATTTGGGTTCTTGATCAACTTAGAATTTAGTACAGCCATGAATCAAGTAAAAGTATAAAGATTCCAAAGGCATAAAATGAAGAGAAAGGTTGTGATTCATAACTCTACATTTATTTCATGAGAAACCCAAAGTCTTCCCTCATAATTTATGGTTAAGTGATGCCGGCACACTTTCCAGGACTATAGGCAGTGACCCCCAACTGAACAATTTTAAATAGTGGGTTTTACAGCCTTATTATTTATCATGACACTTGTTTTCCCAGTAACAAAATAATTCTGTCAAATTATGGAATTACAAGACTCTTTTCCTAACTCTTTTCCAATTTTGATAACTTTTCACCCAAGGCATTTTTGTAGAACCATCGAACATAAGTATACAAATATAATACTTATTGGTGATAAATTATAAATAACTTTATTTAAAAAAATTCAGTATACATATTACTTTAACATTTATTAAAGTTAATAGCAAATATGCATGCTAATAAATAATGAACTCTTGGCTGGATATTTGATGCTGGAGGACATCAGAAATCTTCAGCATTTTTCAAACAGCTACTTTGATCTTATAATTTCATATGCTGAGAATGTTGTTTTATGCTAATATGAATAAAAGATGATAGAAATATGTTTAGGGCCATTTCAGAAATTTCTGTGAAAAATCTGTCATAACCTTAAGCCAAAAATCCGTTAATTTTTTTTTACGAAATTCAAGTCAGCAAAAGTAAATCAGCTTATGCACATGATTAATTTAATAAAGTATTCTATCCAGCTAGATATAAGGATACATAAACTTGATGATTACCTAATAAGGAAAATATTAAAAGTGTTTTTTATCTTTTTAGATGTATTTTTTATTTTCTATATTTTTTGTTTACATTCCAAAGGCTTTCTCCTTTCTCAGTTCCCCTCTCACAATATGTCCCATAAGACCTCTTCCCTCAGCCCATTCCCCACCCCACCCCCATTTCTCTGTTCTGATACTCTCTTACAAAATTGGATCCAGTATTTTCAGGACCAGGGTACTTTCCTTCCTTCTTCTTGGGAATCTTTTGATTTGCTAATTGTGCCTTGAGTATTCAGAGCTTTTGGGCTCATTAATATCCACTTATCAGTGATTGATTTCATCTGTATTCTTTTGTGATTGGGTTAACTTACTTAGGATGATATTTTCCAGATCCAACCATTTGCCTACAAATTGCATGAATTCATTATTTTTAATTACTGAGTAGTATTCCATTGTATAAATATACCACATTTTCTGTATCTATTCCTCCTTTGAGGGACATCTGGGCTCCTTCCAACTTATGGCTATTATAAATCAGGCTGCTATGAACATAGTGGAGCATGTGCCTTTATTGTATGCAGGGGAATCCTCTGGGTATATGCCCAGAAGTGGTATGACAGGGTCCTCTGGAAGTAAAATGCCGAATTTTCTGAGGAACCACCAGACTGATTTCCAGAGCAGTTGCAATCTCACCAACAGTGCAGGAGTGTTCCTTTTTCTCTACTTCCTCATTAGCACCTGTTGTCCCTTGAGCTTTTAATCTTAGCCATTCTGACTGGTGTGAGGTGGAATCTCAGGGTTGTTTTGATTTGCATTTCCCTGATAACTAATGATGTTGAACATCTCTTAAGGTGCTTTTCAGCCATCTGAATTTCTTCTGGTGAAAATTCTTTGTTTAGCTCTTCTTGAGATTTTTGTATATATTGGATATTAGCCCTCTGTCAGATGTGGGGTTGGTGAAGACCTTTTCCCAATTTGTTGGTTGCTGTTTTGTCCTTCTGACAGTGTCCTTTGCCTTACAGAAACTTTGTTATTTTATGAGATCCCGTTTGTCAATTCTTGATCTTAGAGCATAAGCTATTGGTGTTCTGTTCAGGAACTTTTCCCCTGTGCCCATGTCCTCCAGGGTCTTTCTCAGTTTCTTTTCTATTAGTTTCAGTGTGTCTGGTTTTATGTGGAGGTCCTTGAACCACTTGGAGTTCCTTGGTACAAGGAAATAAGAGTGGGTCAATTCGCATTATTCTGCATGTTGACCTCCAGTTGAACCAGCAATATTTACTGAAAAGGCTATCTTTTTTCCACTGGATGGTTGTAGCTCCTTTATCAAAGATCAAGTGACAATAAGGGTGTGGGTTCATTTCTGGGTCTTCAATTCTATTCCATAGATCTACTTTCCTGTCCCTGTACCAATGCCATGCAGTTTTTAGCACAATTGCTCTGTAGTACTGCTTGAGGTCAGGGATATTGATTTCCCCAGAAGTACTTTTATTGTTGAGAATAGTTTTAGCTATCCTGGGTTATTTGTTACTCCAGATGAATTTCAGAATTGCTCTTTCTAGATCTAGGAAGAATTGATTTGTGATTTTGATGGTGATTTCATTGAATCTGTAGATTGCTTTTGGCAAGATGGCCATTTTTACCATATTGATCCTGCCAATCCAAGAGCATGGAATATTTTTCCATCTCCGGAGATCTTCATCAATTTCTTTCTTCAAGGACTTGAAGTTCCTGTCATACAGATCTTTCACTTGCTTGGTTAGAGTCACACCAAGATACTTTATATTGTTTGTGGCTATTGTGAAGGGTGTTATTTCCCTAATTTCTTTCTCAGCCTGCTTGTCCTTTGAGTATAAGAAGGCTACTGATTTGCTTGAGTTGATTTTATAACCAGCCACTTTGCTGAAGTTGTTTATCAATTGTAGAAGTTCTCTGGTGGAGTTTTTTTGGTCACTTAAGTATACTATCATATCATATGCAAAAAGTGATAGTTTGACTTCTTCCTTTCCAATTTCTATCCCTCGAACTTCTGTATGTTGTCTAATTGCTCTCTCTAGAACTTCAAGTACTATATTGAAAAGATATGGAGAGTGAGGGCAGCCTTTTCTAGTCCCTGATTTTAGTGGGATTGCTTCAAAATTTTCTCCATTTATTTTGATGTTGGCTACTGGTTTGCTGTATATTGCTTTTACTATATTTCAGTATGGGCCTTGAATTCCTGTTCTTTCCAAGACTTTTAGCATGAAAGGATGCTGAATTTTGTCAAAGGCTTTTTCAGCATCTAATGAGATGACCATGTGTTTTCTTTCTTTTAGTTTGTTTATGTAGTGGATTACATTGATGAATTTTCATATATTGAACCATCCCTGCATCCCTGGGATGAAGTCTACTTGATCATGGTGAATGATCATTTTGATGTGCACTTAGATTCAGTTGGCAAGGATTTTATTTAGTATTTTTGCATCAATATTCATAAGGGAAATTGGCCTGTAGTTCTCTTTCTTTGTAGGATCTTTGTGTGCTTTGGGTATCAGTGTGATTGTGGCTTCGTAGAACGAGTTGGGCAGTGTCCCTTCTGTATCTACTTTGTGGAATAATTTGAAAAGTATTGATGTTAGGTATTCTTTGAAGGTTTGATAGAATTCTGCACTAAAATCATCTGGTCCTGTACTTTTTTTGGTTGGGAGACTTTCTATAACCCCTTCTATTTCTCTAGGGTTTATGGGACTGTTTAGCTGATCTAATTGATCCTGATTTACTTTTGGTATTTGGTATCTGTCTAGGAAATTGTTCATTTCCTCCAGATTCTCCAGTAGTGTTGAGTATAGGCTTTTGTAGTAGGATCTGATGATTTTTTAAATTTACTCAGTTTTTGTTGTTATATCCCCCTTTTCATTTCTAATTTTATTAATTTGGATACTGTCTCTGTGCCCATTGGTTAGTCTGGCTAAGGGTTTATCTATCTTGTTGATTTTCTCAAAGAACCAGCTCTTGGTTTTGTTGATTCTTTGTATGGTTCTCTTTGTTTCTACTTGATTGATTTCAGCCCTTAGTTTGATGATTTCCTGTCTTCTACTCCTCCTGGGTGAATTAGCTTCTTTTTGTTCCAGGGCCTTCAGGTGTACTGTTAAGTTGCTAGTGTATGCTCTCTCCAGTTTCTTTTTGGATTCACTCAGGGCTCTGAGTTTTCCTCTTAGCACTGCTTTCATTGTGTCCCATAGATTTGGGTAGGCCATACTTTCATTTTCAATGAATTCTAAAAAGTCTTTGATTTCTTTCTCTATTTCTTCCTTGACCAATGTGTCATTGAGTAGAGTATTGTTCAGTTTCCATGTGTATGTGGGCTTTCTGTTGTTCTTGCTATTGAAGACCACTTTTACTCCATTGTGATCTGATAGGAGGCATGGGATTAGTTCGGTCTTCTTGTATTTGTTGAGGTCTGTCTTGTGACTAATTATATGATCAATTTTGGAGAAGGTACCATGTGGTGCTGAGAAAAAGGTATATTCTTTTGTTTTAGGATGAAATGTTCTATATATATATCTGTTAAATCCAATTGGTCTAAAGCTTCAATGAGTTTCTCTGTGCCCCTGTTTAGTTTCTGCTTTCTTGATCAGTCCATTGTGGAGAGTGGAGTGTTAAAGTCACTTACAATTATTGTGTTAGGTGCAATGTGTGCTTTAAGCCTTAGTAAAGTTTCTTTTACGAATGAGGGTACCTTTACATTTGGAGCATAGATGCTCAGTATTGAGAATTCTTCTTGGTGGATTTTCCCTTTGACCAGCAAGAATTGACCTTCCAACTCTCTTTTGAAGACTATAGGTTGAAAGTCAATTTTATCTAATATTAGAATGGCTACTCCAGCTTGTTTCCTGGGACCATTTGCTTGTAGAACTGTCTTCCAGCCTTTTACTCTAAGGCAATGTTTGTTTTTGACACTGAGATGTGTTTCCTGTATGCAGCAAAATATAGGGTCCTGTTTCCGTAACTAGTTTGTTAGTCTGTGTCTCTTTATTGGGGAATTGAGTCCATTGATGTTAAGAGATATTAAGGAATAGTAATTATTACTTCCTGACATTTTGCGCGTTATTTTTTATATTTGAGTGGTTCTCTTCTTTTGGGTTTGATGAGAAGTGGTTTCTATCTTTCTTTTTCTGGGGTGTAGTTTACCCCCATGTGTTGGTGTTTTTCCCCTATTATCCTTTGTAGGGCTGGGTTTGTGGATAGATATCGGGCAAATTTGGTTTTGTTTTGGAATTCCTTGGTTTCCCCATCTATGGCGATCGAGAGTTTTGCTAGGTATAGTAGTTTTGGCTGAAATTTGTGTTCCCTTAGAGTCTGCATGAAATCTGCCCAGGATCTTCTAGCTTTCATGGTCTCAGGGGAGAAATCTGGTGTAATTCTGATTGGTCTTTCTTTATATGTTACTTGGCCTTTTTCTCTACTGCCTTTAATATTCTTTCTTTGTTTAGTACGTTTGGGGTTTTGATTATTATGTGATGGGAGGTATTTCTGTTCTGGTCCAGTCTGTTTGGAGTTCTGTAGGCTTCTTGTATATTCATGGGCATCTCTCTGTTCAGGTTGGGAAAGTTTTCTTCCATAACATTGTTGAAGATATTTGCTGGCCCTTTAAGTTGTAGATCTTCACTCTCATCTATACCTACAATCCTTAGGTTTGGTCTTCTCATTGTGTCCTGGATTTCCTGAATATTTTGGGTTACCCGCTTTTTGCATTTTGCATTTTCTTTAATTGTTGATTCCATTGTTCCTATGGTATCTTCAGCACCTCAGATTCTGTCTTCTATCTCCTGTATTCTATTGTTGATATTTACATCTATGACTCCTGTTTTCTTCCCAAGGTTTTCTATCTCCAACATTGTCTCCCTTTGCAATTTCTTAGTTATTTCTACTTCTGTTATTAGATTCTGATGGTTTTGCTTAGATCTTTCACTTGCTTGATTTTGTATTCATGTAATTCTTTAAGGGATTTTTGTGTTTTCTCTTTTATGACTTCTACTTGTGCACCCACGTTCTCTTGTATTTCTTTAAGTTATTTTTGTGTTTCCCCCTTATTGGCATCCATTTTTTTGATGTATATTCTGCTGAATTTCTTTAAGTGATTTTTGTGTTTGCCTTGTAAGGTCTTCTAGCTTTTGATCCATTTTCTCCTGTATTACTTTAAGAGATTTATCTAAGTGTTCCTCTATCAGCATCCTGACCAGTGATTTTAGATCTGAGTCTTGTTTTTCTGGTGTGTTGGGGTATCTGAGACTTATTGCTGTCGGGGAACTGGGTCCGGATGCTGCCATATTGCCTTGATTTCTGTTAGTAATGATCTTACATCTGTCTTTTGCCAACTGGTTATCTCTGGTGTTAGTTGGTCCTATAGCTACTAGCTGGTGCTTGAACCTCCTGTGGGCTTGTAAGGCTATTTCCCCACGACTGGGACACCTGAACCACTGCCCTGAAGGGCTCCTGCTCACAGATTGCTAACAGGTGGCCTGAGTCCCCAGAGGTACTTGGGATATCTCGGGTACCTACTTCTGCCTGCTGGTTCTGCCTGCTGGTTCTGCCTTCTGGTTCGAAACAGCTGGGAAGATGGCAGATGCTGCAGGGAATGTGGGGTCTGCCTTCAGGGCACAGAGCCCACGCCTGGCTAGGGCCCCGGACCTGCTGCTCTTTGCACAGCTCCTGCTCTAGGCCTGAATCCCCAAAGGTCTTAAACTTGGGATATTTCAGGGACCTAGTTCTACCTGCTGGTTCTGCCTTCTGGTTCAAAACTCTGGGAAAATGGCTGAGGCTGCAGGGAGTGCGGGGTCTGCCTTCAGGGCACAGAGCCCATACCTGGCTGGGGCGCCCCAAACCACTGCTCTGTGCGCAGCTCCTGCTCAAGGCCTGAGTCCCCAAAGGTCTTAAACTCAGGATATCTCAGGTACCTGGTTCCGCTGGCTGGTTCTGCCTGCTGGTTCTGCCTTCTGGTTCGAAACAGCTGGGAGGATGGTGGAGGCTGCAGGGCGTGTGGGGTCTGCCTTCAGGGTACAGAGCCCACGCCTGGCTCTTAAAAGTGTTTTTTACATTCATACTCTGATTTTATATAAGAATGTTGTATGTAGACTGGTTCACAACATACATAATCTTGATTCTTAGACTAGTTGACATAGGCAGAGCTCGTGAGAGTTGTGTCTGGGTAAAGCATGTTTACAACAGCATGCATGTTATGTGCATGCCCCTGGTTTCATAAAAGTCACATGAATCAGCATGGGTGAGGCTATGACCCAAGCACTTCAGATTCAGTATATTTGTGAGTTAATTTTTGGATTTTGAAAATGCAGACCACCTACAGTTATCAATTTGTGGGTACTCCTGAATTCTGATACACAACTTTCTTTGATTTTGAGTATCTGTGTAGAAACAAAAATTAGACAGTTTCATTTGCAGCTAGTATAATTTGCATGTCTTTATATCAGTTTATACTCTCTTTTTTTCACAACTCCCATCTGGAAGAATAGCTGCCCTACAGTTTTAAAGGAAATATATAGATTATTTTCAAGATAAGACTCCTCTATCTCCTGAAACTTGTTAATTTCTATTTGATTTCAATTGGTATCCTTTCCTTATAAAGTTTCCCAGATCTTATTATATTATCTATCTTTTCTTCCTAACATATAATCTTCCATATTTTCTCCCACACTCTGGTCACAATCAACAGCATTAGAAATATTTTGAATGAGAAGCCTCTTCCCAAGACTATTACTTCTGACTGAAAAAGCTGCTTTCTTTGAAGTTTCCTGCCTCCTGTCACTTCAAATAATAATCAACTATTAAAAGACTCCCTCCAGGAATGTCACTGAGATGAATGGCTAGATGTAAAGAAAGTTCATTGTGCCCTCAGAATAACTGATAGACTTGAATTTCCCCCCATAGAATGATGACTCGATACCTTTAGAGATCTGAATAAATGATGAATTCCCCATCTATAGATGAAAGCTGTAGCAACATCTTTAGACTCCATAATCACAGTGGTTTGCTGGATCCCTCAAGAAAGAGATTTATATATATATATGGAAGATATTCAACATATAATTATGAAAGATTTTTAATATCAAGATAATAGTTTGATATTAAAAATATAAGGCTCCTTCTTTCCTTTCATTTAGAATGCAGTAAAAGAGATAATTTGGAGACAGAGGAAGTACTGTGTTTCCCTAAGACAGCTTTGAAATTTGCACCCGAGTTTTTTCTCACTATGTCATAGAAATGCACAGGAACTATAAAACATAATTAACTCAGCATACTTTTCAGAGTTTCACTCACTCTTGAGTTTTGACAATTTGTTCTTTTTTCTACATGAACAAAAAGAAGTAAATGATGAATCCTCAATTTCTTAATATCACAATTTCCAAAATCATTTCAAACAGAATAGGAGGAAAAAAGACAAATTGTAATGTTTTATTTTGTTTAATGTATCTCAACCTAGCTTCATATAAAAGATCACCTGGTGATATTTTCCACATACTGCCTCTGATGCTATACTTGGAGAGAATCTGGCTTAAGATGGCTCAGACATTGATTCTTTTTAATGGAATACCTTAGTTGTCCTTAAGCACATCTGGAATTAAGAATAGTCTGGAAGATGTTCAGCATTCTTTTGTTTAGGAAGTTGAAGTTAAAATACTGGTTTTTATCATATTGGCTTTCAATTATTATCATAAAATATAATGTATGAAGCCTGACTCTTCAGAGAGTTACAGTATACAATCCAAATCTTCAAAAGGGTATGATCACCTGCACTGACTTAGAGCTTTCATGCTCTTGGATACCATCAGCAGCACATAACACTCTTCATCTTGGTTATTACCTTGTCCCAACCTTGTTGTATGAACTAACAATATTTCTGGATGTTTCACTTGCTTTTTCTAGACTTTCCTACCAGGCCACTTTTTCCTCCATAGCTCACAACCTATTGTGATGGCTCTGAACAATACTGTGTTTCAGAGAGATGTTCTCTTGCCTATTATTTTGTCTATTTGTAAACCACCATAATGATAGAAATTTAGGAATTTTCAGAAATGTATTCAATTAAAAATACTTTCATTGATTTCCATAAATCTATACATTTGTTTATTTGCCTATTATCTACTTGCCATAGATTACATAAAATACCCTATGTGGTAACAACCCTCAACGTGAGCATCCTAAAACAATGAAAGTGTTCAAACAAACCAGAGTGTTATAAAATGACACCATGGAGATAACATAGACTTTAGTCATTAATATGAGCCTGGAGCATTCCAAATGCATTCTAGGAATATGTCTCTTTTCTTGCTTTAAATTAATTCAAGTAAAATTCAAAACATTGTACCTCAAAATTATAAACTTTCTTCAATTACTTATATTTGCATCATTGGCCTTTAAATAAATATCCAAAGAAAGCAAAAGTTTGAATCTTAGAATGTGTCTCTATATCTTAATTTTAAGAAATATTTGGCTTAAATATTATAGAAGGAAGTAAAATTCACTCAGCTTGTTGGAAAGGTGAGTGAACATATTTATATAAATTTTATACTTATATTTTTTGCCGGTGTGTTTGCATATCTATGCATGCTTATATGTGTGTGTTCTCAAGTGTGTGTGTTAATAAATCAGTGTAGGGCAAAAAGTAATTTAAATTTATAAATAGTGATGGCAGGCTATATCATTTCATCAAAGTGTATATACTGACTATGATGACTGGGCAATAAGCCTTGACCTCTGATATCTTCTAAAAGTATACTAATTTGAAAATACTCCTCCAATCTTTAATAATATTTGTATTTTATTACCTAATATACAAAATTTTAGAATTAAAAATGTTTTGTATGGAAAACATTATAAAGAAAATCATTGCTCATCATAATATGTTCCACTGAAGATCACTGTACTATAGTGTACTTCAATATCAAGTAATTATCACAGAAATATGAATTTAGCAAATAGAAATTGAACATGGGTTACGAAATAATCAAATAGATAATATTAAACTTGTCTGTCTCATCTTCCAATGTAGTTCACCTACTTTCTGAAAAATTAATATTGACTTTCAGATTTAGTGATTTCATTACAATAGTCATTAATAGAACATTGAAATTCACTGTGAAATGTAAACTTGATTTAAGATATTCAAATTGTTCAATTAACCAATTATTGTTCTTGAAAGAAAAGGCATACAGAAGGAATATTTTACACTCCCTCTTTTATTTACGAAGACACACATTTACTGTATCTCAAGATTTTGTGTGACTGATGCAGATTTATCTGGGCTCTTACTCTTTTATCTTTTACTACTATTATATACAGTGATTTCTTTCTATACAAACAGCTTTCTAATTTTGCAAAATAATACAAGTGGTTTTCTTATCTTTCTCTTTATAAAATATCTAGAGTTGCCTTTTGAAAATACAATCTAATGGCTAGAAATCATCTCTCAACAAAGTCTGTGAGAAATAACGTGTAAATAGATATTTAATAGTTACTAATTTTCTCTAAGTCGGAATCTTGCTACTCAAAGCAAATATTTTCTTAGTCAAATTCATTTGCAGTCATTTCTAGGTAGTAAATCAGTTGTTACATTTACATAAATCCTTTCCTGGACATAATTATATAATCTAAATTTTCCATCCTGGCTACTTTTACTTTTGGTATTTGTATATATATTTTACAAACTATATATATATATATATATATATATATATATATATATATGTGTGTGTGTGTGTGTGTGTGTGTGTGTGTGTGTGTGTGTGGTGTGTGTGTGTGTATGTATATATATATATATATATATATATATATATATATATATACCACTTATGCTTATGCTCCTGGTACCTGTGAAGGCCAGAAGTATTCAGTTAACAAGTAATTAAATAATACACCCTACCAAAGTGCCATGATGGCAGTGAGAACTGAACTCAGGTCCTCTTGAGTAGCATTCAGTACTTTTCCTGTAGGAAGGAATGGGCCATTCCTGATTTTGGCAAAATTTCAAAGCAACCAGTTACGTAAAGAATTACAGCAGGAGTTTCAGAAATTTAAGTTAGTTTAATCCGTTATAAAGTATTTAATCCGTTATAAAGTATCAGGAGTAATGAGTCCAAGAGCATGGATATCACAATATCTGACACACAGGACTCTACTGGTTGTAGTTTATAGAAATATTCCTGACTAGGAGCCCACAAGTGCTGCCAGAGTTCACTCCCTGCATCAGATCCCTAAGGTTTGTACTTGGAGATGAAATCTTCTGGGAGAATGGGCTCATTTTCTACATTTTCTATCTGGAGAAGGTGGTTTGTGGTGATGCATATAAATACTCCATATTAATGGCATGACATCTTGCTTTGAAGTCAGAAAAATAAGACAGTAATTATCCACCAGAATGTTACAAAGACTGTACAATTATTTTGCAAATATATCTGTAGAACTATTCTTCAGTTTTTGTTTTGGCATAATCTAACTCCGAGGAAAAACATAGCAGTTTTGCATGAGACTGAGAGTATTGATGTGTTCAGAGTGGATAATTTTGTATGTTACAGTGTACTGACTCATATTCTGGTAGTTGTACTATCCTTTACATTGGGTCATAATGTAATCTGTAACCACTTATCCATCCATACCATTGTACTTTGATCAAGCTACAATAGGACTGATTTGAAACTACCTTACTCTTTGATGCCTACAATAAAATTTCCATTTTTTCCCTGAGGATCTTGCTCTGTGTCCCTGGAAGTCCCTGGTTGAACTCACTGTGTGGATCAAAGTGACCTCAAACTCAGAGGTGAGCCTTACTTTGCTAAATACTGTGATTAATGTCTACATCTTCATACTTTGTTTAATATGTTTAAATATGTCTATTATAGACACACAAGTTTGTCTACTGAAATAAATGTTTTATATCTACACATGTATCTATTCTATAAATTAATATAAGTACAATAAATATGTATTACACATTACATATTAATTTCTATATGTAAATAAATATTACATATATTTATCTAAAGCTATAGAGCAAAATAATAATATGTAAGTGATGTAGACAGTGGTAATCAGTATGTTCCCATTAGAATATTTTCCTCTGATAAATAATCCCTTCAATTATAGAGAAAAAATTCCATGGAGAATTTTTTAAAAAAATAAATGTAGTTTTTGCATTTAGAAAGATACTGGCTAAATATTCTGTGAAGATAAACTATGGGAAAATATTGAGAACAAATTAAAAAAGAGCCCTCACTTTGTGGCCAATTTCATTAGTGTCTGTTTTCCCAAAACAGAAAGTCATCTAATGTAAAAAAGTACCCCCTCACAAAGTTTTTAAAAGAAAAGGGAAACCAAGATCTATGTTTGCATATTAAAACACACCTTTTATTATTTACATAGTACAAAGTGATATTAAAACAGAATGAGCTCATGGGTTTGTTTAAATAACTTATAAATGTATATGAAGTTGCTTGAGTCATCTTCTATGTTATTTTATTTTGTTGACTGATGCTGAGAACAAAACCAGTATCATATTTAAAAATGAAAGATTGTGTTTTTTGGGTATGTGTGAGTTTCTGAATGAGTGGATGTGCACCACATACACTGTCAAGGTGAAAGGTAGTGCCAAACAGGTGAGACCTGATGTTCCAAGAGGCAACAAGCACACATTTAGATACTGGAAAGCAAACCTGGGACCTCTGCAAAAGTTTCTACTGTCAATATCTGAGTATCATTCCTGCACACTGTTTTTATCATTATAGCTAGAGTAATTAATACATAGAAAAACAAGACCTATGTGTATCTATTTATATACATTCCAAATAATGTGATATGCAAAGTAAGAGGAGCTTAGTTGACAGGAAAAGCTAAATTTACATCTGCAACTTTATAGAAAATATTTTTAAAATGGTAATTCAAAAAGTTGATTCTATGGAAATACTATGATTTGCTTAGGATGCCAATCAAATATGTGAAGAACTTGAAAGACCTTCTGGTTAAAGCACATAACCAAGATGTGAAAATTGTAGCCAGTCATGCATAAAGAAAATCTGGTACAATTGTTCATGAATGTTAAATGTCAACATTGATGGATATTTATACAGGGAACAAGGAAAAGGTGCAACAGTGGCATTATGGATCAAAGTTTCCCAAAGTGACATTGATGTGTTATGACAGATTAGAGAAATATTAAAATACATTAAAATGCGTTGAAATTTTTTTAAAAAAGAAAAAAAGCACAGAAAGAATTTGCACAATGTTCTGAGTCAAAATCTCGATAGTCAACATAGCCATTTCACCATAAATAAGAATCATTTGTCAGTTATATAAAGCCCTGTTTTCCCAAAAAAGATCCAAGGGATGACTTCATGGCCCTACAGAAAAAAATACCGTTTCCATAACCCTACCAGTCAGTATGACAACTGATCATGTACAACAGAAACCATTCGTTTTTGACACTCCGATGAACATAATTATCAATCAAAGATTTCCCTTGGGTTGGTTTGAGTCTAAATTAAAAATGGAGGTAATTTTGCTCTTCTAAAGCATTCAATAATAATAATAATAAATTTATAAGAGAGGACATTACATACGAACCAATATGATTTAAATATATATGGGTTAAGTATACCTATAATAATCATGACCTCATATTTATGCATTATCCTTGATATCAAAGAGAATAATCTCCTTAACGATATTAAGGGACATTAGTATCCTATACCAACTGGAAGATAAACTAAATATTTAAGATACATTTTGTTTCCTTTTGCTATGTCTAATTTTGACAAGTGACTAAATGTAAATAATTTATAAACCCTTAAGAAATTTATATTGTTGTGTACTATATATGCTATAATTTTTATTCCTTATAAATAGTAGTTGTGCAGGCTCAAAATTGTCAAAGCATGCTTTATCAAACTTGTCTACCCTCAAATAAACCTGTTGATATCTATCTCTATCTCTATCTCTATCTCTATCTCTATCTCTATCTCTATCTCTATCTCTATCTCTATCTATATCTATATCTATATCTATATCTATATGTATCTATATGTATCTATATATGTATATATAGATATAGAAATATAAACATATATATGTGCATATATGTATGCACCTTTGTGAATTAAAATTTAATTTTGTGAGTTTCTACTACTGACCAACAATTTATGAAGAGCAAGTAGCAGAAATTGTATTAAAACTCATGATATCATATAGTAAAACTAGTGCCACTATCATAATCTGTAAAAGATTACTGAAAGAGAAAGTTACATCAAACTTACACATATTTACTCAAAAATGGAATGTTTCTGTTGGAAAATTATGACTTTTTAATTAACTACTCAAAATAATTAGCAAGGTATTGTGCCAGAAATTTTGAATAAATTAACGTATTTTTTAATCTAATATGAACTTCTTATTTTATAAAAGGTAAAATTTGAAATAGTATAAAAGCTTGTACTATAATTTAGTCAGGATCAAAGGACTTCCATTCACTCCTGCCTTTTCGTGGCCCACAGTATCTATGAAGAGCAAGTAGCAGAAATTGTATTAAAACTCATGATATCATATAGTAAAACTAGTGCCACTATCATAATCTGTAAAAGATTACTGAAAGAGAAAGTTACATTAAACTTACACATATTTACTCAAAAATGGAATGTTTCTGTTGGAAAATTATGACTTTTTAATTAACTACTCAAAATAATTAGCAAGGTATTGTGCCAGAAATTTTGAATAAATTAACGTATTTTTTAATCTAATATGAACTTCTTATTTTATAAAAGGTAAAATTTGAAATAGTATAAAAGCTTGTACTATAATTTAGTCAGGATCAAAGGACTTCCATTCACTCCTGCCTTTTCGTGGCCCACAGTATCTATATGAGAAATTCAGTCTGTAGATAAAGAGTGCAAATCAAGTGTTCTGGAATGTAGAACTTATTTTTCTGTTGCTATAATAAAATGTCATGAATCAGGAAACCCACAGAAGTAAGGGTTTGTTGGGGGACCCTGTGCTCAGCCCAATAGTTGGCTGTGAACAGTGGAGGAGTTAGAGAAAGGACTGAAGGAGATGAAGGTGTTTGCAACCTCATAGGAAGAACAACTATATCAACCAACCACAATTCCTCAGAGCTACCAGGGACTAAACCACCAAACAAAGAGTACACATGGAGAAATACATGGCTCCATCCGCATATGAAGCAGAGGATAGCTTACATGGCCATCAATGGGAAGAGCTGGCCTTGGTCCAGTGAAGGCTCATGGATGCCCCAGTGTAGGGGAATGCCAGGTCATGGATGTGGTAGTGGGTGGGTGGTAGGGTGAACACCTTCATAGAAGCAGGGAAAGAGGGAATGGGATAGGGCATTTCTGGGGAGAGGGACCTGGAAAGGTGCTAACATTTGAAATGTGAATAAACAAAATATCAAATAAAAATTAAATAAAAATAAACCATATAAATAAATGAGTGAATGAATGAATAAGCAAATAGTTTGTTTGGACTTATATTTCCAGAGACTTACAGTCCATCACCATAACTTGGAAACATGGCAGCAAGAAAGCATTGTGGATAGAGCATCAAACAGAGACTTCTCATCATGTACTACAGATACAGATGGAAAGGAGAAGATGGGGAAGAAGGTTGGGAGAAGGGAAGAAAGGAAATGACTGGAGACAGAGCAGAGGGAGAGGGAGAAAGGGACAGAGGAAGGAGAGAGAGAGAGAGAGAGAGAGAGAGAGAGAGAGGGAGGGAGGGAGGGAGGGAGGAAGGGAGGGAGGGAGGGAGGGAGAGAGAGAAAGAGAGAGAGAGAGAGAGAGAGAGAGAGACAGAGAGAGAGACAGAGACAGAGACAGAGACAGAGAGAGACAGAGAGAGAGAACAGTAAACATACAAATGTTTGAAACCTTAAAAGCCTATGCTAGGGTGGTATTTCTTCCTTAAGGCCACAATTCCTAGACCTCTCTGAAAAGCCCTGCCAACAGGAGTCTGGGTGTTGAAACTCATGGAAAATTCTTCCCTGTGGAATATTTAATAATAGTAAACTCATATAGGAAAGTCCCCTTGTGAATGTCCTTAAATATTTCCAGGCCAGTAAAAAATATTTCACTTGCTTTTACTTTAAGGAACCATTAATTTTCAAGACAAGGGATAATTAATATTACCTAATAACTTGCATCTTAATATATTGGGCACTGTTAAGATGTCCTTAGTGACCTAAAAATATTCATAATGATTCAAATAAATATATTACCTAATGTAGTTTGCAAATTGTATTAGAAAGATAACCATTTTCACTGGCATATGACAAAAAAAAATGTAAGTAAAAATTTTTGAGCATACATTAAGATTGATTCAGATCCTGATGGGATCTTTGAGCTACAGAACCATCAAGGATACAATCATTTTTCATAGATCATCTAGAAACATTGTAGTACTTGAAAATGTTTCATCATATCCATTCTTTGGACCAATCAAGATAAGTGACGAGAGCCCACCTTTGACCCTGCAATTTCTCATGGAGCTTGCTGCACAATCTTCACAAAAAGTCAAGATTATTAGGTGAGTCTTGAAAATGGAGACCCCCTTTTTGTTTCCCTAATATTCTTTGGCTCAGATGTTTCTGAAGGTTTAAAAAAAAGCATGTCCTTATTGCATGCTGGGGAATCTTTTGGGTATATGCCCAGGAGTGGTTTAGCAGGGTCCTCCAGAAGTGTCATGCCCACTTTTCTGAGGAACCACCAGACTGATTTCCAGAGTGGTTGTACCAGCTTGCAATCCCACCAGCCGGGGAGGAGTTTTTTTTTCTATATTATTTGTTTACATTCCAAAGGCTTTCCCCTTTCCCAGTTCCCCTCTCACCATGTGTCCCATAAGTCCTCTTCCCCCCACCCTGCCCATTCCCCAATCATCCCCCCAACCCTTTCTCTGTCCTGGTAATCTCCTGCAAAACTGGAACCAGTCTTTTCAGGACCAGTGTCCTCTTCTTCCTTCTTCTTGGGAATCTTTTGATTTGCTAATTGTGCCTTGAGTATTCAGAGCTTCTGGGCTCATTAATATCCACTTATCAGTGATTGCAATTCATGTGTATTCTTTTGTGATTGGGTTAACTCACTTAGGATGATATTTTCCAGCTCCAACCATTTGCCTACAAATTGCATGTATTCATTATTTTTAATTGCTGAGTAGTATTCCATTGTGTTAATATACCACATTTTCTGTATCCATTCTTTCTTTGAGGGACATCTGGGCTCCTTCCAGCTTCTGGCTATTATAAATAAGGCTGCTATGAACATAGTAGAGCATGTGTCTTTATTGCATGCAGGGGAATCCTCTGGGTATATGCCCAGGAGTGGTATGACAGGGTCCTTTGGAAGTGTCATGCCAAATTTTCTGAGGAACCGCCAGACTGATTTCCAGAGCGGTTGCCCTTTTGATTGTTGTGAGGAGAAAACTCAGGGTTCTTTTGATTTGCATTTCCCTAATGACTAATGATGTTGAAAATTTCTTAAGGTGCTTCTCAGCCATCCAAAGTTCTTCAGGTGAAAATTCTTTGTTTAGCTCTGTACACCATTTTTAATAGGGTTATCTGGTTTTCTAGGGTCTAACTTCTTGAGTTCTTTGTATATATTGGATATTAGCCCTCTGTTGGATGTAGTGTTGGTGAACATCTTTTCCCAATTAGTTGGTTAGTGTTTTGTCCTTTTGATAGTGTCCTTTGCATTACAGAAACTTTGTAATTTTATGAGGTCCCATTTGATCTTCAAGCATAAGCTATTCCTGTTCTGTTCAGGAACTTTCCCCCTGTGCCCATGTTCTCAAGTGTTTTCCCCATGTTCGTTTCTATTAGTTTCAGTGTGTTTGGTTTTATGTGGAGGTCCTTGATCCACTTGGAGTTGAGCTTAGTACAAGGAGAGAAGTATGGATCCATTCACATTCTTCTGCATGCTGACCTCCAATTGAACCAGCACCATTGTTGAAAAGGCTATCATTTTTCCACTTGATATTTTCAGCTCCTTTGTTGAAGATCAAGTGACCACATAGGTGTGTGGGTTCATTTCTAAGTCTGCAATCCTATTCCATTGATCCACCTGCCTGTCACTGTACAAATACCATGCAGTTTTTAACACTATTGCTCTGTAATATTGCAGTATACTGATTCTCCCAGAAGTTCTTTTACTGTTAATGATAGTTTTAGCTATCCTGAGTTTTTTGTTATTCCTGATGAATTTGAGAATTGCTCTTTCTAACTCTATGAAGAACTGATTTGAGATTTTGAGGGGGATTGCATTGAATCTGTATATTGCTTTTGGCAAGATGGACATTTTAACTATATTAAGCCTGCCAATTCATGAGCATGGAAGATTTTTCCATTTTCTGAGTTCTTCAATTTCATTCTTCAGAGACCTGAAGTTCTTGTAATTCAGATCTTTCACTTGTTTGGTTAAAGTTACACCAAGATACTTTATATTGCTTGTGGCTATTGTGAAGGGTGTCACTTCCCTAATTTCTTTCTCAGCCTGCTTATCCTTTGAGTATAGGAAGGCTACTGATTTGCTTGACTTGATTATATAACCAGCCACATTGCTGAAGTTGTTTATCAGTGGTGGGAGTTCTCTGGTGGAGTTTTTTTCGGTCACTTATTATACTATCACATCATCTGAAGATAGTGATATTTTGACTTCTTCCTTTTCAATTTGTTTTCCATTGACCTCCTTATGTTGTCTAATTGCTCCAACTAGAACTTCAAGTACTATATTGAAAAGATATGGAGATAGGGGGCAGCCTTGTCTAGTCCCTGATTTTAGTGGGATTCCTTCTTCTCTTCATTTAGTTTGATGTTAGCTACCGGTTTGCTGTATATTGATTTTACTATGTTTATGTATAGGCCTTGAATTCCTGTTCTTTCCAAGACTTTTAGCATGAAAGGATTCTGAATTTTGACAAAAGCTTTTTCAGCATCTAATGAAATGACCATGTGATTCTTTTTCATTGAGTTTCTTTATGTAGTGGATTGTAGCCAGAAGTGAAAGAACACAGATGTTCCTCAGTGGAGGAATGGATACAGAAAATATATATATATTTTTATATATTATATATTTTATATATATTATATTTGCACAATGGAATACTACACATCAACTAAATACAATGAATTCATGAAATTCATAGGCAAATGGTTGGAACTGGAAAATATCCTAAGTGAGGTAACTCATTCACAAAAGAACACACATGGAATGCAGTCACTGATAAGTGGATATCAGCCTAGAAGATCAGAATACCCACATATCAAATCAATCCCAAGAAAAAAGAAGGATAGGGCCTGGGTCCTAGAAAGGCTTGATGAAGCATTGTAGGGGATTGCCAGGACAGAGGAGTAGGAGGAGGTTGATTGGGGAACTGGTGGAGGGAAGAGTACTTATGGGACTTAGGGGGAAGGGGGAACTGGGAAAGGGAAAATCATTTGGAATATAAACAAAGAATATAGAAAAAAACCTAGAACTAAAAGCATATAACTATGTCCCTGACAATATAACATTCCTGTAGAAAAAGCAAGACGAGAATAGTAATAGTGTGTGAGTAAAATATTCTTACTAACATCTGTGACCTGAAAAAGCATCTGCTTCTTAGATGTTGGAGACTGCTCTTAAAATGTGTCAAGGATTTCTCCCTCAGCAGACAATCATTCTTAAAACCACTTGTCTCCAGCTTCTAAGGCTATGACAAAGTGGCATGAATACATACATATTGATTTTTGTCCAAAATCAATTCCCAGAATGAAAATATACACAAAGATGTAGATTGCTATAAGATAGTAGATATTTTTCTATATTGACATCTTATTACATTACACAAATTCGGAAAAAGAAGCATGGCAGAGGAGCATTTTATTGACTTTCTTGTATTAACGCTTGCTTGGATCATCTCTTTGAACTGATGGATTCATGATTTATGGCAATATTTATTGTAAGCACTAAGCATATCCTTTCTAAATCAGCTATTCGGTCCTTGATCATCCGTATCTATCCTTTATTACAAAGATAATACAAGAGGGTAGAGAAACAGAGGACAATGGGTAGTTGGAGTCTTGGAAAAATTTAAAAAAGAAAATTTATTTTTCTGCAACAAATAGTAAACAAAATCTGAACTACAGTTCATGTTATATAATTCTTTACTGGCCTGGACAATTTGAATAAACTAGTAACAACTGATTGGTGATGTAAGCAATTTTCAACCATTAGATGGCTCTTTCTGAGTGGGGCAAATTCTCCCAGTCCCCTGGGGGAGCTTTTTGTCTTTCTCTTTTTTTCTTTTTATTTGTTCTCTTCTATAATATATCCAGACTGCAGTTTCCCCTCCTTTCCTTCCTCTTCCTCCTCTTCCTCCACTTCCTCCAGTCTTTCTCCTACCTGCCCTCCCTCTCTCTCCTTCCCCAAGTCCCCCACCACACACCTTCCCTTTTTCCCATCCACCCTAACTTCATCCCTCCTCAGAAAAGAACAAGCTTAACAGGGAATGCAACCAAGAATGCCCAAGAAGCTGGAGTAAGCCCAGACACTTATCCTCACCTCAGGGCTTGTCTAAGCAACCGAGAAAGAGGAAAACAGTCACAAAATCAGGCAAAGGAGACAGAAAAACCTACTCCTATTTTTAAGAATACCCCAAGACAGCACCAAGCTATACATCCATACAATACAAACAGAGGACATAGGTTAATCTATGACAGGATCATACAATGCATGCTGGGATTATACATGCTCACCCATACTGGATTCTTTCTGGACCTGTAACATGTTTGTGGAAAGGTGACAAATGGCTAACTTCAATTTTCTCCCACATGGTGATTCCTCTTCCCTCATCTTCTGAGTCCTATATTTTCTACCTGAAATCCCCCCTTCTTACTACTGGGCATCTACAATACTAATGAGAAGTTAAATGCTATTAATAAGTGATTTTTTCCAAACTAGGAGTTTTAATCTTAGAGAACTTTAATCTTAGGAAACTTTAATACCTTAGAAAACACATCTAACTTTGTAACCAATATATGCTAGTTTGATTAATTCTTATCTTCTTCTTTCCTTAACCACTTTAAAAGGGAATTCAATTAAAAAGATGTATGTGTATATTAGTAACAGGTTGAGATTCACAATAGCAGCATTACTAGAAATTTAAATTGTCATCCTTCATAGGTCTAGGGATTGGTTTATAATATCCAAAAATATAAGAAGAACAAAGAGAAACAAAAATATTGCAAGCTTTTACTCTAATTTGAAAAAGTAACACTGAACTTAGTTTATTTAACAATACTGCATATTTTAAATAAGATCATGTGTTCTTTGTGTTTTTTTTTAAATTAATTTATGTTTACAAGAACTAAGTGTAGTAGGTGTGTAGGAATTTTCCCTAGGAAGAGAATCCATCAAGGATTTCTATGCATATATATGGTCAGCCCAGTAACTTACTGATGACCTAATGCTGAAGTGTGCATGTATGGCTAAAAATACCTTTGCTAAATGATCACATTGAAAGAATATTTTGCTATTTTTCGATTCACTATAAATTTCCAGGAAGATGGTTATTATAAGACATTGCATGATGTCAGAGCAGCGAGGTGGCCTAATCCCAAGATTTGTAGGCAGAATCAGCAAGCTAAGGACCCAGGAGAGCTGATCACTTGGCTTGCAGGGCATACAGATTAAACAAGTCCCACCCACCCTAGGGAGATAACTGGCTTTGCTGTGTACTGACCTAAAATCCTATCTCAACTAATAATGCCTTTAAATAAATGCATAATATAAGCAAAAAAAAACAACTGCTTTCAATAAAAATTGCTGTCATTTAAAGTGACCATTCGGCAAAGACATTTCAAACAACCAATTAAAATAAGAAACATAAAAGTCTATACTTTACCTATTCTTCCTGGAGTCACTGTCTTTTCCGCACTTATATCTGATTTTCAGACTCATGACTTTTTTTTTTCTAACAAACTTCTTTTAACACTTTCCAAAGCAAGTTTTAATGGAGCAAATTTCTTTAGTTTTGGATGTCTGAGAAAATCCCCATTTCTCTACTAATAGTAAAGGTTAATTCTACACAATGGAGAGTCATAGACTGAATCAACATTTACATTCTCAGCATACACTGTCCATCTTTCATGATTTCTGGGAAACAGTCACAACACTCTTTTCTAAAGGTCAGCCAACAAAGACATCTTTCAGGTCTTTTCAAAAACTTTGCTTACCCTTGACTTTCTGAAATTTGGAGGGTTCTGGGTTGCTACATTAAGCCTGTTCATTTTCTTTAGCTTCTTGTAGAATTAGGTGTAGTGTTTAACTTTAAGTTAGAAAAAAAATCTGTTACTGATTCAACTATATATTATTCTCTCTCCTCCTCCTCCCATTTTGTATTTGTTGCACATCGAATAATCATGTTTAGAAATAACATTTCAGCTGTTCTATCCTGTGTTCCCATCTTTTTCCACTTTGCTTTAAGTTTAGAGAGGTTTCATTAAGATATCATGGGGATGCGCGAAGATCATCTAAATTGAGTCAAGTCTCCTAATAATCCCATCAGAGGCATTCTTCATTCTGTTGTGCTGTTTTTATTCTGATATTTATTTTTGGTTCTTAACACTTCCATCTGTTTGCTTACACTGTCCATCTGCGCTTACATGCTGTCTCCTTTGCCCATCAGAGCCCTTAGCATATTAATCACAGGTGGTTTAAACCCCCATCTGATCACTTCAACAACACTGTTAGGTTCAGATGCTTTCTCTGTATCCTCAAACTGTGCTTTTGGACTTTTTCTAGCATCATTTCTTTCTTTGAGATTGATGGAGTTACTGAACACTGAACTCAATTTGAAGTAATAAGCATATAGAGAAAATATTCATTCTTTAATCCTATTATCAGGTTTCAGTCTTCTAGTATGAATTTGTTCTGTCCCATGTGAGGCTCACTACCTCTTACCATTAGGCGAGAGAGAATAGCTAAAGAATGGTGGTAGGTTTGGATATATCTCCTTGTAGAGATCAAATATCCTTGTATAAAGCTTTAGCCAATCAGACTCTGCCGAACTAATTTCTGTTGAAGGCACAGCTTTTTCACAAGAGAATCCTCAAGGACTAGAAACATTGGTCAGTGGATGATTGCGCTTGTTGCTATAAAGAACCAATGTTTTATCCTTAGCACCCATATGGTAGCACACACTATGTCACTCTTCTGTATCTATCTGGCACACTATCTGACACAGTCTTCTACACATGTTCCATGTTCCAGGCATTTGTGTGGTAGACATCTACATAAGCAGGCAACACACACACACACACACACACACACACACACACACACACACAAGAATGTTCCAGTAAAAATAAATGTCAAACATAAGCTATATTTTGGGGGAACAAACTTTAAATACAAACAGGACTTAAATAGTTATTCCCATGCTGCTATTACACCAGTGTGGGCATCTTGCTAGGCTGCACATTACTGTAGCTCACTGATTCAACAAATGGAAATGACGATTAATTCATTTTCTCCCATTGGTAATTGAAATAGAACTGTCTGAACTTGAATGCTGTTCCAAGGGTAATGCTTTCAGGTTAGTGACAGGTCCATCTCTATGTTCACATGTGTCCCACCTTTAGAAACAGGGTTTTGTCATCACTGGCATGCTGAGAGCTCATCAAGTAAAATGGCAATAGACTTTAGTGTTTTTTCTTGGGGGAAAGTGGTCTGGGATCCAGCTGACCAACAACTCAGAACATGATAAGCTATACTTGGCACTGTACTTAATTGACTGCCTATGTTGTCTGAGAGATAGATTATAATATGAGTCATTTAAAGTTTACTTATATACATTACTTATATATATTCAATACTATTATATTTTTAAATCATTGACTGATCTTCTATAGCAATAGGTTTCCATATGACATTTGCACAGGTCTTTAGTATTAGTTATCATTCTCCATACTACATTTACTATGCTTCTCTCTACTCATCTATTTAACCAGTCTTGTTCCATTAACACCCATTTATCCTTTATATCATCTATGTCCTTTTCCCTTGAGTTTCAACCCACAACCACAGATCCTTGCTAATTTTCTCACTTCTGTGGGTACTCTAACTTAAACACACATATCCATAGGCTCAAATTTAACATTCTCTTATGAGAAAGAACATGTGGCAGTTTCCTTTCTGGGTCTGGGTCACCTCATTCAGAATGAATATTTCCAGCTTTACTCCCCTAGAGGAAAACATTATGTAATACTCTGTTGATGAGCATATTAAACTGCCCACTAACTTCTCTTCTTTACCTTCATAGATAAGTGTCTCTCATCTTTCACCAAAAGAAGATCCCTTCTCAAGTAAAAGGCTGTTAATTCAGAGACTCATCACTGATCAAGTACTGAGAATAAGAGACTATGGGGTGCTCAGCTCTAATTGTAATTTTTATATTGAATACTTAATCAGCAGTGAAGAGGGACCATCTAGACTGTAAGAACTAGAGTAAATAAAGATCATCAGAGAAATAGTGTTTGCTGAAAATGACAGACCTGTTTTCCATATGTTAAAGATATAAATGGTGATCACTGAATGCACAAGATCATCAGAAGAGAAAGCCAACCAAAATTCCAGCATGAAATTAGGAAGGGATTATGGTGTCTCACCCCAATTGGAAGCTATTGGAAATTGATGTCTGCTAGGAGGCTTAGAGTAAGTTTCAGTCAGATTTATAGCCCTTGAAGTGTTACCCACGTTCCAGGAGATATATGGTTCTCCATTCATCCACCCTTGGGCATTCTCTCTCTCTCTCTCTCTCTCTCTCTCTCTCTCTCTCTCTCTCTCTCTCTCTCTCTCTCTGACACACACACATGCACACACATGTACATACACATGTGATACAAAGAGTCACACAGAGATAGAGCTGCAGAAAAAAAACAGACAGAAATAGACAGAGAAAGCATCAAGTTATGAGGTAAAATTGTGGTAGGATCCAAAGAGGAATTAAGAAAGGAATCAATAAAGGATGGATTTGATCAAACACATTATATATGTGATAGAATTCTCAATAGGAAAAAATAATGTCTATTATAGAATCATCTCTCCTTGCTCAGCCAGATAAGAATAGGATATTTCTCAAATGCTTTTTGTGAAACATGTCATAGTTATAGAAAATAAAACTCATGTTAAGTTCTACAGAGGCTATTTTCTGACTGGGTTTTCCTCAAGACCTTAATTCTCTTAATAACACCTATGGTTCTGATTTCTCTATACTAACATTTCAGTTCATGGAAATTCCTGTTAAAGACCTGTGCTATAGAAAGTTTTGATATTCCACTTGCTACTTGTTAGTGTTTCCAGTTGAAGAGAACTTGTGCTTTACCTTGTGACCTCACTTTTCTTAAACCTTGAAGAATTGTTAAATTTTCAGACATGTGCCTCCTTGACTTTTTAGGATGAAAGAAGAATTTTTAGCTTCTTGCACATCAGACAAAAACCAGAAGCTGAAGGTGGTTTATGTGTGTTAAAATAAAAGATAGACTTGGAGACTAAATATATGAATTTTTAGAGATAAATATCAGAGGCCATTTCAAATCCATAAGTAAGAGAAACACTTAATTCATCCTTAGCACTAAACAGTGAAGAAACTGGATTAATTTTATAAATGAAGATATTAAATTTCTGAGAATTAAATATCTGAAGAGTATCTACTATGTATCAAATGCCAAAACCATATTTTACATTTAATTCAAAATAACATTGTTAATAAATACTATCTTGACTAAAGCAGAGTGAGAACAAAAATAATAATGAAAGGTAGAGGAAAAGAGAAGGTAAAAGGGAAGGAGAGAAATGAACTGTAGATTTCTCTAAGTAATATTTACAATAAGTTATTGATTTTATTCTCTAATGATTATTAGACTTTCAAGGCCAGATAGAGAAATATGTGTAAGGCACGCCTTCTGATACAACAAAAATGTTATTACCTCTAGATATCTGGAAAATCTTGGAACCATTGCTTTCTCTCTGAATATGAGAAAACAAAAGGGCATTTCATATCTTGAGTTAGACATGGCATTGTCCCAGTGATGTATAATCTTATCACCAGAATTGTGATGAGAGAAGGTGGCTGTCCTCCATGCCTGTCTGGTTTAACGTCAGAAAGCTGCTGTTTTATAGCCACTCCAAGAAGGTGCAATCATTTAAGTATATAAGAATTACTCAGGTAAATGTCAATCCAGTTAAGGCCAGGAGGCCCGTGCACTCTATAAATCATCAGAGAAGAGCGCACTGCCATTTCTTCACCTTATGCAACATGCTCCTTTAGACCAAGGGGAAAAAAATAAAAGCCATATACCCAGGTAAATGAAAGCGACAGATGATTGATGATACGCAGGCAGTTCCTGCCAATATACTTTATTGTGAGTCATTTTCTAATGCGTTTTATTCCCCACATGTGTTTGTTGAAAGTTGCATATAGACATTGCTCTGCTTATCAAATCAGTGAAGATATTAAGAAAGCATCTCAGGACAGCAGGGTTCTAAATGTTGAAAACAGTCTATTTAAGGAAAAACATTACTTTTGAAGCTAGTCCTCTGCTATCAAAGCCTTAATGAAAGTCAGAATATACCTCACTTCTATTTAAATCGGAAAAGTATATACTGTCATTTCAATAAGGAGCCATTCAATTAGATAAGAAAGATTATACAGTAGAACTTGGCAATAGAAGTCACTGTGCAATTTCTGTCAGTCCAAAGAAGAGGTAAACTGTTTCAGTAGAATAGCCATCAAAATGGCTGCATAAGGAAAACAAGCTAATAGCTACATTTATCTAATGACAAATGTATTGGGATTTTGTTCCCCTATATTCATTTTTATATGTCTTTTTACAACAACATAGCAAAAGGAAACATGAATAATAGCTAGTAGAAGATGAAAGTACTGTGCATAACCTTAAAATGTACATTTTATATATGTTAAGCATGAAGTATGGGATATTTCGACATTTGTCATTTAGTAGATGTAAACATTTGTAGGAAATTTGACTGTGAATATTTATCTGAAATATCTGCTTTACAATCTTGATGGTATACACTAATACATATGATTTCTGAGAATTTTCTAAAAATAATACACAGGTACCTAGTAACACAATTTTATTTATCTAATGGAGTTGACATGACAGGCTACACTAAGCTGAGTGGCCTAAAAACAGAAAATGTTCTTACTTAGTTAGAAGTAATCAATGTCCAAACTGGAAATAGCAGCCTTCTCCTTGGTTTTCCTTATCTCAGCTGTTCTGATAGAACTGGTGGATTCCCTAAAGTACTCTTATATACCTAAGGGTCTCGAAACATCTTACATACAATACAAAGGTTCTTGGGTTTATTGCATATGAAGTTTAGCAGGACATGACTCATCTCATAATATCGCTATTCAGTAGTTCTAAGATTCTATGACTTGTTCTTTCTTTCAAAGAGTTATGTTTATTTTATCTTTCATGTTATGATTCAGTTTTTCCTTCTTTCTCTTCTTTTAATTAAAAAAATAGGTTTATGGTAAATCCTAAGTACATGTGTTTTTATGTAAAATAAGTATTATTAAAATTTATGGTAAAATAGTAAAATTAGCATGGCATTCCTCAGAGATCACAACTATCTTGAAGAGGCCAACAAGTCCTGACAATGAAAGCAACAAAGCAGAATGTAAAGAAGGATATCACATTAAAATTTGTGTTAAAAAGATAATCAGTTATTTGTAATGTGCATAAAATTCATAATATTTCTTAGTTTCTGTTGTATGTTGATTATTTTCATTTATTAATCACCAGTTGTAGCCTCAAAATACTAAATATAAAAATTCAGAAGTGAAAAGATCAAAGGCTGTAAATTGTACATCATCATATGTAGCATGATAAATCTCATAATGTCCTGCTCAATCATTACTCAGAAGTAAGCCACTTCTTCCTCTCCCATTCCTGAACTGTAAATACTGCTGGCCTCATGGGCAAGGAGCTGTATCAATAGACCACATGCCAACATATGGGTGGAGATGGGAAGAGCTGACCTTAATCTTAATTGAATGCGTCTATGAAGCCTAAGGCTGGCCATGGTGAAAACTGACCCAGGAAAAGGGCATACTATAATTCCCTTTCAGTGTTAAAGTGCTGGTTATTTTCTTATCAATGAAAAAATATATAATCCGACCATTGGTCAGAAATATAAGTGAATATTCTCTCTATGAAATGAATAGAAAAATCACATTCAAATGTTATGAGTGATTTATTACGTTTTATTATTGTTACTTTCTTCCTGTTCCTAGTAACATCATGACCATGTATACACAGGAATAAAAGGAGATATATATATATGTGTGTGTGTGTGTGTATACATATACAAACACACAAATATTTGCTCAGTATTATCTATTATCTCTCCTTTCATGCATACACTTGGATGGGGTCTTGGAAACTATTTCTATGGATAAATAGAAATTTTGTAATCAACTTTCACTTAGCACAAGTAAAAACTACAAATTATTTTGGGAAAAATGTATAAAAGTTGGAAATGCTCAAAAATATTAGGCATATTATAATCATTATAACTTTTAAATGGCTTACTATTATTACATCCATTCATGGTAACTTGCATCAGAAAGACAGGTAGCTAAGGACATGTTGGAGGCAATGTTCAGTCCATACTTATAATAAAAGAGCTGTAGCTTCTTGTACGTAAAAATGAACAAGTAATACAAATTGTATTTCCAAAACATTATTTGAGAGCATCTGTATACAGACTTAAAGTGGAGCCAAACAAGAATATCGTGTGCCACATTAGCATGATAGTAACAAATTACTGTCAATCTAATTGTCTATCATTTTAAGAATGAAGAAACTTTGTATAAACAACACAATCCTACTATTCAAATAGAAACTAAAAAGAAGAATATCTAAAGATAACACATTTAAATAAAATAATATTAAGTGTGTAGGTTATGTGCTTTAGAATACATACATTAGACATAAATACAAACTTCATAAGAACACATACAATACTTGCCAATGCATGCCAAGACAAAAAAAAGTATCAATAAAGTACCAAAGAAACAATAAATTTAAAGACAATAAACTAGAATGAAGATCCAAGACCAATGCAAATAAATACACTACAATACAGAAATAGGAGATTCCAAGACAATTTGTACATGGTTGTCACATGCACTGTGTTATTTCACTATGAATATATAGTCCAAAAGAACTATAATTGAATTATTGATCTGCCAGAGACATATTTTATAGGTTAATTTGATAAATTTCTCTTCTTCCAAATCATATGATTGAAGCAATTAAGTTCATACATGTACAGGGTTCACTGGATTGGGGTCAGTGGACCATAAGAGGAAGGCTGATAAGGTTAAGCTAGAGCTTAAAGTCCCAGAGACCCAACTCCAGGATCCTGTCACTTAGCCATAGTCCCCCATAGAGAGAATTGTGGCCATCATTTACACAGAGGCAGTGCCCACATGCAGCTCCCATGTAGATGAGATATCTTAGGGCACGCCAATAGAAAGCACCTGCTGTCAGACCCAACTCATCCCATAACTGTGTCTAAGATCCTATTCAGAAGGAATAAAGGTGTTTGAGAATTACTCTGTCATTTGAGAGCATCTGTCACAGAAGAGAGAAGTTTGTTTGCCCTCTCAGCTCATCTCAGCCAGTGAATCTCCTGCCCTTTCCCCTTTGCCTGAATTCCTCCATCTGCCTTGGCCAGAGGTCTCCGTGGATAGCCTCTGGTACACAGACTGACATTGCCCACACTCAGATTCTCCTGGTTTCAAGGAACTGGTTCCGAGATGTATGCAGTTTGGCATTAATTTTATAGTAAGAGAGTTTTTTCTTTTCATTTCAGCTTCTTTTACCCTTTCAATTGAGAATAATTAACTCAAAATGTATTTAAAATTAAGTTTTTCCTGTGATATGTCTTTCCAGTCAGGCTAGATACACCAAAAAAATTATCTTGAGTAGCGAAGCTGCAATTTAGCCCATCAGTATAATTGTTTGTATAATCTATTCTTTTAACAAACCTCTAAAATCAATGTTACGAAATGTATTGCAATTCCACATAGTCTCTCATGAACAATTAAAAATTCATAAGAAAGGAACTTAGAAGTGAAACACTAGTCTGTGTGTCTTAACTCTTTTTATTTTAATTCCTATATGTTGCTAGTAGAGTACTATCATTAAACATGGAGTGGATTGCCACATATAAACTTTTCAAATCTCTTAACAGTTTAGAAAGAAATGTTGCACCCTATCTTCTAATATGTGTTTCTCCACCAATCCAGACTTTGTCCCGTGTCTCCACTTTAAATAGGTCTCAAATTAAGACTTAGAAGAAAGGAAATGAGTCTCACATCTATTCTATTGATGTTTCCTTTAATTTAACTGTGCTTCTTCTCTGATAATTAAATCCCTGCTGTTGTATTAAACTTGAGAGCATCTACCTCTTCCTAGAGACAATTATGCAGTTGAAAGTCATTGCTGCTTATCTTGTGCATATATCTTATATTATTTATAACACTTCTGTGAAATAAAATATATTTCCCTTGTGTTTTATACATGAAAATATTCATCTCTACTTGTGCATAGCATTTCAACACATAATTAGGTATACTTTTATAATTTCTAGGTAAATTTTTCTTCCATCTTTACCTCTTGACTTGCTTCTTTATATATCATAAATTTACTGAAAATTTAGAATAAGACTAAAAACATTATAAATTATCTCAAAAGTGATGCAAATTCTTGTTGATTATAATTCCCTTGTTATTAATTTCTCTGGTAACTTTTGAGGATGATATAGCAAAATGCTTCTAGAAAAAATTGAAGGTAATGTACAAATTAATACATGAACCAACAAAAATATTAGCGAATTTGAGAGGATTAAATAGATTAGTTAGATGATAGATAGATAGATAGATAGATAGATAGATAGATAGATTAAAATATAAATCAATTATGACAGGTAAGAGTAGCACCATGTATAAACTTTGGAAAGTTTTCATAAATATATATCAGGAATTTAAAAATATTAGGCACTTGCATTGAGGATGTGTCCATTTGAAACTCTATGAGTTGGTATGATTTGAACCACATTTTTGAGATTATAAGCTTATACCATTTCTATTTCAATTATCCCCCTTGAAACCATGCCATATATCCTTTCCCACTCTACTTTAAATCCATTGCATCTTTTTTTACTAATTGCTAATGCATGAATATATGCATATATATGTACATACATTTCTAAATGTGACATCATCGGTGTATATTATATTTATTTTATGGATGTATTCTGCACTGATTATTGGGCCTGGACAAATAATTGGTGTGTTCTTACCTGAAGACAACTATCAAGCCTGCTCTAAGCTTTCCTCAGTTCCCAAAATTCTCTGCATATATTTGATGTCAGGTGGGCTTTTCCACATCACCTTTGGTACATATATTGTTGTCCTTGTTCAACTAACATTTGGGAAGTTGTAGTGATGAGAGTTTATTGCTGTCGTTTCTGATATCAGTAGTAGACAAAATTCTCAAACAAATTAGCTGATCCAATGGCATTTACAATTTATCTACTCATTCTTTTCCACTATTCCCTGAGTCTTTATTGAGGAATGCTTGGGAGATGTGTGCCCCAGTACTGGGCTTCAGAGCTATAGATCTTACTCAAATGGAGATTGTTTTGTAATGGTCCTAACCTGTTGCAAAAAAAAAAAAAATCTCCAATTTGGGATGAAGATTATTATCTGTGAGTATAAGGATAAATGTTTATAGATTTTTATTAGGGATTATTCTGGATATGTAAATTAGTAGGTGTAGATTTTTCCATTAACTATGATTTCACAAACACTGAGTAGTTAGCCAGGTTTCCAGCATTAGTCATATCTTTCCTCTGGTAGAGTCTATCTTAAGTCCAATTAGAGAACTATTCATTATAGCCAAAGCAATTTTGCCTCTATTGCACCCTTAGAGTTATCCTGCCATGCTTGTGACATGGTGAACCATTAATGCAGCCCATAAACTTCAGCAATGAGTACAACTGTTTACTGCCTCCTTCCTTGCTGCATTTGTGTTGACAGGAAAGCTAACCATCAGGGAGGGTAATTTCTGGTATTTCTAGCTCAGGAATCTGTAAGTCCTGTCTCTTTAGTGTATGGAGTCATCAGCAAAAAATACATGACTTCTCCCTCTAGGAACAATCAAGGGCTACAACAATAGACAGATGTTTTGAAAGACTCTTGAATATCCCTGGACAACAACTTAGAAGAATGTTTTCTCCTGCCTGGTATTTGTGTTTCTCTAGGAGAGTTTTGTCTCTTGGATGGAGCACTGTCAACTCAGATAAGATGAAGTGCATTAAAACTGTATACTTATTTTTATACAATTAAATATCCCCACTTTGCACGTGATATCCTGATTTGAGAGCTGATCTTAAAAATGGTTACAATCACAAAAAGATTGAAGTTACAAAGGAGAAACATTGAAAAATGAGGTCAATGTGCATGATTTATTTAATTGTTGAAGTTCTAATCTGTCCTGCCCATGGGGTTGGAGGTGGATTAAAGAAAGAACTCACTTTTAGAGAATGAAGTATATTACATAATTTGTAAATTATACTTCCTTCTCCAACTTAACATAATACATGAAGAACGCTTGTAGTGATATTAAAGCTACATCTTCCTTATAACTTGGTCCAGTTTTTATTCAACCCACTTCACTGTGAAGAAAGTATTTTGTTGTTTACTTTAAATCAAATTCCTGAATTTGCAGTGATTTCCAAAGAAGAGTGGCCTGGAGATGATCTCCTGATTCATTCCCATTCAATCAACTTGTGTTGCTCCTTTCCAACTACCATCTCTATCATTTCTCTCATTTTTAACCTTTACTAAAGGACATTTCTCTTTAATCATACCATATATATATATATATATATATATATATATGTATATATATAATGTATTTATATTTTTGCCACAGGACATAGTTTATTAATAGGATAATAGACAGTTATATCTGCTCTTAGTATTTTATAGGGCTAAAAACTAATTGCCTAGTAAAAGTGGTTAGATTCTTATACAAATTTGATGTAAATAGCTTTCTGTCCCTTTTAGTAGCAGTAAGTGTTTAGGACATCGAATGCACTTCACACAATGAACTGGCAGTGTTGAATCTCCAGTCAGCACCATCTTCATCTTCCAAGAGGCCAATAGTCTTGAGTACATTGCAAGTATTTATTTCCTAGTGGCAAAGTCCTCTTTTTTTTTTTAGATACAAAAATATTTATTGAGTCATTCAATAAATTAAGTGCACAGCTTTTAGAAAAGGTAAAGATTTCTATAATAAACATATTTAGAAACTTTTAAATGTTTTTTATACTTTTAAATGATCTTTTCCAAAACTTTTTTATATAATAAAGGAGAGGTTTACTGATTTGTTATTACCAAGGAGACATCTTAAAGATGAGGAAAAGGGACTTCAGGATAGATATATTTCAAGCAAAATGCCAGAAAATATCAACAAAATGAAAATTAATTTGAAAACTTGATTTTTTAAACTAACTAGTTCCTTTTATTTTTGCATTGTCAAAAGATTGTTGTATGTTCATAGCTTTGTTTCTAGATAGTCACAATTGCATGGGAATTTCATGACTATGATTATTTTATCTGATGTTTTATTTCTGTTAGTTTTATTGTTGCTGCTGATGGTTTTTTTTTCTTATTTACTGTGCAAAAATCAAATTCCTGTTCTGCTTTTGAGCTCTTAAGTCCTTTTTATGTGTTTTATCAGAGTTGCACCCAGAAATGTCTAGCTCAAGGTGTTACATGCTATTCCTATAACATGCAAGGTCTAGGGAAATGGTGTCTCTGCCCTTTGGTTTCTGGGTATGTAGGAGCCTAATTGTAATGGTTGCAATAGGTTAACAAATAGCTAATCAGAGAGATCAACTTCCTCCTAAAAAAATCATTTTTTCATTATGCAGAAGCCCCCACCTTTTGTTTCCACAAAGTTGAAATCCATCTTTCACCTGTATGTCAATAGCCAACAGCCTTGCCCTATGTGTCACATGCCTTTAAAACAAAACAAAACAAAACAAACAAACAAAAAAGATCCCTCCATCAGTCTGTCCAGAGCAGCTTTTCATTGACTCTTTCAAAGTATGGGGAAAAGTGGACTAAGGTCCTTAATATTTTATGAAGGAATAGACAACAGTATATCTTTTGGCATAAAGAAAGACTATTCCCACACACATACATATGCAAACAAGTTGAACCTGGTGGGAAAGTCAAACCCAAATGGCTTTGTTCACTTAGCTGTCTGCCTGCATCTGCGCGCATTTGAATTCCTGACCCTTAGTTTATACTTTTACAAAAGCCAGAAGGAGGTTATTTCCAAGTACCTTCTGCTTTAGGCCTTGAAAGGCCCCTGAGGCACAAAAACACAAAAGGCTTCTTAGAACAGAAGGAAAAAACGCAAAGCACAAAACACATTGAACTCTCATTCTTTCTGATCGCTCCTCAGTGGAGCAAAGAAAACACAAATGAATTTTCCAATAAATGATCCTGCCACAAAGTGTTTGTGAAGCACCCAGCTTTCTGCTCATCTTTGCCACCCACGTGACTGGCTTGTTAATAATTCACCAGGAGAGACTCACTACCCACTCACTTCTCTTCTGTTTTGTACTTTGTAATAAAGTTAGGACGCTGTGCTCTTTATATTGAGTGATGAGATTTCAGTTATAAAAAGGACACGTTATTCCATGAAAGTCAATGTGAAATGTGTTTAAATGTGCTCAGATCCTCCAGTGAAATTAGCGAGATAAATAACAATGCACTCTAAGAACAGTTGACACTTGAGCTTGTGGGATTCTTAAAATGTTTCTTACCTTGGTTAATCTAACAGGGATCCTACATACTCTTTTCCACTAATATGCTCTGTAGTATCATTATAATTTATACTAGCTGAAATAGAAAAAGGTACCTTGCGGGAAGAAGTAAGAGAAGTTCCCTAATTTATCTTCCCCATTGTTTGACTTCACTTCACATACTGTTCCTCAGACAGACAACTCTAACTACCACTTCCAATTCAAACTTGCTCAAATTCACTATAACATCATGCTTCCTATAAAAATGATTGCGTTACTACACATATTTTCCTGATGTTTGTTTGCCTAAAGTCAAAAATCCTTTACTGCATGTGTCATCAATATTTACAGAGGAATGCTTAAAATGTTCAAACAGGAAGGTAATCTCTAGCTGAGCATTGGTGGCGCACACCTTTAATCCCAGCACTTGGGAAGCAGAGGCAGGTGGATTTCTGAGTTTGACACCAGCCTGGTCTACAAAATCAGTTCCAGGACAGCTAGGGCTATACAGAGAAAGCCTGGGGGGGGGGCGGTGGGGGGGGCAGTGGGAGGTGGTGGAAAGGAAGGTAATCTCTTAGTCTCTTATTTCTTACAGAGTTTCTCTCTATTTTTTTCTCTTTAATCTAAGCTGCCCTTCTATAACTGGTAAGTCTCTTCACAATGCAGATTCATAACAACATTACAAGTTCTGAACTAGAGGATTGACCTTATATTTTGTCTATTTAAAATCATTTTAAAATTATTAATCATGTTTAAATATTGTCACTCATTCATTAGACATCTATTCAAATAAACAGCAAATGTTACATATAAAAAGGTAATATACTGACATTGTCTTATTGTATCATACAGAACAGGAAATAAAAAGATAAATTCAATTAAATAGTGCCCACACTGACTAAAAGCATTTGCTTTTGTTCTTGTTTTTAGAAAAACAATCACCAACACTGGGTGATTTCAAAGGGTTTCAGTTTTACAGAGACTTCTTAGTTATTAAAAGTTATAATCTCTCCAACATATGAATTTAAATCCTGAGAGAATAGAAGGGAGAATTCTTGTTTAATGTCATTTAATTCTTTTTTTATGAAATTATCGGAAGAGCGATTCAAAAATTGAATTTAAAGCCTGTTTTGTTTTCCAGTTCTTTTTTAATTTTCATATACAAAAATGTGATATAAAAAGAGCAGCTAGTTTTTAATGAGATAGTTTTGTGGTATTTTATTTCTAAAACCACACTTTGATCTAAAAAGTCTTTAGATAAGTATGTGCTGTTTTCTTACATTTTTCCATTATATCACTGAGACACTTTGAAACAGATTTTTTTCTTTTACAGGTTTTCAAAATCAACTCAGTTTTAGGTATTAATAGCTGGGAAAAGTAGGGAAGATAAAGAATGAAGGAAAGCATCTAAAGTTTGATTCCAAAAATTCTGATGCATCATAATACAATGAAATGTAAATGAAGATATTTTACTTGTAAATAAATATATATAAGAATACTTGTTTACCTTCTACATACCTTTAAAGCCTACTGCATCAAACCAAATTTGACAGAGGCACTATATTATATTTAAGTAGGAATAAAAAGTTTTGGTGTCCCATTGAGCTGTGAGGTAACCATAGATGATAGAGCCTAGTACCTGACATTTTAAGACATTTTAACTTGCTTTATTTATTTCTATAGAGTTGGAGATAAAGTATGTTATCTTGTGTGGACTATTTTGACAGTTGACTTGGAAAGAACCATTTGTCACACATGCTTTGACATTCCAGTACTGACCTTTAATTAACATTTTAAGGCAGGATTGATTATAAAGCAATACGTTTGTGCCTTTTTGGTAGCTACAGTAAGCCAGCACAAATCAATTCTGTAGACTAGATCAAGCAAATGGGGAAGAAGACAAGGCTCTGACTGGCTCTGTTGAAAATTAGAAAACTTTATGACAACAAATATTAGAAAAATGAATGCTTGCCTTTCTAGCATGTTTGTGAAAAAAGTTTTCTCATCCTAATTTGTCTTGCTATAGCTTTATAAAAGAAATCAGCTGTTTGTTTTGTTCTCTTTTTTCCCTTTTGAAATATGTTAAACTACTTAGGAGCAAACCACTGTAAAAGAAAATCAGATTACTGGCTACTTAAACACAGACTACCTATTGAGAAGACTTAATTCATAGCATCATGAACTACATATGTACCTATAGAAAGGAAATGATTCAAAGAGTTCATATCTTATATGTCATATCGCTTCAGTCAAGACTCAGGGTTTAGATCACAGCATATTTTCTTTTCTTTTTTTATTATTGGACATATTCTATATTTACATCTCATTTCCCTTTTTCTGGTTTCCCGTCCCCCAAAGATCCTTATCCAACTGCTAACAGCTTTGGTTGTCCTCACTGCCAATTTTCCAGGCTTCTTCCCTACTTAGCATCCCCACTGCTGAAGTAACAGGTCCTGGAAAGGTCAGGATGAGCATGCTTATGGCTGACTCACAGCCGTTGCCCTAGCCGATGACTCTTTCCCAAGTACCCCCCCCCTTTTCTTAGATTCCCCAAGGAAGATACAATCATGTGGTTTTTTATATCAAAAGCAAATAAAAGATAAGTTCTTTTGCCTTAATATTCACATTTATAATTATTTATAGATGACAATTGGCATGTGATGTGTGAGACATTCTGCATGATCTGTCATTAAGTATCAATATTTAGTGAAATGGTTATACTTCTCAATACATATAAATAGTTTTAACCCCCTTTATAATGTCTGACACATTAGATAATTACTCACAAGATTGACACTTCTCCATATGTTTGTACCACTTGATGGCTCACATGGTCTCAAGGCACTTACTCTGAATGTCTTCCATAACCACATTTGGCATGGAATTCTGTGAGACCCTATAATAATTATAATGATGATCATAACAATAATTGCTTGATCAGTGTCCCAGTAGGAAAACAGATGGTACATTGAAAAGAGACCCTTGAAGATGGTTTAGTAAAGAGATTATTTTAAAAGTTGTGAGTTTAAGAAGATCGAAAAAAGACAGAATCCTGGAAATGATTACATCAGGAAAACTTCTAACTCCCTAGGCAGGTTAAAATAAAAACAAGGGAAGAGGAGATAGATTGGAGCCTAATAAATATGAAACCTAGGGATGGAACAAGGTAGACAGTATTAGCAGGCCACCAAAGTCTGCTGGGATTTAAGCATAGTTCCTGCCAAGCCACTGGGAACAGACACAAGATAAGACCTATCTAGTCCCATTTCTTATGCTGTCTCCTTTTCTCCAAATGATATCTTTAGATCTTTGAACTGGAAGATGGAATGAAAGGATATTCAGTGATGGTGTCTCAGAAGGATGAAAGTACTAGCAAAACTGGATCTTTAAAGATTAGCCATAATACATACTTAGCAAATAAGTCAAACTGGATGTAAATATTACAACAGAGTTCATCACTGTGTCAGGTTACACACTGAACTCACTTTTTAGAGCACAGGGTTTCAACTGTTATGTAGCTAAGACTTATATATATCAAATTCCAATGCCAATGCTGATTATATTGACTGTGTCCTATACAATCAATCTTATATCTTACATAGTTTCAAATATTTTCTTTACAAATAAATGCAAATACATTCTCAGTACTCACCTGAGGTAGGTTTTTTTTTTAATCAGAATTATAATACTATTATTTAAAACATACAGGGCTTTAAAATTGTTATATCTCTCAGTTTTACAGTAATAATACATTAGTAATTCACCATTAGGTAAGAACTAACAATGTTGTAGTCAATAAGTCATTGACAGCATAAATAATTACAGACTTGCTTTACAGTGATCCTAAAAATTGCCTCCAATAGAAGATAGGCATTTTCTGTAAATTTAAGAGATAGAAAGTCAGAGATGTCAGGAGTTCTTTGAATGTATTATGATGAAGAAAACAAAAACCATATTGGGACATTATTTTAATTTGTTACTGTTTGCCTTATGAAAAAAGGATATATATATATATATATATATATATATATATATATATATATATACACACGTGTGTGTGTGTGTGTGTGTGTGTGTGTGTGTGTGTGTGTTCCAAAATTCAGGTAGTGGGGTCAGAGAGAGGCATGCCTAATGAGACAATTATGTCCTTAAGGAAGGGGCTTTAGGGCAAAATACATTTAGACAGGAATAAAGTATTTCTGGTACATGGGTGGCACAGAAACCAATCTATTAGGAATTGCGGTGGTTTCAAGGTCTTTTAGATCAACTGGAGATTTCAGTTAAAGTTCTGTAAAATGGTAGTCAGGAATAGTCAGGAATAAAAATAATTCTGTTTGAGTCAGACCCTCTCCCACAAATCTATTTTCCTGTTGAGAAAGGGGAAAGCAGTCACTTTTCTTAAACTTGCCACTCCCATCTAGAAAGTGACTAGGATCAAATCTTTCTGGGTTGGAAAATTCTTTGTCATCATCTAGCACAGAAGTCAGTGATGCTATGACAGTGGTACCCTTGGGAATGAGACAGTTTCTGAATTTCATGTCACAGGTCACTGAATGGGGCATGCTGGTGGAAAGGAGGTCAATATATCTCTAGATCTCATGAAATACAGCATTAGTATAGGGCATGTGATTCCTGTCCTGTATGCAGTGGCTCCTGTGTCTAACAATCACATGGACAATCTCTTCCTCAACTTTGGCTGTGACATACAGATCCCTGAGCAAGAGCAGTAGAGATCACTTCGGTGTTGTGCTTATCTCTGTCCCAGCAGTAAACAGATCAGATGCTGTGAAGATCAAGTTGTCACAAGTAAACTCTATCTTTGTGCTATGCTTTTCCTGCTCCATATTAATCAGGAAACAATCAATAAATTTCTGATAATTATTAATATTCAGTGACTCTTGGTGCTGTTTTACTTTTGCCAAAAGTAATGTTTATCAAGGAGAAAAGTTTTCAAGTAATTTTCTATATCTTTCTGGCAGATAATTAATTGTAGCAGGAAGTTATTATAAATCTGAATCCAACGGGAAGTAAGAATCTCTACATTTTCATTTAAGATGACCATGAATTTAAGCTGATCTTTATAGTAAAATTCCTACTGGAAAGCAATGAAGCAGATGACATTGGAAGAAAACAAGCCAGGATGAAGGTGGAATTGCAGGGCGCATCATTGGTTTTCCTCAACACATCTATAAGACAGCAAGCCTCCACTTGAATACTAACCTCATGCTCCTCTTCCCCATTCCAAAGCAAGTTCCATTAAGAATTTTTTAAAGTGTACTTTAAAATACTGCCTATATCAGGATTCTTTCCAAAATATAACAGACATTTCTATATTTTCTACACCATTATAAATGTTTCCAGTTTATAACATGCTTAGAAAAATATCAGCAATCTTATTATATATCCTTATATTCACAAATATAGTCCTCACTTTTCATTAAGAAAACTTCTCTCCCGCCCCAACTATTCCCCAATCATCCCCCACCCCCACGATTTCTCTGTTCTGGGTCTACAAAACTGGATCCAATCTTTTCAGGCCCAGGGTCCTCTCCTTTCTTCTTCTTGGGAATCATTTGACTTGCTAATTGTGCCTTGAGTATTTAGGGCTTCTGGGCTCATTAATACCCACTTATCAGTGATTGCATTTCATGTGTATTCTTTTGTGATTGGGTTAACTCACTTAGGATGATATTTTCCAGGTCTAACCATTACCTACAAATTGCATGAATTCATTATTTTTAATTGCTGAGTAGTATTCCATTGTATAAATATACCACATTTTCTGTATCCATTCCTCCTTTGAGGGATATTTGGGCTCCTTCCAATTTCTGGCCATTATAAACAAGGCTGCTATAAACATAGTGGAGCATGTGTCTTTATTGTATGCAGGAGAATTCTCTGGGTATATGCCCAGGAGTGCTATGCCAGGGTCCTCTGGAAGTGACATGCCCAATTTTCTGAGGAACCACCAAACTGATTTCCAGAGTGGTTTTACCATTTTGCAATCCCACCAACAGTGAAGGAGTGTTGCTCTTTCTCCACATCCTCGCCAGCACTTGTTGTCTCTTGAGTTTTTAATCTTAGCCATTCTGACTGGTGTGAGGTAGAATCTCAGGGAACTGGGAAAGGGGAAAGCCTTTGGAATGTAAACAAAGAATATAGAAAATAAAAATTTAAAAAAAGAAAAAAAAAGAAAAAGAAAATAAACACCAAAATTAATTCTCAAGAATGCTCTAATGTACATTAAACTGGATTAATATTGGGGCTCAGATTTGGTTAGTCACATCAGCAAATTTCATATGTTCAGATGGTGTGTTTGTATGTGTTTGAGTGTGTATGGGTTGTTTCATTTTGTTTTAATTTGTGAACCAGATACCTTAGAATAAAGTGAGCTATTTACATTAAAAAAGAGAAAACTTCTTTATGTAACAGATGAGAACCATTACAAAAATGTCATAAAATAGTTATATAGCTCAATGGATATGACTATGAACCACCTGTGTATCTAAGGCTGAGGGCACACTGTGGAAGAGGAAACAGAAAGACTGTAAGAGCCAGAGGACCAGAGAGTTTGTTGTAAGATTGTATGTCCTACTAATGTCAAAACCTACTCTCATGACATTCTAAACATGAGCAATTTAAGAATTACATCATTATACATGCTAAATTAGATATGTGATAGCGTAAGAGATGTAAACTGTATGCAAAAACTACAGGCAGGTTTGGAGTTCTGAGAGTGGGAGAAAGTCTTCTTCAAGGAAGATGACATGTAATAACAAATGGTCAGTCCTGAAAACATATATAGAGGTAAAAATTACAGAATAGTAGGCTGTTTTTTAGGAATATATATATATATATTTGCAAAAATAATTTATGAACAAAATTGGCATATATTTCAGATCAAGCAACGAGGCCTATATGGGGCCTTTGGGAAAGAGGAAGAAATGGGAGAAAACATGCGATTATATTATCATCTGAAAAATAAGAAAAAATGAAAATGTTTATTTGTATCATTTCAAGATGCAAACATGTTTTCTTATGTCTTCTCCCACTGCTAAAGCCAAAAGGATGTTTGTTCACAGAGCTTACCCTATTGTCATTTTTATTTTCATCTCAGCACTGATTTTCAGGTGCTCCCTGCTCCACCAGCATCTCAGTATTCACCATAAGGTCCAGCTCAACCCAGGAACATGAAAAACACGCTCTCATATATGAGTCTAAGTCAGAAATGGGCTTCTTAGTACTTAAACATTTGCATAAGACAGGGGCAGTGGAGGACATTCAAAGCACTAGTAAGAGAAGGCATGAATCTGGCTTGATTATGTGGCAAGATTATTCAGTCTTTTGTTCTATGGAAAAAATATGGAACTGAAGTCAATATAACTAGTCTGTAAATATTTCTCTCGCCACTACTTCCTATGTGAATTGATCAGTCATATGTCTTCTAGGGACATGATAGGTGGATATTCAAACAGAACCATTGATCCTTGGAGAATTTTATGAAGATAATATGAGACAAGAGTTATGAAAGAATTATAAATAACAAAAGCAATATGCAATCTTAAGCATTACTGCTCATAAATATTATTATCCTGTCTGGGGGAACTATTTATTTTGCTTGGATCACTATGCTACTTGGTTCTGCTTATTTTTCTTTTAAACAATATATGATAAACTCAAGAGAGGATTACTAATCATTATAAAGGAGAATGATGAAGATATACTAAGAGAAATTAGCTAGAGAGATAGAGATAGAGAGGGAGGAGTATATAGATTGGGGAGGTATGAGACAGTTATTTCTAGGTTTCAACACAAATTTATGGCCTAATTTATGTGTTATTGAAAATGTATTATTAAGTTGAATGAGCTGAGCGCATACTCTGCTGTTGCTGGAGGCAGTCATACGTCACATTCTGACAGTTTACAAGTATTTAATGCAACTATTTATTTTTTTATACAGGGGAATGAATAATTTCTTTAGTAATTGCCAAATCATACATTTCCTGAAATTCATGGCATCTTCTTGGGAAAATCCATTTACCAAAATGTCATGTGAGCTTATGCATATTTGAAAGGAAATTTAGAAGAAATATGCATGAGAGCTCCTGGCTTCCTTCCTGATCACTGTCAATGACAGCCTGAATTTTCTTGTGTTATTTTTTTTACAAGTTTTGAAAATTTTAAATATATTTTGCAATTCAATAAATTTTACTCTGTTGTAAAGACTCAAAATACGTACAGTATTGAGGCTCAGAGACAATAACAAGATCAATATTTCTGCTTCATTTCCTCAACTTTTTGGGGTAGGGAAAGACTTATTAGAGTCTATTTATTTCACTACATACTCATATAATATAATTGATCAAGCTAAGACACTTGGCTATATAACAATTTATCTGTGACTTTTGGGTACTCCTCAGTTAATATTTCACCAGAAATATCGACACAGATCTTTTAACAAAATTAAGGAATTTAAAACTAAGCATGGAAATTAATTTAATTCTTAAGGTTAGTGATTCTTAGAGTGATCAACTGACCTCAAAACATTAGTTTGTAGTGTTATAAAAAACAGTTTTTCTATCTTTCTGTTTTCTAAAGAAAGATGTAACAGTTAATTGTTTTTATGTTTTGTGAGTCTTTGCAACACTTGGCTGAGCTTCATTCAATTTCAGTCGTTCGTTCATTTTTATACCCATAAATAGATTAAAAAATTTTGACACCGTTTTTGATAATAGATTCAAGGGCATTTAAAAACATAGCTTCTCCTTTTCCAAAATCTACCCTTGCCATAAAAAACTTATAGCCAATTGTTAATTCTTCATTACTTTTATAGACTTGTAAAAATTATGACATTCATGTCTGTATGATATAGAAAGAATAATTAAAACAAATGCAGAATTACCTTCTTAGCAAGAATATCATATATCACAAAGATATAATTAGGTTTCTTGTATAACCATGGTATTTTCTTTACCTTTATACATGGGTCTATACCAAATGTAGATCTCAAAAATGTTGACTGGAATCTTTGCAGATTTAACACTGTGATGATTTTCAAGACTGATAGCCATCCCTCTTTGTATAATTAGCACAAATTGCTTCAAGCAAGAATACTTTACAGTGACAGTGAGGGAACTGGCACCTGTTCACATGATCATATTCATATTGCCTTGTTAATAATTTATTTTCAGTCATGTTTACAAATATAACTGAGCATTTAATATATCTAGATAGAGAAGAAAATAGTATTGCCACTTGAGACATTACCATCAACAAAAGAACTATAGCCCCATCAAATTAAGATATATTGGAAGTGTAAGAGCTATTAATATAAACATGTATTATGGAGAGTCAGAATGTAAAAATATTAATCCCTACAGATTTGGCACTGATAAATATGGTCAGGTTTCAGGCAGAAATATACAAGGGGAAATATTTTAGAAATCAGGGAATTTTATAATATCTTAAAAACATAAATATGGAACACTGTAGGAAAAGAAAGAATCATTTATAAACTTTGCCCAATTAGTTTGATTATTAGCATCTTTCAGAGTGATACAGAATACAATGCTACTTGATTCCCATTATTTGCAAGCAGCTGTGGAAAAAAATTCTCTTTCTTCCACATTCCTCTATGACATGCCAATGAGTCATATGCAGTCAGAGGAGGAAATCAAGAACAATGTACTTTACAAGTCTTTAAGAGCAACTTTCAGAATTGCCACTACTCTATTAGAATGGGTTTGTCAATGTTTAAGGAATAAGCCTGAAGTAGTGACATGAGAGTAAATGTAGATTCAGCCACTGGTACTCCTGGCTTATATCTGGCCATGTTTCACTATAATCTAGGTAAAGCATAAACAGTCAGGAAGAAAAACAGTGCAATGAAGCCTCCTCAGTATTGTTTTCAGATTGTATGAGAGTGGTGTGTGTGTGTGTGTGTGTGTGTGTGTGTGTACATTTGTACTACCTTTGAATGTTTCTCTTTGATTTGTTTAGTATATTCCAAGAGTTCTGATTTAAAAATAAACCACTTACAATCAAGAACCATGTAAAAGTGCTTTGGAGGGTTTTCATATATGACAGGAATCAAATATTCTATTGCCAGTGACATCCCATCAGGCTAGAGTATGCAAGCATACTATAAGATATGTTCATGATATGTTCCAAGTATTCTATTGGTTTGTTTGTTGGCATAGGTCTCCACCAAGCAATGCAAAGCTGTCCTCTTTGAAAGGAAGCTGGACCAGTGTGCTATCTCAGTGTTAATACTCAAGAAGTTAGCTAGATGAATGTTTCTTTAAAGTTTGTATTGAAGCCTAGCTTTGCAATAAATTGATCTAAGGTGCCCACATGGAAAACAGCTTCTTTTATTACATTCTGAATTCCCATAGAGCAAGTATTAAATAAGGGATCTAAGGCAGAGAGCAGTGCTTATAATACAGGTGATAGCACCCTTTTATTGTAAAAATATCAGCATAAAAATAATTTTAGCTTGAATATAGTCTGCTGTTACATAATCAAATATCTCTTCACCCCAAAAAGAACCCACACAACTATGTTTTTTCTGTATGGTTTTGTTAGTAAAGAGGGTTAACATTAGTGGGTCATCCTTTTAATGATTTTAACTAATATACCATTCCATAGACAGTATTGGCTAGGGAATAACTATGAATTGGTTTAGCCTATACTTTTTTTCTATTAGACATATTCTTTATTTACATTTCAAAAGTTGTTTCCTTTCCTGGTTCCCCCCTCCACAGAAAATCCCATACGCTATCTCCCCATCCCCAATCAACCCTCCCCTGCTTCCCTGTCCTGGTATTCATCTACAATATAGCATCAAGTCTTTCCAGGATCAAGTGCCTTGATCCCCTTGGTGTCTAACAAGAGCATCCTCTGCTGCCTATGTGACTGGAGCCATGGGTAACTCTGTGTGTACTCTTTGGTAGATGGTTTTGCCCCTGTGATCTCTGGGAGTACCAGGTGACTCATATTGTTGTTCCTCCAGTGGCACTGCAAAACCCTTCAGCTATTTGGGTCTGTTCTCTAGTTCCTCCATTGGGGACTCTGTGCTCAGTTCAATGGTTGGCTGAGAGTATCCCCTTTATATTTCTCATGCACTAGCAGAGCCTCCTAGGTGACAGCTATATCTGGCTCCAATCAGTAAGCACTTGTGGGGATCAATAATAGTGTCTGGGTTTTGTAACAGTATATGGGATGGATCCCTGTGTAGGGTAGCCTCTGGATGGTCTTACCCTCAGACTCTGCTCCACCTTCTGTGTCTCCTTCTGTGGGTATTTTGTTCCCCTTTCTATAAAGGACGAGAGTATCCATACTTTGTTCTTCTCCCTTCTTGGGCATCATTTGGTATGTGAAATGTGTCTTGGTTTTCCAAGCTTCTGAGCTAATATCCACTTATTAGTGTGTGCATATCATGTGTGTTCTTTTGTGATTGGATGACCTCACTCAGGATGATATTTTCCAGTTCTATTTGTCTAAGAATTTCATGAATTCATTGTTTTTAGTAGCTGAATAGTACTCCATTGTGTAAATATACCACATTTTCTGTATCCATTTCTCCGTTGAGGGACATCTGGGTTCTTTCCAGCTTTTGGCTATAATAAACAGGACTGTTATGAACATAGTGGAGCATGTATCCTTATCACATGCTGGAGGATCCTCTGGGTTTATGCCCAGGGGTGGTATAGCAGGGTCCTCCAGTAGTATCATTTAAAATTTTCTGAGGAACTGCCAGACTGATTTCCAGACTGACTGCTGCTTGCAATCCCACCAGCAGTAGAGGAGTATTCCTCTTTCTCCACAACCTCTCCAGCACCTGTTGTCCCCTGAGTTTTTAATCTTAGCCATTCAGACTGATGTGAGGTGAAATCTCAGGGTTGTTTTGATTTGCATTTCCCTGATGACTAAGGATATTGAATATTTCTTTAGGTGCTTCTCAGCCATTTGATATTCCTCGGGTGAAAATTCTTTGTTTAGCTCTGTACCCCCTTTTTAATAGGATTATTTGGATCTCTGGAGTCTAACTTCTTGAGTTCTTTTTATATATTGGATATTATCCCATTGTCAGATGTAGGGTTGGTAAAGATCTTTTCCCAATTTGTTGGTTGCCGTTTTGTCCTATTGACAGTGTCCTTTGCCTTACAGAAACTTTGTAATTTTTATGAGGTCCCATTAACTTTAAGGTGTCTGAAACAAATAGTATATATGGAAAAACTGGGGACAAGTTCCTGTGCACACTCAGTATCTGAAACCTATTTTTTAGTTTAGCTTCAAGAATTGGGCAAACATAGTTACTGGCCTACCTAATTTTATGGTGTGTGTCTCTCTCACTCTCAAGACACAGATATTAAAACCAAAAAACAAAACACCATAAGACAAAAATATTTTAAGGAGCAACTTGTATAAAGTATTCTAGATATGTTATTATTTTTAATATATATTTGAAATTATTAGTGTCTATGATCTCTCTTAAGACTAATAAATATACATGCATATTTATGTATATATATGTATATATGTACATATATATTCTGAATGATATTCTATTATCATTGTTAGTGAACACATAAGTAAGTGATGTAGAAGAAAGGACAAATGTTTTATAAATTTAGAATCTGGTATGAAAAAAATAAATAGTTAGAAATGTCCATGTTGTGAGCTTCATACCTCAAGTCCTCTAAATATATACTTCTAAGAAAAAAATCAATGTTGTAGCATACCTTAATGGTAGGGTACTTATTCAACATGTATGAATTAGTTCATTTGATCTCTAACTTCATCAGGTGGAGGCAACAAAAAAGAAAACATTAAGTTCATGCAAAAAACAAACATTTAAAATGAAATTAACATTTAATGTATATAAAAGATTTTAAAATAAAATAAATTAGAGACTGAATTGGAGACTATCTTCTTTTGTAATTGTAGTGACATATAATTTTGTTATGTGGTCTATCTCTACTATGGTTTTCGGTGTTTTTTGTTTACATATTTTTGAAAAGATATGTAACTATGTTTTTTTTTTTATCATTTTTTTTTATTTTCTATATTCTTTGTTTACATTCCAAAGGCTTTCCCCTTTCCCAGGTACCCCCCACCATATGTCCCATAATTCCTCTCCCCCCCCATGCTATTCCCCACTCTTTCCCCCCCCACACGATTTCTCTGTTCTGGGTCTACAATACTGGATCCAATCTTTACAGGCCCAGGGTTCTCTCCTTTTTTTCTTCTTGAGAGTCATTTGACTTGCTAATTGTGCCTTGAGTATTTAGGGCTTCTGGGCTCATTAATATCCACTTATCAGTGATTGCATTTCGTGTGTATTCTTTTGTGATTGGGTTAGCTCACTTAGGATGATAGTTTCCAGATCTAACCATTTACCTACAAATTGCATGAATTCATTATTTTTAATTGCTGAGTAGTACTCCATTGTATAAATATACCACATTTTCTGTATCCATTCCTCCTTTGAGGGATATCTGGGCTCCTTCCAATTTCTGGCTATTATAAACAAGGCTGCTATAAACATAGTGGAGCATGTGTCTTTGTTGTATGCAGGGGAATCCTCTGGGTATATGCCCAGGAGTGGTATGCCAGGGTCCTCTGGGAGTGGCATGCCCAATTTTCTGAGGAACCGCCACACTGATTTCCAGAGTGGTTTTACCATTTTGCAATCCCACCAACAGTGGAGGAGTGTTCCTCTTTCTCCACATCCTCGCCAGCACTTGTTGCCTCTTGAGTTTTTAATCTTAGCCATTCTGACTGGTGTGAGGTGGAATCTCAGGGTTGTTTTGATTTGCATTTCCCTGATGACTAATGATGTTGAACATCTTTTAAGGTGTTTCTCGGCCATCCGAATTTCTTCTGGTGAAAATTCTTTGTTTAGCTCTGTGCCCCATTTTTTGATAGGGTTATTTGTTTCTTTGCGGTCTACAAGTGAAAGATCTGTATGACAGGAACTTCAAGTCCCTGAAGAAAGAAATCGAAGAAGACCTCAGGAGATGGAAAAATATTTCTTGCTCCTGGATTGGCAGGATCAATATAGTAAAAATGGCCATCTTGCCAAAAGCAATCTACAGATTCAATGCAATCCCCATCAAAATCCCAAATCAATTCTTCATAGATCTAGAAAGAGCAATTCTCAAATTCATCTGGAGCAACAAAAAACCTAGGATAGCTAAAACTATTCTCAACAATAAAAGGACTTCTGGGGGAATCAATATCCCTGACCTCAAGCAGTACTACAGAGCAATTATGTTAAAAACTGCATGGTATTGGTACAGCAACAGGCAGGTAGATCAATGGAATAGGATTGAAGACCCAGAAATTAACCCACAGACTTATGGTCACTTGATCTTTGATAAAGGAGCCACAACCATCCAGTGGAAAAAAGATAGCCTTTTCAACAAATGGTGCTGGTTCAACTGGAGGTCAACATGCAGAAGAATGCGAATTGACCCACTCTTATCTCCTTGTACTAAGATCAACTCCAAATGGATCAAGGACCTCCACATAAAACCAGACACACTGAAACTATTAGAAAAGAAACTTGGGAAGACCCTGGAGGACTTGGGCACAGGGGAAAAGTTCCTGAACAGAACACCAATAGCTTATGCTCTAAGATCAAGAATCGACAAATGGGACCTCATAAAATTACAAAGTTTCTGCAAAGCAAAGGACACTGTCAGAAGGACAAAACGGCAACCAACAAAGTGGGAAAAGATCTTCACCAACTCCACATCCGACAGAGGGCTAATATCCAATATATACAAAGAACTCAAGAAGTTAGACCGCAAAGTAACTATGTTTTAAAAGTATAATACATTCATTAAATTTTGAGAATTTTGTACATGCAAAAAAATTGTAATTGTTTATATTTATATGAACTGTTAATATTGTATACTTCTTGAGTTCTTTATATATTTGGATTTTAGCCCTTTATTGGAGGTAGGATTGGTAAAGATATTTTCCCAGTCTGTTGGTTATTGTTTTGTCCTATTGACAGTGTCCTTTGTCTTACAGAAGCTTTTCAATTTTATGAGGTCCCATTTGTTGATTCTTGATCTTAGAACATAAGCCATTTGTCTTTGGTCCAGAAAAATTTCCCCTATGCCCATGTTTTTCAGGCTCTTCTTCACTTTCTCTTTTATTAGAGTCAGTATATCTGGTTATGTGTGGAGGTCCTTGATCCACTTGGACTTAAGCTTTGTACAATGGGATAAGAATGGATTAATTGGACCTCATAATAAAATTGCAAAGGATGTAAAAGAGGAAGGCCTTGTTAGACATTTATTGGAGGAGAGGCCCTTGGTCCTGAGGAGGCTGAAGGCCCCAGTGTAGGGGAATACCAGGGTGGGAACCAAGTTTGGGTGGGTGAGTAGAGGAACAGCCTCGTAGGAGCAAGGGAGGGGAATTGGATAGGGGATTTTTGGAGGGAAAATCATATAAGGGGATAATATTTGAAATGTAAATAAAGATAATATCTAATAATTTTTCAAATAAAAAGTAATGGATTAATTTGCAGTCTTCTACATTAAGACCTCAAGTTGAACCAGCACCATTTGTTGAAAATGTTTTTGTTTTTCCACTGAATGGTTTTAGCTTCTTTGTTGATGAAGTGAATATGGGTGTGTGGGTTCATTTCTATGTCTTCAGTTCTATTCCACTGATCTACCTCCCTGTCTCTTTACCAGTACCATCCATGTTTTAACCACTATTGTTCTGTAGTACAGCTTGAAGAATGGTGATTCCCACAGAAGATCTTTTAAGATTGAGAATAGTTTTAATATCTTGGGATTTTTTTTATTCGAAATGAATTTGCAAATTATCTTTCTAACTCTATAAAAAATTTTGATGGGGATTGCATTAAGTATGTAAATTGCTTTTGACAAGATGGCCATTTTTACTATAGTAATCCTGCCAATCCATAAGCATGGGAGATTTTTTCCATCTTCTGAAATCTTCATTTTTATTCTTCAGGACTTGAAGATCTTGAAGACATTTCACCTGCTTGACTAGAGTCAAACCAAGGTATTTTATAATATTGTGACTATTGTGAAGGGTGTTGATTCCCTAATTTCTTTCTCAGTTTGTTTATCCTCTGAGTATAGAAAGGTTACTGATTTATTTGTGTTAATTTTATATCCATCCACTTTGTTGGAGTTGTTACAGTTAGCTGTAGGAGTTCTCTGGTGAAATTTTGGGGGTTGTTTAAGTATGCTATCATATCATCTACAAATAGTAATATTTTGACTTCTTCATTTCCAATTCATATCTCATTGATGGCCTATTGTTGTCTAATTGCTCTGGCTAGAACTTCAAGTAATATATTAAATAGATAGGGAAAGAGTGTGTAGCCTTGTCTAGTCCCTTATTTTAGTGGGATGGCTTCAAGTTTATCTCCATTTAGTTTGATGCTGGCTACTGTTGTAGCCAGTATACTTGTATATTGTTTTTTTGTTTGTTTGTTTGTTTGTTTTGCATTTTGAATAGTTAATACCATATTCTTTTTTTTTTTTTTTTTTTAGATTTTTCTTATTGGATGTATTCTATATTTACAATTCATTTCCCTTTTTCTGGTTCCCCACCCCCAAAGGTCCCACATGCCCTTTTCCCTCCCCCTGCTCCCTCATCCACCCCCTCCCACCTTACTGTTCTTATACTCCCCCACAATGATGTTTTGGTCCATTCTAGCACCAGTGTCCACTCCTTTCTTCTTGTGAGACATCACTTGATATGTGATTTATGTCTTTGGTGTTCCAAGCTTCTAGGCTAATATCCACTTATCAGTGACTGTATACCATGGGTATTCTTTTGAGACTGGGTCACCTCACTTAGTATGACGTTCTCCAGCTCCATGCATTTCTCTAAGAATTTCATGAATTCATTGTTTCTAATGACTGAATAGTACTCCATTGTGTATATATACCACATTTTTTGTATCCATTCCTCTGTTGAGGGACATCTGGTTTCTTTCCAGCTTCTGGCTATTATATATAAGGCTGCTATGAACATAGTGGAGCATGTATCCTTATTGCATGCTGGTGAATCTTCTGGGTATATTCCCAGGAGTGGTATGGCTGGGTCCTCCGGAAGTATCACGTCAAGTTTTCTGAGGAACCGCCATACTGATTTCCAGAGTGGTTGTACCAGCTTGCATTCCCACCAGCAGTGGAGGAGTGTTCCTCTTTCTCCACATCCTTTCCAACACCTGATGTCTTCTGAGTTTTTAATCTTAGCCATTCTGACTGGTGTGAGGTGAAATCTCAGGGTTGTTTTAATTTGCATTTCCCTAATGACTAATGATGTTGAACATTTTTTAAGGTGTTTCTCAGCCATCCGAATTTCTTCAGGTGAAAAGTCTCTGTTTAGCTCTGTACCCCATTTTTGGATAGGGTTATTTTGTTTTCTGGGGTCTATCCTCTTGAGTTCTTTGTATACATTGGAAATTAGCCCTCTGTCAGATGTGGGGTTGGTGAAGATTTTTTTTCCCAATTTGTTGGTTACCAATTTATCCTTTTGACAGTGTCTTTTGCCTTACAGAAACTTTGTAGTTTTATGAGGTCTCATTTGTCTATTCTTGCTCTTAGAGCATAAGCAATTGGTGTTATGCTTAGGTATGGGTCTTGAAATCCTGATCTTCCCAAAACTTTTACCATGAAGGGCTGTTGAATTTTTCAAATGATTTTTGATCATCTAATGAGACAATGATGTGGTATTTTTCTTTGAACTTATTTATGTAGTGGATTATGTTGATGGAACTATCTCTGCATCACTGTGATGAAACCTACTTGATCATGGTGAATGATCATTTTGATGTGTTCTTGGGTTTAGTTTGCAGGAATTTTAATGAGTATTTTTGCATTTGTAAGAGAAATTGCTCTGAATTTCTTTCTTTGGTCTTTTTGTGTTTTAGGTATAAATATAACTTGTCTTTATAGAATGAATTTGTTAGTGTTCTTTCTGATTCTATTTTGTGGAATAGTTTGAAGTATAGTGCTATTAGGTCTTCATTTTTATTATTACATATATTCTTTATTTACATTTCAAGTATTATCCCCTTTCCCAGTTTCCCCCCTTCCAATTGGCCCCTATTCCATCCTTGCCCCCCTACATATATGAGGATGCTCCTCCACTCATCCCCTTCCACCTCCCTGCCCTTGATCCTCGATCCCCCTACAATGAGGCATCTATGGAGCCTTCTTAGGACCAAGGACCTACCCTCCCCTTGATACCTGATAAGACAATCCTCTGGTACATATGCAGCTAGACACATGTGCACCCTTTGGTTGATGGCTTAGTCTGTGGGAGATCTGGGGCAGGGGGTTTATGGTTGGTTGATATTGATGTTCTTCCTATGAGGTTGTAAACCTCTTCAGTTTCTTTAGCCTTTCTTTAACTCCTCCATTGGGGACCCAGTGCTCAGTCCAATGGTTGGCTGTGAACATCTCCTCTGTATTTGTAAGGCTCTGGCAGAGCCTCTCAGGAGACAGCCATATCGGGATCCTTTCAGCAAGCATTTCTTGACATCCACAATAATGTATGAATTGGTGACTATAAATAAGATGAATCCCCAGGTGGTACAGTCTCTGGATAGCCTTTCCTTTAGTCTCTTCTCTAAACTTTATTTACATATTTACTCCTGTGAGAATTATGTTCCCCTTCTCAGAAGAACTGAATCACCCACACTTTGGTCTTCATTTTTCTTGACCATCATGTTGTCTGTAGATTGTCCTTGGATATTCAGAGATTTTTGGCTAATACCCACTTACCTCCCTTATTGATTTTCTCAAAGAACCAGCTCCTGGTTATTATATAGTTCTTTTTTGTTTGTATTTTGTTTATTTTGACCCAGAGTTTGATTATTTGCTGCTGTCTATTCCTCTTGGGTGCATTTGTTTCTTTTTGTTCTAGATCTTTCAGGTGTGTTGTCAAGCTACTAATGTATGTTCTCTCCAGTTTCTTTTTGGAGGCACTTAGAGCTTTGAGTTTTCCTCTTAGCACTGCTTTCATTGTGACCCATAAGTTTTGGTATGATGTGTCTTCATTTTCATTAAGTTCTAAAAAGTCTTTAATTTCTTTCTATATCTCTTCCTTGACCAAGTGGTCATTGCATAGAGCGTTGTTCATCTTCCATGTGTATGTGTGTTTTCTGTTATTTTTCTTGTACTTTAAGCCAACATCTTTCTACAATCTCAGCTTTACAAAGGAAAATAATTGGACAATACCAACATAAGGAGGGAAACTACATGTAGGAAAAGCAAGATGCTAATCTTTCAACAAACCCAAAAGAAGATAGCTATACAAACATAATTCCACCTCCAAAAACAAAAATAACAGGAAGTAACAATGACTTTCCTTTAATATCTCTTAACATCAATGGACTCAATTCCCAAATAAAAAAACATAGACTAACAGACTGGATATGTAATCAGGACTCAACATTTTGCTGCATACAGGAAACCCACCTCAGTGACAAAGACAGATATTACCTCACAGTAAAAGGTTGGAAAACAATTTTCCAAGCAAATGTCCCCCCCTCAAGAAAAACCAACCTGGAGTAACCATTCTAATATCTAATAAAATTGACTTTTCACCAAAAGTTGTCAAAAGAGACAAGGAAGGACACTTCATACTGGTAAAAGGAAAATCTACCAAAATGATCTCTCAATTCTGAACATCTATGCTCCAAATGTAAGGACACCTGCATTCATAATAGAAACTTTGCTAAAGCTCAAAGGACATGTAGTACCCCACACACTAATTGGGGTGACTTCAACACCCCACTCTCAGCAATGGACAGATCAGGAAACACAAACTAAATGGAGAGCCAGTGAAACTAACAGAGGTAATGAACCAAATGGATCTAACAGATATTTATAGAACATCTCATCCTAAAGCAAAATGATTTACCTTCTTAGCACCCCATGGTACCTTCTATAAAATTGACCATATAATTGGGCACAAAACAGGCCTCGACAGATAAAAGAAGATTGAAATAATCACATGCATCCTATCAGATCATCACAGTCTAAGGCTGGTCTTAAACTAGGTCTTCTTTTAAGGTCTAACAGGATTCTGCACTAAAACCATGTGGTCCTGGGCTTTCTTCACCTTCAATTTTTTAACCAAGAATTGCTTCCGTCTAAAGAAAATACCAGGAACAAAGTGTGGAGCATAAACTGTAGAAAAGTCTATCCAGAAACTGTACCACCTGGGGATCCATCCCATATGTGGACACCAAACACAGACATTATTGCAGATACCAAGAAGTACTTGCTAACAGGGGCCTTATATGGATGTCTCCTGAGAGGCTCTGACAGAGCCCTACTCATACAGATGCAGATGCTTGCAGCCATCAATTGGACTGAGCACAGGAACCCTAATGGAGTAGTTAGGTCAAAGACTGGAGGAGCTGAAGGCATTTGCAGCCCCATAGAAAGAACAACAATATCAACCAATCAGACGCCCCCACAGAGCACCCAGGGTCTAAACCAGTTACCAAAGAGGACCCATGGCTTCAACTGCATATGTAGCAGAGGATGGTGTTATCTGGCATCAGTGGGAGGGAAGCTCTTGGTAGTGTGAAGGCTCAATGCCCAAGTGTAGAGTGGTGAGATGGAAGTGTATGTACATGGGCGCACTCCCTCATAGAAGCATGGGGAGGGGGATATGATGGGAGGTTGTGGATAGAAAACTGGAAAAAATGATAACATTTGAAATGCAAATAAATAAAATATCCATAAAGAGAAAAAGCAAGATATTGTATGCTTATTTAAATTTACAAGATCTGAAAAACATTTATCATATTCAATAGGATTTTCTGAATGTGTAAATATTGTGGCATGCCACATCAATATGAGAATATCATATGATCTTTTCTTTTGATGAGAAAACAAAAAAATTCCCATGCTTATTTTAGAATGCAAAGCATTATTAATTATAGTTCTCAAGGTATCATGGCATTTTAAAGATTTTTCTTTTGTCTCATTGAACTTTTCTTTTTCTTTTCCATCAAACATAGTTACCTACCTATCAGTTTGGATTCTCAGAGTCTTCTTAATGGCAACAAAGTGAAATGTCTCAAGGCCTGTCTCCTTACCACCTCCAATTCATCAGTGTCCTCAAAGTTGTTCCCTATTTATGAAAACTTTCTAGACTTGAAAGCTTTGGCTCTATTCTTATAAGAACTCTTACTCCTTCTTAATATTCACAAAAATATTTTATTTTATTTTTTCATGCAATATCTTCTGATAAGGGTTTCATATGCCCCAACTCCCAGATTCTACATACCTACCCAAATCTATGACTTTTCTTTATTACTTTCTCTTTAAAAAAAAAGAGGAAAAATAGAAATAAACAGGCAAAAACAAAGCAAATAAAACTGAAACAAATAGAACATCAGACACAGAAAAATATAGACACATTCTTTCAAGCCCCAGTTTTAGTTGAAGGGAAAGCCTTGATTCCTCCTTCTGAATTATTTATGATAAAAACTGCACAATTATGCATACTTTTATACTGATTTTGCCAGCATCTTAGAGAGTGGGGCAGTAGCCTGTTATAACCAGAATACAAAGTTAAATAATAGTTTTTTGTTTAAAAAATACTAAAAAATGACACTCATGGTATAAGATTAGCTAGATAGCAGAATAAGATCCACTTATCCTGCATGGTTAATTTTATTTAAAAATAAATAGCTATGACTTGGAGATGCCCCTAAATGTTCATGATAAACTCATGATCTTCCTGATATGGCTCCAATAGAAGTGACAGAAATTATAAAAGTGAGGCTTTCCTTGGAAGAAGTTAAGTTATTGGGATTATGGCCTTAGGATGAACATTGGGACCTCAGCCCATTCTTATATCTCTTTTTCTGAGACATATCAATGAGATGTTAGCAGATGTCTTCTGAGAGTGTTTTGCACTGATATCCTAACTTCACCATAGCCAAAGCAAGTGGAACAAACACACATGGGCTAAAATTTCCATGAAAATATTAACTTTACTGTTTTAAAACTTGTCTTTGTTCAATTAGTTTGTAATATCAATGAAAGCATACAATTACTTAAATTGAAATGTTATTTGTTTAGTATTATTCCTGTACAGTATTAGTATTAGTATCAATATTATTATTAGTAATGCTGCATAATAGTATTATACACTGTGCATTATATATTGCTATAAATAGACACACACTTAAACCTACATGTTACAAGGTAATAAATATCAAATGGAAATTGGCATTTTAATAATGTCAGAAATGCCATCCTTATTTGGTTAATTTCTCTTTCATCAAAAAATAAAGAGTCTAGAGACCTGTGGCATACTACATGACAAGGAGAGAAGCAGGAATGGAAGAAGGCATATAGAAGGTTGGGAGATTAAAGAGAGAAAATGATGGAGAAATCAAGACAATATCTTTGGAAGTTAACGTTTGAATGGAAACAGGTAACCTCAGGAGGTGAGGGGTGGGAGGTGAGCAGATTCTTACAATGTACCTGTGAGGTGAAAGACACTCAGGACTCAAAGGAAGGGACATCACAGGGTCCCTCCCTTTGTTTTGTTTTGTTTGTTTGTTTGTTTGTTTGTTTTTAAACTCTAATAGAAAAAGGCAACCTGAGTGGAAAACCAAAACTGTAGCAAAATACCAACAGTGATTTAAGTGAAGCTTCTCTTTTGTTTACTTGTTACCACTTCTAATTTTCCTTAATAAACAATATATAACTTCATTTAAAAAAAAAGGAGGGGAGTGATATTAGATGAAATGCCCACCAGTGGGGAGAGGAAACCTGCTGAGTGCATCTACAGTAGAAAAACAGTACAACAAGTAGAGGGATGGAGTTGCCGTCCCTCAGTCAAAAACTCTAATCAAGAATTGATCATATCTAAAAGAACTGCAGGGACAAAAATGGAGAATTTATTGAAGAAAAGGCAGTCCAGTGACCCACCCAAACTGGGACCCATTTCAAGGGGAGGCTCAAAGGCCTGACATTATTACTAGTGCTATGTGATTACAGACAGGAGCCTAGCATGGCTGCCATCCAAGTGACCCAAAAAGTAACTGAATGAGACAGATGTAGATACTTACACCCAACCAATAGTTTGAAGTCAGAGACACCTGCGGTTGAATTAGGGAAAGGATGAAAGAAGCCAAGGAAGAGCGCAACCCCATAGCAAATCAGCAGTGTCAACTAACCTGGACCCCCGAGACACTCTCTTACACAGAGTCACCAATCAGGCAACATACACTAGATGATGTGAGGTCCACGACTCATATATACATAGAAGAGGAATGCCTTCTCTGGCCTCAGTGAAAGAAGATGTACCTAATACTGGCAAGACTTGAGGGGCCAAGGAGTGGGAGGCCTGGTAGGGTGGTAGTGAGGTAGGGTACACCTTCCTAGAGACGAGGGAGGAGGAATGGAATAAGAAAGTATTGAATGGTGAACTAAGATGGGGATAACAACTGAACTGTAAAAAAAATTAAAGATAATATTTTATTACTTTTTAAAAATTTTTCTATATACATTGTTTACATTCCAAAGGCTTTCCCCTTTCCCAGTTCCTGCCTCACCATGTGTCCCATAAGTCCTCTCCCCCCCCATTCCCAAATCACCCCCCCCCAACCCTTTATATGTTCTGGTACTCTCCTGCAAAACTGGAACCAGTCTTTTCTGGACAAGTGTCCTCTCCTTCCTTCTTCTTGGGAATCTTTTGATATGCTAATTGTACCTTGAGTATTCAGAGCTTCTGGGCTCATTAATATCCACTTATCAGTGATTGCAAATAATGTGTATTCCTTTGTGATTGGGATAACTCACTAAGGATGATATTTTCCAGATCCAAACATTTGCCTACAAATTGCATGAATTCATTATTTTTAATTGCTGAGCAGTATTCCATTGTATAAATATACCACATTTTCTGTATCCATTCCTCCTTTGAGGGACATCTGGGCTCCTTCCAGCTTCTGGCTATTATAAATAAGGCTGCTATGAACATAGTGGAGCATGTGTCTTTATTGCATGAAGGGGAAACCTCTGGGTATATGCCCAGGTGTGGTATGACAGGGTCCTTTGGAAGTGTCATGCCCAAATTTCTGAGGAACTGCCAGACTGATTTCCAAAGCAGTTGTACCATCTTGCAATCCCACCAACAGTGGAGGAGTTTTCCTCTTTCTTCACATCCTCGCCAGCACCTATTGTCTCTTGAGTTTTTAATCTTAGCCATTCTGACTAGTTTGAGGTGGAATCTCAGGGTTCTTTTGATTTGCATTTCCATGATGACTAATGATGTTGAACATCTCTTAAGGTGCTTCTCAGTCATCTGAATTTCTTCTGGTGAAAATTCTTTGTTTAGCTCTGTTCCCCATTTTTAATAGGGTTATTTTGTTCTTTGGGGTCTAACTTCTTCATACCTTTGTATATATTGGATATTAGCCCTATGTCGGATATGGGGTTAGTGAAGATATTTTCCAAATGTGTTGCTTGTCATTTTGTCCTTCGGACAGTGTCCTTTGCCTTACAGAAACTTTGTAATTTTATGAGATCCCATTTGTCAATTCTTGTTCTTAGAGCATAAGCTATTAGTTTTCTGTTCAGGAACTTTCCCCCTGTGCCCATGTCCTCCAGGGTCTTCCTCAGTATCCATTCTATTAGTTTCAGTGTGTCTGGCTTCATGTGGATGTCATTGATCCACTTGGAGTTGATCTTAGTACAAGGTGATAAGAGTGGATCAATTTGCATTCTTCTGCATGTTGACCTCCAGTTAAACCAACACCATTTTTTGAAAAGGCTATCTTTATTCCACTGGATGGTTGTAGCTCCTTTATCAAAGATCAAGTGACCATAACTCTTAGGGTTCATTTCTGGGTCTTCAATTCTATTCCATTGATCTACTAGCCTGTGCTGTACCAATACCATTCAGTTTTTAACACAGTTGCTCTGTAGTACTGTTTGAGATCAGGGATATTGATTCCCCCAGAAGTCATTTTATTATTGATAATAGTTTTAGCTACCCTGGTTTTTTTGTTACTCCAGATGAATTTAAAAATTGCTCTTTTTAGATCTAGAAAGAATTGATTTGGGATTTTGAGGGGGATTGAGTTGAACCTGTAAATTGCTTTTGAGAAGATGGCCATTTTTACTATATTGATTCTGCCAATCCAAGAGCAAGAAATATTTTTCCATCTTCTGAGGTCTTCTTTGATTTCTTTCTTCAAAGACTTGAAGTTCTTGTCATACAGTTCTTTCACTTGTTTGGCAAGAGTAACGCCAAGATACTTTATATTGTTTGTGGCTATTGTGAAGGTTGTCATTTCCCTAATTTCTTTCTTAGCCTGCTTATACTTTGAGTATAGGAAGGCTAGTGATTTGCTTGAGTTGATTTTATAACCAGCCACTTTGCTGAACTTGTTTATCAGCTGTAAGAGTTCTCTGGTGGAGTTTATTTGGGTCGCTTAAGTATACTATCATATCATCTGCAAATAATGATATTTGGGTTCTTCCTTTCCAATTTGTATCCCTTTGACTTCCTTATGTTGTCTAATTGCTCTCGCTAGAACTATATTGTAAAGATACTATATTGAAAAGATATGGAGAGAGAGGGCAGCCTTGTCTAGTCCCTGATTTTAGTGGGATTGTTTCAAGTTTCTCTCTATTTATTTTGATGCTGGCTACTGGTTTGCTGTATATCGCTTTTATTATGTTTAGGTATGGGCCTTGAATTCCTGTTCTTTCCAGGACTTTTAGCATGATAGGATGCTGAATTTTGTCAAATGCTTTTTCAACATCTAATGAGATGGCCATGTGTTTTTTTCTATAGTTTGTTTATGTAGTGGATTACATTGATGGATTTCCGTATATTGAACCATCCCTGCACCCCTTGGATGAAGACTACTTGATCATGGTGAATGATCATTTTGATGTGCTCTTGGATTCGGGTGGCAAGGATTTTATATAGTATCTTTGCATTGATATTCATAAGGGAAATTGGCCTATAGTTCTCTTTCTTTGTTGGATCTTTGTGTGGTTTTGGTATCAGTGTAATTGTGGCTTTATAGAATGACTTGGGCAGTGTTCCCTCTGTTTCTATTTTGTGGAATAGTTTGAAGAGTATTGGTGTTAGGACTTCCTTGAAGGTCTGATAAAATTCTGCACTAAAACCATCTGGTCCCATACTTTTTTTGGTTGGGAGACTTTCTATAACCCCTTCTATTTCTCTAGGGGTTATGGGACTGTTTAGCTCATCTAATTGATCCTGATTTAATTTTGGTATTTGGTGTCTGACTAGGAAATTGTCCATTTCCTCCAGATTCTCCAGTTTGGTTGAGTATAGGCTTTAGTAGTAGAATCTGATGATTTCTTGAATTTCCTCAATTTCTGTTGCTATATCCCCCTTTTCATCTCTAATTTTGTTAATTTGGATACTGTCTCTGTGCCCATTGGTTAGTCTGGCTAAGGGTTTATCTATTTTGTTTATTTTCACAAAGAAACAGCTCCTGGGTTTGTTGATTCTTTGTATGGTTCGCTTTGTTTCTATTTGATTGATTTCAGTCCTTAGTTTGATGATTTCCTGTCTTCTACTCCTCCTAGGTGAATTAGCTTCTTTTTGTTCCAGGGCTTTCAGGTGTACTGTTAAGCTGCTAGTGTCTGCTCTCTCCAGTTTCTTTTTGGAGGCACTCAGAGCTATGAGTTTTCCTCTTAGCACTGCTTTCATTGTGTCCCATAGATTTGGGTAGGTTGTACCTTCATTTTCATTGAATTCTAAAAAGTCTTTGATTTCTTTCTTTATCTTCCTTAACCAAGGTGTCACTGAGTAGATTATTGTTCAGTTTCCATGTGTATGCGGACTTCATGTTGTTTTTCTTGCTATTGAAGACAACTTTTACTCCACAGTGATCTGATAGGAGGCATGGGGTTAATTCGATCTTCTTGTATTTGTTAACATCTGTCTTGTGACCAATTATATGATCAGTTTGGCAGAAGGTACCATATGGTGTTGAGAAAACAGTATATTATTTTGCTTTGGGATGAAATGTTCTCTATATATCTGTTAAATCCAATTGGTCCAAAACTTCAATTAGTTTCACTGTGTTACTGTTTAGTTTCTGTTTTCCTGATAGGTCCATTGAGGATAGTGGAGTGTTGAAGTCATCCACAATTATTATGTTAGGTGTAATGTGTGCTTTAAGCTCTAGTAGAGTATTTTTTATGAATGAGGTTGCTCTTGCATTCAGAGCATAAATGTTCATTATTGAGAGTTCTTCTTGGTGAATTCTTCCTTTGATCAGCAATAAGTGACCTTCTGAGTCTTTTTTGATGACATTAGGTTGAAAGTCAATTTTATCTGATATTAGAATGGTTACTCTGGCTTGTTTCCTGAGACCATTTGCTTGTAAAATTGTCTTCTAGCCTTTTACTCTAGGGTAGTGTTTGTCTTTGACACTGAGATGTGTTTCCTGTATGCAGCAAAATGTAGAGTCCTGTTTCTGTATCCAGTCTGTTAGTCTATGTCTTTTTATTGGTGAATTGAGTCCATTGATGTTAAGAGATATTAAGGAATAGTAATTATTACTTTCTGCCATTTTTGATGTTATTTTTTATATTTGAGTGGTTATCTTCTTTTGTGTTTGGTGAGTGGGTGTTTCTATCTTGCTTCTTCTTGGGTGTGGTTTCCCTCCTTGTGTTGGTGTTTTCCCCTATTATCCTTTGTAGGCCTGGTTTGTGGAAAGATAATGTGCAAATTTGGTTTTGTCATGGAATACCTTGGTTTCTCCATCTATGATGATTGAGAGTTTTGCTGGGTAAAGTAGTTTTGGTTGAAATTTGTGTTCTCTTAGATTCTGAATGATATCTGCCCAGGATCTTCTAGCTTTCATGGTCTCAGGTGAAAAGTCTGGAGTAATCCTGATAGGTCTTCCTTAATATATTACCTGGCCTTTTTCTCTTACTGCCTTTAATATTCTTTCTTTATTTAGTACATTTGGGGTTTTGATTATTATGTGACAGAAGGTATTTCTGTTCTGACCCAGTCTCTTTGGAGTTCTGTAGGCTTTTTGTATATTCATGGGCATCTCTCTCTTTAGGTTGGGGAAGTTTTCTTCCATAATTTTGTAGAAGATATTTGCTGGCCCTTTAAGTTGTATATCTTCCCTCTCATCTATGCCTATAACCCTTAGGTTTGGCCTTCTCATTGTGTCCTGGATTTCCTGGATGTTTTGGGCTACAATCTTTTTGCATTTTGCATTTTCTTGGACTGTTGAATCAATGGTTTCTCTGATATCTTCTGCATCTGAGATTCTTTCTTCTATCTCTTGTATTCTATTGTTGATATTTGCATCTATGTACTCTGATTTCTTCCCAAGGTTTTCTATCTCCATAGTTGTCTCTCTTTGCAATTTCTTAGTTGTCTCTACTTCTGTTTTTAGATCCTGGATGGTTTTCCTCAGATCTTCTGCTTGCTTGTTTGTATTTTCATGTATTTCTTTAAGAGATTTTTGTGTTCCTCTTTCATGACTTCTACTTGTTGACCCACATTCTCCTGTAATTCTTTATTTGAATTTTGTAATTCCTCCTTATTTGCTTCTATTTTTTGATCCATATTCTCATGGATTTCTTTAAGTGATTTTTGTGTTTGCCTTGTAAGGGCTTCTAATTTTTTATCAATTTTCTCCTGTATTTCTTTAAGAGATTTATCTATGTGTTCTGCTATCAGCATCCTGACCAGTGATTTTAGATCCAAATCTTCTTTTTCTGGTGTGTTGGGGTATCCGGGACTTACTGCTGTCGGGGAACTAGGTTTGGATGCTGCCATATTGCCTTGATTTCTGTTAGTAACATTCATATGTTTGCCTTTTGCCATCTGGTTATCTCTGGCCTTATTTGGTCCTGTAGTCACTAGCTGGTGCTTGAACCTCCTGTGGGCTAGTAAGCCTATTTCCCCACCACTGGATGACTGGGTTTCCTCTGGCACAGATTTCTGATGTGTTGTTCTCCTCTTGGGTGCTGTTGGACCCCTGGTGTATCTTGCTCCAAGCACGGATATATTCGGTTATCTCTGTGGACTTGATGCTGCTTGTCTTCTCTGGTTCTGCTTTCTTAGTCCAGTCAGCAGCATGGATGCTGGCTGATGCCTTGGGGAGTGGGGAGTGGGGAGTGGGGAGTGCGGGGTCTCCCACAAGGCAGAGAACCCTCCTGTTCTTAGATGACTGGCTGGCTGCCTGAATCCCCAGAGATCTTAAGCTTGGGATATCTCAGGTATCTGGTTCTGCCTGCTCAAACCAAGCAGCCTCCACCAAGATGGTCATGGTTCAGCAGAGTGCAGGGTTCCCCTCAGGGCGCAGAGCCCATGCCTGGTTGGGGCCCAGGAACCTTTGCTCTGGCCGGATGGCTGCCTGGTGGCCTTGAGTCCCCAGAGATCCCAAATTTTGGATATCATGGGTACCTGGTTCAGCTTGCTTAGTCCAGACAGCTGCAAGTATGCCGGGTGTGGCTGCAGGAAATGGGGCATGTGGCTTGCAGTGTCTCCCACAGGGCAGAGAACCCACGCACTGCTAGAACACAGGAACTGCTGCTCTGCCAAGCTCCTGTTCTTAGATGGCTCAATAATATTTTTTTTAAAAAGTAATTTCTTCCTAACTATGACCTTAAAACATTTGATGTAATTAAAAAATATATGCCCCCTTTTCTTTGAAAACATTTGCTAACATCTTACAGACTTTGAAACCTATAACACAGGCCAAGGAGAAGAGTCATTCCTCTTTCACATTCAAAAACCCACTGAGTAAATATTTAGGCTATATTTTAAAACTTTCCTGTTTGAATACAATTTCCAGTTAATCCAAGATTTGTACTGCAATCTAAATTTAACTGTGACCATTTATTAATTCATTTTTTAAAAAATTTGTGTGTATTCACTTCTGGGATTTTGGTATCTCTAAATTGATCACTGAGAGACCAGTATCAGTCTTTCAAAATTAACAAATCATATGTTCATGAGCACATGGATTTCTGAAGCATAATTTCAAAAGAGCTGGCTTTAAAAGTCAAGGATGATAAGGAAGACAATCAACAGAGTGCCAGCACCACCAATCTCACTCACTCCTCGGTGCTTTGAATGTATTAGCAGGGTTTCAGTACACCTGAATTGCATGAATTACTTTAGCTCAGATAAGTAATTCCAATAGATCAACCCTAGAGATAATCTTCCAATTTTAAATTTAGACTCTCTGAAATGTCTGCTCTAATCAAACTATCATTTTTGAGGTTGAATATGTTGTCCTATGAAGATCCAAGTGCTTTAAGATGAGAAACACATGAGATGCATTATATCACATGCATAGTATAGATTGGACTTGCTTCTTAAGGTTTCACATTTTATCAAGTCACAGTGCTCAAATACAATTCAAGGGACTTCTCATTATCCTGGCTTCCCTCTAAAGGGAATGGTTGAAATAATAGTTATTGTAGTGCTATGCTAGCAAAGAAAACTAATTAGCTTAGGTCAGAGGCTATAGAAATAGAACAGTAAGCAGATTCTGGATCATTATAGGTAAAGAGAAGGGATTATTACACTGAGGAAGAAAATGCAGAAATAAAACTGAGACTTGGATATGCTCATTATTAGTGTACTTCCCATGAATACAATGAAATAAATGAAGAATAACTTCAGTGAGTGACTTTATATCTCACATACCATCATTTCCCCAATGACTTATCAAAACTCCAAAAGTAAAAATTAATATTATTGTAGAAATAGAGTACATAACTATAAATATGTTACAGTCATGCAAAATCAGAAATAAATAAGTGATATAACATGATTTTAGGATCCTTGGGTACAATGACAATTACAAATTGATTAAATCAACATATGAGATGGGAAATCAGATTAAAGAATAGAGAAATTGATAATATATCTCTAGTAAATTATAAAACCTCTCACTAGGCTATTGTGAAACCAGTGTATACATTCTCAATGATCTAAAAATACTATCTTATTATTAAAATGATCTAAAGCAGGATATCATGACATAAGCTTTCTTACCTGCAAATAAATAGCAATGTCTGTTTCAGTGACTTGATATGCAAATATCGCCATTTTAGTTTATCTGTGAATACAATAAAAATGCAATGATTTCTCTGATATTCTCTCTTTCATAGAACCTTGGTGACTAAAATTCTAAGGATACTCTTAGCAATTTTGTACTCTCATACTCATACTATTGTGCAGCAATCAATATGGTACCCTGAGTTTGTCTTCATGTAGTAACAACATATTCTACTATTGACAAGAATATTTTGCCTTTAACAGAAAGATTCTTTTTGTCTTGTTTCCCAGATAAAGGCATTGTCTAAAGTTGGGTAAAAGGGTTAAGATGAAAAATTCATCAAAATAAATGGAAACTAATTACACTGGTAATAGGCTAGTGTATTATTGCATTTGAAAATTGATTTCTACTGCAACAACATTTATTTTTTATGCCCCATTTTTTTTTTTGGTTTTTCAAGACAGGGATTTTCTGTGTAGCCCTGGATGTTCTGGACCTCACTCTTGTACACTAGGCTGGCCTCAAACTCAGAAATTTGCCTGTCTCTGCCTTCCAAGAGCTGGGATTACAGATGTGTGCCACCACTGCCCAGTGTTGTTTTTGCTGTTAGAACACGGTGTTGTATAGTCTAAACTGGTCTAATATTTACACTATTGAAGAGAGGAGACTAACACTTATGGAATTCCACATTCCTTATTCTCCTTAGTGTTGGCATTATAGATGTGTGGCATCATTCCTGGATAAATGTAGCTACGGGAATCCTAAAACTTAAAACTTTTAGCCTCATCCTCAACAACTTGCCTACCATTTTCTATTAGTTATTTTTATTAGATGTGGCAGTTGGCATCCAGAAAGATAAATTATTTAATATACTTAAGTCATTGGAAAAAATGACAAATGATAAAACAAGAAGTTCACTGAGTTTTCTAGAACATTTTTTTCATGATATAAAAGATGGGCTGGGCGGTGGTGGCGCATCATGCCTTTAATCCCAGCACTTAGGAGGCAGAGGCAGGTGGATTTCTGAGTTCGAGGCCAGCTTGGTCTACAGAGTGAGTTCCAGGACAGCGGGAGCTATACAGAGAAACCCTGTCTCGGAAAAAAAAAAAAAAGAAGAAGAAAAGAAAAGAAAAAAAAAGAAAAAAGATGGATCACAGCCAAACAGGATGGAATAAAACATTGTGTTTCATAACACTGAGATAAAACTAAAGGCATATTATTTAGGTGATTGTTAAGAAAATCTAGTAATTGTTTTTCTGTTGAGGAAATATAAAGATTTACACAAAACGTCTCAAAATATTTCATCTGAATCTACTTTACCAACTTATTATTCCATCTCTAGAGTAGATATGTACTGAAAATGACTACATATTGGAAAGGAATAAGTTAAAATATTAGTATTTGTAAATGATAGGATATATATATATATACACATATACATACATATATACATACACACACATATACATATGTATATATATACTGCCAAAAAATCTACCAAAAATTCCTACATCTGATAAATATTTTTAGTGAATAGATAGATACAATATTACCTAAAAAAAATCAGTTGTTCTTCTCTATACAATTAATAAACAGACTCAGAAAGAAATCAGGACAACCTTCTTCACAATTGACACAAATCATATAAAATATCTTGGTATAACTCTAACCAAAGTAGTGAATATCTATATAACAAAAACTTAAAGTCTTTGATGAAATAAATAAGAAATCAGAAGATGGAAAGGTCTCCAATGCCCATGGATCAGTAGAGTTAACATAGTAAAAATGAACATATTACCAAAAGCAATCTATAGATTCACCACAATTCTCATAAAAATTTCAACAGACCTTGAAAGAACATTGCTTACCTTCATAGGGAAAACCAAATAAACAAATAAAAAAAACCGTGATTTTTAAAACAATCTTCTACAATAAAAGAATGTCTGGAGGTATCACTATCCATTATTTCAAACTGTGCTTCATTACAGTAGTAATAAAAGACTGTTTGGTGTTAGCATACAAACAGGTTGATCAATGGAATCAAATTGAAGACCTATAAATAAATCCACATACCTGTGGACATGTGAGTTTTGCCAAAGAAGCCAAAATTATGCAATGGGAAAAAAGAAAGCATCTTCAACAAATGATGTTAGTCTAACCTGACATCTGTGTATAGAAAAATGGAAATAGATATATGTCTATCACCCTGTCAAAAAACTCAACACAAAATCAGATACACTAAATATGAAAGAAGAGAAAGCAGGAAATAGTTTTGAATGCACTGACTCAGAGACAACTTCATGAAGAAACAACCACTTAACTCAGGTGCTAAGATCAAAACTTAATAAACAGAACCAGATGAAACTGACAACTTCTATAATTCAAAAGACACTGTCAAAAGGACAACATATTCAGCCTACAGATTTGAAAAAGATTTTCATAAACTCAACATCTGAGAGAGGGCTGATATCTAATATAAATAAAGAACTCAAAAAAGCACTAGACATCAACAAACCAAATACCCCAATTAAGAAATGAGACACAAATCTAAACAGAGAATTTTGCAGAGCAGAATTTCTAGGGAGAGAAGCACTTCCTAAATAAATGTTCAACATCCTTAGCCCTCAGGGCAATGAAAATAAAAAGAACTCTGAAATTCCATCTTATATCTGTCAGAATGCCTCATATATTTTAAAAAATAATTAAGAGACAGCTCATGTAGTGAGAATGTGAAGCAAGGGAATACTCCCTCATTGCTTGTGGGATACATGAATAATCACATTGTAAATCATTTGATGCTTTCTCAAAAAAGTAGATCTACCTCAAGACCTAGCTATATCAAACTAGGGCATATACTCAAAGATATTCCACCACATCACAAGGACACTTGCCCAACTATATTTATAGTAGCTTTACACACAATATCCAGAATCTCAAAAAAAACCTAGATGTCCCTTCACTGAAGAATGGATAAATAAGTGATATACTTACACAATGAAATATTACTCAGCTCTCAAAAAACAATGATATCATGAAATTACAAGCAAGTGGATGTAATTAACAAAAAATCATCATGAGTACGGTAACCCAAATTCAGAAAGGCAAAAATGGTATGGACTTACTTATCCATGGATATTAGCCAAAAAGAATAACCATGCTAACACTCAAATACTCAAAGATGCTATGTAACAAGGAACAGGGGAAAGAAAGAGTGCTTATGGGACTTTCGGAGAGTGGGGAGTCAGGAAAGGGGAAATCATGTGTAATGTAAATAAAGAATATATCGAATAAGAAAATAAACAAAACAAAACAAAACAAGGAAGGTTCAAAAAGGAATACATGAATCTAACCCTAAGGGGGGAATAGAATTGAGACTGTGGGCGCACTGGAAAGGGAGGTACTAAATGGACGTAGTAGTGGACAAAAGCAGGAGTATCAGGTGGAAGAAGCATACAAGGAGTGAGTACTGGGAAGAGAAAGCTGGAATGGTGTTGGGGTGAATCTCTGGGATGAGCTAGAATTATCAGGAAAACAAAACAACCAGAATATTAGCCCTCTGTCAGATGTAGAGTAGGTGAAAATCTTTTCCCAATTTGTTGGTTGCCGATTTGTCCTTTTGACAGTGTGTTTTGCCTTGCAGAAACTTTGTAATTTTATAATATAAGGTTCCATTTGTCTATTCTTGATCTTAGAACATAAGCTATTGGTGTTCTGTTCAGGAACTTTCCCCCTGAGCCAATATCCTCAAGGGTCTTCCCCAGTTTTTTTTTTCTATTAATTTTAGTGTGTGAGGTTTTATGTGGAGGTCCTTGATCAACTTGGACTTGAGCTTCGTACAAGGAAATAAGAGTGGATCAATTCTCATTCTTCTGCATGTTGACCTCTAGTTGAGCCAGCACCATTTGTTGAAAGGCTATGTTTTTTCCACTGGATGTTTTCAACTCCTTTTTCAAAGGTCAATTGGCCATAGATGTGTGGGTTCAATTGTGAATCTTCAATCCTATTCCATTGATCCACCTCCCAGTCACTGTACCAATACCATTCAATTTTTAACACTACTGCTCTGTAGTATTGCTTGAGTTCCAGTATATTGATTCCACCAGAAGTTCTTTTACTGTTGATGATAGTTGTCGCTATCCTGGGTTTTTTGTTATTCCAGGTAAAATTGAGAATTGCTCTTTCTAGCTCTATGAAGAACTGAGTTGGGATTTTGATGGGGATTGTGTTGAATCTGTATATTGCTTTTGGCAAGATGGCCATTTTTACTATATTGATCCTGCCAACCCACAAGCATGGAAGATTTTTCCATTTTCTGAGGTCCTCTTCCATTTCCTTCTTCAGAGACCTGAAGTTTTCGTCATACAAATCTTTCACTTGTTTGGTTAGAGTCACACCAAGATACTTTATATTGTTTGTGGCTATTGTGAAGGGTATCATTTTCCTAATTTCTTTCTTGGCCTGCTTATCCTTTGAGTATATGAAGGCTACTGATTTGCTCGAGTCGATTTTATACCCAGCCATTTTGCTGAAGTTGTTTATCAGCTGTAGGAGTTCTCTGGTGGAGTTTTTTGGGTCACTTAAATATATTATCATATCATCTGAGAATAATGATAGTTTGACTTCTTCCTTTCCAATTTGTATCCCTTTGATTTCCTTATGTTGTTGAATTGCTCTACCTAGTACCTCAAGTACTATATTGAAGAGATATGGTGAGAGGGGGCAGCCTTGTCTACTCCCTGATTTCAGTGGGATTGCTTCAAGTTTCTCTTCATTTACTTTGATGTTGCCTACCAGTCTGCTGTAAATTGCTTTTACTATGTTTAGGTATGGGCCTTGAATTCCTGTTCTTTCCAAGACATTTAACATGAAAGGATGCTGAATTTTGTCAAATGCGTTTTCAGCATCCAATGAGATGACCATGTTGTTTTTTTCTTTGAGTTTGTTTATGTAGTGTATTACATTGATGGATTTCTGTATATTGAACCATCCCTGCATCCCTGGGATGAAGCCAATTTGATCATGGGGAATGACCGTTTTGATGTGTTCTTGGATTCTGTTGGCAAGAATTTTATTTAGTATTTTTGCATTGATGTTCATAAGGAAGATTTGTCTGAAGTTCTCTTTTTTAGTTGGATATTTGTGTGGTTTTGCTATCAGGGTAATTGTGGCTACATAGAATGAGTTGGGTAGTGTTCCTTTTGTTTCTACTTTGTAGAATAATTTGAAGAATATTGGTATTAGGTCTTCTTTGAAGGTCTGATATAATTCTGCACTAAAACCATCTGGCCCTGTTATGTTTTTAGTTGGAAAACTTTCTATGACCCCTTCTATTTCTTTGGGGGTTATGGGTCTGTTTAGATGATCTATTTGATCCTGATTTAATTTTGGTATTTTGTATCTGTCTAGGAAATTGTCCATTTCCTCCAGATTCTCCAGTTGTGTTGATTAGAGGCTTTTGTAGTATGATCTGATGATTTTTTTAATTTCCTCAGTTTATGTTGTTATATCTCCCTTTTCATTTCTAATTTTGTTAATTTGAATACTGTCTATGTGTCCTTTGGTAAGACTGGCTAAGGGTTTATCTATCTTGTTCATTTTCTCAAAGAACCAGCTCCTGGTTTTGCTGATTCTTTGTATGGTTCTTTTTGTTTCAACATGATTGATTTCAGCCCTGAGTTTGATGATTTCCTGTCTTATCAAAAAATGGGGTACAGAGCTAAACAAAGACTTTCCACCTGAAGAAATTTGGATGGCTAAGAAACACCTTTAAAAAATGTTCAACATCAGTAGTCATTAGAGAAATGCAAATCAAAACAAACCTGAGATTTCACCTCACACCAGTCAGAATGGCTAAGATTAAAAACTCAGGAAACAGCAGGTATTGGTGAGAATGTGGAGAAAAAGGAACACTCCTCCACTGCTGGTGGGATTGCAAGCTGGTACAACCACTTTGGAAATCAGTCTGGCGGTCCCCCAGAAAACTGGACACGATACTTCAGGAGGACCCATCCATACCTTTTCTGGGCATATACCCAGAAGATTCCCCAGCATCCAATACAGATACATGCTCCACTATGTTCATAGCAGTCTTATTTATAATAGCCAGAAGCTGGAAAGAACCCGAATGTCCCTCAACAGAAGAATGGATACAAAAAATGTGGTATATATGCACAATGGAGTACTATTCAGCCATTAGAAACAATGAATTCATGAAATTCTTAGAGAAATGGATGGAACTGGAGAACATCATCCTAACTGAGGTAACCCAGTCTCAAAAGAATACCCATGGTATGCACTCACTGATCAGTGGATATTAGCCTAGAATCTTGGGACACCAAAGACACAATCCACATACCAAATGATGTTCGACAAGAAGCAAGGAGTGGATCCTGGTTCTGGAAAGGCTCAAAGCATCAGTGTAGGGGAATACCAGAACAGGGAAGTGGGAAAGGTTGGATGGGGGAATACAGGGAGGGAAAAGGGCATGTGGGATCTTTGGGGGGCATAAACCAGAAAAAGGGAAATGAAATGTAAATATAGAATATATCCAATAAAAAATTAAGAAAAAAGAAAAAAAAAAGAAAACAACCAGAAATATATGAGGGTATCCTTGCCAAGCCACCTAGCAGGGGGTGGTATGGAACCTGAAAGTGCCATCTCTTATAATCAGGTAAAACATCTAATGAAGTCACCTGTACAACAACACAGCCACATAATCTTCAACCCACAATTTGTCCTGCCTACAAGAAGTATAGGAAGACAACAACAGGAAGAATGATAGAACAGGAAGAACGATAGAACAGAAAGAACGATAGAACAGGAAGAGCAGGAATGGTCATCCAATGATTAGCCAAAATTGAGACCCATGCCTTGAAAGGAAGTCCACCACTCTCACTATTAATGATATACTGGTATACTTGGAGACCAGAGTCTAGCATAACACTTTTTTTTAAATTTGAGAATCTTTTATTGGATATTTTCTTTATTTACATTTCAAATGTTATCCCCTTTCCCAATTTCCCCCAAGAAATACCCTAACACATCCCCCTCCCTCTGCTTCTATGAGGGTGTTCCCCAACCCTCCCACCAACTCCTGCCTCCCCTCCTGGCATTCTAGACTGGAGCATTGAGCCTTCACAGAACCAAGAACCTCGCCTTCCATTGATGGCCTACAAGACCATCCTCTGCTACATATGCAGATAAGCCATGGGTCCCTCCATGTATACTCTTTGATGGGTGATTTAGTCCCTGGAAACTCTCGGGGTGCGGGACGTCACTGTTGTGGATGCCAAAAAGTGCCTGCTGATGACAGGAGCCTAATATAGCTGTCTTCTTAGAGGCTATGCAAGAGCTTGACAAATACAGAAGCAGATGCTTGTGGGCAACCATTGGACTGAGTGTGGGGTCCCCATTGGAGGAGTTAGAAAAAGGACTGAAGGAGCTGAAGAGGTTTGCAATCCCATAGAAGAATAACTTATATCAGATGGAACCTGAAGCAGAGACCCATGACCAAACTCTAGGCAAAGCTTGGGGGAAGTCCTGCTGAAGACAGGGAGGAAGAATTTTAGGAGCCATGGGGGTCAAAGATATCACAAGAAAATCTACAGAAATAAACTACCCTGGGCTCATAGGGACTCATAAAATCTGAGTTGTCAAGTAAGGAACATTCGTGAACTGCCCTATGGCCTCTATACATATATTAAAGTTTTGTAGAGAGATCTTCACATGGGGCACCTAACAGTGGAAGCAGGGGTTGTCTTTGACTATGTTGCTTGTATTTGAGATGCTTTCCTCTTTTGTGCTGCATTAAGAGAAGATGTGCCTAGTCTGACTGCAACTTGGTATGCGAAGGATGGTGGATATCAGTGTGAGATCTTATTTTTTGTTGTTCTGAAGAGAAAAAGAGGAGAGGTGTAGATGGGGTGGGGAAGACAGGGAGACCAATGATCAGAAACTACAGTCATGGCATAAAATAATTAGACAAGTCAATTAATTAAAAAAGGAGATCTAAAACCTGAGATTGCAGACTGTTCTATGTATTTGAAGTATATATCTTTCCCACCAATGCTGTATCACAAACATCCAAAATTATAGAATGAGAAGTTTCAATATTATGCATATTGGTGTTCTGTCTAATACACTTCTAAGAGCAACAGAACACAAAGTCTCAGTCTGGATTGATACATTGCCTGGGTGAATCATCTTATGTAATAACACACGTTATTAATATTGTACTTCTATTTATCTGTAAAGCAGGTAGAAAGCAGTATACATCTTTTTAAAACATGGCTGTAGGCTCCTGGGCATATACCCAGAGGATTCCCCTGCATGCAATAAGGACACATGCTCCACTATGTTTATAGCAGCCTTGTTTATAATCGCCAGAAATTGGAAGGAGCCCAAATATCCCTCAAAGGAGGAATGGATACAGAAAATGTGGTATATTTATACAATGGAATACTACTCAGCAATTAAAAATAATGAATTCATGCAATTTGTAGGTAAATGGTTAGACCTGGAAAATATCATCCTGAGTGAATTAACCCAATCACAAAAGAATGCACATGAAATGCAATCACTGATAAGTGGATATTAATGAGCCCAGAAGCCCTAAATACTCAAGACACAAATAGCAAGTCAAATGATTCCCAAGAAGAAGAAAGGAGAGGACCCTGGGCCTGTAAAGATTGCATCCAGTTTAGTAAAGAAACCGAGGGGGGAGGGGGAATTATTGGGGAACAGATGGGGGGGAGAGGAACTATGGGAACTATGGTGGGTGGGAACTGGGAAAGGGGAAAGCCTTTGGAATGTAAACATAGAATATAGAAAATAAAATTAAAAAAATGTTAAAAAACATGGCTGTAGGAATAACTTTGCAGTAAGGTACAGAAATTAATTTGCTAATAATTGTTTTTATTTTTTTGTGAAAATCACAGATGATTTCCTAGGTAACATGGTCAAGGATTAGCCGGGCGTGGTGGCACACGCCTGTAGTCCTAGCACTTGGGAGGCAGAGGCAGGTGGATTTCTGAGTTCGAGGCCAGCCTGGTCTACAGAGTGAGTTCCAGGACCGCCAGGACTACACAGAGAAACCCTGTCTCGAAAAAAAAAAATCAAAACATGGTCAAGGATGAGTCATGGTATCTTAAGAAGATTTCTTATCTAGATTATAAAGTATTCTTACACATTTTCCTTCTAGATTCCTAGATAAGGACTGAAATTACCAGCTTATCATTAGAGTGGTCTATATATTAGCTTTTTAAAAAGCATTTAAAGAAGCATTTAAATGTCTTTGAGTTGGAATACAATAGTTTCATGAATTAAATCCAACCAATGGACATAAGCAGAGGACTGCTGTGGTTGAATTAGGGAAAAGCTGGAAGAAGTTAGGAAGAGAGAAACCCCATAGGAAGACTAGCAGTCTCAACTAACCTGGCCCCTAGATCTGGGTATGGCCTCAGTGAGAAGATGCACCTTGAGAGACTTAGGAGAACTCTCAAGGCCCCAGGGAGTAGAGAGGCCTGGTGCGGTGGGAGTTGGGGGACATTCATTTAGAGATCTGGGAGGAGGAATAGAATGAGAAATAGACAGAGGGCAGACCAGGAGGACGATAACGAATGGATTGTAATAAATAAATAAATAAATAAATAGATAGATAGATAGATAGATAGATAGATAAATAAATAAATAAATAACTTTTTAAAAAATCAAAAAAGGAAAATTCTCAAGGAAACACGAGCTCAATTAACGAAAAAAATTTATGTTTCTTTAAATCACACAAAATTAGGAGCATAGGGATAACATAATCAGTAAAACTAAGGAATCCATTCATATTTTAAAAAAAAGTGATAAAGCAGCTGCTATTCCAACTTATTAGTATATTTGGCAACATAATGGTGTGTTTTCACCTGGCTAATACTATTTCTGCCATTTTTAGCTTTCCTTTAGTTGCCTATAATTCTTTGTGTAGATTTTGAGGTCTCCCTGGATCTCTTCAGTCTATTTAAACATATATGCTCTTATTGATCTAGTTCACCGCATATTTGGGCCGTCAGACATTGAATATTTCTAGATTTGGCTCCTAACACTCTAGGAGGCACAATATCACAGCAAAAGCCCTTAATATCTTGCTCTTAAAATTGTCCTGTCCTGTGTCTTGTAATGATCTCTAAGTCTGGGGTGAAACATATGTGTTATTGATGTATCCATTGAAACTCGGATCTGCAGCTCTTTATTTTGATTGGTTGTTTTTCTTCTGTTGTGGTCTCTATCTGGGCAAACCAAAATTTTCTCCATCAAGTAGTATTGCACATATTTGTTGTTATAAGGTTGAATAAATAGAATGGGGTTAGTAATTGCACTAGTTTAGTAAACAGGCAGTATATATATAAGTATATATATATATATATATATGTATATATATATATATATACACATATATATATATATATATATATATATATATATATATATATATATATAAAATTTCTCTTCCAAGATCAATGATCTATCCCTACTCTGGATTGTTGGCTAGGTTTTCAGTATGAAACATTAATTCCCTGTTATTGAAAAAATGTCAAATCCAGATAGAAAACTTTCAGCTGCCACCAAGTTATGTATGTCCCTACAGCAATATAGGCAGTGATTCCTAGGCATCATAGCTGCCTATGACTGTTGGCTACTTCCTTCTTCACTGGTACGTGGGAAAAGCTAATCATCAGGAAGGAGAATTTCAGTTCAGTTGCAGGTCAAGAACCTGTACTTTCCCTGTCTGAAATTCATGGTGTCTTCTGCACTAGAAACTTACCTTCCTCTTTTGAGGTACAATAAAATAGTATATTTGATTATTTGGGGTTATAATAATAGCATGTGATATTTTGGGAGTCTTTTAGACAACCTCATTGTTGTCTAAGGAGATATATTATGTCTGGTGTTTGAAATTTAGTTAAATGATTTTTCATTGTTGGTAATATTTTCAGGCAAGATGAGAATTTCTTTTAAATTAGATATGTATATTTGTATATCAACTTACATTTATGTATAATTTATTTGTTTTAGGTATATAGTTAGTGATACTATGACTCCTTATGGCTTTTAAAGACATTATTACTGTTATTTTACTGTCCTCTCTTCTCCTATTTCATTTATAAACTTCACTTCCTTGCTAATTAGAGTTCTATCATTTTTTCCAAGGAGTTGGAGCTAGAGACCTAAGATGAGAAAGATATACGCTTATTATATTTCTGGGTCTGCATTACCATACTTGATATAATCTTTTCTTATTCCAGCCATTTATTTGCAAAGCTAGTAATTTATTACAGATGAATTGAATTCCATTTTTAAAGGATATTAAATGTAACATTTGAGAAATGACAAATGAATTTCATACAAAATATTTTAAGACCTATAAATTTTCATTACACAGATAGGAAAAGACTATCATATCAAATGGATTAACAATGGCAACAAATAATAATCATATAATATATAAACACACATATATGTGCTAAATGTGAATTGCAAATTGGGGAAATATTTTTTCTATAAAATAAAATAATTGTTTAGCCTTTATTATGGTTCTATATATGGCGTTTCCATCAAGATAGAAGACAAGACAAAACAAAACCATTTGCATGAATTTTCCCAAAGCTGCAAATAGTATTGAAAAGTAGCAATATACCACAAAGTACATTTCTTAATTAGTAAGATTAATTACATTTTAATCTTTAATCACCTTTTATTGTCCTGAATACATTTGACATAGAAATTTCAACAGCTCAAAAGTCTTTGGACAGGCCATTGTTATGCTACTTACCTGTCATCACAGAATTATTTCTGAAATCTTATTTCTGAAATTATAGACATTTTATTTTATGTCTATGTAGGATTATGATAGCAAAAATGATATTTAAATTATTTAGTCCATTTGTGTATATAAACAACAACTTATTCAGAATTATGCTATCTACCCTGATGCTTCTTTTTGCTTCATGTAAACATTCACACATCCAGGTAATGGAGTTGCTGGCAGTATTGAGTTTGAAGTACTCAGCAGTGCTACCTAGAGTAATTTTGCTGCTTATTCAGTTTCTTATCCACCAGAGGAGAACATTCATTCTTTTTACTATGTTTTCTATACTCTTGTCCCTATTCATATACCCATTGTTTACCATGCTACATATCTACTCTACTTTACATCAGGGGCATCTACAAAAGTATTTAAATGAGTGATCTACTGTCCAGCTTTTCCTCTTTTGATATAACCCCTAGAGCCAATAAGTAACTAAACAGTGTTCTGAGAAATTACTATATTACTTATTTGCTACAGTGATTTCCTGAATTAAGTAAATTAATGAGTTTACTCTGCTTTCAGGTTCATATGCCCTCATCAAATACACTAGCTTCTTCAAGGTCAGGGTGTAATATTTAAAACTTTCTTCACATGTCCTTTCATATCTATTAACCTTTCAATACACAATGCTCTCATGACGCTTTCCAGTACCCCACACAAATGTATAAACTCTGTGTCACTGTTGGACATTACATGCAATGTTTCTTAGAGGATCATATCATTTCTCCTATACTATAATTGCCACTAAATTTTGCCAATGACTTTCAACAGATCTGTAATGCCTCAGAGTAGTCAAGATAATAATACATTTAGTACAATGTCTAGAGCATTATGCCCAATAAGTATTGGTTCAGTAAATGTGTAGATGAACAAGCTGTGCTCTAATCCCATAACCATCTGTAACTGGTTATAACTTTAAAGAATAATGTCACTATGCACGATTGCTTCTGAACCACACAATGCAGAATACAGCCAAGAATTGTCACTAAGTCTCTTTGCTCTTAAATTCTCAGCTACATTTATATTTCCTGCTCCTGCATTTCTAACACATTAGAAATGTGTTTTCTTCTAAAATGTACATTTAATATAACAGTGTATTTATTGAAGATTTGCAACCGCCACAGCAGCTAAAATGTACAATGTGAAGATAGGAATAACATATCACTGCTCAGGTAGCAGAATGACTAAGGACAAACATCATTTATCATGATCCAATTCAGCCTTAAGTTATGATGGGAATATACAGAGACTATTCTTCAGGTATCATTTAATGTAGTCCTAATCCCATGTAGCAGACATTTCATTGCAAACTTCCCACTGTCAAATTAATATTATTAAAGGAAAAAAATGAGTGCTGAATGATGTAAATAAATTAAAAATAATTACTTCAGAGTGAATGAACTATGTTCATTATTTTTGCTTTTCTGTGAACAAAAGAAGTTGCACATATTTACTTATTCGCTAATAAAAGTAATTTACCCATCACTATTTATCAGAAAGGACGATGGCATAAACTATAAAAGTCACAGAATGAATGTATTATTCTGATCACATATTTTGTTTATTGACTTACTATCACTAAATATTAAAAGAAAATTTAATCATTTACTAAAGTTTCCACATGTATCAAAGGCCAAGGATATAGCTTAAAAATCTCCTTCAGACTTAACTGGTTGCTACTCTAAGGTAATAATGATGGGAGCTGAGAGATGTTCATGGTAGAGCTCATGAAAAGTAACTTCTGCTTTTTTGTGTGTGTTTGTTTGTTTCCTTGCATGTTTGTGTGGGTTGGTTTTAATTTTTTTCCCTTTGGAAGTTAAATTTTCATTACCAGAAAAGTAAAATGCAGATAAATTTCATACTTCCCTTGTCTCCATTCAAACATAGACTTTTCTGTTACCTGTTTACCTCATGAGAGGGAAATAACTCACCTGTTATAAATGAGTAACCTACATTGATTATCATAACTACCTGAAACCCATAGTTAAGATAATATCTTAGTTGTTCAGTATCATTAGTTTTATATAAAGTTTTCACTAACATAAACTTCTTGTGTTCAGCTTATTGATTTCTACTTTCTCATAAAACCTCAAGAAATAACAGTATCATATCAATTGTTTAAACATTTCAGTAATCAGTAAATATTGGAATAAAATATCATTTAGCTTTTTTATTGTCTTCATTGTTTGCTATAAACACTTAAATTTTCTCCAGTTCTTTTTAAATGGTCATCTATGCCACTTATTTTGTGTTGAGTAATATTCTAGTTTTGGGTGCCACAACCATGTATGTATACATTTTTCTGAATATTGACATATTGAATATTTGTCCATGCTTTAGCTATGATAAAGAAGGCTCCCAAAAACATTCAATGGATGGTTTTGGAACAAACATAGGCTTTTTTTTGTGTGTGTGTCATCTGTTGATGTTTTTTTTATTTTCTATATTCTATGTTTACATTCCAAAGGCTTTCCCCTTTCCCAGTTCCCACCCACCATAGTTCCCATAGTTCATGATTTAGATTATAAGGAGCCTGACTGGTTGGGATACTAAGAACATATTTTGTTGTGTAAAAACTTACAAACTCTGGCATATAGTAGAAACACTTTGTATTTTCACCACAGGATGGTTATGAATGCTCCTGTGGTTTACTAGTTACTATCTGGTTATTAGAATAAGCAGATATTATTTATTCAAATAGTTGTTGTAATTCACGTTTGCATAAATACACATAATATGCCACATATTTTTTATATATTAATGTGTCATTATTAATCTTTGGTCAATTTCCTGTTGAAGGCGTCAGATTTTATCATGTTGCTTTTATATTTTGTTGAGATTAGAGTTATTTAGTGTATAGAAATCCACTCTAGATTAGCATGACACTGATAATTTTTATATTTCATTCTGCATATGTTTGCTTCCTTGACTATTATTGATAAAGCAAAAGGAAATTTTGATAGTAAAAAATCCTCAGAGTTGGAGTGGTGACTGAGGGTTTAACAGTTATGGTTCTTCTTTCATAGGGTCTGATGTGATTCTCAGCACCAAAATGACAGCTCAAACATGTTACTAATGTACCATGTACAGACATATACAATGAAAATAATCAGAAGAGAAATACATTCTTTACATGTTAATATAAAAGTTCAAGTTTAACAGCACAGAGTCTGATGTTATCTCTACTTTATTAGTAATTATGCCTTATCAAGTTGAAATTCAATTCTATTCTAAGTTTACTAGAGTTGATTTTAATATATAATAAGTAGCTGTTAGGTTTTTGTCAAAGTTCTTCTCTGGTTCTATTGATATGATAATGTGATTTAACTGTTTTAGTTTGCTAATGTGATGGTCTACATTAGTTTATGTTTTAAATCCTTAAACATTTTTCATAGTGACATTAATTTTATATTTTCTCTTTTCTATGTAAAAAAAGTATTCTAAAATTTATTGTAATATTTTCATAAAAAAAGTTGACCAGAGCCTTTTAAAGAATATGGAGAAATAGCAAATATGCAAAGAAAAAGATTTCTAAACTTCTGAGCTTTTATCGGTCTTGATCCCTTTCAAGAATCTAGTGAAAGATCATGAACTTTGAAGAAAAATATGTGTTGATTAAATCAACATATTTTTGCATGCAATTTCCACTTTGCACTTTGAAAGTAAATAGCTTACTGCCCTGTTCTAAAACAGTAACTACAAACTGAAGAGGAAAAAAGAAAAGAAAAAAGCTTTTTTAAATAGAATGGAATAAAATCATGTTATGTCTTCTAGTGAATTAATATTTGTTAAATATATTCAGGAAAGTTAATGAAAGGAGTAGTTACTTTTGAGGTTACTTAAAGTAAAATTGGGTACATTTTGTTAATTATAAAAATAGATATTTCACAAGGTGTATAATGACCAATGTAATTATTACCCCCATGTTAAAAAAGCTTGAAATAGAGAAATAACTACACTTAAAACTGAAGGATGAGTCATACTCCTATGACTAGACTACATTCCAGGAATAGAACTTACTATTTTCTCATTTTTCATTGATATGATATGTTATTATCCCTTAGATAGCTAGTTCATGGATCCTGAGGCTTATAAAGAATTCTGAAATGTAATGGAAGATTTCTGCCTGTGTGTTTTACCCATGTTCCCCCTACCCTGGTATATTCTGCATAGTAATCCTAGGCACAAGATTTGGATAACACAGCTCACCTCATCAGTTTACTGATGTTTCAGACTAACAAAATCACTAAATTCTCTGTATCCAATACAGAACACAACAGCAGATAAAATGTTAGAGCTCACTCATTCAAGATCCATGGTCAGTACTCTTTGATGCTGAGTCCTTTAGGACATGTACTTACTGATATCTATTTTTCTTTAACCACAAGAAGTAAGTCAAGGAAGCACACACTCATGTGTGCATACTGAATCAAAACACTTCATTGTCTACCTCTCTAAATGTAAGCACTTCATCAATGGCAGCTAATGGAGGCAATTCCCTCTGTCTAATTTCTTCTAGGTATCCATAGCGTCAGAAAAGCCATATTTATCCAACACATCACTGAAAATTCAACACTGAAGATGGTATCCCATGAAGATAATCAATAAAGAATTACTAGTGACCTTTTTAATCAGTTAATTCAAAGACCATAAAGGACACATAAAAAGGTATATTGCTATAAGGAAACTGCTATGTTGTTTGGTGCTGGGAATCAACCCCAAGGTCTGGACAAACAAACGACTCCTTTTCTGATTCTATGAATAACATTAAGGCATTATTTTCCAACTCAGGTCCACCAGTGCCCTATGTTTATCCACCAGACTCTTTGGGGGGGAATCAGGAAAATTAATCCAAAGTTCTTATATACAGCTATTATGAGGAAAAGAAAAGTACCCAACCACAGTAAACTAAATTGAGGGTATCAAAAAAGGAAAAGACCTTAAGCAAGGGCAGATAATTATGCTTGCTTAAAATTTAAGAAATAACATTCATATGGAGTTCTATTCAGAGTGAGAGATAGCCATTATGTATGAGAACAAAAAGAAGGCACTCAACAAAGGCATAGAATGTCCTGGAGAAAGAGATTGCCATAAGGGCAGAAAGGAAAAGCAGAGAGAACTTTAGACATTAAAAGGACATAGAGATTCTATAAGCACTATTCATTGTGCCCACATATACTATATCCTTCCAGGAACCCGTTCTTTCAGTATGTCTTGGCTTAAAACTTTAAATATAAGTTCAGTTCAGCCCTGGGAACTATGCTATCATTCCTAGCAATCTCCTTCCAGTGGTCACTGAAATACTACCTTCATCAGCTAGGCTCGACTTCGCTATTGTTTGTTTCACTCTATCCCTACAAGTCTAGTAAATGTTAACCAGCATCAGAAGAGCCAGTGTTCTATACTCTATAACCTAGTCTGGTTCCTGCAAAGTAAAACTGAAAGAAAACAGACAGACTAAGAGGCAAATGACTAAGTGGATATGAGAGGGAAATAAAAAAGATCAAAACAAGCCAAAACATGAAGAAGCAATCTTGCTGACCTGTTGTAAGTGAGAAAATTTCTGGCACCAGGCAAAATTGCTCACAGAACAATGGGATTTTCGAAAGACTTCTTGTCAAAGACAGTAAATAAATCATTTTTACTGAAAGCCAAAGATAATAGACAACCTGCAAGTATCTATGACTCCCTTCTCACTAGTAATCTAAGCAATAACACATAAATCTACCTTACAATTTCGTTTATAAAAGAAAACAACCTTTACTTTTAACCTTGTGGTAAACTTCATCCCTTAGCAATGTTTAAAGCTGAATATAGACTAGTCTTAGGAGCCTTTAGAGATATTAGTAGAGAGCCTATATGTTCATTGTAAAGACTCTCCCTTGAGAACCCTTACTCATGCCACCAGGTATGTTATCTGTTCTCAGAAACCCTTTTACTCTGATTTTACAAAGTTCAGTTTTGCTTCCTATTTGACAAGATCTGAAATTCATTTTTCCTTGAAGCCATGAATCCTTTTTCTCTAAATCGAGGTCTCTAAGGAGAAAGGGAAATCTTCAGTCAGCTGTGTGGGCTGGTAGAGTGGGGATTAGAGTTGGGCCTCTATCCCTTACTACAACAAAGAAACAAAGCCTGTAACAAGATATTGGTGTTTTTTTTTTAATTTTCTATATTCTTTGTTTACATTCCAAAGGCTTTCCCCTTTCCCAGTTACCCCCCACCATATGTCCCATAATTCCTCTCCCCCCCATGCTATTCCCCACTCTTTCCCCCCCCCACGATTTCTCTGTTCTGGGTCTACAATACTGGATCCAATCTTTACAGGCCCAGGGTCCTCTCCTTTTTTTCTTCTTGAGAGTCATTTGACTTGCTAATTGTGCCTTGAGTATTTAGGGCTTCTGGGCTCATTAATATCCACTTATCAGTGATTGCATTTCGTGTGTATTCTTTTGTGATTGGGTTAGCTCACTTAGGATGATAGTTTCCAGATCTAACCATTTACCTACAAATTGCATGAATTCATTATTTTTAATTACTGAGTAGTACTCCATTGTATAAATATACCACATTTTCTGTATCCATTCCTCCTTTGAGGGATATCTGGGCTCCTTTCAATTTCTGGCTATTATAAACAAGGCTGCTATAAACATAGTGGAGCATGTGTCTTTGTTGTATGCAGAGGAATCCTCTGGGTATATGCCCAGGAGTGGTATGCCAGGGTCCTCTGGGAGTGGCATGCCCAATTTCCTGAGGAACCGCCACACTGATTTACAGAGTGGTTTTACCATTTTGCAATCCCACCAACAGTGGAGGAGTGTTCCTCTTTCTCCACATCCTCGCCAGCACTTGTTGTCTCTTGAGTTTTTAATCTTAGCCATTCTGACTGGAGTGAGGTGGAATCTCAGGGTTGTTTTGATTTGCATTTCCCTGATGACTAATGATGTTGAACATCTCTTAAGGTGTTTCTCGGCCATTCGAATTTCTTCTGGTGAAAATTCTTTGTTTAGCTCTGTACCCCATTTTTTGATAGGGTTATTTGGTTCTTTGGGGTCTAACTTCTTGAGTTCTTTGTATATATTGGATATTAGCCCTCTGTCGGATGTGGGGTTGGTGAAGATCATTTCCCACGTTGTTGGTTGCCGTTTTGTCCTTCTGACAGTGTCCTTTGCCTTACAGAAACTTTGTAATTTTATGAGGTCCCATTTGTCAATTCTTGATCTTAGAGCATAAGCTATTGGTGTTTTGTTCAGGAACTTTACCCCTGTGCCCATGTCCTCCAGGGTCTTCCCAAGTTTCTTTTCTAATAGTTTCAGTGTGTCTGGTTTTATGTGGAGGTCCTTGATCCACTTGGAGTTGATCTTAGTACAAGGAGATAAGAGTGGGTCAATTCGCATTCTTCTGCATGTTGACCTCCAGTTGAACCAGCACCATTTGTTGAAAAGGCTATCTTTTTTCCACCGGATGGTTGTGGCTCCTTTATCAAAGATCAAGTGACCATAAGTCTGTGGGTTCATTTCTGGGTCTTCAATATAGATGCAAAAATACTAAATAAAATTCTTGTCAACCGAATCCAAGAGCATATCAAAACGATCATTCACCAAGATCAAGTAGGCTTCATTCCAGGAATGCAGGGATGTTTCAATATACGGAAATCCATCAATGTAATCCACTACATAAACAAACTAAAAGAAAAAAACCACATGGTCATCTCATTAGATGCTGAAAAAGCATTTGACAAAATTCAGCATCCTTTCATGCTAAAAGTCTTGGAAAGAGCAGGAATTCAAGGTCCATACCTAAACATAGTAAAAGCAATCTACAGCAAACCAGTAGCGAACATCAAAATAAATGGAGAGAAACTTGAAGTAATTCCACTAAAATCAGGGACTAGACAAGGCTGTCCTCTCTCTCCATATCTTTTCAATATAGTACTTGAAGTTCTAGCGAGAGCAATCAGACAACATAAGGAAGTCAAAGGGATACAAATTGGAAAGGAAGAAGTCAAAGTATCATTATTTGCAGATGATATGATAGTCTACTTAAGCGATCCAAAAAACTCCACCAGAGAACTTCTACAGCTGATAAACAACTTCAGCAACGTGGCTGGTTATAAAATTAACTCAAGCAAATCAGTAGCCTTCTTGTACTCAAAGGACAAGCAGGCTGAGAAAGAAGTTAGGGAAATAACACCCTTCACAATAGCCACAAACAACATAAAGTACCTTGGCGTAACTCTAACCAAACAAGTGAAAGATCTGTATTACAGGAACTTCAAGTCCCTGAAGAAAGAAATCGAAGAAGACCTCAGGAGATGGAAAAATATTTCTTGCTCCTGGATTGGCAGGATCAATATAGTAAAAAGATATTGGTGTTTACAGTGGCATGAAAGAGTAATGGATGAATTAATACAAATTTAGCTGTTATTTTAACTTTTATCTTTCCTATTTACTGTAATATAAAGAATATATATATATGTATATATATACATATATATACATACATATATATATATATATATATATATATATTCTTTGCTTGTTTAAACTGAGGCCTTTTTCACTGCTTGAAAAATAAGAGCTATAATCCAAGATTCTTCATGAAAAGATATAAAATTTTGCTTGGAAATCCCATCAAAGCTTGAGCTAAAACACCCCGCTTACTTCTCTAGCAGTAAGATGCAGGCTTTTATCCCATTTCTCCTCTACCTCTCCTTCCCTCAAATATGTTTCACTCTTGTAAACTCTTCTTCTGCCTGCTCCTTTCTGTAGAGTTAACTCAAGATGTATTAGCTCTTTGGGAAAGTATACACAGCTGAGATTCACAGACTATACATAAACTGGCATGCCAGATAGATGTTTTAAAGAATTGTTTTCTTAAGATCCAAGATCACAATGTAGTGTTTCCTTCACAAAGACCTAAGTGTAGTCAGACGCCTGGCTTCCAATGCAGATTTTTATCCTCCGTGGTGTAGCAAGTCACAGCCTTCATAAAACTGCATTTCATAAAAAAGTGTGTTTTTTGGGGTTTGTTATAGGTGGCAGAAGTTTATTCAACCATTTGTTTATTTATGTTTATAATCAAAACTGTAAAGTATTGTCTTCCCATACTGATAATTACATTGTATTAGGCTTCATCAGGAAAATCTCAAGGACAGAGCAGCCATATATTTCTGAAGCCTCTGCATTTGATTCCCTTTTGAGAGTACACAAACTATATTCTTGGACCTCCCTCTTCCCCTACAAGTCATGATAGTACTCATAAATAGGTAATGAAATAACATGATGTAGCTGTAAATACATTGGAATATCACTCTTCCTATTAAAAGAGTGACATTGTAGGCAGTGAGATGGCTGAGCAGATAAACTCACCTGAGGTGTAAGACTGGCAAACAGAATGTGATTGAGAGAACACAGGCAAAGTTAGGAAGGAAGAGATTTCACAACGTTGTCTTTGGACCTTCACAAGTATGAAATGGCCAGGGCACCTGCTTGTCTGCACTCATTTGGGAGTTTGCTTCAACCCTCTCTTTCTACCATACAAATAAAATCTTTGATTAATTTCTTCATTAATGTTTTTAAAAGTACAGTGAAAGTTTGCTAACCATAGTCAATTGGCTGGAAAAGGAGCTCTTCTCAAATGTAAAAGGTATAAAATAAAGCTGTCCTGAAAGTGGCTCAGTAGTTTTTATTGGGTTGGGATGGGTAAAGAAAAGAGGTTAGGCTTGATTGGTTGGTTCACACTCTCCATAGGTAGTAGTATCATTTTGAAACCCATTACAGGAATGTGGTATGTATGTGTGTGTGTGTGTGTGTGTGTGTGTGTGTGTATTTAAAGATAGTAACTAAGTATTTGTTTTTATACCATCTATAGGTCTCTAATATCATAACATTAGACTGCAGCCACATGTTTTGTTCTTTCCCTCTTCCCTTCCTCTCTTACTTTCTTTCTATTCTTTCTTTCTATCTTATTTACTTTGTTGTTCTTTTATCCTTTATAAATGCCAAAGGGCTTTTTCATTTATTATAATTACTAAATAGTGTTATGAGAAACAAAGAATGGGTTTCATTCTGACATTTCCATATGTACATAAATTAGGTTTTGTAAAAGTGTTGCTTTTATTCTTCATTTGTTTTAAAATCCATACATCTCAATATTTTCATTGACAATTATACTTGGAATGATATTATCCCTATTTAATACCACAGGCACAATCTTAATTTTATAAACAGAAAATGGCCTGAGAATATGATCTCTTTCCAAGTTATGTTACCTCAGCCACTTATCATTTGCTTTATCCTATTTAATACTTCTGCTATGATCAATATATGATCTACCCAATATCCATTAAAATTTCTAAGTATTGAAAAACAAATCACTGTACCTACATATTACTTTTTGCTTTTAGGTAAAATTATCATGTTCCTATGTACATATTATTTTATCTCCTATTCTCAGAAGCTATGAAATACTGTGTTAATTTGCATATGCATGTGTTTGTGTGTATGTATGGATTTTTATGTGTGTATGGTTGGCATATGTGTATACATAGATACTTCACTTACATTATTACTTTTATCTAAATTTAGTTGCTTGCTATTTTATTGTATCACATAACCTTGCATATTTAGTTATAGTTGAGTGTACTTGGTCATCAGTGTCCTCACTGACTGTTGTATTTATGATTTCCTTTCTTTTGGAATAAATAGATTTCTTAGTGCATTCTTGTCTATATAGGTCTATACAACTAGCTGAGTGATAACTCACCTTTCTAATACTTTGTATTATGATTTTGAACTGTTACAATTACTTCCTGTCCAGGATAACTTGATGATAGAGCAGAGTAGTTATTTTCCTAATATGGCATACAAGAACAGAGAGAAGTGAAACAACTTTAGGGTACCAAATTTTGAACAGTCAAATCCATTCATTAGTTCTGATTCATCATCTTTTCATTACCTGTGGAAAGTACCATCAAAAACTGAATCAAAGGTAAAATTCACTAAATTTACAGGAAGATTATCATGTTAAAAATTGAAATATGTTGTCCAATATAGTCAATAAGAAGACTTTAGAAGGATAACAGATATAAACAAAGTAGAAAAGTTACCCATGGCCAATGATATTGAAAACAATATTGTGAAACAAGCAAATTGAAATGTTAGATTGCACAAATATCATTATCAATTTTTTCTTTTGTATATGCTCATAAGCAGTGTAAGTGTATAAAGCTATTATTGAACGATTGTAGTAAATTCATTATATTTATCACATATATTTGTTATTTGTTTCCTGTTGTAAAATTGAAGGTAGTATTATAGTCACTGCATAAAAACTTGCCCTTTGCAAGTAACAGGTGGTAAATTTCAGTTAAAGTAAAATGAATGCTTGTAAAACCCAATATAAGTGACTTTATTATTATCAAATTTGTAAATGTTCTCAACTCCTCATATAATAAAATATTTATTCATATTTATAGCCTTGATGTGACTAACTATAGTAAATATTAGACTTCTGGATTTACAGTCCTTAGTAAAATATTATTTTTTAATTAAAATATTATAGTTTTCCTTTAAATTTAAAAAAGGTTTTCTGAGAAAAAATTTAAAGGTTACATCAGTGGATAATAATGTTTTCTGTGTTTTTAAGAAATGATTCTTTTCCATAACTACTATAATTCCTGGTTCTGTGGGTTTGCAACATATATCAGCATGATGTTTAGAAAAGAATCTCCAACATATAACAAGGACAAATGCTCCACTATGTTCATAGCAGCCTTATTTATAATAGCCAGAAGCTACAGCCCTTATGTCCCTCAACATAAGATTGGATATAGAAAATGTGGTACATTACACAATGGAACACACTCAGGTATTAAAAACAATGACTTCACGAAATTTGCAGGCAAATTGATGAAACTAGAAAATATCCTGAGTGAGGAAATGCAAGGACAAAAAAATGGAGCAGAGACTTAAGGAAAGGCCATCCAGAAACTGTTCTACCTTGGGATACATCCCATCCGCAAACACCAAAACCGAACACTATTGCTGATTCCAATAACTGCTTGCAGACAGAAGACCAGGAGGGCTGTCTTTTAAGAGTCTCTGCCAGCATCTAAATCACATGTAGGCACTCAGATCCAACCATTGAACTGAGCCTGGGAACCCAGTGGAAAAGAAGGGATAGTCTGGAGGAGCTGAAGGGGATTGCAACCCCATAGGGGAAAGCAAGTATCAACTAATCAGAGCCTTCAGAGCTCCCAGGGACTAAACCATGAACCAAAGAGCACATATGGGTCCATGGTTCCTCTATATATGTAGCAGAGAATTGCCTTCTCTGGCATGAATGGAAGAATAAGCACTTGGTCCTATAAGGGCTTGTTGTCCCAGAGAAGAGGGATGCTAGAGAAGTAAGGCAGGCATTGGTGAGTGTGTGGGGGATTACTCTCTAAGAGACAAAAGTGAGGGGGAGGAGAACTTCATTTGAAATGTAAATATGTAAAATAATAAAAAGAATCCAGTGGAAAATAAAAATGGGTCCTAATAGGTTTTTAGCTTTTAAGTATCTAATTTGTAAAAAAATAACATATATTATTCTATAAGATTAGTCAATATCACCTACATGCATTAATTTACAAAATTGGAAACTCCCTTTAAGGCAACCAGAAACTCTGAACTCTCTTTTTTTAAAAAATATTTTTAATGGATGTACACTTTAAACAGTTACATCCCAATTATTTTTGCTTGGAAACAGAGTGGGAGGTTTCTAGAGACAGACTCCAAGCCTCATGCTAATTACCTGAGATTCAATTTGCTGTCTACATCCCTTTAGAAATGTGAGCTATGTTGTATGAGATATTCATAATATGACTAGGTGCCTCTATGAGAGTAATTTAATTGTCAATGCTGCTCAAGCATTGTTTAATGAATTCCTAACAATCTGAAAGGCAAGCTGTTGGAAGGCCGTTATTAAATTTCATATTTGTTCTGCAGTTTTCTTTACCATTTGTTCATCTATTTAGACTTATGATAACACTAACTTTTTAAAAACTGGAACTATTACATCATCAAGACAGAACATTTTTATCTACTTGCAAAAGAGAATAGGCATTTTTAAGGCAAATTTGAGATAGGTTACAGAGTGATGACTACATGAGTCTATATAATACAATCTGTATTGATAAAACAAAAGCAAAGATTATTCAGTAACTTACTCAGCAGCAACAATAAAGAATGATCCTTTAAAAAGACAGAAGAGGAGCTCAGGTAATTACAGTAAAAACTAATCTTAGCTTCTTAATAGGTTAATAGATTGTAACTGCTAACATCTTGAAAAATTACACAAGGCACAAATAATCCTTTATATTATTTGTCACAGGAATGAACAAAGATAAAATTCCTGATTTATTTTGTGAGCTAGCTTTAGAAGACATCAGAGAAGAACAATTTTGTGGGTGCTTCTTTCTAAAGCAGTAGTCAAGGCATATGTGAACATGTTAAATAGCTTGATGAGTGTGAAAAGACAAAATAAATGCAAGGTGTATATTTCTAAATTTATATGATTGTGAATGCTGATGTATAATCCATTGGTCTCTGAAGAAGGAAATGGAAGAAGACCTCAGAAAAAGGAAAAATCTTCCATGCTTGTGGGTTGGCAGGATTAATTTAGTTAAAATGGCAATCTTGCCAAAAGCAATATACAGATTCAACGCCATCCCCATCTAAATCCCAACTCAGTTCTTCATAGAGCTAGAAAGAGCAATTCTCAAATTCATCTGGAATAACAAAAAACCCAGGATAGCGACAACTATCATCAACAGTAAAAGAACTTCTGGGGGAATCAGTATCCTGGACCTCAAGCAAAACTACAGAGCAGTAGTGTTAAAAAACTACATGGTATTGCTACATTGACAGGTTGGTGGATCAATGGAATAGGATTGAAGACCCAGAATTGAACCCACACATCTATGGCCACTTGACCTTCGACATAGGAGCTGAAAACATCCAGTGGAAAAAAGAAAGCCTTTTCAACAAATGGTGCTGGCTCAACTGGAGGACAACATGCAGAAGAATGAGAATTGATCCACTCTTATCTCCTTGTACTAAGCTCAACTCGAAGTGAATCAAGCACCTCCACATAAAACCAGACACAATAAAATTAATAGAAAAGAAACTGGGGAAGACCCTTGAGGACATTGGCTCAGGGGGAAAGTTCCTGAACAGAACACCAATTGCTTATGCTCTAAGATCAAAATAGACAAATGGGACCTCATAAAATTACAAAGTTTCTGTAAGGCAAAAGACACTGTCAAAAAGACAAATCATCAACCAGGAAAAGATCTTCACAAACCCTACATCTGACAGAGGCCTAATATCCAATGTATACAAAGAACTCAAGAAGTTAGACCCAGAAAACCAAATAACCCTCTCAAAAATGGGGTAGAGAGCTAAACAAAGACTTTTCACCTGAAGAAATTCAGATGGTTGAGAAACACTTTAAAAAATGTTCAACATCATTAGTCATTAGAGAAATGCAATTCAAAACAACCCTGAGATTTCACCTCATACCAGTCAGAATGGCTAAGATTAAAAACTCAGGAAACAGCAGGTGTTGGTGAGGATGTGGAGAAAGAGGAACACTCTTCCACTGGTGGTGGGACTGCAAGCTGGTACATCCACTTTGGAAATCAGTCTGGCGGTTCCTCAAAAAACTGTACATGATACTTCAGGAGGACCCAGCCATACCACTGCTGGGCATATACCCAGAAGATTCCCTTGCATGCAGTAAGGATACATGCTCCACTATGCTCATAGCAGCCTTATTTATAATAGCCAGAACCTGGAAAGAACCCAGATGTCCCTTATGGATACAAAAATGTGGTATATATACACAATGGAGTACTATTCAGCCATTAGAAACAATGAATTCATGAAATTCTTAGAGAAATGGATGGAGCTGGAGAACATCATACTAAGTGAGGTAACCCAGTCTCAAAAGAATATCCATGGTATGCATTCACTGATGAGTGGATATTAGCCTAGAATCTTGGGACACCAAAGACACAATCCCCATACCAAATGATGTCTGACAAGAAGGAAGGAGTGGACCCTGGTTCTGGAAAGGCTCAAAGCATCAGTGTAGGGGAGTACCAGAACAGGGAATTGGGAAAGGGTGGATGGGGGAACACGGGGAGGGAAAAGGGCATGTGGGATATTCAGGGGCCAGGGAACCAGAAAAGGGGAAATAAAATGTAAATATAGAATATATCCAAGAAAAAAAAGGAAAAAAATAATTTCCATTTATGGGTCTTTGTGCATTTTTATGATCCCAGAAGCATCATAAGATAACATCTACTTATGATGCAACTGTTGTCAAGAAAATAATGATAGAGTCATGTGAATGTTAGCACTTCCAAAGGAATCGACGGCATAGTCCAGGTTCCACAGAGCATTAACAAGGAAATGCTGAGAATGTCACAAATCCAAAATGGATAGATGGAAAAATAAACAATTAGAGAATTTATTTTAATCACTAGACCCATGTATATTTAATGAAGTATATCAGATCAAATCAATTAATGGAAGGGCAGAAAAAAGGTAGCTTTGAAAGAAGGGTCACCAGTTATCAAACATAAAAAGATACTATGTGTATTTGCTTTGAAGACCATATTGGATCCCCTGAACTGATGCTTAATCCTTAACTTGAATTAATTATACAAATGTTATCTATGGAGATAGAATGACAGAGGAGAACAGTGGACCAACTGAGTGTTACTGCAATAGAAACTCAGCTGTGTGATTCCTTGATAACTTTGCAGGTTTTAAATTACTGTCTTAGACCACTTTTAACCACATTATTAAAGATTTCTGATGAAATGCTGGGATACTTAACTTTCTTGGTAACTAACAATCCTTCCTGTATGTTCAATGCTACAAAGCCTATTCTCTAGGACCCAGACTGACACGGCTCATGAACTCAGCCTATCAATTCTCAATCTCCACTCCCAACATCCAAGAGCAGTTGATAGCTGGAAATCTGAACATGCATAAAACCTTCAAACTTTTACTCAAGCTAGATATGAAGGAAATCAGATACCTACTCCCTATTGTTGCGAATCTGTACAGCTTTGAATATAGAATAGATTGAACACATATTTCCAACAAACAGAAAAGTCTTACAATGAACATGAAGAGATAATATGAAGTTCTCCTATCTAAGAATCCTATAGTCCAAATGTGGCACAGACATTTAAAAACAAGCTTGTATATATATATATATATATATATATATATATATATATATATATATATATATCCTTTAACTTAGTACTAAGTTAAAGGATATTAACAGCTTTGTCATTCATACCTGCCTGAAGAAGAAAACTCAGTTTCCCAAAGAAAGAACAGTGGGTATATATGGAAAATATTGGTTGTAGGTTAAGAACATTGTAAGCTTAAGCCAGTTTTATTATGACTTGATTTTATTATTTTGTTCATGAATATAAAGGTCACTATTTACTACAGCTTATAGTTTCAGAATAACAGTTGAGGGTTTCATAATTGATAATGACAGGGAAAATTTGATAACACAATATTTATGACTACTATTCCTTATGCTAGTATAATAATTTGCAAATCTACCACAGTTAATGTTACCACATCTGCACCTATATTTTAAGTAATGACTTATTCCATCTTCTAGATCTTTGATGAAAACTATACATGAAATCATCTCATTGATTGGAGAAGAATCATGCACAGGGCCTACATAATCTGCACCAGGTCCTCTGTTCTCATATTGTGCTTACAGAACTCCTGCATGTGCAAATAAGTGGGTTTCTAATGATTATGGTTTCTCTTGAGTATGAGAAGCCATAATCATTAGATTCTGTTTTTTGGCTTGTCTAACTTCAATGTGATTGTTTTAGTTTTATCATATTATTTTTGTGTAGTTATACTTCAAAAAGTGAATAAGAGAATGCATATTGATGAACGAATGAAAACTTAGTACTAAGTTAAAGGATAATAACAGCTTTGTCATTCATATCTGCCTGAAGAAGAAAACTCAGTTTCCCAAAGAAACAACAGTGGGTATATTAATTATTGCAGGGTAGTTCTAATGTTCAAGAGTAGTTGATCAACATATATTGAACTCTACATATATGTGTAGAGTGTGAGTATGTGCATGTATGTGTGTGTGTGTGTGTGTGTGTATGTGTGTGTGTATGTGCGTGTCTGTGTGCTGTTGTGTGGTTATCATTTGATTGTGAGATTTTTGCAGGGAGCGAGCATTATTTTGTTTTCTTGGATTTTAAGGGTTTTGATATTTTATTGGGGTTTTGTTTTTTGAGAATCAAAAAAATGAGTTCAAAGCAAAAAGGATCAGGACGGATTTGCAGATGGGAAGGATATGATCAAGATAGATTTAAACTTAAAAATTATTTTAAATAATAAGAAAATAAAATATCTCATTTAATATTTACATGATTTGTTACTACTGTATCAATTACATTTTAGTCTAAATTATAAATGAAAAAGTTCTTTACCAAGTCAAGGAAGTGAATTATTGTCCTGATACAGTTTACTCTGTACCTAATTATCAAGTACCTAAATATTTTATCTTTTTTATTTTTATTTTCTATATTCTATGTTTACATTCCAAAGATTTTCCCCTTTCCCAGTTCCCCCCACCATATGTCCCATAATTCCTCTCCCTCCCAACTATTCCCCAATCATTCCCCCCCCCACACACGATTTCTCTGTTCTGGGTCTACAACACTGGATCCAATCTTTACAGGCCCAGGGTCCTAAGTACCTAAATATTAAGGCATATGTTCTGATCTTCCTGTAATTCAGGTGAAAATCAAACTTTCATTCAAATCATCCAGATAATCTCTTTGTTTCTTCAGGTTTTGTTGTGTATACAAATGCAGCATGAATATAAGAGGTCAGATCTTTCATCACTCCAAAATGAAATCAAGTTGCAACATGCATAACAATGCTTTTCATCATAGTACTGTAAGATGTTCAGCAAAGTAGGTTTTATCCTGTCATTTATGTACTTCATAGTGTACATAATTTGAAGGAAATACTTATGTCTTTAGAATTTATATAATGAGAAAGGAGTAATAGTGACAAAGTATGCTCCTTACAACATAAATCAAGAGTTTTTGAATGAGCATACTGTATAATAAATGCTGCTGGTAAGAAAAGAAATAAGTTGTCATAAATCTAGATAATTTTGGAAAGAAAATTAAAAGGAAAAACTACCCTTAAGTCCTTAAGCTGAATGTAAGCACTGGCTATCACCAGGAGGAGAAATGGTTTCTAAAGGAGTGTTAAACGACACTATAGTGAAACATGACCTTTTTTCTGCAACCAATTTTTAAATGTTCTTTATCTGGCTCTAGTCCTATAGTATGGTATATTGTCTGCAGCTAAATATTTTATTCATTTTAGGTCAGTTTTGATATCCTTTTCCTTTTATATATTTTTAAAACAAAATGCAAGACCTATCTTCTGAGAAAACTATATTCTTTCTGAAGCTGTCAAGATGATTTAAAATATAAACTCTCAATCAATAGGCAGTGGCCACTTTGTCTCTAAATGTTCTTTTTTTCTTTCTGATTCTCCTTTGTCTTTTGTTCCATAAATGTGCCATTAAAGTAGCTCCTCTGAGTTGTTCAAATTGGCCCATTTCTTGAATTGTCTTGTCTTTTCAACATTTCACTTAATGTCTCTCTAATGGTTACTGTCAGAGGCCCTGCAGAAGGTATGACTATGGGTTTATGTCCTTGCTAATGCAGATAATCTTGAATATTTAATAATGAGTGTCTTTGAAAGAATGCAGTTTTATCTAATTGCAAGCTCATTTTCTTGTCCTTCTCATGGGATATGTGCTGTGCTGTGAAATTCCTGTTGATTCTTTTTATCTTAATTTTGACTTCATTAAAAAAATGTACTTTACAAAAGGCATCTTTGCTAAATGTCAAACATAATTTTACCTTCAGTGTGTACTGAATGTGGATGATAAGTGGAAGGAAACAAAAAGTAACAGGCATTAATTTTTTTTTGCCAATTTTCTATACATGCCACATTTTACCTTACTTAGTGCTTTATTCAATTTTATGCCATTTAGACACTATTCAGCAAATGTTAGTGAAAGAGTATGTATTTAAATTAATTATTGCTTCTTCATGAATATGATGTGAACAGTATTCTTGCTTTGGCTCACTTTGCCTAGCTAAGTGAGTATGTTCAGACTCCTTTGTAGCACGCCATGTCTCAGCCCCAGTAGACCATCTCATCTTTGCACTGGCCAGTGGGTCAACTTGTTTTGCTTTAGGATGGATCTCCTTATCAATCTCTTTATTACTACCTCACTTTCTCATTAGGTTACAGATAATTTGCTGTAATAACAATTAAAATAAAAAAGAAAAATACTTTTCAAGACTTTGAAACATCTTTCCAGTTATATCCTTCATCACTTAACATGGAATCCTACATTCCCCTTACTTCCCCATGATTCATAAAACATATCAATATCAATCATCAGAAATTCACAAAGAAACCATCATGTCTGTATTTAACTGGATTTCAAAAATGGTTCTGTGGCTTATCCACAAATAGTGATGTCAAAATCGGATATTTTAATTTAATTAGTTCCTTACATACTTTCTTCCTATCATATGTATGTAAATTATATTACAGTGACTTGATAAAATACTATGACCAATGCAATATACAGAATAAAGTATCATTCAACTTATAGTTCTAGAGAATCAGTTCAAAATGAGAGAAAAGGTATCACAGCAGGAAGACAGAGACGAAAGCTGAGAGATCATATTTTTAATTCCAAGTGGGAAGTAGTGTGTGAACTGAATGTGGGGTGGCTAGTTGAACTCTCCAAACCTACTCCAGTAAGATATCTCCTCCAGGAAGTGCTAACTTTCTTTTTTTTTTTTGTTTTTTTTGTTTGTTTGTTTGTTTTGTTTTTTTTTGTTTTTTGTTTTTTTTAAGTGCTAACTTTCTAAACGCTCCATAAGATGCCTGAACAATGCAATCAACTTGGGATCAAATGTTCAAATAAAAGAGTTCATGGGGTCAGTTCTCATTCAAACCACCAAATTTACAAATAATTTATCTTAAAAGGATGAGTGATGAAAAAATAATCCCTAAAATGTAAACTTTTTAAATTAACACACATAAGGAAAACTTGGTGAACCTTATTTAGATGCAACAATTAAGAATTTAACAATTAAGTACATTTAGAACTATGTACATTTGATTTAATGTAAAAAAATCTTTGATTTAAAAAGACACATTTAAGATAATGAAAAGGTAAACCACAGAGTAAAGAAACACATTTGTAAAGGATACAACTGGTTGAAGATTTGTGTTCATAATATCTAGAGATTCTTAATATTTAATAATAAATTCAGCACAAGTCTAAACTGAGCAAATCAATAGGATATTCATTTCCCAAAGAGGATGTATGGATGACAATTGAGTACATGTGAGAACTCAGTGTAAGTAGTCAATAGAAAATAGTAATTAAAAACATCAGCAATACCATGTTAAGCCCACAAGAATAGCTATATTTAAAAAGATAGGACAACCAGTATCATAAGCAAATTGTCAAGGATCCAACAAGAATGTAGGTAGTTCTTAACATGGTACAGTCACACAACAGGAGAATTTGTATGTTTTAAGTTTTCTTTACTTACTAGCCATTGTCATGCCACATACACTAGTCCAAAGCAAAATATGGGTCCAAAGTGACGATTATGATTAAACATAAACCAAAGAGTGAGAAGGAGGAGGAGGAAGAAGAAGAGGAGAAAGGAAGGAAGAGTCAAGGAGGGAAGGAGGAAGACAGGGAGACAGGGGAAGAGGAAGGAAGGGGATGGAGGGAGGGTTCCAAGAGAGACAGGAACAGGAAGAAGGAGAGGGGGAGAGACAGAGAGACAGAAACGAAGGCATAGAAGTAAAAATTAAACACAATCCAGTATGAAAGAGGGCAGATACAAATATTGCATAGTATATGAAGTGCACAGTGAGTTGCTGGAGAATGCTCATTTTGGCTGGCTGGGCAATGATTTGGATTTGAGTACATGTGCTGACAGACATGAGATACTTTTATGCTACGGAAATTTCTAAAACTGGATTATGATGATTGTACTGCACAAATTTACTAAAAGTCAAAATGTGGACTTAAATTGAGTGAATTTTATAGTATGTTTATTAAGGGTCTCTTCTGGTTACCACAATCTGCTGAAAACAAGTGCATTCAAATCATACAAATAAAGCACTTTACATGCTCTAGAAGGTTCAAAGTCTGGGTTAAGATGAAGATGCTGACAGCTGTGTTCCTTCCTTCCAAGGTCTTTAAAGTAGACTTCATGTCTTATTTTCCAGAAAGGAGCAAAATGTAGCTCCACATAATTATAAAACAATGTCCGTTCCATATTGCCCAGGGTACTCCTTTATCTTTGCAAACATCAGCTATATCTTGAAATTAGAAAGGAAGTACAGTCTCTTCATGGGCTTCTTCTCTGACAGATCCTGATGTTTTCTCTTATGTATTGAACAATATTGTGTTCAGACTTTAAAGGCACAAGTTGTTAGGTTGCATTCATTGAGGTGATAACATGATTTTCAGATGCACAACCTCAATTTCATCTTCAAAAATATCTTCTATTATGCACAATATTCATAATTTTTTAAAAAGTTAGAGTATGAACAGCTTTGAGGATCCATTATCTTGCCTATATGAAACACAACATGCTTAGATACAAAATTTTAAATCCAAATCATATAGTGAGCATGAAATTCTAGTTAGTTATTTAGTATAAATACTATTTGACCTAGGCACATGGACTGCATAGTGTCATTATTTCAAATATCTATAGTTGTATTTCCTTTGATTTTCTAATCTCCTATGGCCACATAACCTCACAAATCAGAGATGATTTTTAAGGTTATCAGACCAAAATCTCAAAACATTTTAACTCCTCCAGCTTTTCATCCTCTTCCTCTAAGAACTCAACAGTTCTCAATGAAAATGACCCTCACTATTCATATGTTCCTGAATCTTGTTATTCCCATTCCCTGAAAGTTTTCATGTGGTTTGCTCCATTGTCTTTATGACATTTCTACTTCTGCTTCTCTACTCTCCTCATCTAGTATTCTTTCCATTTGATATTTCAGATCATCAGTGAAGGTCATTGTTTAGAGATCTGGTAAAAATGGCTATATATCATGGTGCCTGGTCAAATTAATACTCACTGAGTGCTAACAATTGTATAAATGATTATATAAGTTGACTCTTTTCAAATGAATGGTATAAAGTAGTTTTATCATTTCCCTCATATTTTACATATTTAGCTGTGAAAACACTGTGAAACTTAACCTATAATACAGAAAACAGCTGCAACTTCTGTGGACAACATTCAAACAGTGGTCAACTCTTCTAAGCCTGTTATGTACTTTACACCTATCACTTAACCAGTAATGTTTAATTTGTCCTGATATTGACCTGGTTGTTCTTAAAGGATCATTCTGTTTCATTATTAAATGTACTAGTGGAATTCTAAGGAATATCCCAAGGGGCTTTACTGGCTGTATATACAGTGGCCTATATACAGGGAGATACATGGAGTGCTACACACAAATAATACTGAGGCTGCGAGATAATGCAAGATATATGTATGGAGAGTTGGTTCTCTTTGTAGAGTCTCTGCCTAGCTTGTAAACTTGCTTTCCTTTCTTGCTTGATTTCTTAACATGAAGAAATCAACTCACTTAGCATGGTGACTGGCTGGCTCTCCTGGAGTCTATATTCTGATGATTTGACTTCTATGGGTGCAGGAGATGATGGGGGCAAGCTTTACTAGGAAACAGAATTCTAGATCAGGAGTCTGGGCAGAAGGCTTCATGAAAAGTTCATGTATTGTTTAGAAAAAATGCCCTCCAATGTGATGTTTGCTGCCAAGCAGCAGTCTAGTTTTGTTAGGTATGAAGATCCAGACTGAAGAGGATCAAAAGAATGTGATGAGGCTCCATTTCAAATATAATCTTTCTTGTCTCTTCCCTTAGTCATAGGGCATAAGTTGATGTAGAAGGGAGAATTCTGAAACAGAGTTGAAATGTGAGGCCAATTTTTTTTAAATGAGTGGATGAATTTCAACAAAATACGAATTGAAACACATCTCTTAGCAAGATAATGCTATGCATTCTTTCTAATAACTAGCACTAACCATGACAAACACAATGAAAGATTTACATAGCTCCTGTTTGTCTCTTGATATAATGAGACTTTTAATCACCATGTTATAAAGTTATGAGCCCTATGGAAGTAGATTCATACTTCCTCATCCCTTTCCTTTTCCTTACTATGCACTAGAGATAAACAACAGGCAGCCACAGGACCCTGTCAAAGGCCAGAGGCACTGCTTATTTCTATGCATTTTTCACAACTCAGTTGTCATTTTTTAAGTCTCTCCTGAGGAAGTATTTGAAAGCTATCTCTCTCCCAGATCCGATAACATATTTACTTTCTTCAGCATACCTAGTTTATTGTACTTACCTCATTTTCAATTACAGAACATTTAGCAGGAGTAAGAAACTGTTCTATTAGCTGGCAAACTCATCAAGACACACACACACACACACACACACACACACACACACATATACATATACATATACACACACACACATATATATACATACATATATACATATATACATGTATATATGTGTGTATATATATACATATATATATATATATATATATATATATATATATATGTTAGTTCCACTTAGAATATTGGCCTAGAAGTTTGAAAATTGTCCATAATTGTGATTCTTTTCCCTGCCACATGAGTCCGGGGCTGGCCCTAACATCAAAGAGACAGAAATCATAGCCAAAGACCTTTGAACTTGATGTCCCTTTCTCTGTTCAGGATTATGTAATCTACCTATTCCATTTCCACTTTGCTTTCCAGTTCCAATTCCATTTCTCTGCAGTTTGTACAATACGAAAAGAATGAGGATCCACATGTGGAGAAAGGATGAAAAGTCTCCAGCACTTCTGTTCAAGATTAAGTTATGACCTCATCCCTGGACTACTGAGCCAGGGACAGTCTGTTTCATTCAGATCTAGCCCTGCTGTTTGGAAAGATATACTTAGCAATCTTTTCCAAGGCAATGTGAATCAAATATTAAGAACATTATTGAAAAAAGTTTGAAAAGTATCGCAACAGCTCCTAATTAGCTCTGATGTGAGTGACCAGGGCAATTTCTTTCTATATTCAAGATATATGCTCTTTAGAGATGTACTGGTTTTCTTCTGAACTAAAGAACAACTTTAACTTTGAAATACTTCCACTCCTGTATGTTACTAAATGCATGGGGTGAAGGTGGAGGTAAGCCTTTATAGATTCACTTCTTGTTGAAGAATGTACATGGTAGTTGAGATTCTGGAGTTAGTTCCTTCACAGACTGTGGATATGCAGAGACAAATAGCGTGTTTCTGCTAGCTTCTGCTAGTTTCCTCTAGTTTCATTCAAGTTCCCATGAAACAGAAGACAGACTCATTATTCTTTTGGATAAATGAATACCTAGAATGGAGCCCTGACATGCATATACAATCCTAGGAAATGTGTTCTTTGCAAACTAATCATTCAACACATCTCAGCCCATGGACCTATATTTGTCACTGATAGCCAGTGAAACCTGGTCAATTAGTCAATTCCCTAATTCTGTTTACTTAAAAAATTAAGGTATTTTATGTTTTACTTCTCGATTTTCATTAAGAGTTCAGAACCAAAGGCAGAACTAAACAATGCTATGGAAAAAAAATGTGTAACTGTTGTTGAACTTCTAATTGCAAGTAGGAAAGAACACACAGTTAATTGTGAAAAGTAGCGCTCTCAATTAACCCCAAGGTGAGTTTCATGCCTAGAGACTTTTAATGGTCTTTTTACTTAATATATTTAGCATTGAACATGATGAGAAATAAAATGATTATTATGAATGATTCTTCAGGATGTTCCTTAGAAGCTATTATAAGACAATATTTTTTATCTTTGAAATAACCATGTAGAAAATAATAAATTATTACCACCTCTATGAATAGAGGTGGTAACTAAAGCTCACAGTGGCTGTGGGGCTTATCCTAACAACCGTAATTGATGAAGATGGTAATGAATTCAATGATCATTTCTGGAGATATCGTGTGTGTGTGTGTGTGTGTGTGTGTGTGTGTGTGTGTGTGTGTATTTGAGAGAGAGAGACAGAGAGAGGCAGGGAGGGGAAAAAGGAGAGGGAAAGAGAGAGAGGAGAGAGACAGAGACAGAGACAGAGACAGAGACAGAGACAGAGACAGAGAGAGCAAGCTTGTGTGTGTATGCGTGCATGCATGTCTCCTGTGTGTTGTTTGGTTAGTCAGATAGTTGTTTTTTTTTTTTTTTGAAATTGGTCTCAATTATCACAGATTTACCTCAAATTACAGATCTGGCTGGCATCACCTGTTCCCAAGTCAGGCTGAGATTATAGGCATATGCCACTACTCTCAACTTTCTACCAGCATAAATAATGGTTATTTTGACTTCTATATATTCCCAATTGTGCATTAAGCAGGAGTAAATTAAATCGGTTGTTTTGCACAGACCCACAGTATATTATGTATCAATAACATAGGATCAAGATAATTGATGATTTCCTTTGAAAAAAATACTTATCAGGCAGTCAGATGTTGTAATACACACTGTATTTCTTTGTTCCTCCAACTATGTATTGGGTGCATAATGAGTAAAAGATCTGGTTCTGACTGCTGAGACAAAGAAAAAATGTCTGTGTCCCAAGATATAGAGGAAAGAAAAATATAGACAAATAGATGTGACAAATATATACCAGGTACATGCAGGATTTCTTTGTTTCTATCCCTTCTGTGGAGCTGAAGGAAATCTCTGTAGGATGACACAGAGTTCAGCAGAAGAAAGTTACATTAGTGCTTTGTATGTAAAGTGGAAGGTAAAACACCAGGCAGGAAAATAATGATATTTTAAAATCATGAAAATATTAAATACTGTCAATTTTAGGATTTGTTTTAAAAGTATCTTATCTAGACCTAAGCAATGCACATGAACTAAAAAACATGAATTACATTTATCATGTATAAATGTAATCATGATTTTAAAATGAATTATGTGCTGCTTCTCATTTAATCAATGTTGAGGTTAAAGCAAAAAGAAATGTATTAGTCATTTTACTATCACTTTAACAAATACCTGAGATAACCAACTTCAAGAAGTCTTTGACTTTGGCTCACAGTTTCAGATCTTCTAGTCCTTGATTAAAGAGAGGGGTTTCTACAAGGCATTACTTTATGCATCTAATACACAAGCCTACAATTCTCAAGGCTGTCAAACAGAAGGGCAGAGGAGAAGAGACTATCCCTTAGCCATGCCAGGATCTAAATGATACCTGCTTAGCCCTTTAAGCATTCTGCCACCTGCCAATTGCACCAAACTAGAGACCAAGCTTTTAACACATGGACTTTTGAGTAAAAATTAACATCCAAATCATAGCAGGTTACACTCGTAATATTCTATGATCTTATGCTAAGGTTAGAGGTCTTGTACAACCCCATTACCCAACCTAAATTATTGCTAGGTATTTAGGCATTAGATCTATTGTGTCTAGAAGAAACCCTTTTTGTACTCACCCAAACTCTTGGTAAGTTGGGTTAGGACATGTACAACTGAGTATTTTATCTCTTACTCTCTCTATATTGCCATTTATGAGTCTTCCTGTTCTTTCCCACCTGGATTGTTTTTAGAAGTGTCTGTAACTTGTGGCACCTTATGATAACAGGATTACCTAGAGAACATTTATTAACAGCAAATCTCCTCTTAACAGTAAACATTCTTCCGTATGTTTCTACCAATACAATGTTCAACGTGTCAAACAAAAATGCAAGGATTACTAGCAACCAAAGACTATTTTACTATTCAAATACATACAAATCCTAGCCAGGGAGGCTTAATTATTAGGAATAGAGAAAGAATCTCCCTGGTAGTTTTTCTTTCATTTTCCTGCCTAGCGTTAGGTACTGCCATGCTTTTTCTTAGATTGATTTACAATATCTTAAAAAAAGAAGTTAAAAACCGAGTCTGAGAACAGAAATGTGAGTCCTGTGGATTTTATAGAGGAAAAGAATCAAAACATTTAGACACCTGTCTGCTGATGTTTAAAGCAGCATACATCAAAATAAATCAGTTTAGTATTCTAAGAAAGAAATTTATTTTTTTCCTCCTAATTTTTTTTTTATGGAAAATCACTTTTGGTCTTGAAAGGTATAGAATGTAGTAAATGATCTGATGCTTTTAGAATGTATCCGAGTATAACCCCATGAGATTGGAATGATCCTCAGCAATGTTCTGTTGCTCCTTACTCAATATTCTAGTATCCATGATCCTTCTTCTTGCTACCCACACACGCGGCCCATTTAAGCCTCACACCTAGCAGCTGTTCCAGCATCCTGACGCCATCCATCCTCCATGTGTATCCAGTCCAGTGGAGCTGCATTAAAGTGAGCAGGGCTTTGCTGCAGTCAGGTTGGCTGCCTGCCAGGACTTCATTATCAATGATCCTTCTTACTGCTCATGTTTCACAGGCTCTTGGGTGACACGAAATCAGGTTTTCAAGAAACTTCCTAGAGAGCTGTGGCAAGCCTGCACTTCACTGCCTTAGCTCTGTAGACACCAAGCCTGACTACTGACAAGCCTTTCCCTTGCACAAAGGAAATGTGGTGTGTGTGTGTGTGTGTGTGTGTGTGTGTGTGTGTGTATACATGTGTGCATGCCTGTACATAATACATAAATTCTGTACACTAAGGTGACTTGCCATAGATAATGGTGAGAGCATTTACTTAGCAGAAAATCAACTCCACAATACCAAACGACATTATGTTAAACCTTACACACTTCAAGATTTACTTTCCATGGGAAATTACAAATATTGATGCTTCTCCATAAACTCATAAACCCTATGTCTAATTTCTTAGTTGAGTATTCAAAGTGGTATCAGTGTGCCATTTTGTTTGTACTAGCATGCCTTCTTGTATATAAGAACTTGTGTTTGTGTACTTTCTTGTGGAGGGCTTCAACTTGCCATCCAATTTAGAGCAAAGTCAAGAGGAATAGAAAGTTAAATACATGTATGTTAGGAAATTGCTGTCAAAATTCATGATTCTGGAAAAGAGAAAATATAGGAGTGTGATTGATAGGGGTGTGAAGGAGCTAAAAAAAGGTGATTTTAAGTGGGAAATCATAATGCACTTTATACATGGATGAAATAACGTAACAAATGGATATGTTCTATAAGGGATAATGACTCATAATTGGAGAACCTAATCTTATAGTCACCTGGGGTATTATAGTAGGCAAAATATTTGAATAATGTTTAATATGAAAAATAATTTGGCAATACCTACACTAACTTTCTTAAACTTCAAGTGAAGAAAACATTGAGCAATGTATTAAATGTCACCTAGAGAAGTAGACCTGATTCACTAACTCTATGAACTTTGTCTTACTCAAGGCATGGATCCTTTTATTGCAGAGAGAAAAGATCTGATTTACCTCTTTATCATCCATTGGTTTCATACAGTTATTTCTATTTCCTCTACAAATGCCACAAGCTTTATTTAGTGAGAGCCCTTATTCAGAACATAAAAGGATGAAGAAAGAAATATGTGTTTGCATTGTGTTTGCTAAATGAGACTGGTTGATTAAGCTTCAGAAAATGTAGCTACCACCTTTCTCTATTCAAGGACAATATAAGACAATCATAAGACAATCATAGAGAGAAGCATATGGCATAAGAGTAAGAGCATATGACGATTTTTCAGGAAACACAGTTCTTAGTGTGTATTATTTTAGTTTATATAACTGGCCTTCCTTTATATCATATATCAAATATAAAAGAAGTCACATAAGCTATCAATGGACTGCTTACAAAATTGATTTATTTGCTCAGAAAAATTTATATTACTTGGGAAGCTATTATGCATTGATTTTTCTTGGAATAACCAGTAAGTATTATAATGAAAATAAAAAAATAGATACAAAATCCTAACCTTAAAACATAGTGTATATCTCATAATATAATCAAAATATATGTGTAAGATATATTATACGTTTGGCAATAAAAAATGTTATTAATGAATAAAAGGTAAACAAGGAAAAGTGAAACATACACAATACAGAAATATTCAAGTGCTTTTCAATGTAAAAATGAGATGGAGTGAGAATAGTTCACACGGATATCAGAAAGCTGACAGGTGCAAGCCAGCAGAATATCTTCTTTCAAGAACTTATTGGGGGGCTGGGATTTTTAAAAATTAATTATTCCATTCATTTTTATCTCAAATGATATCCCCCTTCCTGGTTACCCCTTCACAATCCCCCCATCCCACATCTGCCTCTCTTCACTCCTCTTTGCCTCTATGAGAATGCTCTCCCCACACCCACACCCTCCTGCCCCATTGTTCCAGCATCCTATATCTGGGGCATCAAACTGCCACAGGACCAGGGGCTTCGCTTCCGATCAATGTCAGACAAGACCATCCACTCCTACATATGTGTCTGGACCCCTAGATTCCTCCCTGTACACTCCTTGTTTGGTGGTCTACTCCCTGGAAACACTGTACGGGGGGAGGAGTGAGGGGGCCTGGCCTATATTGATCTTTCTATGGAGTTGCAACCCAAGAATGTGGATAAAGGGGAAAACTCCTCCATTGCTGATGGGACTGCAAGCTGGTACAACCAGTTTGTTTAAAAGATAAGATTGCAATGGGATAGAAACAATAAGAACTACTACAGATAAAATTAACCTTTAAAGCATTGTATTATTTAAATATATTTACATGTATATATACACACATATGTACATATGGATATACATTTGCTTATAGCATGTATACATACAAATATACTTTGTCAAGAATTGTTTGATACACATTTGGACTGGAGATAAAAGCCAAATATATGTATGTTTAAAAATCCATTCTTGTTATACACATACACATACATGCATATGTCTACATATGTGCAACATATGCCTGTCTGATGTGTGTGTAGAGTTGTAAAAAGAAAGCATCAGACTCCCTAGAACTGGAGTTACAACCTTTGAGCCACTTTATGGCTCCTGAGAACAGAATTCTTATTCTTTTGAAATATACTAAGCATTCTTCTGCATCTTCTCTTCAAACCCAAATACACAGATTTTTGAAATGATAAAATATTTTTCTGTATATCAACAGGTAAGTCAGATTACACCTCAACAAAGGATTCTTTTGGGGAAACAGCCAGAAATCATCACAATAAGCCACAGTAAGCTTAGAATGCAGAGATCAACTGACCATGAGATGCCAGACACCAATGAAAAAATTTAGAACATAACTAATATACGTAAGGTTTAGGGAACATGTAGGATGTGTCACAGAAAAATTGTAGATCCAGAAAACAAAGATATACACTATGAAATGTTCTGTTTTAAAAACAAATGAAATACAAAGAGAGTGGGAGAAAGACTAGGAAAAAGAGGTCAGGTAGAATTGGAGAGGAGGTATAAGAGAGTCTCAAAATTAATAAAAAGGAAACCATTTAAAATATAATTGTAAAACTGTAAAAGTATATCCCACCAAGTATATGAATGATTTTTGTATGTAATATTAGAAAGCATTGCTGATTTCATTCAATGCTGAATAGCATTCCATACTTACCATGTTTTCCTTATCCATTCATCAGTCTAAGGACATTTAGCTTTCCCTTTTCTACCTGCTGAGAATGTGGGAAACCTAACTGAGAAAGTGTCTGTGCAGTAAAATACTGAGAGCTTTGAGCACATTCTGAGATGTGTTATAAGTTGGTCATTTTACTTTTTTTTTTTTTTTGAGGATTGTCAAAACTAATTGCCAGACCAGTTTGCAATACCACCAAGAGAGAATGAATGAATGAAGGTGCTGGTTGTGCCACGTCACCACCAATAATTGATATCAGTTGTTCTTTTAATCTGAAACATTCTAGCTAGGGTAAAATACAAACTCAAAATTGTTTTGATTTCCATTTTCCTAATTGCTAAAAGTGATCAGAAATAATTTATTTCTACTTGATAATTAAAACAGGTTTTATCTGGAGTCTGAGACCTAGGCTGGAGGGGAAGTGTCAACTGTTTGGTTATAGTCACTGACTCCAAAAAAAGCATAAGGAATTAATAGTGAAAGGGCAAGGAAGGACACGTAGAGGGCATGAAAGTGATCAAGCATCTGAGCTGGGTTTGGGATACTCTGGTGACCTTTAAGCTTAAATAGAAGAAACACTGCAGCAGGTGGTGAGGGGAAAGCATAATTGAGAAGTTGGTGTCAAGCTGCTACTAACTGGGGACTCTTTTCCTATGACATCCTTCTCCCTGCATTGTGGTGGGGCGGGGCTAGGGTCTCATTTCCTGTCATGGAGTTAAGTTCTCCCATATTGGGTGCCTTATCAAGTTAGTGAGGTGTCACTGTTTGTAGAATTTAAAGTGGCTTCAAATTGAGGCTATTGACTGAAGAATTCCAGATGCCATTTCACAATTAGGATCTTGCAAAACCTGACAGGAGAGGATCCCTGTTATCCTTATCTCCTTGCCTTCAGCCTTGAGGAGCTGACATAGGTTAAGTGTTACCAGCTTTTACAATAATTAGCATGTATATTCACATAGTTAAGCAGGAATAAGATCCAAAGGTTTTTGCTTTTGTTAAGACAGAGAATAAAGGCAGAGATGCCAAGCTCACCACTTTCACTTACTTTTCATGCATCTGTTGGTCCAAGTGAGGATCTGATTTCTGTTACTCAATGTATTTTCTAATTATCCATTATAGATTAACTAAATAATGATACTCATGCTTACATCTCAGCTGAACACGTTTAATTTTTATATATTATGTAAGTTGAAAAGGAATTTTTTTTCAAAATGGAAGAAAATATTCTTCAAAGAATTATGTTGTATTTTGAAGTTTTAAATAACTACATGTACTACTATCATTTGATTCTAATGTTTCAATTAAATGAAGAAAGCCAGGGCAGGAATTTCTTTTCTTATTTTATAAATAAATGAGAATTTTTCAAAGGTTAAAGGTTAGTTGACTGATTAATAGCATATCTTAATATCTTTCCCACATTTTAAAATTTTGATTTTGATTTTTAGCAACACATTACTTTATATATTACATAAAAAAATCTCAGATTGGCCAGATACAGAGACAATTCCAAGGTCTGTAGAGCTAGACTGACAGAACAGAAGTGATAGATGTCACTACTTCATTCTAATACACAGAAGGGCAATTTTTAAAGTGTGTATATATATATATATATATATATATATATATATATATATATATTCATAAGTATATGTGTGTATAATGCTATTATGTTTACAAAGGGGCAAATATTTTATATTAACATAGCAATAAAATGATAAATGATTAGTCTCATAATTTTGCATGTTCAATCTCTGGGAAGGAAAAAAAATCTGTAATATTATTTTCCATTCTTTGTAATGTTGCTGTTTTCAGATGAAACACAATTCCAAGAATCTTAATGAATAATGCAGCCTTTACTTACAAAAATGTTTGAGAAACAACATCAAGTGTGTGAGATTACTTATGCATTTTAGTGAGGTATCATAGTTGATAAATAGAATCTCTGTTCCTAGTAAAGTATTTAGAATTACTTTATGAGCCATTCAACCTAAGGTCTTCTGAATGCACACTGAAACAGACCACACAATTATGGTTATGATTTATCTTCTTTGGGACTACTTACACAAATCTACTTCAGGGTCAGACATAACAGTTTCCCAATACTCTGCAAAAACTGTGCTAATGAAAGCATAGTCTCAAAGTAATGGTATCTTTAATGTGACATCAGAGGGAATTAATTACTAACATATCTTGTAAGGATCTGTCCAGTTAACAAACATCCCTAGTGTAGGATAAGAAAGAAAATTCTAGAGTTTTTAAAATTAGGTATACTAATTTTAAGATGGGGTAGTGCTTTGATAAAGGTTCTTGCTGTCAGGACCTGGCTAGCAACAAGAACATTGTTACCATATTCTTGAATTGTGGAACATGGATAAATCAAGAGGGCACTGGTCCTGATCTGGTAGCATTATCAAGTCCTACTGGCTAACGTTCATAGTATTGGAAGGTGCTATCCAAGCTGAGAAGATAAATTGTTTAAGGTTAGAACTCCATTTTAGAGAACCTGACTTATGTTTGAACTCAGGTAGACTAACAGCCTGGTACCTAGCATTAGATGCCAAGTTACACCCCCCCCCATTAAAACCTGAGCCTAGCTCCAGTCTCTAGACTCACCTCAAACAAGATCTACCTCTCCAGTTACACCCCCAACAAGACCAGTATCTTCAGGTTACTACCCCAACAGATCTACACCTTTGGGTTACAAGCCTATCCCCTGCCTAACAACCACCAACACAAAGAGAAGCAGAAACTAAGTTTCTGATATGACTCCCAGGCCCAGCCAATTATGTTAAAGGTCATAGTAAGTTCCCAATTAGATGCTTGCACACTCATCCCTCACTTCTTGTTTACATCTGTAATGCGATCTGACACCCTCTTCTGGTATGTCTGAAGACAGCTACAGTGTACTCACATACATGAAAGAAAAAAAGAAAAAAGTTTTGCCCTAGTAGACATTCAGGCAGGGTTCCCCTACCAACAAAATAGTCCCATGTGACAGCAGTGTGCTAAGGTTGGGGAGCTAGCTTGAGTAAAAAATAAATTACACCAGTAATTAGCCCTGGTGTAATTTACATCAGATCAACTCCTGTCTGTTTATTGGGGATTCAAACCTCCTTGGTATTACAATGCTACAACAGGAGAAAAGCAGTTTCCTATATTACCCATCTATGAGCCTTTCTAGCCATGACTGGAATGAAAAGACATGTCCACTGGTACAACTGTGGCTCAAACATCTTATGAATAACCAACCATATTCTGATTGAATTTAATTCCTGATACACAACATGAAACCTGTATTTGGCACAATTATCATATCACTAACCTATTACGAAACCTATCATAAACCCTAGTGGAACTATTATTATTTTGCTAATTGGACATAATATTACACCTGTTCCTACTGATTTATCATTATACCTAGGCATCTCTCAGCCCTCATTAGCAAGGGTTTTAGTTGTTGTATATTCAGATTAACACAGTGTGACCCAAAACGGGCCAATGCACAGAGAATAACAGACTGAAGGTAGCTGCCACAAGTGGAGTCTGTACGCTGTATTTTCTCTAAATATATCAGGGATCATAGCAAACACAGTGCAGAAAGTGTAAGAGCCAAGAGCAATGAGTGATTACAAAGAAGCATTGTCATCTGGACACAGAAGGATAGATGTCATACTCATAGTAGTTGTTAGAAAATGAATAAAATTTGTGTAAGACAAAACAATACCAAATGCCAGCATGAAGAGGTAAGGTGGGCATGAATTCCCATGGCTAGTCAAAGAGCTATTGTCAATTGTTAGCTGCAGGGGGAGATAGAAACTGAACAAGCTTTCCATTGGCAAAACACATGCCCAAGAATATTTGAGCAGCATAAATTATACTTCAAGGGCTTTAACTTCTTTTTCAGAGAGCACAAAGGTAAGGAGATGGGAAAGATGGATAGGTCTGGGAAGTGTTGCAGAAGGAAGGGCAAATATAATCAAAATATGTGAATAATTGTGTACACATTCACAATTCACAATATATGTGAATAATAAAAATATTAAAAAGAAGTGATGTTTTGGTGAGGTCAACTTCCTTTTGTTGTTAGTTATATTCATATAACTTTGTTTCCAATACAGACAAAGGTCACTTAATAGTTGTGATTGTCTTTAGTAATCATCTAAGTATTCTCTCATTGACATTTGATAGCATACCTACGTTACATTGTTAGAAGAGACTGAAGAAGAGTAGAACTCAATCTCACCTGAGTCTAGGGGCCAAGTAATGGTTCCCACATCACTGGATATAGAAATGCATAGTGCTAAACAAGTTGATATTTATAGTTTTAATTATGAGTGAAAAGACTAAACAGTTAAGGTGTTATGTTGTATAAGACATTAGTAAAACTTAGAACCAAAAGAACCATAACATGTGAGCTGTTCTGTGGGAAATGCAGACTATGGTGGCCTAGCTTGTGAGGTATCAGAGGAAAATATGAGGGTCACTTAAAGACATTGCATATTCTGAGTGAAGAGTAAGTGGATCTGTTTAGCTAAGTAAGAATCGGTGTAATTAAGAAGATACTAGAAAGGACTGGATCCAGTTTTGTAGGAGAGTACCAGAATAGAGCAGAGAAATGGTGGGGTGGTGTTTGGGGAATAGGCAGGGGGTTGGGAGGGGTGGAAGAGGACATATGGGATATATGGTGAGGGGGGAACGTGGAAAGGGGAAAGCCTTTGGAATGTAAACAAAGAATATAGAAAATAAAAAAAATTGTAAAAAAATAAAAAATAAATTAAAAAAAAGAAGATACTAGAAATGCTAAAGTGAAACCTTTGCTTTGCTGGTCTAGTGGAGACAAATTTAGCTCTACCAGAGAGAACTGGTGTCTATGTCATGTGTACAAACAGGCTTTACAATAAAGAACACACAGAAAAACTGTTAATCACAATAATTAATTATACAGAAACAGCCAATTACATATAACCTTGTATAAACAAGAATCCTCTGAAGGGATGATATTCTCATGGCATTTTACTTAATGACTTTCTAAATACACTCTGTAATTTCTTCTTGATAAAGAAATATGATTTAATCTGACAGATCTTGGCAAAAACTCAAAGCCCATGTTATTTGAAGGGAATGAAATATTGAGGAGTCATGGAGTTTCGAACATGTGTAGTAATATAGGTAAGAATAACATGGTGGTGGGAAGGGCTGTTGCTGGAAGCTGACGTTGTGTGATCTCTTCCTTGAACAAACTAGGTGCAGCTGCCAAGGACAAACTAGGTGTAACAACCGGTAAATGCCTTTCTAATTCTACCTGTCTCCAATTAGACAGACCAGAGTGATTTCAACATTGCTGGCAACTGTGAAAGCCTTGGAAAGCTAACTGCCAGGTTAAGCAGACATTCTCAAAGAGAAGACAGAATTTGGCTTCCCCAATTCCCTATAACTATAAATCAGCTATGCCTCCAACACTGAGAAATACTGAATAATAGTAAGGATAGCATTTAAACATGTTTCGTTTAGTCAATCTGGTTTGGTGAAGTCAAGCATTTCAGTATGTCAACAATTCATGTGTAATACACATACAGTTGTTGAGCTTGACTTGTCATGGTGGGCAGGTATATAGATTTCATCTCACTCTAACAGAAAGGAAAGTTCTTGATGTCAAAGATTAAATGTATTTGAGGTGCTAATACATAAACCTGTAATTGACTCGATGACATTGCTGTGTAAGTAGTATGCTTATTGGCTAAGAAAAATACATAATTAGCATCATGTGTCCCAAGGATACAACTGTCTTTATAGTTATTTCCCAGGGTTTCAAGATCAAGTCAAATATCGGCTTCCACAAAAAACCACGCAGTAGTAACTAGACTTAGAGGACTCAGTGCTAACCTTGACAGTGAAGAGAGATTTAAATTCTGTTCAGGTGTGATTTCTCAGAGTCTAAGGAGAAAAGGCACATGGTTTAAATCTCTGTTCTTTTTTTAGTACAAGTACAAACACTTGTAATTAAAAATATTAGCTCAGCTATATAGAAATCTTACTCAGATATTTATAAATCTCATTTTCCTTTTTCTATGACATTTCAAACACAAACATTTGGGCAGGAGAGACAGATCGATAGGTCAGTAGGTAAAAGTGCTTGGCATGCAAATTCCATGGCCTTTTAATACCTCAATTCCAAGATGGTAAGATAGCCTTGACTGAAAAAAGTTGCCCTTTGACTTCCACATGCTCACTATGTCACATGTGCACTCATACTCACACATAAATATTATAATCACCCACAGCAATAATATTAAGAACAAATACATAACATTTTTACACTTGTGTTCTGTAATGCTAAATACAAACTCATTGACAGATACCACCCTCCAACATAGTAAGGAATAACCCATCAGTTACAAAGTTTCTAATTATCTCTTTATATTTTAAAAGCAATTAAATAAAATTATGGGAGATCACCATTCCTTTAGATGAAGTTCTCTCCACAGAACAATACTTTGTTCTGTGCATGCTTTTGGTGTTATGAAAAGCGTCTTGTTAAATTATAGATAAAGTAGTGGGGAAATTGATAAATTAGTTAAGTTCTCTCCATCAAGGTTCACCCTCTGTCCCCAGTACCATTGTTAAGAGAGATGCACAGAGGTGCACATCTGTAAAACCAGAATGAAGAGCCATTAGGATTTCAGGAAAAGGCAGGTTAGCAAAATTGGTGGGGTTGAGTTCAGTGAGAAACCCTGTCTCAAAATATTAGATGAAAAGTAATAAAAGATATATACCTACAAACACACACACACACACACACACACACACACACACACAACCAAATTATAAATATGATGTGAACTTAAAGTTTTAATTGATTAAAGGTCTCAAATAGGGTAATTAACATAATATTGAAACTTGCCTGGAGTGCATATTTAGTTCTAGGCCACTTATGGCTACAGAGTCAAATCCTTGTTTCAAAACCAAAACTAATTAAAGGAAACAAATAACATGACTAATCAATTAGAAAGTACTTGTAAGAACTATCCATGTTAGCCGGGCAATGGTGGCACTCACCTTTAATCCCAGCACTTGGGAGGCAGAGGCAGGCAGATTTCTGAGTTCGAGGCCAGCCTGGTATACAGAGTGAGTGCCAGGACAGCCAGTGCTACACAGAGAAACCCTGTCTCGGAAAAAAAAAAAAAAAGAACTATACATGTTTCTGTCAATGTAGGTTAAGAAGGCCTTTAATGTATATATTTATATGAAGGTGAATTTGTGTTTTATTAAACAAATTTGAATATGAAGCATAAATTTTATTTACTCAGATATTACAAAGTTATACATTCAAATTATTTAAAATCATTTCATTGAGCATTTGAACCTGGAAAAATTAGAACAGTTATTGGTTCTAATAAATTTAGAATAAAATGATAGTAATAATTTTAGAACTTTTATTTAACCTATATGATCATTTTTTGTAATTTTCACCTAAGATATTACAACATAATAGTTCTCCCTTAACCTTCTTCTCTCTAAGCCCTCTCACACACCCTTCTGCATTCTCCTCCCAATTCAGGGCCTCTGTTTTTACTAAATGTTTTGAATGCATATATTTATATATGTGCATATATATTTATATACCTAAAGATAATATACTCAGTCTATATAATTTTAATTTTATACATTCTTTCAGGGAAGACCACTTGGCACTATACAACATGTTAGTGTTTCTATCCTGAAGAAGGACACTTCTTTCACTCTCTGCTTTCCTCAGTTGTCTATATTTCTCTGTGTAGGGTTGAGGCCTTCTGAGTCATCATCTCTGGATTGCCCATTGGCATTGTCTTTGTTCAGCTCATGTCTGAGGAGCAGGTTGGTGAGTCTTTGTGAGAGTAGCTTCTGATATTTCAAATATATTTTTAAAAGTTATTCAACCTCAATTTTACATATTTTCTTTTCAAACTATTATAAATACCATGTAAGTTTCATACTGTTTCCTATGCATAATGAAGAATATAATCTTTTACCTTGAATAGAAATAATCATGTTTTATTTGATTTTCAAGATTTTAGGATTCGAAAATTGAGAAATTGTAAGCTCCAAGTATCGTTGGTATATTAAGTCTCTTATGAAATCCTTATAAAATTGCATGTAACTGGAACTGTTCACATTCCATTCCCTATTATTTCTTTCCTCAAAATTGAGGGAGGGCAAGTCACAGTGCCTTCATGCAGATACTTTCCAGAAGTGATTGCATTAAAGATAAAAAAATGAGGCAGTAGTGTATGAGTTTTCTTACAGATATTAATTTCTGTTCCTTTGTTAGGATACAACTTCCATAGAATTATTTTTTCTTCCTCCCATGCATTGGGAATTTAACTAGCAAACCCACTCCTGCTTCCCTGACCTGGCATTCCCCTACCCCGAGGCAATGAGCCTTCTCAGATCCAAGGGCCTCTGCCCTCATTGATGTCCGACCTTGGCTACCCATGTGGCTGGAGCCATGGGTCCCTCCATGTGTACTCTTTGGTTGGTGGTTAAGTCCATAGGAGCTCTGGGGATACTGGTTGATTCATATTGTTCTTCCTTCTATGGGGCTGGAAAGCCCTTCAGAACCTTGGGTCCTTTCTCTAGCTCCTCTGTTAGGGACCTTGTGCTCAGTTCAATGGTTGGCTGAGAGCACCTGCCTCTGTATTTGTCAGACACTGGCAGAGCCTCTGGAGAAAGCTATATATCAGGCTAAGGTCAGCAAGCACCTGTTGGCATCCACAATAGTGTCTGAGTTCGGTAGCTGTGTATGGGATGGATTCCCAGGTGGGGCAGTCTCTGGATGGTCTTTCCTTCAGCCTATGCTCCACACTTTGTCTCTATTTCCCATGGGTATTTTGTACCCTATCTAAGAAGGACCAAAGTGTCTGCACTTTGGTCTTCCTTCTTCTTGAGCTTCATGTGGTCTGTGAACTATATTTTGCATAATCCAAGTTTCTAGACTAATATCCACTTATCAGGGAGTACATACCATGTGTGTTCTTTTCTGATTGGGTTACCTTACTAATGATGGCATTTTCTAGTTTTATCCATTTGCCTAAGAATTTCATGAATTCACTTTTTTAAATAGCTGAGTAGTATTTCATTGTATAAATGTACCACATTTTCTGTATCCTTTCCTCTGTTGAGGAACATCTGGGTTCTTTCCAGCTTCTGGCTATTATAAATAAAGCTGCCATGGACATACTGGAGCATGTGTCCTTATTGCATATTGGAGCATCTTCAGGGTATTTGTCTACGAGTGGTATAGTTGGGTCCTCCAGTAATACTATGTCCAATTTCCTGATGCACTACCAAACTGATTTCCAGAGTGGTTTAACCAGCTTGCAATCCAACCAGCAGTGGAAGAGTGTTCTGCTTTCTCCACATCCTCCCCAGCATCTACTGTCACTGTAGTTTATCTCAGCCATGCTGACTGGTATAAGGTGGAATCTCAAGGTTGTTTTGATTTGCATTTCTCTGATGACTAAGGATGTTTCTTTTTGTGCTTCTCAGCTATTCTGTATTCCTCAGTTGAGAATTCTTTGTTTAGTTCTGTACCCAATTTTTAATAGTGTTATTTAATATTTATATATGCATCTCTAAAATGTCCTTTCCACTGTCATTTTTTTGTTTTTTTTTAATTTTTTTCCACTGTCATTTTTGTTCATCATGTTCTCTGTTACCCTTCACCTACATTATTCAAATGTCTTATCAATTCTCAATGAATACATATATGTTATAGTTTTAGGGCTTTTTGTTTGTTTGTTTTGTTTTGTTTTATGGTAAATTCTTGTTTTAGTCATAGCCTCAATCTGTTGTTCACTGTGCTTCCTTAGCAATTATTTCATATTTCAGTTTGGATTACCATAACGAAATGTCATAGACTGTGTTTATTTTATCTTAGTAACTATGAAGTCTTATTTAACTCAACATTGCATGAGATATGGAGGGATGGGGATGACTAGAGAGAAGAGAAATCACATCTTATGTGAAAAAATCATTTTCAATACAAGTTTTAAAAAATGGCCAAAGTGAGAGAAGACACATCTAACCTTCAAGAGACTTGAGACCCCAGAGAGTGGAGTTGGCAGTGGGGGACATCCTCTTGGAGACATGGGAAAAGGAATGAGGTTAGGAACTGTCAGAGGGTGGACCAGGAGGGGGCTAATGACTGGACTGTAAAAAAGATTAATAATAATAATAATATGTTCTTCCACATGTCAAATAAAAAAAAACTCTTTCTACAAGACCTTTAGCTTTCCCATATATCCATGAAAATTATTTGAGAAAGCATGAAAATTAACCTGAAATTAAATAGAAACAGTTGTTTCTTAGATCTAAGTGGAGTAACACTTTATTAGATTCAAATGTAATTTATCCATAGGTAATATCTGAATACACAGGCATACTGGTAAACATACATAGTTTATTACTGCTTTCAAAACATTAAAAACTGAATGCATCATGTACTGAAAGGATGTTTTAAAATAAGAACCATATCCCATTTACTTTGATTACTCACTGAGGAATTAACCAAGGTCTGATGACACATGCTGACCTCTCAGCACTTAGGTGTCTGAGATGGAAGGATTGTTGAGTCAAGGACCTACTTTCATTGTAGCAAGACCCTGCCTAAGACCACAAACAAAACCACAACAAAAGTTAACAAATGCATTGCACGGAGGTGGCATGTACTAAATAAAATATTTTGTTTTCTTAATTTGAAAAACATGTGTAAAGAGATCAGAGAAAGTTTGTTTCTCCATATTTTAATTTAATTTATTCTTCATTTATTCTGTAACAAAAATAACAAAAGGACAAAAGATACCTTACTAACAACTAAATTCCCTTTTGATTGGTGAAGTAGGTTTTTACAAACATATGCTATAATGGAGCCATATGTTTCTTCAATTACTCCTCTCAAATACTCAGGCCTTCCTTTGCTGTTGAAATTGAAGCTGAGTCAAGGGAATGTAAAAGAAGTCTCATTCCATCAAACTTAACTAGCTTTCTTTTCCTTAGAACACTCAAGACAGGAACCAGAAGATGCCTCTGTTAGGAAAGTGTTTGCTTTCCAAACACATAAAGGTCTGAGTTTCATCCCCAGAGCCCACATAAAAATTCTGCACATGGTGGTTTGTCTGTGTAATGTCAGTGTTGGGGAGAAAGAGAGAGGCAAGTAACTTTCCCGGGGTGCACCTGGATCCATCCAAAAATGTGGCAGAGGAATGCCTCTTGGGGCATCAGTGGGAGAAGTGGTCCTTGGTCAGGTAAAGGTTCAATAGAGGCTCCACCAAAGGGAAACGGAGGTGGGTGAGGTTGGAGTGTGTAAGGTGGAGGGGCATATACGTGGAGTCTAGGGGTGGGAGCAGGGGGTTGGAGGTATTTGGGGAGGGGGGAAATTTGGAAAGGTTTTACTATTGGCAATGTTAATGAAGACGATATTCCATTAAAAATAACCCTCACTGTGCCAGGCAGTCTAGCTTAACGTAGAGATATCTATGCCAGTGGAAGATTTTGTATCATAGGAAGAGGGCACTGTTCCTGCAGATGACACCCAAGATTATGCTCTGACTCCCCCACAGGGATACAGTGGCTCATTTACATTATCATGCATACAAGCACACACACAAGCTATTACATGGAATAAATAAACAAACAAATAAACAAATAAATAAATAAATATAAATAAAACAAGTCACGGGTGAGCATGAATTCAGCTTCTATGACACCCACCCAGTTGTCCTCCTTCAGTATATATATCCTCTTACTACCAAACATCCCTGTAGTATTCAGCTTTCTAATCTTGATCTTTAATCCTGAACACATAGCTAACTTTCAAGGTAACCATCATCCTGAGCACGGAAACGCAATGGAGGAGTTAAGGGAAGGACTGAAGGAGCCGAAGGGGTTTGCAACCCCATAGGAAGAACAACAATATCAACCAACCAGATCCCCCACGGCTCACATGGACTAAACCACCAACCAAAGAATACACATGGAGTGACCTATGGCTCCAGCCTCATCTGTAGCAGAAGACGGCCTTATCTGTCATCAATGGGAGGGGAGCCTCTTGGTCCTGTGAAGGCTCAATGCCCCAAGCATGGAAATGCTAAAGCAGTGTGGCAGGAGTGGGTAGGTGGGTGGGAGAGCTCCCTCATAGAAGCAGGGAGAAAGGGGAATGAGATAGTGGATTTGTGGAAGAGAAACTGGAAAGGGCAATAACATTTGAAATGTAAATAAATAAAATATCCAAGAAAAAAATAGAACTCTGAATAAGAGAGCTACATTACTGTTTTCTTTTCTGTCTGTTTTATTGTATGTGCTTCGTTAACTTTGTCTTAAGGACCTTTCCACCCTATTCACACTTATTTGCCTATTGTTTATAAGGTGTTGCAAGACAGAAAGAATTCTTTACTGTCCTTAAGTAAGAACAAATGTCGTCCTATGTTCACAAGGGTGATACCCTAACAGAAATCACTTTGTCTTCAAGTGGAAACTCCTTCGAATGCTTGACTAGATGGTGATGGAAGCTACATGCAGCTTTCTATTATGAAAACTGAATCCTATGATAAATGTCCAGCTGTGCTGTTTTTCTTTTAAATCAGTTAAATATAGCTGTCTTTGTGTTTCTGACTTTTCAAGGCTTCAAAGGCTATAATTTGGAGTTTCAGATAAGCTTTTAATGTGTTTAATTTAGTTAGTAATCTAAGTTTCTATTGGACTTTTCAATAACAATGCATTGATGGGGGTCACCAAATACAGCTCCATTTAGCCTCCACTTAAGAGTTTTGAGGAAATTGCTTGAAAATTAATACCTAAGTTAATAACTATGATGAGGCCATGTATAGACTTTCTATGATTTCAGTCTGGCAACTTTTTGCTGTTTTTCTGATTCCATGTGACACACAGAGCCACATAGTTAAAGAACAATTAGGTGTTTCAAGGGACAAGAATGAAGATCTGTTTGACAAGTGTCTGAACTCACCATACACAATCATTCTGTTGCACTTTCACTTTATTTAATACAAGAATATATATTATAATATTATACATATTAAACAGTGATGAATATATTTTAAAGCAAAAAGTCTACTACTATAACAATATTCCTACCTTTCTATTTACCGTGTCATGAATATATCATTGGAAATCTTATCTCCACAAACTTTTTCTGATATCATTTTATTTTTGTAAACTTCTAACTGGATATTTTCTTTACTTATATTTCAAAGATTATTCCCTTTCCAGGTTACCCCACCAGGTAAACTCCATCCAATCCCCCCTCCTCCTGGTTCTATGAGGGTGTTCTCCCATCCAACCATCTACTCCCACCTCCTTGCATGATTAACTTTATTTGTATAATTTTAGAAAGTGTGGTCTGTACCATAAAAATCTTGTTTCTGCAGACATCATAGATTTGTGGCACTCTAAAGTCAATGAAAGGAAGAACTACCATTTTAATTAACGTTTTTTTCCCCTAATTTCACATGTGGTCTATCTGTTAGCTTCTGTCTTCAAGCCTGAAAATTCTTTAATTGTTAAGTTTGCAGTTTTTGATAACAATCAATACATGTAATGTCAAATGGTTATATTGTTTATATATGTACATACCCACAAACACACACACACACAAACATATAAAGATACACACACACTCCTTAGAAACTCCTTAAAAGGCTTGACAAGATGTTGATGGAAGCAGTGTATGTGGTTACATGTAAATGTAACTTTTTTTTCCTAGATGTAACTGTTATCATGGAGGCTTATTACAGAATAAACTCACAATTTTTACCCGTTTCTCAACTCTGGATGGCTGGTTTAACTCAGCATTTCTGGCTCAAGCTTTCCTCTAAGCTGACTGATTCAATTTGATTTCTCTTGGTTTCTCACTGAGTTGTTCTGCTTGGTGTCAAACTAACTCTGGCAATTTGTTCTAACCTATTGAATCATTGTTATTCTCTAAATTTAATTACCTTTGCTGAACAAATTGAACAGAACTGAACTGTCCAGGATACTGCCTCCTGCAATGACTGACTGAAATAAACTAAACTCTAATTTCAGGAACTCAACTTAAGTACCCTCACTGAACCATCCTCCAATACTGTCTCACTTTGCACTGTTCTGCTGCTCTTAAGTAATCTCTTTTTCCTGTTCATTCTTGTGAGAGTTGGGCATATTCTTTCTATTTCTGTCAACTCTTTCTCTAATTCATCATATTGTATTCCCCTCAATTTGTTACTTTCTTTTTTTATTTTCTATATTTTTTGTTTACATTCCAAAGGCTTTCCCCTTTCCCAGTTTCCGCCTTCACCATATGTCCCATAAGTCCTCTTCCCCCCACCCATTCCCCAATCACCCACCCCCAACCATTTCCTTGTACTAAGATCATGTCCAAGTGGATCAAGGACCTCCACATAAAACCAGACACATTGAAACTAATAGAAAAGAAACTGGGGAAGACCCTGGAGGACATGGGCACAGGGGGAAAGTTCCTGAACAGAACACCAATAGCTTATGCTCTAAGATCAAGTTTTGACAAATGGGACCTCATAAAATTACAAAGTTTCTGTAAGGCAAAGAACACTGTCAGAAGGACAAAACAGCAACCAACAAATTGGGAAAAGATCTTCACCAACCCCACATCTGACAGAGGGCTAATATCCAATATATACAAAGAACTCAAGTAGTTAGACACCGAAGAACCAAATAACCCTATCAAAAAATGGGGTACAGAGCTAAACAAAGAATTTTCACCTGAAGAAATTCAGACGGCTGAGAACTACCTTAAGAGATGTTCAACATCATTAGTCATCAGGGAAATGCAAATCAAAACCACCCTGAGATTCCACCTCTCACCAGTAAGAAAATCTTCACCAACCCCACATCCGACAGAGGGCTAATCTCCAATGTATACAAAGAACTCAAGAGGTTAGACCCCAGAAAACCAAATAACCCTATCCAAAAATGGGGTACAGAGCTAAACAGAGACTTTTCACCTGAAGAAATTCGGATGGCTGAGAAACACCTTAAAAAATGTTCATCACTAGTCATTAGGGAAATGCAAATTAAAACAACCCTGAGATTTCACCTCACACCAGTCAGAATGGCTAAGATTAAAAACTCAGAAGACATCAGGTGTTGGCGAGGATGTGGAGAAAGAGGAACACTCCTCCACTGCTGGTAAAAATGCAAGCTGGTACAACCACTCTGGAAATCAGTATGGCAGTTCCTCAGAAAACTGGGCGTGATACTTCCGGAGGACCCAGCCATACCACTCCTGGGAATATACCCAGAAGATTCCCCATTATGCAATAAGGATACATGCTCCACTCTGTTCATAGCAGCCTTATATATAATAGCCAGAAGCTGGAAAGAACCCAGATGTCCCTCAACAGAGGAATGGATACAAAAAATGTGGTATATATACACAATGGAGTACTATTCAGCCATTAGAAACAATGAATTCATGAAATTCTTAGAGAAATGGATGGAGCTGGAGAATGTCATACTAAGTGAGGTGACCCAGTCTCAAAAGAATACCCATGGTATACAGTCACTGATAAGTGGATATTAGCCTAGAAGCTTGGAACACCAAAGACACAAATCACATATCAGGTGATGTCTCACAAGAAGAAAGGAGTGGACACTGGTGCTAGAATGGACCAAAACATCATTGTGGGAGAGTAGAAGAACAGTAAAGTGGGAGGAGGTGGATGCAGGGAGCAGGGGGAGGGAAAAGGACATGTGGGACCTTTGGGGGTGGGGAACCAGAAAAAGGGAAATGAATTGTAAATATAAAATATATACAATAAAAAAAACTCAAGAGACAACAGGTGCTGGCAAGGATGTGGAGAAAGAAGAACACTCCTCCACTATTAGTGGGATTTCAAGATTGTACAACATCTCTGGAAATCAGTCTGGCACTTCCCCAGAAAATTGGGCATGATACTTCCAGAGGACCCTGTCATACTACTCCTGGGCATATACCCAGAGGATTCCCCTGCATGCAATAAAGACACATGCTCCACTATGTTCATAGCAGCCTTATTTATAATAGCCAGAAGCTAGAAAGAACCCAGATGTCCCTCAAAGGAGGAATGGATACAGAAAATGTGGTATATTTATACAATGAAATACTACCCAGCAATTAAAAATAATGAATTCATGTAATTTGTAGGCAAATGGTTGGATCTGGAAAATATCATCCTAAGTGAATTAACCCAATCACAAAAGAATACACATAAAATGCAATCACTGATAAGTGGACATTAATGAGCCCAGAAGCTCTGAATACTCAAGACACAATTAGCAAGTCAAATGATTCCCAAGAAGAAGGAAGGAGACGACCCTGGTCCCCAAAAGGTTGGATCCAGTTTTGTAGGAATTTGTTACTTTCTAACATGGCTGCTATACAAACTAAGTGTACCTTCACTGTTAAGGATTAAAGGTGTGTACTAAGGGCATGTCTTATTACAACCAGTTATATTAAAATTGTATCATTCCAGCTAGATCTCACAGACATAGAAGGTCTTTGGATGTGATCCTTGCCAGAGCATCCATGTTGCTAGATCAAAATTCCTCTACACATGTATTTAAGCATGCACACGCACACACACACACACACACACACACACACAGAGATATATAGATATATCTCTGTGTGTATGTGTATGTGTGTCTATGCACAACTATATATATGCATGTATATATGCATATAGACATATTTATGTATACATGCATGTATTATTACATATATGTGTATATGTATGTATGTTGTATATATGTATATATAACTATATGCATGTATATAAATATTTTCAAAAGTTTTGGATGAATGAAATTAGATTAGTCACTTTTAGTATTTGTTTTATTTGTGAAATAAAAATAAATGGCAGTGTTAGAGTGTATATAAATGAAGGGAAACATGTAACACCAATAGATATTCCATAGAAGGACTATGATAATAAAGGAAATTGTATCCTCTCTTTTTCAGCACTAGTGCCCCACACTACAAAGAAGTATCGTGATTACCTTTGTTTTAAACTTATCATTTCACAGCATTACTTTATTCCCTATTTATTTTCTTCTAGAAATGTTGAAACCTAGCATACAATTTGGTTCATATGGTAATTCAGTAACCATTTTCCTTTGTAACTGGTTGGTTTAATTAAAATAGAGTAATTAAATTTTAAACAATTTCTATTGGGGAAAATCATCAATATCATCATTTGATCTAATGATTGGCAGAATGACACAACTAAGAAATTGTTAGGCTTTGGGCTAAAGCATATAATGGAAAAAAGAAACACAGACATATAGAGGAAGAAAATAAACAAGGAGGTCTATTAAAAACTTTCAGTAATGTCTTCTTTTAGCTGAGACATATCAAAGGATGTTCAAACTGCATTCTTCCAGCCACCATGCTTGAAAACATGTGTAGACTGTCACTGACCATAAAAATTCAGCTGGTAATTTCTGCTTGTTTTTTTTGTTGGTCTCAAAGTCATACAATGATTAGATTATTATTCATAGCTGTTTACACTATGTACATCTCAACTCCCTATCCATCATTCTCAATCTCAGCGAACCATGTTTGACTTTCACATTCCTATTTCACCCTCCTGCAACCTTGAGGAAAGCAGACACAACAGAAATCAAGGATTGAGCATAAATACAGTATAGGCTAAAGTCTAACAGAATTAGACTTCTTAGGCCATTATTGGTGTTAGGTATCCACCCAGAATAGATCTAGTCAGTCACAATACAGTCTGAAATCCGGAGTTTGAGCAGTTTAGAAATTTTCTCGTCTCCTTTTCTTGGCTAACATTAGAGTCACATGATTATAAACTCAAAATCTCCCCTGTTTCCTAGTCCATTAAATGCTCTTAAAACTATACAATATATATATACTATATATTTCTATTTAATTACAGAACAATTAATTATTATCATCTATAATATTAATAACAATTATACAACCTTCACTGTATTCATGTTGACAAAGTTTCGAAAATTTTGGATTCTTTTATTGGATATTATATTTATTTACAATTCAAATGTTATCCTCTCTGGAAAACCCCTAACCCATCCCCCCTCCTCCTGCTACTATGAGGGTGCTCCCCACCCACATACCCAATCCCACATCACCACCCTGGCATTCCCCTACACTGGGCATCCAGCCTTCCCAGAACCAAGGGCCCCTCTTCCCATTGATGTCTGACAAGGCTATCCTCTGCTATATATGGGTCCCTCTATGTGTATACTTTGGTTGATGGTTTAGTTCCTGGGAGCTCTGGTAGATCCTGTTAGGAGTACCATCATTTTGCGTTATAAATGAGGTTTCATGTTTCATATGTGTGAAAAATTGATAGCAGGCTCCACTTTAAATTTCAACAGTTTAAAATAAAATTATAATTTCTGTATAAGCATTCTTCTGCATGTTGAACTCCAGTTGAAACAGCACCATTTGTTGAAAGGGCTATCTTTTTTCCACTGGATGGTTGTGGCTTCTTTATCAAAGATCAAGTGACCATAAGTCTGTGGGTTCATTTCTGGGTCTTCAATCCTATTCCATTGATTTACCTGCCTGTTGCTGTACCAATACCAAGCAGTTTTTAACACAATTGCTCTGTAGTACTGCTTGAGGTCAGGGATATTGATTCCGCCAGAAGTCCTTTTATTGTTGAGAATAGTTTTAGTTATCCTGGGTTTTTTGTTGCTCCAGATGAATTTGAGAATTGCTCTTTCTAGATCTATGAAGAATTGATTTGGGATTTTGATGGGGATTGCATTGAATCTGTAGATTGCTTTTGGCAAGATGGCCATTTTTACTATATTGATCCTGCCAATCCAGGAGCAAGAAATATTTTTCCATCTTCTGAGGTCTTCTTCAATTTCTTTCTTCAAGGACTTGTAGTTCCTGTCCTACAGATCTTTCGCTTGTTTGGTTAGAGTTACGCCAAGGTACTTTATGTTGTTTGTGGCTATTGTGAAGGGTGTTATTTCCCTAACTTCTTTCTCAGCCTTCTTGTCCTTTGAGTACAAGAAGGCTACTGATTTGCTTGAGTTAATTTTATAACCAGCCACTTTGCTGAAGTTGTTTATCAGCTGTAGAAATTCTCTGGTGGAGTTTTTTGGGTCGCTTAAGTAGACTATCATATCGTCTGCAAATAATGATACTTTGACTTCTTCCTTTCCAATTTGTATCCCTTTGACTTCCTTATGTTGTCTAATTGCTCTCGCTAGAACTTCAAGTACTATATTGAAAAGATATGGAGAGAGAGGGCAGCCTTGTCTAGTCCCTGATTTAGTGGGATTACTTCAAGTTTCTCTCCATTTATTTTGATGTTGGCTACTGGTTTGCTCTAGATTGCTTTTACTATGTTTAGGTATGGGCATTGAATTCCTGCTCTTTCCAAGACTTTTAGCATGAAAGGATGCTGAATTTTGTTGAATGCTTTTTCAGCATCTAATGAAATGACCATGTGGTTTTTTTCTTTTAGTTTGTTTATGTAGTGGATTACATTGATGGATTTCCGTATATTGAACCATCCCTGCATCCCTGGAATGAAGCCTACTTGATCATGGTGAATGATCATTTTGATATGCTCTTAGATTCGGTTGGCAAGAATTATATTTAGTATTTTTGCATCAATATTCATAAGACAAATTGGCCTGTAGTTCTCTTTTTTTGTTGGATCTTTTTGTGGTTTAGGTATCAGCGTAATTGTGGTTTCAAAGAATGAGTTGGGCAGTGTCCCTTCTGTCTCTATTTTGTGGAATAGTTTGAAGAGTATTGGTGTTAAGTCTTCTTTGAAGGTCTGGTAGAATTCTGCACTAAAACCATCTGGTCCCGTACTTTTTTTGGTTGGGAGGCTTTCTATAACCCCTTCTATATCTTTAGGGGTTATGGGACTGTTTAGCTGATCTAATTGATGCTGATTTAATTTTGGTATTTGATATCTGTCTAGGAAATTGTCCATTTCCTCCAGATTCTCCAGTTGTTTTGAGTATAGGCCTTTGTAGTAGGATCTGATGATCTTTTGAATTTCCTCCGTTTCTGTTGTTATATCCCCCTTTTCATTTCTAATTTTGTTAATTTGGATACTGTCTCTGTGCCCTTTGGTTAGTCTAGCTAAGGGTTTATCTATCGTGTTGATTTTTTTGAAGAACCAGCTCTTAGTTTTGTTGATTCTTTGTATGGTTCTCTTTGTTTCTACTTGATTGATCTCAGCCCTTAGTTTGATGATTTCCTCTCTTCTACTCCTCCTGGGTGAATTAGCTTCTTTTTGTTCCAGGGTCTTCAGGTGTGCTGTTAAGTTGCTAGTGTATGCTCTCTCCAGTTTCTTTTTGGAGGCACTCAGGGCTATGAGTTTTCCTCTTAGTACTGCTTTCATTGTGTCCCAAAGATTTGGGTAGGTCGTACCTTCATTTTCATTGAAGTCTAAAAAGTCTTTGATTTCTTTCTTTATTTCTTCCTTGACCAAGGTGTCATTGAGTAGAGTATTGTTCAGTTTCCATCTGTATGTTGTTCTTCTTGCTATTGAAGACCACTTTTACTCCATAGTGATCTGATAGGAGACATGGGATTATTTCGGTCTTCTTGTATTTGTTGAGGTCTGTCTTGTGACCAATTATATGATCAATTTTTGAGAAGGTACAGTGCGGTGCTGAGAAAAAGGTATACTCTTTTGCTTTAGGATGGAATGTTCTATATATATCTGTTAAATCCAATTGGTCCAAAGCTTCAATTAGTTTTACTGTGTCCCTGTTTAGTTTCTGCTTTCCTGATCGGTCCTTTAAGGAGAGTGGAGTGTTGAAGTCACCTACAATTATTTTGTTAGGTGCAATGTGTGCTTTAAGCCTTAGTAAAGTTTCTTTTACGAATGAGGGTGCGCTTACATTTGGTGCATAGATGTTCTGTATTGAGAATTCTTCTTGGTGGATTTTCCCTTTGACAAGCAAGAAGTGACCTTCTGAGTCTCTTAAGTTTTGAAAGATATTCCCCAAATGGTTGTGCTAACATTCAGTCATGAAAAATAAAATAGATATAAATTTCTAATTATCAGCCACATTTAAGTGAAATAGAAGTATTGCATGTCTATTTGAGGTATGTAAATTGTACCAAGAAAAATGTTATATGCTTTGTATTCTCATGTAGACTGAATTAATAATAGTATTTAGACCTTTATATTTTGTTTACTTCACATGTGATTTTTCTATAGAAGGAAATGGAAGCATTGCTGTAAAAAGCTTTGCAATTAGGTTCTGAATCTTGAATTATACCTAGGACTTGCACAACTAAACACAATAATAACTATGTTTAGGCCCAATCATAGGAGGTAATGGAATAAATTCCTTTGAACCATAGAGTTGAATCTAATTGCTGGGATTGCTGAGATCGCAACTTCAAGAGATTGTACTAGATCCTGTTAGGAGTATCTTTGCTCATAAAGACATGATTTTTCTCTAAATGAAGCTCTTAGAAAATGTACTATTTTAAATATAGCGGAATCACATTTCCAGCTAATTTTAGCTAGAGTGTGAAGAAAACATTTCAAGAAGAAAAAATTCACACCGTCTTCATTCCGATGACAATGCTCGGCCATGTTGTGTGATCCTGTGGTTTTTGTAATGACAATGGAGCCTTAGTTTTTACTCATCATTGTCATTTCTGACATAAGAACAAGCTGTCAGCATTTTAATAGCCTGTATATATTTTCAGTGGTTCTGGCTATGCTAAATTGCCAGCAGCCTACATTATTGTAATTCTGTCTTTGCAAGCCTCCCGGCTTCAGGCTTCTTGTTCATGACAAGCTTCCTGAACAGATTTCTTCTTGTTGGAGCTTCTTCTACAGTCTGGCTACCTGTGGCATATTTTATGACTCTTTAAAGAAATCATTTGCAGGCTTTTCTTCTTACAGAATTCTTTCCATCCTGGTACTTTGTATTTATGAGATTTATGCCACCTGCATCAACTCATCTTGAATTCTAAAGAGCTTATGTAGAGCAGGCATTGGTTTTAGTGCTTATGTAGAATAGAAATAAAAGCACAATTTAGCTTCTCTGTGGCTAAAGAGTCAATCAAATGAAAAGTTATGGTGGTTTCTTTTTCAATTTTTAATGTTTTTTTAATTAACACATGCCCCTCTCTTTCCTCCCTCCAATCTTACCTATGCACACACCTCGATTTTTTTAATTGTTAAAATATAAATGCAGAATTTAGTGGTATTTCATTGATGTAAATTTGTGCTTTCAAATTCCAATGAAGTATTTACATTTCGAAGGTAATTTCAAATGTACCTAGGTACAATTAGTATCTGAAGATATTTTTATGTAGCATATCAACTTATGGTTAAAGTATTCTTTAATAATATTTGGGTGAACGTATATAAGAAGAAAGTGAGTATCATTTTTTTTATCAACCAAAGGGAAAGACATTAAGATCTTTCATTTAAAACAGCAATTTACTGTTAAAGTTTACTGCTAATGCTGTGACCCTTTAATATAGTTCATCATGTTTTGATGGCCAGAAATAAATAAATAAATAAATAAATATATATATATATATATATATATATATACATACATATATGTATGTATATATATATATGTGTGTGTGTGTGTGTGTGTATAAAGAATCATTACACACATTTTGAGAATAACCCATTTAAAGATTAGTTTTTAAGTACAGTAAATGAAGATGTGATTCTCAGCTAAGTATCAGCAAATAAAATTCTTTTCTACATGAAGAAGAAACAATTCTCCCTTCAAAACATCTTATTTACTTTGACACATGCCACCTATATTCAAGATAGATGGCACCTTTGTTCTTGGGAAATAGATCAACTATTTTTCTGTGTGATTAACTTCCTAACATAGGAACTATCACAATGTTATATACGTATGATTATCATCCCACTTTAGATGGTTGAAACTATTCTTTAAATTTTAAAAATGGTGTGTAATCACAACCTTCATATTTAGAGTGTTTACATGAATACTTAAAAATGATTTGTTTTATTGAATGTGATCAGTGTGTCCCTGGGTGAATATGTTTTCAAAAGTAGGTAGGTGCTTTCAGGGGTTAAAAGAGGCCATCAAAGGACCTGGATCTGGAGTTGCATGTAATTGTGAGCCATGTGATGGAATGTTGGAAAGCAAATTTTAGTCCTCTGAAAGGGTAGGGAGCACTGATAATGCATAAGCCAATCTCCAGCACCTACGTGGAGATATTTTACAAAATAATTTGATGAAATGTTAGTAGAAAGTACTTGTAAATAGAAAATGTCACAAATCAAAATTAACCAGATTCAAAGTCAATACATTTCTGTGAACTTTTACACAGAGTAGCCATTGAGAAACCAGTGTCAGTACAACTTGAAAGGAATTTGAAGATACATACACTACATTTAAAGTATTTGCCTTTCTCTTTTATAATAGTTAATTAAATCCAAAGATGATCTGAGTAATTTCACACATATGACATTGTGCCAAGACTTAAATTTCTAATATTGATGAAGGACTACAACTTCAAATTCTGTGATAAGACAATACTTAGTCTTTCCTAAGGCAATCACTAATAGTCATACAAGAAAACTAGCATTTCAAGCAAGCTCAAAGTTGAGAAAATTATCTTGTATTCTGACAATGAGCTCTTAAGATAAAAAGGGTTCACCGGGTAGTGGTGGTGCACGCCTTTAATCCCAGCACTTGGGAGGCAGACAGTCGGATTTCTGAGTTCGAGGTCAGCCTGGTCTACAGAGTGAGTTCCAGGACAGCCAGGACTATACAGAGAAACCCTGTCTCGGAAAAACCAAAAAAAAAAAAAAAGAAAAGAAAAAGGATTCATTTGTTAATATAAAATATACCTTCCACTTGTAGCTTGGGAAACATTGGGATTTTTTTTTTTTTGAGTAATGTCATCAATTTTATTCTGAAATAATTCCCCCTTCTTAGTTAAGTTAGATAGATACTCTCTAGTATCTACCTAACACACAGCTTCTGTAGAGATCAATAATACAAAGTAACAAAGATATATAAAGCAGTCATTAAAACCATTTGAATAATTTTCAAGGCCCAAGGAGTGACAGAATTTACCAGTTACAAAGTAAATTATATGACTATATTGATGAGCTAAACTGAATGAGAATCCTTGGTTCTAGCAACTACTGAATCTTGAAGAGATGAAGAAAAGAAATTAACAAGATTCCAATATTAATATGGTGAGAGAAAACCTATGAATATTTTAAAAATTTGCATCCTCACAGTGAGAGATCAGTTTCATAAAGAGTAGCTAACCTTCCAGAGCAGTGGAGTGACAGAGATACCTACCCACCCACAAAACTTTGCATCTACAATTTATCCTGTTTATAAGAAATGCAGGGACATTTTTTAAGGTGTTTCTCAGCCATCCGAATTTCTTCAGGTGAAAAGTCTCTGTTTAGCTCTGTACCCCATTTTTGGATAGGGTTATTTGGTTTTCTGGGGTCTAACCTCTTGAGTTCTTTGTATACATTGGAGATTAGCCCTCTGTCGGATGTGGGGTTGGTGAAGATTTTTTCCCAATTTGTTGGTTGCCGATTTATCCTTTTGACAGTGTCTTTTGCCTTACAGAAACTTTGTAGTTTTATGAGGTCCCATTTGTCTATTCTTGTTCTTAGAGTATAAGCAATTGGTGTTCTGTTCAGGAATTTTTCCCCTGAGCCAATGTCTTCAAGGGTCTTCCCCAGTTTCTTTTCTATTAGTTTTAGTGTGTCTGGTTTTATGTGAAGATCTTTGATCCACTTGGAGTTGAGTTTAGTGCAAGGAGATAAGAGTGGATCAATTCTCATTCTTCTGCTGTTCAACATAACTAATCATTAGGGAAATGCAAATTAAAACAACCCTGAGATTTCACCTCACACCAGTCAGAATGGCTAAGATTAAAAACTCAGAAGACATCAGGTGTTGGCGAGCATGTGGAGAAAGAGGAACACTCCTCCACTTCTGGTGGGAATGCAAGCTGGTACAACCACTCTGGAAATCAGTATGGCGGTTCCTCAGAAAACTGGGTGTGATACTTCCGGAGGACCCAGCCATACCACTCCTGGGAATATACCCAGAAGATTCACCAGCATGCAATAAGGATACATGCTCCACTATGTTCATAGCAGCCTTATATATAATAGCCAGAAGCTGGAAAGAACCCAGATGTCCCTCAACAGAGGAATGGATACAAAAATTGTGGTATATATACACAATGGAGTACTATTCAGCCATTAGAAACAATGAATTCATGAAATTCTTAGAGAAATGGATGGAGCTGGAGAACGTCATACTAAGTGAGGTGACCCAGTCTCAAAAGAATACAGTAACTGTATAAGTGGATATTAGCCTAGAAGCTTGAAACACCAAAGACACAAATCACATATCAAGTGATGTCTCACAAGAAGAAAGGAGTAGACACTGGTGCTAGAATGGACCAAAACATCATTGTGGGTGAGTACAAGAACAGTAAATTGGGAGGGGGTGGATGCGGGAGCAGGGGGAGGGAAAAGGACATGTGGGACCTTTGGGGGTGGGGGACCAGAAAAAGGGAAATGAATTGTAAATATAGAATATATACAATAAAAAAAAAAGAAATGCAGGGAAAATGGAGCAGAAATTGGAGGAATGACCAAGCAATAACTGGCCCCCAACTAGAGATCCACATCATGTGCAAGCACCAATCCCTCATTTATTTTTAAAATAGACTTTTATTTAAAACAATTTTATTTGATCACCTAGTGAAATAATGATTCTTTAATTCTGAAACCTTAATTCCAAATGCATCAAACAAAACAAAACAAAACAAATCATCATATTTTCAAGCATTGCCTGAGCTAATCCTTTATCTAAAAATAAGTACATAAATGTTCTTCTGTTTCACCAGGGTGCTATGAGGAATAACTAATAAAAATGACATGAATGTACTTACATTAGAATGGAGGTGCCATGCAAATACTAAATAAGAAAAAAAATCATAAACACACAACCAGGGGTGTGTGCATAGCAAATAACTGTGCTCTTGAAATAACAGACAGTAAACGCAACATTTTTTTTTTTTAAAAAATATGTCTTCTAGAACTTAGCTCCCCATGTTCAAGGAAGACTCATAATAACTATTTTCAAACTAAAGGGGTCTAAAAGTCCTTCTAACTAAAAGTGATTCATTGTCTTGAACAGTTTTAACAACCTAGCTTATAATAGGATAAAAATTCAGACTTACTGAATTTGATTCATATGGATCATGAGACAAATTAAACTGCCCAATGTGTTTTTATTGTCTATATCAAAATATATGAGAAATGTATTTTCCTTTGTATCTCTACAGACAACAAAATATAATTGCCTTTTACTGATGGAAAATCAGTTATGGGTAGAAATGAGTGTTTTCAATTTCAAGGACAGTTTCTGCTTTAAAATCATATGGTGTAAGCCACTCTAGCAGCACATTAACTTAATTTTAATTGTTGAAAATATAAGTTCTCTTACTATTTAGTTGCTGTCACAGTCCTGTCCCTTTAAAAAATTATTCAACATACATTATTCAATATCCTACCTCTCCCTACCCACCAAACACCATGATCTCCCCCAAACCTCTTTCTCAAAATACATAAAATACATAAAACTAGATTAAAATATATAAACACAATACTCTTTCTTAAGGGAAATGAAATTGAAGAGTATCATGTGCCCCTATTAGGGTTTTCTTCTTGGACAATGATGAAGTGTCTTCAAAATTTTCCAAAGTAACGAAAAAAAGAAGGACAGGGCTTGGAAGAATAAATAGCTGATTATATGATATACATGAAAAGCTCACCTTTATACTAAACAATGATTCTGTGTTATCTAGAATAGAATTTGTTGTAACAGGATATATTATTTAAAAAATAAGATTAAGAAGAACTTATCTGAAAAGAGAATCCAGAGGGTACACATCTTAGAGCTCAGGCTCAATCATCTGTGAGTTGGAGGCTATAGCTCTTGGTAGAGCACTTGTCTAGTACGGGTCAGGTATTGAGTTCCATCCAAAGCCAAACAAAAGAAACACAATCAAAACTTTGCCAATCACAGCTCTTCTGAAAAAGATATCCTGCAGTGTAGTTTGATGCAATAAGAAAATAATCTTAGCATTAATCACATGTGTACCTTGTGGTTTTGCTGAGTATCCTAAGATTCTGAGTCCCTTTACAAAGCCCCACAGGATAACTCTTCAATAAGAGCATAATAGAGGGCAATCTTGTACCTTCCCCCATTTTTTTAATAATACAGAAAAGTTTTCATTAAAGAATCTTCTCTACGTATGACCAACCAGTTCAAAAATAGTCCCTGTGACACTTCCACGCCTTTTCAGACCTGAACGTATGCTGTGCCTTCTCCCTTTCTTCTTCAAGGCCATGAAATAATTGGAAGAATATTTGTATTGTGCCATCTTTCCGGAAAGGAAGGCTGGGATACTATAAGAAGGGCCATTCTTTCTTGAAGTATTTTTGGCCATGACTCAGGGTGCGATGCTTTATATGTGTGACAAGAAAGATGGCCCTCATTACATCTCCAGCCCATTTGCACAGGCACCAGAAGAGTTCAAAGGAGAAAGTTCAGCATGCCATCAGTCACCTAAAAATGTCTGTCTTTAAACTTTTGTCTTTCACTTTTTCTTACATTGTATTTTTTTTTGTTAGTATTCTTTAGTCTTTTTCACACTCTTGTCTTTTTAACTTGACTGCTTTTTTACATTGAGATTCTTAGTAGTCTAGCCACAGGGCTAGGACCATTTGGAATTGTATAATAATAGTAATAACCCATATGTGTGCAGAATGCTTCCCACAGGAGCACAGAGAACTTCATAAATGCCCTCCTGTTAACCTTGATAACTTTCTGATTGATAGGCACAAGCTTTGGTCCTCTAAGCTCTTGAATTTTCAGACTGGGAACCAAGATGTTCAGAATTGTACATTTGTTCATCCTCATCAATGATGTTACAGCTTGACTGTGCAGCCATGGGATGCCAGGAAGAAAGCAAGGATTTAAACAACATTACCTGTTGTGGGTATCGTTAGTGATCCTATTATAAATCTGTCTTTCTGTTTAGCAGAGTTTTCACAATGCTTTACTTACTGTTAATTAGAAGTATTAATTCTGTCCACTAGACATAATCTAATATTAATAAACATAATATTGCCTGCAATTTGTCATTTTTCATAATAGGCATAAGGTATATGAAAATATGTAAATAAAAACTATAAAGGATATTAGCAAACTCACAGAGAGATTTAACTTTACATTAAGTCAAGAACCGAGCAAATATTTCACTGGTGTGAAATGTGCACTTGGGGATATTTAAATGGTAAATGTAGTGGCTGATTAATTTCTATTTGCCTCATATTCAAATGTAAAAAATTACAGTCAAGTTAAAATAATGATCAGAAGTTAATGTATATATTTATGTTTTGTATCTTTCTGTTAATAATTTGTCCTTTGGCCTCATTAGTGACATCAATCTTTCCTTAGTTTAATTAGGTTGTTAAAAATAATGACTAAGAGAAAAAGCTTTGGAGCATGATTTATAAGGGTCTCTTTGAATTGCTCTAGATTACTTTTGTATCTGTAATTTGTTGTAATGAACAAGCAACTGTGAGATCTTTCACAGCTATGGTTAGAAAAGGTCAATAAAGAAACATAATAGAAACAACATGGGATCATTAGGATGATAAAACATGTACTAATGATCGCAAGTTCAAGTCTCTGTTCAGGAAATAACAGCAATAACAAGTATCTTTCCTGCCCTAGTTACAATGCTTCAGTTTATGATTTGAATGTCGTTTTCCAGACTCCATCACTATCAGCACTCTCATCTAGAATTTTGTTGTTATTATTTTAGATTTCATTGTAATGTAGTCTGACATTAGGATGTTTAGTGTCTTTGGAAAGCACTATTAGCTAATTTGTTCATATTGATGACTTAGTGACCGTCAAGTGAAATGTGCAGGATTTTAATGTTGACCATTAAGCAGTGACAACATAGTGCATAGAAGAAACTTTAAAAGCTGTGTGTAGAATAATAAAATTTATAAATTAAAAAAAACTTCTGTGTAATAGAAAAGATTTTCTTTTCAGTAACAGCTAAGTCAAGCCTTGAGGACTAAACATATATCTGTTTAATCAATCAAGTCTTATTCTAAAATAGGGTGAACAATATCTTTAAAACACACACACACACACTTGTTGTATGTGTTCTTTGTTATTTATTAACTAATCTTTTAGATATTTTATTCCATGATAGAATTATTACAGTGAGTAATTTTAAAGAATGAATTGCATTTCTTTAAAGTCAATATTAGCTGTCTGTCATCTGATGAAGTTTAAAGACTCAAAAAGAGAAACACACTTTACCCTCTTAAAATTTACCAGAAGAAAAGTTTTCCCAAATGCTCATGTACTGAGCTTGGACCCTGCCTGGTGATCTTTGAGACATAGTAGAAATGAATGAAAGGGGAGAATAGTGTGATTGAGATGATTACTAGTGTTGTGCCTTTAAAGGATTGAATTTCACCTGTGTCTCTGTCATTTGCTACTCTTCATAAGTGACAGGCAGTACATAGCAGTCTTCTGCTTTTCTTTTATACCCTAATGTTTCTGCCTTGATGACATCAACAATATAGTCAGCTGACCATTGGCTGAAATCTCTGAATTCATGAGTATAAGCATAAATGAATGTTTTTCTCCTCTTGAATGGTTTTCCTGGAATATTTTGGAATATTTTCATATTAGCAGAAAGAGGGGGGAGAAAGAGAGAGGAGGGGTGGGCTGGGAAAGGATAGTAGGATTGCAGGTGAAATTAGAATAAATTGACAACTAAAACCCTCCAACTGGGAAAATGGGAAAGACACTTTTAAGCCCTTCAAAGATTAACCAGACCCCACCTATTGGAAGGTCAAATATGTAAAGTAAAATTTCATTAGAAAGACTTTTGTTAGGGAAAAGAAAATCAAGGCACATTGTTTATGTAAGGCCGGCATTATTGTTATTATCCCAGGCTTGGGAGATGGCTCAGTCCACACAGTGTTTCCCATTCAAACATGAATACCTGATGTTGGATCCCCAGAATCCATGTAAAAATCCAAGTGTCCCTAGGCATGTCCAGAATCCTTATACTGGAGAAACAAAAGTAGAATTCTTGGGTCTAATTGTCTAGACAGTGAACTAAATTGCTGAGTTCCAGGTTCAGGGAAAGAGACTATTTCAGAAAAGATGTTTGAGAAGTTATTGAAAGAGATGCCTGACACCGAGTTCTAGTTTCCATATGCACATAAGTATGTGCGTTCAAATACATAAACACACCTGTGGTCACCCACGGATGTTCAAATATGAAGGAGTACACACATGTGTACCTGGCAAGAAAATTGCCTAGAATTCTCAGAACTGTGCTTAGCTGTCCAAGCACTGAAACTCTCCAAAAGCCAAGGTCTAAGTCTATACTTCTGCTTGAATTGATGCCTAGACAAGCATTAATGCAAATTTTAAAAGTTGTAGGATGGCATAAATATCCCCCTTGGTTTCAAAGAACAGCCCTTAAGGCTAAGAAATGTGTGGGAGAGTCGGGATCTTTTGTGGAGCCCTTGAGAAGCCAATGCATGAAGCCAGGTAGAGATCCTAGGCTATCAGGAATGGCAAGAATGTGGAACAATTGGCAAGACAAGTCCCAGCCAAAGAGTTAGGCCAACCTGAAGTAATATCAATCTATAGTTCAGTCACTATAGTAATAGTGAGAGATCTGTCCTATTTGGACCTCATACTTTGCCACCTTGTTTCACGTTGGATCAGCATTTATCTACTAGTTTGCTTCATTGAATTTCCTATTGCTTTGATCCTATACCTCCTTGTATTCTGCTATTCTAGAATGAGGATCAGAGTGCCTACCCTATAACTTGCATCTATTATTTCTATATTATCTCCAAAGGTAGTAAATTTCCTTCAGTTTCAGAGAAGACTTGGTTTCCTCTTTTCAACTGTAGTTGTTTACTGCTTGAGGACATCTAATGGGTAACTGAATGCACTTGTATTATAAGATTCATATGAGTCTTTGAGGGTCTGGGATGGAACTCCATTATTTGAATCTTAGTGTTTTCCTCTGCCAGTAATTTTCACTACCTTGGCCTCACGAGAGGCCACAACCAATTTCATACCATGTATTGAAACCAGTGAAACTGAGATGAACCTTCCCCACACCCCCTTTCTTTGTGGGTATCTTGGCAGGATAATAAAAACTGATACTGTCCTCACACTGCTGACAAAGAAATTTATATTAAGCCTCTTAATTAATAAGGCCCTTCATCTCACTCACTCAGGAAGGAACACTAATACCCTATCAAGTGTTGCACTTTTCACTGTCCTTTGGTTAAATCTGAACTGGGTGAGCACATAAGCATCCTTATCGTTTATTTATGGAAAAATAAATGTATAGTGAAAAAAATGTATTTTTCTGAAGATATGGTAGCCCCCTTCATTACAGGGGGGAGAGAAGAAGTTAGACTAACTGTAATATAGGAGCTTCCTAGAAGGATTCTACAAAGCTCAGGTTTACAGTGTAATGTAATAAAGGGTACTACCTGGTATAGTTGTCATATCTCTATTCAGAAAGAAGTCCCATTGAGCTTTGGGCTACATGGGTTGTCCCATGCTGACCTCTTTGCATAGGCTACAATGTGGCTATTTCTACAAATGTTAACACTAATTTGTTAATTGCTAGAACCAATTCCCAAGGCCAGAGTAAAGAAATATTGTCTAGACAATAGAAACAGAAGAAATATATAGAAAAATATATCACTTCCACCACAATTTAGCCATTAGTTTATTTCCTAAAGTTTATTATTCATGCTCTCAGACTGCCAATTGACGGAACATGTTTGAGAGCCAAATGAGAAATGCAATTGGGAGCTAGAGCTCCATTATCACTGATTGATAGATAATGGATAAGAAGGTAATATGGCTTGCTAACTGAAAAATAGCTAATGGTTGGAACTGCAAAGTATCATCCTAAGTGAGCAACCCATTCACAAAAGAACACACATGGAATGCAGTCACTGATAAGTGGATATTAGCCAAGAAGCTCTGACTACCCAAGACACAATTCACATATCAAATCATTCCCAAGAAAAAGGAAGGAGAGGGCCCTGGTCCTTGAAAGGTTTGGTACAGCAATGTAGGGGATTATCAGGTCAGAGAAGTGGGAGAGGGTTGATTGGGGAATGGGCAGAGGGAAGAGCTCTTATGTGACTTATAGGGAAGTGGGAACCAGGAAAGGGAAAATCATTTGGTATGTAAACAAAGAATATAGAGAATACATTTTTAAAAAAGAAGAAGACGAAAAGAAAAGAAAAAAAAATAAGAAAGTTATGTACCACTAAACCAAATTGGTAAACCTGCTGGCAAATGTTGAGGTTTAAGTTGAAAGAACATCTCCAACTCCAGTTACATTTGCATCTCATATAAGTGTAATCATGTGAATTTTCATTTGTTCTACTCACCTTGACTCTAAAGTCTTCTTTCCTACAGAACTTAATTTAAACTTTGACTTCAATGCACTTCACCTGGGTTTGGTTTTTTTTATTTTATTTTATTTTATTTTATTTTATTTTATTTTATTTTATTTTATTTTATTTTATTTTATTTTATTTTATTTTTATTCTATATTCCAAAGGCTTTCCCCTTCCCCAGTTTCCCCCAACCATACATCCCATAAGTCGTCTCCCCCCCAACTATTCCCCAATCACACCCCCCCACCACCATTTCTCTGTTCTGGTACTCTCCTACAAAACTGGATCCAATCTTTTCAGGCCCAAGGTCCTCTCCTTTCTTCTTCTTGGGAATCATTTGACTTGCTAATTGTGCCTTGAGTATCAGGGCTTCTGGGCTCATCAATATCCACTTATCAGTGATTGCATTTTCTGTGTATTCTTTTGTGATTGGGTTAACTTGCTTAGGATGATATTTTCCAGACCTAACCATTTGCCTACAAATTGCATGAATTCATTATTTTAATTGCTGAGTAGTATTCCATTGTGTGTGTATGTATATGTATGTATGTATGTATGTATATATATACGTGTATATATATGTATGTATGTATATATATATATATATATATATATATATATATATATATATATGTATGTATGTATATATATATATCACATTTTCTGTATCCATTCCTCCTTTGAGGGATATCTGGGCTCCTTCCAACTTTTGGCTATTATAAACAAGGCTCCTATGAACATAGTGGAGCATGTGTCTTTATTGTATGCAGGGGGAATCCTCTAGGTATATGGCCAGGAGTAGTAAGCCAGGGTCCTCTGGAAGTGACATGCCCAGTTTTCTGAGGAACCGCCAGAAAGATTTCCAGAGCTGTTGTACCATCTTGCAATCCCACCAACAGTGTAGGAGTGTTCCTCTCTCTCCACATGTCACTGTACCAATACCATGCAGTTTTTAACACAATTGCTCTGTAGTACTGCTTGAGGTCAGCGATATTGATTCCCCAGAAGTCTTTTTATTGTTGAGAATAGTTTTAGCTATCCTGGGGTTTAGGTTGCTCCAGATGAATTTGAGAATTGCTCTTTCTAGATCTATGAAGAATTGAGTTGGGATTTTGATGGGGATTGCATTGAATCTGTAGATTGCTTTTGGCAAGATGGCCATTTTTACTATATTGATCTTGCCAATCCAGGAGCAAGAAATATTTTTCCATCTTCTGAGGTCCTCTTTGATTTCGTTCTTCAAGGACTTGAAGTTCCTGTCATACAGATCTTTTGCTTGTTTGGTTAGAGTCACGCCAAGGTACTTTATGTTGTTTGTGGCTATTGTGAAGGGTGCTATTTCCCTAACTTCTTTCTCAGCCTGCTTGTCCTTGGAGTACAGGAAGGCTACTGATTTGCTTGAGTTGATTTTATAGCCAGCTACTTTGCTGAAGTTGTTTATTAGCTGTAGATGTTCTCTGGTGGAGTTTTTTTTGGGTCACTTACATATACTATCATATCATCTGCAAATAATGATAGTTTGACTTCTTTCCAATTCGTATCCCTTTGACTTCCTTATGTTGTCTAATTGCTCTCGCTAGAACTTCAAGCACTATATTGAAAAGATATATGGAGAGAGAAGGCATCCTTGACTAGTCCCTGATTTTAGTGGGATTGCTTCAAGTGTCTCTCCATTTAGTTTGATGTGGGCTACTGGTGTGCTGTAGATTGCTTTTACTATGTATGGGCCTTGAATTCCTGCTCTTTCCAAGACTTTTAGCATGAAAGGATGCTGAATTTTGTTGAATGCTTTTTCAGCATCTAATCGGATGACCATGTGGTTTTTTTCTTTTAGTTTGTTTATGTAGTGGATTACATTGATGGATTTTCATCTATTGAACCATACCTGCATCCCTGGGATGAAGCCTACTTGATCATAGTGAATGATCGTTTTGATGTGCTCTTGGATTCTGTTGGCAAGAATTTTATTTAGTGCTTTTGCATCAATATTCATAAGGGAAATTGGCCTGTAGTTCTCTTTCTTTGTTGGATCTTTGTGTGGTTTTGGTATCAGTGTAATTGTGGCTTCGAAGAACGAGCTGGGCAGTATCCCTTCTGTTTCTATTTTGTGGAATAGTTTGAAGAGTATTAGTGTTAAGTCTTCTTTGAAGGTCTGGCAGAATTCTTTGATAAGACCATCTGGTTCAGTACTTTTTTTGGTTTGGAGTCTTTCTATAACCCCTTCTATTTCTTTAAGGGTTATGGGACTGTTTAGCTGATCTAATTGATCCTGATTTAATTTTGGTATTTGGTATCTGTCTAGGAAATTGTCCATTTCCTCCAGATTCTCCAGTTGTGTTGAGTGTAGACCTTTGTAGTAGGATCTGATGATCTTTTGAATTTCCTCAGGTTCTTGAATAACTTTGCAATTAGATTGAAAGCTTTCATGATATGCCTCTTTTTTCCTCTTTTCTTCCCTTTTTCTTTTTATTTTTTTAACTCGAGGTCAAAATGTTCGAGGAAAGGCAGGGCATCTTTAAATGGCTCTAAACTTCACCACAAGAAATTACACTTTAGTGTAGACCAGCAGTCAAGCATCCCTGCTCCCAGCAACATGGAGTCTTTTCAATAAACCTTCATGATTCTCTGTTTATGTTTGGCAATGAACAGTCATCTTCAAAATTCTATCTACCTGTAAAGCTTCCATTATTACTCTATGCCTGCTTCTCATTGGGTCAGTATATGAAATGATACTACTAACACTACATTATGCATAGTTGCTGTTATCTAGCACCTATTAGGTATTACCTATTTGATATTAACTGTTAGGCTATCCAATATTTTACAATGGCATTGTTAAAAGTTTTATATAAGGACAAAAAATGTGCTGGAAATGAATATGACTTTAAATGTGAGATTCCCCGATTGGAATCTTAGCTAAACACATACTTACCATATCATGTTTGTGAACTGAATGAACAGGTCATTCTTCAGTATGAGTGTTCTGAAAGTGGGGAATAAAAGATCAGAAAATCAAAGACTAGAAAAGCTTAGAATTACTGTGTCTTGCTCAAGCTATGTGTGATGCCAAGCAGGTTGCTTAAGAAGCACACATTATTATATACTATTTCTGAGGATGGGACAGTCAACAGGAAGTTATACTATAATAGGCCAAAGTCATCATGAAATTAGTCAAGCAATGTTGTACAAAGGAAACACAGGCTGTCTCCAGGACATTAATTACAGAGTACACAGTGGTAATGTGTGAGACCATGAAAGGCAGCCTTTCTTCTGGTCCACCTAGGGATAATCCCTGGTGGCCCAGCAGGAGATTATCATACAAGCCACAGAAGGTGTTTGCCAAGCTCCCAGACACCAGACTCCTGACAAGAGACCTCAACTCTCCATTATTCTGTGGCCATCAACACCCCAAGCCCCTCTGCAGGTAGATGCATAGATGGGACCACAGATCATCTAGCTCAAGACATATCTCCTTTTAATGAAGTACCTAAAGCCCTAATGGGCTTAACCAATTAAGCTCCCCTTCCCAGACACTCCTCTCTGCAAAAGGTATTTAACATCAGGCCCACCATGAGAAAGTAGGGTACAATTTCACTCATCACAATTCTTGGCCATGAAAATAAATGCTTTAAAACCATGGACTGTCTGCCACTTCTCATAGGGACCTACTGTGGGAAACAATGAAGCAAGTCTTCCTTTAAAGAGTTGAACCTGAGTTTTTGATCTTCTGACTGGTGTGAGGTTGAAAGGACCCAAGAGGCTGAAGGAGCCCCATAGGAGGAACAACAGTATGAACCAACTAGTACCCTCAGTGCTCCCAGGGACTAATCTACCAACCAAAGAGTACACATGGAGGGACCCATGGCTTCAGCTGCATTTGTAGCAGAGGATGGCCTTGTTGGACAGCAAAGGGAGGAGAGACCCTTGGTCCTGAGAAGGCTAGATGCCCAAATATAGGGGAATGCCAGGACAGGAAAGCAGGAGTGGGTGGGTTGGGGGAGTGGAAACCAGGAAATGTAAATAAAGAAATTATCTAATTAAACAACAACAATAAAAACAAAACCATTTGTATCTAGTCTCCCGCAGAAGGCCACTCAGTGCTTCTAGACATTGTTTCCATCAAGCCAAGCCACCAAGGACAATCTCATCCCTAAGGGTCCCCGCATGGAGCACTCCCCCCACCCCACTGCTTTCCTTTGGCCTGGCTAGAGCCAGCCCCAAGAACCCCACTTAGTTCTCAGTGCTGCATCCAGGGGTGCCTGCCATGTCCAAGAGTTAGAACCTGTAGTTCTCAGACTCCTTGCAGTCCTTGGACCCACAAGCCAGCTCCTGGCAGTTCCCTGGGGATCTCAGACTATGCCTTTATGATTGGCCCTAGCCCTGTGGCTGGCTGGACTAGGGCCATCACTTTTAACCCACAGTCATGAGTCTGATAAATCTACTCCCTTCAGGGAAAATAACCAAGCTCCAAGAAAAACAAAACCTTATCTAATTAAAGGCCCTAAATCTAGCTCCAGAATAGACTCTGCCAAGTCTGTCTTAGGAAAGACACAGAACTGGATGGATCTCTGAGAAAGCCTTGGATTGGTCTAACTCCTAACAATTTGAGTAATCTGGGAGCTTCATTGACTTCATTTGCAGGTTATTGCCTCTGCAGATTATTGCGTGGTTAATTATTTAAAACATATCAAGAGCAAGCAGGGTAGGACTTTTACATTTCCTCTTACTAGTTATCTGATCTTGTGAAAGTCATGTAGTTTTCTTGAGGTTTAGTAGCTTCTCCTGCTTAAGCTGCTGCTTGCCTTTGAGATCATATCTGGCATAAGGTTAATAGAACTAGTAATGTACACAGGAGAAGATAAAATTCTTGAAACAAGGTTGATCTCCTGGGCAAATCAGTAGTATTACATGTTTAATTACATAAATCATCTCATAATTGCTACCTTAAATTCATTTTTTTCTTTATTTGCTTTTTATGTGTATATGTGCTTCATTGCCTGAGTTTATGTGCACTGAGACTTGTAGGAGCCCCTGGAGGCAAGAAGAGGGTATCAGATATGCTGGAACTGGGACTATAGGCAGTTTTGAATTGCTATGTAGCTACTGTGAACTGACTCTGGGGCCACTGCTAGGGCATCTCTCCCAAGCCCCTGTGACCACTTTTTAGAAGTGATTTCTATGCTCCAATCAAACTAATCTCTTAAATGTAACAGAGTTTTAAAGTTTATTTGCAAAAAATCATATATCATTAAGATATGGGTGTTTAAATGTCATCTAGCTACATGGCTTAATTTTTCCAGAGTCCAAAAGCAAAGTATGAACACATCTGAACTGTCCTTTATCAGCAGAAATCCAAGTGTAATAAAAAAAAAAGAGAGAGCACAGGAGCAGTCTGAGCAGCAGACTGCAGAGGAACAAGAGGTAAAAATATGTGGAATGTACTCACTGACCACTACTATTCAGGACCATTTACATATTTCCATTTTCCCAGTCCTGAATACTCCTCCCTCGGAAAGGTAAAGATTACTGACAGTGATAAATCACCCCTCTGCTATTAGAAGACCATGTGAAGGGTTGACCCATGAACAGTGATGCAAAACTTTCTTCTAATGATAAAAAGGTACAGAGGCAACAAATGAGGGGAAAATGACTGTGTTTGTGTTTGAATAAAGGCTTCACAGAATGACTCTTTATATAGCATCTCACTACAATACCAGGATTGTTAGGGATGTCTTAGAAAAAAATGAAGAATTCTTTGTTGAAGGTGTTATTGTTGAGTGGATGGTGTCTTTGGTTAAGAGTCAAATTTGCACATTTGTTCAATAAACAAAGCAGTGAAATCTTGCTATATACACCATTCCAAATTAAAACATTTCTCTTGTATAGAATGTTTCAAGTGACTAGTAACCTTCACTCCAAAAACAATCATCATAGATATCTATTCAAAGCCATGAACACTTCATGTATTACAGAAACAACATGAAGAAAATACCAAATATTTCTATTCAGCATTAGAGTTTAGAGCATAGAAATAACTTCCACAAAGCAGCAAAAAAAAAAAAAATTCCACTAATCACTTGAGTCAAGACTAAATTATCTTTTGTAACTTCTCTATTGAAATAATGAAAATACTACTTTAAGAACCTAAAACCCTTTTCATTCAGCATTATTTAGGGACTCTTGGAAAGTGGGATACCCACCATTTCTACTAAAACAGAATCTTTATTATGCATAATTTCCCAATGTGACCATCATTACTCTTTGATAACCCAATGTGTGCAAGCCTTATTCAGTCTGGCAAAATGTAGCTTTTTAGCAAAGAGTACCTTTATCTTTGAGATTCTACTCTTTCCCATTTTGGGCAGAAAATATTTAATAATTATGGCCAAACTGAATTTAGGACAGCATTGTTACCCATGTGAAAAAATATCCTTGTAGCACCTTATAGAGTTGACTGCAAGTGACACTGTTTTATGTCAACAGCTGTGATCAGAAAACTACAGAGGAACCAAGCTCAGAGATGATTAGTGCTTTTTCAGTAAAAAGCATTATCAAAGTCTAGTGTTTTGGAAATAAAATGTGCACCATTTTAAGAAAGGAAAAAATCTTGCAGAATTTCTATAAGTAAATGGTATGGGACAAACTACATAATATCAAACACTTAATTACAATTTTTCTGTCCAATTGATATTGAATATTGAAACCAGAATGGACTTCTTACTTACAAAAACTTTTAAAATGTTTTATTGGCATTCTTCAAAATATTTCGACTCGCTCAGAAGTGCACACACCCTCTTTTAAGTTATGTTCATTTATCCTTTAGCTAGATAAATATTACTGAATTGCAGAGAGAGAGAGAGAGAGAGAGAGAGAGAGAGAGAGAGAGAGGGAGAGAGAGAGAGAGAGATTACTCCTGAGACTATTTGAATACCAAATGCATAGCAATTTCTTCCACAATGATTTATCCTATAATGTTTGTGTAATCAGTGTGTTAAAAATCTTGAAGTAGGAAGTTTGAAATGCTCCTCTCAAAAGTGTTAAACTCTTCTTATCTGATAACCATTCTAAGATCCATCTTGGGCAGTATTTTTTGGAGAGGTAGCCTGGGGATTGGGCTAGTTATTCAGCACATACTTGTTTAAATGCAGCATTCTGGAATGTTATATTTATAAACACAATGTGACAGATAAGGGAAGATTTGTTAGTTTTCCTTTTGCATTTTGTGTTTTTTTTTATAAACCTATCTTCTAGCATTTATAGTATAGTTCAGCCTGCATTGTATTTCTATTAATCTTATGTGTACTCTGTAAAACAAATAAAAATTATACTTCAGAATACCATTTACTTCATATTCTGTAAAAGATACAATTTCATAGGGATTTCTACAGAATTTTAAAGAACTGACCAAAGACTTATTATGTAATACAGAAATAAATAAAAAATAGATTTCAGTGTACAGAAATAGAGATGAAGAGCTATGTTATCATGAAAAATAGCAATCTATTACTGACCCAAATGGAAGATATACCTTTATTCATTCACTAAAAATTATCAAGTGTAGCCTACTTGCTAGTAATATACCTTCTACAATGAAGAATGAAATTCTAAATTGTGAGTAATGTGTGCCCATGAATCTTATATTCAAAAAATATGAATAAAAAACCATGAAAAAAAGTAATATATATTTAGAAGGATAATTATGTGAAATAGAATGGGGATAAATTTTCTTAATCTCTCATATTTAAAGTTGGTAAGAAAAAAATCTTCATGTAGAGAGAGTTTAGGACTCTTTGAACAATAGAAACTGTTGAACTGAGTTATAGAAGGGTATCATAAGATATGAAGTTTAAGAATATGACATTAGATGAGATTTGTAGACGTGGGGATGTGAGTCCTGAAGTAGTCACCACCTGTATCAGACAGGATCCCCAGTGGAGGGTTAAGGACACCGATACACCCACAAAATTTTGGACCCAAAATTTGTTCTTTGTGCAAGAAATTCCGGCACAAAGAAAAGAAACTGTTGGCATGGTCAACCCATAACTGGCCTGACTTGAGATCCATCCTAAGAGCAAGCACCAATCCCTATCACTATTAATGATACTCAGTTAGGCTTGCAGACAGAAGCCTAGCATAACTGCCCTTTTTTTAGCATAACACAGCAGTTGACTAAAAAATTCAGAGACCCACAGCCAACCATTGGACACTCGGTGATTCTTATGGAAGAGTTGGAGAAGGATTGTGGGCTCTGCAGCGAGTATGAACTCCACAGGAATACAAACAGCATCAACTAACCTGGACCACTGGGGACTCTGAGACTGTTTGATCAACTAAAGACATACACGAGCTAGACCTAGAGTCCACACCCATTTGTAGCAGATATGCAGCTCAGTCTTCATTTGTTGGATCTACCAACAACTGGAGCAGGGGGCTGTCCCTAAAGTTGTTGCCTATCTGTGAATCCAATTTTCCTAATTGGGCTGCCTTGTGTGTCATCAGTTGGAGAGGATGTACCTAGTCCTTCAGAGATTTGATGTGCCAGGATCAAGGACATCCGGGAAATCCTTGAGGTGGCGGATAGCCTCCACCTAGTCAGAGGACAAAAGGGCATTGGAAGAGGGACAGTGCTATAATATTAAGTTATGTTATCAAGACAAATTAATTTAGCTACATTCATCTCACATCTGGCCATTTAGTCCCATTCCTGTATAAAAATTAAAGTGATTAACTATATTTGTAAGCTTCTCTATCATCAGGTGAATTTTGAGCTTTTATCAAAGGCTAACAAGTATGTTATATGTGAAAAGTAATAAATTTGAATTAACATGAACAATAAAAATATATTTTTCACAGAAGTCTGTCTTTAATGATGTATCTGGAATAAAAATTTAGGAAGCAATATAAAATACGGCATGTTGTATTAGTTATGTTTTGTTGTTTTGATGAAACACCATAATGAAAACTGACTGATGGAACAGAGTTTATTTTGTCTCATGGTTCCAGAATGGAATGAAGTTGAAAATTGAGAGATGGCAACTTGTCTGATGGGAGTCTGAAGGGGCAAATGAAGTAGGTAGAGGCTATACACTCCCGAATCTACATCTCACTGTGACTATTCCTCTAGCAAGGCTCCATCTCCTAAAAGTCTATAACCTTCCAAAACAGTGTCAGCTGGGTACTAGGTGTTGAAATACATGAGTCTATGGGAGACATTTTTCATTCAAACAAATGCATTCAAATCCCTAGCTTATATAGGCTCACAGAAATTTCATTATATAACATATTGATAACAATTTGAAAAGTTGTCCTGTCATTAAGAGTTTAAAATGAAAACCTTTTAAAATTGAAACTCTGATATCTCTTCTGAGACACAAAATTATCTCTTAACTGTTAACTATTATAAAATAGAAAAGCAAAGTTTATGTACCTAGTATAAAATAGCATAGAATTTGCATTTTCTTCCATAAATGGAGGAATGGGAACACAATCAGGAAATACTGAATCCAAACAATAAAAATAGAAGTACTGCTGAATGTTTGAAACATTAGTTTCAAATGGCTCAGATGGCTCAGTCTCTCCAGCTTTGATAATTACAACAAAGATTTCATCTCAGTCTGCTTCTTTCCACTCAATGTACTTCTCTGATTTGCAGACATCTCATGGTTCTGGCATCTACATGATCTTGGGTGCTCCCTGAGAATATATGTTTCATTTTCATAATTTTAACAAAATAAGCTCTCAAGGCCCCCTTCACATGGATAGCCCGGGCATACGTTTCCTGTCCTCAGTGATTCTCTTACACCCCACCCCCAATCAGGAAGAACCCAGACTCTTCTGCCTTTCATGCCTCTAAATTCAGTACCACATGGATAGCTCTGACAAGTTTGGCTGCTTACTAGAGATGTGCCCATATCCCATGTGGATCACATTAGGAAAACTTTTGTATTGCTGTTCTTTTTTTTTTCTTTTTCCAGAAAAAGAGGACTTTACTTTTACAAATTGGAAGCTTAGATGAGCAGGTGTTTCCCTTAAGTTACCCTTACTATGTTTCAATAAAAAGCAGGAAGCTTCCAATAATAGTGCTAATTTCTCTAGTCATTACATCCTCTTCTCCAGCTAATTCCTTGGCTATAACAAAAATTTTCTAGTGCACTTTTGCTCATCAAACTACACTTGCATTAATTTTGCCCCATCTCTTCTTTTACTCTGTTGACCCTGCAGAAGATCTATTCCAATTCAAACCATCACTCAATGGTTTGGATCTTTCTTCCTTTATTTGTTGTGTGTCCAGACAGAAAATTAGTCCTTCTCTCTGTCAGTTTGTGTGTGTGTGTGTGTGTGTGTATGTGTGTGTGTGTGTGTTAGTGTGTGTGTGTGCGCGTGCTCGCGTGCACACATGTGCACACAAATGTGCCTATGTAATAAAATAAACATTAAACATATACAAAATTGCTTTGACTAGTAAGTTTATTGATACAAATACATTGAATTGTTTAGCAACCAATGATGTCGATAATAATGACTATGATGATGATCAAATAAGGGATATTTGAGAACTAGAATAAAATGCTACTATGATGTTATAGCAGCCCCAAGGATAATGTGACAATCAGAGCACAGAGAAGCAGCAGAAATTAAAGGAGAATCATACACCTCGATAATATCCTTCCTCAGAAAATTTTTGGCTTGTCAGTTCGTAACTGAACTTCAATGAACTTGAAAAAGTTCACTTTTTCCATCATATTAACCTGCCTTCAGTCAAAATTATTAAGGCAGGTGATAGGATTCCTGGTCAGGGGAAGCTATCAGTACAGTACTGGGCTGCTAGTTATCAAAGGTATCTGAGGAGAATACACAAGTGGTAATTCTTTCCCCTGGTGAATTTAACAGCATGGAATCTTAGGTAGTCTTTCTTGCCATGTCCACTTCCTTTAAAAATAAAATAAAAGTAAAATTGTAGCCTGCCTGTTTAATGAGTGCACAGAATGCTATCCACATTGCCGAATAATCCATTTTCTGCAGGAATAGTGCGTATAATTTTCTACATAAATGGAAAATGTAATCTTATCTCCAGAATATCCCTCTTCTGTGATATGCTGGGTTATGCAGGCTAAAGCTGTTGTCAGAAAATTCACCATTCGGGTGAGAAGCAAAGATGAGAAAAGGCATCCTCATAGTGACAGGGAAACCTTATATAATGAGGCAAATTCCAGAACCTCAGGGATCTCATTCAGTATGGAAACCATTTCATGTTTCTTTCATTATAGAAATGATGCATTGTCTATTAAAAGTACAGAAGTGAGATTGTCTAGACAGTTATTTTAATAGGGTGACTTGCTTTGGATTGTCTTTTGTGTTTTTTTCCCCCAGATACCAGCTTTCTTTCTTTCTTTTTTTTTTCTACAGAACCAGCATCAAACAAGCCCAGTCTATCATAGTATGGTGAAGTTAGAATCTCTTATTATACGAACTTGTCAGGGCATTACAATATAAACAACACATTCTGCACAGCTGTAAACCAGTTATTCAAGGAGTCCATTTAGTTTCATAAACTTTTTCTAAGTCTCTGACACCTTAAACAAACTATGACAGGCATTTATATTATATGCCAAACAAGTAAAGTTGCTCACTATGTGAAAAGTATCTACCGACAAACGAAAATGGTAAAGATAAAATAAATCTCCAGTAGGGAAAAATCAGATACATTAATAATCCCTAGGAAAATATTCACATTTCTTTGCCTATCATCAAAGCAAAACACAACAAACTACAAAATTTAGTTCAAACTCAGAAATCTCTTCCACCATGATTTTAAGTAATTCACTAATTTACTGATTTTGTTAGGCTGCTTTCATGAGTTGATTTATTTGATATGATTCAATTTACTATTATTACAGATTTGTATATATAATCTGACTGAAAACATAAACAAGAGAATGTATGTTTGCATCTTTTTTTATACCGTGTGTGTGTGTGTGTGTGTGTGTGTGTGTGTGTGTTTGTATAAAATAGCTAATAAATTAATGTAGCAAGGCATACTATTCTAGGCTTACATATCTACTTTCTGAAAAGTAATTATTCTCCTTTAAGCTGAACTTCCTAACTGAAACATGCCCTGAAGCAAATATGTATCATAACACTGTGGTTTATAAAAAGGCTCCCAATTTCTCCCATCCACACAATTTAAAAATTTCTACAAGCACTGCAAGAAGGAGCAAAGCCCTCCACCAAGGGACACAAGCTTATAGGAAGAGAGACAAGTACACTTTCAAGGGACTAAGATTTGAAATATTGATATAGTCACATTAATTGAATTTTTTGCCTTGAGAAGTGATTACAAAAATGTTGCACCAGTATTAATTTGTATCTGCTTTGGATAAGATTAACATTAATTTCTTCACCAGTCTCCATTACTCTTTTATTATTCATTAACATCTCTTTTTGCATGTGTAAGAGACCTTGATGAAGCATGTTTATTCATAGCCTAACCTTTTTAAATAATTCTAACAGCTTTCTAACAGTAACCTTCCTGGCATGCTGAATATCTCTCCTTTGTTCCATTATTCAATGCTTGCACTCTCCCCTCCACTTGAGATGCTAAACATGAATCAAACTCCTCTTCCTGTTGCTCTCTTCCTCCCTCTAAAATGTCCTCTGCAGTCTGTTCCCACTGGAGAGCTCTGTTCATAATACACACAAAATACTCCAACAAAAACCATGGCTGGATCAGGGACAGGATAATTTTCAGAGATCTGGATTGCGATTGTTGATTTGCGTCTGCTGTAGCTCATTACTTGTTTGTTACCACATTTTGGCTTACTGTTCACATATCTTTTGTTAGGATATTTAGTTTGGATCTGCCTTTGACAAAAGCTCTTGAGAAAAGACCTTATCTCTTCTTTGTACATGTAAGCTCTCCGCTTATTTTTCTGAGCAGATAAAATGGACAAAGCAGGGAAAATGAAAGGGAGAAAAAGAGGAGGGAAACGTTGGAATAAATGTCATAATTATATTTTTCCTAACAAATGTGACATTATATTTATTGGACCTTCATATTCCCATATAAAATACTAAAATATCAGCAAGTGTTAATATTTCAAATACAGATTTGTGTTACATGCGTATTTTAAATTAAAGTTTGACTGCATGTAACTAAAAGTTACAAATTTTCTGTCATTTTTTGGGTTCTATCTACTTTTTTATATTTTGGCCTTTTAAAACACAGACAAGCATATCTATTTAAACATTTTTAAGAGTAAAGAGCTTTGATTTTTATGACATGGATGGGCATTGTATAAAATTTTCGCAGGGGCAGAGACAACTTTATCACTGATAAAAGAATAATTCTTTTATTATATTTCTGAGTTTAAAGTAGATATTTATATGTTTTCATGTAATCACTCAAATAAATATTTTTACAAGGCTTTTACATTGTCAAAACAATGAAATGAAAAATAATTCAATAGAGCTGATTATAGTCTATTGACTCTTAATAACTTACTGAATTAGCCTATGTCATTTCTTATTATTTTTCTTCTTTTTGGAAACTTATTTTATGAAAAGGTCACTTAGCTTCAGCATGTTTGAGCAATTCTTCCTAATTGTTTATTTTATAATATTATTATTTATTATTATTATTATTTATAATATTATTATTTTATTTTAATATTATTCTTATTGTGTGCTACTGAACTGCTGAAGGAGGAGATGATACATGACAAGTAGATTCTAGTATTGCTGAATGTATACTAGCATGAGAAAGATTCTTTACAAAGATCACCTGGGTCTGATGGGTAGAAAATGGGTTCTAGATTGGCTGTTACATTACAATAAACAGTCCGGAAACTTCTAAGAATATTTCAAAGCATAATTAATGCAATTTCACTAGAATTGTGATTGAGGTCACCTTGTTCTGCTCCAACAAAAAATGTCTGAGGTTTTAACCAAGGTACATATTCTACAACACAAAACTCAAGACAATGACCATCTAAAAGACACTAAAACAGGCCAAGACACCCCACACCAAGTTGTGTACATACGGCAGAACATCTCCTTTAATAGAAAGAGATTATGTCCATTCAGTGGTACTGGTGGAGCAGAAGCACTCAGGAAGGCTTGATGTCTTTCTTTGGCAGAAACAATGACATAGAGTCATGAATTTATCAGTTTTAAATTGTAAAAAGAGAAAAGAAACAATCCCAATTTAGTGATGAGATTTCTGATGAAGGATGAGTTTGGGCCCTAAGGTTTTATATGGTTTAAAAAAACAAATAGCTCCCCATGCTCCATTGAGGGTGTTCCCTCATCCATCCACCCATTCCTGCTTCCCCACCCTCGAAGTCCTCTCCACTGGGGCATCCATCCAGCCTTCACAGGACCAAGGGCTCCTCCCATTGATGCCTGACTTGCCTGACAAAGCCATTCTCTGCTACATATGCAGCTGAGGCCATGGGTCCCTTCATGTGTATTCCTTGGTTGGTGCCTTAGTCCCTGAGATCTCTGAGGGGGTCTGGTTGGTTGATATTATTGTTCTTCATATGGGGGAAGGCATACTGGCAAAGGGGATAACATTTTAAAAGTAAATAAAGAAAATATAAAAAATACAACAACATGACAAGCACAGAGTAAGGGCCACTGGAAGAGTAATGCCCTTTGTTTACAACCTGTCAATGAAAATATTAATTTTGAAAAGCTCAGATTGGGTGCCCTGGATTGTAATTTTCTGAAAGTTTCTGAGTGAATTAATCCTTGACTTCATGCTAGAGTGTTTGCTGTCCAGTTTGTAAGTAGTGTTTACAAATAAAGTCCAGTAAGTCCAGTAGTATAAGTAGTTAAGAAACGTTTTGAGCTATAGCTAAAGTGTTTTTCAATCCTGCAGTTTCTTGCTTCTGAAACACCTGTTGCTAAGGATGGTAAGTCTTCTACTGGACCAATAGAAACAAGGTTTCAGGGGAAAAAACTGAATAGCTAAATGAATGAGAAGGAAATCATAAAGTGGGAGATAGCTGGTGGTTAAGAGAATATATCATTTTTAAAGAGAACCTGAGTTCTGTTCCTAAGAGATCACAACCTGTTGTACATCCAGGTGCAGGAGACTGAAAACCGCTGTCATCTGCAAGCTCTCACAAATGCATGCACACTTGCTGTTCCCGCCCTTAAAAAATGCCCATAATTAAATATGTATAAATGTATGCAGAAATTTTACAATTGCTGTGAGGCTTAGGCAAACCTCACAAACCTCTCTGAAGACCTGTTCTTATTTCTTCATGATGTATTATTAGAAATAAAAGAAGAAGAAGAAAAAGGAGGAGGAGGAGGAGGAGGAGGAGGAGGAGGAGGAGGAGGAGGAAGAGGAGAAGGAGAAGGAGAAGGAGAAGGAGAAGGAACAGCTTAAAAGACATAAAAATGAATATTTACTTTAAATTGAGCATCTCTACAAATGTTATTTAATTTCCTTTTCTCCTTTAGCATTCATGAGTTAAGCACTCTCTCAAATCTTCATCTGACTCATTTGACCATTATTTGCAATCATCATAGATTATTTGACAGTGCTTTGCAAGTTTTCAATACAAAAAATTTTTATGCTACATAATTATTATTCTTGAATATTCTTTCTACTTTATATGTATGCATTTTTGATAATTATTTTCTCACTCAACAGGTATCAAATAACCAATACATTTTAATCATTAACTTGAAAATGCATGTATTTTTTAAACTAATGTATTATGCCTATATGTTTCTCCTTCTTCTAAAGTGGTGAATTTTGGTGCGGGGAGGGGGTGCAGTGTTGAAACTGAATAGATTCTGTGTCTTCACTTGATGTCATCAAACACCTCCATCTCTTGCAATATTTCTGCATCTGCTTCTACTGCAAAGAATTCTCATCCTTGAAAGGAGAGTTTTGATAAATATATCTTGTGTAGAGCTGATTGCTCCGAAATGTCAAAGTCTGGACAATACCCAGTTCTTGCTCTCTCTATTATTTACTATCTACTATAAGAAGAATCATTTTTGATGAGGAATGAGAGGTGTTGTGCCCTTTGGAGTAATCGGTTAAGAGTCATTTTTTTATGTTCCTTTAGCTGAATAACATTAGGTTTTCTACTAGGCCCATCTATCTGGTTACCTTTCAGGTTATTAACTACTTTAGCAGTGTCATGTTTGAGTTCAAGCTCATAGACTTGGCTTAAATTTACTAAAAGTAGCAATAAAATAATAATAATTGGTTACTCCAATAATGTATATGCCACTCTCGCACCAGTATATCTTGCAGGCAGGTCCCCTTGTAGGTCACAGTGTTTGTAGCTGGGTGAAATGGATGGTTATTTATTCCCTCTGGGTAGTATGCAAAATACCTTTTAGCACCATGAATGCTTGTCAGTAGGGCATCAGATTCTAGTTGGGCGGGCGTCAGAATTGCAAGCTGGTAAAACTACTCTGGAAATCAGTTTGGCAGTTCCTCAGAAAATTAGACATAGTACTACCAGAGGACCCAGCTATAACACTCCTGGGCATATACCCAGAAGATGTTCCCACATGTAATAAGGACACATAGCAGCCTTATTTATGATAGCCAGAAGCTGGAAAGATGTCATTCAGCAGAAGAATGGATACAGAAAATGTGGTATATATACTCAATGGAGTGCTATTCAGCTATTAAAAATAATGAATTCATGAAATTTTAGACAAATGGATGGAACTAGAAAGTGTCTTCCTGAGTCAGGTAAACCAATCACAAAAGAACACACATGGTATGCACTCATTGATAAGTGGATATTAGCCCAAACGCTCAAAATAAACAAGTTACAATTTACAGACCACAGGAAGCTCAAGAGGAAGGAAGACCAAAGTGGGAGTGCTTTGGATCCTCTGAGAAAGGGAACAAAATGCTCACAGATGCAATTATGGAGATAAGTATGGAGCAGAGACTGTAGGAAAGGCCACCCAGAGACTGTCCTATCTGGGGATTCATCATATAAACAGTCACCAAACCCTGAAACTACTATGGATTGCAAGAAAGGATCCTGTTATCGTCATCTCTGGAGGGGACCTGCCAGAGCCTTACAGATACAGAGGCAGATGCTAGCAGCTAGCTGTTGGACTGAGAGTGGGATTCCCAATGGAGAAGTTGCAGGGCAGACTGGAGGAGCTGAAGGGGTTTGCAGCCCCATAGGAAGAAGATGGCCAATCAGACACTCCAGGGTTCCAAGGAACTAAGCCATCAACCAAGGGGGACACATGGTTTCAGCCAAAAGAATGACAGATGAATGCCTTGTCAGGCATCAGTGGGAGGAGAGACTCTTGGTCCTGTGAAAGCTCAATAGATGCCCCAGGAAGGGGAAATCGTGGGAGGTAGGGCATGGGAGTATGTTGGGTAGAGGGGCATATTCTTAGAGGCAGGGGTGGGAGGATGGGTTGGGGGATTTTGGGAGAGGTGAGAAACTGCGAAAGGGCATAACATTTGAAATGTAAATGAAGAATATATTCAATAAAAAATTATAATGAAAAAAATTTCTCTCTAGTCAGTGACATAAGTAAGTAGTATTTTCAGCAATTGAGTCTAACCATTAGGCTTTGAAGAGTAAGCAATAGGTTTGGCACCAGCCTGTGATATTTGGGTTTGGTCTATGGAACTCCTTTGGGCAACAACTCAGTAAAGTGTAACCCATGATATTGGGTAAACAATAGCTTTTCTAGCTATAGTTAACAGGAACTGGAAAATATCATCCTAAGTGAGGTAACCCAATCACAAAAAACACACATGGCATGCACTCACTGATAGGTGGATATTAGCCCAGAAGCTTGGAATACCCAAGACACAATTCACATATCAAATGATATCCAAGAATAAGGAAGGAGAGGCTCCTGGTCCTGGAAAAGCTCAGTGCAGCAGTGTAGGAATACCAGGACAGGGAAGCAGCAGGGGGTTGATTGGGAGACAGAGGGAGGGAAGACCACTTATGGGACTTTTGGGGAGGGGTAAGCCAGGAAAGAAGAAATCATATGAAATGTAAATAAAGAATATATCTAATGAAAAAAAAATAAAATAAAATAAAATAAAATAAAATACCACAAATTAAAAAATCAATAGATTTTGAAATACAAAAGAAAATCAAAGCTTTGAACACTGGCCATATAAGGTGGCTATTTCAGTAAACATATTATAGCAAATACTTTTAGCTCATAGAATTAAGATTAAACTGTACTTAAAATATAAATAATAATTTTGCATCCTTTGTAGTACTTATAATAGAGTTATGCCTCTCTTTCCCCTTATTATTTGCTTCTCTCCTTCCTTTCTGTATAATTGGACTTTCCAATTACATGTAGAAAAGAACACCTTCTACTTTCTATAGAAGTGTTCTCCAGACTATAGTGGAGTATTTAGATTTGAAAATGGTAACTTCCTATGTTCATTTCGATACTATAATATATACTTCAAAATGTACATGCAGCTCAGATTACTTTCTCAAAACTTAGAATAAAGAAGGTTATTTCAGTACAGGGGATGGGAGGGCAGACTATGGAAGGGGACCAGTAATAGCATACTTTACTCCTCTTACATTCATATGCAAATGAAACATCACTGAGAACTGTTGAGGCATTTTTCACTGTATTTCAAACCAGAACACGTTTGTCTCTCATAAAATTTGTATATATGTCTTTTAAAATTAAACTTAAAATTGATATACTATTAATTAATATAAAAGAAATTCATATGTATGAGTTTGTATTTTTGTATCGATAGTTTATTTTACAGTGTTTTGAGAACTTGCTTGAGAGTTTTAGCATCATTGTGTATATTTGCCTCTAAATTTAATAAGCACTGTCATGAAGGTATGAGCTATCCTGCAGTTTCTTAAGTAGCTAATAATGACCATGAATCCCTGATCTTTTTTTATAGGCACATTACCTCTTTGCTTGGTTTGTTATTGTGCTGGAAATAGGATTTATATAAGCCAGTGTTTGTCACAGGCATATACTACTCTACTATCCAAACTAAATACCCAACCTAGGAATAACCAAATTTATTAAATTTTCTACAATATCTTATCAAATTTGCTGATAGATGAATTACCATATAACTATCAATATCATGATACAAATTATGATTGATAAAACTTGACTTATTTACTATATAATAAACTCTTATAACAGCCCTCATCTACATTTGAATTATTTATAAATAAGCTCCTTCTGAATAAATTAATTAATTATTTTCAAGTAGTATTCTAGGTTATACTACCTATGTATATTTTCTTCTATTTAGTGAAGAATCTTCACAACAAATGTCACAACCTTCTGTGATCAGTGGAGAAGCTGGGATGGAAGTCTTCCTGCCGCCATTTGCACCAGGAGCCATGAGACTCCACAGCCTTCTGTGCATAGCCAGCCAGGAGGGAGTGATCTCTCAGCAGGCTTTCACTTTTGAGCACAGAGGTGAGATCTCCACATTCTCTCTGGAAGGGACCCAGCAAGTATCACACAGGGCCTAAGATCAGTGGAGAAGCTGGGACAGAAGTCTTCCCTTGCACCAGGGAGCCAGGAGACCCCACAGTCTTCTGTGCATAGTCCACCAGGAGAGAGAGATCTCCCAGCAGTGCTTTCACTTTTGAGCTCAGAGGAGTAAGGACACAAGCTTACAGGCCCACAGGAGGAACAAACTCCAGCCAGAGATAAGAATACCAACTAGCACCAGATGGCAAAAGGCAAGCACAAGAAACCTACCAACAGAAAACAAGGCCACATGGAAACATCAGAACTCAATTCTCCCACCACAGCAAGTCCCAGATACCCCAACACACCAGAGAAGCAAGAGTTGGATTTAAAATCGTATCTCATGATGCTGATAGAGGGCTTCAAGAAAGACTTATCTAACTCCCTTAAAGAAATACAGGAGAACATTCATCAACAGGTAAAAGTCCTTAAAGAGGAAACACAAATATCCCTTAAAGAATTACAGGAGATCATGGATCAAGAGGCAGAGGCCCTTAAAGAAGAAACACAAAATTCCCTTAAAGAATTACATGAAAACACAATCAATCAAGTGAAGGAACTTTACAATATTATCCAGGATCTAAAAGTGGAAGTAGAAACAATAAAGAAATCACAAAGTGAGGCATCTCTGGAGATAGAAAACCTTGGAAAGAATTCAGGAGTCACAGATGCAGGCATCGACAATAGACTACAAGAGAAAGGAGAAAGAACCTCAGGTGCTCAAGATACCATAGAAAACATTGACTCAATAGCCAAAGAAAATGCAAAATGCATAAAGCTGGTAACTCAAAACATCCAGGAACTCCAGGACACAATGAGAAGACCAAACCTAATGATAATAGGTATAGAAGAGAGCGAGGATTTACATCTTTTTTTTTAATTTTTATTTTCAATATTCTATGTTTACATTCCAAAGGCTTTCCCCTTTCCCAGTTCCCCCCTTTCTACATCCCATAATTCCTCTCCCCCCAACTATTCCCCAATCATTCCCCCTCCCCCCACAGTTTCTCTACAAAACTGGATCCAATCTTTCCAGGCCCAGGGTCCTCTCCTTTCTTCTTGGGAATCATTTGACTTGCTAATTGTGCCTTGAGTATTTAGGGCTTCTGGGCTCATTAATATCCACTTATCAGTGATTGCATTTCATGTGTATGTTTTCTTTTGTGATTGGGTTAGCTCACTCAGGATGATATTTTCCAGGTCTAACCATTTACCTACAAATTGCATGAATTCATTATTTTTAATTGCTGAGTAGTATTCCATTGTATAAATATACCACATTTTCTGCATCCATTCCTACTTTGAGGGACATTTGGGCTCCGTCCAATTTCTGGCTATTATAAACAAGGCTGCTATAAACATAGTGGAGTATGTGTCTTTATTGTATGCAGAAGAATCCTCTGGGTATATGCCCAGGAGTGTTATGCCAGGGTCCTCTGGAAGGGACATGCCCAATTTTCTGAGGAACCGCCACACTGATTTCCAGAGCGGTTTTACCATTTTGCAATCCCACCAACAGTGGAGGAGTGTTCCTCTTTCTTCACATCCTCGCCAGCATTTGTTGTCTCTTGAGTTTTTAATCTTAGCCATTCTGACTGGTGTGAGGTGGAATCTCAGGGTTGTTTTGATTTGCATTTCTCTGATGACTAATGATGTTGAACATCTCTTAAGGTGTTTCTCAGCCATCCGAATTTCTTCTGGTGAAAATTCTTTGTTTAGCTCTGTACCCCATTTTTTGATAGGGTTATTTGGTTCTTTGGGGTCTAACTTCTTGAGTTCTTTGTATATATTGGATATTAGCCCTCTGTCGGATGTGGGGTTGGTGAAGATCTTTTCCCACTTTGTTGGTTGTCGTTTTGTCCTTCTGACAGTGTCCTTTGCCTTGCAGAAACTTTGTAATTTTATGAGGTCCCATTTGTCAATTCTTGATCTTAGTGCATAAGCTATTGGTGTTCTGTTCAGGAACTTTCCCCCTGTGCCTATGTCCTCCAGGGTCTTCCCAAGTTTCTTTCCTAATAGTTTCAGTGTGTCTGGTTTTATGTGGAGGTCCTTGATCCACTTGGAGTTGATCTTAGTGCAAGGAGATAAGAGTGGGTCAATTCGCATTCTTCTGCATGTTGACCTCCGGTTGAACCAGCACCATTTGTTGAAAAGATTATCTTTTTTCCACTGGATGGTTGTGGCTCCTTTATCAAAGATCAAGTGACCATAAGTCTGTGGGTTAATTTCTGGGTCTTCAATCCTATTCCATTGATCCACTTGCCTGTTGCTGTACCAATACCATGCAGTTTTTAACACAATTGCTCTGTAGTACTGTTTAAGGTCAGGGATATTGATTCCCCCAGAAGTCCTTTTATTGTTGAGAATAGTTTTAGCTATCCTGGGTTTTTTGTTGCTCCAGATGAATTTGAGAATTGCTCTTTCTAGATCTATGAAGAATTGAGTTGGGATTTTGATGGGGATCACATTGAATCTGTATATTGCTTTTGGTAAGATGGCCATTTTTACTATATTGATCCTGCCAATCCAGGAGCAAGAAATATTTTTCCATCTTCTGAGGTCTTCTTCGATTTCTTTCTTCAAGGACTTGAAGTTCCTGTCATACAGATCTTTCGCTTGTTTGGTTAGAGTTACGCCAAGGTACTTTATGTTGTTTGTGGCTATTGTGAAGGGTGTTATTTCCCTAAATTCTTTCTCAGCCTGCTTGTCCTTTGAGTACAAGAAGGCTAGTGATTTGCTTGAGTTAATTTGCTGAAGTTGTTTATCAGCTGTAGAAGTTCTATTCCACAAAATAGAAACAGAAGGGATACTGCCCAACTCATTCTTTGAAGCCACAATTACGCTAATACCTAAACCACAAAAAGATCCAACAAAGAAAGAGAACTACAGGCCAATTTCTCTTATGAATATCGATGCAAAAATACTAAATAAAATTCTTGCCAACCAAATCCAAGAGCACATCAATACGATCATTCACCATGATCAAGTAGGCTTCATCCCAGGGATGCAGGGATGGTTCAACATATGGAAATCCATCAATGTAATCCACTACATAAACAAACTAAAAGAAAAAAAAAACACATGGTCATCTCATTAGATGCTGAAAAAGCATTCGACAAAATTCAGCATCCTTTCATGCTAAAAGTCTTGGAAAGAGCAGGAATTCAAGGCCCATACCTAAACATAGTAAAAGCAATCTACAGCAAACCAGTAGCCAACATCAAAATAAATGGAGAGAAACTTGAAGCAATCCCACTAAAATCAGGGACTAGACAAGGATGCCCTCTCTCTCCATATCTTTTCAATATAGTACTTGAAGTTCTAGCGAGAGCAATTAGACAACATAAGGAAGTCAAAGGGATACAAATTGGAAAGGAAGAAGTCAAACTATCATTATTTGCAGGTGATATGATAGTTTACTTAAGAGGATTTACATCTTAAAGGCCCAGTAAATATCTTCAACAAAATTGTAGAAGAAAACTTCCCTAACCTAGAGAAAGAGGTGATTGCCTTTTGCCATGAACATACAAGAAGCCTTCAGAACTCCAAATAGACTGGACCAGAACAGAAAATCCTCCCAACACATAATAATCAAAACACCAAATTCACTAAAAAAAGAAAGAATATTAAAAGCAGTAAGGGAAAAAGGGCAAGTAACTTATAAAGGCAGACCTATCAGAATCCTACCAGACTTCTCACCAGAGAAGATGAAAGCTAGGAGATCCTGGGTAGACCTCATACAGAACCTAAGAGAACACAAATGCCAGCTCAGGCTACTATACCCAGCAAAACTCTCAATCATCATAGATGGAGAAACCAAGATATTTCATGATAAAACCCAATTTGTACAATATCTGTCCACAAATCCAGCCCTACAAAGAATAATTAGTGGAACATGCCAACACAAGGAGGAAAACTACACCCTAGAAAAAGCAAGAAACTAATCTTCCAACAAAACCAAAAGATACCCACACAAACAAAGAACATAAAAAATAACTATTCCTTAATATATCTTAACAACAATGGACTCAACTCCCCAATAAACATACATAGACTAACGAAATATTTCTCTTGTAAATCTTCAATTTTATCAGAAAATGTTTGTAATTCCCCTTTTAATTAATTTAGTAATTTCTTTTATGTCTTCCATTTTATCTGCATTATTTTTCATGATAATCTTCAATTTTAATATCTTTCTATATGCTTCCTCCATTTTATCAGAAATGTTTTCAATGTAAATCTTTGATTTTATCAGAAATGTTTCTAATTCCACGTTCAATTAATTTAGAAATAGTTTTTACATCAACCATTTTTATGTAAAATTTGCAATGAAATAGTCAATTTTAATGTGTTTGTCTATTTATTCTTGAATTATATCAGAAATATTTTCCATGTAAATTTTCAATGTTACCTGAAAATGTTTATAATTCCACCTTAAATCAACTTAGAATTATCGTTATGCCTATTATTTTATCTATATAATTTCCATGATAATCTTTAATTTTAACATGTTTATATATATACATATACATATATATCTGCAATTTTATCAGAAACAGTTTCCATGTAAATCTTCAAGTTTATCAGAAAATGTTTATAATTTCACTTTCAATCAACTTAGGAATACTTTTATGCCTACCATTATTATAAAATTTTCCATGATAATCTTCAATTTTAACATGTTTCTCTACATTTTTCTACAATTTTATCAGAAATATTTTCCATATTGTCTTAGTTGGGGTTTCACTGCTGTGAACAGACACCATGGCCAATGCAAGTTTTATGAAAGACAACATTTAATTGGGGCTGGCTTACAGGCTCAGAGGTTCAGTCCATTGTCATCAAGGCAGAAACATGGCAGCATCCAGGCAGATATGGTGCAGGAGGAGCTGAGAGTTCTACATCTTCATCTGAAGGCTGCTAGTGGAAGACTGACTTCCAGGCAGGCAGGGTGAGGATCTTAAGCCCACACTCACAGTGACACACCTACTCCAAAAGGGCCACACCTCCTAACAGGGTCACTTCCTGGGCCAATCATATACAAACCATCACACACATAAATCTTCGATTTTATTATAAAATGTTTCTATCTCACATTTCAATTAATTTAGCAATGTTTTTCATGCTTACCACTTTACTCTCTAATTTTCTATAAAAATTGTCAATTTTAACGTGTTTATCTGAAATATTTTCCATGTAAATCTTTAATTTTATCATAAAGTGTTTCTACTTCTCTTTACTTCCCTTTTCAATAAATAAAAAATAAATAAATAAAAATAAGCCGGGCGTGGTGGCGCACTCCTGTAATCCCAGCACTCTGGGAGGCAGAGGCAGGCGGATTTCTGAGTTCGAGGCCAGCCTGGTCTACAGAGTGAGTTCCAGGACAGCCAGGACTACACAGAGAAACCCTGTCTCGAAAAAAACCAAAAAGAAAAAAAAAATAAATAAATAAAAATAAAACAAATGTCACTTCAAATTTATGGTGCTATATGAATAAAATTAAGTAGCTTCTTATTAGAAAAACATCATCATTAACATGTCCTTCATTTCTACATTTTAAAGTTATTAAACAATTAATTTTTCTTAGAAATAACATGTGCTTCATCTTTGATATGTTCCTTAATTTATAAGCTTAATATAGAATTTTTATGACTATCAACTGCTAAACTTATTTATGTATTTATTTAATTTTCACAGAGCAGATGTCCTTTCAGAATGGTCAGGGTACTTGTTTCGAATTTGTCTATTTCTCTAGGTAAATAGATGTGGTTTTGAGCTACTTCAAGACAAAGCAAAGCTTAAATGAGGAAGTGTAACATAAACAGCGCATATTTTAGTCTCAATTTAGGATTCAAAAATATAAATCTCATTCAGTATGTGTTGTCCAACTAAAGAGCTGTTGGTTACTGCCAAGGTATTCATGCATCTATGTCACCTGTAGTTTTACAATGCCATGCTGGCAATTGATGTGGTCCACTGGCAACCTAAGTTGGTAGGTGTCTACTTGCAATGGTTGTTAGAGCAAATTAGTATGTCACAAAGCAAATACACTCAAGATTCACATGAAAGTATCTTAATTTCTACTCAGGGAAGATGAGATGGGCATGTCAAGAAAGACACTGAGATAATATGGCATTTGCTGGTAAATACAGAGGCTAAGAGACTTTGCAGGAGGGCAATTAAAGCCTGAGGCTTACCAAAACTTCTTGAGCAATAAAGTAGGAATGGAGTTAAAATTTTAAGAGGTGCTTTATAACAAATGGAAAAGAAGCTTTAAGCAAAGGGTGTTCAGATATAGATCTCTACATGAGTGTGAGAGTCAGGTTCTATTAGAGCCCTTAATGTTAGGTGTTTTGCCTGGAAAGTAAGACTGATAAGATAAGCAATTAACTGACCATAGAGGATCTTGTAAACAATGTTAAAGAAGGTTATTAGCCACAAAGTAATGCTGAGGCATTGAAGACTTAATCAGGGAGCTGATAGAAGAAAATACATTTTATAAAGATCTGACTTCAGAGTCAAGCATTATATGAAGAGGAGGGTTAGGAAGGGGTATCAGTAAAAGAACAATTACTTTCAAGGGAGAGATAATAGTTCTGGGAAGGAGTGAGGAGCAGGAGAGAAGTGAGTTGATTTCTCAAGTAATTAGTCATTGAATTCAAAGACTTGGATAAGCTGATGTCAGAATGATAAAGCAAAGGAAGCAGGTTCACTGGATTTTTTTTCATTACTTCCTGCTTTGTTGTTGTTGTTGTTGTTGTTGTTGTTGTTGTGGGTGTGTGAAAAATTGCTTTTGGAAGTAGGAGACAGAGGCAGGAGGATTATCAGAAATTCAAATCAAGTCTGCTCTGCCTGGTAAATTCCAAATTATCCACAGCAACATAGAATGAGCCTCTCAGAAAAACAAACAATAATAACAACAATAAAAACAAACATCAAATAAACAGTAAATTTTATCCAATAATATATCACCAAATTAACTTTACTGTCAAATGATGAAATCTCATTAGAAAACAGCTGTTCTTTTTAAAAATATGCTCTCTTTTATCTCTAACAGGGTCTTGACTAGTATATTTGTAACTTATTACATGCTGTTAAATGCATTCCGTCCCCATATTCATATATTTTAATACTTGGTGTCCTAGTCCAGTTCTATTTTCAGACATGGCAGGATGAAGGCCCTAGCTGTCAAACAAAGGCTGTTAGTGGGGTGACTCTGGCCCATTCTCCCTGCTCTCCTAGTCCATGTCACCTGAGATCCTGTACTCCAAGATGCTGACCACAGTCTGTCCTCTCTAAACTATGAGCCCAAATAACCCTCGTCTTTTTAAAGATGCTTCAGCAGTCAGGTGGTTTGCTGTTTATTTTCTATTCTTCTTTTATTAAAATATATATATTTGTATTATGATTTTCTGGGTTCCTTGGCACCTGTCCTCCCATCCAGATCCATACCCTTCCTGTCGCTCAAGTATCTAAACCATAGTGATAAATTAAACTAAGATAAAATAAAAAGAAACAAACCAGAATAGGACAAACAAATGAACAGAAGGAGCTAAGAAACAGACAGATGTAGAGGCACACATGCTCTATAAGATAAAGAGCTTCCAAATGTGCCATTAAGTTTGTTTTTTATTGGATATCAATTGCTGCTCATGGGACATCCCCTTGAGAGTGGTCTGCTCCTCAATGTGATAGTGAAAACTAATTTTTCATTTGCAAATGTTTATCAATATTAGAGAGCTTCTAGTTTGGGGATGAGGGTTTGCTGTCCTTACATGATACTTTTGTATACTTTCCCCGAGTTGGATCATTTTAAGGCATTTAAAATATGGATGACTTTTAGCAATAGTACTATGGAAGTAGAAGAATTCCCGTCCAAAGGTTATGGATTTGGATAGCTTGTCTTAGGTATTCTCCTTTGATTGGTTTTATATTTATATATTTATTTTATTTTATTACCTTTGGAGATATAGTTTCCATAAGCGGGCATTTTCTGCTTCTTGAATGCATAGAAGTGTACATCTATTTGTCTATCATATATAAGTCTAGTTTCACCTTTTCACCTTGAGCTACAATATTTGGTTCAATCATATCTGTGTGGATGAACGAATCTATCTCCCTAGTCCTCATTGCCTACTTTCCTCAGTATTCCAGTCTGAATGGATAGAGGTTTATTTCAACTTTCAGGTATGATTGCCTTTTAGTGAAAGTTTGAGTGCACAGCTTGTTATGTGAACACGTGTAAAAAGAGGTCACTCATAGAGTAAGATCATGGTATTCTTTAGAAAGGTAACTACCTGAAGTTTTGGATAAAGTCTTCATGTGTTTTATGTCATTTTAATGAGTCAGTAACAGAATTTCCTTCAGAAGGATAATAACCAAATCAAATTCTTTGGAGCTCTCTTCTATATCTTATTTTTCTTAAATTAAGGCCAAGTATGAATTTAATGCCACCGAAAGAAAAAAAAAAAGCTAAGAATTCACATTGTAGGAAGATTTTTGACACAGGCCCATGGCATTTTGCTTGCCTGAGAAATTATATATTGTCCTTGCTTCTCAAAGGTTTCCAAAATCTCCTCTCACATTGGAAGATCAAACACACAGTTCTGCAATAATGTGAGGACTCGGATCCCAGATTGTCATCTTTTAAACTTCTCAATCTGTGCAAATGTCCCTCATAGCAGGAATATTGATAAGGTATACACAGATACAGACAAGTACAGACACAGACCAACCAGAAGCTATGATACAAGTTGTCCTGACAAGGGTCCATAATTAGAGATATCCTAAATTTTAATAATAATAATAATAATAATAATAATAATAATAATAATAGTAATAATATAATAATAACAACAACCCCAAGGCTTTCTAATAAAACCATCAATCTCTCTGGTGTACCCTTAGTATTTATATGGAATTATGAAAATTAACAAAGTAGTTAGTTAATAAGATGGATATCAGAAATAGATACGTAGGCATGTACACTTTTATTTTATTGTGTTAAAAAGACAAAACAGAAGAAAACAAAGCAGAACAAAAACCAGAAATGCATCTAGTAAATTATTTTGGTTGGAATGATTAACCCACAGGATATACTTTAACTTGCTGGTGACAATTTGGTCAAGAGGAACAGAACTCCTTCTCTGATATTTGTCACTGGAGAGGTACTGTTTTGTGACAAAAGTCCTCGCCAATGCTATTCTATGCTTTCGAACCACTCCTACAGTGAATACAATAATCCTAATATAGGAGCTGGAAGATATGTCAGTGGTGTGTGTGTGTGTGTGTGTGTGTGTGTATGTCTGTGATTTTTTTATGCATTGTTTTTCATCCACTGATCAGTTATTTGGAGTTTTCAGTACTCAGGGCCAAAGCAGTCAAAGCAGTCAAACCTTCTATTTTCATATCATAGAAAGGATTATAATCAGTTTAATTGATGATTTCAGTCAAAGACTGAAAAATCAGCATTCCCCTTACATAAGATCAGTTATAGCATAATTGGGACTCAGTTATCCTTATGCCAATGAAATATGTGATGATTTTGCCTTTTAATAGGATTTAAAATATCTGGGAACCTGCCTGGGAAATGGATATGCAGTGGAGAATGATTTGGTTAAGGATAGTTGGAGAATTCTTACCTTTGTTCCCCAGTTTTCACTTCTTACTTCACAGCAATTTGCATTATTCCCTCTCCAGCCATCATTATCAAGCAATTCAACCAAACAGTATATAAAGATTTGTCTCTGCCTTAGTGTTCTGAGGACAATGTGCTCCTTTTGGGTTATATGCCTTATAAAAGCCAGCATTGGTAGTGCTGATGGCCATACTTGGAAACACAGGAAACCATCAGAAAGCCACCAGATTCCTTTTTGACAGTGGGAGTGGTCAAAAATTGGCAGGCCAATTGGAAGTAGATAGGACGCACTGGAGAGTGGCCAGGGCAGTGAGCAGCAATGGGGAGGAAGGAGTCCAGTGAAACAGTAAAACAAATTTAATTTGAAGAACACCACAATGAACCCTAATTCTTTGGGAACTAATAAAAATAAAATCAGATGACATTATATTTTAAAAATATTTTTCTTTGCTCTAAAATTTGCTTTTATGCCCAAAGTCAAGATGCCACAGAATTAGCACAGCTATCAACACCATTCAGCACTTATTCACAGAACTAGCAGAGATGGATCTGTAAGTAGAAATAAATTTCCAACATGCTGAGCGATGGGATCTGTCATATTAGTCTAGATGTCAGGTGCCTAAACTTTCTCCGTGAGATGTATTTACAGAGTCTTTGCTAAAAAAGTTATAAAGAACATACGTGGGAGATGATTGTTATTTAAGTTGGTGAATTTTAACTATTGTGAACTTCTTTTTAATAAAAACACCCACACCAATTAGTGTTTTTTATCGAAGTGACTATTTCCAAATTTCATTTTCTCTAATCAAATCATTGTTTGTTGCAGAAACAAGGCAGGCTGTCAAATGAGTGTCATGTCGTTTTCTAATGCTGATTTATTAGTGTAATTTTTCCCTTAAAGATTCACAATAATAACAACAGCAACAACAACAACAAAATATCTATGGGAGCTACAATTGGCTATGGAATGTGATGCTGCCTGTAGCAACTGAGGCAAAGTCAGTTGGCGGTTGAATGACAATGATCCGTAAGGATCCTTGATTCCTGGAAGAATGATGCCCCAGACTCAAATACTATACAAAAGCAAAGAGCCTTTTATTCGGCAGAAGTCCAGCATGTGCCAAGATAATGTCTACCAAGATGGAGATACCCACATGAACTCACAAGTCAGATTTAAAGCAGATTAGAGAAATCACTGGGAGTGGTGGATGACTTTTATCTTGATTGGTTGGCTCCAACTCTTCTAGAGGTATGGGGTCTTGGGGACATTCCAGAAGGGTTGGTGGAGGTGGGGGCCTGAAACTGTTTCCTAGGAAACCTGAAAACTTGCTGATTCACTGCTCTTGCCTCAGGCCAGGTGGCAGAGCAGCTCAGACTGGCTGCCCAAGGCCTGTGGTTTTTCCAGTAACTGATTTGCCTAGATTTGCCCAATTCTGGGAAACAGAAATCTAGGCTTAGTCTCCTGAACTGCTGCTGTGAAGCCTGTCATGGAGTCAGCCTGCCTAACTCCTCTCCATCCTGTTCCTTATAGCTAGCTCTCCTTCCACTCTCTTTCTTTTATCCTGTCATTCAGCCAGGTTCATCAGCAATCTGTAGTGTGAAGCTCATGATATTCTGACGTTGTCCTTGGTTTCAACTCCATGTCTAACTAAGTGAACTTAGAAAATGGCTTCATTCACTCCCTAGAGTATTACTTTCCTCACCAGCAAACTGAGTAGTATGCCATCTTTGTTGAAGTGTTCAAGAAGACTTAAGCATGCTACATATTCTATAATTTTCAGGAAATATGCACTAAATGTATGCTGGTGACTATAGGGATAAGTTGCCCTATTCCAGAAATAACCATTTTTCTAATTTGAATTGCCTAGTCCCAGAACCCCACCTTCCTTCCTAGGACATGACTGGGCTGATTTCTTGGACGAAATATTAAATGTCAATTTTAAACCCTGAGCAAAATTTCATAGTAAGCTCTCAACTCCAGAGTATGGAAGTTGATAATGGAAATGCTGAAAAATCTTTGATATCCCAGGAATGTAATAGACTTCTTAAGGAACCTGACTTGCAAGGTAAGCTATTTACTCATTTCTGCAAGCAAGGCAATTATGCAGGCTTGTTGGAAAAGTTTATAATATGATTAAATAGTCAACATTAAATCAAATGCTGATTGAAATCCCATGAAGCCCTTTACCTTCACAGTACTTCTGAGTTACTGAGTTGTATCTCTTTGCAAATGTCTTTGCACTGAAATACAAAGAGGGCTCTTGCTAATGTTTCTCAGGAAGTATGAAAAGGCAGTCTCAGGACAAAATGGTTTTAAAAATTCCAAATTCTAATAATTACTTAAGGAGAAAAATTACCTCTGTTTACATTAAAAATATCTCAACAAGAAAAATACATAGTATAGACAAACATCCAAATGCTTGCTCATATTAAGTTCACAGCTTTACAGCTGCTCTAGATAGCAAAGCAATTGGCCCCAACAATTGTAGCTATCAAAGATTCCTCTTTAATTTGGTAGAGTAATTGAATTTGTATTTCATTAATTAAAATTAATAAATTAAGTCTATAGTAATTGAACTTCTAACACCTAGCATATTACTATATCTACAGACAAATATTTACATATATTATACAGCATAATTCTGTGTATTATCTGTAGATAATCACAAGATCAATTTTGCTTAGTAAACCAATATATAAATGAGAATTTGTTTTTAATATACTTATTAATTTATTTATTATAACTACATGCAAAACAATTATAGTTAAATATTCAGAGATGTATTAAAAACTGCTAGCAACCTTTTTAATCAGTATATTTATATTTAAATTTCAATAAATGTAGGAGAACATAGCTTCCTCTCAAAACAAAATCTGTTCAAACAATGTAATGCCCAGGACTGGAAAAGTAATGTCTTGAGTGGGTCCTGGTCTAGCCAGTATATATAAGAATATAAGGAAATGAATCAATAGAGAACTGTTTAAGTTTAAATAGGAATTCAAAATTCTGATTATACTGAGATAGAGTAAAGCAAATTTAATGAGTGATACACAGCAGTGCTTAAGTCCAAGGCACACTAGTTCTTCTGGGTTCAAATCCTTTATTCTTCAACTTGCTCTGTGACGTTGGTATCTTAACCTCAGTGCCTTACCCCCCTTATACAGGGACTGGGTAGTTGCGTTACCTCTGATATCCATTGGTAGCTTATACACGTAAAGTAAGTCAAAGTGTCCTTAAGAAAGAATGTTGCTAATTAATGTAGGTATATGGGGTTTTTTTTGTATAAGAAGCTGTTATTACAAATTTATTTTTCAAAAGGTTCCAAAGATTCTTTCAAATGTTTAATATCGACTCCAGACTGCAACCCAATCTCACCTCTCTTATGGCAGGGGAGGCCTACAAATGAGTGGTAAATTTCTTTATGCCAATCTCGCCTCATTCAGGAGAAGGAACTCAAAATAGGTAGGCAGTGTTGGGTTCCTTATTGTATTCTCATATGCAAAACTGTATGGTCCTATGAGTCCAGAAAGATAAGCTGTGGGGCTGGAAAAGGGAGAGGACAGGAATGAAGGGTAGAGGAGAGTGGTGTGGTGGTGGCTCCTGTAGCCACTTAACTGCTCACTTGAAGGGATAGAGGAAGGATATAAGAAAATTTAGAAAGAGCCAAGGACAGCAATCCCTTCATTTTTATCCAAGACATTCTCACCTGTTGCAAAGAGGAAGCAGCTGTGAATTTTGTCATCATTATGTGCTTTGCTTCTGCTGAACACTGCGAGTCAAAGGTGAACCTGTGGCTGCATTCATTCTTTATTTTATATAGCTACAGTGAGTGCAGTGAGTAATGTCTTACACCGTTTTGCAATAAGCTGCCTTTGTTGCTGGTGAGCAATGGAAAGCTAAAATGCTAAGCAACCATTTCAAACTAGAAAGATAAAAGCCGGACCCCAAAGCAATGCATAGAGAGGGCAAAGGACATGGAAAGCAATGCATCCACAGGTGTTGGGGGTTTAGTTGGGGAATTCTAGGTTCCCTGTGTTAGAGAGATCATCTTATAATGAGCACAGTACCTACGATGTATTATGTATCATGAGATGATGTCTAAATGACAAAACTGTCTGCAAATGTCTCCTTCGCTTCCATGTAAGATATTTTTAGAGGTGAATTCAGTGACAGAGTCATGACAGCTGATATTTTTTTTTACCATTTAGTGAGAGATCCCTTAATGTGTTAATACCTAATCCATTTTAATGTTTCATAAAATCCTGCAATTAAAAAAATGCAACCGATTAAATATGCACATTATTTATTTCTATGTATGCAGTTTCAAAGTGAAACTAGAATTAGTTGAAAGCTCATTACACTAAGGGAAATTTCACCTTGGACATGACAGTGTGGTTCTTTACATTTGAGTTCTTATGTTTTACAATCTCGATCATAACTGAAGCTTAAAAAATGCTTACGACTCCACAGAAAATGATGTTAGTTATTTATTCAAATATAAATTTAAAATACAATGTTTTGTACATTGGAGAAAAACGTTTAGTGGGAAAGAATGAGATGTGCTATGAGACAGAAAAAAAAAACGAACTCACTGGAAATTCTTAAAATTATATTTAACATAGAGGATCGGTGAGCATTTGTGGGAGCATCTTCCCACAAACTAATCCTTGGTGTTGAGGAAAGTTGCTTTTTGAATAAATCCAAAATTGCTCTAAAGACTATTTTATGCCAACATTAATGTTTACCTTGTGTTGAGAAAATGCTATTGGGTGAAGAACAAAGACACTTGATCAATATCTAGTAATGTGGACTTGAAAGAATGCTCACAACACCATACCCATTCAAAGTGTCTTTTGCATTACTAATGATGGTTTTACAGATGTCTTGAACACTGCCATGGTGTGTCAGAAGGGTAAATGAAAGATAATATTTCCTAAACATATGAAAGTACGGTTTCTCAGTATCCACGGATTTGTCAATCTCTGACTGTCCCAAAGGATGCTCAATCATATCCTGCATTCCATACTCTTCTACTCAAGTTTATCCACACAAAAGTTTCTTTCAAATCCTTATTTATACTTTTATCTGGTCTGACTATTGACACATTCTAGTAGATGTTAGAAGCACACTTTCAATTGTTCATAATCAGGCATGGAAACAGAGGTCTCATGAAACAAATCAGCTAACATTTTGACATCAGTTATATAGCAGACACTGCATTGTGCCATCACAAATATTTTCTGGTTAATCCTTATAATGTTCCTGTGACCTAGGAGTTATATTTTATCTCTACTCAACACATGGGCAAAATGAGACCAAAGTCTCATTGAGAATAAGTTGCTGAGCAAAAAATCAGGTCCAGTTATATTACTTAAAGAGCTTGCCCTTAATTTGTCTTTCTCATTCCTTTCTCCTTTGAAGACCAAATACTTGTTTTCATTTCATATATCAGTGGTTCTCAACCTTACAAATTATATGACCCTTTAATACAACTTTTCATGCTTTGATGACCCCCAACCACAAAATTATTTAGTTGCTTCTATATAGTGATTGAGAACCACTGATATATATTTTGAAGGAGAGAAGGAGGGTGGACTCTGCTGCAGATCAGTCTAGGAACGTATGCTTTATTTCATCCCACACTGCATATCAGAAAGTGTTGCACACATTTTAGGAACTTAGTAATCATTAACTTGAAGTTAATCTGCAGGAATTAAAGCAGCTCTTGAAGTTCCATATTTGCTATCAAAATCATAAATGAGGGCAAAAGACTTGCATATCTTTTTGTACTATTAATGTATAGTTATTAATTGGCAATATTTTATTCTAGGACAGTCATCAAGTTATGGACTAGTATTTCTATATTGTCTAAAATAATTTAGCATTATATTTCTAATCTTTTTATAGAAGTAAACACTACTCACCATCCTGACAAGAGAGGATACTTAGACTCAAGGCAGGTAACAAATCTGTTCTCTTTGAGAAATCAATTTATAAATAGAGCTGAAAATTAAAACTTCTCATGTAGAATCCAATGCCCAGATCTTAAATATTATACACTACTTGCTGTCTGCAGTAATAAATCACTAAATAAGATTTCACTAATCTCTAATTTCTTTGAATCTTTTACCTTCTTTCAGTTTGCATGCTAGTCAGTTATGCTGTGTGGTTGTTTTTATTTATTTGTGTATTTATCTGTTTATTTTTTCTGTAAATTGGATAGAATGGTCAACATTTCATAAATATTTTCTTTGTAAACAATTTAGATGTAAAATTTCACTTTAAAATATCTGCTTTATAGATGTCTTCTGAAGATGCTATGGAGAGGATGAAGGGTTAGGAAAAATCTACAAGGTGTTACTCTGTTCCTTGATAACCTTATTTTCTGTTATGGTATCCATTGGAACAGAAAAATATGTGAGACATATGTAGATATCTAACAGTAAGTATTTTGAAGTCTTATGTGTGACTCACTAACAGTTGTCTCCCTAAGAATATGCTATCTCAGTTTTCAGGTTTATTCTAATACTACATTAATGATATAGTACACAATTAAAAATGCAAACTGTGTTCACAGTTCTATTACTAGTCTAAGTTTATGGTCATGTGTATTCTAGAACTTCCTAGGTTCTGTATCTAGATTTCAAAGCTAGCAGTTAGAACAGTTTTACATAAAATATGTGTGTGTGTATATATATATATATATATACACAAATATATACATATATGTATATATACATGCATATACATGTACATAGAGACACACACACACACACACACACACACACACACACACACACGAAAGGAAACTTCATTCCTATAGATTGCCTACTGTATTTCCCTAGAAAGTAGAGAAGTTTTCTTGCTTTTTAGAAATGTGAAGCCAAAACTCAACCATTTCACAGCTGAAAATGACCAAAAATTACACGTCAGCTGAATGTTTAGACCTTCATAAAGTTTGTATTGCAATGTCACTAAACATTTCTTACTTAATTGTTCCAGTAATCCTCGAAAGTAAACGTGAAAAGAGAAAATGTCCTCTCTCAGAAACCCAGGCTAGTGGCGCAAAGACAAAATATTTGCCAAGAAGAGATGTGCAAACTGAATAGGAAAAGCCACTGAGGCTGTGTGCTTCATGTTTGGAAGACTATGGTGGAGAGTCTAGAAGCATGATAAAGTTTTAGTGACCAAGCTCCAGAACCCTTTGTAAGAAGGAGTGGCAGGAGAGTACATCAATGACTACAAGAACATGATTAATAGGCAGATCAAATACTAAAATGTTACACTAGTACTGAGTTAAAAAGGCTCTGGATCAAAATACACTTAACACATTCACGTCCATCACTGTTGCCTTGCAGTAATTAAAACATATGTCTATAATTTACAAAACCTATTTACATCTAATCAGATACATGTGACCATGATAAAAAATATACTTTTCTATTAGGAAAAAGGCTTCTACATCACAGGAAGCTGATTCTATCAGGTTTTCTGTCTTTTTTTTCTTGTTGTTCACTTTTATTTAGAATGCAAACAGTTTTCTATTTGAATGTTAGATAGAAAATGCTTGAAATTTTACTACATCTCCAGGGCTAACTTTATAAAGCCTTTTATATTTAATATGTCTTTGATGAATAATTTTAGTCAGAAAACTTAATAATCAAAACACTTGACTGTTCTCTAAAGTGCTTGTTTGTTTTGATAAGCAAATAAAAGCCAAAGGAAAAGAATAAGCTTTTATATATCCACATGTGCATCCAGCAATATAAGGAAAAATATAGCTATTACAGAAATTGCTTCTGTTACAAACTCATAATCACTATGGGTTTGAATTAAAAAACAAACCTATAACAACTAATTTTTCAACATTCAGTAAATTTTCCTTGCTTAATTTAATAGAAATACACAGAGATTTGATTATGTATTTCACAAATCTTTAAGGGATGTTTACTTAAAGAATAGTATAAAATATGATTGACCAACACCTTATTCTTCAAAATATACCATTTCTGGATAAAATATGCCTCACGTTGAAACAGATTGATATAAAAATGCATGCATGCTATAAAAGAATAAAGGCAAACTGTTTTCTAAAACATTAACTTTTTATATTCGCACGTTTGAATATTGGTGAAAATAAACATTCAGAGAAATCTAACAAGTCTAACAAGCTACTCCAAACCTGCTCAGTCTTTTTGTGTTCTCTCGAAAGGGTGAGGTGGGAGGGAAGAGTGAGTGGTCTCTCTCAGTAGAGGGATTCACAACCACCATGCTGCCAGGATTTTGACAAACCCACGTTTCTCAAATTAGAGTAAAACTGACAAGCGAAGTGAGTAGTTTTCTTTAGTTTTTAAATACGTGACATCTTGTCACACTGTATCTGCTTCTGTCAACTGATAACTGGTTCTGGACATAATTGAATTGATTGCTCGTAGTTTCAAATGAAGGAATTTACAAATTGGATAAAAAGCAGTAAAGCAGTCTCTTTTTACTACAATGCTACCCCTATAAAGCACCAGATAAATAATAATATAAGAATAATGTTCACTTTGACTTAGTAGGCAAAACTCACTTCCAATTTTAATTGCTCTTAATAACTACACTAGTGTTTAATTTTCAAATTTAAATGATGAGAGTGTTAATCTTCCAATCACCTTATGGGCCTGTATTGTTTTCTATACCAATTGCTAGAAAGCCAGACTGGGCAACCCAGAGGTATCACGATTGCACTGCTCTTTAAAGGGCTGAATGAACATTTATGTATTCATGTTTCCTGCATCCTGACATCTGATGTCATTAATACAGAACCGGAAAAGAGTTCACATAATAAGAAAGGAGTCAGAGTGGGTGGGGTTCTATTCAAAAGCAAACTTGCTATTACTGAGTTTTAAGACAAGGCAACCCAGCAGGAGTGGTTTCTGTGAAAGTTGTCCTTATCATTAAGTATGAGATGTGTCCTTGCTTGGTGTGAGATGACAAAGAGGATGATCTGCTACACTTGCCTTTTTTGATTGTGATACCATTGGGTTTGTGTACTATGGTTCCAATCTTCTCTAAAAAGATAATGTAAATTTTTACCATAAAAATTAAGTAAATATAAATAAAAAATAGATAAATTAAAAATACATACTTAAATAAACAACCAAACCAAACTCATCTCAGCACTATGCAGATAGACCCAGGAACTCAAAGCCATCCTGGGCTACAAAGCCACATTGAGTGTAGATTAATTAACATGTCTCAAAGAAATGGTGTACAACTCTAATTGTACAAAATTGTATACCATTACCACAAGCAACATGGATCATCTCATCCTCATAATTTTAAAACTCTACATATTTAACTATTTAATGCCCTCCTCTTTTTCCTAAATGGCTTATGAAGCAGTTTTATTTTTTCAAAGTGTTTCTACTATGTGTATATATATATATATATATATATATATATATACATATATACATACACAAATACATAAAATGTATAAATATGCAATTATATATAATTAAATAATTCACTAAATATATTCATAATTGTTATTCAATTACTAATATAAGGCTATTCTATGATTTATCATTAGTAGATACTTGGACATTTTTCTTGATGATTTTGAATAAATCTATTGCAAATATTTACCTATAGCCTATAGTTCTCCTGCACTCCTTCTTCTGGTATATTTTTGTTTCATGTAAATAATTACCTAGGAATAGAATGCCTGGTCTTAGGTTAATGAAATCGCTCCCCATATTTGTTACTGTAAAAGTGTTTTGAAATCCACTGAGTCAAGTAGCATTTCCACAGTTAGCATTAAAATTATAGTATTTTGAATCTTTGACAGAATTTGATGTTCTCTGTGTGGACTTATTTTTTTCCATATTTGAAGCCTCTCCAATACTATTATTATGGCTTTTATATTTACTTTTCTAATAACCCATGATATTTGATATCTTTTATCAGTGTCTTTACCATTTACATCTTCTGTTTGGTGTCAATTCAAATAATTTACCAATTTGGTTAAATCTTAGTTTTATTCAAAAATATATACAAAGGGAAAAGATGTTTTAATTTTGGGGAGTAGATGATAGGACTAAACTAAAAATTCATTTACTTCATCATATTTTATAATATATGTAATATATATGTGTGAGATATATATATATTATATTACATATAACTATCATATATATAGTATGATAGTTTTGCTTTTTATTATCCATTCTTCAGGTTGTTTCCAGTTTTTGTTGTATTACAAATGAATCTTCTATGAACAGAGTTGAACAAGTGTCCTTGTTAGATGGTGGGACATCTTTTGGGTATATGTTCTAGAGTGGTAGAGTTAGATTTTCAGTTAGAACTCTACCCAATTTTCTGAGAAACCACCAAATTGATTTCCAAAGGAATTATTCAAGTTTGCACTCCCACCAGCAATAAAGGAGTTTTCCCCTTGCTCCATATTCTCACCAGTATGTGATGTCTCATGAGTTTTTGATCTTATTCATTCTAATGGATGTAAGGTGAAATCTCAGAATCATTCTGAGTTGAACATCCCAGATGACTAAGGATTTTGAACATTTCTTTTAAGTTTTCCTTGTCCACTAAGGATTCTCTATTGAAAATTCTCTATTTAGCTCTGTAGCCCATATTTTATGTGGGTTATTAGCGTCTTAATTAGGATATTTACATGCTTTAGATAGTATCCCCTTGCCAAATGTATGTTGGTACAGATCTTTTCCCATTCTGTAAGCTGTTGTTTTATCCTATTGACAGTGTTCTTGAACTTACAGAAGCTTTTCGGTTTCATGAAGTCCCATTTATTTATTATTGATTTTATTTCCTGAGCCATTAGTGTTCTGTTCAGAAAGCTATCTCCTGTAACAATGAGTTCAAGGCTATTCCCTACTTTTTCTTCTATTAGATTCAGTGTATGAGGATCTACATTGAGGTTTTTGATACAATTGGAGTTGAGTTTTGTGCAGGGTGATAAGTATGGCTCTATTTGCATTTTCTATATGCAGACATCCAATTAGACCATCACCATTTCTTGAAGATGCCTTCTTTTCCTCTTTGCATGGTTTTGGGTTCTTTGTCAAAATTAAAGTGTCTATAGGTGTGTGGGTTTATTTCTGTCTTTGATTCAATTACACTGATTCACCTGTCTGTTTCTATACCAATGCCATGGACGTTTTATGGAAGTCGGAGATAGCGAAACCTCCAGAAATTCTTTTACTTTTCAGAATTAGTTTAGTTATCCTGAGTTTTTGTTTTTTCCATACGACATTTAGAATTTTTCTTTTAAAGCCTGTAAAACATCCTGTAGGGATTTTAATGATAGTTGCAAAGAATCTATAGATTGCTTTGGGTAAAATGGCCATTTTCAATGTGTCAATCCTACTGTTTCATGAGCATGGGAGATCTTTCTGTATTTTAATAACTTTTTTAATTTTTGTCTTCAGAGATCTGAGGTTCTTTTCATACAGATCTTTCACTTGTTTGGTTAGAATTACATCAAGATATTTTATATTATTCATGGCTATTGTAAAGAGTGTTGTCTCTGTATTTTTTTAATCAACCCATTTACCATTTGTATAAAGGAAGGCTACTGATTTTATTGAGTTAATTTTGTATTTAGCCACTTTGCTGAAGGTGTTTACCAACTGTAAAAGTACTCTGGTAGAATTTTAGGAACACTTAATGTATACTCTAATATCATCTGAAAGTAGTGATACTTTAACTTCTGTACACACACACCTGCATGCACACATACACACACCCACACACACACAGAAATAGAGAAACACAGGAAGAAATAGAGAGAGAGAAAGAATTGATTTTACCCAAACACAAACAAGAATAAAATTGCAACATGTTCAGGAAAATGGATAGAACCAGAGATTATCATGCCAAGTGAAATAAACCAGTGCAATAACAACGGGAATCACATGAAGAATCAAGGGACAAAGAAAGAACCTAAAATTGAGTAATGGAATCTTAGCCTGTAGAAGAGTAAAGGGGGGAAAGGAAGTGAAACTTGAGTAAAAAAATGTGAAGAAGCAAATGTGATCAGTGTGTATTATAAGGATATACAAAATTGTCAAATGAATCACTTTAATCTCTATAAATGCCAATAAAATATTAACAATGATCTTTAAAATGTAAAGTGGTTAAAGCATGAGGACTACAATAAATTGTAGACCAGACTGCACTTCACTGTTCCTTCATTAGACAGTACTACACTGCCTTAAAACAAAACAAGCAAAACAAAACAAAACAGAACAAAACAAAACAAAATGGAGATTGGATAAAAATGTCACCCTCTGTGCATATTAACATGCGGGCTAAAACTCACATTGCTTCATAATAATATATTAAGATAACTCATACAGTATACCTAAGAAGACTACCTTTCTTGGGGGCTAAATTATAGTTTCTCTGTTTTCCTTTTCTTCAGAGTTACTACTATATGATAATGTTAGTTTCTGTACTCTCTAAATTATTAAGAACAATTGCTTAATCCTAGTAATCAGTAAGAAAATTATATCCTGTATAATTTAAAAAGTCAGGGGACAAGTATTCATCAAGCACATTAAGTCTTAAGACATTGTTTAGCATTATGCTGATAAAATACTTAGAAAATTTCCCAGGTTCATACATAATTGCAAACTTAGGTGGACCAAAGCAACTGTCTAATTCTAATCTGCTTTCTGGAATTGTTAATTGTTTATTCAATGCAGTATTCAGTCTTGAAACCATATAACTACCACAAACAAAAAGAGACAGCAAGGTTTATAAATATATATTTGTGCATATATATACATGTACATCTATATATGTAGGAATATTAATCAACTAAAATAAGGGAAGGAACATAAACAGGGAACGTAGATGGAAGGCACTAGCAGGAAGGGGGAAGGAAATTGATGTGACTCATTTTCAATTAAGAATAACCTAAGTAATAAATAATTTATGTATGGTAGCAGAAAATATAACAAGAGCTAGAACAGAATAAAAGAATTTTGGTTGTATATGTATTGTTACCAGGCACTTTAGATATTGTATTTGTATACTATTTAATATTTGGGGTAGTTTTCCTTTAAAAGCTTATGTCTCTCATCACTAATCTATTTGCTTGCCTCTTGACAACAACCAATATTTGAAACGGTTTTTTAGACAACAGTGATCAATTCTAAGTAACTCAGATGTGATTCAATATTAACTTTAAAGTAACACATGATTCTGCTGCTCATACATGCTGTTTTGAGTTTAGCCTTCCTTAATTTCTCTGATTTCTTTTTCAGAATAACCCTGGTATATAGGGGATAATGTATTGCTATGTTATTTTCTTCATTTGATAAATGCATAAATGAATAATGAACTATCCAGAGAAGATAATTTCTCCCTTACATGCCTTCACACAAATAAATTGAAATACCCACTTCATACATTTTGCATTATATGTCAAATAAACCTCTAAAACTTTGAGCCAGCTTGTGGTTATGATGCCTGGAGACAAGCTCAGGCTTACCTTGGAGGGTTATCTCACTTAGCTATTATTTTTGCATGTAAAGAGGAATTCTGTGTGATTATCCAATTAAAAATTCCATATCTTAATTTGCTGTATTCATAATCTGAGAAGAAACTACAAACTTTTAAAATTATTTGTTACAAGAATGTACGTTTTCAGAATCTTCAAATATGGAACCAGATAGATCATATAAAAGACCATGCAAACAAGAACCAGTAGATATTAAGAACAAATTGATGGTAAAACAAAAACATGATGATTATCTTTACTAGATAAGCTGCCTTATTACTTAGTTTTGAAGCACAACTTGGGATTTCCTCCCCCTCCAGTGTCTGATGTAATTTCAAAATCAGGAGGATAATTGGGAGGATTGGAAAGCTCTGTATATGACAAAGAAATCAAAAGAAAAAGCCAAGGGAAGACATTCAATAATAACTTTGAATCCTTTTTGAGAAAATAAAAAGATTCATCAAGTGAGAGGAAATTCCATACATCTCCCAAATCTCAACTTTGTAAGCCCCTTGTAGGATGTTAAAAAAGAACTGTGTGCTGCTTGTTGAGAAAGTCATTGTAACTGTTTCTCTACGCAATATTGTTAGTAAGAGGATATTTTGATCATTATTTTACTGCGTTCTAAATATATATATATAACAGAGTAACTGTGTGGGCTAGCATGTCCTGGTTGTTTGACAAGTATTTTTTAGTGGATTTTCCTTTTCATAAAGTTAAGATACTTCATGCTATTGAGGATTAAAGACATTTTACAGTAAATGTAGAAATATTCTTACTCATATGCATTTGAATTTCCTATCATGTATTTTGATTTCTCTTCATGATATGTTTCTCTCTTAACTCTGTATTGCTGATGTCCACACAGCTTAACAGCACAATCTTCCAAGAGAATAAACTGTTTTTATATACCTTTGTTTAGTTTCATTGGTTTTCCTTTTTTGTCCTCTAAGTAAATTTTGTACTTATTAAACTCAAAGATATGCATTGTTGAAATACATTAACACTATCCTAAGGCTAGTCACTTATAAACAACTGTGTTTCTAAAAATTAATAAATAAAACACGTCTTGAAACTTACAATCCAACACCTTAGACTACAAAAAGAATCTGGCTATATGCTTACTTTATGACATTCTCTCTCTTTTTTTATACTTAAATTATTTATTTGGTTACTAATAATAATTTACTTTATATCGCAATCACAGCTTCCCCTCCCTCCTCTCCTTCCAATCACATTCTTTCCCCTCCCCCATCCCTTCCTCTCTAATTTATTTTATTTTATTTTATTTTCTATATTCTTTGTTTAGATTCCAAATGATTTTCTCTTTCCCGGTTCCCCCCTATCCCTAAGTACCATAAGTCCTCTTCCCTCCACCTGTTCGCCAATCAAACCCCTCCCACTCCTCTGTCCTGGCAATCTCCTACAATGCTGCATCAAGCCATTCCAGGAACCAGGCCCTCTCCTCCTTTCTTCTGGGGAATGATTTGATATGTGGGTTGTGTTTTGGGTATAATGAGCTTCTAGGCTAATATCCACTTGTCAGTAACTGCATTCCATGTGTGTCCTTTTGTGAATGAGTTCCCTCACTTAGTATGATATTTTCCAGTTACAAACATTTGCCTAAAAATTTCATGAATTCATTGTTTTTAATTGCTGAGTGGTTTTTTATGTAATTTAATTCCATTGTGTAAATATATCACATTTTCTGTATGCATCCCTCCATTAAGGGATATCTGGGTTCTCTCTAGCTTCTAGCTATTATAAATAAGGCTGCTATGAACATAGAGGAGCATGTGTCCTTATTGCATGCTGGGGACTCCTCTGGGTATATGCCCAGGAGTGGTATAACAGGGTCCCCTGGAAGTGTTATGTCCAGTTTTCTGAGGAACAGCCAGACTGATTTCCAGTGTGGTTGTACCATCTTGCAATCCCACCAACACTGGAGGAGTGCTCCTCTTTCTCCACATCCTCGCCAACACCTGCTGTCTCCTGCGTTCTGAATCTTAGTCATTCTGACTGGTGCGAGGTGAAATCTCAGGGTTATTTTGATTTGCAATTCCCTAATGACTAATGAGGTTGAACATTTCTTAAGGTGCTTCTAAGCCATTAGAAGTTCTTTAGGTGAAAATTCTTTGTTTACCTCTGTACCCCATTTTTTAATAGGGTTATTTGGTTTTCTGGGTCTACCTTCTTGAGTTCTTTGTATATATTGGATATTAGCCATCTTTCAGAGATAGGGTTGGTGAAGATCTTTTCCCACTTTGTTGGTTGCTGTTTTGAAGGTGTCCTTTGCCTTACAGAAACGTTGTAATTTTATGAGGTCCCATTTGTCAATACTTGATCTTAGAGCATAGGGTACTGGTGTTCTGTTCAGGAATTGTCCCTCTGTGCCCATGTCTTCAAGGGTCTTCCCCAGATTCTTTTTTATTAGTTTCAGGTTGTCTGGATTTATGTGGAGGTCCTTGATCCACTTGTAGTTGAGCTTAGTACAAAGAGATAAAATTGGATCAATTCACATTCTTCTGCATGTGACCTCCAATTGATCCAGCACCATTTGTTGAAAAGACTATCTTTTATCCACTGGATATTTTCAGCCCCTTTGTCGAAGATCAAGTGAACATAGGTGTGTGGGTTCATTTCTGGGTCTTCAATCCTATTCTATTGATCCACCTGCCTGTCACTGTTCCGATACCATGCAGTTTTTAACACTATTGCTTTGCAGTATTAATTGAGGTCCTGGATATTGATTTCCTCAGAAGTTCTTTTACTGTTGAGAATAGTTTTAGCTATCCTGGGTTTCTTGTTATTCCAGACGAATTTGAGAATTGCTCTTTCTAACTCTATGAAGAACTGAGTTGGGATTTTGATGGGGATTGAGTTGCATGTGTATATTGCTTTTTACAAGATGGCCATTTTAAGTATATTAATCCTGCCAATCCATGAGCATGGAAGATTTTCCATTTTTTGAGGTATTCTTCGATTTCCTTCTTCAGAGACCCGAATTTCTCGTCATACAGATCTTTCACTTGTTTGGTTATAGTCACACCAAGATACTTTATATTGTTTGTGGCTATTGTAAAGGCCTTAATTTCTTTCTCAGCCTGATTATCCTTTGAGCATAGGAAGGCTACTGATTTGCTTGAGTTGATTTTATAACCAGCCACTTTGCTGAAGTTGTTTATCAGCTGTTGGAGTTCTCTGGTGGAGTTTTTTGGCCAGGTAAGTATACAATCATATCATCTGCAAATAGTGAAAGTTTGACTTCTTCCTTCCCAATTTGTATCCCTTTGACATCTGTATGTTGTCTAATTGCTCTATCTCGTACTTCAAATACTATATTGAAAAGATATGGAGAGAGAGGGCAGCCCTGTCTAGCCCCAATTGGATGTTTTAATTCAACACTTCCTATTGGAATTTTAAAGAAAAGATTAATGTTGAAGTCTAATGTTATTTCATTCCAATAATGGCAATGATAAAAATATTTCTGTAATTTCTTCATAGTAATTTCATTACACGAAGAAGTTAAATCAATGATTCATCAAGAGGTACAAAGCTTGATTTATTTTTCATCATGTCGTATATATTTGGGTGCATTGATATTTTGAGTAGTAAACTATGTAAGGTAAAATTTTAATGATGTAATCTAGAAGCCGGCAAACTTATTTCTACCAAAAGTCAAAGAGTATATAATTTGGGGTTTGGGTTTCAATTGTCATATCTCCTGAACTCGACGACTTCTATATGTTATGTGCAGCCATTGACAACAAATGGGCTCACTTGTATCACACAATAAAAATTTACTTATTAAACAGGCCATGAGTTGCATTTGACTTTTGAAACCGTAAAACAATAGCATACTATTGTTTTTAATTAGTATTGTTTGAAGCAATGTGTTGGCTTAGTAAGTAAATGGCTCATACCATCAAGCCTAACAACATGAGTTAGATACTGGGTTCCCATATAGTGCAAGGAGAGGATTGACCACTGATTCTGCTAATCTTCCTAGATACACCTTGGCATTAAATGCTTCCCCTTTCTCCATACACACTAAATATATGCATGAAACTAAAAATATTTTTTAAAGCTTATCACAAATATTTAATCAATTTCATAGAAAATCAAGAATTTGCATAATGATCGACCACCTACAGAATAGCTGTGAAGGATAGAATTCTTGTTTCTTACATGCTTTGTATAGTTTTTGTTGTTTCCAAATTCTGAGTTATTTACTAAAATCAGACAGAACAGATAAACTTGCTTCTAACATCCAGGGACGAGTCTTTAAAATCATCCTGTAAATTATTAAAATACTGATGCAAAGCAGGAATGTTACTGAGGTGAAGATTACAATCACTGAGGTTAATTTACAAAAGAGCCCAAAAAAAACAATTTGGGACTAAAAAATACCTTCTTTCTTTGTGAGCTCTTTGTAAAGTGCATCTTCATTCTTATTCATAGCACTACATAACCTACAAGACATCCACTTTAATGCTTCTGCCTACTTCTCTGCTGATACTACTAGCAGGCAGAGAGTCCTTTACATAAATTTCTAGCCGCATATATTCTGTCTTGAGGGTTTTACTAGAGTCAACCAAGAGCCTTAGTTTCCTGAGTGGACTCCAATTCCTGCAGTTTGATCATGTCCTTAAGCAGCCTGCCACAATGTTTTCTTTACTTTTTCATCTTGTTTCCATTTAAAGTATGCTTGTTTTAGCCACTTAAATTAGCAAAAACCATTTTTGTCCTTTCACAGACAATAGCAGAAAAGATCTATTAAAACTTTTCACCAGTAAAATACTAGAAAGAAAAACAAAAGGAAAGTTTAGCATTTAGCTTGAACCAGACAAACCTCTCTGTGCTGGCACAGACCTTCCCACAACATGTCATTTACCTTCCTTGTTGCTGGCAAACACAGAAAGATTAGAACATGTTCTATGTCTTTCATTTCGGTTACAGCCCACTCTATCCTCAACCCTAGCATTCTTCCCAGAATATCCCATTTACCTGGGCCCCAAGGAACCCAGGCCTTGATGATAAATTACAATATAACGGAAAAGATAAACAACCTGTAGCAACAGCAGAAACCACAAGCATGCATTTCCTTTATCATAAAGAAATTACTAAATCCTATTTATCCCAGGTGTGTAGATTTATGTTATCAGCATCTGCTGCGAATCACATGAAGTTATTATTTTCATTCTACAGCACCAATGGGTGTTTATGAAAATAACTGCACACTATACAATTTTGATTGCACGGAGAGAAAAATAGTTATTTGGAATGCAATTTGGACTGCAATATTTCTTTTTCGTTTGCCTCTCATTTGGCAGCTTATTCTACTCAAATATTATCATCAATATGCCATACATAATCTTAAATTTCTCACAGCCATCACTGGTACTTAGGCTGATTAACTAAACAGCAATTATAGCATAGTATGGTAGGAAGACTGTGGGAGGGTTTCACTGTGTTTCAGTGTTTTCCTCTGTATTGCACAGGGACTTTTTGTGGTTTTCTTTGTTGTTACCAACAACATAATGTAAACAACCATATATAAATGTTACCCACCATTATGAAGACAATCTGTGAAAAGGCATAAAAACTGTCATTCAGGGCAAAAACATCCTATGAAGTCATTCTGTAAAATTTAAACAACCCAGTATTTTACACAATAAAACGTATTAATCACAAACTGCAGAGAATATTCAATAGTAGCATATTTGCACAACAACTAAGGTCTTAGTTGGGTTTCTATGGCTGTGAAGGCCCACTATCACCAAGGCAACATATGAAAGAAAAATTATCAATGTAGATCATGGTTGTAGGTATTAGAGTTCATAATGGTCATCTAACAGAACAGGCTGCAGATGGGAGACATGGTCCTGGAACCGTAGCAAAGCTCTTACATCTGATCCATAAACACAAGGAAAGAAAGGACTTCAGACTGGCCTAGGATTTCAAAAAAACAGAAATTTTGCCCTTAGTGACACATTTTTCCAACAAGATCACACTGTCTAACCCCTTATAAACTATTACCACCAACTGAGGAACAAGTGTTCAAATATCTAAGCATTTACAGCAGATTTCACTCAAACCACGACAGTGATATATGAAAAAAATCACAGAATACTGAATCTGATCACAAAATTAAAAAGAATTGTTTGAAAGTCTGGTGTGGTGGCTTCACTGGTGATGTGCCTGTCACATAAGCAACAAAATGCAAATTAAGATTTTGCATTAGTCAGAGTTCTATTCCTACACAAACATCATGACCAAGAAACAAGTTGGGGAGGAAAGGGTTTATTCAGCTTACACCTTCCACATTGCTGTTGATCACCAAAGGAAGTCAGGGCTGGAACTCAAGTAAGTCATGAAGCAGGAGCTGATGCAGAGGCCTTGGGGGGATGTTTCTTACTGGCTTGCTTCCCTTGGCTTGCTCAGTCTGCTCTTTTGTATACCCACAAATACCAGCCCAGACATGGTACCACGCACAAGGGGGCCCTCCCCCATTGTTCAATATTTGGGAAAATGCCTCACAGTTGGATCTCATGGACCCATTCCTCAACTGAAGCTCCTTTCTCTGTGATAATTCCAGCCTATGTCAAGTTGAAACACAAAACCAGCCAGTACTGGTTTCCAACACCCACATCAAAGTCAAGAGGCTCATGTGAAGACCAAGTACTAAAGAAGGGTGTTGTAAGACAGATAGATCTCTTGAAACTCATAGGTCAGACACAGATTAATTCTACATTCAATGACAGTCCCTGTCTCAAAAAAAAAATAGAAACTGAGAGATGATGATTGTCAATATCAACTTGGGACTCTACACTCAAGAACACTGTACATGTGTGAGCATGTACTCCTAACACACATATTCATCTACATATATTTTTTAAATTATCAGGTTTACTAAAATAGTATGTCGTTTCCTTCAAGGGAAACTAGTTAATGTTGATAAACCCTCTTAGCCCTTCTTCTACCTGATAGAGTCCTCTCCATACAGGACCCAGCCAACATGATGACAAGTCAGTTCAAAATAAAATAAGCACACAACTTACTATGTATCTCACTGCTGCCATAGTAATTTTACAGGCCTTAATGTAAGGCATGTATATTGAAAATACTCAGCATCTAAAGTTCAGGAGTCATTTCTCTCTTTGTTTTAACATGTAAAAAGAGTTCAGAGGAATATCCTTATTTGCCATAAACAAGGATAATTCAGGAAACTAGCTTTAGAAGTCTATGATAAAAGTTTTTCTATAATGATATCATTAAATTATACATTTTAAGACTCAGAGATGTTATTGTTGTTAAAATGACTGAGTTTTATTTTATTGTTTATTAAAGAAAGAAGTGAAGTTTGGATCCTGAAAGCTATTTTACAGAGGAAAATAGTCATAAAACATATTCATGGAGTATTTCAAATACTCAAAATATTTAGACATAGAGGCAGAAACATATTTATTAAGGAATTTTTTGGAAAATAGCAGGAGCTACTACTGATTGTGTAAACAACAAATTATAATATTTAATGTAAGCATAACAATACATTCAATAATTTTTCCTCAATTTATCAGGTATATTGATATAGCTGCAACTCTGCTCAAATTTGCACATATTAATAATGTTTTCTATTCACTATGAAATAGCTTCATTAAACAGCATGATGTAACTGAAGGCATGTTTGCAATTAGGTGAGCAAGTAAAAAACCATAGGCTGTCCATTCACCTCCAGGCCATGATCACATATACCCTAAAATGATATGATTTTCCTTACTCTTGTCCAAACTTTTAAGCTATCCTATAAGTATTTAAAGCCAGTAAAAACATCTCTAAAAATAACAATGACTCTGTAAGTTAATTGTTATATCTAAAAATTAAAATGCAAGTTTGATGCTGATTTTTGAAACATATCACTGCTTTGTAAGGCAGATGTTGATATTTCTACTATTAGCATGAAGTGACTTAATTTCTCTTTATTATGTGATAATCCTCAGATATTTACCCTTTTAAGACCACAAGAATCTTGATTCTTCATATATTTTGTACTTAGTGCGTCATACACACTAAACTAAATTATAACTTTTCAAAGAACACCTTACCATATTAAGTCAGAATAGATATCCATTGATCAGACTTCTCCATCACTTTCAGACTGATATTTCAGTGAAGTTTAGATAATGTGATTCATTTCTTATACTTGTAAATCATCTATTTGCAACAAAAGTTTTTCAGCATAACTTCTATGTTAGTGAATGTAGTTTTATCTAATTTTCAATATAGATTTTTTCTTCTTATTAATATGTACTTATAGAAAATTGAAATTATTATTGATTTCTAATTTCAAGGCATACAAACATATGCATGTATACATATCCACACATGTTCATATATATATATATATATATATATATATATATATATATATACACACATTGATTATATGGAAAAACTAGACATCTTCTAAATGGAAATTAAATTTTGGAAAATAAAATTATTTACTTGCAACATTTACTTTTCTGAAATAAATTGCATCTTTAATTCTTCATTTATGGGATGGAACTTTTTTTGCTTCCATTTTGTCATTGCAGAAACAAAGGCAGACAGTAAGCATATAATTTTCAAGGCAATATAGTTGATAAATCATAGAGAAACACATCATACACAGGTTTCATCACTTTAAAGTCATGATTTCATCCATCTACCATCGTTTCTTTCTGGAGTATGACACTAAGAAAATAAAAGTATACCAGCTATTTAAAAAACAGAACTTTTATAGAAGAGAAGATCACCAAGATATAAGACATGGGGTATGGAAAGGACTAACCAGGGAAGCACATTTGAATATTCTGTGCTTCAAGGAATTACCTCTGAAATCTGTAAATTCAATTGTATCTTCTCAAAAACTATGAAGGTATAGCTCTCCCTAACTTTCAATGTGCCTTTATTGGGAAATGGAAAGTTGAGGATGTTCAGCTTAATATAAAGCCAATATGGTAATCCCCATTGCGATGGATCTATCTGTATAGAATTAGGGAAGTCAGTTATGGAAGCACACATAAACATACAAATAAAATAGGTGGGAATGCCATCTCTTTGATCTATTTATTACTTATACCCTCTAGAACTTAGAGACAATATTATGTTTGAGTCACTGAATAAATCAACATGAAAATCATTTTTGCCCAAACTTAATATATAAATGTAAGGGTTGTGTAAATTGCTCAGTGTTTGTGAGTATTGCTTGTTCTGGCAGAAGACCCACATTTAATTCCCACCAACAAACTAGCAAGTAAAACATTCATGTACATAAAATACAATAAACCAAAAAATAAGTTTTAATATATAAGTACAAAGGGATATGTTTTATTGAACATGCATTATATGCAAAGGTTGGTCTCAGGGTGTTTTAAGTTTTACTGTTATGATCAGCAAATACATTTTGGTTAACAGACACAAAAATGCATATTTATATCAGTCTTTAAAGCTAGATGAGTTGTGTTGTGGATCCATGGAAAAAGTGTCATGATCCCTCTAAGTTAAATTTATTCAACTATGCAAGCTTTGTACATAATTGTTTGGTGAGGATACTGATACTATATTTCTTACCAGCCACAAGGACATGTTACTACTTCCATTGATACTGATGTCTGCTGGGCTAGATCCTACAGAATAGACTCCTACTTCCTTAACAATAAAGATAAATCCTTGGTCAAATTGTCATGAGATCAGATTCTACATTAATGCCAGCCTCAAGGCTTGACTGTCCAGCCTATGCTGGAAAATGTTGCCAGGCTCTGTTTCAAGAAACCAGAAAAAAAATAATGATATTTAGAATTAGCATGTTCACCATTTATAATACCATATGATATAATCAATAAAATCCATATTATAAAATATTCCCTAATCCAAAGGAGATAGATACAAAGCCATGCTCAAAGCAGTATTATAGACCTTCTCATTCACCTTTATATCCAAACACATTAGAACATTCAATCATGGAGCAGAAGCCGCATGCAGAGCAGTGGTTCTGGGGCCCCAGCCAGCCGTGGGCTCTGTGACCTGAAGGGGGACCCTGCACTCCCTGCAGCATCCACCATCTTCCCAGCCTCTTCAACCTAGCAGGCAGAACGAGGTACCCGAGATATGCTAAGTTTAAGACCTCTGGGGACTCAGAATACCAGACAGCAATGTGAGCAGGAACTGTGCAGAGCAGTGATTCATGTACCCCAGCCAGGCGTGGGCTATGTGCCCTGAAGGGGGACCCTGCACTCCCTGCAGCCTCCTCCAACTTCCTGGTTGTTTTGACATAGCAGGCAGAACCAGGTACCCGAGATATCCCGAGTTTAAGACCTCTGGGAACTCAGGCCACCTGTAAGCAATCTGTGAGCAGGAGCCCCACAGGGCAGTGTTTCAGGTGTACCAGTCATGGGGAAATAGCCTTACGAGCCCACAGGGGGTTCAAGCACCATCTAGTAACTACAGGACCAACTAATACCAGAGACAACCAGATGGCAAAAGGCAAACTTAGGAACGTTACTAAAAGAAATCAAGGCAATATGGCAGCATCTGAACCCAATTCCCCAACAGCAATAAGTCTCAGATAACCTAACACACCAGAAAAAACAAGACTCAGATCGAAAATGACTGATCAGGATGCTGATAGAGGAACACATAGATAAATCTCTTAAAGTAATACAGGAGAAAATGGATCAAAAGCTAGAAGCCCTTAAAACACAAACACAAAAATCAATTAAAGAAATTCAGGAGAATATGGATCAAAAAATGGAAGCCAATAAGGAAGATATACAAAACTCACTTAAAGAAATACAAGAGAATGTGGGTCAACAAGTAGAAGTCATAAAAGAGGAAACAGAAAAATCCCTTAAAGAATTACATGAAAACACAAATAAGCAAGTGAAAGATCTGAGCAAAACCATACAGAATCTAAAAACAGAAGTAGAAACAACTGAGAAATCGCAAAGGGAGACAACATTGGAGATAGAAAACCTTGGGAAGAAATCAGGAGTCATAGATACAACTATCAACAATAGAATACAAGAGATAGAAGACAGATTCTCAGATGCTGAAGATACCATAGGAACCATGAATTCAACAATTAAAGAAAATGCAAAATGCAAAAAGCTGGTGACTCAAAATATTCACAAAATCAAGAACACAATCAGAAGACCACACCTAAGGATTATAGGTGTAGATGAGAGTGAAGATCTCCAACTTAAAGGGCCAGCAAGTGTCTTCTAAAAAATTATGGAAGAAAACTTCCCCAACCTAAAGAGAGAGATGACCATGAATATACAAGAAGCTGACAGAACTCCAAACAGACTGGACCAGAACAGAAATACCTCCTGTCACATAATAATCAAAACCCCAAATGTACTAAACAGAGAAAGAATATTAAAGGCAGTAACAGAAAAAGGCCAAGTAACATAAAGGAAGACCTATCAAAATTACACCAGACTTCTCACCTGAGCCATGAAAGCTAGAAGATCCTGGGCAGATCTCATGCAGACTCTAAGAGAACAAAAACTTAAGCCAAAACTACTATACCTAGCAAAATTCTCAATCATCATAGATGTATTCCATGACAAAACCAAATTTATATGATATCTATCCACACACCCAGCCCTACAAAGGATAATATAGGAAAAAACACCAACACAATGGGGGAACCACACCCCAGAAGAAGATAGAAACCCACTCTCATCAAACCCAAAAGAAGATAACCACTCAAATATAAAAAATAATGCCCAAAATGGCAGGAAGTAATAATTATGATTACTTAATACCTCTTAACATCAATGGACTCAATTCCCCAATAAAAAGACACAGACTAACAGACTGGATACTGAAACAGGACCCTACATTTTGCTGCATACAGGAAACACCTCTCAGTGTCAAAGACAAACACTACATTAGAGTAAAAGGCTGGAATACAATTTTATAAGCAAATGGTCTCAGGAAACAAGCTGGAGTAGCCATTCTAATATGAAATAAAATTGACTTTCAACCTAAAGTCATCAAAAGAGACAAAGAAGGTCACTTCTTGCTGGTCAAAGGGAAAATCTACCAAGAAGAATTCTCAATACTGAGCATCTATGCTCCAAATGCAAGGGCACCCTCATTTGTAAAAGAAACTTTACTAAAGCTAAAAGCACACATTGCACCTAACATAATAATTGTAGGCGACTTCAATATTCTACTCTCCAAAATGGACCAATCAGGAAACCAGAAAATAAACAGGAACACAGTGAAACTAATTGAAGCATGGACAAATTGGATTTAATGGATATATATAGAACATTTCATCCTAAAGCAAAAGAATATACCTTTTGCCTAGCACCTCATGGTACCTTCTCCAAAATCGATCATATAATTGGTCACAAGACAGACCTCAACAAATACAAGAAGACTGAACTAACCCCATGCCTATCAGACCACTATGGAGTAAAAGTGGTCTTCAATAGCAAGAAGAACAACAGAAAGCCCACATACACAAGGAAACTGAACAATACTCTACTCAATAACACCTTGGTCAAGGAAGAAATAAAGAAAGAAATCAAAGACTTCTGAGAATTCAATGAAAATGAAGGTGTGATCTACCCAAATCTATGAGACACAATGAAAGCAGTGATAAGAAGAAAATTCATAGCAGTGAGTGCCTCCAAAAGAAACTAGAGAGAGCATACACTAGCAACTTAACAGCACACCTGAAGGTCCTGGAACAAAAAGAAGTTAATTTACACAGGAAGAGTAGAAGACAGGAAATCATCAAACTAAGTGCTGAAATCAATCAAGTCTAAACAAAGAGAACCATACAAAGAATCAGCAAAACCAAGAGCTGGTTCTTTGAGAAAATCAAAAGATAGATAAACCCTTAGTCAGACTAACCAAAGGGCACAGAGACAGTATTCCAATTAAGAAAATTAGAAATGAAAAGGGGGATATAACAACATAAACTGAGGAAAATAAAAAAATCATCACATCCTACTACAAAAGCCTCTACTCAACACAACTGGATAATCTATAGGAAATGGACAATTTCCTAGACAGATACCAAATGCCAAAATTAAATCAATATCAATTAGATCAGATTAACAGTCCAATAAGCCTAGAGAAATAGGTTATAGAAGGTCTCGCAATCAAAAAAAGTACTGGACCAGATGGTTTTAGTGCAGAATTCTATCAGACCATCAAAGAAGACATAACACCCATACTCTTCAAACTATTCCACAAAATAGAAACAGAAGGAACACTGCTGAACTCATTCTACAAAGCCACAATTACACTGAGACCCAAATCACACAAAGAACCTACAAAGAAAGAGAACTACAGGCCAATTTCTCTTATGGATATTGATGCAAAAATACTAAATAAAATTCTTGCCCATGGAATCCAAGAGGACATCAAATCGGTCATTCACATGATCAAGTAGGCTTGATCCCAGGGATGCAGGGATGGTTCAATATACGGAAATCCATCAATGTAATCCACTACATAAACAAACTAAAAGAAAAAAACACATGGTCATCTCATTAGATGCTGAAAAAGCATTTGACAAAATTCAGCATCCTTTCATGCTAAAAGTCCTAGAAAGAACAGAAATTCAAGGCCCACAACTAAATATAGTAAAAGCAATATACAGCAAACCAGTAGCCAACATCAAAATAAATGGCGAGAAACTTGAAGCAATTCCACTAAAATCAGGGACTGGACAAGGCTGCCCTCTCTCTCCATATCTTTTCAATATAGTACTTGAAGTTCTAGCTAGAGCAATTAGACAACATTAGGAAGTCAAAGGGATACAAATTGCAAAGGAAGAAGTCAAACTATCACTATTTGCAGACGATATGGCAGTATATGTAAGTGACCCAAAAAACTCCACCATCGAACTCCTACAGCTGAGAAACAACTTCATCAAAATGGCTGGTTATAAAATCAACTCAAGCTAAACAGTAGCCTCCCTGTACTCAAAGGACAAGCAGGCTGAGAAATAAATTAGGGAAATAACAACCTATACAATAGCCACAAACAATATAAAGTATCTTGGCATGACTTTAACCAAACAAGTGAAACATCTGTATGACAGGAACTTCAAGTCCTTAAAGAAAGAAATCAAAGAAGACCTCAGGAGATGGAAAAATATTGATGCTCTTGAATTGGTAGGATCAATATAGTGAAAATGGCCATCTTGCCAAAAGCAATCTACAGATTCAATTCTATCCATATCAAAATCACAACTCAATTCTTCATAGATCTAGAAAGAGCAATTCTCAAATTTATCTGGAGTAACAAAAAACCCAGGATAACTAAAACTATTCTCAACAATAAAAGGACTTCGGGGGAATCAATATCCCTGACCTCAAGCAGTACTACAGAGCATTTGTGCTAAAAACTGCATGGTATTGGTACAGTGACAGGCAAGTAGATCAAAGAAATAGAATTGAAGACCCAGAAATGTACCCACAAACTTATGGTCACTTGATCTTTGATAAAGGAACTACAAAAATTCAGTGGAAAAAAGATAGCCTGTTCAACAAATGGTGCTGGTTCAACTGGAGGTTAAAATGCAGAAGAAAATTCGAATTTACCCACTCTTATCTCCTTGTACCATGATCAACTCCAAGTGGATCAAGGACCTCCACATAAAACCAGACACACTGAAGCTAATAGAAAAGAAACTGGGGAAGACCTTGGAGGACATGGGAACAGGGGGATATTTCTGAACAGAATACCTATAGCTTATGCTCTAAGTTCAAGAATTGACAAATGAGATCTCATAAAATTACAAAGTTTCTGTAAGGCAAAGAACGCTGTCAGAGGGACAAAACAGCAACCAACAAATTGGGAAAAGATCTTCACCAACCCCACATCCGACAGAGGGCTAATATCCAATATATACAAAGAACTCAAGAAGTTAGACCCCAAAGAACCAAATAACCCTATCAAAAAATGGGGAACAGAGCTAAACAAAGAATTTTCACCAGAAGAAATTTGAATGGCTGAGAAGCATCTTAAGAGATGTTCAACATCATTAGTCATCAGGGAAATGCAAATCAAAACAATCCTGAGATTCCACCTCACACCAGTCAGAATATCTAAGATTAAAAACTCAAGGGACAACAGTTGCTGGCAAGGATGTGGAGAAAAAGGAACACTCCTACACTGTTGGTGTGATTGCAAGATGGTGCAAACACTCTGGAAATCAGTCTGGCGGTTCCTCAGAATATTGGGCATGTCACTTCTAGAGAACCCTGTCATACCACTCCTGGGCATATACCCAGAGGATTACCCTGAGTACAATAAATGCACGTGCTCCACAATGTTCATAGCAGCCTTATTTATAATAGCTAGAAGTTGGAAGGAGCCCAAATATCCCTAAAAGGAGGAATGGATACAGAAAATGTGTATATTTATACAATGGAATACTACTCGGTAATTAAAAATAATGAATTCATGCAATTTGTAGGCAAATGGTTGGATCTGGAAAATATCATCCTATGTGAGTTAACCCAATCACAAAAGAATACCCATGAAATGCATTAACTGATAAGTGGATATTAATGTGCCCCAAAGCTCTGAATACTAAAGGAACAATTAGCAAATCAAAAGATTCCCAAGAAGAAGGAAGGAGAGGACCCTGGTCCTGAAAAGACTGGATCCAGTTTTGTTGGAGAGTATCAGAAAAGTGAAATGGTGGTGAGGGGTGGTGATTGGGGAATGGGTGGAGGGAAGAGGACTTATGGGACATATTGTGAGGGGGGGAACTGGGAAAGGGTAAAGCCTTTACAATGTAAACAATGAACATAGAAAATAAAAAAATAAAAATAAAAAATAAGGAACATTCAAATGTTTTGCAAAACTGCATTTTACCAAATAAAATAAGAAATATTGACAATATCAAAACTGAAAAGTTACAATTTTATATATTTTATTGAAACAAGTCTGCTCACTTTTTGGAAATCATAATATATATCATAGCTGTTCCTTTAAGTTGGAATGGATCCCATAATCAGTAGCTTGACTCTATTTAACCATAAGACTGACTAGCCTTCTGAATGAATGTAAAGATTTAGATAAGCAAGTGCTGATTTAATAAGTAATTCCAGGAAATGTATTAGAAATTTGTTGTTCCTGGCCCCATTAAAAAATAATCTTTCAGTTGAAGTCATTTATCAGGGAGATAAAACTGAAGTACAATTCATGAAACATTGTTCACTTGAGATAGAAAGTGATTAAGAAATAGATCTGTGAAAATATTTCCGCCGAACACTCAGAAAACCAAACCGATTAACTCCACACCTCACTCCTTCTTTTTGAACACACTTGATTCATTATTCAGAATATATTTGTTGAGAGAACCTAATGACAGAAGTTAAACAGTGTCATCGACCTTGGAGGATGAAGGAATAGAAAAGTTCTAATCTTAAGCAAAGTTTATCGAAGAGTAAAATGCAGAGCTATTCCTGCAGATAATTCTTCCTACATTATCCCTTATGTTTCCATGTCACTCCCAATATAATTGTTAAGCATGGTTTGTGTCTCAGCACTCTTTGCATATCCTTTCTTTGGCCTTTCCTTCCATATGCTTGATGCTTTCCTGCCAGTGGGTTTCTATTTCTGTCTCTATAAAGGGGAGAGGAGAAAAAAAAGATATCACTTTCCCTGCTGTGCACTAAACTGAATAAGGAAATCATATCCATCAACTTTATCTCTTGGCATCATTCTTTCCATTAACATATAATATGCTACCAATTTCCAGGTCAACAAAATGTGCTTGTCGCCCAACTATCCTAAGTATGGATAGCATCTTTACTTTTGTATATAGTTTTGGTTGTTTTTAGTGCTTTTTAGTTTATAATAAAAGGAAGAAAATCTAATGAATCATTTATCTTCTGATTTTCTGTAAGACCCAGAATGGGAATATTTATCCAATAGTCATAAACCTAAAGATTCCCTTCAATGGCATTAGCTTCACTTTCTGGATGAATGTTTACATGTCCTAGGACCAGAATCAAAGTATACAGGGATGAATAAAGTGAACAGACCTCAATACTCTGCTTGAAGTAAGACATCATCTGTACAAGATGCGATTAAACTCACATGAAGCTGTTCAAGTCTGCCTGTGATAAACAGCAAGGAAACACTAAGTATAAAAATCATGGAATTGCTCTGCCACCACTGTCCAATTCTGTAGGATGTGGTAGACCTGTGCCACATCTGAAATGGAGAAGATCCTACTTCCTGATATGCTCTAGAGAACTGGCAGGAGCAGGTTATTCTGTAAGAATCACCCTGCACCTCTAGAGGTCCTCTGCCACTCTGGGACTCACTACCCAGCAACCCCCAGATCACCACTCCCCTTCCTTCCCTTCTACCCCTCCCTCCTCAGCCACTACTGTGCTGTTCCATTGGATGTGGTAGACCTGTGCCATATCTGACATGGGGAGGATCCTACTTCCTGATGCTCTCTAGAGAATAGTCAGGAACAGGGCATTCGAGAACTGGCAGGGGCAGGTCATTCAAGAATTGTTACCAGTAGGGCAATCAAACTGGTAGAAGCAGGGCATTCATGAACCTGCATCAGCAGAGCATTTGAGATCCGGCAGCAGCAGAACATTTGAGAAATAGCAGCCTACAGGGCATACAACCCTTGCCAAGTCTGCCAAAGGGAAGAACCCATCACCTCATACTTCCTGGAGAACCAGCTCTTTGCAAACCATTGGAAAGAAATGGAATCCAGTAGTGCAGAAATACAGCCCTGCAGGACAGAGAAGATGAAGACAGCAAGACCAGCTAACACCTGAGGTAACAAGATGGCCAAAGGCAAATGCAAGATCATTACCAACAGAAACCAAGACAACATGGCACCATCAGAACCTGGTTCTCCCAGAACAGCAAATTCTGCATCATCACATCAGAAAATCCTGCATCATCACATCAGAAAAACAAGATCCAGATTTAAAATCACATCTCATATTTCTGATGAAGGACTTCAAGAAGGACATACATAACTCCTATAAAGAAATACAGGACAAAATGGGTCAACAGGTAGAAGCAAATATTCCCTTAAAGAAATACAAGAGAATATGGATCAAAAGGTAGAAGCCCTTAAAGAGGAAACACAAAATCTCTTAAAGAAATATGGGAGAACATGGGTCAACACATAGAAGCCCTTAAAGAGTCACTAGAAAAATCCCATAGGTAAATATGGGAGAACATAGGTCAACATGTAGAAGCTCTTAAAGAGGAATCACAAAAATCCCTAAAAGAAACACAGGAGAACATGGGTCAATAGGTAGAAGCTCTTAAAGAGGAAACACAAAAATTCCTTAAAGAATTTCAGGAAAAAATAAACAGACAAGTGAAGGAACTGAACAAAGCTATACAGGATCTACAACTGGAAATAGAATCAATAAAGAAATTTGCAAAGTGAGACATCTCAGAAGATAGAAAACCTTGAAAAGAATTCAGGAGTCATAGATGCAAGCATCAACAACAGAACATAAGAGGTAGAAGAAAGAATCTCAGATGCTGATGTTTCCATAGAAAAAAACTGACTTAACAGTCAAAGAAAATGCAAAATGCAAAAAGCTTGTAACCCAAAATATCCAGGAAATCTAAGACACAATGAGAAGACCAAACCGAAGGATTATAGGTATAGAAGAAAGTGAGGATTTACATTTTAAAGGCCTTGTAAATATCTTCAACAAAATTATAGATGAAAACTTTCCTAATCTAAAGAAAGAGATGTCCATGAACATACAAGAAGCCTACAGAACTCCAAACAGATTGCACGAGAGCAGAAACTCCTCCCATCACATAATAATTAAAACACCAAATGTACTAAACAAGGAAAGAATATTAAAAGCAGTGAGAGAAAAAAATCAAGTAACATATAAAGGTAGACCTATCAGAATTACACCAGACTTCTCACCAGAGACTATGAAAGCCAGAAGAGCCTGGGCAGATGTCATATAGACCCTAAGAGAACATAAATATCAGCCCAGACTACTATACCCAGCAAAACGTTCAATTACCATAGACAGAGAAAACAAGACTTTCCATGACAAAAACAAATTTACACAATATCTTTCCTTAAATCCAGTTCTGCAAATGATAATGGGTGGAAAATACCAACACAAGGAAGGAAACCACACCACACTGTAGAAAAATCAATAAGGTAATCTTTCAACAAACCCTATAGAAGTGAACTATACAATCAGAATTTCAACTTTAACTAAGAAGATAAGAGTAAGCAAGAATCACTTTTCTTTAATATCTCTTAATATCAATGGTCTCAATTCCCCTATAAAAAAACATAGACTAAAAGACTGGATACGTAAACAGGACCCAACTTTTACTGCTTACAAGAAACCCACCCCAGTGACAAAGACAGTCACTATTTACAAATCAAAGATTAGAAAACAATTTTCTAAGCAAATGGTCCCAAGAAACAAGCTGGGGTAGACATTCTTATATCAAAAAAATTGACTTTCAATCAAAAGTTGTTAAAAAAGATAAGTAGGGACACTTCATACTGGTCAAAGGAAACGTCTCCCAAAATGAACTCTCAATTCTGAACATCTATGTTCTGAATGCAAAGGCAACCACATTCATAAAAAAAAATTTAATAAAGCTCAAAGCACACATTGCACCCCGCACAATAATAGTGGGAGACTTCAACACCCCACTCTCAAAAATGAACAAATCAATGAATTAGAAGCTAAACAGAGATACAGTGAAACTAACTGAAGTTATGGACCAAATGGATCTAACAGATATTTATAGAACATTCCACCCCAAAGTGAAAGAATATACCTTCTTCTCAGCACCTCATGGTACCTTCTGCAAAATTGACCATATAATTGGTCATAAAATGGGCCTCAACATATACAGAAATAGTGAAATTATTCCGTATCTTATCAGATCACCATGGCATAAGGCTCGTCTTAACCTCAAACAAAAGCAATAGAAAACACACATACACATGGTCTTAAAACAATGCTCTTCTCAATGATAGCTTGGTCAGGCAAGAAATAAAGAATTAAAGACTTTTTAGCATTTAATGAAAATGAAGACACATCATACCTAAATAGCTCTGATTGCCTCCAAAAAAGAGAATGGAATGAGCTTATCCTAACAGTTTAACAATACACTAGAAAGCACTAGAACAAAAGGAAGCAAATACCCGCAAGAGGAGTAGATTGCAGGAAATAATCAAACTTAGGGCTGAAACCAACCAAACAGAATCAAAAAGAACTATAAAAAGAATCAAGAATACAAGGAGCTGATTCTTTGAAAAAATCACCAAGATAGATAAAGCTTTATCCAGACTATCCAGAGGACAAAGAGACAGTATCCAAATTAATAAAATCAGAAATGAAAAGGGAGACATAACAACAGAAACTGTGGAAATTCAAAAAATCATCAGATCCTACTGCAAGAGTTTATACTCAACAAACTTTGAAAACCTGGATGAAATGGACAACTTTCTAGATACATACCAGGTGCCAACCTTAAAACGGGATCAGATAAACCACCTAAATAGTCCATAAGTCCTGAGGAAATAGAAGCAGTCATTAATAATCTCCCATCCCCCCCCCCAAAAAAAAAAAAAGCCCAGAACCAGATGGGTTTAGTGGGGAATTCTATCATATCTTCAAAGAAGTGTTAATACCTATACTCTTCAAACTTTTTTATGAAATAGAAACTCAAGGAACACTACTCAACTCATTCTATGAAACCACAATAACACTTATACCTAAACCAAACAAAGACCAAACAAGGAAGGAAAACTTCAGACCTATCTCCCTCATGAACATTGATGCAAAATTACTGAACAAAATCCTGGCCTACCAAATACAAGGATGCATCAAAACTATATTGGCTTCATTCCAGGGATGCAGGGATGGTTCAATATATGGAAATCTGTCAATGTAATCCACTACATAAACAAATTAAGGAAAAAAACACATGGTCATTTTATTAGATGCTGAAAAGGCTTTTGACAAAATCCAACACCCCTTCATGATAAAAGTTTTGAAGAGATCAGGAATCCAAGGCCCATACTTCAACATTGTGAAAGCAATATACCACAAACTGAGAACCAACATCAAGTTAAATGGAGAGAAACTTGAAGCAATCCCACAAAAATCGGGGACCAGACAAGGTTGCCCACTCTCTTCCTATCTATTTAATATAACACTTGAAGCCTTAGCCAGAGCAATCAGGTAGCAAAAGGAGGTTAAAGGTATAAAAATTGGAAAGGAAGAAGTCAAAATATCACTACTTGCAGATGATATAATAGTATACTTAAGCAAGCCCATGATTTCCACCAGAGAACTCCTAAAGCTGATAAACAACTTCAGCAAAGTGGCTGGATATAAAATTAGCTCAAGCACATCAGTAGATTTCCTCTACTCAAAGGATAAACAAGAGAAGAAAATTAGGGAAATGACACCCTTCACAATAGTCCCAAATAATATTTCATACCTAGGAGTGACCCTAATGAAGCAAGTGAATGATCTGTATGACAAGAACTTCAAGCCTCTGAAAAAAAGAAATCGAAGAAGGACTCAGAAGATGAAAAAATCTCCCATGTTCATGGATTAGCAGGTTCAATATAGTAAAACTGGCCATCTTGCCAAAAGCAATCTGCAGATTCAATGCAATCCCCATCAAAATCCCAAATCAATTCTTCATAGTCCTAGAAAGAGCAATTCTCAAATTCATCTGGAATAGCAAAAAACTCAGGAGAGCAAAAACTATTCTCCACAACAAAAGATCTCTAGAGGAATCACCATCTGACCTCAAGCTCTACTACAGAGTAATAGTGATAAAAACTTGTTTGATATTGGTATGGAGACAGGCAGGAAGAACAATGGAATAGAATTGAAGACCCAAATAAGAACCCACACACATACAGTCATTTGATATTTGACAAAGGAGCTAAAAACATCCAGTGGAAAAGAGACAGCATTTTTAACAAATAGTGCTGGATCAACTGGAGGTATGCATGCAGAAAAATGCAAATTGCCCCATTCTTATCTCCTTGTATAAATCTCAAGTCCAAGTGGACCAAGGATCTCCACAACAAACCAGACACACTGAAGCTTATAGAGGAGAAAGTGGGGGCAAATCTTGAACACAATGGGCATAAGGGAAAAGTTCCTGAACAGAACACCAATGGCTTATGCTCTAAGAACAAGAATCGACACATGCGACCTCATAATATTGCAAAGCTTCTGTAAGGCAAAGGACAAGGTCAATAGGATAAAACCGCAACCAAAAAATTGGGAAAAGATCTTTACTAACCCTACATCTGATAGATGGCTAATATTCAGTGTATACAAAGAACTCAAGAAGTTAGTCTCCAGAAAGACTAATAACCCTATTAAAAAATGGAGTACAGAGCTAAACAGGGAATTCTCAACTGTGGAAACTGGAATGATTCTAAAGCACCTAAAGAAATGTTTAGCATCCTTAGTTATCAGGGAAATTCAAATCAAAAGAACACTGAGATTCCACCTTGCACAGGTCAGAATGGCTAAGAAGAAAAACTCAGTGGATTGCAGATGCTGGAGAGAATGTAGGGAAAAAGGAACACTTCTCCATTTTTGGTGGGATTGCAAGCTGGTAAAACCACTCTGGAAATCAGTTTGGTAATTCCTCAGAAAATTAGACATAATACCTATTGCAGATCCAGCTATACCTGGGCATATACGCAGAAGATGCTCCTACATGTAGTAAGGACACATGATCTACTATGTTCATAGCTGCCTTATTTATAATAGCTAGAAGCTGGAAAGAACCCAGATATCCCTCAAGAGGAACGGATACAGAAAATGTGCTACATTTACACAATGGAGTACTACTCAGCTATTAAAAACAATGATTTCATGAAATTCTTAGGCAAATGGATGGAACTAGAAAATGTCATCCTGAGTGAGATAACCCAAACAAAAGAATGCACATGGTATGCACTCACTATTAAGCAGATGTTAACCCAAAAGCTCAACATAAACAAGTTACAATTCACCCAGCACAGGAAGCTCAAGAAGAAGGACTTAAGTGAGGGTGCTTTGGGTCCTCTGAGAAAGGGATCAAATACTCACAAGAACAATAAGGGAGACAATGTATGTAGCAGAGACTGAAGTAAAAGCCACCCAAAGGTGGCCCTACCTGGGGATTCATCCTATAAACATTCACCAAACCCCAACACTACTATGGAAGACAAGAAGAGTAGATCAAAAAGAGCATGGTTGTCTCTGGAGGGGCTCTGCCAGAGCCTTACAAATACAGAGGCAGATGCTAGCAACCAACTATTGGACTGGGCGTGGGGTACCCAATAGAGGAGTGGGAAGGTGGTCCCTAGGAGTTGAAGGGTTTACAGCCCCAAGGGCAAGACCAATGATTTCGGCTCCCCAGAAGCCCCAGTACTCCCAGACACTGAACCATCAACCAAGGGGTACACATGGTTCCAGCCAAAAAAGTAGCAGAGGAAGGCCTTGTTGGGCATCAGTGGGAGGAGTGATCCTTGGTTAGGTAAAGGCTCAACAGAGGCTCTAACAAAGGGAAACCAAGGGGGGGAGGTGAGAGTGTGTCAGGTGGAGGGGCATATAGGTGTAGGCAAGGGTTGGGAGGAGGAGTTGGGGGTCTTTGGGAGGGTGGAAATTGGGAAAGGTTTTACCATTGGCAATGTAAATGAAGACAATATTCAATTAAAAAAACATGGAATTTTTTTATTTATTTTTTTATTGTATATATTCTATATTTACAATCATTTCCCTTTTTCTGGTTCCCCACCCCCAAAGGTACCACCTGTCCTTTTCCCTCCCCCTGCTCCCTCATCCACCCCCTCCCACCTTACTGTTCTTGTAGTCTCCCACAATGATGTTTTGGTCCATTCTAGCACCAGTGTCCACCCCTTTCTTCTTGTGAGACATCACTTGATATGTGATTTGTGTCTTTGGTGTTCCAAGCTTGTAGGCTAATATCCACTTATCAGTGACTGTATACCATGGGTATTCTTTTGAGACTGGGTCACCTCACTTAGTATGACGTTCTCCAGCTCCATCCATTTCTCTAAGAATTTCATGAATTCATTGTTTCTAATGGCTGAATAGTACTCCATTGTGTATATATACCACATTTTTTGTATCCATTCCTCTGTTGAGGGACATCTGGGTTCTTTCTAGCTTCTGGCTATTATATATAAGGCTGCTATGAACATAGTGGAGCATGTATCCTTATTGCATGCTGGTGAATCTTCTGGGTATATTCCCAGGAGTGGTATGGCTGGGTCCTCCAGAAGTATCACGTCCAGTTTTCTGAGGAACCGCCATAATGATTTCCAGAGTGGTTGTACCAGCTTGCATTCCCACCAGCAGTGGAGGAGTGTTCCTCTTTCTCCACATCCTCGCCAACACCTGATGTCTTCTGAGTTTTTAATCTTAGCCATTCTGACTGGTGTGAGGTGAAATCTCAGGGTTGTTTTAATTTGCATTTCCCTAATGACTAGTGATGTTGAACATTTTTTAAGGTGTTTCTCAGCCATCCTAATTTCTTCAGGTGAAAAGTCTCTGTTTAGCTCTGTACCCCATTTTTGGATAGGGTTATTTGGTTTTCTAGGGTCTAACCTCTTGAGTTCTTTGTATACATTGGAGATTAGCCCTCTGTCGGATGTGGGGTTGGTGAAGATTTTTTCCCAATTTGTTGGTTGCCGATTTATCCTTTTGACAGTGTCTTTTGCCTTACAGAAACTTTGTAGTTTTATGAGGTCCCATTTGTCTATTCTTGTTCTTAGAGTATAAGCAATTGGTGTTCTGTTCAGGAATTTTTCCCAATGAGCCAATGTCTTCAAGGGTCTTCCCCAGTTTCTTTTCTATTAGTTTTAGTGTGTCTGGTTTTATGTGGAGGTCCTTGATCCACTTGGAGTTGAGTTTAGTGCAAGGAGATAAGAGTGGATCAATTCTCATTCTTGTGCATGTTGACCTCCAGTTGAGCCAGCACCATCTGTTGAAAAGGCTATCTAACATGGAATTTTTAATGTATAAGGAAATTTAAGATTTCCTGAACTCTACCTAGGTAATAGAGGATTTTTTCATCCTTTCTCTTTTACAGTTTAGCTAACTTTGGAGATGCAGTTTTACTTCAAGCTTGAGACACACTTCTTGAGTTCTTTGTATATATTGGATATTAGCCCTGTATTGGATGTAGGATTGGCAAAGATCTTTTCCTGGTCTGTTGGTTGCCATTTTGTCCTATTGACAGTGTCCTTTGCCTTACAGAAGCTTTGTAATTTTATGAGTTCCGATTTGTCAATTCTTGATCTTTGAGCATAAGTGTTCCATTCAGGAACTTTTCCCTTGTGCCCATGTGTTTGAGACTTTTCCCTACTTTCTCTTCTATTAGATTTGGTGTATCTGGTATTACATGGAGGTCTTTCATCCACTTGGACTTGAGCTTTGTACACAATGTGTTTAAAAAGTTACCTTCTTGAATAATAACTTTCAAATGATAGAAAACAGGTCCTATAAAAGTATTCGTCTTAGAAACATAGGAATTAGTGATTTGTAGATATTCAGTGTAGATATTCATGTAATACCAACCAACAGAATTTGGTTCTTACCTCCATTCTGAGAACCAGGTAGTGCATCATCCCCGGTGCTGGAGAAGTGGAAAGTTTAGCCTGGTGTGAAATCTTGGCATCAGAGCCACCATTGATTTTTGTCTTAACCTTATTTACCTATATAACTTCACTATTAAATATTCCAGGAATTATATACTCCAAAAACTAGGCAGGAAGTAATCCAGGAAGTGTGTGACAACCTGGATTTCAGATGCAGTAGCTACTCAGATCTAACTACATGCTGCCGAAAAAAATGGAATATCCAGTGAGAGCCCAGTGGGTGTTGTTTTGTTATGATATGTTTTGCTTTCTTTGTTGATATACCTGAGATCAGGATGTGTCCTAATTATAAAATTTGAAAGCATTTTCAAATGCTAGTTTTCCTTACTCTGAAAAATATTGGCAAATAATTTTAAGATGTGTGAACATAAACATGTGTACTAGTTACGTACATTTTTAAATATATTTTCTTATTTCTATTTCAAATGTTGCCTGCTTTTCCAGTTTCCCCCTTTCCAGAAAATCCTCTACATCATCCCCCTCCCCTGCTTCTGTGAGGGTGTTCCCTCACCTACCCACTCACTCCTGCCTCCCCGCCTTTCATTCCAGTACACTGGGGCATTAAACTGGCTACATTTTTGACTAGTGAGTACAAGAATGTTGATAACTTCCTGCTCAAATGGAAGGATACTAGAATTACTATTTGTGTTTTGTGTTAGGACTTTAATATATTGATAGGCTTTGAATTATCTGAAAGGTGCCCATTTAATTGGTGGATTTGTTGTTTGATGGAAATTATTTCTTACCATATATTCAGGCTTGCTGAAATTATTATATCCTTCTGATTCTGCCTTTCATATGCTGGGATTATAACTATGGGCCACTACATCCGGATCATCTAAAGTTCAGAAAGTTTTAACTGAAGACTGTCAAGAGACACTCAAAAATGGAGCAAGGACTGAATAAAAGGCCACCCAGTTATGGGTCTCCAAAACCAATCACTATTACTGGGGCCTTATGTGCATTCAGAGATAGGCCTGGCATGTCTGTTCTCTGAGAGGCTTTACCAGCAACTAACTGAGACAGATGCATATACTTATGGCCAACCATTCAACTAAAGTAGGGGACTCCTATGGAAGAGTTAGATGAAGGACTGAAGGAGCTGAAGGGAATTGCAACCCCATAGGAAGAAGAACAGTGTCAACAAACCCAGACCTCTCAGAGTTCCCAGAGTCTAAGCCAAAACCTAGGAGCATACATGGGATGGTTTGTTGCCCTGGCTACATATGTAGCAGAGGACTACCTTATATGGCCACAGTGGGACAGGATGTGCTTAATTCTGTGGAAACTTGATGACCCCTGGGAAGAGGGATGCTGGTATGGGTGATGTTGGAGTGGGTTGACAAGTGGGGGTGCACCCTCTCAGGGAGGGGCAGTGTATGAAGAACCCAGGGAAAGGGGAACTCTTTTTGTTATTCCAAAACACGAATATTAAAAGTTGGATTCTTTGTCCTCCAAGACATTCTTCTTTAGATCCGTGTTACTGTTACTAGACTTAACCACCTCCAATCAAGTCTCTATAATTACCTCCCCTCAGGAAGTAAAACAATGACAAAACCTGCCATGTATATCTAATTTAGTTCTTCGTCAAAATATTGAGTTCATTGCCTTTGGGTGCTTCTTTTCTTTAGGAATTTTTTCTTAATTTGGGGGAGAATTTTTATATTGATTACAGTTTTTAAAATTACTATGATTCCATTGTGTTCAGGTCACCCTGGAATCGCCAGGAGAACTCTAAGAACTGCTGAACCGATGTAATGAAATAAAAGAGTCTTTTATAAATTTGAGTCAGACTCGAATCTCATACCTTCCCACTACACAGGACAGGAGTGCAATGCAGCACGGGGGTTGGCGTTTTTATTTAAGCATCATCAGGGATTCTTTGGATTTTAGGGTGATGGGGGAGGTGACAAGGGAAGTCATCTTTCTTTTTTTTATTAACATTTTTATTAGGCATTTTCTTGATTTACATTGCAAATGTTATCCTCTTTCCTGGTTTCCCCTCTGAAAACCCCCTATCTCCTCCTCCCTACCCCTGCTCAACTACCCACCCACTCCCTCTTCCCTGTACTGGCATTCCCCTATACTGTGGCATCAAGCCTTCACAGGATCAAGGGCCTCACCTCCTACTGATGTCCAACAAGACCATCCTCTGCTACATACTCTTCAAACACATCATTTCTTCAGGAAGCAGGGCAGAATTGTGCAACTGAGAAGGGGAACTCTTCTGTCCTGGGTAGTAACTTTATGGTGCTATCAGGAATAAGTGTGATTTTACAACAAGCCACAACTGTCTGTGGAGGTTTGATTACCCTCCTCTTATGGCCCAAACGTGAGAACCTTATCTCTTCAAGGATGTTTGGTCCTTGTTCTTCCCAAAGTCAGGGCCATCTGCACTGGGAAGTTCTTAACTATCTATCAGTGAGAGTGCCATCATTGGTGATGGGAGGGGTCAAGGGAGCTTGCTGCTTTTCTATTCTCAAGCTGCCACCTGTTGCTCCCTGGGAATGGGGGCATTCATTGGGGAATGCCTCTATGAAAACTTTGAAAACAATATTGCGCCAGTTTGGGTCCTCTATGAAAGACTGGGGAGGAGAGGGCAGCTCTGTGTTAGTTGCAGGCAGGGTGAGGGGGAAGCAGGGCTGAGGGAACATAGGTCAGTATTGTGTATATTTTCCCATGTTTTCTGCATTTGGGCAATCTTAGCATAGCTTGCCCAGAAAAAAATATGAAAAGCCCAAGGAATCTTTCAAGAATATATCTCTTATGATGAATAATATTCAAGAAGGGATCCGATAAACAAAAGGAAAAAGAAAATGCCTTAAAAATGTGAGCCAAGTATAAAGGGGCAGTTGTCAGAGTGTGGTGACAAAATCCTTATGCATGTATCAATGAATGGGAAAGCATGAGAGTCTTTTCCTCTAAGTGAAACAGTCAACTTCTTCACATTATTGTAAGATCAATCCTTTATTCCACTGGATCAATTAAGCACATTATTTTCAAAAAATATAGATAATAGTGCTATTAAGTGATATAGTATTTATTATAGCATTTAATTTAGATCTCTGTATACAAGGAAGGCAATAATTGCGTTGGTGCTTAATGTACTGGGACCACATTATAGTAATCCTATACAAGAAATGAGGTGTTGGAAGAAACAGCTTTATATGCTGTGTGAGGTAAATGAATATTTTATTGTGTGCCTTGGGTGCTTGATAAAAATGGAGTTCTTCTGATTGTCATTTCTTCAACACTGAGAGTCATGTAATAAGTACTCATGGGTGTCATACCACAATTATCTCTTATTCTTTGACACAGTTTGAAATTCAAAATGTAAGGACACAGCTGCTAACAAAGGAAGTGTGTGATATTTATTCATCATCTGCCGCAATTCCATTGCCATGTGAACCAGATAAATTATGAGGGCTGTTTTAACAACTTTTACTAGTAATCAGAATGTGTTTGCTTTAGTACAAATACATGTAGCACCAAATGGTCTTTCAATTACTATGAGACTGTCTGCACTTTAAACTATAGGAAGCTTTTTACACATTTATTTGAAACAATTTAAATTCTGAAAAATGCAATGCAAGTGGTCTATTTTTATTTCTGTGTTAGATAGTGTTTGTCACAAAACTGACTTATAACTTCTGAGAGTTCACAAGTACAAAGTTATTCATTTGTAAGTATGAACTTTACTTCTTAAGTTAAAACCACATTATGCAAAGAATTAACAATTAAGCATTATTCAAATTGGTTAAACATTTGAAATACTGGTAGAAATATACGATCTGATGCACACTCAATAAGTTGGCCATATGAGTGTAAACAGAATTAGGCTTGTGGTTATCTAATGGATTATTTGAGGTTTTTTATATTAATATATTAAACATTAATTTAATAAATATAATTTATCATCTATTATTAAATATGAATATAAAGACTGAGATTAGTAAACTTTGATATCCATCAAAGATTAGTTCTAGGCCAAAATTAGAAGATAAGAGCTAAATTATTTGCCTTCCAGTAGAGTTGCATATTCACCTCATGAAAGTGTCAATATTATAAACTTGTCTTCTATTTCTACATCAATTTTTTGCAATCACTTGGACTTACTTGCAGATCAATGTCCATACACCATCTACTACTAATTTTTGTAAAGAAATTTTTGAGATCTATGGCCAAAATTAACTGATTTTAGGTAGAAAATTTTCATTCACAACATAGATTACTTGGTAACATTTTATAACATTGTCTTTTCATTATCTATCTCTCTTTCTATCTATCTATCTATTATCTATCTATTATCTATCTAGCATCTGTCTATTTACTCTCTCCCCATTCTCTCTATTACTCATTTATATTTCAGTTATATGCATATTTTATTACTCAATATTACTGTTAAATGTGTTTAAACCAAATATCTGATGTGAACAGAACATTGCCAAAATGTTGCAACATACCTATTGTTAAGTAATCTTATGTGTGTCACCTGTAATGAAATACACTGTTTTAACAATATATTTCCTGGGTTTTCATAAATATGTGCAACTTTTTAAATTATTGAAAATAAAGTTTAATTAATGTCTATATATGTTTGTTTCCATGTTACCCAAGGTGGTCATATACAATGGCAAAACTGAGATTCTGGCATGAATCCTCCAGTCTACAAGGTCTAAAATATTTGCAGCCTGACCGTGTCTAGAGGAATTCCTTTTCATAATAATCTACCAAATATTCCCAGCCCAATTTTAGATTCAAGAATTTTATATTAAAGATGTATTATTCATACTTTTTTTGTATGTAGCTTCTTTTGTTCACTAATTGATCTGGACATGCATTTGGTTTGTTAATTATATTGGCTTATTTCCATTTTCAGCTTAAAGTATGCCATGATATACCCCTGTATACTCATTCCTTATTGATACCATCCAATATGTTTCCAGTTCAAAGGTCTTATACAAAATATTGAGCTGAACCCCGCATTACATTATTTCATTTTCTTGGGCAAGTGCCTAGGGGTGAAATCCTGAGGTTATAGAACAGGAGCAGACATTGTTTGATAGGAAAATGCCAGATTTATTTTCAGAGCAATAATAAAATTTTACATTCCTATTGTCAGTGTATAAGAATATATATTTATTTCACACCCTTACTGCATGGGTATTGTCAATTTTTCTTTCTTTAAATGGCTGTTTTGTTGGGCAACCATCAAGCTCCATTTTAGGTTTCTGAGATCAAAAATCCATTCTGCTAGTCTATCCTGATATGTCTTGGATCTGTGACATGGTATGTATCTTGCTGCTGGGACCCATACACAGATCCCTTTTCCCAGGATTATACCCTAATGGGGTGCAAAGGGCCACCACAATGTGGTGTGAACACAGATTTGAGATAAATAGGGACAAACTGCATTGAGGCGTGTGGGACTTTGATTTGGATTTTCCTAATAATTACAGATGGCCAAGAATATCTTACATTCACTTATTAGTGATATTGACAAATAAAAGGAAAAATTACCTTGAATTTTCATATATTTGTGTTATAAACTCAATAATATCTCTTTAATTAGAATAATCCACCCCCAAAGAAAACTAAGGGAAGAATTATTTAAACGGTTAGTTGCTTCACTAATTCAACCATTTATGGAGTAAATGTAGGTCAAACTGGCTCCGTACTCATTGTTTCTTACCTTGTATTCTGCTGTTTATATTCTAGAAAAAAGAGATAGACATCTAATGCAAAATGATGTAAACAGGTAAGTTAAGTATAGTTGAAGCATCTTATAAAGGAAATTAGAAGTTTGGTGAGGAAAAAAAAGCAGGTATTTGACTAAAAAATTATATATTTGTGTAAAAATCTAGTAGGAAAATTCACATTATTGCTCTGAAAACCCTTATTTATGTTATCCTCCCTTCTTCTTTATGAAGCACACATTGGCCTCTACCTTGTTTTCTCCATTAAGTTCCATCCCAATGAATATAATAGGCCAATGCAATGCTGAGAAAAGGCTTGGCCACTCACCTACAAGCAGAGAAAGTCTAGCAGCACCTGTAACTGCAAATATGTTTGGGAAATTTATGAAGCTAGCTTTCTAGTCACTACAGTGCGTACCTCATATAGACATTCATTGGTGGATTTGTCTCCCTGACAGGCAAATTTTCTAACATCTATATAATCCTCATAATAATTATCTGTATGCCATAATTTTGCTTTCCATATATAATATATATGTAGGAAACAAAAACCATAAATTATAATGGAGTTCTGGACAGCCTATATTTCACTGTAACTACATTTCAAACATGAGCCAGTACTTGGATGATGTAATACTTCATCTAGTTGCTATCTCTCCAGCAATTTCCAATGGGAATAATAACAATTGATAGAAAGTTGACATTGTAAGGTTATAGGCAGTTATATGTCAAAACAGGATTTAAATTAACCTTTGATAGAGCAATCTGAATGGATTCACTAAACACAGAGTTGAACAACAAGGAGGTTGCCAAACAGTTAATTGATCATTAGCCTAAACTCCTATTTTATGTATCTGGGTTTGATAACACAAATTGGTTAAGGAGGCGTACTGGCCAGTCTAGCCAATGAGTTCACAGTGAAGTGTTAGGAATAACCATTTAGGACTCATTCATAGATCCTGTGCCACAGCGATGTAGGAAATTCCTTCTTCATTTATACCTCCAGGAAAGAAGTCAGATATATTAGGTCTGGTTTGTGAATTTCAAAGAAGGTAAAAATGTTTATTTATTAATGAGTGGCTGCGGGGTTCTGTTCCTCTCAAGTCTATTATCTCATGTTATTTACTACTAGTAATTATGTTGTTTGGAGACAATGGCTTCTACATAGTTGTAAATTCAGGGTGTTTGGGTGCTGATCACACTAGATGCATGGGTGCATAATTTTTCTTAAGTGAAAAAGGGGGATCACCAAATCTATAGCAAATTACCTGAAGAAGACTAAACCTCAAGATTCAATGGGATTACAGCCAAATGTAGTTTCATAAGTTTAACACCTAGAATTCAATGTTGAAAGTTAAAATATGATTTGAGATTAGACATTATCTTAAATAAAATATATAATGGAATAATTTGTATTCAGTGTAAACTTAGTTAAATATAAACTGACATAAAGTAAATATAAATACATTAGAGAGTAAACACACACAAACAAATAATGATCTTATTTAGGAAAGTATTTTAATCTTATGTTTTGTCATTTTATTTTTTAGAGTTCAAAGAAACCTCTATAGAATTTAAGTATTACAATCAAAATCTCTTGGTTAAATGAATGATTCTCTTCTATTAATTGTTCTTTTTATTTATTTACATTTCAATATTATCTATTTTCCCAGTTTCCCTTCCAGAAACTCACTCTTCCATCTTCCTTCTTCCTGCTTCTATGAGTATGTTCAACCACCCACTCCCATCACTCCACCTAGGCCTTACAGTACATTGAGGCATTGAGCCTTCACAGGACAAAGGGTCTCTACTCCCATTGTTGTCCAACAAGGCCATCCTATGCTACATATGCCGCTGGAGCCATAGTTATCTCCATATGTACACTTTGGTTGGTGTTTTAGTTCCTGGTAGCTCTCAAGTCTGGTTGGTTGATATCATTGTTCATCCTATGGGTTGCAAACACCTTCAGATCCTCAGTTCTTCGCCTAACTCCTCCACTGGGGACCTTGTGCTCAGTCCAATGGTTGACTCAGAACATCCAACTCTGTATTTGTCCAGCATTGGCAGATCCTCTCAGGAGACAGCTATATAAGGCTCCTGTCAGCAAGCACTTCGTGGCTTCTAAAATAGTGTCTGGGTTTGGTATCTGTATAAAGGATGGATCCCTGCTAGAATATTCTCTGGATAGCCTTTTCCTCAGACTCGGCTCCACACTTTGTCTCCTTATTTCCTCCATTGTGTATTTTGTTCCTCCTTCTAAGAAGGACAGAAGCATCTGCACTTTGGAGTCCTTTTTTCTTGAGCTTCATGTGGTATGTGAATTGTATCTTGGGTATTCTGAGCTTTTAGGCTAAAAGCCACTTATCAGTAAGCACATACCATGTGTGTTGTTTTGTGACTTAGGTTGACTCACTCAGGATGATATTTTCTAGTTCCACCCGTTGCCTGAGAATTTCATGAAGATATCGTTTTTAATAGCTGAGTAGTACTCCATTGTATAAGTGAACCATATTTTCTGTACCCATTCCTTTGTTGAGGGACATCTGGGTTCTTTCAAGATTCTGGCTATTATAAACAAGGTTGCTATGAACATAGTGAAGCATGTGTCCTTGCTATATGTTGGAGCATTTTTGAGTATATGCCCAGGGGTGGTATAGCTGGGTCCTCGGGTAGAACTATGTCTAATTTTCTAACTACCCTACTGAATTCCACAGTGCTTGTACCAGCTTGCAATTCCACCAACAATGGGAGGGTGTTATTCTTTCTCCACGTCATTGCCAGCATTTGCTGTCACCTGAGATTTTGATCTAAGCCATCCAGGATGATGTCAGGTGGAATCTCAGTGTCATTTTGATTTAAATTTCTTTGATGACTAAGGATGTTCTTCCTGGTCATTTGGTATTCTTCAGTAAAGAATTCTTTGTTGAGCTCTGTACCCCACTTTTAACATGGTTATTTGGTTCTCTGGGGTCTAAGTTCTTAAGATCTTTGTATATATTGGATATTAGCCCTCTGTCAGTTGTAGGGTTAGTAAAGGTCTTTTCCGAATCTGATGGTTGCTGTTTTGTTCTATTAGCAGTGTCATTTGTCTTACAGAAGATTTGAAATTTTATGACAACCCATTTGTCCATTCAGAGCATAAGCCATTGGTGTTCTGTTCAAGAAAATTTCAAGTGAACATAGATCTATGAGTACATTTCTAGGTCTTCAGCTCTATTCCATTGATCTAAATGCTTGTTTCTATATCAATATGATGAAGATTTTATCACTATTGCTCTGTAAAACAGCTTGAGGTCAGGGATGGTGATTCCCCCAGAAGTTCTTTTATTGTTGAAAAAATTTTCGCTATCCTGGGCATTTGTTAATCCAAATGAATTTACAAATTGTTCTTTCTTTTTTATTAGATATTTGCTTTATGTACATTTAAAATGTTATCCTCTTTCCTCCCTTCCCCTCTGAACCCCCTATCCAATCACCCTCCCCCTGCTCACCAACTCACCCAGTCCCACTTTCTTGTTCTGGGATTCCCCTACACTGGGGTAGCAAGCCTTCACAACACCAATGAACTCTTCTCTCATTGATGTCTGAAAGGCCATCCTCTGCTACATATGTAGGTGGAGCCATGGGTTCCTTCATGTGTAATCTTTGGTTGGTGGTTTAGTCCATGGGAGCTCTGGGGTACTGGTTGGTTCATACTGTTGTTCATCCTATGGGGCTGCAAACCCCTTCAGCTCCTTGGGTCCTTTCTCTAGTTCTTCCATTCAGGACTCTGTGCTCAATCAATTGGTTGTCTGTAGAATCAACTTCTGTATTTGTCAGGTACTGGTCTCTCAGGAGACAGCTGTAACAAGCTCCTGTCAGCTAGCACTTGATGGCATCCACAATAGTGCTTACGTTTGGTAACTGTGGATGGGATTTATCCCTTGGTGGGGCAGTCCCTACGTATCCTTTCCTTCAGTCTCTGCTCCACACTCTGTATCTCCTCCAATGGGTATTTTGATACCCCTTCTAAGTAGGACCGAAGTATCAACACTTTACTCTTCCTTCTTCTTGAACTTCATGTGGTTTGAGAATTGTGTCTGGAGTATTCTGAGCTTTTGGGCTAATATCCACTTATCAGTGAGTGCATAGCATGGGTGTTGTTTTGTTATTCGGTTAACTAACTCAGGATAATATTTTCTAGTTCCATCTACTTGCCTAAGTATTTCATTAATTCATTGTTTGTAATAGCTGAGTAGTACTCCATTGTAAAAGTGTACCACATTTTATGTATCCATACTTCTTTTGAGGGACATTGGGGTACTTTCCAGTTTCTGGCTATTGGAGGCTATGAACATAGTGGAGAATGTGTCCATATTACCGGTTGGAGCATATACTGTGTATATGCCCAGGAATGGCATAGCAGAGTCCTCAAGTAATACAATGTCAATTATCTGAGGAACCACCAAATTGATTAACAGAGTGGTTTTATCAGCTTGCAATCCCACCAGAAATGGAGGACTTCCATCTTTCTCTACATACTCTCCAGCATCTGCTGTCCCCTGAGATTTTGATCTTAGGCATTGTACCAAGAGTGAGGTGGAATCTCAAGATGTTTTGATTTGTATTTTCCTGATGATTAAGGATGTTGATAATTTATTTATGTGCTTCTCGGCCATTCAGGATTCCTCAATTGAGAATTCCTTGTTTAGCTCGGTACCCCATTATTAATAGGGTTATTTGTTTCTCTGGAGTCTAACTTCTTGAATTCTCTGTATATATTGGGTAGTAGCCCTCTCTCAGATGTTGGATTGGTAAAGATCTTTTCCCAATCAATTGGTTTCTGTTTTGTCCTATTGACAATGACCTTTGCATTACAGAAGGCAAATTTTTCAATTTTATGAGGTTCCATTATTCAATTCTTGATAGTAGAGCATAAACAATTTGTGTTCTCATCAGGAAATTATCCCTGTGCCCATGTGCTCCAGGCTCTTCCCCACTTTCTCATCTACTAGATTCAGTGTATCTGGTTTTATGTGGAAGTCCTTGATTTACTTGGACTTAAGCTTTGTACAGGGAGATTAGAAGGGATCAATTTACATTCTTCTACTTGTTGACTGCCAGTTGAACCAGCACAATTTGTTGAAAATGCTTGCCCCCCACACACACAAACACTGGATGGTTTTAGCTTCTTTGTCAAAGATCAAGTGATCATAGGTGTGTGGGTTCATTTCTGGGTCATCAATTTATTCCATTGATCTACCTGCCTGTCATTGTGCTGATACCATGCAGAGTTTATCACTATTGCTCTGTAGTATAGTTTGAAGTCAGGGATGTTGATTCCATCAGAAGTTCTTTTATTGTTGATAATAGATTTTGCTATCCTGAATTTTTTGTTATTTCAGATGAATTTAGAAATTGTTCTTTCTACCTCTATGAAGAATTGGAGTTGGAATTTTGATGGGGATTTCATTGAATCTGTAGATTGGTTTCAGCAAGATGGTCATTTTTAGTATATGAATCCTGTCAATTCATGAGCATGGGAGATCTTTCCATTTTCTGAGATCTTTAATTTCTTTCTTCAGAGACTTGACATTCTTGTCATTCAGATCTTTTACTTGCTTGGTTAGAGTCACACAAAGGTTGTGTGTGTGTGTGTGTGTGTGTGTGTGTGTCTATTTTGAAGTGTGTCATTTCCCTGATTTCTTTCTCAGCCTGTTTATCCTTTGAGTAAAGGAAGGCTACTGATTTGTTTAAGTTAATTTTATATCCAACCATATTGCTGATGTTGTTTATCAAGTTTAGGTGTTCTCTGCTGGAATTTTTGTGGTTACTTAAGTATACTACTATATCATCTGCAAATAGTGATATTTTGACTTCTTCCTTTCCAATTTATATCCCTCTTTCCTCCTTTTATTAATAATTGCTCTAGATAGAACATTGCATACTATATGGAATAGGTAGGCAAAGGGTGAGCAGCCTTGTCTAGTCCTTGATTTTAGTGAGATTTCTTCAAGTTTCTCTCCATTAATTTGATGTTAGCTACTTGTTTGCTGTATATTGCTTTTACTATATTTAGGTATGGGCCTTAAATTCCTGATTTTCCCATGGCTTTCTTTATGAAAGGGTATTGAACTTCCACATATATTTGGATGTTCTATTGTTTGGTTTTATTGAAGACCAGCCTTAGTCCATGGTGATCTGATAAGGTTTATGGGATTATTTCCACTCTTGTATTTGTTGAGATCTGTTTTGTTTATATGGTTAATTTTGGAGAAGAACCCATGATGTGCTGAGAAGGTATGTTCTTTTGTTTTAGGGTGAAATGTTCTGTAGATGTATGTTAAATCCATTTGGTCCATAACTTCTGTTAGGTTCACTGTCTCTCTGTTTAGTTTCTGTTTCTATAATCTGTCCATTAATGAGATTTGGGTGTTGAAGTCTCCCATTATTATTGTATGAGGTACAATGTGTGCCTTGAGCTTTAGTAAAATTTCTTTTATGAATGTATGTACGCTGTACCCTTGCATTTGGAGGCTAGCTGTTCAAAATCCAGTGTTCATCTTGGTAGATTTTTCCTTTGATATGTATGAAGTGTCTGTCCTTAACTCTTTTGATAATTTTTTGCTAGAAGTTGATTTTATTCACTATTAGAATGGCTACTCCTGTGTTTTTTCTTTTTTCTTTTTTTAAATTGGGACGATTTGCCTAGAAAACTTTTTTTCCAACTAGGTAGTGTCTGTTTTGGTCACTCAGGCATGTTTCCTGTATGCAACAAAATGCTGGATCCTGTTTATGTATCCAGTCTGTTACTCTATTGTTTCTTATTGGATAATTGAGTACATTGATGTTGAAATATTAAGGAAAAGTGATTGTTGATTCTGTTTTTTGTTTTGTTTTTTTTTTTGTTTTTTTTTGTTGTTGTTAGAGATGGATTTATTTGTGTGGCTCACTTCTGAGTTAGTTGAAACAAGATTTTTTTCTTGATTTTCTAGGGTGTAGTTTCCCTCCTTTTGTATGAGTTTTCCTTCTATTATCCCTTGTAGGCCTTGATTTGTGGAAAGATATTGTGTAAAATTGGTATTGTCACCCACTATCTTGGTTTCTCCATCTATGTTGAGAGTTTTATTGGGTATAATAGTCTGGACTGCCATTTGTATTTGACCTGTATGACATTTGTAGATGACCTGTATGACATCTACCCAGGATCTTCTGGCATTTTAGTCTCTGGTGAGAAGTCTGATGTAATTCTGATAGGTCTGCTTTTATATGTTACTTGACCTTTTTCCCTTACTGCTTTTAATATTCTTTCTTTGTTTTATGCATTTGATGTTTTGTTTATTATATTATGCGAGGAATTTCTTTTCTGATGCAGTCTATTTGGAGTTCTGTAGGCTTCTTTTATGTTCATGAGCATCTCTTTCTTTAGGTTAGGGATATTTGTTTCTATAATTCTGCTGAAGATATTTACTGTCCCTTTAAGTTGGGAATCTTTGCTCTCTTCTATACCTATTATCCTTAGGTTTGGTCTCTTTGTGTCCTGGATTTCCTGGATGTTTTGGGTTAGGAACTTTTGGCAGTTTTTATTTTCTTTGACTGTTGTGCCAATGTTTTCTATGGTATCTTCTGCCCCTAAGATTCTCTCTTCTATTGCTTGTGTTCTTTTGGTGATACTTACATTTATTAGTCCAGATAGTTTTCCTAGATTTTCTATCACCAGGGTTGTCTCACCTTGTCATTTCTTTATTATTTCTATTTTCATTTTTAGATCCTGGATGGTTTTGTTCAATTCTTGGTTGTGTTTTCCTGTAATTCTTTAAGAAATTTTTGTGTTTCCTCTTTAAGAGTTTTTTCCTGTTTACCTGCATTATTCTGTATTTCTTTAAAAGAGTTATTTATGTCTTTCTTAAAGTCCTCTATCTTTATCATAAGAAGTGATTTTAAATGAAAGTCTTGCTTTTCCCATATGTTGGTGTGTTGGAGTAATCAGGACTTGCTGTGCAGTTTGGGTTCTGATGATGCTAATTAGCCTTGGTTTTTTTGTTGCTTAGATTCTTGTGCTTGCCTCTCTCCATCTGGTTATCTCTGGTGTTAGTTGGTCTTGCTGTCTCTCACTGGAGCTTGTCCCTGCTGTGGGCCTGTGAGCCTGTTATCTTAGGTGTATCAGCACTCCTGGGAGACCAGCCCTTTTCTGGGTGGGATTTGTGTGTGGAGGCTTGTGGGACAGCCTTGTCTCTGGAGCACAGATGGTGACTGAAGGACCCTGTCCCTAGCTGCTTAGCTGTCCCTGTGTCTTGTGTGCTCTTAGGATGTGTGTGTGTCCAAATGATTATTCTTAATGTTGATAGTGATACTTGGCAATAATTATAGAAATGGTTTTGAAGATTATTTAGATAAATTCTCTCATTATACAAAAGGATACTGGGAAAAAAGAAAAGTAGGAATGTGGTTAAGAATTGTACAGTATTTAGAAGTGGACTAGAAGAGTCATTTGGTTAAACAAAGTATTTCAATGTCTCCAATGTGGCAGACATCATGCTAAGTGTTTTTTTTTTTTGCTGCCCTCCCTCTGGAGATGTGAGGGACTAGCATGCATAAAGAATATGAGTATAACTCAATACATGTTATAAAGGTAGAACACAGAGAGATGGCTAGTAAACAATGGCCTTTGCAGATCTAAAACTTGCATGTGGTACATAGATTAGATTACCTGACTGCTTTCACCAGAAGATGGCTGAGCCACCTGATGCATAACATCAGCATTTTGATTTTGCCCAAGAATTAGACAGTTTGGATAATATGTCTTCTTGATAGGCTCTTTGTGATCACCTTTTACAATGTAATATCTGCTACTTTGTATTAATTCTATAATTTTATCAACGCCCAAATCATCAATTAAGAAATCCAACGATTTATTTACTGCTCACAAAATTATATGTGTATTTCTTTTTAACCAATCTGTGCTGTATTTAATGGGATTGTCTCAAATGATGCCTTAAATGCCAATCTTTTCAGTATTTCTTTCATTTTTCTTAGGACATCAGCACTGCTGGAAGCATGGCCTTCTCATGAAGAAGGCAGAAACACAATCAAGCACATTAACAGAAATAAATGTGTGTCCTTTTATGTGATATTCAAGCAGATGTGGCTGTAAGAACAGACAGCTAACGTGTTCATGAAACAAGATTATTATTATACCCAGAAACTCCCAAAATAAGAAGGTCATGCTATACCAGATCACCAATGAAGTCTCAGGATGATCAGGAGACAGAAACTAGGAGCAAGACAAAGCTAAATGTGATGGCTAATATTGTGTGGGCTTAGAAGAATATATGAGCACTTTGATAGACTAAGGGTGTTGTGCTTTGATAGGGAAGTAAACTGTAGGATGCAGAGTTTAGTTAAGATGAAATAACTCGCTGGTTGCTAGTCAATCGGAGCAATTTCTTGTCCTGGATTCTTTCTGTACCTTCTTTTCTCATTGCCGTAAGTTCCAGCAGCTGTGATTTCTTCTGGAACACTAGAGAACAAGCTACGATGGACTGAAACCATATACCAAAATAAATATTTACTGCTATAATTTGCAATCTCTGTATGTTTGGTCAAATATACTCCAAAATAACCTACCATAACAAGGTAAATCTTTCATTGGAGTTCCTAGGTAAAAGCAAGGATATATAAAAGGTATTTTTTCCAAATGAGTCCCTTGCTTTCCCTAAGAACTAAAAAGAATCAAAACAAATCAATATGCAGAAGGAAACCAATGTATAAACAATGCTCAAGTATATGATTAAATTTTTCTTTGCCATACATTGCTCATCAGTACTTTGATCAAAATAATTGTTTGCTGAAGAGGAAGCTCTACAAAGGAATAGGACCAAGTCTAGAAACTATTGAAGAAACAACCAAATATCCCAAACCAACTGTTAAATCCCTCCCCTAAAAGACATATAAAACCATATAGAAATTATGAATTATTATCCAATAGCATAAAATAAAAATTCTCATCACCATTATGTACTTGTCAAATGGTTATCTACATACATTATAAGTGGTATAGCAAATTCTAGTTTTCTCATATTTGCAGACAAAAGGTAACTGTGAAAGCTACTGAGCAAACAATTTATGATATGCATACAGTAACAAAGTAAAATCACTGTCATCAAGAAAACACTTTGCTCTGTATCTTATGGGGAACAATGTTCAATGAGCATGTGATGATGTACTTTTTAGGTTTTGCTAAAGTTAATAATGAAGACATTAGATTTCGATAATAATTGATTAATCTATAAGCCATTAAATAAAAGCTATTTTATTAAACTTCAGACACACAAATATACATTGAACTCACATAAATGTTTTCTGGAAAACATATTAAGAAAAATTATTACATATGAAATAGGGACAGTAAAACCTAAGATACATTTCTTCAGGAAAAAATTGCTTACCAGATAGACATTCTGGGAACTTAAGTCAAGAGATATAATCTGAAGTAAATGCCATATGAAAGGAAATTAAAACACTGCTGCTTTTTAAATATAGGTTAATACAAAATACAATGTGTAAATTTTATTTTGTGTACCAATACAAAAATGGGATTAACTGTAATTTTATCATAGACTATAAGGTTCACCAGGATGTTTGTTAGATATGTAAAATTATGTTTTATAATATGTTCATTGAGACTGTTCAATGGTGGGGAAGAGAAGAGTTACCAATGCAGATTTCACAAGGTTCCATCATAAATTGGATATCATAAATAATTAGCAAAGTGAGATCTGGTCCTTAAAACAAAAGACACACACAAACACTAGAAACTTAGGTAAAATTTTCTTGGTCAAATTTTGATGTTAATAATTACAAAGACCAGCAGTCTCAACTAACCTAAACCCCCACAATCTCTGAGACACTGAGCCTCCAACTGGGTAGCACACACTAGCTGCTGTAACTTGCCTCCTAGTTCAACATGCTGGAAGATGAAGATACTGTAAGATGAAGATGAAGTAAGCATGTAATGGAAGTGGTAGATCTCTATCAACTGATGAAAAGGTAACAGAAGTATCAATACTTACAGAATGGAGTTTTATTCAGCTGTGAAGAAAAACAAAATCTGCAAGTAGATGGGTGTAGCTGAAAACAGTCACCCTGAGTGACAAACTGCAAAGCCAGTTCAAGATAAACAAAGAGGAAAACAAGAAGTACAAACAGTGAGCAATGTTAGTCGAAGAACAAGAGAAATTTATGTGTAGTTGCAAAGAACAGGGTCTATCTGCTTCCAGAATTCTCCAGAAGTCATTGAGATAGAGGCAAATGGATTTGTTTTGCTTGAACCTAGGAAACTTTTTTTCTAGAGAGTTGTGTAACTGTTTCCTCCAAGATTTCCTTTCTTAAAAGGAAGTTTCTTGGGCAGGAAGGTAAAAAAATTCACAGAAGCTTCAAAAAGTCCATGAAACTTTCCAGCTCCCCTAGGCACCTCCTGCCAGAGTAAGCAATAAAAGCTGAGAGGTCCTCTGAGATGAAGAGAAGCCAGAAGACCAGAGCAACTACCTGAAGAGATTGAGAGCAACTGAGGCGTCTGGAATGGACACTCTTCAGCCTGTTGAGCTATCTGTAAGCTGTGTATTGTGCTCTAGGTTTTTAGTTTTGTGAGCTGTCACCCATACTGATGTGGGCTTTGATGATGCCCCTCTCTTTAATTTATGCTCCTGTAAGTAACAACAATAAACTCCTTAGACTTTAGTGATTAAAAAAAAAAGAGGGAAAGCATTTTTCATAAATAGCTGACCAGAACTATCCATTAGTTCTGCAAACCTCTTAACTAGAAGCAAAACCGAGATGAGTGGTAAAGAATCTACACACATGTGAGATTTGTTTTCCTTTTGCAATAGATCTCACTCAAATCATTATATGAAAAATATGTTTGTGTTATAGAAAAATTAAATGGAATTCCAGTAAAGACATCTATCTGTTCATAAGTGGTTGATTTATCAGTGACAGATCTACAGAAGTTATCCAGATGAGAGATGACTATGACCTCATAGCAGGGAAGTCATAATTGTGCAAATGGGTTTTTATGTCATAGAGGAGTCAGGGCTAGGACTAGGATCTTCTAGATTCAGCTCGCCTTTATCAACAGCATCCTTGTTATGGAATAAACAGAAATAACCATTAACACCGTCTCTTGAAATGAGTTCTTGTTTTGGGGAAAGCAAATCTAGTATGCTAATTAATTTCACTTGGCCTTGATCACATATCATTTCGGGAAAATGGGTTAGGATCTTGATATTTTGAAGAGGACAATTTCAGAACTAAAAATATCTGCAATTTTTTTGTAACTGAAATCACAGCTGTCACTGTTTGTGGGCTTCTGGTCACAATGGAGACACACAAAATCTATGGTGTCTGTGCTCTCTGCCCTTATGATGGCTGAAGAACACCCCAACCCCATAGACACTATTGTGGTTGCCCACAAGTGCTTGCTGACCTAAGCCTGATAAGCTGTCACTTGGGAGGCTCTGCCAGTGCTTGAGAAATACAGAGGGGAAAAATTTCAGCCAACCATTGAACTAAGTACAGGGTCCCTAATGTAGGAGCTAGAAAAAGGCCCTAAGGAACTGAAGGGGTTTGCAGAGCCAGAGTAGGAACAACAATATGAACCACCCAGTACTCCCAGAGCTCCCAGAGACTAAACCATCAACTGTAAAGCACAGATAGAGCGATCCATAACTCCAGATGCATAGGCAGCAGAGGATGGCCTTGTTGGACTTTAAAGCAGGGGAGATGCCATTGGTCCTGAGAAGGCTCGATGCAGCAGTGTAGGGGAATACCAAGATAGGGAAGCTGAAGCAGGTTGATTGATGAACAGGGGGAGAAAGGATGGATTAGCGGAATTTTTGAGGGGGAACCAGAAAAGGGGGCAACTTTTCATTTGAAATGTAAATAAAGAATATATCTAATAAAAAAAATTTCACAGGACTACCCTGTTCTGCTTTATTGTGGTACCCCTCCACACTGTACTGTCTCTTTAGGTTTCAATTACCAGTATTATTATTACTCCATCAGAAGTGGAAGTAAACAATGTCTTAGCTCCCAGTGATTAAGAAAGGATGAGAAAAATCTGACAAAACCTCCAACTCTTATGCAATTAAAATACTCCACTGATTTCACCAATTTTGTTTGTCCAGATGGGATGGGACAAGGTTGGGTTCAGTTAGCTTGCTATAAAATGTTGCTGTTGAAGATGAAAGGAAGGAAATAATTTGTTATTATTCCCCCTTGCATCTTCTGAAGGTATCTGCAGTTAAGTGGGGGAAGAAACAGATGTTTCTCTTAGAGATAAATCTAAACATCTTGCAAATAGAGAAACTACTTGACACATGTTTCATCTAACCACATCAACCCACCTGCACCAAGGCAACTGAGTTTATCATTTCAGCCCTGAGAAACTTGTGTTGGAAAATAAAAGAATCAGTGAGAATAGATGAGAGACTAATAAGAGGAAGAAAGGGAGTTTGTAGGATGTTTTCCTGTATCTAGAGGAGGAAAAGAATGTGATGAACACAGTTTGATTCTTCAGAAATCCATTCAGTACTCCACAGAATACCTATCATTATGTCATTCAGATTAGGGTTACAATATTAAGTAACTCTAAAAATTAAAGCCCTACCATTTCAACCCTTCTAGTGCCCATGTGGTATTAGTATGCTAATTTAAATAGATTAAGTAAAAATATTTTATTCAATTACCTTAAATAAAGAACAGTTTATTTAAATACATTAAAAATAAAGTTAGGGCTGAAGAGATGGATCCGTGGTTAAGAGCACCGACTACTCTTCCAGAGGTCCCGAGTTCAATCCCTAGCAACCACATGGTGGCTCAACCATCTGTAATGGAATCTGATGCCCTCTTCTGGTGTGTCTGAGGAGAGTGACAGTGTACTTACGTAAAATAAATAAATCTTTACAAATAAATTAATTAAATTAAATAATGGTAAATTTGAGATTATCCCTAAAAATTCATGAAAGAATATAGTTGACTTTACTTGCATGCATCAAACCAGTTTAAGCCAGATGCGACTCTGTATTCGTTTCCCAAATATGTTAAGAAGTGTGTTTGTATAGAAACAAACTTTTCAACAAGAGGTTGCCAAGGAGAGAAGCATATTTTCATTGATTAAGGCACATAAACTCACAGCGTGATCCTACTGGAAGTCCCTGGTTGTCAACAGGTTGCTAGGTGCATTATTAAGAAGACACTGCATTTGCTGCTCAAAGAACATGGAGTCCCAGGTCATTAAACTATTCATATGCTCTATGGACTCACAGGCATATGAAAACACAAATTTGGATTAGAGATAGTAAGCAGAATTCTTACTGGTGTGTTACAGCTGCTCTTTTGTCCTAATGTATTATTTGTTACCTCTTACTCCAAAGTTTCAAGACATAAAACCAGTCCCTTCTTTTTCAAGACATGGGACACAAAGTACAGACATTTATTTCCTACATCCAGCACAAAGGTATACATTTTTGCATAAATTTAAGAGAATAATTTGGGGTTGCTAATTTTAAAGTTGTCTCTGTCCCAACCTGAAAGTCAATAATAATAGTAATATATTGAAAAGAATTATATGAGTACTTGATGTAAACTTTGTAACATATAACATTGTCCTACTGGGAACACTTGAATATTCTAAAGTGAACAATTCATATTGGTACCTTCCAGATAACAGTCTGAAATAACCCTTGAACCTAAGTTAGTTATCTGTACTTCAACTCATATATATTTCTAGTAATATACAAACTGAGCCAAAGAAATCCTCTGGTATCATGGCTGTGAAACAGGGCACTTTTATAAGTTACTGTCAAAGTTTCTACTCTAAGACGGAGTAGTCCACACGTGACTGATTTTAGAAATATAAACGTATTGTTTCATGTTTTCCTCTGTGATGCCTGAACACTTCTTTCTTCCCTCTGAAACAATAATTCCTTGTTTGTTGGTACTTATTAGACTCTTGCTTTATTTAAAAGCATGACGACACACTTTACTATCTACCCACATAGATCTCTAGTGAACCACAAATACAAGAATAAGTTGGTAGTGGTGTCTTAGATATCTTAAAGGTGCTCATCTTATTCAAATTTCATGCATAGTCTTAGTCATTTATAGAAGACACAGTGCAAATATATTATGTTCCACTGGGATACCTCTTCACCTTGGTATATAAATCATCCTCTTTTGTAGAGAATCAAGATATAGTTAATCTGACTTTGGTACGCAGCTTGCTAGTTTCCATATCATGGACAGAGGACTCTTTTTTTCCACAGAATCCAAAAGCAATTTTTATATCTATTGTTGATATATAAATGGAAGTTTGTTATCAATTCAAAATTCATAATTAAAATTACAAATAGATTTTTTCTGACTATAAATGTTTATATGTTTAGATTCATCATAAATTATCAGTTTATTTAAAATAAAACAGAACAGCATATGATTTGCTATGATAATGCCACCAAATGGTCTGGTGGTTTGAATGAGAATGCTACTCATAAGCACATAAGTTTGGTTCCTTCATCTCCAGTTAGTGGAACAGTTTGAGTTTCGAGGGGTGACCTTGTTAGAGAAGGTATGTCACAGAGGGTGGACTAGTAGTTTCAAAATGTCAGGCTTGCTCATTCTCTCTCCTTCTGAAACTTGTGTTTCAGATGTGAACTCTTAGTTACTCCTCCAGAACTATGGTTACCTGACATCACACTCCATCATCATTATAATGGAATAACCCCTGAACCTGTAAGCAAGCTCCCAATTAAATATTTTTCCTTGCCTTGGTCATGTTATCTCAATAATAATACCTCGCTACTGTAGTCCAGGAACTTATTTACTAGAAAACACACTTTCTACAGTATACTTCCATGTAAAGAGGGAATAATGCATTTCTGCAACTTGACTATATCAGCTGAAAAAGGCCATAAACTTCATTTAGAAACCCATGGCCAAGAGGAAAGTCAAATAAAAAAATATAGACCCCTACTAAGTAGAGGCAGAAGGACATAAAGGTGAAGTTAAATTATGAGAAGGACTTCAGGAGTGAGCTCTTTGCCTGTTTTCTGTGGCCATGCTGTAGGCATGCTATGAATAAGTATAGCTTCCAAGCAAAAATGTCACTAGGAATCTTGAGAGCCCTTAAGCATCATATTGGATGTGCAGAGACTCCTTAAAACAATCCAGGCTTGCCAAAGTAGGCCAAAGTGAAAAACAGCATAATGTTTAATATATTCTGTGTTATCCTGTAAAAACATATTTTTGTGCCAAACGGTTGTATCCAGACAATGACAAATGGTGAAAAGAGAAAAATAAGGAGGAAGAAATAATCTATCTAAACAAAAGAGTTCTCTCAAAAGCACAAGCAAAGAGATAAAGGTGAGGGGCTCTGAGAAGCACAGAGAACAATGCTGCTTATTTGTGATCAGAAGTTAAGAAGTAAGAAGTTTGTCCTCGGGCACCTATGGAAAAGACAAATAGTCACGGATGAATCTGAACAGGAAGATGAATTAGAGAAGAATGAGTTTATGGGATATAAATAGGAAAGTTTTACTAAAACACATTTTCTGTGGTTTTTTTTCCTCCTGTAAAAAATTGTAGATAGAGAGGACAAAAACATAATATTACCCCAAAGGATAATGCCTTAAAAATGCAGAGTTTAAGAACAGTATCAAAAACACTGGACACTACTGCATTACTTGTTATTTTGAAATCTGGGGTTCCATTTAACTACAGAATGTGGTCACTCTAACAATGAAGAAACTAAAAAGCTGAATACAATATGAGGAGATTTCCTCCTCCTGGGTTAAGCATGGAGGGATCCTTTATTCTTTCTTTCCTTCTTTCCTTCCTTCCTTCTTTCTTCCTTCCTTCCTTCCTTCCTTCCTTCCTTTCTTTCTTTCTTTCTTTCTTTCTTTCTTTCTTTTCTGTCTGTCTTTCATTCATTCATGTACTTATTTATTTAATTTATTTATTTATTTATCTATCTATCTATCTATCTATCCATTTATTTATTTTTGGCTTGGTATTTGTTTTATGCCATAGATGACTATTTCAGCTGTTTTCAAAAATCTCTTGTTGATTACAAAGTTATCTCTTTGAGAATTGATCCATATTATTAGATATACTTAACCTGATTTAAGGTGGCTACCTAAGTAGATTACTTAAATAAGAGGATCTTATTCATTTTCATGTTTTTCATTTTCAACATCAGTCTCCTAGTGAACAAATCCTGTTTGTTAGTACAGAGTGACCAATCTAGTTTATGACCTTGATGATAATCCAGCACATATACTGAAGTATTCTCAGCAGTGCTCTCTCTGTGTTACAGGGGATGCAGAGCTTCTATACCAATGTTGTTGGTGATGGTTTTTTAAATACTCTTCTATGATTTGGCATATTGGAAAGACTCTTCTGCCAACATGCTTCCCTCTGTTAATTTATCTCATTGAATTTAATTCCCTTGCCTAATCATCCCAAAGTATGAATATTATCAAAATTTTGTTAAAATACATAAAACCATATCTCACCTTGCAAAAACATGCTGTTTTGTGGAAGAACATAAAGCTATACTATGCCAGGCAGTGGTGAAACATGCCTTTAATCCCAGCACTTGCGAGGCAGAGGCAGGCAGATTTCTGAGTTCAAGGCCACCCTGGTCTACAGAGTGAGTTACAGGACAGCCAGGGTGACACAGAGAATCCCTGTCTCAAAAAAAACAAAAACAAATAAAAGAAGAAAGAAAGAAAGAAAGAAAGAAAGAAAGAAAGAAAGAAAGCTACAGTGCTATACTATAACACATGTGATGCCATACAGGAGAAAAATATGCATATATTTTGGGTCTTATTTTCGTGTCTACAAACACAAAAGAAGACAAATTGATAATCAAAAAATGTATGAATTTCTTTTAATATAGCTCGTGTATGATTATAGAGCAATCAGAGAAATTAAGACTTAAAGATGGAATTAAACGTGTGCCTTCTTTGCTTGCTTAGCTAATGTTATTGAATAGACCATTCTTGAAAATATGATACAATAAAGATTATAATCTAATAATGGCCTTGGCTCAACACAGCAAGTCCTATTTGCTAAGGGTCCTCTTCATGAAACCTTGACTTTATGAAAAGGGCATTGTTTGTTTATAGTCTGGGCAGGGCCTATCAATGAAGTCTTATAGTTTAGTTGTGAGAAAGCTGGAAATCCTTCCCAGAATTTATGTTGGCCTTTAAGGTAAAGGAAATGGAAAGGAAAGTTGAGAAACGTTGGTATTTCTGCAACCAGAATGTATCTCAAGTGACAGATACATTTTGGTTTAGAATGTTAATAAATGTTTCTTGTTGCTTTTTGTTTTGTTTTATGTGTTATGTATCTCCAGACTGGACTATCAGACATCTTATTAAGTAAAAGAGGACCAGACATCACTCTGTAACAAATGATATGATCTGTGGTTTTAGGAAGAATTGTAAAATTTTATGCTTTAAAAATGGTTCCAAGACATTTGTTGTTATATTATTTTATTTTTGTTCATAAATTATCTAATTTTCAAGGGAGTTAAGTTTTATTTTCTTTCTGAGAAATACCTAAGAGATATTTTAAGGAAACTCAGATAATAACAGTAGTAATCAGGACTTCTTCAAAGAGGAGTTTTACATGGAAGTTTGATGGTAAGACTTTGTGTGAACCATAATTATTTAGCATAGTCTCCCCAGGATTTTGAAGGTAAAAAGTATATAACTAGGGTTTTAATTCAGGGCACTGATTTAGGGCATGTGCACTGAAATAGGTGAAATGTAAGCATAAAGCACTCACCAACCCCAAAGTCTTCTCTGATAATTCTTCACTTAGAAAGTCTCAGGAAAAGGGTCCTCTATTTTTGATTAATAACAAATATATGGTAAAGTATAATAAGAATACATAAAGAAAAATGAAATGTATCCATTCAGTTATCCTCACCAATTCATGGATTCATTGGTTGTTCTTGTTTGGCATTCTAAAGCTTGATAGGCAGAGCAAAAACTGTTTAAGTAGGAAGTCTTGTCCTTTTCCACAAATGTGGCTCTGAATAAGATACTTAATTGATGGTCTATCATCTCCACAAGACTCAAGTGTCTCACCTAAATGAAGACAATACTGCTCAGTATGTTTACAACGTGAAGAGAAAATGCTTAGTAAACAATCAATAAATTGCAGCTGTTGATATTATCATGATCTAACACCCTGAAGGCCCAGGACCATTAAGACACTAGTTACTAATGACATAAAAGAAAGGCAAAACAAAGAAGAACTTTTTGTGGGCTCACATAAATCCCAGAAGTGTTTAGACATCATAAGAAGAAATAAAAGCAAGGAGGCAATACATTTGCAATAAAATTTTTTTATTAATATACATGCATTTAGAGATTATGCTTATATTCAGAGTGATAAATTTGATTATTAAGACTTATTAATAAACACATAGAATGTGATACTTCTTGCCAAATAGAAACTATTAACAGTTCAATTCCAATTAAGTGGAAGTCACTTACTTTGGTTATGTCAGTCTTACTTTTATCATTCAATATATTTATTATGCTAAAGTTGGTTTGAATAACTACATTTTGTCACGTTAATGTGTTGCTGGAGTCTAACAATATGACAAGTAGAGTATAAGAGCTAGAACTATTTGACATAAAATGACGAGTCATTAATCATATTATATCCATTTTTCTAATATATATATATATATATGTATATATATATATATATTCAAAGGCTGCTGTAAATAAAACATACGATCGTGAAACTGAAACCATTCTTCATTTAAATTTAATTGAAAATTTCCTTTATACATTAACTTTAAAGTCAAAGATGTCAAAAACATGAAAACACTGTCCTGACAGAAGCCCCAAGGGAAAGGAAAGAAATGACTGCTTTTGGTAGCAGATCAAATAACCCCAGCAGGACTTGCCAGCACCAGAGTTGTGTTTAACCTCTGAGAAGAGAGACATTTCACAATGTCCTCCCAGCACTAGCCAGTGAGTCAATAATTGATCAATCCACTAAATATAAGCACATGTTTACACTTCATGTTTTCATTAATAATCCTTCTGATAATAGATTCTAGTTCAAATAAAGTAAAAAGAACATGAAAATATAAGAAATTACCAGAGTCCTTTTAGAAGGTTCCCAGAGTTCTGATCAATTCTCAGTTTATAACTAATTCTTTTTATAGTAATGCTGGTAGAACCTACTGAAGCATAAGAGAGACTTCTCTTTCCCAGAACCATCTACTCTGAAGAATCCACCATGATAGAGATTAAAAATAAATATGCTTGAGCATTCACTCATGTGTTATTAGTCTAGAAGAGTGAGGTTTTGATAATCTAATAATGGACAAACACATGGCGTCGTTTCTTTCCAATGCTAATTTAAGGCATATTAAATGAGAAAGCACACACACATATGTATATGGATTCTCTGTAAATTAAAATTAGATGATAATGGTGATGGACAATTCACTCTAGTAGAGAAAATGAGGGAGAGTCCCTAAGGAAGCAGGAGGCGAGCTATCTGTAGGAGAATGCATCTGGTGATTGTATGAGAAGGACAGTCAGAAGGTGGTCAGAGGATCATGGCAGTGAAGAAGCATTACAAGTGCAAGAGACAGAACAAGACTAAGATGATTCAGGCAATGAGGGAAGAAACAACATGGTTCCATGAGGCAGCGAGTAGCATACAGGGGACAGCAGAGCCCCATGCCACTGTGGAGTGGTTTCACACATGTGACAACCGATAAGCTTTGCTTTTGAGTTATTTGTCCAGCTCCTGCAAAGACAACATATTTTGGAATGTCACCCTTGCTGTGTCCTGCCTTTTATGAGGATTTCTGGTATGAACACAAAATGGTTTTTCATCATCATAGTCCTCTACATTTATTTTGGCCTGCACTAGAGTGGTGGAGGCATCAGCTACATGAACCTATTTGGCCTTAAAATATTCCTAGAACATGAGAGACACTAAGTTTTAACATTACGTAATAGTATCTTTTCAAACTTATACTTAAAATGACAAGATTAGAATCTAATCCTTTCATGTTTTGTTATAGATTGATTCCACAGTAAGAAATTATAGGGTATGAGAGATGATCGAGGAGTTGTTGACAGAGGAAACTACAGAGGATTTTCCCACCTCTGAGTAGTTGTCACATGCTTAAGTTGTGCATATATTGTTGGTGTCCTGGGGAAATTTGATTTTTATATCTACAATCAAAGCATAATATGTATTGCTTCTCCTCACACTCTCAAAGTATCCTGAAGTAGGTAATGGGTAATATACTGATCTATAGCCAATTGAGTCTGAAGACATTTATTTTATTGCACAAGAGAATATTTGCAAATATAAGTAATGAAATAGGGGATATAGTCTCTGATTTCTTGGTTAAGGCTTTAACTAGGAAGTTTTAAAACACTGAAGAAAGTGCGTCTAAGATTATATTTATTAAATCATGAGCTGCAACATTTTAGGAAGTTGGTGAATAGTAAATCTATTTGAGTGGTTAAATTTTGTCAGGTTCTCCTTGGCAATGTCAGTAAAGTATCTCTCATTATTTCTTATTTAACCAAGTTTTGTAGTAAATAAGTTATTTGCCACACACTACTTCTTCTCTGACAGATTAAATAGTATAAACATTGAGAAAAACAACATGAATGACACAAGCCAAGCAGTAGTTAAAAGTGAAAATGTATTTAATACAGAGGCTATGATTATGAATCCTGCAGATATACATAAGGAAATGCATAGTTAAGTAATAACAGTAATTAATGAGGGTTGGTAGAAAAACTTCATTTCTTTATTTCTTACTCTGTAGGTTGTCAGAAGCTTGAAGTACAAAATATCATATGGTTAAATAAATAAAAATAAGGGCAATATATTGCATCAAGAACTTGTTAGAGGAACCATAATCAAAGATGCTCCAAAAGTTGAGGTAAGTTAGAGCCCTAGATCAATACACAGAGGAAGAGAAAGTACCACAAGGAAAGATGTGGAGCTGTCTGTAGCACAGCTTTCCATACTGAGCATGTCCACATTCTCTGTGGCTCTTTTCTGTATGCCGAACGTGACGACTTGTATCATGGTGATCAAACATCACTTAATGATGTTTCACCCATCTTTTATGTCCAAATTTATTGTTCCTGTCTAAAGGAAAACTAAGTTGAACAGCAACAACAAAAAGACCATAATCATATAGATATAGTGCTTGGAGATGGCAGTGTTAATATTAGTATATAGCAAATATTACTTGATAGCAAATTATAATGGTAGAACCAAGAGCCAAAGATCAAGATGCTCTGTCGATGTATCATCTAAAGGCTACATCTCAGAAGTAAATTATTTCAAGTCTGGGAAAAGCTTTTAGTAAAAGGAATAGTTGTTTTGTTTTGTTTTGTTTTTCTTTGCTTTGCTTTGCTTGTTTTGTTCAGGGTAATATCCTGCATGCTAGGACTTTTCACCACATATCCTGTTATAGAAACCTCCATTAATTTTTCAGCAAAACCCATACACATGCACAAACTATTCATTGAAGAAGAATGATAATGTCACATAAATTCACAGATTCTTGAAAAAGGACAGACATTGACACAACTCTGACAAATCACAGCTGAATGAACTACACGTGGCTGTGCCACACTGTGTAAAAACCAAGAATGTGATCTTGTCTGCAGCTTCCCATCCAGCCGGTAGCAGGTCAGCCAGACCTAGCCAGCTGCCAGGTGCTCAGACCCTGCCGGCGGAACCAGGTACCCGAGACAGCCCGAGTTTAAGACCTCCGGGGACTCAGGTCTGGGGCAGGAACTGCGCACAGACTAGCGGTTTGGAGTACAGCGGCCATGCCTGCACTCTGCGCTCGCAGGCCAGACCCCGAACCCCCTGCAGGCAGCGCCATCTTGTCTGCAGCTTCCCATCCAGCTGGTAGCAGGGAAGCGAGACCTAGCCAGCTTGCCAGGTGCTCAGACCCTGCCGGCGGAACCAGGATAAGCAACAATTCTTGTTTATTAAGAAGAGTGAGGACCAGTGATAACAGCAGGCCTCCATATTGCAACCAGGACACAGCTGGAAAGGTGCAGGTAGAGACTCCATCTGGGACTAGAACAGGGAGACCTGCTAAGCTCTCGCCCACAGGCAGGTCCAGGCACCTAGGCTCTGCAGCACATCCCTACGAGCTTAGGCCGTGCACCGAGGCAGCCGGAACCACCCAGCTCCCCAGGACCCCGGACCAGCAATAGTGGCAGGCCTCCATATTGCAACCAGGACACAGCTGGAAAGACACAGGTAGACAGATTCCATCAGGGGCTACCACGTGGGGGGATCTGCTAGGCTCTCCCTACTAGGCAGGCCCAGCAGCACCTGCCGAGGCTCTGCTGCACTCCCCCACACTTCCCGGAGACCTCAGGCCATGCACAAAGTCAGCGGGTGGCAGCCAGCTCTTGATCCCGTTGAGCAGCAATCACGCATAACCACCAGTAGAGAAACAACAGGTAAGCCCAGCCTCACAGGAGATTCAAACACCAGCCAGTGACAACAAGGTCAACTAACACCAGAAATAACCAGATGGCAAAAGGTAAACGAAAGAATGTCAATAACAGAAATCAAGGCAACATGACAGCATCTGAACCCAGTTTGCCAACAACAGGAAGCCCTGGATACCCCAAAACACCAGAAAAACAAGACTTGGATATAAAATCACTGGTCAGGATGCTGGTAGCTGAACACATAGAAAAATCTCATAAAGAAATAGAAGAGAAAATGGATCAAAAGTTAGAAGCCTTTACAAGGCAAATACAAAAATCACTTCAAGAAATGCAGGAGAAGATGGATCAAAAAGAAGAAGACAATAAGGAGGAAAGACAAAAATCACTTAAAGAAATACAGAAGAACGTGGGCCAACAAGTAGAAGCTATGAAAGAGGAAACACAAAAATCTATTAAAGAAATACATGAAAACACAATCAAGCAAGCGAAAGATCTGAGCACATCCATCCAGGTACTAAAAACAGAAGTAGAAACAACTAAGAAATCACAGAGGGAGACAACATTGGAGATAGAAAACCTTGGGAAGAAATCAGGAGCCATAGATGCAAATATCAACAATAGAATACAAGAGATAGAAGACAGAATATCAGAAGCCGAAGATACCATAGGAACCATTGATTCAACAGTCAAAGAAAATACTAAATGCAAAAAGGCTGTAACCCAAAACATCCAGGAAATCCAGGACACAATGAGAAGACCAAACCTAAGGATTATAGGTATAGACAAGAATGAAGATGAACAAGTTAAAGGGCCAGCAAATATCTTCTACAAAATTATGGAAGAAAACTTCCCCAACCTAAAGAGAGAGATGCCCATGAATATACAAGAAGCATACAGAACCCCAAACAGACTGGATCAGAACAGAAATACATCCCATCACATAATAATCAAAACTCCAAATGTACTAAACAAAGAAAGAATATTAAAGGCAGCAAGAGAAAAAGGCCAAGTAACTTATAAAGGAAGACCTATCAGAATAACACCAGACTTCTCACCTGAGACCATGAAAGCTCGAAGATCCTGGGCAGATATAATGCAAACTCTAAGAGAACACAAACTTCAGCCAAAACTACTTTACCCAGCAAATCTCTCAATCGCCATAGATGGAGACATCAAGGTATTCCATGACAAAACCAAATTTGCACGATATCTTTCCACAAATCCAGCCCTACAAAGGATAATAGGGGGAAAACACCAAGACAAGGACGGAAACTACACCCGGGAAGAAGCAAGATAGAAACCTCCTCTCATCAAACCCAAAAGAAGGTAACCTCTCGAATATAAAAAAATAAATAAAATAAATAAATATAATTTCAAAAATGTCTGGAGGAAATAATTACTATTCCTTAATATCTCTTAACATCAATGGACTCAATTCCCCAATAAAAAGACATAGATTAACAGACTGGATATGGAAACAGGACCCTACATTTTGCTGCATACAGGAAACACATCTCAGCATCAAAGACAAACACTGCCTTAGAGTAAAAGGCTGGAATACAATTTTACAAGCAAATGGTCTCAGGAAACAAGCTGGAGTAGCCATTCTAATATCAGATAAAATCGACTTCCAACCTAAAATCATCAAAAGAGACTCAGAAGGTCACTTCTTGCTGGCCAAAGGGAAAATCCACCAAGAAGAGCTCTCAATACTGAACATCTATGCTCCAAATGCAAGGGCACCCTCATTCGTAAAAGAAACGTTACTAAAGCTTAAAGCACACATTACACCTAACACAATAATTGTGGGTGACTTCAACACTCCACTCTCCTCAATGGACCGATCAGGAAAGCAGAAACTAAACAGGGACACAGTGAAACTAATTGAAACTCTGAACCAATTGGATTTAACAGATATATATAGAACATTTCATCCTAAAGCTAAAGAATATACCTTTTTCTCAGCTGCACATGGTACCTTCTCCAAAATAGACCATATAATTGGTCACAAGACAGATGTCAAAAAATACAAGAAGATTGAGCTAATCCCATGCCTCCTATCAGATCACCATGGAGTAAGAGTGGTCTTCAATAACAACAAAAACAACAGAAAGCCCACATACACATGGAAACTGAACAATACTCTACTCAATGACACCTTGGTCAAGGAAGAAATAAAATAAGAAATCAAAGACTTTTTAGAATTCAATGAAAATGAAGGTACAACCTACCCAAATCTATGGGACACAATGAAAGCAGTGCTAAGAGGAAAACTCATAGCTCTAAGTGCATCCAAAAAGAAACTGGAGAGAGCATATACTAGCAGCTTAATGGCACACCTTAAAGCCCTGGAAGAAAAACAAGTTAATTCACCCAGGAGGAGTAGAAGACAAGAAATCATCAAACTCAGGGCTGAGATCAATCAAATAGAAACAAAGAGAACCATACAAAGAATCAACAAGACCAGGAGCTGGTTCTTTGAGAAAATCAACAAGATAGATAAACCCTTAGCCAGATGAACCAAAGGACACAGAGACAGTATACAAATTAACAAAATTAGAAATGAAAAGGGAGGCATAACAACAGAAACTGAGGAAATTCAAAAGATCATCAGATCCTACGACAAAGGTCTATACTCAAAACAACTGGAGAATCTGGAGGAAATGGACAATTTCCTAGACAGATATCAAATACCAAATTTAAATCAGCATCAAGTAGATCAGCTAAATAGTCCCATAACCCCTAAAGAAATAGAAGGGGTTATAGAAAGACTCCCAACCAAAAAAAGTACGGGACCAGATGGTTTTAGTGCAGAATTCTACCAGACCTTCAAAGAAGACTTAACACCAATACTCTCCAAACTATTCCACAGAATAGAGACAGAAGGGACACTGCCCAACTCATTCTTCGAAGCCACAATTACGCTAATACCTAAACCACAAAAAGATCCAACAAAGAAAGAGAACTACAGGCCAATTTCTCTTATGAATATAGATGCAAAAATACTAAATAAAATTCTTGCTAACCGAATCCAAGAGCACATCAAAACGATCATCCACCATGATCAAGTAGGCTTCATCCCAGGGATGCAGGGATGGTTCAATATACGGAAATCCATCAATGTAATCCACTACATAAACAAACTGAAAGAAAAAAACCACATGGTCATCTCATTAGATGCTGAAAAAGCATTCGACAAAATTCAGCATCCTTTCATGCTAAAAGTCTTGGAAAGAGCAGGAATTCAAGGCCCATACCTAAACATAGTAAAAGCAATCTACAGCAAACCAGTAGCCAACATCAAAATAAATGGAGAGAAACTTGAAGCATTCCCACTAAAATCAGGGACTAGACAAGGCTGCCCTCTCTCTCCATATCTTTTCAATATAGTACTTGAAGTTCTAGCAAGAGCAATTAGACAACATAAGGAAGTCAAAGGGATACAAATTGGAAAGGAAGAAGTGAAACTATCATTATTTGCAGACGATATGATAGTTTACCTAAGCGACCCAAAAAACTCCACCAGAGAACTTCTACAGCTGATAAACAACTTTAGCAAAGTGGCAGGATATAAAATTAACTCAAGCAAGTCAGTGGCCTTCTTCTACTCAAAGGAGAAGCAGGCAGAGAAAGAAATTAGGGAAATAACACCCTTCACAATAGCCACAAACAACATAAAGTATCTTGGCGTAACTCTAACCAAACAAGCGAAAGATCTGTACAACAGGAAATTCAAGTCCTTCAAGAACTTCAAGAAAGAAATCGAAGAAGACCTCAGAAGATGGAAAAATATTTCTTGCTCCTGGATTGGCAGGATCAATATAGTAAAAATGGCCATCTTGCCAAAAGCAATATACAGATTCAATGCGATCCCCATCAAAATCCCAAATCAATTCTTCATAGATCTAGAAAGAGCAATTCTCAAATTCATCTGGAGCAACAAAAAACCCAGGATAGCTAAAACTATTCTCAACAATAAAAGGACTTCTGGGGGAATCAATATCCCTGACCTCAAGCAGTACTACAGAGCAATTGTGTTAAAAACTGCATGGTATTGGTATAGCAACAGGCAAGCAGATCAATGGAACAGGATTGAAGACCCAGAGGTTAACCCACAGACTTATGGTCACTTGATCTTTGATAAAGGAGCCACAACCATCCGGTGGAATAAAGATAGCCTTTTCAACAAATGGTGCTGGTCCAACTGGAAGTCAACATGCAGAAGAATGCGAATTGATCCAATCTTATCTCTTTGCACTAAGATCAACTCCAAGTGGATCAAGGACCTCCACATAAAACCAGACACACTGAAACTATTAGAAAAGAAACTTGGGAAGACCCTGGAGGACTTGGGCACAGGGGAAAAGTTCCTGAACAGAACACCAATAGCTTATGCTCTAAGATCAAGAATCGACAAATGGGACCTCATAAAATTACAAAGTTTCTGCAAAGCAAAGGACACTGTCAGAAGGACAAAACGGCAACCAACAAAGTGGGAAAAGATCTTCACCAACTCCACATCCGACAGAGGGCTAATATCCAATATATACAAAGAAGTCAAGAAGTTAGACCACAAAGAAACAAATAACCCTATCAAAAAATGGGGCACAGAGCTAAACAAAGAATTTTCACCAGAATAAATTCGGATGGCCGAGAAACACCTTAAAAGATGTTCAACATCATTAGTCATCAGGGAAATGCAAATCAAAACAACCCTGAGATTCCACCTCACACCAGTCAGAATGGCTAAGATTAAAAACTCAAGAGACAACAAGTGCTGGCGAGGATGTGGAGAAAGAGGAACACTCCTCCACTGTTGGTGGGATTGCAAAATGGTAAAACCGCTCTGGAAATCAGTTTGGCGGTTCCTCAGAAAATTGGGCATGTCACTTCCAGAGGACCCTGGCATACCACTCCTGGGCATATACCCAGAGGATTCCCCTGCATGCAATAAGGACACATGCTCCACTATGTTTATAGCAGCCTTGTTTATAATAGCAAGAAATTGGAAGGAGCCCAAATATCCCTCAAAGGAGGAATGGATTCAGAAAATGTGGTATATTTATACAATGGAATACTACTCAGCAATTAAAAATAATGAATTCATGCAATTTGTAGGTAAATGGTTAGACCTGGAAAATATCATCCTGAGTGAATTAACCCAATCACAAAAGAATGCACATGAAATGCAATCACTGATAAGTGGATATTAATGAGCCCAGAAGCCCTAAATACTCAAGACACTAATAGCAAGTCAAATGATTCCCAAGAAGAAGAAAGGAGAGGACCCTGGGCCTGTAAAGATTGCATCCAGTTTAGTAAAGAAACCGAGGGGGGAGGGGGAATGATTGGGGAACAGTTGGGGGGGGAGAGGAACTATGGGAACTATGGTGGGTGGGAACTGGGAAAGGGGAAAGCCTTTGGAATGTAAACATAGAATATAGAAAATTAAAAAAATAAAAAAAAAATTTGTAGAAGCTGGAAATCCTAAATTGAGATAGTTATAGTGACCCAGATCTATAATTCCAGCTTGAAGGAGACAGACTAAGCTACGCAGCAAAGCATGATGAAAAGAAAGTAAATAAAGTCAAATATAATTCCAGAAAAAAAAAAACCAAGAATGTGTGAACATTCTGCTCACTAACACTCTGCTCAAAAATTTGCTACAAATTTGTGCATATTGCTGCGTGACTCGAAGTGCAGAGTAGGATGATCACCTTGTCAGCTTTACATAAATTGGATTTGATGCACATGTGTATGACAAGGACCTCCAGAAGAACTCCCGTGACTCATGCAATGATTTATTTCTTGTTTATACTCATTTTTCAGTTTGTTGTTGTTGTTGTTGTTTATTCATTTTTTTTGTTCTGACTTGTGTTTAAAACATTATTTGGTATCCCGAAACAATGTGACATCAGTTCCTTAAGTGACTCCGGTAATTTTGTGATTTCTTTTTCTTTCTTTGTGACCATGTGTTCAGAGTTAATAATCAGCATTTCTAGAATGATTTTCTGGGTCAAGCCCACTCCTATTTTAATGTGCCAAATATTACCTATACAGAAAGAAAGATGAATGGGGAAAGGGAAACATATAAAACACAGGACTTGGAAGAACTAATTTGACAAAAAAATAAATGATGCTTGAACATTAATGATGATACTTCTTACCAATGCATCACACAAAGCAAGAATCAAAAGAACACAGAGATAATCAGGGCTGCAACATTTTTTTGAGTCACTTGACAATAGAATATAACAAGAACACATGTAAGTGCAATTAACATTAGAAGTTATTTATTGCAAGGAGAGAGATACAAAAGTGTTTGGAAATTCCAAAGAAATGAGAGACGATAATTGAATATTCAAATCATAGCCTATTCTGATTCTCCTTCAATATGGGTAGACTTTTGACAGATCGATATGAAGTGGGGGAGCATTTCTTGTGGAGAGAACATCATCTCAGAGACAGGAAAAGTACAGGCAATGTCAACTTCTCATCATTTCAAAAAAGCATGTAAACGTACTACTGATGAGATGGAATAATAACTGCAAAGGTATATTGAGAGAGGGAGGGCACAGAAATCCTTGAATATGATGCTTACACTCATTCACCTCTTAAGAAAGTTTTTGATGTTTGATTAGGCCCCTGCATGTGGGTTAGGATGTTTGATTCCACAGTAAGAAATGGAAGGGGATAGGAGATAATCAAGGAGATATTGACAGAAGATGTGAAGTCTGCTCTCCACATCTCTTGAGTACTTGGCACATACTTAGGCTGTGCATATATTTTGGGTGTTTTGGGAAGATTAGGTTTTTATATTTATGATCAAATCCTGTAGCTATTACCAGCCTATAAAATGGCCAAGATTACACAGATGAGGAGAACACTTAGAGTAGCAGTGCATACAGAAGTGTACTTTCCTGCCATGCTTGAGACCCTGGGTTTGATACTCAGCAACAGCAAAATAAATCTCTTTCATTCTGATGGATGACATATGAACTGATACACCTCAAATATGCTATTTTGTTCTAGACACTTCATATATATATATATATATATATATATATATATAATGTTTAGCAAAACTATTCTTCTAGGATAATGGTATATAAAGCTACTTAATTTTTATGTACTTAAGCTGTTATAAAATATATAATTTTTAGTCATTTTCTATGGTTTTGGTTTTATTTATTTATTTTTGGTTCAGATTTTGGATTTCATTCTTTTTTTTTTTTTTTTTTTTTTTTTTTTTTTTTTTTTTACTTTGACCTCAATTCCACCAGAGGTTGCAAATCATGCAGCATCGAATATTACATGTGTCTTTGCCTGCTTCATGACACCCTGGGAATTTAGAGCAGTGGAGTAAGAATGAATTAGTGTTCAAACTTATAGTGTTACTGTGCCTGATAAAAGCCCTTTTTACTAACCTTGGAGACTTCTTGTCTTCCTTCCTTTATTTCTTCCTCTCCCTCT